>JASAUF010000659.1:2400000-4800000 GCA_030180095.1 Magnolia changhungtana
TGAGAGCTCCATGAGAGGGAGCTTTGTGTGGCCCACTTCTTACCCCACATCTCCACTAGAAGTTGGTATCAAAGCATAACTTGGAATACCTGAAGATAACATCACATATCTGTTAATAGCTACCTTACACTATGATTCTTGAGAACTTAGAATGATTAGACCCCCCGAGTTCGAATAACCTAGAAATTTTCTGATATAGCTCCCTACCGTTGAGATTGTAAGGCTACATAGTATTCTAGCTTCGATCGTTTCTGATCTAGGATCCGAGATTCGGTGGAGTCACCATAATGTTGATGATGAGTCTTGGGAGGGCGAGGTTGAGATTAAAGAGCACTATCTTCATCCTTTGGTAGATTGATTGTGCCTTGACTTATACACTTGATGATATTTCCTCTTCCCTTGTATGTTCTGTAAATTTCGAGGATAAAATTTTTATTAGGAGGGGAGAGATGTAAGACCCGTATCCTAGGAAGTACCATTTCGTAGGCTTCTGCGGTCCTCCAGGTCGAATTTCAACGACCCGCGTTCTGTTATTGGGGTTTACACGCAACCCTGAGTCATGTCCCGCATTTCAGAGTCAGCTTGACCCGAGACTTGTACCCGTGCGACTGCGCCATCGCCATGGTTTCGATGCCGTGTCTCGTGCACCAAGGTGATACCCTGGCCAGGAGATGTAGGCCTGCATTTAGTTCGAAGAAAAATACCGTACATTGCAAAACCCAAGAGAACATCACATCAAATCCCATCAATCTCATCATCAAGTACACATCACCTCACATGTCAAAGTACAACCCCATCCCCAAGCAACCCCAAAGTCAAACTTTCTCTTACTCCCAAGTACACCCGTCACCCATCACCCATCTCTCACCCTATCCATCACCCATCCCTCTCTCTATTACACCTCTCTCTCTCATCTCTCTTCCTCATTTTCTCCCAAGCAAGAAATCCGTTCATGAGAGTTCCAAGAGAGGGATATTTATGTGGCCCACTTCTTATCTCCCATCTCCATCATCCAAGTGTGATCCCAACCATTGAAATTGTTCATTCGGAGCTCTAGCATGCATTGGCGGAAGAAGGAGAAGTCTAAGGTGGGCGTTTCTCTCTCTCCCTCTCTCTCACTCTCTCTTTCATTTTTGTGTGATGTGTGGCCCACTGAAATGGACCCCACCTTGATGTATGTCTTATCCAAACCGTCCAAGTCATGTGGACCCTACCTTATGGATGATGAGAAAACACAAACATCAGACCCATCAGGTGGGCCACATTCATGTGGGACCCACCTTGATGAAATGTGGGCCACCTACATGTTGGACCCACCATGATGTTCTGTTTATCCATGCCATCTAGCGTCTCTAGATGCTGGACGTGAAGCAGGGTATGGCTAACATGGAGTGCGTGTACTGACATGGGTGTATACTAACAAGCTAACCAAAAATATAATAATAATATATATAACGTCAATTGGGTTTTAGATTTTTGGGTGGACCACTCATATAGGCCCCATCTTGATGTGTACATCTAATCCACGCTGTCCATTCCTTTCCCCATGCCATTTTAGGCGTTAAGCCCAAAAATGGGGCCAATTCGGCTTTCGGGCGGGCCATAGTATAGCAAACGGCATGTTTACCATTAAAATACCCCATGTCGTTCCTATACACCAAAATATATCAAATATTAGGCTTGTTTGGCTTGTCCTGGCTATGGGAACCAGTGGGCGGGGTGGATTCTTCCGATGCGGGCCCCACGCATGAAAAACCATGAAAATGTGCGATTTCAAAATAATAATAATAATAATATATGTAGCAGACACTGCTACTTCCAGAGGCGCGTAGGCAACGCCTACTGTGGTTGAAGGATGGACAGGCAAGGGAAATGGGTCTCAGCTATGGGCTCCACCATGATGTGTGTTAAACATCTAAACTGTGCATTTGTTACCCCCTTTAAAGAAGTGGGCCCCTTTCGAAAATCAGCCCAATCTGGAACCCAAGTGGCCCACATCATAGGAAATAGTGGGATTGATCGTCTACCATTGAAACCCTGTTTGGGTCCATAGAAGCTTTAGATCAACTTGAAATTTGTTTTTCCCCTGCATATAAGTCCGTGTGACTTTATCAATGGATTGGATGGAAAGTAAACATTACGGAGGGCCCCACGTGGGACCCACAATGATGTATGTGTTTTATTCACACCGTTCACGGCTGTGGACGGTGGAACCCATCGTGTATGTGTTTTATCAATGCCGTCCAGGCATTTGCTCGATGGCCAGTAGGCCCCACCCTTGATGTCTGTGTTATATCCAACCGTCCTTCCATCTGGTGGGCCACACGTGTGGGGCCCTACCTTGATGAATATTTTGTATCTGCACCATCCATTTGGACAGTGTCATGTGGGCCTTGATCTTGATGCAGGTCAGGCATGCAGACCGTCCATTCATGTGGGGCGTGTCCTGAGACGCTGACACTCCCACTCTCACACACGTGTGTGTGTGTATGTATATGTATGTATATAATGCATATTATATTATAATTTAATATTTTATATTTCATTGATGGGCCACTCCCACGTGGGACCCACCTCTAATATGGTATTTGCACCGTCCATATGGATCTAGACGATGAGAATAGGCAGCATTCTACCATTGTTCAGATATATAAAATATAATATATATATTATATAATATATATATATATATATATATATATATATATATTATATAATGATATTGCATTGGTGGACCACCATGTGAAACACACCATGATGAATGGTCGTATCTGCACCGTCCAAGTGCAGATATGATATCTAGACCGTCCATTCAATGGACACGGTCATGGATCCCTACCGTTCATGCATGTGTTACATCTAAATTGTCCATGCATTGGTAAGCTCATCCTTGGGCTTGAGACCAAAAATACGACAGATCCAAGTTATTAGTGGACCCCACCATCATACATGTGTTGTAGCTACAACGACCAACCATTTTGACAGATAATTTTAAGGCTTGAGATAAAAAATAAGACAAATCTAATATCATGTGGACCACATTGGAGAAACAATGGGATTGAACTTCAACCATTGAAACCCTTTGGGTTCCAGAAATTTTGGACTAATATGATATTTATTTTTCCACTCATCCAGGTCTTTATGACCTTATGAAAAGACTGGATGGAAAATAAATACTATGATGGGCCCATCGAGGTTTTAACAGTGGAAAATCATTACCTCTACTATTATGTGTAGTATGGTCTAGATGATCCTTGGATATGATTCTTTTTTTTTTAATAATACTCTTAAATAATCTCTAGGTGAATGGTGTAGATGATCTCGGCCCATTGATTCGGCCCATTTGTATCAACCCATTTGTATCGGCCCATTTGATGCAGCCCGTTCGATGTATGTTGGCCCATTGGTGCGACCTATATAATGTGGCCCACTTGATGTATTCGCGGCCCAGATACGTGGCCCATTCGATGTATATGACACCCATGTGTAGGGCCCGCCTACTGTGTATTTGAGGCCCATGTGCAGGGCCCACCTGTCGTGTACATGAGACCCATTAATGCGGTCCACTTGATGTATGAGGCCCATTGGTGCGGCCCATGGATACGGTCCACTTAATGTATATTTTAGGCCCGTATTTGAGGGCCAAGTGCAGGGCCCACCTATTGTGTATTTGAGGCCCATGTGATGAGGGGCCAATGCGATGTATTTGAGGCATAGGTGCAGGGCGCACCTGTTGTATATTCAAGGCCCGTTGAGATATGTGATTTTGCCATGATGATGTAATGATGTTTATGTGGGCCACTCCTTGGGAGCAATGTTGGTTGAATGTCCACATTAATGGGCAATGATGGTTGAATGTCCACATTGTGACCTTCCATTAGGCCTTGTTAGGCCCATTCTTACCGATCCCGATTATCATGACCGATTGCCGATTTCGATTGATGTGACCGATTTTTCGATTCCGATTGACGTGACCAATTTGCTGACTCTGATTATCAGTTAATCCCGATTTTTGTGACCGATTTGCCGACTTTGATTATCAATCGATCCCGATTGTCTTGACCAATTTGCCGAATCTGATTATCGGTCAATCCCGATTATTGTGACCAATTTGCCGACTTTGATTATCGATCGATCCCGATTGTCATGACCGATTTGCCGATTCTGATTATTGATCGATCCCGATTTGTCGTGGCCGATTGTCGGTTCCTATTAACGTGACTGATTTGCCAACTCTAATTATCGGTTAATCCCAATTATTGTGACCGATTTGCCGACTTTGATTATCGATTAATTCCGATTAACGTGACCAATTTGCCGACTCTGATTATCGATCAATCCCGATTGTTGTGACCAATTTGCCGACTTTGATTATCGATCGATCCCGATTGTCATGACCGATTTGCCGACTCTGATTATCAGACAATCCCGATTGTTGTGACCAATTTGCCGACTTTGATTATCGATCGATCCCGATTGTCATGACCGATTTGTCGATTCTGATTATCGATCGATCCTGATTGTCGTGACCAATTTGCCAATTTTGATTATCGCTCAATCCCAATTTGTCGTGGCCGATTGTCGATTCTGATTAACGTGACTGATTTGCCGACTCTGATTATCGATCAATCCTGATTGTCGTGAAAGATTTGCGGATTCTGATTATCAATCGATCCCGATTGTAGAGGCCAAGTATCGAGGCCGACTCCTATTGTCGATTTCGATTATCGAGGTCAATTTCAATTGTCGATTTCGATTGTTGAGCTCGATTTCAATTGTCGAAGCCGATTGTCGAGACCTATGTGGTGTATATGTGACTCATAGTTAAGGCCCATTGTGATGTATATTCGGCCCGTGTTTTATGCCTAATATGATGAATATGAGGTCTATGTGATGAGGCCCATTGTGATGTATCGAGGGTCAGGCAATGGAGCCCATTGTGATGTATGTTAGGCCTATGTGAAAGGCCCATCATGATGTGTATTAAGCTCTTGAGTGAGGCCCATGGTGTTGTATATGTGGCTCTTGTGTGAAGTCATGGGTCCACTATATGTTAGGATCTATGAGAACCATTCCTCGGGGGCAATGTTGGTTAAATGTCCACATTGTTGAGCTTGATTATCGATGTCGGTTATTAAACTGATTATGAGTATGTGACAGCATAGCATCATGATACATGCCCATACGCATCATCTGCATGTTTGCTATGAGATGTGGTTGATCATTGCATATGTCATTGAGCATGTTGTTATGAGATTCCCTGATAGGTGGAGGTTATCTCACATGACTGCACGGTATGCACGGGATTGATGCATGACTGGATTGTATAACTCATGCATCTTGCATTATGATTACTGCATGCCCTAGTGACATTAGGGCAGTAGCCTCCACAAGTATATCGTGGATGGCCAGACGGGGCACCGAAAATTTGTTCTAGCATCGGGCTGTCATAGATGACCCTGGGTGAAAATCCTTAAAACCCTATTGGTACCAGAGGATGCCCCAATGTTGAGATCGAGAGGATACATGAGCACCCGAGTGCCGAATACCAGGAGGTCGTGTCTCCCACTGTGTCGTAGTCGGTTGGGAGGGGGTGTGGCCTTACCCGCCCAAGTGTACGGGGCATTGCTAGGTTGAGTTTGACCAGCTTGTAAATGGGTCCGCTATCGACGTACCGAATAGGTATTGACAGACTATTAACCAGGCGGATAGTGAGGTTTCTTACGCTCACTTGGCCTGTGCGACTGAGAGAGTGGCAGTGCCATTTGGAGTGTACTAAACCTTAGTGATGATCCTAGAGATGAACCGTACTGATATGTGAACTTATTGAGCAGGATTTGCATACTCATTCATTCATTCATTCACTATCCACTCGGGCTAGTGGTGCTCAAGTATTTGTTATGTAAACTTTTACAATGGCTAGAATTTCGGTTAGGGCGCGCGACTAACCTAAGATAAGGAGTTTATCACATTGAGTATGACTATCCAAATTTAGGTATGGGATTGGTTTTGATAGAAGTCCCTTGTGATGGACCCCATAGCCTGCGATACTATGTACTATCATCCCGACTTCACACTCCAGCATGGTCATTCCATTCGCACTACATATTGCATTACATTTGTGGCATATGACATTTGGGTTACTTGTGTTCTGCATTAATATGGTTTAGATACAGTATTTGATATTTGACTCTTTATGGCTCCTCATTTGTATAATTAATCTAAATCGTGTATTCTGATATTATTCCTCAATTGTAAAGTTGATTTGTATCGAGTATTCTGATATTATTCCTCATTTGTATAGTTGATCTGTATTGCATATTTTGATATTATTCCTCATTTGCATAGTTAATCTATATCGCGTATTCTAATATTATTCCTCATTTACATAGTTGATCTGTATCGCGTTTTCTGATATTATTCCTCAATTGTATAGCTGATCTACATCGCGTATTCTGATATTATTCCTCATTTGTATAGTTGATCTGTATTGTGTATTCTAATATTGCTTGACTCATGGACTTGTCAGTATTTTCGCTTACTCTGATAACGTATGATTCATGACCTTGCGCCTATTTTGACATTGTATGATTATGACATTGTGTTGAATACTTGACACTTACCTTACGCACACACTGACACCACCCTCTAAGCTTTCTAAAAGCTTATGCATGATAGATGCGTGTAGGTGATGTTAGGTTGCAGCAGTGTTGAGCTCGGAGCGTGCGGCGGTCTTTTGGAGCTTGATTTTTTATTTATGTATTTCCTTTTAGCGTTGTACTCAAATGATTATATTAGTGGATATGTGATGATAATGTTGCCTTTATGATTTGGGTATACTTATAGTTATGCTTATTATGAGTTAAATGTACATTAGAAAATCCTTCTTGTAGGATCCTAGGATCGAAATCTGGTGTATGGACACCAGGAGCCTAGAATGGGGTACTACAGAGGCTGTCGGCACCGGATTCGACGATCGAAATTCCAGTGAATCCAATTTCTGGATTTGGGGCGTGACACCCTGGCACTATGGGCCCTCTCTTCCATACATCACAACATATATCAAGTGGGTCCCATTACATGTGGCCTCACCAATCAAAATCAACGGTGGAGATCCTTTCTCCACCAAAATGCAAGGTCTAGATGACCCTATTCATGCAAGGGAAATAAACATCATGATGGGGTCCATAGAAAATGGCCCCATCATGGAATGATCATGAGGATCAAGGTGGGTCATCGGCTACACCTAAGGTCCAAAGTTAGATCCCTACTATGAATCGGTAGGCCTCACTTGGCACATCATCAAGCATTAAATCTAGGCCTATGAAGTACCCACCGTTCGATCTTCTTGGTCCGATGGAACGCCAATCTCCTTTTGTCTCACTTTGATGGAAGGTGATGAGAGATGAAGGGTTAAGATGATGGATCTTGGAATAGGAAGTGGGCCACACACAACATCTCACTTTTCTCTCTTTAAAAATGCTTGGACGTCCACCATTTTTGTCTCCTTTGTTGCTTGGAAAATGTGAAGAGAGAGAGAGAGAGAAGGTGGTTGTAAGAAAGGTGATGGATGTGAGTGATGGATGTGAGGTGATAGTTGTACTTGACTTGAGAGTTGACTTGGTAAGTTGCTTGACTTGGGGAGAAAGAAAGCATGGGTTGTATACTTTGATTGATTGATTGATTGATAGAACATGTTGTAGAGATTCTCTTGGATTTAGCAAATGCGCGGTATTTTTCTCGAAATAAATACGGGTCCACATCTCCCTGTCAGGGTATCAGATCGGTATGCAAGACATGACGTTGAAACCGCGGCGATGGTGCAGTCTCGATAGTACAAGTCTCGGGTAGAGCCGACTTTGAAATATAGGAGGCGACTAAAGGTGGAGCGCAAATGAAGTTTATGTGTCGCAGGTCGCCCGAATTCTACCGGGAGGACCGCAGAAGCCTAAAGAACAGTAGGGGCTAGGATACGGGCCTCACATCCACCATTCTAAAGTGGTTAGTCACTACGGAATTTGACAACACAGGGTGCTTGATATACAACATAGCACTTAAAATTTCCCCTTTTGTCAAATTCGTGACAAAACCAACTTAGAAGATTATAATACAAACTTCACAAAATGCACAAGTTCACAAACTTCATAACTTCACTTCACAACGTAATACTCTTTCAAAAAAAAAAAAAAACTCCCCCTCGGCCTACTCTCCCCCAACCGAGCATCGCGACTTGTGGAGCAACTGTATTAGCAAAACAAATATCCAAAAAAAAAAAAAAAAACCACACCACTCCACTCTACACCATACAATCAATGAACATAACCACAAAGCTCTCCCCCTTTTTGTCACAACTTGACAAAGGAAGATATAAATATAGAGATCGAATGTAAATGTAATTATGATAATGAAGAGAATAGAAGAAAAAAGAGTTAACATATAGAAGATAACCATAAACCAGAGTGTCATCATCATCAAGTCATACACAACTAGTGAAAAAGTGAAAGATAAAGTTAAAGTTATATATGCCCAAACATCACGAAATAGATCTAATCTGATCTAGATGAAGGAGGTGGAATGGATGGATCAATCTGATGGAGTCTCTAAGTTATGCGACAAAAGTACTTACGCATATATTTCATAGATGATTTGTGGCTCTCATGTAGACTATCCTGAGAAATTTTCAGTTCATCCATCTTCTCCTCTAAAGTGCAAAGGCACTCATCAAACTGAGGTAGCTGAAAAGCAGGGTCAGCCTCAACATCATCTAATTCTAATTCATCAAAAATATCTTCCATCATTGTATCAGTTGGCAAGGCGTCTTCTTCTTCAACTTCATCTGCTTCCTCATCTCTTTGGCCAGGGTTGAGCTTTAGGTTCATCTTGTTAATATTAGAATTGTTGAAAGGAAGAACCACAATAGGAGCTTCACCAGGTGGCATGACCACATTATAATGTAAAGCCAAAGTGGTCACCAAGTAGGCAAATGGAATATATCCATGGCTCGGATGAAGAAGGAATTGAATGATAATATAGCAAATTAAGGATGGAAGACAAATAGGAATATATGACACAAATGAATGTAGAATGCGAACCATGAAAGAAGTCAATTCAGCTTTGTTACCAAAACAGGGATAAACATTCGCAATGAAGATGCGATGAGTACCCTGTATTTAGGCAACATTTGATTGGACCGAGACACATTCCCCGCACTCCATTCAGAGTCCATGCGACATAATTTACAGGTTAGCAATCGACTTTCCGATTCAGTCATTTTTTCGGCTAAGGTTGGTATCAGAATACCGTCATCGTTAACATTAACATCAAGCAAACCCGAAATTAAAAATCGATCAACTTGAAATGTACCTTCTCTAAAGCTAATAGAGAAAGTTAAGTCTTCAAGAGATACATCGCTAATGAAAGCGAACATCCTTTATGCAATGGAGCGGTATGCCGGTCCGCCCCAATTCAAGACATTTTCCCAACCTACAGCGGTAAGGATGGGAAGGATCTAAAATTGAGCAAGGTGATTTGAATTAACTGAACGCTCAACGATAATCTCGCGATTACGAAGATCCGTCACATACTCTGGGTCTTCCTCGTGAGGACGTAGGGTTCTCACCCTAATAGGAGTGGATCGCGAGGAGGAAGCTCGAGTAGCTTTCTTCCTAGATCATCCTTCCATTGCAAGATTAAAATGAAGAAATACAACAATGGAATGAAGGGTTTTAAACACAACAGATTTTTGTCTAAAAACCCTTAGAAATCACAAGAAAAGCTCAAATCGACTATAAAATCTAGCAATGTATGTATCAAAGAACTCAAATATGAAAAGAAATTTTTTTTTAGAAAAAATAGAGCACTTACAATGTACCAATCGAAGATGGGTTCGATGAGTTGAAACGGCGCCGAGTGAGGAAGAAGAGAAATGTGAAGAAAAAGGTGATTTCTCTCACATAAAGGCTCCCAACCACGCAACTCAACCGGTCGAGTACATGCTCGACCTGTCGAGACACGACTGGTCGAGGACGTGCTCGACAAGCACTAAAAATTCAAAATTTTTATATAAATTTTATTCAACAATTATTTGCATAAAAATATAAAAATAAAATATGCAAATATACCATGATAAACTCAATTAGAATTACACATACCAATATCCATTTTCAATTTAGAAAACCTATTCCTATCAAGTAGTTTAGTAAAGATGTCAGTAAGTTGATTTTTCGCTTGAATGTATTCCAACAAAATGCTTTTATCCTTAACCAATTCCCGAATATAGTGATACCAAATGTCAATATGCTTCATACAAGAATGATGGATGGGTTTTCTAGATATATTAATTGCGCTAGAGTTATCGCAATACAATATCATTGTATCTTGCACAATTCTATAATCATTAAGCATTCTTTTGATCCATACTAGCTAGCTATAAGCATTTCCGGCTGCAGTATATTCAACCTCAGTTGTGGATAATGATACGGAACTCTGTTTCTTACTGTGCCAGGAAACTAAACAATTCCCAACATAAAAAGATCCACCACTGGTAGATTTTCTACCATCTATATTCCCAACCCGGTCAGCATCCGTATAACTAGCTAATTGAACATTTGTATCATGTGGCTACCAAAGGCCTAGATTAGCCGTACTTGCGACATATCTAATAATGTGCTTGACAACAATAAGATGAGATTCCTTAAAATCTGATTGATATCTAGCATAGATACCTACACTGAAGGCTATATCAGGACGGCATGTAGTTAAGTATAGCAAACTACCAATCATGCTACGATATAACCAAGGATATATACTTTTACCTGTTACATCTTTTGAGAGCTTGAGAATCGTGCTCATATGAGTATCAAATTTCTTACTTAACCAGGTTTAAGGCATACTTGGTTTGAGAAATGAAGATGTCATCTTCTAGTTGTTTAATCTGTAAGCCTAGAAAGTAGTTCAGTTCTCCCACCATACTCATTTCGAACTTGGATTTCATAAGCTCTGCAAACTCGGTGGACAAGTTAGAGCAAGTAGAACCATAGATAATAACATCAACGTATATCTGTACTATTAGTATGTGTTCATTATATTTTTTAACAAAAAGAGTTTTATCAACACTCCCCATAACAAAATTATGACTTAATAAGAACTTAGTCAATTTTTCATACCACGACCTGGGAGCTTGTTTCAAAACATAAAGTGTCTTTTTAAGGTGATACACATGATTAGAGTGTTTGGGGTCCTCAAAACCCTTAGGTTGTTCAACATAAACCTCTTCATGTAGATCACCATTCAAGAATGCACTTTTAACATCCATTTGACAAATCTTAAACTTTTTAAAGCAAGCAATGGATATGAATAATCTGATGGATTCAAGACGAGCTACTCGGGCAAAGGTTTCATCATAATCAACTCCTTCTATTTGAGTGTACCCTTGTATAACTAGTCTAGCCTTATTTCTGATTATATTTCCTAATTCATCAGGTTTATTGTTGAAAATCCACTTGGTCCCAATTATATGTTTATCAGATGGTCTTGGAACCAAATAATTCCTAACAAATTGATTCAATTCATCTTGCATGGCAACAATCCAATTTTCATCAGTGAGTGCTTCTTTTACATTGGCTGGTTCAATTTGGGAAGTAAAACACACATAATTGCATATGTTTTCCAATTGTTTTCGAGTACGCACACCAGTGAGAGGATTGCCTAGAATTTGATCAGTATGATTGAATTTGATTGATTGTAGTTCAGTATTGATTGGACAAGATGAGGAGTCAAGTTTTTTTAATTATATTAACTTCATCATCTTCTGAATTAGATGTTGGTGTGTTCGGGTGATCATCAATAAAAATATTTATAAACTCCTAAATGACACCAGTTCTTTCGTTAAGAACACGATACGCTCGACTATTCAGAGCATATCCTAGGAATATCCCTTCATCACTCTTAGTATCGAACTTCCCTAATTTTTTTCAATCTCGTAAAATGTAGCACTTACTTCCAAAAATTCGAAAGTATTTAACCATAGGTTTCATATTAAACCATAATTCATAAGCCATTTTATCTTTAGATTTTCTAATGTAAACACAGTTTATAATATAGCATGCAATATTAACAGCTTCGGCCCATAAATTTTTGGGTAACTTCATGCTATTTAACATTACATTTGCCATCTCTTGTAGCACTCTGTTTTTCCTTTCAACGAACCCATTTTGCTTAGGTGTCTTAAGAGCTAAAAACTCATGAGATATACCATGATCGCTACAGAACTTCTCAAAATTGCTATTTTCGAATTCCGACCCATGATCACTTCGGATCTTAACAACATTTATTTCTTTTTCGTTCTGAATATGCATGAGTATTCTGCTAATTGAGAGTCTCAGATTTTTCTCTCATGAATGCTACGCAAATAAATCTGATAAAGTCATCCACAATTATCAAGAAATACCTCTTACCACCTCTATTCTCCGTTCTGGTTGGTCCAACAAGATCCATATGGAGAAGTTCAAGAGGATTGGATGTGGTAAAGGAGTTCACTTTCTTGTGACTACTCCTTGTTTGTTTTCCAATTTGACATGCGCCACATATTTTATCCATTTTCTTTAATTTGGGTAGACCTCTAATAAGATTGGCTTTGCTCAATCTATACAAATTTCGATAGTTAACATGTCCAAGGCATTTGTGCCATAATTCGTTTTCATTAGTTTGGACCATGTAACAAGATAATTCAGATGAGCAAGATTCATTAATGATATAGCAATTTTCAAATTTTCTACGGCCATTTAATATCACACAACCTTTCTCATTTGAGATCTCACATCCTTGATTTGTAAATTTAACACTATGTTTGTTATTGCAGATTTAAGAGATACTCAAAAGATTGTGCTTAAGCCCTTCTACAAATAAAATATTTTCAAAAGGAGAAAGGTTAGAAATTTAAACCGTACATTGGCTAATTATCTTGCAGTTGCTTCCATCACCAAAAGTGACTGAACCCTCAGTCATTTCTTTGTAGTTGGTGAACAAATATTTGTCACATGTCATGTGTCTTGAGTAACCACTATCTAGGTACCACTTTGACTGACTCGAAGCCTTGAAGGCAGTGTAGGCAACAAGACAAGAAAACTTAGGAACCCATTTCATCGTTGTTTTGGGTTTTGGAGCACTGTTGGTTTTCCTTCGCTTGATATTATTTTGTCTATTAACTCTCATATCAGAGTTAGATTTGAGAAGCTCCTCAAGTTAGTTCACAATTTTTTTGGCTAAAGGATTATAGCATTGTTTTCTAAAGCTGACATTATTAGTATTGACTTTAGATGCTTGAAAAGTTTTTACAATTTTAAAGTTGTTTTAATTATTATATTTTAAGCCCTTCCCTTTTGAGTTAGAGGATTCTCATTTGACAAATGTAGGAGATGCACTCTTATTTTCTGAGGTATGTCTTTAACATAGCCCAGACCCGATCTGTCTTCACATTTTCTAGATGCAGTAACTTTTCAAGTTTAGGGTCTCCATGGGCATAAATCCATGTATCCTTTAAAATCAATAGGGAAGAAACTTCAAGTTTTAGTTTCTCATTTTCTGTTCTTAATTTTTCAAGTTCAGAAGTTTTGAAACTCAAATCGCATTTTGCTTTTTCAAAACAATTAGAAATATGAGATTTTTCTAAAACAAAAATTTCAAATTCCTCTTTTGATTTCAGAAAATTTTCTTTTTAAAGTTTTAGCTTGATAGAAATCTTACAACTTTCCTTGTATAAGGCATTATAGGCATCCTGAAGATCATCGTAATTTTCAAGGTCACTCCTCAGATTTTCATATTCAGTTGAATCACAACTATCTATGGAAGTTACTTTGGCTAGAGTCATTAAAGCCTTGACTTCATTTGAAGTTTCAGGTTCCAATTCGTCCGACTCAGAAGAAGCTTCAGAGCTGGATGACTCATCCCATGTGGCTAACATGCCTTTTTTCTCTTTGGCTTGTCTCTTTTTGGACACATATTTGCCAAATGCCCATATTCATGGGATTCGAAACACTGACTATCTTTTAGAGATTTCCAGTTTTTAGATTTACCTTTTTTCTTCTCAAAGGGTTTTTGAAAATCTACTCTTTTCTTACTTTCAAAAATCTTGTAAAAGTTTTCAACGAGTAAAGCCATATCATCCTCTGAGTTTTCACAATCAGAATTAATATCACTATCTTTTGAAATAGATTTGGATGATTTAAGAGCTATGGACTTACCTTTCGGGGCTTTAAAATTTAACTCGTAAGTTTGAAGTGAACCAACAAGTTCCTCAACCTTTATATGATCTGTGTCTCTAAGTTCCTAAATGGCAATCACCTTGGAATTAAATCTCTCAGGAAGAGATCGCAGTATTTTTGCACAGACTTTGCTTTCTGGGATACCATCTCCCAGACCCTACATAGAGTTAACTATGTCATTTAGTTTCGTATAGAAGTCCATGAAAGACTCATTTTCTTCCATACAAATCTCCTCAAACCTAGTGGTGAGGATCTGAATTTTAGACTTTTTTACTATAGTTGTTCCCTCGTGTGTCATTTCAATAATGTCTCAGGCTTGTTTAGTAGTATCACATTAAATGATTCTTTTGAATTCATCAAGTGATAGTGCACAAGTGATTGCATTTAAAGCCTTAGCATTAGCACTACTCTCATTTTTCTGAAGAGTAGTCCACATGAATAAAGGTGTTTCCTTAAGGGACTTGGTTCCATCACTGCCTAGAACCTTAGACATCAGTGGATTCCATCTAGTCACCGTGGCTTGCCACACGCTTTCATAAATGAAAAAATCCTCCTGATTTCCAATAAGCATAGTTTGAGCCATTAAATGGTAGTGGCCTAATAATAGATAAGGTATCAAAATTTAACATACTGAAAGCTCTAGATCGATAAGCTCAGGAATTAAATCCAAAAGAATAAGCAACTTAGCTCTGATACCACTTGAAAAGGGCGAGCTCTCAGTCCTAGAGTGGGGGGGGGGGTGAATAGGACTATGCCAAAAAAAATAAAATTTGTTGAATATAAATGAAGATAATCGAATCAAATAACAATCTCAATTGCAATAGTATTGAGAAGTTGATTCAAATGCTGTTTAAAGGACAACCTAACACCAAAAACCAAAGTTTATGGTAGGACAACCTGATTTCTTGAACTCGGTAAGGATAAAAAACCCAAACTAAAACAAGAGGTGAAATAATGAAATCTAGCTATTACAACATTCACCACATGTACATGAAATAGATACAATCATTCACCACTCATACATCACATACATCAACCAAAAAATAAAAGAAATTATAGTGGTTCGGTGTGTACACCAACTATTCTCAAACAGGCACACTTACTCCACTCCTAGTAATCACAACCCACGTGATATTATCTTTCACTATAAAAGAAGGTTTTCCAAGGTTCACCTTAAAACCTTTACAATTGCATTTTCAATGGGCTACCACAATTAAAAACCCCGCACTAAGATTTTCTTACTATCTCAGTCAAAACCACAATAGAGATTTTCTGGCAATCTAAAAAATCAAAAGCAATTTAAATAAAATACTTATCTAAAGATTCTGCTTGATGTAGCCCAGTAGAACCGCTTCTTTTGAAGACGAAGATGCCCATTGTTCAATCACACATATAGAAGGGTTTTAGGTCTAAATGAATTTTAAATTAATCCAACCTTGGGCTACTTTGATTTAATTCCTTGGATCTCAAAAGGGGTAGAGAAGAACACCCTTTTATAAAATTAGATTAAAGCAAAGAGAGATCAAGAAATTAGAAATAAAAAATGTATAAAAAGAATCTTAATTTACCGGACAATAGCTTGACAATCATGGGGGATTTTCTCTAAAAGCGGGGGCTTGATTTGGCTTTTTATTAATGGAAAAAAAAAATAGAAAAAAGTCCTCTATTTATAGGCTGAAAAACATTTCCTTTGACTGGTTTAAGGTCAGCTTCGACTGGTCTAAGATTCAACCAAATTTCAAAAATTCTGGTGTGATCGGATAAAACCGTCCCTCAACAGTCAAGTGGCCTTCTCAACTAGTCGAGCATAGCACTCGACTGGTTGAGTGGGGCCAAAATAGCTTGTTGGAGTTCTAGTCGAGCCCTTTTCGACTGGTCGAGCCAGTGTCCACGACAAGTCGAGCAGGGTACTCGACTGGTCGTGACCCTACCAGAAAAATTTAAAAATTTGCAACAAATCCTAGACTGGTCAAGAAAAACTCTAGACTGGTCGAGTCAGAGCCTAGACTAGTCAAACATATGCTAGGACTAGTCGAAATAGATCCTATAACAAGCACAATAACACATACTAAATGTGCAATATGAATGACCTAAACCTAAGGTCTTTCTAAAGTCATTTATACCTGAAATATTGAACATTGAACTTGTTGCTTTAATTGCTTTGGTTGATCTTCAACTTGATTTACTTGAAGCTTGATCTTGTACACCTGAAGCTTTAACTTGATCTTGACCATATAGTGCACTTGGACTTGAATTAGCACATAAACTTGAAGTAGCACTTCAACTTGGTCTTTCTCTTAAATTTGAACATGCACTTTAACTTGAACTTTGAAATAGAACTTGCATTTGAACTAGAAGTAGCACTTGAAGTTAATCTTGAACAAGGTAAAACAATCTTCATGACTTGAGCTTTGAAGCACATCTTCTTAAGAAGGTGAACTTTCCATCTATGAACAAGTCCATCATTCTAAAGTGATTAGTCATTACGGAATTTGACAGCACAGGGTGCTTGATATACAACATAGCACTTACAGAGAGTCACACTCACCTGCGCACCTATGCACGTGCGCACCTGTGCACACGTGTCATGGGCGTCTAATCTGAATGATCCATGTGATGCGGACTCTCATGAAACTCGAACAGATAAATTTTCACCCCGATCTACAATTAAGGTGGGCCATAGAAAAGATAAATGAAAATCAAGGGAGGAAACTATTTTCATTTTCATGGCCCACCAAAGTTTTAGATTAAATCAAAAATTGGGCCCAAGGGGTTTCATGAGGTGCTGCTTCACGTGGACCGTTCAAATTTTGGAGTCAGATCACATATGATTAGTTCTATAAAAAAAAAAAGTTCGCACGAGTTTCGTGCGAACTGGTGCGCAATTGAGCATTCAGATATATATGTATGTATATGGGGAAATGGTACATGAGGTTGACCTCATGGGAACTTCCCATGAGGTCAAGTTGTGTGAGCCCCACCGTGATGTGTGTTGAAAATCAACATTATGCATTTGACGGGCCCCCTTTAGGTTATGAAATATCCCAAAAATCAACCTTATATCAACCATATATGGAACTTGTGTGGGCCATTCCATCTAAAACCATGTGAAGACATGCCGAAAATAAATAAAAGTACTTGGTGGGGCCCACATGAGTTTTGGATGCGGCTAAAAGTTGGTATGACCCTTTGTTGAGACTCAAATATTGCATATTTAACTCTTCAATTATATTAGTTTTTCAGGCATTTAATTCATAATTTGATTTAATTATATATGTTTTTGTCATTTGAGGTGATTCGGAAGCTTATGATGAATATGTGCTTTAAATGATGGATTTAGAGCTCAAAAGAAGATAATGAAGAAGTAGAGATTTGGAAGTTATTAATGAAGACTTCACATGTCAAAGATGTCACGCCCTAAACCCGGAGATGGGATTCACAGGAATCTCGATCGTCGAATCCGGTGTCGACAGCCTCTGTAGTACCCCATTCTCGACTCCTAGTGTTCATACCCCAGATTCCGATCCTGGGATGCTACAAGGAGGATTTTTTTCATATATACATTTACCTTATAAGAAGCATAACCACAAGATTACCCAATTCACAAAGGCAACATCATCATCACATATCCACTAATATAATCATTTGAGTACAATGTTGAAAAGGAAATACATAAATCAAAAACCAAGCTCCAGAAGACCACTGCACGCTCCAAACTCAACACTGTTGCAACTAACATCACCTACACACATCTATCGTGCATAAGCTTATAGAAAGCTTAGAGGGTGGTGTAAGTGTGTGCACAAGGTAAGTGTCAAGTATTCAACGCAACATCATAATCATATAATGTTGAAATAGGCGTAAGGTCATGAATTATATGTTATCAGAGTAAGCGAAAATACTAACAAGTCCATAAGTCAAGCAATATCAGAATGCGCAATACAGATCAACTAAACAAATGAGGAGCAATATCATAATATGTGATATAGATCAACTATACAAATGAGGAACAATATCAGAATCGCGATACAGATCAACTATACACATGAGGAACAGTATCAGGATACGTGATACAGATTAACTATACAAATGAGGAGTTATAAAGAGTCAAATATCAGATGTCGTATCTAAACCATATAAATGCAGAAACAAGGTAACCCAAAATGTCATATGCCAGGAATGTAATACAATATGCAGTGCGAATGGAATGACCATGCTGGAGTATGAAGTTGGGATCATAGTACGTAGTATCGCAAGCTATAGGGTCCATCACAAGGGATTTCTATCCAAACCACTCCTATACCTAAATTTAGATAGTCAAACTCAATGTGGTAAACTCCTGATCTCAGGTTAGTTGCGCACCCCAACCGAAATCCTAGCCATTGCAAAGGTACACGTAACAAATAGTTATGCACCACCAGCTCGAGTAGATAGTAAATGAATGAATGAATGAGTATGCAACTCCTGCTCAATAAGTCCACATATCAGTACTATTCATCATTGGGATCATCACCGGGATTTAGTACACTCCAAATGGCACTGCCGCTCTCCCAGCCACACAGTCCAAGTGAGCATAAGAAACCTCACTATCCGCCTAGCCAACAATCTGTTAATACTTATCCGGCACGTCGATAGCGAACCATTCACGAGCTAGTCAAGCTCAGCCTAGTAATGCCCCCTACGCTCAGGCTGGTAAGGCCACACCCCCTCCCAACTGACCACGACACAGTGGGAGACGCGACTTCCTGGTATTCGGTACTCGGGCACTCATGTTTCCACTCGATCTCGACGTTGTGGCGTCCTCTAGTACCAAGAGTGTTTAGAGATTTTCACCCACGACCATTTATGGCAACCCATTGCTAGATCAAATTTTCGGTGTCTCGTCTGGCCATCCACAATATGCCTGTGGAGGCTACGGCCCTGGTGTTGCTAAGGTGTACAATCAAGGTGCATGAGTCATACAATCCAGTCATGCATCAATCCTGCACATACCGTGCGCTCATGTGAGATAACATCTGCCTATCAGGGAGTCTCATAACAATCTGTCTAATGACATATGCAATGGTCAACCACATCTCATAACAAACATGCAGATGATGCGTATGGGCATGTATCATGATGCTATGTTGTCACAAACTCAAACTGATATCAATAATTGGCATCGACAATTGACCTCGACAATGTGGACATTTAACCAACATCGCTCCCAAGCAGTGGCCCGCATAGAGCCAACATCATAGTGGACCCATGACCTAACACAAAGGCCTAATATACATCACCCTGGGTCACGACCCATGGTCCTCAAAAACATCATAATGGATTACGACCCATGGGGTTCAATATACATCTTGAACCGCATTAATGGGTCTTATATACATAATAGGTGGGCCCTGCACATAGGCCTCAAACACACAGCATGCAGGCCCTACACATGGGTCTCATATACATCAAATGGGCCATGTACCGGGGCCTCGAATACATCAAGTGGGCCACACATCACGAGCCTAATACATATCACAATGGGCCTTGCCCTTTAGCCACGAATACATCATAATGGGCCTTAAACACGGGCTGAACATCATGACGGGCCTCAAATACAGGCTGCATTTACATTACATTAAACCTTGACACTCAGCCTCGATAATCGAAATCGGCCTCGGTGGTTGGCCTCAACAATCGGCATCAATCTCAATAATCGGAATCGGCCTCGATAATCGAAATTGGCCTCGACTATCAAAATTGGCCTCGATCATCAGAATTCGACCTCTATAATTGGAATAATCGGAATTAGCCTAGATAATCGGAATCGATCGATAATCAGAATCGATAAATCGGTCACGTCGATTAGAATCGGCAATCAGTCACGACAATCGGAATTGATCGATAATCAGAATTGGCGAACCGGCCATGTCAATCGGAATCGATCGATAATCAGAATCGGCGAATCGGCCATGTCAATCGGAATAGGCAATCGGTCACGACAATCGGGATCGATTGATAATCAGAATTTGTAAATCGATCATGTCAATCGGAATCGGCAATCGGTCACGACAATCGGGATCGATCGATAATCAGAATAAAAAAATTGGTAATGTCAATCGAAATTGGCAATCGGTCACGACAATCAGGATCGATCGATCATCAAAATTGGTAAATCGGTCATGATAATGGCCTCAATCACTAATTGGCAATCAGATACGACAATCGAAATTGATCGATAATCAGAATCGGTAAATCGGTCACGTCAATCAGAATCGGCAATCGGTCACGACAATTGGGATCAATTTATCATCAAAATCGGCAAAGTGGTCATGATAATCGACCTTGATCACTAATTGGCAATCAGCTACGACAATCGAAATCGATCGATAATCATAATCAACAAATCGGTCACAGCAATCGAAATCGACAATCGGTTAAGACAATCAAAATCGATCGATAATTAGAATTGACAAATCGATTACGGCAATTGGAATCGGCAGTCGGTCATGATAATCGGCCTCGATCACTAATCGGCAATCTGCCACGACAATAGGAATTGGCCTCGATGATCGGTCGATCAAGGCTTAAGGGAGATTACAATGTGGACATTAAACCATCATTGCCCATCAATGTGGACATTCAACCAACATTGCTCCCAAGGAGTGGCCCACATAGGGCCAAACATATAGTGGGCCCCTGGCCTATCACAAGGGCCTCATATACAACATAATGGGCCATAAATACATCAAGTCGGGCTTCATTCAAGGGTCAGAATATATGGTCTTCAAATACACAACAGGTGGGCCCTACACATGGGCCATAAATACATCACATCGGGCCTTGCCCATAGGCCAGAAATACATCACAATGGGCCACAACCCATGGGCCTTAACACACAACGGATGGGCCCTACACATGGGCCTAATATACATCGCAGGTGGGTTGCATCACATGGGCCACACCAATGGGCCTTAACCCATTTAGAAGTCAATCTAGAGCATATCGTATCGAAAGATCATCTGGACCAAAACACAAATAACAGTGGAGAATGATTTTTCACGGTTAAATAATTCACAGGGCCCACTATAAAGTTTATTTTCCACCCAACCTGTGGATAAGGTCACACAGACCTGGGGCCCACTATAGTGTTTGTTTGTCATCCAATCTGTGGATATAGTCACACAGACCTGGAGCCTACCGTAGTGTTTATTTATCATCCAATCTGATCGTCAGGTCACAAATACCTGAATTAAGAGGAAAATCAGTTTTATATAGATCCAAAACTTCTGTGACCCAAAAAGAGTTCCAATGGTGGACGTTCAATTCACCAAGGTTTTCTGCAGTGTGGTCCACCTGATGTATGGATGGTGAGGACAAAACAGGTACATCACATGGGTCTCACCTGCCATCTCAAATGGCTAAATGGTGTGGTGAAACACATACATCATGGTAGGTAACCACCGTTGGGTACAAAATAACTACATCAAGGTGGACCACGTCCAGCGTTGCTGGATGGCCCAAATACCACACATACATCATGGTGGACCCTAATATATGGACGATGTGCATATACACCATAGATGGCATGTGCACCACGTCTTTGTCGTTGTCATGCAAGTGCGATCATCAGTGTAAGGCTTATTCGCTTAAAGAACGACAAAGGTGGGTCCCATGTAGGGCCCACCATGAGGTTTATTTACCATCCACTCTGTTAATAGGGTCATAGGGACCTGTGTAAAGAGGAAAAACAATTTTCATAATGAACCGAAACTTCTGTTAACCACAAAAGGGTTTCAATGGCAGACCCTAAATCATCACTGCTTCCTGCCATGTGGGCCACGAGGACCCACTGTACCAAAAGGGACCTACCAAATGTACGGAGTGGATATTCCACACACATCATGGTGGGGCCCATGGCTAGGATCGTGGGTCCCGCCTTTTTCTGTTCATGCCAGCGCAGCAGGATGTTGCACGTCCTCTGGACAGCAGCAGCACCTGCTGCACACCCCCCTTTTATTTTATTTTATTTTTTGGTGGTTTTTCCTATGTGGGGTCCGAATCAGTTAGATCCACTCCATCCATTGCATTCTATAGCCCATAACAGGTCCATCAAGCCCAATATCGAGCATGTTTCGGTGTATAGAAATATCGTAGTGGATTTCAACGGTAAAGCCATTATCTTTTATGTTATAGCCCGCCAAATGATCAAATTGGATAGACGGGGTGGATTGTATACATACATTAAGGTGGGGCCTATATGAGCGGCCCACCCCAAAATTATATATTAAAAGAAAATTTTATTAGCTGTTAGTACGCACCCATGTCAGTACACGCACTCCATGTTAGTACACGATCACGTCTAGTGTCCAGGGATGTTGGACGGCACAAATAATCACAAGCATCATGGTGGGTCCCACATAGACATGGCCCACATTTCATTAAGGTGGGTCCCACATGAACGTGGCCCACCTGATTTGAATCAATCTAATACTTGTGTTTTTCCACTACCATAAGGTAGGGTCCACATAACTTGGACGGTTTGGATAAGACATACATCAAGGTGGGGTCCATCCGAGTGGGCCACACATCGCATAAAAATGAGAAAGAGAGAAAGAGAGAAAAAAAAGCACCCACCTTTGATCATGGACTGTTCCTCCACCTCCAACATGATCTAGGGCTCCAAGGGAATGATTTCAACGGTCAAGATGTTCTTAGGATGGTGGAGATAAGAGGTGGGAAGTGGGTCACACATGGCTTCTCATGTGGAGGCTTGGACGTTGGAGTCTCATGGTTTGCTGGAAAAATGAAGAAATGAGGGAGAGAGAGAATGGGATGTAAGAGAGAAAGGAAGATGGGTGTGATGGGGAGTGATGGGTGAAGGTGATAGGTGTACTTGTGTAAGGAGAGATTTGACTTTATGAGAGAGGTGGTTGTACTTAGAGATGGTTGCTTGTACTTGACTTGATTTGATTGGTTGATGTGACATTTCGTAGAGATTCTCTCAAAATTGTAACATGTGGTATTTTCCTCAAACTGAACGCGGGCCCACATATCCTGGCACGGGTATCACCTAGGCGAACGAGACGCGGTGTCGGAACTGAGGCGATGGCGTGGTCGCAAGGGTATAAGTCTTGGGTTGAGCCGACTCTGGAATACGAGACATGACTCAGGATCGCGTGCCAATGCCGATAACAGATCACTGGTCACCAGAATTCGACCAGGAGGACTACGGAGTCCTATGGAACGGTACGGGCTAGGATGCGGGTCTTAAAATTCTCCCCTCGAAATAAAATTTTCATCCTCGAAATTTATAGAACAAACAAGGAAAAATGAAACATCATAAAGTATGTGTGCCAAGGCTCAATCAATCTACAAAAGAATGCAGATAGCACTATCTAATCTCAACCTCGCCCTCCCAATACGCATCATTAACACTATGGTGACCCTACTAATCTTCGGATCCTGGATCAGAGACGATCGAAACGGAAATAATATGCAGCCTCATAATCTCAATAGTAGGGAGCTATATCAGAAAATCTCTAAGTTTTCCGAACATGGGGATCTAACCATTCTAAGTTCTCAACAATCATAGAGTGTAGGGTATCTAACAACGGATATATGATGTTATCCTTAGGTATTCCCAAGTTATGCTTTGATACCAACTTTTGTCACGCCCCAAACTCGGAGATCGGATTCACAGGAATCTTGATCACCGAATCCGGTGCTGACAGCCTCTGTAGTACCCCATTCTCGGCTCCTAGCGTCCATACGCTAGATTCCAATCCTGGGATGCTATAAGGAGGATTTTTTTTCAATATACATTTACCTTGTAAGAAGCATGACCACAAGATTACCCAATTTACAAAGGCAACATCATCATCACATATCCACTAATATAATAATTTGAGTACAATGTTGAAAAGGAAATACATAAATCGAAAATCAAGCTCCAGAAGACTGCTGCACCCTCCAAACTCAAAACTGTTGCAACCTAACATCACTTGCACGCATCTATCGTGCACAAGCTTATAGAAAGCTTAGAGGGTGATGTAAGTGTGTACAGAAGGAAAGTGTCAAGTATTCAACGCAACGTCATAATCATACAATGTCGAAATAGGCGCAAGGTCATGAATAATATATTATCAAAGTAAGCGAAAATACTAACAAGTCCATAAGTCAAGCAATATCAGAATGCGCAATACAGATCAATTATACAAATGAGGAACAATATTAGAATACACGATACAGATCAACTATACAAATGAGAAACAATATCAGAATACGCGATACAGATTAACTATACAAATGAGGAGTCATAAAGAGTCAAATATCAGATGCCGTATTTAAACCATATAAATGTAGAAACACAGGTAACCCAAAATATCATATGCCACGAATGTAATATAATATGCGGTGCGAATGGAATGACCATGCTGGAGTGTGAAGTCATGATGATAGTACGTAGTGTCGCAGGCTATGGGATCCATCACAAGGGACTTCTATCCAAACCAGTCCCGTACCTAAATTTGGATAGTCAGACTCAATGTGGTAAACTCCTGATCTCAGGTTAGTTGCGCACCCCAACCGAAATTCTGGCCATTGCGAAGGTACACGTAACAAATAGTTGTGCACCACCATCCTGAGTGGATAGTGAATGAATGAATGAATGAGTATGCAACTCCTGCTCAATAAGTCCACATATCAATATTGTTCATCTCTAGGATCATCACCGGGTTTAAGTACACTCCAAATGGTACTGCCGCTCTCTCAGCTGCACAGTCCAAGTGAGTGTAAGAAACCTCACTATCCGCCTAGCCAAGAGTCTATCAATACTTATCCGGCATGTTGATAGTGGACCCATTCATGAGCAGGTCAAACTCAACCTAGTAATGCCCCTACGCTCAGGCGGGTAAGGCCACACCCCCTCCCAACCGACCACAACACAGTGGGAGATGTGACCTCCTAGTATTCGGCACCCAGGCGCTCATGTATCCACTCGGTCTCAACGTTGACGCGTCCTCTAGTACCAATAGGGTTTAAGAATTTTCACCCAGGGCCATCTATGACAGCCCGATGCTAGAACAAATTTTCAGTGTCCCGTCTGGCCATCCACGATATGCCTGTGGAGGCTACTGCCTTGATGTCGCTAGGGCGTACAATACAAGGTGCGTGAGTTATACAATCCAGTCATGCATAGTCATACAATCTAGTTATCCATCAATCATGCGCATACCATGCACTCATGTGAGATAACATCTGCCTATCAGGGAGTCTCATAACAATCTGTCTAATGACATATGTAATGGTCAACCACATCTCATAACAAATATGCAGATGATGCGTATGAGCATGTATCATGATGTTATGTTATCACATACTTAAAAATGGTATCAATTACCGGCATCGACAATTGACCTCGACAATGTGGACATTTAACCAACATCGCTCCCAAGTAGTGGCCCACATAGAGCCAACATTATATTAGACCCATGTCCTCACACAAAGGCCTAATATACATCACCATGGGTCACGACCCATGGTCCTCAAAGACTTCATAATGGGTTACGACCCATGGGCCTCATATACATCTTGGACTGCATTAATGGGTCTCATATACACGATAGGTGGGCCCTACACATGAGCCTTAAACACACAGCATGCGGGCCCTACACATGGATCTCATATACATCAAATGGGCCACGTACCTGGGCCTCGCATACATCAAGTGGGCCACACATCATGGGCCTAATACATATCACCGGCTGAACATCACAACGAGCTTCAAATATGAGCCGCATATACATCACATTAGACCTCAACACTTGGCCTCGATAATCAAAATCGACCTCGATGGTCGGCGTCGACAATCGGAATCAATCTCAATAATCAGAATCGGCCTCGATAATCGGAATCGGCCTTGACAATTAAAATTGGCCTCGATCATCAGAATTCGACCTTGATAATTTGAATCATCGGAATTAGCCTCGATAATCAGAATCGATCAATAATCAGAATCGGTAAATTGGTCATGTCAATTGAAATCGGCAATCGGGCATGACAATCGAAATCGATCAATAATCAGAATCGGTGAATCGGCCATGTCAATCGAAATCGGCAATCGGTCACAACAATCGGGATCGATCGAAAATTAGAATCCGTAAATTAGTCATGTCAATCGGAATCAACAATCGGTCACGACAATCGAGATCGATCGATAATCAGAATCGGCAAATCGATCATGTCAATCGGAATTGGCAATCGGTCATGATAATCGGGATCGATCGATCATCAAAATCGGCAAATCGATCATGATAGTCGGCCTCGATCGCTAATCGACAATCAGCTATAACAATCGGAGTCGATCGATAATCAAAATCGGCAAATCAGTCATGTCAATCGAAATCGACAACCGGTCAATACAATCAGGATCGATCGATCATCAAAATCGGTAAATCAGTCATGATAATCGGCCTCGATCGCTAATCGGCAATCAGCTACGACAATTAGAATCGATCGATAATCAGAATCGACAAATCAGTCATGGTAATCGAAATTGGCAATCGGTCAAGACAATCAGAATCGATTGATAATCAGAATCGGCAAATTGACCACGGCAATCAGAATTGGCAGTCAGTCATGATAATCGGCCTCAATCGCTAATCAGCAATCGGCCATGACAATAGCAATTGGCCTCGATGATCGGTCGATCAAGGCTTAAGGGGAGGTCACAATGTGGACATTAAACTATCATCGCCCATCAATGTGGACATTCAACCAACATTGCTCCCAAGGAGTGGCCTACACAGGGCCAAACATATAGTGGGCCCCTGGCCTCTCACAAAGGCCTCATATACAACATAATGGGCCATGAATACATCAAGCCGGGCTTCATTCAAGGGTCAGAATATATGGTCTTCAAATACACAACAGGTGGGCCCTGCACATGGGCCATAAATACATCACATCGAGAGAGAGAAAAGCATCAACCTTTGATCATGAACTCTTCCTTTCACCACCAACATGATCTAGGGCTCCAAGGGAATGATTTCAACGGTCGAGATGTTCTTAAGATGGTGGAGATAGGAGGTGGGAAGTGGGCCACACATGGCTTCTCATATGGAGGCTTAGACGTTGGAGTCTCATGGTTTGCTTGAAAAATAAAGAAATGAGGGAGAGAGAGAATGGGATGTAAGAGAGAGAGGGAGATGAGTGTGATGGGGAGTGATGGGTGAAGGTGATAGGTGTACTTGTGTAAGGAAAGATTTGACTTTATGAGAGAGGTGGTTGTACTTGGAGATGGTTGCTTGTACTTGACTTGATTTGATTGGTTGATGTAACGTTTCGTAGAAATTCTCTCAGAATTACAACATGTGGTATTTTACTCGAACTGAATGCGGGCCCACATATCCTGGCATGGGTATCACCTCAGCGAGCGAGACGCGGTGTCGGAACCGCGGCGACGGCGTCGTCACAAGGGTACAAGTCTTGAGTTGAGCCGACTCTAGAATACGAGACATGACTCAGGATAGTGCGCTAATGCCGATAACAGATCGCAGGTCACTGGAATTTGACCGGGAGAACCGCGGAGGCTGATGGAATGGTACGGGCTAGGATGCAGGTCTTACAAAAGATCTAAGGAAACCAAGTGAGGAATGAAGAGAATCAAAGCTTTGAAGTGAAGAAAATAAATCATGAAAATTATCTAAAAAAATGATATTCTGAAACTCCGAGTCTAAAAGAGAAATTACTGAAATATTCTCAAAATAGACTTCGATGACATCGAAGGCCTTCAATGGCATCGACAATTTATGAATTTCAGGCTCAACTCGTTGGACATTTCTGGATGATTTTTGATGACATCAAAGTTAGTTCGATAACATTGAAGGTGTCATCGAAGGTCTTCGATGACATCGAAGTTTGCCATTGAGGATGCGCAGAGTGCGTAAATTTGAGGCAGTTTATGAACTTTTCCAAGGTTGTGCGAAAGTTTGAGTTACAAAACTATTTTAAATAGTCCCTAAGCTATTCCAAATCATATTCTAGGGTTTGGAAAGGAAGAGAAGACCTAGGTGGAGCGTTGACAATGTTTTTCTACTTCGATTTCTTCACAGGTTCTAATAGATCTTTATAGTTTTTCTTTTATTTTTCTTATAGGATGTTAGTTTTCTCAAGCTATTCTTTTTTTTCTCTTTTTTTTTTAATTTTTTTTTTTTTTCTTTTCTCAGGCTAATCTCTTAGCCAAGGTTAAGGGATGAAACATATAGTTTATTTTGATGTTTAGCTTTCTTTGATTAAAGTATATGTTGAACTTTCATTAAGTTTTAGTTTAAATAAAGATATATTTCTAATTTTCTATGGTTTATTGTGACTAAAATTACGGTAGATGTTGTGAAAGCTTTTGATATGATCTTGTTAGCTTTAGAATTGTGTGATCTGCAAAAGTCACAGTTCACTATCGTCTATGGGCATGGTGGATGATTGAATTCCCTATGATCATTGCAATAAGATGGATATTTAGGAACTAAACTAATGAAAAGTTCATATTATTTTTTAACTGCTCCATCCGATTAGATAGGATAGAACTTCGATTCCAATCGAGTTATCGTTGAATTAAATAAATTGAATATTGAGATTGTTATAGGTGGATTCCTGGATCCTTAATCTCTTTATCTTTATTTATTTTAAAACATTTTTATTCATCGTTGGATTAAAAACACAGGAAAAAACTGTTAAATTTAAATTAGTTCTAGGCCGTGTTCTCCAATCCCTGTGGATTCGACCTCGTTCTCACCGAGTTATTACTACATCACGACCTTGCACTTAAGGTTGTGAACACCCCTCATCCAAGTGGGACACAAATAATGGATGGTCTAGATTTGTGAACAACTTCTCAGTGGGCCTAATAAATTATTATGAATGTTTTACTAGGAGGGTAACCTCTCTTAACTGTTATATGTGTTATGGTCCACCCAAGTCATGAATTGACTTGATTTTTAAGCCCATTGCCCATCATGGAATGTTGTATCTAACTGATGGAGTAGAAGTTCAACACACATCATGGTGGGGTCGACACAGCTCGACCTCATGGGAAGTTCTCATGAGGTTGACCTCATAGTACCATTCCCCCCCCCCCCCCCCCCACACACACACACACACACACACACACACATATAACACCTACACATGTGCGCACCTTTACACACATGTTATGGGCTTCTAATCCGAACGGTTCATATGATGCAGAATCCCATGAAACTCCAAGGGATAAATTTTCACCCCGATATAAAATTCTGGCGGACCATAGTAAAGAGAAATGCAATTAAAAAGAGGAAACTATTTTCATTTTTCATGGCCCACCAAAATTTTAGATCAAAGTAAAAATTGGGCCTGGGGGGTTACATGAGGTGTTGCTTCATGTGGACCATTCAAATTTTGGAGTCACATCATGTATGATGAGTTCTAAAAAAAGTTAGCACAAGTTCCGTGCAAACTAGTGCATAGCTGATCATTCGGATATATATATATATATATATATATATATATATATATATATATATATATATATATATATATGTATGTATGTATATATGTATATATAGAGAGAGAGAGAACACTCAGTTATGCACCAGTTCACACGTCATTACGTGTAGATGGTCTGGATGAAGGCGCTCTTATGCGCGAGTTTAAAAGAATGAGTTTCCATCTCTGGCATGCCTCCTCCCTATTCTCTAACTCTCCGAAGGATGCGGCGGAAGCCTTTCACATGAAGTTTTTCTGCTGGGATGCTAGGTGGATTCCACCAAGATGTTAGTGATCAATCCACGCCGTCCATACATTTTTAAAAATAATTTTATAGTATAAACTCAAAACTAAGGTAGATCAAAATCTCAAGTGGGTCACACGGTGTTGATTGAACTCTCACCATTAAAAACTTCCTGGATCTACCAAAGTTTTGAATAAAGCTGATATTTGTTTTTTGCCATCATCCAGGTCTGTATGACCAAATGTACAGGTTGGATGTCAAATAAACATCACGGTGGGCCATAAAAAATTTAACGGTGAGAATCATTATCACCGCTACTTCCTGTGGTGCGGTCCACTTGAGATTTAGGTTTGCCTCAGTTTTGAGATAATGCCCTGAAATGATAAGGAAAAATGGATGGACAATGTGGATAAAACACATACATCACATGACCACTCAAAGCTCCTGCCCATTCATAGCTGGAGACGGGCGGTGGTAGGACACGATCCGCGCCAAGTTCACGAGAATTTACTGGAGGAGGATTAGCTATTGACAAGTTGATCAGCGTGACTGGATACTGAACTGACATCATCAAATTCTGTGGGATCAATCATGATGTATGTGTTACATCCACACCGTCCATCCATTTGGAGAGATTATTCCAGGGCATAAAGCAAAGATTAAGGCAGATCCAAAGTTGTAGTGGACCCCACCATATAAAACAGTGGGGAGAGTGACGCCCATCATTGGAAACTTCCTAAGGTTCACCATTATGCTTATTTGAGATCCAAACTGTTCATAAGTAAACACAGACATGAAAGAAGGGAAAACATAAATATCAGCTTGATCAAAAACTTTTATAGCCCTTAAAAGTTTTTAAGGGTGGGCATCACTTTCCCCACTGTTTTCTGTGGTGGGTCCACTAAAGCTTTGTATGTGGCTCACTCTTTGGGTCATGACCTAAAATGATCTCTCCAAATGGATGGGCGGTGTGGATACAAAATATGCGCCATGGTGGGGCCCACAGAATCTGGTGTCGTCACTTCAGTAGCTAGTCTGGCTACTCAACTTCTTTGTAGCTAATCTGCTTCTGAAGTCACCACACTGGAAGGATGCGAATTTCCTGCGAAAGCATGTTGTAGGAAGTTCCTATGCTAGAAACCTAGGTGGGGCCCAACATGATGTTTTTGAGAAATCTACCCCATTCATCCGTTTTTTGAGATCATTTTAGGACTTAATACCAAAAATGAGCAAGATAAAAAACTTAAGTGGGTTGCACTAAAGGAAAAAGGTAAGTAGGGAAATTTCTACCGTTGAAACCTCCCTGGGGTCGACAATGATGTTTACATGCCATCCATACCATTCGTAACGTCATTCCTACTATGATGAACTGAAAACACAAATATTATCCTGATTCAAAGCTCCTATGGCGCGGCAAATATTTCAACTGTGTATGTTCGATCCTTATGTTTTTGGCCCACTTGAATAATAGATCCTATTCATTTTTTGCCCCATGTCCTAAAAATGATCTCACAAAATGGATGGACAGATTGGATTTCTCACAAACATGATGGTGGGCCCCACCTAGGTTTCCAGCACAGGGAAATCCACATCCTTCCAGCGCGGTGACTTCATAAGTGGATTAACTACGGATAGGTTGAGTAGCCAGACTCGCTACTGAAGTGACGTCACCAGATTCTGTGGGCCCCACCATGGTGCATATTTTGTATCCACACCGTCCATCCATTTGGGGAGATCATTTTAGGTCATGACCCAAAGAATGAGCCACATACAAAGCTTTAGTGGACCCACCACAGAAAACAGTGGGGAGAGTGACGTGCACTGTTAAAAACTTCTAAGGGCCGCAAAAGTTTTCGATCAAGCTAATATTTATGTTTTCCCTTCTTTTATGTTTGCATTAACTTATGAATAGTTTGGATCTCAAATAAACATAATGGTGAACCTTAGGAACTTTCCAACGATTGGCGTCACTCTCCCCACTGTTTTATGTGGTGGGGTCCAGTACAACTTTGGATCTGCCTTATTCTTTGCTTTGTGCACTATAATAATCTCTCCAAATGGATGGATGGTGTGGATGTAACACATACATCATGATGGATCCCACAGAACTTGATGAGGTCAATTCAGTATCCAGTCATGCTAATCAACTTGTCAGTAGCTAATCTGCCTCTGGTAACTTCTCGTGAAATCGGCGCAGATCGCGTCCGACCGCCGCCTGTCTCTAGCTATGAATGGGTAGGAGCTTTGAGTGGTATTATGAGTTTTATCCACACCGACCATCCATTTTTCCTTATCATTTCAGGGTATTATCCCAAAACTAAGACAAACCCAAATCTCAAGAGGACCACACCATAGGAAGTAGCAACGATAATGATTCTCATCTGAATTTATTTATTTTTTGGGCCCACCGTGATGTTTATTTGACATCCAACCTGTAGATTAGGTCATACAGACCTGGATGATGGCAAAAAACAAATATCAGCTTGATCTAAAACTTTGGTAGCCCTAGGAAGTTTTTAATGGTGAGAGTTCAATCAACACAGTGTGGCCCACTTGAGATTTTGATCTACCTTAGTTTTGGGTTTATACCACAAAATTATTTTTTAAAATGTATGGACGGCGTGGATTTATCACTACTAGCATCCCAACGAAAGAACTTTATATGAAAGGCTTCCGCCGCATCCTTCAAAGAGTTAGAAAATAGAGAGAAGAGGCGTGCCAGAGACAGAAACTATCTCTTTCAAACTCGTGTATAAGATCGCCTTCGTCCAAAATGTTTGCCTTATCCAACGGTTGATAGAAAGATTCATGCGTAATGACATGCGAACTGGTGTGCAGCTGAGCGTTTCTCTCTCTCTCTATATATATATACTCTATATATATATATATATATATAGAGAGAGAGAGAGAGAGAGAGAGAGAGAGAGATTGATCTACCTTCGTGAGAAAGAACTCGTGAACAACTTTGCATACTGCACAAAATCTGAATAGTCTGTGTTGCGGCACTCCATAAAACCCCTAATGCCTAACTTTTAGCTTGATCCAATACTCCGCTGGCCCATTATAAAAGAAGAGGCTAATCAGGGGAGGAAATTGTTCCCTTTGCTATGGCCCACATGTTTTGGATCAAGCTAAAAGATGGGTCTGGGGTTTCATGGGTGCACGGCGTCACATGGACTGTTTAGATTTTATGCAATGCCCATGTGTGTGTGTATATATATATATATATGCAAAGGTGTCCAGAAGTTCTCTTATAAGGTATGTGTATATATTTAATGCAAAAGTACTTTTTTATTATTACAGGCAGATAGAAGCCTAGGAATTACAAAGATACAGACGGAACAGACGTGCGCCCAAAAGAAAAGGAAAGGGCAAAACAATATACACAGGAAAAAGAAAAAGAAAAGGAAAAAGACAGAAAAAGAAAAATGCCCACGCCCAAATTATGAAAAAAAAAACCCACATAATCGAGTTTGTTGAATGATCCTAACCTGTAATCGTTGGAATTTATTTTGTTGATGTCCAAACGTTGACCACTTTGCATTTTAGTGGTCCATTAATATTATTTCCGGTCTACAAAGCCCGCACTCAAGATATTTGGACTGATAAAAATAATAATAATAATAATAGTAAAATAAAAAATAAAAGCGCCAAATGTATTCTTATAAATGCATGTATATGGATCATACACCACGTAAGTACCCATGTTCTTCCCTATCTAAGGATAAAAATCTTTTATACTCCACATGAGTGTGAAGGATGATACGCATGGGCTTAGAAATTAATTAAACAAAAAAAAAAAAAAAAACAAAAAAACTTTTATACTGTAGTTAATATATAAGAGCTTATAAATTAATTAAAAAGTACATAAGTGGGACACTTAAATTGCTCAATCTAAATAATCCATAAGTCAAGTGAAAACAAAACATGTGATCATGTGTGTCCAACAAAAACATGTGGTCGTGTGTGGCCGACTCTTATAAAATTGCCATAGCTAGGTAACAGTTCAGATGTTTAATGAATAAAAGATTATCAGATTGGTGTATAGCTAGGCCTTTAAAAATGAAAATATACAACCGCATTTACGCTTTTACTCCAACTCAACGACAGCGGTTCCATAGATAAGTCTTTTTAACTCGAGTTAATATATGCCACATACCCCTTCCACGTGTAAGCTTCATGCACACGGTATTATCCAGACTCACCCCCAAAATCTCCCCAAACAAATCATGAACATGGCTAAAAAATCTAGCCGGTCCACACATCAGCCGCTGGAAACGTGTAACTTGGACACAGACCGTTGGTCCATCATTTCTAGCCATCCATTGTTTGTACACAACCTAGGCCCACGTGACGATTAGACACGCTTAACTATTTTTGCCAAAGCATGCCACGAAGAACCGAAGCATATGATTGGTTATGATCTCTGACATGAGTGCCTCCTTGGCACGTGCGATCTGCCTAAATCTTTTTGTGAAGAAGAAGAAAAAGAATCGATGTAGAAGGCATATATGAAAATTTCTCAACATATCTAAGCATCTGATTCCTCTATACATGAAAATCGTATGTACATGTATTCTTATACTCATACCTATACATAGATTCTCAATACTACTCACGAAACGCCCACCATCAAAGAACGGCTACCCCATGATTATCATTACTGTTCATCAAACAAAACCTGGTGGGCTTAGCTTGGAAATTCCTCCTCCTGTGAAGATCATGGCTCGACGGTCTGATCAGTTGCAAAAGGAAGGCATTCAGGAGCTTTGCATCTTTGATGACCGTTGATTCCAAGCGCTTCATGCGGCTAGTGCTAACATGCGCAGGGGGGCGAATTGAACTCTTGTGGGTGTTCCTGTGTAGGTTGCAACGGAAGGACCCGGGATGTGTGGTGGGAGAGCACATGCACGTGCGAACTTGGGTGGTGGGCGTCGGAGAAGAGGATTGTGAGGTGTTGTGTCTCGTCGCCATGGCCCTTTGATCGGACCGTGTTGGGAAATGCAGACTAAAAATAGGTAAGGCTGTTGTGGGTGTTTTATAGCTGGCTTTGGTCGGTTATATTACATTAATGTCCTCAGTATGTAGCTAAAATTACATCCTTGCCCAAATGGAACATTCTATTTTAGTTGCTGATCCTTTTGCTTTTCAGTTACTTTATGGCTATTTTGGGTTTGGATCGCGTGCGATTCCACACGTGAAGCCACTGCGCGTTCGAACTGTGGGACCCACCATGGTATGGGTTCATTCTGTACTGTCCAGATTGTGCGCGCAGCCAACACGATGGATGTACGCGTGCTTGTACATTTCGTCCTGTGATGTGTCCCACCTGAATTTTGGATTAGGTTGATACTAAGGGCCTGTCTCTGTATTAGATGGTATTAGATGAGATTGTATTCATGACAGGAGGACGTGAGGTCGAGCACCATTTTCCTCAAGAGGATAACTATTTCGAATTTATAGAATTTATTTGGACTCTTTACAGAGACTTCTCGAATTTACGAGAAAAGAAAGTAGAAAATAGAAATAAATTCGAATAAATTTGAAATTGATTAATGAATTGATAATTCTCTAATGTATCTCCTTACACCATTAATAAAGAAAAAAATAAACTAAAATTCATAATTACCAAAAATAACAAAATTCTAACTCTAATAAAAATCCTAATTCTAATAAAACTCTTCTAATGCTTAATTTCTAAAAATAAAAATTTCAAATAAACTTTCTCTGGAAGAGTCCTAGTATAATTAAAAATTATTTCTAAAAGGGAAGAAAATCTAAAACTCTAAAAATAGAAAAAATTAAAATTAAAAATCGGAATTACTAAAAATAGTAAAATTTTCCTAAAAATTCATTTTTGAACTGAAAGCGCACGTTCTCTGACGAAACGGATAGATGCAACCCACTTTGTGGGTTGGTTCACCTCGGATGGCCCGTTTCAATAAAGATTGATACGTTATGCGCCCCGTAACGATACCCGAATCAAAAGTTATGGTCAATTTACGGTCCATCTTCTTTTGGCCCAACCATGCTAGGAACGTATCTGTGACACGTTTTACATCAGATCCCTCCACTTGAAAAAAACTCGTCCTTGAGTTACGCAAGAGACTTGGCACATGAGTCTGAGATAACTTCTGACGCCGGTGTTTATTAGCCTTTTTTTTTGTACTTGGCATTAAGCTCTTGAATTGACACAATACATGTACTCATGTTTTCCTAAACTTGGCTAATATCGATCAGTTCCTTCACATCTACCTTCAAGATCTCATATTTTTCTGATAATGTGGGCAATTAGGCGGACTTGCCCCCTGAACGTGATTTTGTATATCTCGTATGGGAGGTAATTTATTAGGGAGTTTATCGGGCACAACCCTCTTAAACTCCTACGATACTGGTTCCAAATCCTCTAGGATATTCACAAGCTTCACATATTTTTTCTTTTCAACTAATGGATATATATTTCCCGTTTCCTCAGATTGTTTAACAAAGGCCTGTTCAGTGATGAGATATTATCCCTCCACTTTAGAAGTCTTTGGTTGGTTCTCTATTCCTATAGAGGTCACATGTTCACCACTGATGAATCCTATGGTATGTTGCAACTCCGTTTTGATGAAGTCGTTTCTCGCGGATCAATAATAGAATTTTTTTGCATAACCTTTTACTGATCGACTATTCTGATAATAATTTTGATTTTGTTAGAATAATACCTGATCGTACTCTCAAGAGAGGAATCACATGCACAATAACTTCTTTGTCCGCAACCATGTGCGGATTGGCGCCTTCATCTGTCTCACCCGCTCGAGTTGAAGTTGTTCCCACCAATCTGAAGCTCTACCCGTCAACTTGTATGCCACGAGTTTAACTTTATTTTCTTCTACGATGTTCATGTAGTTAAAGAAACGTTCGACTTCAAGCAACCAATCGAGGAAGTCCTTGAAGTAGAGTTGGCCATTAAAACTAGGAAGATCGACTTTCATCTTAAATTCTTGGACCATCCTGTGGTTAATTGATAGTATTGCCCTATGATCAGTATAATTATGAATTCCAGCAATTGCTGTTGGTAGATCACCACCATGAACACAGAGCTGCCATAGGCTTTCCGCCAAGAGATCCAATATGCGGTCGATGGAAGCCTGCAGCCCTTGCATGGCCTGCCAATTCTCTTGTTACGCTGCTTCGAAAGTTGCCGCTGTTAAAGGTAAATTTCGTGGAGCACCACCCATGGGATTGTTGCCCGACCCGTCGTTAGAAGTCATCAATCCGAGGAGAAACCTCGCTTTGATACCAAACTAACGCAGGGGAGGACGTGAGGTCGAGCACCGTCTTCCTCAAGAGGATAACTATTCCGAATCCACGGAACTTCTCTGGACTCCTCACAGAGACTTCTCGAATCCATGAGGAAAGAAAGGAGAAAAATATAAATAAATTCTAATAAATTCGAAATTGATTAATGAATTGATAATTCTCTAATGTATCTCCTTACACCATTAATAAAGAAAAAAATAAACTAAAATTCGTAATTACCAAAAATAGAAAAATTCTAACTCTAATAAAAATCCTAATTCTAATAAAACTCTTCTAATGCTTAATTTCTAAAAATAAAAATTTCAAATAAACTTTCTCTAGAAGAGTCCTAGTATAATTAAAAGTTATTTCTAAAAGGGAAGAAAATCTAAAACTTTAAAAATAGAAAAAATTAAAATTAAAAATCGGAATTACTAAAAATAGTAAAATTTTCCTAAATATTCATTTTTGACCTGAAAGCGCGCATTTTCTGACGAAACAGATAGACCCGACCCACGATGTGGGTCGGTTCACCTCTAATGGCCTATTTTAGTAAAGATTGATAGGTTGTGCGCCCCGTAATGACACCCGGATCAAAAGTTATGGTCAATTTACAGTCCATCTTCTTTTGGCCCAACCATGCTAGGAATGTATCTGTGACACGTTCTACATCAATTCACAATTCCATATAATAGGTGGTGTTGGCATGCTTAGAAGGAAGCTAATTACGAGGATAAAAATTATTTTGAGTTTCGCACCTAAGCCCAGCGATGTTAACAGGATTTCGCTATCCCTCTCCTTATTTTCCAAATCCCACCCTGAGAGTTACGATGGAAGGGTGGGGCCTCCACTCGTCAGGGGCGGCTTAAAGGGGTAGGTAGGTGAGGCAATCACATAAGGCCCCCTAATTATGAAGGCCCTATATTATAGTAAAATTAAAATTTCTTAATTATGAAGGTCATATATTATAGAAAAATTAAAATTAAGAAAGAAAAAAAAAAGCCTAAATTTTTTGAAATAAAACTCATTGAAAGGCCTACAAAATAGGAACATCTAAAAATTAGTTTATAAATTTGAAATTGAAAATAAAAACAAATCCTAGAAACTAGCACTATCAATAATAACAATCTAACTCTATCGTCTTTTTTCAAAATAATAGTATAATTCCCAATAAATTCTTCTCTTAAAACCTAGGACTACAACCACCTACTTTATTGCTAATTAAGTTCTCAAAAAATTAAGTTCTAACGTCATTTTTCTAAATTAAATTCTAACTTCATTTTCTAACGGTTTGGATTTATTTTCGAAATGAAAAGTTTTAAAAGAAGTTGCAAAAACAGAAATTAATACTCCAATTGAAATACTTAATTTAATAAAAGAACTAGATTATTTTCCAAATTGTTTTTTGCATATAGAATACTACTTACCATACATGTTATAGTTGCATCTGTAGAAAGAAGTTTTTCAAAACTAAAGATTATAAAAAATTATTTACGAACAATTATGTCTTAAGATAGATTAAATGGTTTAGCAATTTTATTTATCGAAACTGATTTATTGGGTAAACTTGAATACAAAAGTTTAATTAGTAATTTTGCATCTAAAAAGGCAATAAGCAAATTTATGGTTTAATTTTAAATTTATTAATTTTTTTATTTTTTAAACTAAAAAGCCTCATTTTATGACTTGCCTAAGGCCCCCAAAAATGTTGAGTCGCCGCCCCTGCCACTCATGGGTCCCAACATGATGCGTATGTTTCATCCAAGCCGTCCATCCGTTTCTCCACACTAGTTTAGCCTTCGAACCCAAAAATAAAATCGATCCTCATCTCAAGTGGGCCACACTATGAGGTACAAGGACTGGAAAGCTCCAACGAACTTTGGCTGTTGTTGAAGTGATGTTACCAAGTAACGTGGGTCCAACTATGATGTATGTGTTATATCCACACCGTTGATCCATTTGTATAGATCATTTTAAGGCATGATTTACAGAATGAGGCAAATGTAAAGCTATAATGGACCCCACTACATAAAACAATGGAGAGAGTGATGCCCACCATTGAAACCTTACTAAGGTCCAATGTGATGTTTATTTGCAAATCCAACTTGTACATAAGTTAACAAAGACACTAAAGAAGGGAAAAAAAAAAACAAAGATTAGCATGATTGAAAACTTTTGTGACCCTTAAAAATTTTTAATGGTGGGTGTCACTCTCTCCATTGTTCTTTGTGGTGTGGTCCACTCGAGATTTAGATCTGACTCATTCTTTGGATAATGTCCTAAAATGATCTCTCCAAATGGATGGTGGGTACGGATGCAAAACATACATCATTATGGGACCCACAGAACTTGGTGACGTCACTTACATGGCGAGTGTGGCAATTCAACTGCTTAGTAACTAATCCGCGACCCTCCCATACGGTTGTATACCAAACACGCTCACTATGCAACTTTACCATTACATAGTAAATCCTTGTGTTCCCAAACAAGATTATGTGACATCCTTGCCTTTTCAAATCCATTGCAAATCCATGACAATCACTCACAAGAGCTATGATAAGATTATATGTAATTCCATCCCATCTAATACAGTCTAACACAACGTCCCAAATTGGCCCTAAAGGGGCGTTTGGTGCAGGTGATGGGATTAGGTGGGATAGAGTTGCATTTGGTCCCGTGCAATGCCATCCAACATTTGGAGAGGATGGGAAAGGTTGGGATTAGGTGGGATGGAATTGCATTTAGTCCCATGGAATTGCATTTGGTCTATGCAGGATTTTTGTGGATTTTGAAATCCACTACATATGTGGGCCCCACATTGATGCATGTGTTTATCCATGTCGTTCATCCATATACACCGTTTACACGTGACATTCTAATTATATTTGCGTACAAGTGAACGACATCCACTGTGAATTTGGTCTGTTGATTACAATTCCATGGTCCACCAAACATAATTTTTCTTAATCCGCCCCGTGGCTAAAATTTATCCCAAACATGGGATTAGATGACTACAATACCATGGTATTTCCAGACATGCAATCATTGTGAAAATAATGATGTTAATCCCATCTAATACAATTCAATACCATTCAATTCCACGGACCAAACACGCCCTAAAGGGTCATTCGACACCTTGCATTTACAGTGTATTTGAAGGGATTTGTGAAGATTTGAACTAAGTCGATCATACGGTGTCATGAATTTGGAGGTAAATAGAATAGGGGATATTTAAAATATGCATTTATGGTGTGTTTTGAAAATTTAAAATTTTGCTATGATTTGGTTATAATAAGAGTGAAATACTTTTTCTTTTTCTTTCAACATGGGAGAGTAGCTCTTTTTTAAAATGTGTGACAAAAGTGTCATTATGTTATTATTCCACTATACATGTGGTATGATGATACCCCTGAAATTACAGTTTAGACCACTGCTATTGAAGTATGAATATATGACTAAGGTCCTAGAGGGGGTTGAATAGGACTTTTCAATAATTATGCCAATTTAAAATCCTTATTACATAGCTTAAACTAATCTTCAGTTAAACTAAGCAAAGTAATCTAACTCTAAAGGCTTCCAAGCCAATAGAGGATCTAATTTCATAGACTTCTAAAGATATATCAATCAAGCAACTAGTCTATAGCATGGTGAACATGTGTGAATGTAATATGCTACTTATTAATCCTAAGCATTCATCTTATCATATATACATATCTAAGCATTCAAACATATAAGCATGAATTAAACAGATGCACAAATGTCAATCCCAAACACAAGCATGTATAGTGGTTCGGTTATGTGCCTACTCCACTCTTGACGGACTCACTCTCTCCTAGAGTGTGCTGAATTTCACTATGAAAAATATTTTAAATCAGGTTTACCTCAAACCTTTACAACCTATACAAGGTATTGCCTACACAAGGCAATCATTCAAGCCTACTGTCACGCCCCAAACCTATAAATCGAGCTCACAAAAATCTCGATTGTCGAATTCGGTGTCGACAACCTCCGTTGTACCCCATTCTCGGCTCCTAACACCCATATGTTAGATTTCGATCCTGGGATCCTACAAGGAGGATTTTCCAATCATACATTTATCTCAGAAGAAGCATAACCACAAGTTTATCCAAATCACAAAGGCAACATCATCACACATATCCACTAATATAAACATTTGAGTACATTGCTGAAGGGAAAATACATAAATTGAAAATCAAAGCCCCAGAAGACCGCTGCACACTCCAAGCTCAATGCTGCTGCAATCTAACGTCACCTGCATGCATCTATCGTGTATAAGCTTATAGAAAGCTTAGAGGGTAGTATAAGTGTGTGCATAAGGTAAGTGTCAAGCATGCAAATATCAAAGTGGAAATACCGACAAGTTCATAGATCATATGACATCAGAGTAAGCAAAAATACTGACAAGTCCATGAGTCATACAATATCAAGTACGTAATACAGATCAGCTATGCAAATGATGAGTCATAAAGAGTCAAATATCAGATGCCGAGGATGTAATGTAATATGCGGTACGAATGGAATGACCATGCTGGAGTGTGAAGTCGGGATGATAGTATGTAGTATCGCAAGCTACGGGGTCTACCATAAGGGACTTCTATCCAAACCAGTCTCATACCTAAATTTGGATAGTCAGACTCAATGTAGTAAACTCCTGATCTCAGGTTAGTCACGCGCCCCAACTGAAATCCTGGCCATTACGAAGGTACACGTAATAAATAGTTGCACACTACCATCCCGAGTGGATAGTGAATGAATGAGTAAAATGTTGAGTATGCAACCCCTACTTAATAAGTCCACATATCAGTATTGTACATATCTGGGATCATCACCGGGGTCTAGTACACTCTACACACAATCGTCGCCCACTAGACGCGATATCATGCAAGTGAAAGAGACCTCACTATCCCCCTGGCCAGTAGTCAACTAATATCTACCCGACACGTTGATAGCTGTCACGCCCCAAATCCGGAAATTGGATTCACAGGAATCCCGATCGCCGAAATCGGTGTCGACAGCCTCCGTAGTACCCCATTCTCGGCTCCTAGCATCCATACGCCAGATTCTGATCTTGAAATCCTACAAGGAGGATTTTTTTTTGTGTACATTTAACTCGTAATAAGCATAACCACAAGTATACCCAAATCACAAAGGCAACATCATCATCACATATCCAGTAATATAATCATTTGATTACAATACTGAAGGGAAATACATAAATTAAAAATCAAGCTCCAGAAGACCGCTGCATGCTCCAAGTTCAACACTGTTGCAACCTAACATCACCTACACGCATCTATCGTGCATAAGCTTATAGAAAGCTTAGAGGGTGGTGTAAGTGTGTGCACAAGGTAAGTGTCAAGTATTCAATACAATGTCATCATCATACGGTACCGAAAATATTGGTAATCCATAAATCGTACAATATCGAAATAAGCAGAATTACTAACAAGATCATGAATTATCAGAGTAGGCAGAAATACTGACAAGAACAAGAATTATCATAGTAAATAGAAATACTGGCAAGATCATAAATTATATGATAACAAAGTAAGCGGAAATATGGACAAGTCCATGAGTCAATCAATATCAGAATACGCAATATAGAGCAACTATGCAAATGAGGAGTCGTAAAGAGCCAAATATCAAATGCCGAGGATGCGATGCAATATATAATTCTTGATGAGTCCACGAATAGTGTCAATCGTATCTAAACCATATAAATACAGAAACACAGTAGCCCAAAATACCATATGTCGTGGATGTAAGGCAATATGCAGTGCGAATGGAATGATCATGCTGGAGTGTGAAGTCGGGATGATAGTACGTAGTATCGCAGGCTATGGGGCCCATCACAAGGGACTTCTATCCAAACTAGTCCCATACCTAAATTTGGATAGTCAGACTCAATGTGGTAAACTCCTGATCTCAGGTTAGTCGCACGCCTCAACCGAAATCCTAACCATTGCGAAGGTACACGTAAAAAATAGTTCGCACCATCAGCCCGAGTGGATAGTGAATGAATGAATGAATGAGTATGAAACTCCTGCCCAATAGGTCCACATATTGGTACTGTTAATATCTGGGATCATCACCGGGGTCTAGTACACTCAACATGCAATCGCCGCCCACTGGATAAGTAACCATGCAAGTGGAAGAGACCTCACTATCCGCCTGGCCAGTATTCAGCCAATATCTACCCGGCACGTCGATAGCGGACCTATTCACGAGCTGGTCAAACTTAGCCTAGCAATGCCCCATACCCTTGGGCGAGTAAGGCTACACCCCTTCCCAACCGACCATGATACAGTGGGAGACGCGGCCTCCTGGTATTCGACACTCGGGCGCTCATGTATCCACTCGGTCTCGATGTTGGGGCGTCTCCTGGCCACGTAGGTTTAGGAATTTTCACCTAAAGACATCTATGATGCCCGTATGCTAGAACCGAATATTTTCAGTGTCCCCTCTGGCCATCCACGATACGCCTGTGGAGGCTACGACCCTGATGTCACTAGGGCGTATAGTAATCACAGCACACAATGTAAGATGCATAAGTCATACAATCCAGTCATGCATCAATCTTACGCATACCGTGCGCTTATGTGGAATAACTTCTGCCTATCAGGGAGTCTCATAACAACACGCTCAATGACATATGCCATGATCAACCACGTCTTATAACAAACATGCAGATGATGCGTATGAGCATGTATCATGATGCTATACGGTCACATACTCATGATCGGTATTAATAACCAGCATCAACAATCGACATTGACAATGTGGACATTTAACCAACATTGCCCCCAAGGAATGGCCCGCATAGAGCCAAACATATAATGGGCCCATGGCCTCAAACAAAGGCCTAATATACAATACAATGGGCCTTACTCAAGGGCCACATATATACAACAGGCGGGCCCTCTTATGGGCCTCAAATACATGACATGTGGGCCCTGCACATGAGTCTTGAATACATCAAATGGGATGTGCATCATGGGCCTAATACATATCACAATCGGCCTTGCCCATAAGCCATGAATACATCACAATGGGCCTTATCTACGAGTCGCATATACATCAGAATCGGCCTCAGCAATCTGCCTCAACAAATCCGAAATCGGTCATCGGCCTCGGCAATCGGCCTCGATAAATCGAAAACCGGTCATCGGCCTAGTCAATCGGATTCGACATCGACAAATCGAAAATCAGTCATCGAGATCGGCCTCGATAATTGGAATCGGCCTCGACAATCAGAAATCGGTAATCGGCCTCAGCAATCGGGATCGACATCAATAATCGGAATCGGTAATCGGCCTTCACAAATTGGAAATCGGTTATCGGCCTCGGCAATCCGGATTGGCCTTAATAATCGAAATCGGTAATCAGCCTCGATAATCGGTATCGGCCTCGACAATCATAAATCGGTCGGTAATTTGAATCGGCAAATCGGTCACGTCAATCGGAATCGATCGATAATTAGAATCGGCAAATCGGTCACATCGATCAGAATCGACAATCGGTCACGACAATTGGAATCGATCGATAATCAGAATCGGCAAATCGGTCACGTCGATCGGAATCGACAATCGGTCACGATAATCGGAATCGATCGGTAATCAGAATCGGCAAATCGGTCATATCGATCGGAATCGACAATCGGTCACGACAATCGGAATCGATCGGTAATCAGAATCGGCAAATCAGTCACGTCGATCGAAATCGACAATCGGCCACAATAATCGGAATCAATCGGTAATCAGAATCGGCAAATCGGTCACGTTGATCTGAATCGACAATCGGTCATAACAATCGAAATCGATCGGTAATCAGAATCGGTAAATCGATCACGTCGATCGAAATCGACAATCGATCACGACAATTAGAATCGATCCGTAATCAGAATCGGTAAATCGGTCATGTCAATCGGAATCGATCAATAATCAGAATCGGTAAATCGGTCACGTCAATCGAAATTCGCATTCGGCCACGACAATCGGGATCGATCAATAATTAGCATCGGCAAATGGGTCATATCGATCGGAAATCAGCAATCGGTCATAATAATCGGCCGAACAAGGCCTAAGGGAAGGTCACAATGTGGACATTTAACCATCATTGCTCTCAAGGAGCGGTCCTCATAGGGCCAAACATATAGTGGGCCCATGACCTCACACAAGGGCCTAATACACATCATCATGGGCCTCGCTTATGGGGTGTATACACATCACATTGGGCCTCACTCATGGGCCAATGTATATAACATCGGGCCGTATTAACGGGTCGAATCAAATGGGCTAAGTCAAATGGGCCGATACAAATGGGCTAAGTCGAATGGACTGGAAATACATCTCAATGGGCCTCATCATATGGGCCATAAACACATCACATCTGGCCTTGCCCATAGGCCTTGAATACATTACAACGGGCTTTACCCGTGGGCCTCGAATACATCACAATGGGCCTCGGATTCAAGCAGGTGGGCCCCATCATATGGGCCTTGACCCTATCACATGGGCCAAAATACAAACAGGTGGGCCTTGCACATGGACCAAAAATACATCATGATGGTCCTCATAGATAGGCAGCACTAATGGGCCTCGAGTGGGCTTGGATTACACCAAAATTCATTTCAATAGTTGTAGGTGTATCATGTGTATCTATGTACACTATTATAAGGGTGCATGGTTCACTAATGTAATCAGCACCGTCCAAACACGTCCACCATTGTCTGGACGGTGTGGATCAAACAAATACATCATGGTGTGCTCCAAGCTGTAGACAGATGGACGGCATGGATATACGGCACATGCATTATGGTGGCCCACGTCCATGTACACTGTGAATAAAACCCATACATCAGTGGGTATAAAACACATACATTGAGTGGGTCCCACGTAAGGACAGTGTGAATAAAATACATACATCCTGGTGGTGTCCCACGTCAGTGTACAGATGGACGGCATGGTGTAAAAACACATACATTGTAAGGGGCCCACAAGCAGAAACGAATGTACGGCGTGGAAAAACTCATACATCGTCGTGGGTCATCACGTACATATGGTGGGTCCCAACCCGATGAACGAATGGCATGGATGAAATCCACACATCATTAGGTCCCATCGTCCAGATGGACGGTGTGGATTTCACACACCCACAGGATATGTTGACGTCTTGCATAGCAGCCACATAGCTGATGTATGACGTACACCAACCAACCCTCATCTAAAGAGGTGGGTCCCACATGCGGCCCACCATAATGTAATATTATAATATAACATTACAATATATGTTATACTATATTATAATAGAAAAAAAAAAAAAAAACATTAAGTGATGCCCCAGCATCCAACGTCCAGAGATGGACTGACGGCCTGGATTAGAGCCATTGCATCAGGGCCCACCGTCCAATCAGCTGGACGGTGAGGCTACAGAATACACAAGTCGAGGTGGACCCCACATGCAACTACAGCAGGTTGCACCAGCCAACCACGTCCAGGTGCATGGACGGTTGGATACAACACGTGTATCAGGTGGGTTCTACGGACGGTCTACCCACCAGAGATTTGAATCTGCCCCAAATCCCTGGCCATGGGATGGGCGGTCAGGATCAATGCTTACGTCAGGTGAGGTGGGGTCCATGTCAGTGGCCAGTTGATGAAGCTGATATTCATGGTTGCCTTCGCCCAGACCCACTGGACGGTCTGGACGGCAGCCTGTCCAGCGGCCCTGGCCCATCTGGCCCATCCAATACATGGCCACGCCATGCACAGACGGCGTGGATTTACCCATAAATCATGGTGAGGTCCACCGTCCAATCAGCTGGACGGTGGATGAAACACATTCATCAGGTGAGCCACACCGTGTGGCCACCAGCTCGAATAGAGCTGGTATTTGCACCATCCCTTCATCCTCCGGACACTCTAGATCGATCCAAAGTGGGCCAGCAATCCAGGGAAAAGGGGAGAGAGAGAGAGAGAGAGAGATGAAAATGGGAGGGACCCCGCCACTATGGGCCCCTCCTAGATATACAAACTACATCAAGGCAGGTCCCACCATAAGTGGGCCCTAAAATCATAAAAAAAAAAAATCAAATTATAAATCACCCACCATAGGATCTTCTCCCTTCTTCCACTAACACGTGCTAGAACTCCAATGGGCAGACTTCAACGGTTGAGATCGATCATGGAGGATGGGATATGATGATAGGAAGGTGGGCCACACTAGTTTCTCTCCTATGGAAGCCATGGACGGTTGCTTGGAGAGAATGAGGGAGAGAGAGAGATGAGAGAGAGGTTGTAAGAGAGAGATGGGTGAGTGATGGGTGGGTGATGGGAGAGTTGACTTTAGGGATGGGTGTTGTACTTGAGGATGGGTGAGTGATGGGTGAGTGATGTGTACTTGATTGATGAGATTAATGAGATTGATGTGACTTTTCGTAGAGATTCTCTCGAAATTGCAACGCGCGGTGTTTTCCTCGAACTGAACGTGGGCCCACATCTCCTGGTCCGGGTATCACCTCAGCGCGTAAAATACGACATCAAAACCGCGACGACGACGCGGTTGTAAGGGTACAGGTCTCGGGTCGAGCTGACTAAGGAAAATAAGATACGACTGAGGGTCGCGCGCAACTGCCGATTACAGATCGCGAGTGGCCAGAATTCGACCGGGAGGACTGCGGAAGTCTACGAAATAGTACGGGCTAGAATATGGGTCTTACAATAGCTAACCGAATCACAAGCTGGTCAAACTTAGCCTAGCTATACCCTCGGGCAGGTAAGGCCACACCCCCTCCAACCGACCACGACACAGTGGGAGACGTGGCCTCCTGGTATTTAGCACTTGGGCGCTCATGTATCTACTCGGTCTCGACATTGGGACGTCTCCTGGCCTCGGAGGTTTAGGAATTTTTACCCAGGGCCATATATGACAGCCCAATGCTAATAACAGATTTTCGGTGTCCCATCTAGCCACCACAATATGCCCATGGAGGCTACGACCCTAAATGTCGCTAGGACGTACAGTAATCACAACACACAATGCAAGATGCATGAGTCATACAGTCCAGTCATGCATCAATCCTACACATATCGTGCGCTTATGTGAGATAACATCCGCCTATCAAGGAGTCTCATAACAACCTGCTCGATGACATATGCAATGGTCAGCCATATCTCATAACAAACATGCAAATGATGCGTATGGGCATGTATCATGATGCGTATGGGCATGTGCTGTCACATACTCATAATCGGTATCGACAATTGGCATCGATAATCGATAATCCGCCTCGACAATTAGCCTCGATAATCAGCATCGGCCTCGATAATCGGAATCAGCCTAACAAAGGGGAAGGTCACAATGAGGACATTTAACCATCATTGCCTATCAATGTGGACATTTAACCAACATTGCTCTCAAGGAGTGGCCCACATAGAGCCAAACATATAGTGGACCCATGACCTCACACAATGGCCCAATATACATCACCATGGGCCTCTCTCAAGGGCCTAATACACATCATGATGGGTCTCACTTATGGGCTACATATGCATCACATTGGGCCTCGCTCATGGACCTCATGTACATCACAATGGGCCTTACCAAATGGGCCAGAAATACATCACAATGGTCCTCAACCCATGGCCCAGAAATATATCACAATGGGCCGCTCATACGGGCCTAATATACATCACCATGGGCCCCAAATACATCACAATGGGCTATGACCCATGGGCCTCAATATACATTATAATGGGCTGCATTAATGGCCGCACCAATGAGCCTCATTTACAACGAGTGGGCCGCACCATCTACACCATTCATCTATTTTAGAGATCATTTTTAGCATTATCCAAACAAATGAATCATATCAAAAGATCATCTGGACCATAACACAAATAATAGTGGTGATAATGATTTCCGCTTTTAAAATTTAGAGGGCCCACCATAGCGTTTATTTTCCATCCAGTCAGTTCATAAGGTCACAAAGGCCTGAACTGAGAGGAAAAACAAATATTGTATCGGTTCAAAACTTCTGTAACCCAAAAGGGGTTTCAATGGTAGACGTTCAATCCCACTGTTTCTGCAGTGTGGTCCACTTGATAGCTAGGTCAGTCTTATTTTTCTTCTCAACCCCTAGGACAAGCTCACCAAATGTATACATGGTTTAGATTGAAAACATCCATCATGGTGAGACTGCTGACCGTCCAACAGATGGACTTCCAGATACAGCCAAGTAGATGGACGGTTTGGATGAATCACATATGTCAAGGTGGGGTCCACATATGTGGCCCACCATAGAATTGAATCTGCTTCATTTTTAATCTCAAGCCTTGAGACGAACTCGTCAAATGTATAGATGGTTTGGATGTATCGCATACACCCAGGGAGGTGGATCCCACAGAACCCGTTGACGTTAACTCACAACAGGCATTGCTGTGAGAGGTGTGCCATCCAATCCGCTCATCAGGTGGGTCCCACATACATGGCCCACCTGTTGTATATATGCCATCCAATCAGTTCATCAGGTAGGTCCCACGAGATCGATGGACGGTGTGGATTTTATTCCACGCTACAACAGCCAATCTGCTGCCACGTGGGGTGGGTCCCACGCACGTGGCCACCTCCATATATATAATATTATTATATATATTATATTTATTATTATTATTTTTAACTCCAGCATCCAACATCCATGGAATAGACGAATGGCTGGATCTATACTTGCATCATGGTGGGCTTCACACGCTGCCATGGTGGGGTCCACGTGCTGCACTCAGCATGTCACCAAGGTGAGCCCCATGTCCCCTTCATGGACAGGGTGGATCTAGAACACATACATTAGGATGGGATCCATAGCACCGTCCAAACATTGTCCAGCACCGTCCAACATAGTCTGGACGGTGTGGATGAAATAAATACATCGTGGTGATGTCCACAGTGTGGATTAAACACATGCATCAATGTGTGGCCCACCATCCCAGCTGGATGGCTGGATGAAACACATAAATCAAGTGGGCCACATGACATCACAAGAGGGAGAGAGAAAGTGAAAAAGAGAGCGAGAGAGAGAGACGTCGGATGGTGGAGGGACCCCGCCACTATCGGCCCCTCTTTACAATGCATACATCAAGATGGATCCCACCACAAGTAGGCCCTCAAACTATCAAAATCACGCATAAAATCACCCACCTCATGATCTCTTCTTCCTTCTTCTGCCAATGCATACTAGAGCTCCAAAGAAACAATTTCAACGGTTGAGATGGACTTAAGATGGTGGGATTGGGAGATAGGAAGTGGGCCACACAAAGCTCTCTCATGGAGCTAGCTTGGACAATTCCTCTCTTTGGTAGCATGGAATGGAGTGAGAAAATGAGAGAGAGAGAGAGAGGAGTGGTGAGATGGAGTGATGGGATGAGAGGGCATGGTGCTTGTTGACTTGTGGTAAGAAATGAATGGGATGGGTATGGGTTGTGTAAGAGGGAGTTGACTTGTGGAATGGGAGAGGGACGGGTTAGGTAAGGTTGTGTACTTGACATTGATTGATGGATTGATGTGATATGTTGCAGAGATTCCCTTGGTATTCGTAACACGCGGTGTTTTCCTCGAACTGAACGTAGGCCCACATCTCCTGATCCGAGTATCGCATCGGTGTGAGAGACACTGCGACGACGCGGTCGCAAGGGTACAAGTCTCGAGTCAAACCGACTCTGAAATATGGGATATGACTTAGGGTCACGTGCAACTGCTTTCTACGCGTCGCGGGTCGCTAGAATTCGACCGGGAGGACCGCAGAAGCCTACGGAACGGTACGAACTAGGATACGGGTCTCACACCTACACAAGGCAATCATACATACCTACACAAGGCATTAAGTCCTACATAAGGACGCTATACATATTCTCCCATCAAAGGCCTACAAAAGGTCTTAGCGAGTTTGAGAAACAAACTCTAAAACCAAATTCTACACAAGAAAGAGGTTTCATACTCTTTAGACTCTTGTACTTGTAAGTGGGTGAGCCCTTCTTATTGCAGCTTGTGGGTTGCCTGATCTCTGCTTTGTTATGCTTCAATCAGCTCTCGAATGCTACCCCGATCATGATGTTGTGTTTGTATTGATGATATAGCTTCATAATCAGTTTTCTTGCATATAATGCTCCTTTAGGGTAACCAAGGTAATGTGAGTGGGTTGAATCTCTGAGAACGTTGGGCAACCGACGTCCACGCTCTTTGGCAATCTTTCTTTTGTTCTATTGTGTTGGAATGTTTTATGTGGGGTATGAAACCTTGATTGTCGGTTTGGAGTCGCCACTAGCCACTTAATTTCAAAATCCCACAGTCGGATAGAACCAGCGGAATATGTAAGGTTAGAGAAATCCAAAGATCCTCCTACCTTAGATTGACTCCTGGTCTGCGTTCCGGGATTCTAAGTAAGGGACCTCGGATATAAAGAGGGAATGTATTAGGCACCCTATTTGCCTGTATGAATGTACAGTCTCTACTTGGTGTGGTAAAGAAATCTTAAAGGATGAATGACGTGGTTAAAGTAAGGCTAGGCACATGTGGATTTTTGATGCGGCAAGATCCGAGATTTCGGCAAGCCACAAAGCATACGTCCAACGATGTGTCTAGAAGGCGGATGTGATGATGCTTATGCAAAAAGGTAAAAAAAGTGGACGAGATCGCTAGAATTTCTAATGTGAGGGGATTCGACGTACGACAAGTCACAGATCATACGGTCACTAAAAATCTAGAGAAGCAAGGGGGTTAAGAAGGGAATATATGTTATGATGCATGCTTGTATGTAAATGAAATGAAAAGATCTTTGGGTTAATATTGAGTAGGCTAAGACATAGATTACACCATGATTAATCTAGGATAGACTAAGGGGTTGAGGTGGTTAGAATGAGGCTAAGGGGTAGCTGCAAAATCTGATCTTGGAGGCTTGGAAGCTCCTTCTCACCCTCACCCACTTCCTCTCTCTCTCTCATGGATTTTTAAAATGAAAAGTTGTGTTTGAAATGTGAAGAGGAGAGGGCTATTTATAGCCTTTTCTAATAGCATTGATGTAATTGCTGAGTTTGAGAGGGTTAAAAGTTGACATGACAGCTTAGGATTGGTTGAAGAGAGAGGAATGCCATGTGGCATGCTCTCATTGGCTCTTGGAGGTTGGTAAAATAGTAAATAAGGTGGGCTGGAGGGGTAAATTCATATGAAAGTTGACTTTGGGACGAGAGACAGTTGTTGCTCGGAGGAGACAACTTTCCGTTTTTGGAACGACAGTCGGATTACCGCCCACGAAAGTCTGACTACCGCCTGGGCTGAGTTTGGTCCAAAACTTATCCAGCTGGCTTCGCGCACGTTTTTTGAGAGTAAGCGAGAATAGGATTACGCTCAGGTACAGTTTCTCCTGAATTTTGGTCGGTGGGCCCTTTTTTGGGTCCTAAGAGTGGAACAAAGTCCATTTTAGATATTTAGCTTGAAAATGGCTCAAAATTGGCTCAATCATGACCAAAAGTGTTTTGAAAAATTGATTGATTATAGGTGAAAGTTTGGGTATGCTTTGGCTTGATTGATGGCTCAGGTTAGGATTAGGGTTTAAGCTGGAGTTACGCTGGGTTTAGGGTTTAAATTGAGGTTTGGGTTAGGGTTAGGCTATTTTTTTGGTTTACGGTTCGGATTAGGATTTAAGCTGGGATTAGGGTTTAGTTTAGGATATGATCATGGTACTCGGATTGTCTTAGCTTTCTCAAGATACTAGCTTGGGTGGGGTTTCTATAGATGCCCCTCTTTGGTCGAGGTTACGAGCAACCAAGCACCAAAGCGAGCGGACACCCCACCCTTCTGGTAAAAAAAGGTAGTGGATCTATTGCACGCCATTGTATCATTGTCAGTTGATTGTCTGGAAAAAAGATGACTTGCACATGTCATGAGGGTTGAAGAAAATGTTGTGATTGTCCCTGCGTATCAATGCGGCATTACGGGTCACCAATCACAACCCTTTCACGCCAGATTATTAATAACATTAGAGAGTAAGTCTGAAAAGTAAGGCCTTTGCGCCTCGATGCGACTTTACGAGGATTCCCGTACTGTTTAGATCTGTCAATTCCTTTGCTACGAAATCACCGTAGGAGTATTCGTTCCGTTTGATCATCAAAGTGGTTAGTTGCCCTGCGCGTCGATACAGCCTTACGGGGAACTCACTACGCCGACTTAGACTCGATCAAACTTTTCGAACATCTCAGACTAGGTATGTATGGGTAATCTTTTGTCATGCAGTCTGTTGATTCTGATACTTTGGTTACAATGGATTCTCATTACTTTGAGTTTGATTTTTCTTTCCAGAGATAGATCAAATCATTTTTACTTGCATTTGTCTCATACGACTGTCTAGATATGAAGATCGGGCCAACAGTACTTGTATTATATATGAATTCGATCGTCCTCCGGGGAAACTGGAAGGGATCGAATCTTATTTTACTGTTTTCACTGACCGCAACTGGAGAATATGGAAGATTCCTCAGTGTACTACGCACCGCGTGCATTTTTTTAAAAATATTTTGTTTGAAAAACTATCCTCTTTGGAACTAGACTTCTTGGGGATTTTATTTGAAAATATTTTTAGATTTTTTTAGAAAATATACATTCGATCTCGCGGGTGGGCATCGTCGTTTGGTTTTAATTTGCTCAAGTTAAGTAAACAGTCGCGTTGCTCCCACTGATGAGCTGGTGGGGCTAACGGTTTTTATTGAGAATATTTTTAGGGTTTTTAAAACATCCATTCGATCTCGCGGGAGGGCGTCGTTGTCCAGATTTTATTATAGAATTTTAAACAGATATCAAGCAGTCGTGCTGCCTCCACTAATGAATTAATGGGGCTTTAACCATGATTTATTGTATTTTCTTTTATTTTTCTCTCTTTTTTTTGAAGAGGGAGGTCCATATCATGAAATGGTGGGCCCGGATGGATGATTTGTGGTCCACTTGGATCTTCCAACAGTATGGATCTTGATGGTGGGCCATCATTTGTGGTGCGGATCGCACACCTTAGCTTGATTTTTAGTTTCATGTATGGATAGATTTCTCAAGTGGGCCCTAGATCATGGATTGGGGAACATGGCCCTGATTTGGACATGTGGGCCTAGGACCATAGGCCTTGAAATTGGACTTGTGAAGTGGGCCTTGCTTTGGATATGTGGGCCTAGGAAATGGGCTTGAAAATATGGGCCTTTGGAAAATGGGCTTCGTGGGCTTTTAACATGTGGGCCTTGTGGGCTTTGAACTTGTGGGCCTTGGGGGCTTTAAACTTATGGGTATTGTGGGCTTTGAAATGTGGTCCTCTAGGGGCTTTAACTTTGGGCCATTTAGGCCTTCAAATGGGCCTTCAGTAGCTCATTCACAATGTGTATCCCTCTTATAGAATGTTTATTTCATGGAAGTGAGAGGGATACTTACCTGTAAACATTTTGATCATGCAGCATGCCTCATCGCGGTAGGAATGAGGCTAATAGGGACATCCTCGTGGATTCTACTTCATCTTCTTCAGGGGTTGATGACTCCTTTGAAGCTTTGAGGAGAGGGCCTTAGTTGACCCATCATTTTTGTTAGCCACTCATGGCCATCTTATCTCCGACCTTACAGTGTTTCGTCATGCCTGTGCTGTCGTCTGGTGGTGGGGCGACGATATGATGAGAGCATGATCGCGTTGCACCGTCTAGAGAGGGACAAAGTCTTTTACCTGTGCATGGAGGTAGAGAGACTCAAGCAGAGGATGTCGATATATGAGGGATAGGGTAGAGGCTTACCTTGTGATCCCTGACTTCGTTGGTTGCTATTCCTCCTTTTACAATTTGTTCGTGTTTACTTGGGTTTGGATTTGTAATTTGGATGATTAGGATCAGAATATTGGGCTCAGCCCACATTGTGTTCAGTAGTCTGGATTGTGTGTTAGAGATCTTAGTTCCTTGAGAGTGCGTATTTGGGATCGTGCCCCTTGGATTTGGGCAGAGTCTAATAGAATACTGATGAAGGATCAGTCCTTTCCTTGTATCTTTTCATTTTGCTTGTTACCTCGGCTTCTTCTGTACTTACACGTTTATTTTTATTTTTATTTTATTTCTTGTCATTTTTACCTGTAACGTCCTTTCAGGTTTTCACTACAATTGCCTTCCCGTCATTTTTGCCCGTAGCATCCTTTCAGATTTTCAATACGTCCCAGATTTTTGTTCTTATCTACCCTTAGTAGTGCTTTTTTTTTTTTTTTTTTTTTTTTTTTTTTTTTTTTTTTTTTAATTTTACCCTTGGTTCCTCTTCGTGTTTTCACCAAGTCCGCCACATGCCCGCTGTTTTTACTCGAGACGCCCTTTCCTATTTTTAACTCGCCCTTTTTGCTTAGGCATGCTTTTTTCTTTTTCTTTTTTGTTTTGGTAGTGCCGGGAGAGATGGAGAGACTTCCTCCATATTCAGCCGACTGGTTACCTTCCTGTCTTTGTCTTTGATTACAATCGCAACCTGTTCTATGTTAGTCGGATTATTTTGGGGGATGAAGGATGACCTTATTTTCTTCTCCTTTTGAATTCTTTTTTAGTTTTGTCTTTTTTGTGGGAGTTTTTCTCTCCCTTTTTTTTTTTTTTTTTTTTTTACATTCTTTCTATGGGAGTTTCTCTTTTTTTTTTTGTAATCTTTTTATAGGGGAACTAATTTTCTTCTCTTTTTTTTTTTGTTTTCGTTAATCTCAGCTTAGCGATTGTAACCATTGACAAAGTCAGGTGTGGTTACCCATGATAGATTTGCACGTTGTCGGCGTTGATGGGCTCGAGAAGATCTCCTCTCAAACTGGTGAGCCGGAGGGCGCCTCCTAGGAGTACCTCTCGAATGATCAGCGGTCCGTCCCACGAGGGTTTGAACTTTCCTTTGGGATCTGGCAGATGCGGTAGTATGATATGTTTCATGACCATGTTACCAACTTTGAAGCTCCTCTGTCAGACCCTCTTGTTGTAGGCCCATACGATCCTTCTTTGGTAGCATTGCGAGTGGCTTAGCACATGCATGTGCTTTTCGTCTGTCAGATGCAGTTGATCGTATCTTGCTTATTGCCACTCGCCTTTCTCGACTTCACTTTCCAGCAATACTCAAGAGTGATGAGATTTCGATTTCGATTGGCAATCACTACGCCAAAACAGCAAAAAAAGGACAGTCGAAAATCGTCTCAAATGACCAAAAAGGACGGTTTTGAACCGTCCCAGTGGCCGTCAAAATTTGGGGCATCGTATTACTTAAAGGACGGTCCTCAACCGTTATTCTTTTTGGCATTTAAAGGACGGTCATGGACTGTCCTTAAAAAGGACGGTTAAAAACCGTCCCTTATGAGCCTTAAAAGGACGGTCATGGACCGTCCTTAAAAAGGACGACCATGAACCATCCTTCAAAAGGACTGCTATGAACCGTCTCATATGAGCCTTAAAAGGACTGCTATGAACCGTCCCTTATGAGCGTTAAAAGGACGGTCATGGACCGTCCTTAAAAAGGACTGCCACAGACTGTCTCTTATGACGACGGTCATCAACCGTCTCATATTTGAATATTTAAAAATCAGATTTTCAAATATGCGGTTGACCTGTTTCATCGTATTCTTCCTGATATACACCTGTTATATAATATATTTCATCATATTCACATTCACATCCATCTAAACCCAAACTACGTAAATCTATCCAAACACAAACTACATGCATCCAAACATAAACTACATTCATCCAAACACAAACTACATTCATTCAAACATAAACTACATCCATCCAAACACAAACAATCTTATCCACATTACATTCAGGATCGGGTTTAGGTTTGGGCTTTCAAGTTTAGGTTTAGGTTTAGGTTAGGGAGTTGAGATTAGGATTAGGTGTAGGTCTAGGTTTAGGGATTTGAGAATACATTTAGGTTTTAGGTTTAGGTTTTAGGTTATTGGTTTAGGTTTAGGTTTTAGGTTTAGGTTAAGGTTAGGTTATAGGTTATAAGTTAAGGTTTAGGTTATAGGTTTTGGTTTAGTTTAGGTTTAGGTTTAGGTTATATGTTTAGGTAAGGTTTAGGTTTAGGTTATAGGTTAAAGTATAGGTTATAGCTTTAGGGAATTGAGAATGGTTTAGGTTTAGGTTATAGGTTAAAATATAGGTTATAGCTTTAGGGAATTGAGAATGGTTTAGGTTTAGGTTTAGGAAATCGGGTTTGGGTTCGGGATCGGGTTTAGGTTTAGGTTAGGGAGTTGAAATTAGGATTAGGTATAGGTTTAAGGATTTGAGAATACATTTAGGTTTTAGGTTAAAGGTTTTAGGTCATAGGTTTTGGTTTAGGCTAAGGTTATAGGTTTAGGTTTAGGTTTAGGTTATAAGCTATAGGTTTAGGGAATTGAGAATAGGTTTAGATTTAGGAAATCGGGTTCGGGTTCGGGATCCGGTTTAGGTTTGGGTTTTCAAGTCTAGGTTTAGGTTTAGGTTAGGGAGTTAAGATTAGGATTAGGTGTAGTTTAGGTTTAGGGATTTGAGAATACATTTAGGTTTTAGGTTTAGGTTTAGGTTTAGGTTTTAAGCTATAGGTTTAGGTTTAGGTTTAGGTTATATGCTATAGGTTTAGGGAATTGAGAATAGGTTAAGGTTTAGATTTAGGAAATCGGGTTCGAGTTCTGGATCGAGTTTAGGTTTGGGTTTTCAAGTTTAGGTTTAGGTTTAGGTTAGGGAGTTGAGATTAGGATTAGGAGTAGGTTTAGGTTTAGGGATTTGAGAATACATTTAGGTTTTAGGTTTAGGTTTAGGTTTAGGTTTTAGGTTATAGGTTAAGGTTAGGTTATAGGTTAAGGTTTTAGGTCATAGGTTTTGGTTTAGGTTAAGGTTATAGGTTTAGGTTAAGGTTATAAGCTATAGGTTTAGGGAATTGAGAATAGGTTAAGGTTTAGGTTTAGGAAATCGGGTTCGAGTTCGGGATCGGGTTTCGATTTAGGTTTTCAAGTTTAGGTTTAGGTTTAGGTTAGGGAGTTGAGATTAGGATTAGGTGTAGGTTTAGGTTTAGGGATTTGAGAATACATTTAGGTTTTAGGTTAAGGTTATAGGTTTAGGTTAAGGTTTAGGTTATAGGTTTAGGGAATTGAGAATAGGTTAAGGTTTAGGTTTAGGAAATCGGGTTCGGGATCGGGTTTAGGTTTGAGTTTTCAAGTTTAGGTTTAGGTTTAGGTTAGGAGTTGAGATTAGGATTAGGTGTAGGTTTAGGTTTAGGTTAAGGTTTAGGTTTAGGTTATAGGTTAAGGTTTAGGTTTTAGTTTTAGGTTTAGGTTAAGGTTATAAGTTTAGGTTATAGGTTATAGGTTATAGGTTAAGGTTTAGGTTATAGGTTTTGGTTTAGGGTGTGGTTTAGGTTAAGGGTGTGGTCCCTGCAAATACAGATATAAACACGGCCACCAGCGCAAATGGCCAGGCCCCTCCAATGCTGTCCATAGGAAATGAACAGCTTCATCATGGTCATAATAGCGGTTCCCACCTTCCAAGGACCCCCGCTCATCCGGATAGCTTCGACGGACATCCGGGTCTGCTCCATTAATTTCGAGCAATTACATAAACACGGCCTGTTCAAATGGTCAGGCCCATCCAATGCAGTCCATAAGAAATGGACAGTTTCATCATGGTCATAACAGCGGTTCCCACCTTCCAGGGACCCCCGCTCAACATCCGGATAGCTCCGACGCACATCCGGGTCTGCTCATTTAAATAAAATGGATTATCGTGATCATTTAAATAAAATTAAGTCCAATCAACAATCTGACCTGAAGGATTCTATTAGCATTGTTGATGGCACCTCGAACCTTATTTAAATATAGGTTGCAATCTGTGGCCACTGATGTTATTTGTCTTTTGTGAAGTTGGCGACAATTTCTGCATCAAACCCGGCGAAAGTAGCCCTAATGTTAAAGAACATTTCTTTCCATGAATTCATTATCTCTCTCTTTTAATTTTTTAACTTTCCATTACAATAATAACTACCTGAAATCATGGCATTTTTTAGGGGTATTTAGTTTGAAATTTGAATATGCAAATTCACGAGGTATAGATTCATTCACCTTCGAAGAGCTATTATTGTTTCCTCTAGCGACCAGTGTATTAAAGAAAGCTGCAAACATTTGAAAAACAAACCATGAGAAACAATGATTGATTGTATGGTCATTTAACATGATGGAACAAAGGAAACAACCAAAGGCAAAGCATCTACATGATGTTGTTTTTGCTCTCTTCTTGATGTCAAGGACAATATTCAGCTTCTTTATGAGACCAAAAACTCCTCGCGAATTCTCCACCAATTAGCAAGATATGAACTTTAAATTGGTATTGTTTTCAGATCACGAGATATCTAAACAAGCAGGTTTAGTTTAAGTTAACAACATATGAGTCAACTATTTGTTAATGCTCATGCATCTATTATCACACCCTGCCACATTATCAGTGTTTTTCTGTCACGAGATATCAAAGTTTTTCTCTAGCAGAAATTACTCCAAAAATAATCTCCTTCCCATAACATGTGAGAGAAATAAACAACAAAAGAGAAAGAAGATAGCTGATTGAGTAATACTCTCCAATAGAGGCATAGTTCTCCAAGATGTGTTTGGAGAAAACTACCTTGGGACATTAGCATAGTAGCATTAGCTACTTCAATTCCCTTTTACAGATTTTCCACTTCATTTTCAGGAGCTGATTTGGTCAGGGAAGTTGGGGAAACACCAAATTTGGTTAGGCTGTGACCATGGGCCCCACCTTATCAGAGGAGAGTGTGTTCTGGGAGACACTAAACATACGTCACATGTGTTTGGATGATAGTGAATCATGTGTGAGAACAGGAAATTCCAAATGTACCCTAAAATATTCTACATATGCTCAAGCTTATTGTGAATGTAATATGAGTGAAAAACATATGACCTTTGGTATCCCATTATGTAAGCATGAAAAATAAATGTGACAAACCATCCATTTGTGAACAGTTTGCAATCATAACACTTCTCATCAGTGAATTTTTTTACCCATTATTTCATGTTACCTGCTTCCCCTGTCATATTTTTCATTAATAAATATAGAAGCATACTCTATGTTAGTTTTTCACAATATAAATATTGGTAATGTTTCATCAATCCTCATATGTGACAGTGATGTACAGCTATTAGACCATCCAAATGGTCCATAGAATTATGAAAGACATATTCAAATGTAGAACATAGAAGATTGACTTCTTAGCCCCGACCATAAGCAAGATCTTAGAACAGACCATATCCTTACAAAACCAAATATTCAAAAACAGGGCAGTGCTAACCGAGTAGGATGTAGAGGATCCTACAATTAGATGTGGCAGGCCATTGTTTTAAATTGACAGTTTTATATCAAAAAGGCCATTTTAGCATAGAGCTGTTGCTTACCATTAGTGGTGGCAGGCTGAAATAGAATATCATCCATAGTCTCCGAGCTAGAAAAGGCCGATGCTTCCTAAAATTAAAAAAAATAAAATAAATAAAATTGTATAAATAATGTTAGTAGTGTGGATGACTGTATTACCAAAAGATTTTTTTTTAAATATATAATAATACTATTAGTGTAAAGATTATAGTCAACTGCTTGATTCATCAGTAGATGAAAGGAGATTACAAACAAGGAATCCAATTCCAATTCCAGGTTGACAAACAACTGACAGAATAAACTTCTCAGGAATCCAATTCTTGGAATTGAATTCTCAAGAAATTTTCAAATTCCAGGTTACCAAATGACCCTAAAATGGATAAAAACAGGATAACGTTGAAAAGTAGGAAACTTTATTAGTCTTTTTCATAGTGATAACTGAATGTTTAATAAAGAAAAGCAAGAAACAAAACACTATTGGTTCCAACAATATTTGAAATGGGCTAGTTGTATTAGTTCCATCGTTGATTTTGATTCGAGCATCGGATCTTTTGGAACCCATTTAACCTAGTGGAGCATTATTAAGGCTTGTGATTTTTGTCTCTTACTCTGCTACTACAAGGTAGGAAGGTTTAAATCTCAGTTTTTGGCACACTTCTCTAATCTAGCTAAAGTAGAACAAAGACTTAAACCTAGCATCAAACAGCTCCAAGCTTGTTCTTTTAAGATAAGAGGGTGATTGTTTATGTTGAAAGAAAAGTGATGGAAAGAAGAAAACTATCAAGCAAGTTATATCTGTGTGTGTGTGGTTGTTTTTATATGCTTTTTTTAGATTAGTGCATCGAATTGAGGTGCAAGTGAAAGAGAAGATAAAAATATAGCATATTCATGGGACTTTAAATTCTTAAAAAGCTTTGCTTCATAAATGTGGATGATTCAAGAACTGAAGAAGTTCCATGTGAACCTAGTAAAATTTTTGTAATTCTAAAAATATTTATAAAATATCACATTGATGTGATGATGTTGGCAATGATATGGCTGATGCACACTAATTCCTTTTAGTTTTTCGGCCTGTCGACACACCCTGATTTCCATCTTTTTTTCTAGCTGGCCAATTCTGACACAAGTACTGAGATTTTGGAACATTGGTTCTGTAGGTCAAGAAATTTCCCTGTATCCATCAGGTGGGCTGCACATGCACTTCAATGTGAATCTTTGGTTAATTTTTCTAAGCATCCATTTCTTTTGTACATGTGTGGTCCACTTGATGACCTGACTGGCCTCATCAGTATAAAGAGTGAGAGGGTTCCACTCCCACCATATGAATAGCTTTTTACAAAATCTTCTATGTTGCAGTCACACATAAGCTAATACTATCTTGAACAACCTGAGTTATAAAGCTAATAGAAAAAATCTTTCTTCATCTTTTAACACTCATAGCAGATTGAATGCTGCACAAGTCACACGTGCAAGCATGGCACATGCATGCTAGATCTAATTCATCCATTAGGTTGGTTAAACCATGTACATGTTTTCCCAAAAACAAAATCTGGCATGATCAGCATGCAGGCCACTATATTGGAAACATGTGGATGGGTTAGAAAACTTCTGCCAAGTTTTTAGAGCTGTACATTTGTTTAACAAACTATGGCCCACCGGACCAGTGATTCAACCTGATTCTTTGCCTAGGACATCAATATAATAGTGCCATTCGATGGATGGATTGGACAAATAAAAGAAGCCTACTGGCCCACATTAACTCCCCTAAAATATCTCAATCCCGCAATAAAAAGATGGACAAATAAGGGAGTTAAATGTAGTCCAAATCTCATTGGAACTGTGCATACCAACAGACAATAATTTTGACCGTTCATAGAGATGTACAGTATAGAGAAATCACACATTTGTACATTTGTATAATAATCCAAAAAAAAAAGAAGCAATGACCAATCTGAGTATGGGCTCACAAATAACTAGCAGTTGGTATATAGTATATAGGCCCCAAACGAGTGTTCTGTTGGACATTTGGGTCCCATAGTATGACCATATGGTACAACCAACCATCCAATCAACCCTGTGGACTCGACTGGCTAATCGGATGGATGGGCCTTCAAATTGGATATATTCACCCACAGTCCAATTGGACCACAAATCATGGCCTGATTAGCATTCCACACAAAATGGAGACCACCGTGAACACTCTCTGATGGATCACAGTCCTGCATCAAGTGGCGGGGCGGTGGCAAAGGTAATCGTCCAACCTTCAGAAAGAACTTGAAGAGATAAGGATGCATATGGACCGTGCAAATTTCGCAAATGTTCCAACACGTGCCTTGCAGCCTCGGTGACCTCTCTAGCATCTGCTTAATGTTACCCTTGATGTCATGCTTTCAAATTGCATTCCACACAACTTCAGACTCCATTTGCATAGAGATGCCCATATGGGCCCTACCATCCTACACTATAGATGTGAAATCGGTAACAAGACTGCTCGTTGTAACCGCAACCCACTTGCACTTGAGCAAAAACTCTTTTTTTTTTTCATCAAAAAGAAAACACTTGAAAATAGTTCAAAAGTGTGCATAGTTTTTTTAATTACATCTTCACTTCTCAATCTTTTTTCAGAGTTAGAAAGAAATTCTATTTTTTCCTAGATCTTCGATGGGCAGTAGGAAAAGTGCTCATATATTACAGAAATAATAATGTGTCCGGTGTTGGTTTTTGGTGAAATGGATCATCCATCATAAACACGCATGATAATCCATGAATGTCTTAAACAGACTTTCATGAGATGAAGAAATGCTTCTATTTATCCCCTGGTTTTGGGAATTGGTGAAAAAAAATAATTCAGTTTCTCTTGTCCACTTCAAAGAATCGCGCCTTCATCCTTATTGCTCATCATGGAGTGTATTAGGCTGGTGGATGACGGTGAGTACCCAGTGCAATAGGTGAGTAGCCAACACTAGGGATCTGTCATTGTGGAGAACTTGGGCATGTCCAGCCAACGCCCTGAATCTGTATGTATGGATTGGCTTGGGACTATACGTAGGGCTTGTAGGAGAATATGATGGGGATGTTGGTTAATATGATGGTGAAGTTGAATTCGTAATTTGGAGATTCGGATGTAGGGGACTGGATGGTGACAATCTGGGGACCTGCTTGGGAGTACGCCAGACGATGGACTGTATTTTGCAGAAGAGGGGATTGTAACTTGGAGAATAGGACTGTAGCTCGTAGAGATGTTGGGTCGTAGCTTGGTGATGTTGGGCTATAACCGGGAGAAGTTGGACCGTATGCAAGCGAGGTGGGGAAATTTGTATGAAGGTGAGGGGAAATGTAGCAGCGAGGTGGAAATTTGTATGAAGGGGAGGTTGGGCTCTATGATGGTAAGGTAAATTTGTATGTAGGAGAGGTGGAGCTATAGGACCGGGGAAGTCGGACTATAAAGCGGAGAAGTAGGGCTATAGCTTGGTAAGGTGGGCAGTAACTTGGCTCTGGTGGGGTAGTTGGGGATGTAGATGTGGGGGATGTAGCTAGGTGAAGTAGGGGAGTAAGATGGGCTTGTAGGAGAATATATAAGACTAGTAGGACTATAGCCTTAAGAGCTAGGGCTATATGTAGGTGAGGTGGGACTATAACCAAGCGATGTAGGACTGTATCTAGGTGAGGTGGGACTATAACCAGGAGATGTAGGACTATATCCCGGAGATGATGAACTGTATCCTGGCGATGAAGTAGGAGAGAAGGCCATCCCACCAACATAAGGAGAGAACTGAGCATCTGTAATGGGTGACAAACGGGCATTTGGGCTAAATAAATAGCTTGGTGACGACATGCCTTCTTAAACAGACTCTCATGAGATGAAGAAATGCTTTAGGTACATAGAAAGTGAGAGAGTTTTAATTTTCTTTGCAACGTTTATGATTTCCCTTAACCTAGGAACTCCTAGAATAACATTTTTAGCACTCACACTAGCATAGTGGAAGGTATTCAAGGTCATCTGAGTGGGTGGCTCACCTATGGATTGGGCAGCCACACAACCAATCATTTCACACCAGCATAGTCGAAGGTATTCAAGGTCATCTGAGTGGCTGGCTCACCTATGGATTGGGCAGCCACACAACCAATCATTTCACCTGGATGGACCCAACTTGAGCAAAAACTCATGTGGACTAGATACGCACAAGATATGCAGCCTTTTCAAACAACTTGCCAAAATAGAAGCTGGTTGAAAATGAAATTTCCATTGCAGTGAAGTTCTTCCAGTTAGACATAAATTAAGAATTAAAGATTTTACAAAATGGCCATAATCAGTGACCAACTGTGCACGAAAAACCAAGCACTAAAAAATATAAAGTATTATCAAATCAGGGAAACATCTACTTCCAGAAGGGGCATTAAAATTTCCAAATTTTAGAAAATGCATTGTCAGAAATAAAATCATATCTCTTAACTCTATAGAAACAAATTTCCTGAGAATCATAATCAATATTATCTAAAACAAATACAAAATAATCAACCGCCATACCAGTGATGAACAACAGCAGGGATAGCGATGACGTCTCCTTGTCGTAAGTCTTTGGATCTTCGATCTTGATCTCTATCTCTGGCGCCAGCCCGCCCTCCTTCACGTTGCTCGATTGGTGGAAGGATTGGAAGGACTCGGGGGCACCAGGGGATGATTGCTCCAGTCATGCCTGAGAGAGAGAGAGAGAGAGAGAGAGAGAGAGAGAGAGAGAGAGGAAATCTAAGGGGACATTTGAATGACGCTCGATGGAGGATTTGTCCATAGAAATCTAAGGGGTTGTTTGAATGACGATCGATGGAGGTTTTGTCGATAGAAGATGAAGTAGGGAAAAGAGAAAAAGAGGGAAAAGAGGCGCCCGATGTCGTAAGTTTTACACTAAATAATATTACAAAATCTATTAACGGTCGTTCCTGCATGGGACCAGTTTCTAGATGGTTAAGATTGTATTATATAATAAAAATATATAAATATTTACCATTTTCAACTAGACTGATTATTTATATGGTCTGGATAACTCTATATCTTAGCCAATATTATTATAAACAAGTCACCACTATTTTACATTAAATACAAAACTCATAGTTAAAACTAGAAACTAAAAACGTTAAATTCAGCTTTGGACCTTGCATGGATCTACGGCCCCACCATGATCGGTTTGATTCATCCAAGCCGTCCATCCATTTCTATATATCATTTTTTTATCGATCCCAAACAACGAGCCTGAAATAAGTCGATTTGAGAATCGTCGCCACACCATGGGACAAAAATAATGAATGGATATTCACAATTAAAATCCTCCTAAGGCCCGCGATCTTGTTTATTTGACATCTAATCTGTTAATTTGGTCATAAAGGCCCAGATGAAGGGAAAAAACAAAGATCAGCTTGATCCAATACTTTTATGGCTCCCAAAAAGTTTTTAATGGTCAACATTCATTCAACACTTTTTCCTGTAATGTGGTCCACTGGAGATTGGGATATAACTCATTTTTTTTTGTAATACCATAAAATGATCTATAAAAATAGATGGACGGCATGGATGAAACACATACATCATGGTGGGGCCCACGGACCACCAAACACAAAAGTTGAGAGGGCTTACTCTCCATTAAAACATTCATAATTATTTTTTAGGCCCACAGAGATGTGGTTCACAAATCTAGCCCATCCATTATGTGTGCGCCACTTGGATGAGGGGTCATACCAAGTTTCAGACACATCCAAATTTTAGGTGGGGCCCCACCAAGTGCTTTTATATGTTTTAGGCATGTCTTCACATGATTTTAGATGGTATGGCCCACCAGAGTTCTGTATATGGCTGATTTTTGGGATATCCCATAATTTAAAGGGGATCCATCAAATGCACAATGTTTATTTTCGACACACGTCATGGTGGGGCCCAAACAGCTCGACCTCATGAGGACTTCCCAAGAGCTCGACATGTAGAACCTTTTCCATATATATATATATATATTAAAAATATAAAAACTTATGATGTATTTGTTATATCCACACCGTCCATCCATTTTGAGATATCATTTTAAGTCATGAGCCAAAGAATGAGACAAATAAAAATCTGTAGTGGACCCCACCACAGAAAACAACGGGAAGGTGATTCCAACCGTTGAAACTATCCTAAGGCCCATCGTAATGTTTATTTGAAATCCAACTGGTTCAAAAGTATTAAAAAAATGGTTGTGGGGCCATAAATCATGGTGGGGCCCACACAGCACCAGCCAACAGCTGTTAGATGATGTAGGGGGAGTAGTCAATCTGTTCCCCTTATTTGTGGTGTGGTCCATTTAATCTTTGAATATGATTCATTTTTTTAGATAATTTTATAAAATGATCTTGAAAAATGGATGAACGGTGTGTCTTAATCCCAAATTTTTAGTAAATCCAGAACTCAAGTGGACTATGCCACACAAAACAGTGTGGAATAATGATTTCCACCGTTGATACCTTCCATGGGCCCACAGTAAAGTTTGTCATCCAACATGTTCATAATATCAAAAAGAAAACACAAACATCAGTTTGATCCAAAACTTCTATCAAATGTACAGTGTTGATGTTCGACACGCATCATGATGAGCCCTACAAAACTTACTAACATTAATTCTTAGAGTCTCAGGGTGTCAATAAGTTGGGTCACAATTTTGACTAGAATATTTGACCCATTTTACATGTCTGGTCTATTCACTCTATTTTACCGATCATTATAGTTACTTGTCTCGATCATGCTACATATGAGAAAGATATTGGGCAAACAAGATTGATCAACAATTTGAGTGAATTTTAATTTAAACATCTAAAGTTATTTACTCTTCAATCTGGACTGATCAGATTGTCCAAAAACGGTTAAAGGTTATTCATAATATCAAAAATATATGAATGAATAGAAAACACAAACATCAGCTTGATCCAAAACTTCTATGGCCTCCAAGAAATTTTAAACGGTAGAGGTTCAATCACACTATTTCCTGTGGTATGGTCCACTTGAGCTTTGGATATGCTTCCTTTTTGTTTTTTAGACCTCAAATTATCTGTTAACATGGATGAATGGAGTGGATAAAATAAATAAATAACAGTGGACCCACAGAGTTTAATTACTCTAACAAGGGTATAACGAGTAACTCACCTAAATATAGTAGATAAGGGTTTCCTTAAAACATTCATAATCATATATTGGGCCTCCCTAAATGTATTTCACATATCCAACCCACTCATTATGTGTGTCCCACTTGGATGAGGGGTCAGACCAAGTTTCAACCGCATCCATGTTTGTATTAACTTATAAACATGTTGGATCTCAAATAAACATCGTAGTGGGCCCTAAGAAGGTTTCAATAGTGGGTGTCACTATCCCACTCTTTTCTATGGTGTGGGTCCACTTGAACTTTGGATCTACCCCGTCAGTCAGATGCACCATTCCATGGTAGGACACGAGCTTAAAAATAAAGTCAATCCATGACTTGGGTGGGCCACACCACATACTATAGTTGAGAGGGTTACCCTCCCATTAAAACATTCATAATCATTTATTGGGCCCACCTAGATGTGGTTCATAGATCCATCCCATTCATTATGTGTGTCCCACTTGGATGAGGAGTCAACCCAAGTTTCATACACATCCAAAACTCATGTGCGCCCCACCAATTAAATGCTTTTATATGTTTTAGGGATATCTTCACATAGTTTTAGATGTTATGGCCCACCTGAGTTTCGTATACGACTAATTTTTGGACTTAAAGGGGACACATCAAATGCATGGTGATGATGTTCTATACACATCATGGTGGGGCCCACACAGATTAACCTCATAGGAATTAGTTCCCATGAAGTGACCTTATAGTACCATTTCACTATTTAGGTAACTCTTTCATGGGTGTTACTCTAATTGTGTAAGGCCCACCTTGATATATTTTATGTATATCGACACCATCCATATATTTTTCCATCATATTTTAGGATGTGATTTCAAATCATAAGAACTCAATAATCTCAGGTGGGCCATACCAATCAAAACAATGATGAATAACCATTAAAAACCTTTTGAAGGCCACAAAAGTGTTTGGATTAATTTGATCTTTGTAGTTTACCTTCATCTAGATCTTCTTTACATTATTAACAAGTTGGATTGCAAATAAACATTACTAAAATAATACGATGGGCTCTTTATAATTCTTAATGGAGAGGTACTATATTATCATTCTTTCCAGTGGTGTGGTCCACATAAGATTTAAATCTACACAATTTTTTATACCCGGCCCAAAAATGGGTTGGAGAAACATATGGGCGACAAGGATATACAACACATCATCAAAATCTCACTTTTGTCATCTAACTTTTCAATATTTCTTGTCAAAATATACAATCCAGTTTTCTTTTAAATTTTTTTTTTTTTTTTACAATTCATCAATTTTTTTTTTTTCACAATTTTGTTTAATTTTTTTAAATTTTCTTTTTCAAATATCATTTTTTTAATCGAAATCTCACTTTTGTTATCTAACTTTTCAAATTTTCTTGTCAAAATACAAAATCTAGTTTTCTTTTTTAAAAAATATATATATTTTTAAATTTGTCAATTTTTTCACAATTTTGTTTAATTTTTAAAATTTTCTTTTTCAAAATATCATTTTTTTAATCTCACTTTCGTTATGTAACTTTTCAATTTTTATTGTTAAAATACAAAATCTAGTTTTCTTTTTTAAAAAATATATATTTTTTTTACAATTTGTCAATTTTTTCATAATTTGTTTAATTTATAAAATTTTCTTTTTCAAAATATCATTTTTTTATCGCATTTTTTTTTCAAAATTATCAACATTTTTTTTTTCAAAATTTAAAATTTTCTTAATCATTGTTAATTATTTTTCTAAGCTTTTCAACTATTTTTTTTTTTTCGAAATTCATAATTTTTTTGAGGTTTTTAATTTTTGACCTGAGCATTAGAGATGGTTTAAGACTGTCTCTAATAGAGATGGTCTTTAACAGTCTCTAATAAAGACGGTCATTGACAGTCTCTAATAAAGACGGTCTGTGACAGTCTCTAATAGAGACGGTCTTTGACAGTCTCTAATAGAGATGGTCTTTGACAGGGCTATAAGACGGCTAAGGACTGTCTCTAATAGAGACGGTCTTTGACAGTCTCATATTACCAGTAAAAGACGGCCAATGACCATCTCTAATTGAGACGGTCCTTGACAGTCTCAGATTACCAATAAGAGACGGCCAATGACCGTCTCTAATACGGACGGTCTTTGACTGTCTCAAATGGCCGCATATAAGACGGTTAGAGACCGTCTCTTTTCCAGACGGTCGATGATCGTCTTTTTTCTGCAGTTAACGACGGTTTGTGACCGTCTTAAATGATTTGTGGATGTTTAAATTTTTAAGACAATATTAAGGACGGTCAAGAGCCGTCTAAAAGTTTAGAGACGGTTTACGGCCGTCTCTAAAGAGTCTTTAAACCAAGCAGTTTTAGAGACGGTCCAGAACCGTCTCTAAATCCGTCATTTTTTTCCATTTTTCACGTAGTGAATATTGCTTCCATTCCTTATGCGAGTTCGTATGGAGTAGCGCTTGCGTATGGAGTAGCGCTTGTAACAGACCATACTGTTGTCCGATAAGCCCATAGTGCGCATGAGAGCATTTCCGACCAATCACGATACGTTTTGACCATTTTCTTTAGTATGCGGATGATAATCTTGTTTGCAGCTTTGACCCCACCATTCATTTGAGGATGGTAGGGGCTTGACTGATGACACTTGTTCTTGAATTTGTAGAGGAAATCGCCCATCCTTTTATTAACGAATGGAGTCTTGTTGTCTGTAATGATGGCTTGAGGAATCCCGTATCGGCTGATGACATCGTTCTTCATGAACTTTATCACGTGAGATACTACAATGGTAGTGTACGATGCTGCCTCTATTCATTTGGTGAAGTAGTCTACTGCCATTAGAATGTATTCATGCCCATTTAAAGCTTTGGGGTTAACTTTGTCGATGATGTCAAGTTCCCATATAGAGAAAGTCCATGATGTCGTCAGGTTGTATAGCTCAGAAGCAGGCGCATGGATTTGGTTCGCATGCTCCTGAGACTTGAAGCACTTCCTGACGTGTTTGCAGCAATCTGTCTCCATCGTTAGCTAATAATAACCAAGCCGTAGGATTTTCTTTGCCATCATATGTCCATTCATGTATAGGCCGCATAGTCCTTCGTGGATTTCTGACATAATCTGAGCAGCTTCCGTTTCATACACGTAGTGGAGGACTTCTATTGAAGGATTGCTTGTAGAGAGTGCCCCCAGTGATCATGAATTGGGCCGCTAGCCGTTCGATAGTGCAACGATCGGTTGATGCTACTTCTTCTGGGTACTTTTGATGTTCGAGATATTCCTTGATGTCTATGTACCACGGCTGATCGTTTGAGGAGGTTTCGGCTTCGTCGATCTGCAAGCAGAACGCGGATTCCTCCTGGAGTTCGACGGTGAGTTCTCATTCAGCAATTCCTCTCAGGATATCCAACATTGAAGTGAGGGTAGCTAGAGTATCCACAAATTGGTTCTTGGCTCGGGGCATGTAAGAGAATGTGATCTCTTTAAATTCATCGGTTAGATTTTCAAGGTAGACGTGATAAGGGATCAGCTTTTCATCTTTGGTCTTTCGGTCGCCATTTGTTTGATTGATGATGAGTTGTGAGTCTCCGAAGACTTATAATCTCTTCACGTTGAGGGTGATGGCTTCTCTTAGACCAGCGATATATACTTTATATTCAACCACATTGTTGGTGCAATGGAAGGCCAATCACCTGTAGATGGGAATTGAGACGTTGTCGGGAGAGTAGAGTATTGTTCCTACTCCACTCCCTTTTAAGTTCGCGGCTCTGTCGAAGAAGTGTGTCCATTCCCCTGCCTTTCTTTCTTCTTCTTCCTCCTCATCAAGAGGATGTCCTCGTTAGTGAAGAAGGTCTTTAGTGGTTGGTAATCAAGCAAAGAGTGTGCTGCTAAGTGGTCGGCTAGTGTTTGCCCCTTGATTGTTTTCTGAGTGACATAGGTTATGTCAAACTCAGAAAACAACAGTTGCCATTTTGTGATTCTCCCTATTAGTGCTGATTTTTCGAACAAGTACTTTAACGGGTCCATGCGAGCGAGTAGAAGGATTGGGTGGGCAATCATGTATTGTCATAGCCGTTGTGTCATCCAGACCAGGGCGAGACATGTTTTTTCTAAGCTAGAATATTTGGATTCGTAGCTTGTGAATCTTCGTCTTAGATAGTAGATCGTTTACTCCTTTCTTCCTATATCATCATGTTGGACGAGGATGCATCCGATTGCTTCCGCTGGCCTACTTAGTGTAGGTGGCATGAGCACCGGAGGGTTTAGCAAATACTTCTTGATCTTATTGAAAGCTGTTTGACAGTCGTCGTTCCATTCCATTAGTGAGTTCTTCCTTAAAAGCTTAAATATGGGCTTGCAAATAGGCGTGAGCTGTGCGATGAATCGACTGATGTACTAGATCCTTTCGAGGAAACCCCGAATCTCTTTTTCGGTGCTGGGTGGCGGCATCTCGATGATTGCTTTGGTCTTAGTCTTGTCCACTCGAATGTCATCTTTGTTGATGATGAAGCCTAGTAGTTTGTCTCCGGTTACGTCGAAGATGAACTTTTGGGTGTTAAGGTGGAGCTTGAACTTTTCTAGCCTGTCGAAGAGCTTCTTGAGGTTTTTAAAATATCCTTCGATCATGGGAGATTTGACGATCATGTCGTCCACATAAACTTCCATTTCCTTGTTTATCATGTCATGGAACAAGGTAGTCATGGCTCGCTGATATGTGCGCCTGTGTTCTTCAGCCTGAAGGGCATAATCGATAGCAGAAAGTTCCCCATTATGTGATAAAAGAAGTCTTCTCACGATCTTCGACAACCATCTTGATCTTCTTGTAGCCAGAGAAGTCGTCCATGAATGAGAAGATCTTGTGTCCAGCAGTATTGTCTACCGGTGTATCAATGTGAGGCAGAGGGAAATCGTCTTTAAGACTTACTTTGTTAAGGTCCCTAAAGTTGATGCACATCCTGACTTTGTCATCCTTCTTTAAAACTGGTATGATATTTGTGAGCCATTTCGGATAGTTGGAGACTACCAGGAACCCCACATTGTATTGCTTGATGACTTCATCACGAACCTTAGGGCCCATTTTGGTTTCGTTCTTTGGAGCTTCTTCTTAACAGGTTTCATGTTCGGCTTTGTTGGTAAGTGGTGTACCACCAATTCTTCATGGAGCCCTGACATGTCTTCGTAAGAGAAAGCAAAGTTGGATAACCTTAGCTTCAAGAATTCCACCATCCTCTGCTTGTATTCCGGAGGTAGTGATCTACCGATGCGCACTTCCCTAAGGAGTTTCAGTGATCCCAAGTTCACAACTTCGAAATCGTCTGCCATAACGTTGGCCTTTGTTTCAAACCTTTTGAGGGAATCCTCAAGTTCGAGATATGCATCATCATTTCCCTCATCTGGAGCTTTATCCAAACCCATGAGTTTGAAATCTAACTCTAGATCGAAATTGTATGAGTCGACCTTGAACTCTGGTGCTGTGTGTGGTATGTTTGGCACATTGAAGTTTTCTATTATTTTTGGTTTTGGAAGATTTTCTTATGTTTTGTGATTTTGAGAAATATTTGATGTTTTTGTGATTTTTGGAATATCTATTGTTTTTGTATTTTGAGAGTTTTTTTTTGTGTCGCCAAGGGATCTCAAACAGGATGGTGTTGCAAATTATGATTGATCCTGTCCTGATTCGGGATACCAACTGCTATTTACATTGACTTTTTTTTAAAAGACCAGTATCCGCTGATGACTTACCAGCCGATTCGATCGTTAGGGGGATGGTTGACCAGTTCGGTTCTTCCCCCTGTCGATCCTGTTGCCCTGATCTGTTCGTACCTATGGGTCATCCATTTCGATGACCCTGATGTCTACTGGACTGGGTTCAGAGTCGATGGCTAACCTAATCTCTTCGCTCAGAAGTTGGAGTTCCTCAAGCTCCTCAGGTCCACATTGTGGTAGGATCCTGATGTCTATCCAGTTAAGGGAAGGCAACTTCCCTTTTTCAATCCAATGGAGGGGGTGTTTTTGCCCCTTGCACTATTGAGGTGATGGAGGGGGTGTCTCCCCTTGGCTGTTGGTGGGGATGGGTGCCTCCCCCCTCTTGTCTGTTTGTCTTGTAATGGGCACCTCTGGTCCTAGGTCCTCCATGGGTGGCCCTGCTTCCGTACCCCTAGCTTCGTTTAATGGGTCTAGGGGTTTTGCCTATAGCATTGGGTGTGCTTCTGAAGCTCTGAGGATCTTGTCACATCGTATTGGTGGCCAAATGGACTCCTGGCTGGAGTGTTCTATTAGCTTGAGCCGCTGGAGGTGATCCTTAAGAGAGATCATAGTGTCACCATAAACTATCCCAGATTTTACAAACTTAATGGGTGTACATTCGAATGGTTGCCTCTTTTTAGGCCTTGTAGCCTGTTCTTCCGGCATCGGTTTATATCCCAATCCCTGTCTTCGCTCGTTGGCACAAGCTTGCTTTACTACCATACCTTTCTCATGGAACTCAGTACTATAATTCAGAATTAGTAGTTCAGCCGGGGGAATGACATATTCAGCGATGAGTGGGTAAGGGTTGGCGATGGAATTCACAATTTCAAACTCAAAACTGTGATACGGTATATCACCCTCCGTGTGTTGGACGTCTATTACTAAGATGCCAGGTTCTGGGATATTGACCGCCACCGGTAGAATGATCTCCAGTTCGGCTAGTACTGAAATGATTTGATTTCCTAAGGGAATTTAACTTTTTGATGGAGGGTGGATGGGATGGCTCCAACAGTATGGAGCCAAGGCCACTCCAGCAGAAGGTTAAATGAGGCAGAGATGTCGATGACCAGGAATGTGACAAGAGTCGTATCTGGTCCGATTTCTATCTCGATGTCTATCTCTGCTTCCACTTGCCTTTGGGAGTTATCGAAGGCTTTGACTCTCATGGTACTAGGCCAGAAGGATGATGGTTCAATCCCCAAATGTTCGGCAGTCCTCAGGAGGCAAACGTTTAAGCTTGATCTGTTATCAATGAGCACGAGTGGCACCTTGAAATCCCTGTAACGGACAACTATATTGAGTGAGCGCCCATGTTTGCGGCCTTTAAGTGGCAATTCATCATTAGATAATGTGATGCTTTGCGGTACAAGAAGTTGTCTGATCATGCTTGCCACCATTTCAGGTGGTACATCAGGAGATATGTGTGCATCGTTCAGAGTTTTCGTAAAGATTTCTCGATGCGATCTCGATGTGCACAAGAGTTCCTATATGGAAATTTGTGTGGAAATGGATTTGAGCTGAGCTGCTACATCATAAGTAGCATCAGCTTTATGGGCCACTCCCAACAAAGTTCTCCAGGTTTCTTTTGGATTCTGATTGTCCCTCCTAAAGTATTGGCCATCGTTACCCACTTCAGTGCACTCTAGGTAGTGCCATGGGACTTCCTTTGTGTCATAGGGGGGAACCGTTCTCCCTTCCAGGTATACCAGTTCTTGAGGTTATGGAATTGTTATCGGTGTGGTTTATAGTAGACTCGAGGATTTTCCTTGAAGTGTGACTGAATCCTCACGGATTTTTACGATGGAACTCTCCTCCTCCTTTTAGTATACATTCTGTGGGGGAGGGATTCTTTGGGCGTGTGCCAATTGGTGAGGTAAGAGGAAACCTGGAGATTGGATTGGTGCCCCTTGCAAGGTTAGCAAGGCTGGATCGGGGAGACCCACTAGCAGAATGAGAGGAGGTTCAGCGTTTGACCTGTTTGGATATGCGGGAGATGATGCTAGATGTGCCCCATAGAGAACAAGAGGCTGATAGTTTGACCTGTTGGATGTTGGTGGTGTCCCTTGGAGAATGAGAGGCTAAGAGTTTGACTGTTAGATGTTGGTGGTGCCCCTTGGAGAATGAGAGGCTGTGCCATCTATGCTGCTTCCAAGAATACCTGCTGCCTAGGCGGAGGCACCTGTTGGTATCCCCATGTCTGATTTGCTGTGTCGGACATGATTGCTTGTATGGAGTGATGTGGGAAGGAGTACGCAAGACGCCCTTCCTCGATGTTGTTGACGGTAGAGGTGTCAGATGTGGTAGGCCCTACTTGGTACAATGGCAGAGGATTATAGAGGATGTTGGCCTGAGCCATAATGTTAGCCTAGGTGATTGCAATCTTCTGGCTTTCGATCAAATCCTGGACTGCATGTTTCAAGGTAAAACAATGGTCGGTTAGATGGCCTCGAGATTAGTGGTATGCGAGATACTCGTTCTTATTATATCTTGCAAGCAGGAGATTTGCCGAAGGTTGAGGTTAGAGTGGTGTCAGAAGTTGCTTTTGCACCAACATAGTCATGATCTGACTGTATGTCTATGCCAAGGGGGTGAACTTTTTTCCTAACATTGCTTGCTTGTACAGGTTTTATGTATTTCCCCTTAGCTGTTGTTGTTGATGTTGATGCGGTTGTGCCTGATATCCCTGTTGGGCTTGTTGTGGTTGGTACTTCCTGTTTTCATGTGGCTCCGGTTGCGAAGCGTACTGGTTACCTTGAGTGTTGGCGACGATGTTGTCAACTTTTGTAGTATGTTGCGCAGGGGCAGTGCTGTTTCCATTCCCATATCCGATGGGCTTCCCCTCAACTTTGCTTTTCTTGATTGAGGGGGCCTGATGTGGCCATGGGGCGATGGTTCCAGCTCTTATCCTGGCTTCTACTTGTTCCCCAACTCGGATGAGCTGGGAGAAGTTCACATATGGATATGAGATTAGATATCGAGAGATGTTTGAGTTTGCCGAATGGATGATCATGGATATCTGTTCTTTGTCATCAATGGGGTTTCTCATTCGGGCGGTCGTGGCCTGCCATCGTCTCACGTATGCCGATAATGATTCGTCAGCTTTCTGTCTCAAGGTAGCTAGGTCTGCTCTTCTCGGAGCCATGTTCAAATTATAGGAGAATCTGTTAACGAATGTCTGGGAGAGTCTCTCCCAGGTCCTAATCTAATGACTGTCCAATGATGTGTACTAGTCCAAGGCATCGCTCTTGAGGGATTTCTGGAAAAGCTGTATTAAGGATCCATCATTCCCCACTATTGCATTGAGTTCCCCACAAAAGGCTTTCAGATGTGTTGTGGGGCACCCGCTACCGTCATATCTTTTGAATTTTGGCACCTCAAAGTTTTCAAGTGCCTGAGCATTTGGAAAGGTACATAAATCCTTGAATTTAGTGGATGGATGATCCACTCCTTGCTGCCTTTGCAGTTGATTTTGTACCATTTGCAACTGTTCCCATAGCTCCTCGATTTTTGATCTGTTGTGTTGTAGGTATCTTGACCCTTGCTATAAGGCTTGGGCTGCTTCCTCCTCATAAGGGTCGATTTCTTTGACCCTTTTGTTTCCGAGAATGGGGAGTTGTTGGAAAGAAGCTGGACACCCAGTGGCAGGAGGTAATTGAAATTGAACTCCACTCCCTTTTAGGGGAGTGTGTGATGTACAGACATGGCTCCCGCCCGAGGTATCTGGCAAGTCCAGAATGTGACTCCCGTTAGGGGGAGTGAGTTGGACTTGAAACTGGCCCCCTTCATGGGCATCCGCCAGTTCTTGTCTGTGACTCCCATTAGGGGGAGCCTGTGTTGTGATTTGATTGTTGTTCCCATTTCTGGGGAGATGTGTTGAGTAATGTATTGGAGGATGTGTGGGAGGGTTACTCCCGTTTGTCCGTTGTTGTTGATCTTATGCTGATTCTGCAAGAAGAGAGAGAATGGATTTACAGGAGGAATGAGGGAGAAAGAAAAAGGAGTTTGTGGGATTGAACTGTTTTAAACACTAGGCTATGTTGCCTGCATGCTCGGTATGGTGCCTGGTTGTAACACCCTGATTCTCATAACCCAAGGATGGTCGCTCGAGTACGAGAACCCGAGGGTTACGTCATGAAGTAAAACTACCATTCATCTAGTTATCAACACATTTCATATCACCGAGAAACAACCCCTGTTTAAACTAATCAAAGGAGTTCAACATACGTGAATAAAAGTAAAGAAATAAAGCAAGATCCCACTGCAGGGGATTTTTAATTACAATTCCCAAAGCAAGCAAAACTAAGATAATGTCTAAAAGCATGAAAGTAAATGGATCCTATGTCATCAGTTGAGCTTCAACGGCTCAACAGTGTCGACAAACTGTTCTTCCTCACCATACTCCTCTTCAGCTGCACCAGGGGTGTCGTCATAAGCACCATTTCCCTCCGTCATACCTGTATTTATTTGGTGCAACCGTACAATTGGGTGAGTGAAAACTCAGTGAGAATTTCTCTCATAGATTTAACCATAAAACATCATTCTAAAATATGTTAACAATTCATATTCGATTCATAGGGCAATATAACTACATATGCGTTTGCATGAATGTATGAATGTATGTTTAAGTTATAGATCTGGATGTGCAAATCCAGCTGTCAAAATAAAAGACCACCCGTGGTAGGTAGACTACCTGGAAAAGGTCATGCAGGTGAGTGTGCCCAAGGATGACTTGACTCCTGGAATAATACACGGGGTACGCCCGAGAAGTGACTGATCCCGTAATAGCCTCATGTAAAATAGAGCCCAAAGTGGCTCAAATGCACAAACTCTGATCATTCAACTAATCTAACAGTAAATCGAACAGAGTATGACTTACATTAAGCACTCAAAAAAGCTCACATGTCATGAGTGAATGTCATGCATCATGATGCTCACGTACATTCTATAGGAGTGTCAAGATTGTTCTCACAAACATGATCAAGGTTCAACTAAGGCCCATAAATGTAGTATATCTTACCAAGTTCTCACAACATCCCACCAAAGGTGGTATTTCACACTTAGGCCTCATTACACAACATTAATAATAGATGGATACATCATGTCATATATCATTACTTGGTAAAATATAACTCCAAGTTGGACCATTACTAATATGACTTAGAGAGTGCTATAACAAGTTCCAATCACATGTTTGTCACATATAGAAATCAAGTAAATTGGCATTTGCACATTAGCTCCTACTCAACGTAACCAATTAAGAAGGAAAGAAATAGCATATTACTCCAAGACTTCATATGCATTAGATTCAAATTAGAAGGGTTCTAGCATATGAAATGGATTATGGAGTGAACTTACCATTTAAAGGGAAGCAAGATTTACTACTTCTTAACATAGTTAAGGAAATGTACATATAACTAGGCAATTCTAGATGTGGAACCAAGAGTATGATGTGAATTTCTACAAGATATCTTAGAATAATAAGATATGAACATTTCCACATGATTAGTGAAATTAATTCAAAGGAAGCAAGACTAACACATTTACAAATAATATCTCTACGATTTCAAACTTCACACTATTTTAGAATTTAATGCAATGAAGAAGCTATAGGGGATATCCCTCAACTAAAGTGGATGGAGTGGATGCTCTTCTTAACTTGTACTTCCTTGTGAGGTGAGTCTAATTTGAGATTGACCATTAGGAAGTATTTCCCAATAATGTCATTTTGCAAATGGCACCTGGATGATACATTTTACTATACTAGTGAGTTAGGACCAAGTTAACTCGGTTGAGGTTCTCAACTAATAGCTAGTTGAGTTAATTGTTATGAGATCTACTATTATAAGGTTAAATCAATAATTCGTTAGATCTAACAACTTCTAAATTCATCTTAAGTGGTTCTGATATAGGAGTCAACTTGTCTCAGTTAGGGGATTAGTCGAGTCAACCCATCACCAAGTGTAGGGTCGGCTCAACAGGGAAAGCCAAATGAATCAACCCCCAATAGGGTGGTTTTGGATCGTCCATGACAAGGCCTTCAGCTGACTGGAGTAAGTTATTTCTCAGTTATAAATGAGTCAGGTCCTTTGAGCCAGAAATGGTCTTGAGTCACTGACTCACTGGTGACCCAACATAGTCGAGACTATTCGACCAATTGCCAGCCACATTGTGAATAGGTCTGAGATTTGGGTCATGGTGCTGATCATAGCTCGAGTAGAAGCGATCTTAGCAATGAATCTAGATTAGGGTTTTCACCCTAGTATGTGTAGCTGAGTCACTCAACTCGTGACTGAGTTGAGGTGACAGTGAGTATAGTCAGCTCAAACTGAGGGATTCATCAGTAGCAAAAGGAAAAGTGATGAGGATTACCTGATTTGGGAAAATGCTCGGTTGCTGATGGATAGTTTGGGATGACTGACTCCACCAATAAGTGATGCAGCTGGACGTTGATTGGAGTGTGACTCAGCGGACTCATAACGAAATGAAATAGCGGCTGAAAACTAGTTCCAGCATCTGCTCCCTCGTTGCTTACTCTCGCTAACCTCCTACTTCTCCCTCTCTAATCTCCTTCCCTCTAAATCTCACCTCTCACTCTCTATCTCTCTTTCCTAGCAGAGGATGACTCAAACCGAGTTGAGTTGCTACTAGGCCTGCAACTCGCTCGAACGCGCCCGAAATTCCTATCTCCCTCTCTTTCCATTTCCTATCTTTTTCTCTTCCTTCGGATCCGCCCTAATGTCGGCTATTTATAGCCGTTTCCATTTCTAGAAATATCCACAGCTAATCACAAGGATTAGTGCAGAGATTACTTAAGTTAACCGAAAACGGTTTGGCACTAGGATCTCCCAACGTTTTAGATCTCATGCCAGGGTCCATTTGGTTGTCCCTGATGGACATTAAATGTGGTGAGCCACCCAATGAACGGAACAGATCATTGAATGGGTCCGATTTAATAGAAAGTGGGTCTCCCACCTAGTTTGAGGAAGGTGACTGACGAAAATGGCAACTTTCGACTGACTGGCTAATCTGAAGATCAGGGCCGTTTGGACGGTCTTGATATGACCTAAAAGCGATGTGGGGTCCATTTTACGGCGCAAGGAGGGCCGTTGTTGAAGACAACTTGTTGAAAGTGAAAAACCGAGGCGCCGCTTCCGTTTCTCGCCATTTTCTCGGCTGCTACGAAAAACATGGGGTTGCCCTATTTCTGACATTCCAGATCGCTCGGACGAAGCTTCCATAAGGCGAGAGATGGCTAGGATGGGCAGTTGCTAAAAATGGAAGGGATTCTTCTGCTTTTTGACGGGTAGGGGAGCATTTCCGGCAATCATAGGGCTGACACAGATTTTCCACGCATACATGGCCGCCGTCCGACGTCTTCCAACGGTCGGATCTACTAGAGGGATGGCGTCCGTGGCTGTATATGACTCGTCAGTGCCTTGCTTGTGCGTTGTTTGCTGGGTTGTTGATAGAGGTGATGAGGGTGGCTTTCAATTCGGAATCTCATCATGGTCGTGGTCGGTGGGACCTCGGTGTGGATTTGGTTCTTGTGTTCAGATGGATGGTGATTACATCGTTAAATGGGGTCTCGCTTGAATAGTCGACGGGTGGGAGAGATTTCTTTTAAAATCTTTGGAGTTTCACAGGTCAGCGGTCATTTGATTAGATCCATGGATCGGTGCACATCATGTGCATGCCGTCTGTGCACTTGTACGGTTCCAAAAGTAGGGTCCACGTCATAATCCAAGTCGATCAACACCGTCCAATCATCTTGGAATATCATTAAATGCCTAAGGTTGGAGAAAACCTGATTGCTTGTGGATGTGATCCAACCTGTCCATTCGTTATTAGCCTGCTCCATTCTTATAAAGGATCATATTTGAAGATCTGTCTTTGATGAGTATTTATTAGTTTAGTTAGACTGTTATTTAATTGCGTCAGATAGTAATCACGGGGGTGTTCAAAGCAAGATAGGGTTTTTCTCCTAACTGGGATCTTGCTACTGACTTTATGTTGTTAAAAGGAGGTGTGGTTGGTCCTATTTTTAAGTTGAAATTTATGATAAAATCCGAGGGTCGTTACAATCTCCCCTCCTTAAAAAAGATTTCATCCTCGAAATTGTACCTGAGCGAGGTCGTTGAAAAGATGTGGGTACTTCTCTTCTATCTCAGCTTGACGCTCCTACGTTGCTTCCTCAACTCTACGATGAGACCAAAGAACTTTCACCAATGAAATGGTTTTGGTGCGCAGAATTTGTTCTTTGTGATCCAAGATGCGAATAGGGACTTCAATGTATCTAGCGTCATCGTTCAACTCGACCACCTCCCAGCTAATAATATGAGATGCATCTGGTTCATATTTCTTCAACATAGATATGTGAAAAACATTATGCACATTGGCGAATTTAGGCGGTAGGGCAAGACGATAGGCTACGGTTCTGACTATGTCCATGATTTTAAATGGCCCAATGTATTGGGGAGAGAGTTTTCCTTTCTTCCCGAATCGTATGACACCCCTCATCGGAGAAATTTTCAAGAATATGTGATCTCCAACTGAAAATTCCAGATCCTACCTACGATTGTCTGTATAACTCTTCTGTCTGTTCTGAGCCATACGCAAGAATTTTCGGATTATGTCAATCTTTTCTGTACTCTCCTAGATTATCTCTGGTCTCAATAAACTCTTTTCTCCAACTTCAGCCCAACAATGTGGTGCTAGACAAGGTCGACCGTATAAAGCTTCGAACGGTGCCATGCCAATGCTGGTTTGAAAACTGTTGTTATATGCGAACTCTACAAGATGGATGTGCTCATCGCAACTGCCCTTAAAATCTAGTACACAAGCTCTCAACTTATCTTCTAGCACCTGATTTACCCTTTCGGTCTGACCATCTGTCTAGGGGTGAAATGTTGTGCTAAACTTCAGCTCTATACTCAATTCTTCTTGCAATCTTTTCCAAAAGGTGGAAGTGAATCTGGTGTTGCGATCCGACACAATTTCCCGCGGAATACCGTATGCACGTACAATCTCCCAAATGTACAGCTTAGCCAAGTTGTCGACTGAGTTATTTACACATATAGGGAGGAATCGGCCTGACTTGGTAAGTCTGTCAATTATCACCCAGATGGAGTCATGGTTTCCACGTGTCTTTGGGAGTCCCGATATGAAGTCCATGCTAATACAGTCCCACTTCCATTCGGTGAGGGGTAATGGCTGCAAATGACCTGGCAGCCTATGGTGTTCTGCCTTCACTTGCTGGCAGGTGAGACATTTTGAAGCATATTCGGCAATATCCCACTTCATATTTTCCCACCAGTATTGATGCCTGACATCCTGATACATTTTTGTACTCCCAGGATGAACGGTCAGACGGGACTTGTGCGCTTCGCTCAGTATTACCTATTTCAATTCTGCCACTTTCGATACACAGATATGGCCTCGGTACCTCAGGCCATCATCCGAACTAATATACCAGTCCTACATTCCTTCACTTTCATACCTCAGCCTTAATCCCTTTAATGATTCGTCCTGATCTTGAGATTCAATGATACAACGGATCAAGGCAGGTTCCATAACCAATGATGCAACTAGGATACTCGGTTCTTCGAAAGAAAACTGTGCATCATAGTCCTGGATGAAATCCAGCATCTCTCCTTCTCTAATCATGAGACCAGCCATAACTTCGTGATTCTTCTTTCGACTCAAGGCATTAGCTACGAGGTTCACCTTGCCAGGATAATAGGATACTTCAAATTTGAAATCTTTCAACGTTTCCATCCATTGACGTTGCTACATGTTCAGATCTTTCTAAGTGAAGATATACTTTAAACTCTTATGATCGCAGAATAATTCAAACTCCTCCCCATATAAGTGGTGCCTCCAAATCTTCAGGGCGAAGACCACTGTGGCGAGTTCCAGGTCATGGGTAGGATAATTTTCTTCATGTTTCTTCAGCTATCTGGAAGCATAGGCAATCACCTTCTCGTTCTGCATGAGTACGAATCCTAACCCCGTCTGTGATGCGTCACTATAGACTACGTATTTGGCCCCTACTTCAGGAAGTGTAAGCACAGGGGCAGTGGTGAGCCTTTTCTTAAGTTCTTGGAAGGATGTCTCTACTTCAGCACTCCAACTGAATTGCACATTTGTAACGACTCGGAAAATTCCGTACAATGGCCCAAGTATCACCTTAGGAAGAAATCATTTAGGATTAAATCCTTTAGAAATTAGACAAAGTTAACTAAGTGTTAAACTAGATTAGCCATGAAATCCGCTCGAATCACTTTAAATACGATCTGTAAGACCCAAAACTTGTAGAATCATTGACGATAGGTTACCCTAAAATTTAGGATCAAACTCATTACCAGACTGCTCTTGGGAGCACATTGAATCTCTGTATCAGATCTGGATCACACATCGAATGTCCGAATGATACGAGGTTATAGAATTAGGACCGCCTCGCTAGGCTTCACAACCATCTCGGAAGTCGAAACTAGATAGTATTTTGGGGCTATTCGCTTGAGCCCGGACCGAGGAGTGTGAGAAAGCCTGGTTTTCTTTAGAAATTAAATTCAATTTAAGTAATCTGAGACTTGATGTTTGCGGGCCAAATATAAGCAATCAGACTATCAGAATCTGACCCAAATACACCCTCGGGTCAGGAAACATTTCTCATACATGTCTGTGTACTTGTAACCCTGATCGAGTTTCTGTGACTGTTGAACTGAAACTGGTTCATCACATGTGATCTGGGAACCCAATTGGAATGAAAACTTAACTCGACCTAGATCCATGGTCAGTGAGCTTAAGTCCGACCTTTGGCTCAAGGGGGGCTCCAGAAGTGGTCCGTTGAGTTAGAACAGATCCGCTTTGGACATAACCTAAATATACCTTGATCATGAGTCTGTTTTGGAGAGTTTTAGGCCTATATAAGGACCTTAAACCCTCTCTCATTCTCACCATACGAATTTGAGAAAACTTAGGAGAGAGAAGAGAGAAAAGAGAGAGAAAGTGTGAGACAAGTGAGGGATTCTTCCTGATACCCTACCCTTCTATCCTACGTGCTTAACTACTTCGATCTAATCGCTTTTCCGGCGATTCCGGCTTCGTTTCTAGGTAAGAAACCCTAACCCTAATCTATTCTAGGGTTATGATTGTTGCAAGTGATGAAATAGCTAATCTATTTCATGTCTTAGGTTGCCGTTCTGTTAATGATTAAGACTTGGTGTTTAACCGAGTCTGTTACTCATTTCTACGGCATAAGGTGTGGATTTTAGACGTATAGGTTAAGGTTTTCAAAGCTTTTAATGTCAGATAATGATAGATTCATGATCTGGATGTGATTTCACATGTACAATGCGATGTTCATTTTACGTTTCAGTTACGTATGCGTATTATGGCGTATAGTGTATTCTGTATATTTGTAGAAAATACCGTATACGTATAAATTGTGAAAGTATATTTGCCATGATAAATTACTGTATGTACATGTTATATATAAGTGTAATACTTACTCGGCGAAAAAATTCACCCTAATACATGTTTTTGATAATATACGTTCTGTATGTTAATAAGTGTATTCTAAGTGTTTGTGAAAATGCTTGTAAGAGTAAGTGCTTAGATGATTGTGCTTTAGGTAGGTGTTGAGATAGGATTCTCAACTAAAGTAGAGATGTATATGATTTCCTTCATATTGGTTGTTTAATTTAACCACTTACTATAAAATATATGTATTTGTAGTTCCTATTTACATTGTGCTTTATAATATGCTTTATGACATGCTTGTTAACATGCTTGAATTACTTTGTTTATTCTGCTTTACTCTACATGCTTCTGGTTAAGGATTGATTGTGATTGGGGCTATGATTATAGTCCAGACAATCGGTAATAGACTTGAGTTCGTGGTTGAAATTCATTCGCCACGTAGGATGAGTTTGACGAACCTGAGTCGTACTTCGGTTGGCGATAGTGGTTAGGCCACGCGAAGTGCTTATGCACTTCATGTTGTTCAGTTGATTGTGTGCTCGTGCTAGTCTGGTTTGTCAAGTAACCCGATCTGTCTAAATGTATGTTCACCATGTTTGGACACTACTGCTTAAACCTAGGGTACCAGACTTACCGGTGTAACCTCGTTAACCTTGGTACCTCGATCCGTTATGACTCATGAGCCGGGCATGGTGGTATGGGATACCGTGGTCAAGTTGTCGGCCTACACTAGGGCCACGTGCCTCCCCGTAGTGACCAGTGAGCAACCCAGACTCGTGAGCTGAATACGGTGGTATGAGACACTGTATTCGAGCTGTCGGCCTACACTGATTGGTGACGAGCCCTTTGTAGTGACATCGAGTATACTTTGAATCTATGGAGAGGCGACGAGCCTTCCCGTAGTAACAGAGTATAAACAAGTCCTGTATTGATAAGGTGATGGGAGAGCAGTGCAACGAGTGCATGTAACAGCCCTAACAACCCTTTACAGCAACCTAAAGCTGCATCATCATATGAGATTATCTAGGACTGACGACCCTAGAATGGATCATTATTTGGGAATGATATAAGGAAGGTACCTTAGTTTCCCAATACTGCTGTATGAAAAGAACTAATAACAACTCGGTAATCATGTTCATATCGCACTGCATGTACCTGAAAGATATGGAGCACTGAGGATGAAAGCATGTCGCAGAGTAAGATGGTGTCGCACGAGGGAGTACGTTGGCAATGACATGCATCATTATCGCATCTCATCCTTGCATTAATTACAGTACTTAGGAATATTGATTGTACTACTTTATCATTACTGCTTGATTGAATTGATAACATGTTAACCTGTGCTTTATTGTTCCACTAAGTTAGCTACTCACTCCCATATTACAGGATGGTGTTCTGGACACCCACCAGACCCTGTCTTAGATGCAAGTATTGACAAGATGCAGGAGGCTGAGCTTAATTATTATGATGATCAGGATGAGTTCTCCTGCACACAGTTCTCTGAAGGCTACGCTTAGGCCATTCAGATGACGGGATAGGGTGTACTATTCTAGTTGTACCATTTTGGCATTTTGACTTTTGAAACAAATACATGTATATGGTGACTCAGTAAGGTGTTCATACTCTGGAGACCGATTATGACGTTTTTGGCTTTCTATACATTTATATACATCTTTTAGTCTTCCGCTTGCATTTTATAACTTGATCTGGAGTATGAATTACTGTTTTGGTATAATCCCACTCATGATTATTGCACTATCACAGACAACATTCAATCATAAGCATTTATGTTGCATAAGTGATGTTTTGGAACTCGGGTGTTGAGTTGCTACTCGACCCCCAATTTTCAGGGCGTTACAAGTTGGTATTAGAGTATGATTTGGATTAAACCGGACCTGGGTTATGGTCACACGACGTACGCTGACGTATTTCGACATAGGAGGGTGCGAGAAAATGTAGAAAACTGTCCTAAGTGTCCCGATTTCGCCAATTGGCAAAGTTCACTCAAATCAGTCGTTTTGTTTGAGTCTGTACTCAACCGAGATCGCACGAGTCAACCTCAAAACACTTCTAACCATCAAATAATAGGTTTAGATCATAATTCACTCCATCCCAGCCATTAAAAATTGGTACGTACAATTATGTGTCAGAAACATCCCAAAACTGCCCGAAATGACACAAAACGGGGTCGTGTGCCTACCCACGCTTATCTAGAGGGACCCATGGTGGGACCCACATCATTTTAAGGCCTAGGGGCCACGAGGACCTCGTCCATATGGCGAGCCATCACCGGCTAGTCCAGGGAGTGGAGAGGACCTCGCCAGGTCGGTGAGGCCTCGCCGATTATCGAGCCCGGCCGGGCAGGCCGTTCGGGCCGACGCACTTTGAGACCTAGGGTGGCCCACTGGTATAGGGGTCATGGCTTAAAACCTCCCCAAACACATACTTCCTTCACAAAACCTCCCTCTAAGCTCTCCCTTTCCTTCCAAAATCCAATTTTTTCTCTCAAACCTCCCCTCCAATTGGCCATTCCACTAATTTCTGATAAAACCCACACCCCTCCATCGTTCATAGCAACACCTACCCTCTACCCTTTCCGTTTTTCCTCATTTGAGCGCCCACACCCTCTCATTTGAAGCTCAAAACCATGTAAACTCTCAACCCATCCTATTTCTTCATTTCCTTTCTTCAAATCCTGTCTTTGGGGGCCTTTACAATCCCTGTTGAGGTTTAAACTCATGGAGAACCAAAACTCCAGCCCACATTTTCCCTTTTTCTCCACTTTCATGGCCTTCTTTAAGTTCATTTCGGCCATTTTCTCAGTTTCCACCATCTTTTCTCTCATGGGAAAGAGAAAGGGGGCCGTGGACGAAGCTGGGCCTAGCCGCCCTACGCGTTCAAGGAGGCCGAGAGGCGCCGCCGCTAGCACAAGCGTCGCTCGAGAGTTTTAGACGAAGCGGGATCTTGATCCCCGGATTCCTGCTGAACGGGCTCTGTTGGCGGAGCTACCCCATGGAGTGTATGAGGGCTGTAGGGTCCTCTTTGAAGCTCAGGTGGATGGGCGGCTCTTTAAAGAGTACCTATTGTTCGAGTTCTTAGAAGAAGCCCATTGCGGTCCACTATTTGATGGCGGGTATCGCGCCAATGCGAGCTCTGTCCGATCTTTCCATGCCAACATTCACGAGCCTATGCTCGAACCCTTGCAGTTCAAGATTCCATGTGGAAGGGATCAGTTGGCCACTATCGATGTCAGATTGATATCCCGGCTTCTGAATGTGCCTCTTGGCGAGGTGCATGCTAGCGAGCAGAATCTGGAGACTATACGTGAAAGGGATCGTTACACACGTTTCCTTTATGGTGGCCGACTGGTGTAGTGGCAGCCGAACAAAAGTTTTCTAGCGACCGATATGTCTAACGACTTCCGTTTACTCCATCACATCTTCACATTTAATGTCGACCTTAGGTGGAGTAATCGCAGTGAGTGTACGCGCCTCATGGTAGATTTTCTGTATCAGGTGGGGCAGAGAGTGAACCTGTGCGTTCCTACGTTTGTATTGTGATAGATAATCAATACTGCACGCTCCGCTAGAAGAACTGATTCGCTCCCTTTCGACCGATTCATATGCAAGATTGCACATCAGTTTGGCTATAGTCTTGGGGCGGAGATGCCGGTGCCGGTTCATCATATCAACGAGACTACCCTCAACCAGATGAATATCGGGCCACGGCGACGCTAGGATCGACTCGAGGAGAGCGATGATGAGACGGAGAGAGAGGAAGAAGAGAGTGAGGAATAAGATGGGGGTAAAATAGAAGAAGAGGAACAGGAAGAAGAGGAAGAGGAGGCCCAAGATACTGAGGAGAGCTCCCCTCCTACAACACCAGCATAGGGCATTGATCGGGCTGCTTGGGAGGCTCGTATTGCTTAAGTGGAGGAGGATCATACTGCGCTACGACAGGGTTAGGCTGTCCTACTACAGGACGTCATGGATCTTCGGGCACTTGTGAAGCACAAGTTCAAGAAAGTAACTCGCACGTTAAAAACTATCATGTGCTGCCTGAAGGATAAGGGTGCCCCTTCTCCATCGCCAGACTCGGATGCCTAGACATCTATACTGTTGCCTTGTAGTTTGTTTTGGTTACTGTCTTAGGATGTTTATGTTTTCATGTAGATGAGTGTAGTAGTTGGTAGAATGTGTTAGATGTTGAAGCTTTGGTTGTAATAGCTTCATGCATTTGCTGTCATGATTCATGTAACTCTGTATTTCATGTATTGTGACAATTTTGGTAAATGAAATGCATGCAACCTCTTTTACTATGAAGTGTGTAGAATGCTTAAGTGGTTGTGTATTATGTTGTTATGCTTCATCTTACATGCATTGCACCCTATGTTGTATAGGGCATGCCACAGAAATATACGCGGAGCACGGCACACCTCGCAATCACAGATACGATGGACCAGGCTCCTTCCCACAGAGATGGTCGTACGGACCCTGGGTTGGGCCCGGATCGTGAGACCATGCCTACGTCTCAGCCTTCCACGGGTCCTACAGCTGGATTACCACCTTATATATCACTGGTTCGAGAGCAGAACCATGTGTCCTCGATGCAGTACGTGCCTCAGCCTACCTCACCTGTGGATAGGTTGGAGCAGTTATTGATGATGATGCACCAGCAGCAGGTGCAGCACCAACAGCAACATGTGCAACATTAGTAGCAGCAGCAGCAACTATTAGTCACATTGCAGAGACCTTATCTCAGGGTGGGAGTGCGACTCCACCTTCACTGTTTACACGTCCTACTAAGACCGCAGAGCCTTCTGCTCAGCCTGAGGATATGCCTCCGCCTACTCCTACTGCATACCTTACGGGGCATTTGGGAACTAATGGCCTTCTTGAGCGATTCCACCGCTTGAGGCCTCCTACTTTTATGGGTTCTCACAGGCCCGAGGAGGCTAAATATTGGTTAGACCGCATCTCTAAGATGCTACAGATGCTGCATTGCACAGAGACAGAGCAGGTTGAGTTGGCCACATTTATGTTTGAGAAGGAGGCCAGTATGTGGTGGGATGGTGTCCTACGAACAGTCGCAGTTGGCTACGAATGAACCTGGGCAGCCTTCGAGTTTCGTTTCCATGAGAAGTACTATCCTCTGACCTACCGACATGAGAGGGAGAATGAGTTCTTACACCTCAGACAGGGAGGCATGACAGTTACTGAGTACAAGCATCGATTTACTGAGCTGGGCAGATACGTCCCTACGATACTCGCTGATGAGCAAATGCGGATACGACATTTTTCTGAGGGCTTGCAACCTGATATTCGGTCGAAGATGTGCTGTGTCAGTATACCCTCCTATGCCGAGTTGGTTCATATGTATATGCATGCAGAGAAGGACGTAGAGCGACTGACACGCGCTCGTGGCCCTATGGTTCCTAGGCCACGACAAGATGTCCAGAGCAGGTCATTCCTCGGTAATAGGCCTCGTGTGGACTCTCCTCCCAGGATTACGGCTCCAGTAGTTCCGATGCGGCGTCCAGGTGTGACCTGTACTTACTGCGGGAGATCGGGTCACCCTACAGAGAGTTGTTTTCCCTGGATGAGAGACAGTGTGTTTGCACCACCATAGAAGATTAATCATCCTCACCCTCAAGCCTTATCGGCTCCACCACTACGGATTGCACCTGCACATCCATCCTTCAGACCACCTGCACCTCACTTTAGGCCGCCACAGTGACCTATGATGCCTCAGCCCAACTGACCACAGTAGGCACGTGTTCATGCGCTCACAGAAGAAGAGCCGGAGACAACACCTATGGCCTTCGAGGTCACTGCACATGTTCAAGGTACTCCTGTCTTTTTATTAGTGGACACTGGGTCCACTACTTCCATCATATCATGTGTGGCTGTTAAGCGTCTAGCTTTACATACTACTCCCATGAGGGGAGTGAGACTCACTACTGCTATGGGGACATTTTCGGATATCACACGGGTGTGTGAGGGTTGCTCCGTCGATTTAGGTAGCAGTATGGTATTCATTGACCTCATTGTCTCTCCCCTATGGCACTATGACATTATCTTCGGTATGGACTAGCTCACCGAGATTAAGGCAGAGATTGACTGCGATAATCAGGTCGTGATAACCAGCGGACCAGACGGCACAGTCTTCACTTTTCCAGTGCAGGTTAGTTGGCCATGTCGTGTTGAGTGTTATGCCGCTTTACTTGAGCATGTTGGGGGGGCCGACATTAGGAGAAATGCTAGTAGTTCGAGAATTTGAGGATGTGTTCAGGACGATTCTTAGTTTGCCTCCTTGGCGCGAGATCGATTTCACTATTGACCTTGTGCCCGGTGCGACCCCTATTTCATTACCTATGTACCGGATGCCTCCGTGTGAGATGGAAGAGATGAGGAAACAGATTGACGGGCTCATAGAGAAGGGCTTTATACGACCCAGTGTGTCTCCTTGGGGAGCACTTGTGTTGTTTGTCGAGAAGAAAGATGGGTCGCTACGATTATGTATTGATTATCGTAGGTTGAACCAGTTGACCGTGAAGAACAAATATCCTTTGCCCAGGATAGACGACCTATTTGATCAGTTGAGGGGGATAAAGTATTTTTCGAAGATCAATTTATAGTCAGGGTATCATCAGTTGCGCGCCAGGGATGAAGACATGTAGAAGACGGCTTTCAGGACCTGTTTTGGGCATTACGAGTTCCTTGTGATGTCATTCGGTCTTACGAATGCACCGGCCGTGTTCATAGACCTGATGAACCGGGTATTTCGGCCATTCCTATACCGTTTCGTCATCGTGTTTATCGATGACATCCTGGTGTACTATACGAGTCGAGAAGAACACGAGGAACACTTACAGGCAGTCCTTGATACTCTGAGGAAGAACCAGTTGTTCGTGCAGTATAAGAAATGCGACTTCTAGCAGGAGGAGGTCAAGTTCCTGGGACATGTAGTGACCAAGGAAGGGATAGCAGTGGACCTAGCTAAGGTAGCCACAGTGCAGGACTGGAAACAGCCTGGTTCAGTCACTAAGGTGAGGAGTTTTCTGGGCCTGGCAGGTTATTACAGACGATTCATCTGGGACTTCTCGAAGATAGCCAGACGATTGTCTCAGTTGACACGGAAGGATCTGAAGTTCACCTGGAATGAGAAGGCGGAAGTAGCTTTTCAGGAGCTGAAGGACAGGCTGACGTCTGCCCCTGTGCTAGTATTGTCAGAGCAAGGGGTTAAGTACACTATATACACTGTCGTGTCTCATGTTGGTTTAGGTTGTGTCCTTATGTAAAGGACAGGGTGATTGCGTATGCCTCGAGACAATTAAGGAAGCACGAGGAGAATTACCCTACGCACGACCTTGAGTTAGCAGCAGTTATATTCACATTGAAGCTCTGGAGACATTACCTCTATGGAGAGGAGTTCAAACTTTTCGGCAACCACAAGAGCTTTAAGTACATATTCACTCAGCGGGACTTGAATATGAGGCAGCGCCGATGGATGGAGACCTTGAAGGACTTCAAGTTCGAGGTTTCCTACCATCCTGGCAAGGCCAACCTTGTGGCAGACGTGTTGAGCCGCAAGAAGACGATCATATTTGCGGCTTCGTTGATGATTGAAGAGTGGGATATGTTGGAGTTCATGCGGGACTTCGAGTAGAAACTCACAGTGGAGGAGCCATTCAAGAGTGTCGCACACGTTCGGGTGCGGCAGCTTATTGATGACCGGATTATTGAGGCCTAGAAGGGCGATGAGCGGTTATCTGAGCTTCGTGGGCAATCTAGTGATGATGTGGACTCCGAGTGGGGAGATGGAACAGATGGGGGCCTACGATACCGTGGCCGCCTATGCGTCCCGGATATTCAGGACTTGAGACAGGAGCTTCTTTAGACAGCCCACAATTCGAAGCTTGCGATGCATCCTGGTAGCACAAAAATGTATCAGGATATGAAGAGATTGTATTGGTGGGACAGTATGAAGGTCCATATCACAGGGTATGTTTCACGTTGTCTTATGTGTCAGCAAGTCAAGGCTGAGCATCGCCGACCTCTTGGACTCCTTCAGCCCATGCCTATAGCTGAATTGAAGTGGGACTTTATCTCTATGGACTTCATCTCGGGGCTGCCGAAGACAAGAAAGTGTTATGATTCTATTTGGGTGATCATGGACCATTTGACCAAATCGGCTCATTTTCTCCTTATCAGAGTGACGAACTCTGCAGACGACTTAGTTAGGTTGTACATTAAAGAAATAGTGCGTCTGCATGGAGTTCCCTTGGAGATTATGTCGGACTGCGACACGAGATTCACATCTATCTTCTGGACTCATATCTAGGAAGCGATGGGTGTGAAGTTGAAGTTCAGTACCATATTTCACCCTCAGATCGATAGGAAGACAGAGTGGGTGAATCAAATTTTAGAAGACATGTTGCGGGCCTGTGTATTAGACTTCAAGGACAGTTGGAACGACTGCCTCCCGTACGCAGAGTTCGCCTACAACAACAGTTTTCAGGCGAGTATTGGCATGGCTCCTTACGAGGCTTTGTATGGGCACCCTTGCAGAGCACCGCATTGTTGGGCAGAGGTTGGCAAGTGTAGCTTGATTGGCCCGGAATTAGTACAGGCGACCTTGGAGAAGATCGATATTATCAGGCGTCAACTTCTGACAGCCTAGAGCAGACAGAAGAGTTTTGCCGATACGAGGCGGTGACCACTTGAGTTTGAGGTTGGAGATCACGTATTCCTCAGAGTTTCCCCTATGAAGGGAGTCCTTCGGTTTAGGAAGAAGGGGAAGCTTACGCCGCGGTTTATCGGGCCGTTCCAGATGCTTGATCGAGTGGGTGCGGTGGCATATCGTCTCGCTTTGCCTACACCACTCGCAGGCATGCACAACGTATTTCATGTATTTATGCTGAAGAAATACGTCCCTGATCCTTCACACATCATCCATTGGGATCAGGTGCAATTGAGTGATGATGCTACATATGTACTACGTCCGACGCGTATCCTAGACAGGAAGGAGCAGGTGTTGCGCAGTAAGTAGATTCCACTCGTAAAGGTACTGTGGACGCATCATACAGAGGAGGAAGCTACCTGGGAGACTGAAGCTGAGATTCGAAAGAACTACCCTCAGCTTCTCGAGGAGTATAAAAAGGTACTAATTTCAAGGACGAAATTTTTCATTAAGGGGGGTAGATTGTAACGACACGGAAAATTCCATACAATGGCCCGAGTATCACCTCAGGCAGAAATCATTTAGGATTAAATCATTTAAAAATTAGACAAAGTTAACTAAGTGCTAAACTAGATTAGCCATGAAATCTGCTCGAATCACTTTAAATACGATCTGTAAGACCCAAAACTTGTAGAATCATTGACGCTAGGTTACCCTAAAATCTAGGATCAAACTCATTACCCGACTGCTCTCGGGAGCACATTGAATCTTTGTATCAGATCTGGATCGCACATCGAATGTTCGAATGATACAAGGTTATAGAATTAGGACCACCTCACTGGGCTTGACAACCATCTCGGAAGTCGAAACCAGATAGTATTCCGAGGCTATTCGCTTGAGCCCGGACCGAGGAGTGTGAGAAAACCTAGTTTTCTTTAGAAATTAAATTCAATTTAAGTAATCTGAGACTTGATGTTTGCGGGCCAAATATAAGCAATCAGACCGTCGAAATCTGACCCAAATACACCCTCGGGTCAAGAAACATTTCTCATACGTGTCTGTGTACTTGTAACCCTGATCGAGTTTCTGTGACCGTTGAATTGAAACTAGTCCACCACGTGTGATCTAGGAACCTAATTGGAATGAAAACTTAACTCGACCTAGATCCATGATTAGTGAGCTTAAGTCTGACCTTTAGCTCAAGGGGGGCTCCAGAAGTGCTCCGTTGAGCTGGAACAGATCCGCTTTGAACATAACCTAAGTATACCTTGATCCTGAGTCTGTTTTGGAGAGTTTTAGGCCTATATAAGGACCTTAAACCCTCTCTTATTCTCACCATACGAATTTGAGAAAACTTAGGAGAGAGAAGAGAGAAAAGAGAGAGAAGGTGTGAGACAAGTGAGGGATTCTTCCTGATACCCTACCCTTCTATCATACGTGTTTAACTACTCCGATCTAATACTTTTCCGGCAATTTCAGCTTCGTTTCTAGGTAAGAAACCATAACCCTAATCCGTTCTAGGGTTATGATTGTTGCAAGTGATGAAATAGCTAACCTATTTCATGTCTTAGGTTGTTGTTCTGCCAGCGATTAAGACTTAGTGTTTAACTGAGTCTGTTACTCATTTCTACGGCGTAAGGTGCAGACTTTAGACATATAGGTTAAGGTTTTCAAAGCTTTCAATGTCAGATAATGATAGATTCATGATCTGGATGCGATTTCACATGTACAATGCGATGTTCGTTTTACGTTTCAGTTACGTATGCGTATTATGGTGTATAGTGTATTCTGTATATTTGTAGAAAATACCGTATACATATAAATTGTGAAAGTATGTTTGCCATGATAAATTACTATATGTACATGTTATATATAAGTGTAATACTTGCTCCACGAAAGAATTCACCCTAATACATGTTTTTGATAATATACGTTATGTATGTTAATAAGTGTATTTTAAGTGTTTGTGAAAATGCTTGTAAGAGTAAGTGCTTAGATGATTGTGCTTTAGGTAGGTGTTGAGATAGGATTCTCAACTAACGTAGAGATGTATATGATTTCCTCCATGTTGGTTATTTAATTTAACCACTTACTATGAAATACATGTGTTAGTAGTTCCTGTTTACATTGTGCTTTATAATATACTTTATGACATGCTTGTTAACATGCTTGAATTACTTTATTTATTCTGCTTTACTCTACAAGCTTCTGGTTGATGATTGATTGTGATTGGGGCTATGATTATAGTCCAGACAATTGTAATAGACTTGAGTTCATGGTTGAGATTCATTCGCCATGTAGGATGAGTTTGACGAACCCGAGTCGTACTTCGGTTGGCGACAGTGGTTAAGTCACGCGAATTGCTTATGCACTTCATGTCGTTCAGCTAGTTGTGCGCTCGTGCTAGTCTGGCTCGTCAAGTAACCCGATCTGTCTAAATGTATGTTCACTATGTTTGGATGTTACTGCTTGAACCTAGGGTACCAGACTTACCGGTGTAACCTCGTTAACCTTGGTACCTCGATCCGCTAAGACTTATGAGCCGGCCATGGTGGTATGGGACAGCGTGGTCGAGCTGTCGGCCTACACTGGGGCCACGTGCCTCCCCGTAGTGACCAGTGAGCAACCCAGACTCGTGAGCCAAATACAGTGGTATGGGACACTGTATTCAAGCTGTCGGCCTACACTGATTGGTGATGAGCCCTTTGTAGTGACCTTGAGTATACTCTGAATCTGCGTAGAGGTGACGAGCCTTCCCGTAGTAACAGAGTATAAACTAGGCCTGTATTGATGGGGGAGCGGTGCAACAAGTGCGTGTAACAGCCCTGGCAGCCATTTACAGTGACCTAGAACCGCATCATCGTATGAGATTATCTAGGACTAACAACCCTGGAATGGATCATTGTTTGGAAATGATATAAGGAAGGTACCTTAGTTTCCCAATACTGCTGTATGAAAAGAACTAATAACAACTCGGTAATCATGTTCATATCGCACTGCATGTGCCTAGAAGATGTAAAGCACTGAGGGTGAAAGCATGCCGTGGACGTAAGATGGTGTCGCACGAGGGAGTATGTTGGCGAGGGCATGCATCATTATCGCATCTCATCCTTGCATTAATTACAGTACTTAGGATTGTTAATTGTACTGCTTTATCATTACTGCTTAACTGAATTAATAACATGTTAACCTGTGCTTTATTATTCCACTGAGTTAGCTACTCACTCCCATGTTATGGGACGGTGTTCTGGACACCCACCAGACCCTGTCTTAGATGCAGGTATTGACAAGACGCGGGAGGCTGAGCTTGATTACTATGATGATCAGGATGAGTTCTCCTACATGCAGTTCTTTGGAGGCTACGCTTAGGCCATTCAGATGACGGGGGTACAGGGTGTACTATTCTAGTTGTACCATTTTTGGCATTTTGGCTTTTGAAACAAATACATATATATGGTGACTCAGTAAGGTGTTCATACTCTGGAGACCGATTATGACGTTTTTGTCTTTCTATCCATTTATATACATCTTTTAGTCTTCTGCTTGCATTTTATAACTTGATCTGGAGTATGAATTACTATTTTGGTATAATCCCACTCATGATTATTGCACCATCACAGACAACATTTAATCATAAGCATTTATGTTATATAAGTGATGTTTTGGAACTCGGGTGTTGAGTTGCTACTCGACCCTCGATTTTCAGGGCGTTACAACATTCTTCTTAGTCAACTAAGTTAGGGGTCGAGCGATAGGAGAAAATTCCTTTATGAATCGCCGATAATACCCAGCCATTCCCAAAAAGCTCATGACTTCTGTGACTGTATCAAGTCGTTCCCACTTCACTACAGCCTCAACCTTGGTTGGATCAACCGCGATACCTTCTTTACGACGTGACTTAGAAAATTTACCTCTTCCCTCCAAAAGTCACATTTTGATAATTTTGCATACAGTTGCCTCTCTTGGAGGGTCTTCAAAACAATTCTCAAGTGCTTCTCATGCTCTTCACGACTCTTGGAATAAACCAAAATGTCATCGATGAAGACTATGACAAATCGGTTTAGGTATGGCATAAAGACCCAATTCGTCAAGTCCATGAACATCGCAGGTGCATTAGTGAGTCCAAATGGCATCATCGAAAACTCGTAGTGCCCATATCTGGTACGGAATGCTGTCTTGGGAATGTCTTCTTCTCTGACCCTTAGTTGATGATACCCTGACCTGAGATCGATCTTCAAGAAATATTTGGTGCCCCTAAGTTGATTGAATAAGTCGTCGATACGTGGTAAGGGGTACTTATTCTTCACTGTAGCCTGATTCAATATCCTATACTCGATACAAAGGCATTGCGATCCGTCTTTCTTTTTCATGAATAATACTGGCGTGCCCCACAGAGATACACTAGGGCGAATGAAACCCTGCCCCAATAATTCATCGATCTGTACTCGCAATTCTTCCATTTTACATGGCAGCATTCTATATTAAGCCATGGATATCGGGGTGGTACTGGGTAGGAGGTCAATGGTAAAATCTACCTCTCTCCTTGGCGATAATCCCGGTATTTCCTAAAATACTTCTAGGAATTCACTAACCACCAGTATCTAGTCGATGGTGATCTCTGTTGATTCTGTCTTTTCTAGAGCCCGTAGACCTTCATAAGTCTCATATTGACACCTTCCTTGTATAGTGAAGCATGACTACCCAGGTAACGTTACTGTAACCGTCCGAGCATGACAGTCCAATATCGCATGGGCCTAGATAAGCCAGTAAATACCAATAATGATATCGAACTGTTTCACTTTCATCACAACTAGGTTCATACGAGTCTCAGGACCTTCCAACACAACCAAGCATGCAGGACAGAACCTCACAGTTTCTACAAATCCTCCCATTGGAGATGCTATGACCAAGGGTCGTTCAAGGCGGTTCAATTCTAATTTCAGTTCTTTAGCAACAGATGAACTAACAAGAGATATGGTAGAACCTGAAGCAAACAGAACAAATACTAGAATATTCTGAATATAAGTCATACCTTAGACAACTTGTAGAGTGTCCCCCGCCCGTTCTTCTGTAGACATAACGAATACCCGAGCTGTGGGGGCTCTATTCTGTAGTAGAGCTGCTGGTCTCTGAAACAGAGGTTGGCTACTGATAGGTGGCCTAGCTATAGACTGCGGTGGATGGGGCTGAATCGCCAGTGGCCTAGGCTTGTCGCCCTCATCATGTGCCCTCTTGAAGTAAAACTTTGCGGTATGCCCCAGCTTCCCACAATAGTTGCACGGCATACATGGATATGGAGAAGTCCTGGCTCGCTTATCGACCACAGGGAGGCTAGGAGGTGGAGGGGAGGGTCTAACTCGGGTACTCGAATCTCTGAATGGAGTTTGAGCTTTCATCATCTGATTTACATCCTTCTCTGGTGGCCTTGTCCACCACTTGCACATATTGGGAAAATTCGAAGCAACACAATTTCAACTTGATTCCCGGCCGTAATCCATCTCTGAATTTCTTCAGTCTGACCCTCTCTTCGCTAACGATAGTCGGCACGTACCGAGAGAGCTCGGCAAAGCTGGCCTTATATTACGCAACCGTCATATTCTCCTGCTCGAGTTTGAAAAATTGTGACACCTTCTCATCACGGAACAACTCTGGGAAATATTTTTCATTGAACTTGGTCTGGAACCTCTCCCAAGTCCACAAATAATCTGCTGTAGCGAGCCTACACGTAGAATCCCACCATTCATCGGCTTCCCCTTCTAGTGCGAAAGTGGTGAGGGTTACCTTCTGTCTATCTAAACACCTCAATGGCTCCATAAGTTTCAGCATGAGTTTCAACCAATGCTCGGCTACTATGGGATGGTCGTCTCAGAAAAAGTCGAAGGTCGCAACTTATGAAATCTTTCAAACACATCGGCATCATTCCCTGCAACTGGTCGTAATGCTGATACGTGCGGCCTTTGATATAATGCTTCCACCATGGCCGTCATGGCGGCCTGTTGTTCCTTCATGAAGGCCTACTGCTGGCTCAACAAGGCAACCATTTGTTCCCAAGTGTCTAGTGTCGGGACCCCTGACTGTGCCTTAAATGACGAAGTCCTCTCTACATGAGTTGGGTGAGACGTCGGGACGGCCCTTGCCCTAGACTCCAAGTCAGGTTCTTCAGATTGCACCGGGAGTGTCGGGGTGTATATAGGACTATCTTCCCTACCCGTTCCTTCTAGGTCCTGTGGCATAATTAAAGACGCTTGCACTTGTTGGGATCGCATATTTGGAGGCATCGTATCCTATAGTTTAGGAACACGATGTCAGGTGGAGCATTCTATATTTATTACACCATAAAATAGTTTTGTTATAAGAATTTTACAATCCAAGGGATCCTATGTTCTCCATGTTTCTAAGTTAACAGTTTCTTCTTACTAAGGGAATTTTTCTGGAGGGGACTACATTTCTAGTTCCTGAATCTAGGTTCACGATAGTTAAAATGAGGGCCTAAGTTTTGTTTCTAAGTTCCAGCAACAACCGCATACAGAGTGGAGAGCATGCAATAACTAATGTGAGCCTAGTGTCAGGAGGCTATAATAAAGTGACTATAGTTTTAACTTCCAATTTCCACATCAAGGTTAAAAAGCTTATAGAAATAGTTGAGATACTATCTATGTTAGGAACACCTATTCCACATGCAATGATGAATTTAAGCAGGGTGAGTTATGGTAGCAGCCAGATAGCACTAAATGAGCATAGTAATGAAAGGAAAAGCAGGGGATTTAAACAAGGTTAAAGTCTACTCATGTTTAATAATCGCAATTTCATAAATCAAAGATTACTAACATCTTATAAAATTGGAAATGCTATCATGAATAAAAAGTTGATGGTTAGAAAATAGGGAGTTTATAGTTGAGTGCAGTCAAAATAAGGGTTTTGACATGAGTGAATGTATATGCCTGAAAACTAATGTAATTATGGAATTCAATACTGGGGACCTAAGTTTGAGTCTCTATGTTCTTGAAATAGCCTAAATCTAATGGAAAATTTTTTCCTAAGTTTAGCTTTCTAATTTAAGGGGTCACATAGGAAATTCTAATTGTAAAGTGTAAAAAGTTTGTACCAACTCCTTCCCAAAGGCAAGGTTTGTCTAAACTCTCTCTCTGATACCAACTTGTAACACCCTGATTCTCATAACTCGAGGACGGTCACTTGAGTACGAGAACCTTAGGGTTACGTCATGAAGTAAAACTAACATTCATCTAGTTATCAACACATTTCATATCACCGAGAAACAACCCGTGTTTAAACTAATCAAAGGAGTACAACATATGTGAATAAAAGTAAAGAAATAAAGCAAGATCCAACAAAAGGGGATTTTTAATTAAAATTTCCAAAGCAAGCAAAACTAAGATAATGTCTGAAAGCATGAAAGTAAATGGATTCTATGTCATCAGTTGAGTTCCAACTGCTCAACCGTGTCGGCATACTGTTCTTCCTCACCATACTCCTCTTCAGTTGCACTAGGGGTGTCGTCATAGGCACCATTTCCCTCCATCATACCGGTATCAATTTGGTGGAACTGCACAATTGGGTGAGTGAAAACTCAGTGGGAATTTTCCTCATAGATTCAACCATAACACATCATTCCAAAATAGGTTAACAATTCATATTTGATTCATAGGGCAATATAACTACATATGCGTTTGCATGAATATATGAATGTATGTTCAAGTCACAACTCTGGATGTGCAAATCCAGCTGTCAAAATAAAAGACCACTAGTGGTAGGTAGACTACCTGGAAAAGGCCATGCAGGTGAGTGCGCCCAAGGATGACTTGAATCTTGGAATAATACACGGGGTACGCCCAGGAGTGTCTGATCCCAGAATAGACTCATGTAAAATAAGAGTGCCCAAAGTGGCTCAAATGCACAAACTATGATCATTCAACTAATCTAATAGTAAATCGAGCAGAGTGTGACTTACATTAAGCACTCAGAAAAGCTCACATGTCATGCATGAATGTCATGCATCATGATGCTCACGTACATTCATAGGATTGACAAGATTATTCTCACAAACATGATCATGGTTCAACTGAGGCCCATAAATGTAGCATATCTTACCAAGTTCTCACAACATCCCACCAAAGGTGACATTTCACACTTAGGCCTCACTATATAACATTAATAATAGATGGATATGTCATGTCATATATCGTTACTTAGTAGAATATAACTCCAAGTTGGACCATTACTAACATGACTTAAAGAGTGCTATAACAAGTTCCAATCACATGTTTGTCACATATAGAAATCAAGTAAATTGGCATTTGCACATTAGCTCCTACTCAACATAACCAATTAAGAAGGAAAGAAATAGCGCACTACTCTAAGACTTCATATGCATTAGATTCAAATTAGAAGGGTTCTAGCATATGAAATGGATTATGGAGTGAACTTACCATTTAAAGGGAAGCAAGATTTACTACTTCTTAACATACTTAAGGAAATGTACATATAACTAGGCAATTCTAGATGTTGAACCAAGAGTATGATATGAATTTCTACAAGATATCTTAGAACAATGAGATATGAACATTTCCACATGAATAGTGAAATTAATTCAAAGGAAGCAAGACTAACACATGTACAAATAATATCTCTACGATTTTAAACTTAACACTATTTTAGAATTTAATGCAATGAAGAAGCTATGGGGGATATCCCTCACCTAAAGTGGATGGAGTGGATACTCTTCTTAACTTGTACTTCCTTTTGAGGCGAGTTTGATTTGAGATGGACCATTAGGGAGTATTTCCCAATAATGTCAGTTTGCAAATGGCACCTAGATCATACATTTTACTATACTAGTGAGTTAGGACCGAGTTAACTCGGTTAAGGTTCTCAACTAATAGCTAGTTGAGTTAATTGTTATGAGATCTACTATTATAAGGTTAAATCAGTAATTCATTAGATCTAACAACTTCTAAATTCATCTTAAGTGGTTCTGATATAGGAGTCAACTCGACTCATCTGGGGGATTAGTCGAGTCAACCCATCACCAAGTGTAGGGTCGACTCAATAGGGAAAGCCAACCGAATCAACCCCCAACAGGGTGGTTCTGGATCATCCATGACAAGGCCTTTAGCTGACTGGGGTAAGTTATTTCTCAGTTATAAATGAGTCAGGTCCTTTGAGTCAGAAATGTTCTTGAGTCACTGACTCAGTGGTGACCCAACTCAGTCGAGACTATTCGACCAGTAGCTAGCCACATTGCGAATAGGTCCGAGATTTGGGTCGTGGTGCTGATCATAGCTCGAGTAGAAGTGATCTTAATCATGAATCTAGATCAGGGTTTTCACCCTGGTATGTGCAGCTGAGCACTCAACTTGTGACTAAGTTGAGGTGATGGTGAGTATAGTCGGCCCAAACTGAGGGGTTCATCAGTGGCAGAAGGAAAAGTGATGAGGATTACCTGATTCGGGATAATGCTCGGTTGCTGACGGATGGTTTGGGATGACTGACTCCACCAGTAAGTGATGCAGATGGACGTTGATTGGAGTGTGACTTGGCGGACTCAGAACGAAATGAAACAATGGCTGAAAACCAGTTCCAGCAGTTGCTCCCTCGTTGCTTACTCTTACTAACCTCCTACTTCTCCCTCTCTAATCTCCTTCCCTCTAAATCTCACCTCTCACTCTCTACCTCTCTTTCCTAGTAGAGGATGACTCAAACCGAGTTGAGTTGCTACCAGGCCTGCAACTCGCTTGAACGCGCCTAAAATTCCTATCTCTCTCTCTTTCCATTTTCTATCTTTTTCTTTTCCTTGGGATCCGCCCTAATGTCGGCTATTTATAGCCATTTCCATTTCTAGAAATATCCACAGATAATCACAAGGATTAGTGCAGAGATTACTTAAGTTAACCAAAAATAGTTTGGCACTAGGATCTCCCAACGTTTTAGATCTCGTGACAGGGTCCATTCGGTTGTCCCTGATGGATATTAAATGTGGTGAGCCACTCGATGAATGGACCAGATCAGTGAATGGGTCCGATTTAGTAGAAAGTGGGTTTCTCAGTTAGTTTGAGGAAGGTGACTGACAAAAATGGCAACTTTCGACTGAGTGGCTAATCTGAAGATCAGGGCTGTTTGGACGGCCTTGATATGACCTAAAAGCGATGTGGGGTCCATTTTACGGCGCAAGGAGGTCCGTTGTTTAAGACAACTCGTTGAAAGTGAAAAACCGAGGCGCCGCTTCCGTTTCTCACCATTTTCTCGGCTGCTACGAAAAATATCGAGTACCCTATTTTAGACATCTTAGATCTCTCGGACAAAGCTTCCAGAAGGCGAGAGATGGTTGGGATGGGCAGTTGTTAAAAATGGAAGGGATTCTTCTACATTTTGACAGGTGGGGGAGCATTTTTGGCAATCGTAGGGCTGACGCGGATTTTCCCCGTGTACATGGCCTCCGTCCGACGTCTTTCATTGGTCGGATCTGCCAGAGGGATGGCATGCGTGGCTGTATTTGACTCGTCAGCGCCTTACTTGTGTATTGTTTGCTTGGTTATTAATAGAGATGACGAGGGTGGCTTTCAATTCGGAATCTCATCATGGTCGTGGTCGGTGGGACCCTATAGATCAGATGGATAGTGTAGATTTGGTTCTTGTGTTCAGATGGACGGTGATTACATCATCAAATGTAGTCCCTCTTGAACAGGTGACGGGCGGGAGAGATTTCGTTTGAAATCTTTGGAGTTTCACGGGTCAGCGGTCATTTGACCGGATCCGTGGATCGGTGCACATTGTGTGCACGCCGTCTGTGCACTCGCACGGCTCCAAAAGTGGGTCCCACGTCATGATCCAAGTTGGTCAACACTGTCCAATCATCTTGGAAGATCATTAAACGCCTAAGGTTGGAGTTTTGATAAATCCTAATTGCTTGTGGATGTGATCCGATCTGTCCATTCGTTATCAGCCTGCTTCATTCTTGTAAAGGATCATATTTGAAGATCTGTCTTTGATGAGTATTTATTAGTTTAGTTAGGCTGTTATTTAATTGCACAGATAGTAATCGCGGGGGTGTTCAAAGCAAGATAGGGTTTTTCTCCTAACTGGGATCTTGCTACTGGCTTTATGTTTGTTAAAAGGAGGGGGTTGGTCCTATTTTTAAGTTGAAATTTATGATAAATTCCGAGGGTCGTTACACTGGTACTAGGCGAATTAGCAGCTCCTGCATGCCTTGAAATTTTGAGCTATCTCATTCAAGGCTGCAGTAGCTGGCGAATCTGTTGGAGTTGCCGGAGGTGTCGGTGCCGGTGCTGGTACCAGTACCGGTGCTGATGCTTATGTTTCGAGAGCTGGCTAAGCTGTCGGCTCTTCTTCATGGGTAGCCATAGTAGCATGGGATCGAGTAGTCATAACTCGGATTGATGCCCAAGCAAGTGCAAGCTAAAGATTGATGTTTTTTAGTTAGTTTGTTTATTTGTCTTATAAATGTTATGTATATTTTTTTATATATAAATGTAATGATGAATGTCCCTTGAGATTGGAATACCACACACTTTCAAGTCGGGTCTCAGCTAGTGCTCTCTAGCAAGTCCCTAATGGGGTCGCCATTCTGTGAACGCTGGGCAACCGGCGTCCACGCTCTTTGGCGATCTCGCTTTTGTTCTTTTTTATTGAGGTGTTTGATGTGGGGTATGTAACCTTAAATGTCAGGTTTGGAGTCGCCACTAGCCACTTAATCTCAAAATCTCATAATCGGCTAGAACCTATGGAATATGTAAGGTTAGAGAAATTCGAAGATCCTATTACCTTAAATTAACTCCTGGTCTGCGATTCGGGATTCCAAGTAAGGGACCTCAGTTACAAAGAGGGAATGTGTTAGGCACCCTCTCTACCCGTATGAATGTATGGTCTCTACTTGGTGTGATAAGGAAATATCAAGGGATGAATGATGTGGTCGAAGTAGGACTAGGCACACGTGAATTTCTTATGCGGCAAGATCCAAGATTTCGATAAGCCACAGAGCATACGTCCAACGATGTGTCTAGAAGGCGGATGTGATTATGCTTATGTAAAAAGATAAAGAAAAGTGGACTAAATCACTAGGAATTTCTAATGTGATAGGATCCAGCGTACAACAAGTCACATATCATACGTTTACTAGAGATCTAGAGAAGCAAGTGGGTTGAGAAGGGAAGAGATGTTATGATGAATGCTTGTATGTAAACGAAATGAAAAGATCTTTGGTTTGATCTTGAGTAGGCTAAGACATAGATTGCACCATGATCAATCTGGGCTAGACTAAGGCGTAGAGATGGTTGGAATGAGGCTAAGGGGTAGCTGAAAATTTTGATCTTGGAGGCTTGGGAGCTCCTTCTCACCCTCGCCCTCTTCTTCTCCCTCTCTCTCTCACTTGGATTTTGGAAATGAGAAGTAGTGTTTGAAATGTGAAGAGGAGAGGGCTATTTATAGCCTTTTCTGATGGCATTACAGTAATTGAGAGGGGTAAAAGCTGACATGGCATCTTAGGATTGGTTGAGGAGAAAGGAATGCCATGTAGTATACTCTCATTAGCTCTTAAAGGTTAGTAAAATGGTAAATAAGGTAGGCTGGAGGGGTAAATTCATATGAAAGTTGACTTTGGGATGAGAGACAGCTGTTGCTCAGAGGAGACAACTGTCTGTTTCTGGTGTTGTAGTCAGATTACCACCCGCGGTAGTCCGACTAACGTACGGGCTGGGTTTGGTTTAAAACTCATCCAGCTAGCTCCGTGTACATTTTTTTAGAGTAGGCGATAATTGGATTACCGCTCGGGTACAGTTTCTCCCGAATTTTGGTCGGTAGGCCATTTTTTAGGTCATGTGAGCAGACAAAGTCCGTTTTGGATATTTGGCTTGAAAATGGCTCAAAATTGGCTCGATTATGACCTGAAGTGGTTTGAAAAATGGATTGATTATGGGTGAAGGTTTGGGTATGCTTTGGCTTGAATGATGGCTCGTGATGGCTCAGGTTAGGATTAAGGTTTAAACTAGAGTTAGGTTGGGTTTAGGGTTTAGGCTGAGGTTTAGGTTAGGGTTAGGCTGTGTTAGGGTTAGGCTGGTTTTTTAGTTTACAGTTCAGATTAGGGTTTAAGCTGAGATTAGGGTTTGGTTTAGGATATGATCATAGTTCCCAGATTATCTTAGCTTTCTCAAGATACTAGCCTAGGTGGGGTGTCTACAATCTTCTACAACTATATGGTAAGTGGATTTCCTAGAGGATTCAACTGATGGATGCTCTAGAGTATCATGGAGACTATGAATATACCAATAAGTTTGGTCTCAATGCTCTTGAGAAGGCTTGAGATCATGTTCTTCACTAATAGGAGCTTTGAATGCTCATTAAGGTGAGAAATCATAATGATAAGAACATGAATCTTATAGGAATAGAGTCTATGATGATTTGGTTGAGCTTTAGAATGCAGTAGGAACTCTAGGATGCCTTAATCCATGATTTTTGTAAGGATTTGGATACTCTTTTGATAAGAAAAAGGTTTCGACTGATCTTTAACGACTATATTTTGGTCATACCAAGAGGTCCTTTGGTCGGATCGAACTATCATCGGTCAGACCGAATTAATGCTCAGTCAGACTAAATAAGGTCCTCAGGTTCTGAACACTTTTGGTCACTTTCGGTCAGACCGAGGCTATCTTCGGTTGCAGTCAGTCAGACCGAATTAACTTCAAACCTTACTGAATAGTTTTGTTCACTTTCGGTCGGACCGAGGCTATCTTCGGCTATAGTCGTTCGAACCGAATTTCAACTCAGTCGGACTGAATTAACTTCAAACCTTGCTGGACAATTATCGGCTGTTTCAATCGGACCTAAGGCACCATTTGGTCGGACCTACTCCAATCGAAATAGAAACCAGATTTTCTTATTAAGATTTTTGTCCTGCAATAGCCATGTTCATTCAAATCGATGCTATGATCGGTCAGACCGAAGGTTGCTATTTTTCAATGTATATTTCAGCAACTTCAAACTTGAAAGGCCAAATCTAAGAAGATAGGAAATATGTACTATATGGCTTAAGGGATAATCTAAATGTGGTTTTCTATTTGAGTCAGGATCATCTAGAGGGTATATGTTTGTTTTGTTTTGAAAGTTGGAATCATAGGAACATCTTTTTATCCTGTGAGTGTTGCTTGATGCTTATGCTCTAGTTGCGTCTTCGGTCTTCATTTTTTAAGGGCTCACTGGACTACTTGACACAATAGTTCACGTGATTGACAAACAAGTGTGCAAGAATGAGTGCACTAACGATCTAATTATTGACTACAAATACTAAAATAACAAAATTGGCCAAACTTTAGCCATTTAAATAAATGGTTTTAAAACGTTGATGAGTGGCTCGTGCATGATCCTTGTGTGTGGTCCACTTGAGATTTGGTTTTACCTCATTTTTTAGCTTATACCCTAAAATGATATGAAAAAAATGAATGGTTGGTATGTATAACACATACATCATAGCGGAGCCCATAGAATTTTCACTCTTAGAAGGTTGAATTTGGCTTGAGATTAGTGATGAAAATCCACTTACATTTCAAAGATGGCTCCCCTCATAATTGTGATTTTACCACCATTTTTCTGTATCTACCCAAAATCAAATAGGACTTAAGAATTTCAATGCATTTTATATATAAGCTCCCAAAGTGAACACTTTAGATTTAAATGCCTTTTATTGATGCTGAAAACCCAACGTCCTCCTTAGACCGCTTGCAGATCTACAATAGGAGACAACAATGGAGACCTTAGCTATAGCGGGGGACCCTTCGATGCCAAAGTCAATGCATGTTAACTGGGTCTAGTTGAACATAGGGTTTGTGGTGCGTATTTTGTGTGTTCCTTTCACCGTAGATGATGCTCTTTTTTATAGTCTCTTGATGCTAGTCATGTATTTGGTAATGAATCTACCATTCAGTTGCATATCATAGGGGGGATCGTCTCTGGAGCCCAAGGCGTTATTCTTAGCGAAGATCTCGAGGGATAGACCATCTCCATACTTAATTAAGGAGATCTCGTGGTGGTTGGCTTCCGAGGAGAACGCAATAGGTGGCCGAGACTACCTCCAAATCGTATTAGCCAAGGTCTTACAGACCGGGCTGAACTGTCGATCATGGTCGGGCCCTCTCTTCGAAGTAGGGTGGGTTGGTACTTATAGTCATTTGTCAATCTCGATAGCAGAATGTCAACAAAAGCTGAGACTGCTGGGGGCTAGTGCTCAAGATGCTCGCGGAGGTCGTGCTCGATTGTCGAGGTCAAGCTCGTATCCGGCCTCCCTTACTTGTGTTATGTTCTCGTTAATTCTAGTTGTCTTAGTTACTCCATTTTCGCCCATGTCACCTTTTAATTGCCAGCTGCAAAAAACAACTGACATTTCATTATCTTCATATAAAATTCAACTATAAACGCATCTGACATTTCCGAATCATCTTTATTCGGAATCCAACTATAAGCTCCCAAATGAGCCCTTAGGTGGCACACCATATGCATAGTTTCAACTAGATATCGATGGACCACACATCTCAAATGCAGACTTAGATTTCTTGCTAAAGCCTTCCTCAGGAAGCTCTTGTTCTAGGATATCAGCTTATCAGAAACTCAAGTCGTTGAGCCAAGAGAAAACGATGGGGATTTAGTGACCACCGTTTGAAACATTTGTACGGCAACAAAGTTTTGATGAGTTTTTTGACCCGTTGTCGACCGGTCGTGAGCCTTGCTCGACCGGTCGAAGGCTGGTTTCGACCAATCGAAGGAGTCGAGTCGTGGCACGACTAAAAGTCCAGTGACTGTGGACTATTTTTCTCCGGGGTGCTCAACTAGTCGAAGGAAGTGCTCGACCGGTCGAAGGTGGCTCTCGACCAGTCGTGGACTCAGTTCGACCAGTAAAGCCTACGCAGATTCGTTCCGCGATTTTGCGTGGATTTCATGTCGCAAGTCCTTTCGCAACTGGGATGCGGAAGGGAGTTTCCTAAAACTATAAATAGGAGTTCCTAGGATTTTCTAAGTATGACAAGAGGGTTTCTTAAAGCTTTACAAGGGATTTTCTAAAGAGTTCAGGGCTATCAAAGGTGAGAGTGAGGGAGAAAGAAAGAGAGGAAGCTTATAGAAGGGAGGTTCTGCTTGTGGAGGTTATCTACTATGCAATCTATATCTCAGCACTTCTATGTCCTCGTAATCAGTTAGATCTCTCCGTTTTCTCTATTTCTCTTATTGTTTATCCACTCCTGCATGAGTGAAGAAGGTTGTAACGTTCTACTTCATAGTGGATTGTTAATCTGGACGAGGTCCTATGGTTTTTACCTCTTTGAGGGTTTTCCACGTAAAAATCTCTTGTGTGGTGTGTGATTGATGCATTGATTATTTTCATTGCTTTATTATCCATAATTCTGGTTTGTTCTAGAGGGCTAAATCCTAAGGTTTTGTGCAAGGCCCCCAACAAAGTGGTATCAAAGCTAAGTTCATTGAACGGGTAGGATCGGTTTTGAATTATGGAAGGTCGCTCATCAAGGATGATCAGCCTCAATGGTTGTAACTGGACCATATGGAAGGCTAAGATGGAGGACTTGCTTTATTGCAAGGACCTATATTCTCCAATTTTAGGCATATCAGCAAAATCCAAGGATATGACTGATGATTATTAGAAGAAGATGGATTGAAAGGCAGTGGGGTTTGTTAGACAATGGTTGGATGATTCAGTGTTCCACCATGTGTCTACAGAAACCTTAGCCGGTAGCCTATAGCTAAAATTACAAGGGTTGTATGAGAGGAAGATAGCCGGTAATAAAATTTTTCTAATATGGCGACTTGTGAATCTCAAGTTCAAGGATGGTGGTTCTATGGCCCAGCACATGAATGAGGTTAGTAATATAGTGAACCAACTCACCTCTATGAAGATGTCCTGGATGATGAACTGCAGGCTTTACTATTGCTTAGTTTATTGCCTGACAGTTGGGAGACATTGGTGGTATCTCTAAGTAACTCCGCGCCAAACGAAAAGATATAAATGGAATAGGTAACTAGATGTCTCTTCAATGAAGAGATAAGGAGGACGTCTCAGGGGTCTACTCAGCAAGAGGCCCTTGTGACACAGGAACGGGGGAGAGGAAAGAACAGGAAGGGCGGGAAGGCCCGAGATAAATTAAGAGGCAAGTTGAGTAACAGAAAAGATGTTGATTGCTGGAATTGTGGCAAAAAGGGTCACTACAAGCATGAATGTCGTGGTAAGAAAAATGACAAGAAAGGAAAAGGGAAGGAAGATGAATCAGATTCCACTGCGGTCGCTTTAGATGGCGACGTTGTACTTATTCTTTCTACAGATCATGATGTATGTCTCACAGCTACGAGTTAGGACACCGACTGGGTGATAAACTCGGGAGCTTCTTTTCATGCGACTCCACACAAGGACTCCTTCACAAGTTACAAGCCAGGTGACTATGGGACTCTGAAGATGGGAAATTCTGGTGTATTAAAAATCGTGGGAGTCGGTGATATTTGTGTGAAAACTGATATGGGCTGCGCATTGGTTCTCAGGGATGTGAGGCATATCCCAGACCTTCGCCTCAACTTGATGTCAACGGGAAGGTTGGATGATGATGGCTATGAAAGCCGGTTTGCTGGTGGGCGATGGAAGCTTATCAAGGGTTTGTTGATCGTGGCCAGAGGAAAGAAGTGTTGCACCCTTTACAAGGAAAGTGTCAGTATGTGCAAGGGTGGGTTGAACGCAGCGGAAGATTCAGCTATTGACATGTGGCACAGGCGTCTAGGCCACATGAGTGAAAAATGGCTTCAGGTACTAACAAAGAAGCGACTCCTTCCAGACGTGACAGGTACACCTCTCAAAACCTGTCTTGATTGTTAATCAGGGAAACAACATAGAGTTTCATTTATTAAATCTACTTCTCATGTAAATAAAGTGCATGCATTAGATTTGGTTTATTCTGATGTTTGTGGTCCTATGAGGACAAAAACCTTGGGTGGGGCATTGTATTTTATTACTTTTATAGATGATGCATCTAGGAGGGTTTGGGTTTATGCTTTGAAATCCAAGGACGAGGTCTTTGGTGTGTTTAAATTATTTCATACTATGGTCGAGAGAGAGAGACAGGTAGACCATTAAAGTGCATCCGCACTGACAATGGTAGTGAATACATTGGCAATTTTCATGAGTACTGCAAGTCCCTGGGTATACGGCATGAACAGACGGTTCCCAAGACCCCCCAGCATAATGGTGTAGCTGAGCGAATGAATCGCACCATTGTTAAGAGAATCAGATGCATGTTATCCCATGTGAAATTGTCAAAGACGTTTTGGGGAGAAACAATGGACACGGTAGTGTATTTGATAAACAGGTCTCCATCAGCCCTGTTGAATGGAGAAGTACCTGAGAAGGTGTGGACTGGACATGATCCATCGTACAGTCATCTTAGGGTGTTTGGATATAGGGCATCCGTTCACGTACCAAATGACAAGAGGTCCAAGCTCGATATGAAGATCAGGCAGTGTGTGTTCTTAGGGTACAGTGATGAAAAATTTGGTTACAGATTGTGGGATCCGACCGAGAGAAAGCTCGCCAGGAGCAGAGATGTGGTTTTCTTTAAAGATCAATGTATAGAAGACATTGGTAAGCCAGAGAAGAACCAGCCTAATTCAGGTGAGCTAGAGGACATGGATCCGGTTACTCCTTCCGTGGTGCCTGATGATAGGGGAGTACAACAAGGTACAGAGGATAAGGGAGTTCCTTCAGAAGATGGACCGGGGGAGCAGCCCCCATTTGATCCACTTGTTGAGCCACAGGTGAGGAGGTCATCCAGGGACAGACAGTCTTCCAAGAGGTACTCGCCACATGAGTACATTATGCTGACTGATGGGGGAGAGGTAGAAAATTATTCTGAGGCCGTAGCCAACGAGCATAAGGGGGAGTGGTTGAAAGTTATACAAGAGGAGATGAAATCCTTGCATAAGAACCACACCTATGATATGGTAAAATTGCCTAAGGGCAAGAAAGCTCTGAACAACAAGTGGGTGTTCAGAAAGAAGATTGAGAAGAAGAATTCACAAACGAGGTTCAAGGCCAGACTTGTGTTGAAAGGGTTTGGTCAGAGGAAAGGTATAGACTTCGAGGAGATATTCTTACCAGTGGTGAAGATGACATCCATACAGGTGTTGCTTGGGTTGGCGGCTAGCATGGATCTGGAGATAAAGCAGTTAGATGTTAAAACTGTCTTTCTCCATGGTGACCTGGAAGAAGAGAACTACATGCACCAACCAGAGCGGTTCGAAGTCAAGGGCAAAGAGCATATGGTGTGTAGGCTGAGGAAGAGCTTGTATGGGCTGAAACAAGCTCCACAGCAATGGTATAAGAAGTTCAACTCGTTTATGTTGAAACATGGGTATGACAGAACGGAGTCGGATCACTATGTGTTCACGCGCAAGTTCTCAGATAGTGATTTCTTAGTTCTATTATTATATGTTGATGACATGCTCATCATGGGAAAAGACATCAAGAAGATCAACAGGATGAAACAGGAGTTGGGCAAGTCTTTTGCGATGAAAGACTTGGGTCCGGCTAAACAGATCCTAGGAATGGAGATAACTCGTGACAGAAGCAGCAGGAAGCTCTGGCTGTCACAAGAGCGGTATACTGAGAAAGTCCTAGAGCGGTTCAATATAAATGTAGCGAAGCCGGTCAGTACTCCACTGGATGGTCACTTCAGATTGAGCGACAGACAGTGTCCCAAGACGAAAGCAGAGGTGAAAAAGATGCAGAAAATACCCTATGCGTCAGCCGTAGGAAGTTTGATGTATGCTATGGTGTGTACACGCCCAGACATAGCATATGTGGTTGGTGTTGTCAACCAGTATCTTGCCAATCCTGGCATAGAACATTGGGCAGCGGTGAAGTGGATACTGCGGTATCTAAGAGGCTCATCCAAGTTGAGCCTATGCTATGGTAACGGTAAACCTGTGTTAGAGGGTTATATAGATGGAGATATGGTAGGTGACATAGACTCCAGGAAGTCTACATCGGGGTTCATGTTTACGTTTGCAGGGGAACAGTTTCTTGGCAGAGCAAGCTACAGAAGGTCATAGCATTGTCGACGACAGATGCCGAGTACACTGCAGTCACAGAAGCATGTAAAGAGATGCTTTGGATGAAAAGGTTCCTACAAGAACTTGGCCTAAAGCAGGAGGAGCACATGGTCTATTGCGATAGTTAAAGTGCTATACACTTGAGCAAGAATCCAAGTCAGCATTCCAAGTTGAAGCACATAGAAATTCGGTATCATTGGATCAGGGATACTTTGGAACAAAAGGTGTTACAGCTTGAGAAGGTCCATATGGACGATAATGGGTCAGACATGATGACCAAGGCTTTTCTCAAGGGCAAATTTGAGGTTTGTAGAAACCTGGCTGGCTTGAAGAAGGTGGATCCCTCCTGGGTCAAAAAGGGGGAGATTTGATGGGTTTTTTGACCCGTCGTCGACCGGTCGTGAGCCCTGCTCGATCGGTAGAAGGCTAGTTTTGACCAGTCGAAGGAGTCGAGTCGTGGCACGACTCAAAGTCTAGCGACTGTGAACTATTTTTCTCTGAGGTGCTCGACCAGTTGAAGGAGGTGCTCGACCGGTCGAAGGTGGCTCTCGACCAGTCGTGGACTCGATTCGACCAGTCAAGGTTACGCAGATTCGTTCTGCGATTTTGCGCGGATTTCGTGTCGCAAGTCCTTTCGCAACTGGGATGCGGAAGAGAGTTTCCTAAAACTATAACTAGGAGTTCCTAGGGTTTTCTAGGTATGACAAGAGGGTTTTCTAAAGCTTTACAAGGGATTTGCTAAAGAGTTTAGGGCTATCAAAGGTGAGAGTGAGGGAGAAAGAGAGAGAGGAAGCTTATAGAAGGGAGGTTCTGCTTGTGGAGTTTATCTACTGTGCAATCTATATCTCAGCACTTCTATGTCCTCGTAATCGGTTAGATCTCTCTGTTTTCTATATTTCTCTTATTGTTTATCCACTCCTGCGTGAGTGAAGAAGGTTGTAACGTTCTACTTCATAGTGGATTGTTGATCTGGACGAGGTCCCGTGTTTTTTACCTCTTTGAGGGTTTTCCATGTAAAAATCTCTTGTGTGGTGTGTGATTAATGCATTGATTGTTTTCATTGCTTTATCATCCATAATACTAGTTTGTTTTAGAGGGCTAGATCCTAAGGTTTTGTGTAACGCCCCAGCAAATTTTTCATATCAGGCTAAGTTTCTAATGTTTTCATTTCATCCTAGTGCAAATGGCGTTATAAACGGTTTGAATGGCATCTAAATATCAAGGTAGATTCCAAGAGGATTTCCACCGTAGGCAACACTTTCCCCGCTTTCCCTCTGGTATAGCTGTTTTGAGTTTTGAATCCACCGGATTTTTGGCCTCATGCCCTAAAAAGATCTGGAAAAATAGAAAGACGGAATTGATCTCTCACAAACATCACAGTAGGCCCCACCTAGAATCCAAGCTCGAGAGCTTCCCGGAAAGCCTTTGGCAGGAAATCTGTGTCCCTCAAATACACTGCAGTATAAATGGACGACAAAGATTGTCCGACGTGTACAAGCGGTGCAAGTTGAGCCATCCACTACGTCCCCCGACAGATTAATGGGTCTGATCACCTATGGTAGCCATCCTGAGTGTGGAGGTGCCCCGAGGATTACAACTTAACGTCATCCCATGGACCACTAAGTTTGTTTTCTTAGCCGAAGAGTACAGGTGATTGAAATGTCACATGTTTTGGACCCCAGACGATGGGATGGACAAGGGAGTGCACGGCTAAGGGAATTTTTGTCTTTTGATAAGATTCCCCTAAGGAGAACCACCCCATTATATTGGACGGATTGGGATCATATTTACCCATTTACCTCAGGCAGGAAAATTTAGGCCATGTTTAGATAGTGTAGATACTAATTTATGACAGAAATAACCACAAGGACCGAATTTGTCCAGGAAAGGGCTCCGTGGGGCCATCATTTTATTCACGTTGTTCATCTATTTTTTCAGAATATATTTGATTATGAGCCCAAAAAAAAAAAAAAAATGAGACATTTGAGGCTCAAATGGATTGGACTTTGATGATTGTACTCTAGTGGCAAGATCCATAGGTCAAGTGGTAGAATGATTGAAAGATACCTCGTTTCAATACCGAGGTCTTGGTATCAATTCCCTAGTGGGGGTGGCTAACAGTGAAGTGTGAGCTGATGGTAGGTGTTCTTAACGGAAAAAAAGAAAAAGAAAAAAAACTGTAATGATTGTACTCTAATTATTAAAAACTTTATAAGGTTACCGAATTTTTGAATCAAGCTGAAATTATTGTTTCCTATTCATCTAAGCATGGGTGACCTTATGAACAAATTGAAAGGCAAATAAATATCATATAAATATCATGGTTGCTCCTAGAAAGGTTTCAACGGTGAGCATCATTGTGACCGCAACTTCCTCTGTTGTGGTCTACTTGGTGGTTCGGATTTATCTAATTTTTAAGTTAATACCTTAAAATGATATGGTAAAATGGATGAATGGATTTATCTAATTTATCCACTTCAACGCCGTAAGAGATTTCTACTGTAATTGATTATAAATTTATACTATTAACAAAATTATTTTTAGTGTTAACAAATTTTTTGAACTTTCATTTGACCAATGAATTACCGTTGAATTACATATTTAATCAGGACATGTAAAAGCAGTTTTTTTTTTTTTCACACACATGCAGTCACACTACAGTGAGATTTCAGCACGATGGGCTGGCCTGGGCACTCTAACCTGTATTGAAACTCTTGCGAGTCCAGCACATAGGCATGAGTAAGGACCTCTGCGTAGAAAATTGTTCTCCATCAATCATACTCAGTATTACTGTAAGGCTGACCTCTGCAACGCCACGGTGTGTTCCACATCCACCCCATCATCAGACGTGTTCCCTCTGTCAGGCAGAGCCCAAAATCCGGACTAATTTCATAACTTAGATCAGCCACCCCAAAGAAAGTAATTGAGAGTGAAACGTCCACTGTAGTTTAATGGACGGTTTGGATGGCTCCCCACTCGCACTGGCCTCGCCAGCTCAAACATACGGTAATTAATGTACATTTGAAATTATGTTATCCTTACCCATCATGTAGTCATATGAACCAACGTCGGACTTCAGGGTTACGAGAAAATTCAAATAGACAATGTTAAACTTACAAGCGAGGCATCTTGGTGCGTGGAATCCTGAGTGGAGTGAATTTATCTTTAGTTTATAGCATGTAGACATTGCGCCATAGTTTTTCAACGTCTTGGATCTTTTACACGCTCATCATGTTTATAAGTTTACTGTGATGCACTCCATACATCTCACCCGAGCGTGTATACGTCATAACCATGGATATAACGTCGGCTTAAAATGGGCTGGGACCTAGGGCTGAAAGTTGGGCCGGTTCAAGCCGACTGACAGGACATTGGGTTGGGCTCGGGCAGGATATTTTCAGTCCGATCTTAAGCTTGGGTTATATAAACACCAACTCGGTAAAACTTGGTTTAGACTCGGGTTGAGGTCTTGGGTTGCCCGACCCAACCTGAACCCGATCAATATATAAGTTACTTATAAATTATAATTTAGCGTGGATCATTTGTGCACATTAGTAATGTCCAGTCTTATTCATCCACATCATGTCCAAGGAACTTATAACAAGATATATTAGATTTCTCTCTCTCAAATAAACTTCGTGCTATGCTACATGACTTATTTTTTGTAAAGAAAAAATAAAGTTCTTCATAACAAATAATCATATATATAATTAATAAAATTATAAATATAAAAAATAAGTTTTATATTGAAATATAATAAATTAATGTAATAACAAAAATATTAACATGTATATACCCGACCAACCCGATTAACCCAACCCCCGCTTGGGTTGAGCTTGGGCTGAGAATTCCAACCCGAGATTTCGTTGGATTAGGTTAGGGTCGAGGTAATCCACCCGACTTTCAGCCCCACTGGGGCCATTTGTCATTTCCCAACCTCTCCTCCATACATCGGAACGGAATCTCACCGCGTAGAACACCCAAGCTTTGTGGGCCCACTGCAATCTGTATATAAATCTACTCCATCCATTAGGTGAAAATTCCTATTTGAACGGTAATTCAAAATATAAGCCTGATAAAACTTGCACGGGCCATAGTAACAATGTAAAAATCCTCCTAAAACCTATGAGTTCACCTGTGTGACCTGGATGGGTATTGAATCCGGTGTATTTTTGTATATTGAATTCATCCTTGTTAGCTACATCTGATTAACGGGTTTGATGATAAAAATCCTCCATGAAAGCTCCAAAAAAACCTACGGTTCGTATTCCATCTCTAAAATTCCTCGTGGTGTGACCCATTTGAGTCGTGGATCCTGCTTATTTCTCGAGTCAGGATCTAGAAACCAGAATAGAACCTGATGTACAGGTGGATTTTACGTATACGACTTGTGGGCCTCACAGAACCTATGTGTTTCAGCGCTGCACAAGACAGTTGAATTAGAGGAATCCGGTCCCCATATAGCAGCCATTTTAGCGCGGTGGCAGTCTTATCATAGCTTTATCTGGTAGATGACTGTAAAAGAGAGTGACACATGTACACTCAGTGTGTTGATTGGTTTGTTTTGGATTGGTATTCTGTTTTGAGAGAAATAGACTTCTCACCAAAGTCATTACACATGACTCGACTAGATATTGCTACACTACATGCCACACGGCCCATAACACCTTTCGTAGTAAGAGGCGCGTATTGCCAACACCACGCGCAGCTGTAGTGTTGTGATGTGTTGGGCGCTGTGGGGCCTACCGTTACTTATGCGTTTTATATCCATGCCGTCCATCTGTTTTTCTGGATCATCTCAGGAATGAATGCAAAATTGAAGCAGATTCGACGCTCGAGTGGGCCACATCGCAGGAATAATCACCCTTAACCGTTGAAACTTCCCTAGGGCTCACTGTAACGTTTATTTTCCATCCAACCTATTGATAAGGTCACGCAGTGCCGGATGAAGGGAGAACACAAATATAAGCTTGATTCAAAACTTGTGGCTTCTAAGAAGTTTTTAATGGTGGACATTCAATCTGTACGGTGTGTTCAACTTAACCATCGGATCTGCTTTATTTTTTGGTTTATGTCTTTAAATGAAGTGAAAAAACGGATGGACGGCGTGGATATAAAACACATACATCAATATGGTCCCACAGCGCCCAACACATTAGAAAGCTGTGGGGTCCAGTAGGTATGTCCAATGGCATGGGAGTGACGCTGGTACCGTCATCAGCGAACAGGTGACTATGCTCCACTCATGTTGTTGGTGAAATCCGATTGTGTACTGAGTTACGCTCTTTGTTGGGCCACTGTGAATTCATATGGTTTATCCACACCGTACATCCATTTTCCCATATCATTTTAAGGAGTTGAGTCCAAAATTGTAGTATATCAAAAGCTCAAGTAAACCATACCAAACGAAACAGTAGAAGTATTGATTTCCACCATTGAAACATTTCAGTAATGTTTATTCGTCATCCAAATTGTTCACAAGATCACAAAGACATAGATGGAGGGAAAACATAAATATCATTTTGATCTAAAACTTCTGTGGGCCACAATACTTTTCAACAGTAGACTTCAATTCACACTGTTTCAGATGGTGTGATCCACTTTATCTTTGGATATGATTAATTTTTGGTTTCAAGTACTAAAGTTATATGATAAAACGGATCGACGGAGTTGATAGAATACACGACGCTGGGCCCATAGAGTTTACTCAGTACGCAGTCCGCTTCCGTTGGTGAAATCTACTGAGTTACTCGTGCGATTCTATCATACTGAGTAAATTCTGATGGGCCACTATGTATTCATGTGATTTATCCATGCCATACATCCATTTGTTTAGTTTATTTTAGGGGTTGAGCCCAAAATTGTAGTATATCCATGTGGTCATCTGCTTTTTCACTCATAGGAAGCGGATTGCACAGTGAGTAACTCATAAACTATGTGAGGTCCACCCTGGTTTATGTATTTTTCATTTTCCTAAATAATTATAGGAATTGAGCCGAAAAATGAACCATATGCAATGTTCAAATGGACCACACCATAGGAAAAGTTAAATTGAATTTCTACCATTAAAAATTTGTTGGGGCCACAAAAGTTTTGGAACAAGCTTATATTTGTGTTTTCTGTTCATCCATATTTGTATTATCCTGTGAGGTTGGATGACAAATAAACACCACCGCCTAACAAAGTTTTAAGGGTGGAAACCATTATCCCCAATTTCGTGTGGTATGATCCACTTGTACTTTAGATATGCTTCAATTTTGGGCTCAACCGACGGAAAAACGGATGCACAGCGTGGATAGACCGTATATATTAAGGTGGGGATCTTTAGATATACTTCAATTTTGGGGTTGATTAAGGTGGAGATCTTTAGATATGCTTCAATTTTGGACACAATCTCATGAGTTAGACAGAAAAAACGGATGGACAGAGCGGATAGACCGTATATTTTAAAGGTGGCCCAACTGAGTTTACTCTGTGCGATAAAAGCGTGTACCCAATCCGGTTTCTCACTCGTGTCACCCATGTGAGTTTAAGGCATAGTTCCTTCTAAAATTTGCTGACTCGGACTCGAAATTGGGTCACGCGGATTGCCTTCGACATCTTCGAAGGTAGTACTCAACCCGCGTGGGTACGTGTCATGCGAATACGAGCGCTGCAGCTTCTAGCTGTACGAACGGCTCAATGGAGATGAAAGTTACAAGGCTCTCAAAATAATGTATTTATCATATCCACACCGTTCATCAAGTTTTCGGGATCATTTTAGAGCAAGAACTCAAATGTGATTCATGTCCAAAGCATGAGACTACACCCTTAAAACATTTACAGGACTCAATCTGACTTACACCGTTAGAACATTTGTTTTCCATCCAATCCGTTAATAAGGTTATCTAAACTTGGTTGAAGAGGAAAAATAAATATCATATTGATCCAAAACTTCTATAACACCGAAAGTGTTTCCACAGTTTTTTGCAGTGCGGGCCACTTGATCTTTTGATCTGTCTTAGTTTTTTTCTAAGCTCTTATGACGAGCACTCAAAATGGTAGGACGGTTCGGAATTAGGGTATGACATGTACCTCGGGATCCACAAACTTGATGACGTCGACACCGTCCTGCTAAATGTTAAGCAGTTGGTTTATGCTGTAAGCGGATTGGCTGATGTACCACACACCAGCTAAACAGTTTAGCTGCTGTGGGTATGTGTTCGTGCGAAGACCCGCGAAACGGATTGGCTATTCCCCTGCCACCGGCCAATCCCCGGTGGTCGGTGCTCTATAGGCCCCACCATGATGTACGTGTTTCATCCATGCCGTACATATAGTTTTTTCAGATAATTTTATGGTATGAGACTAAAAAAAAATGAGGTATATCCCAATCTCAATTGAAACACATTACATGAAATAGTGTTGAATGAGCATGGACCATTAGAAACATTTTGAAGGCCATAAAAGTTTTGGATCAAGCTGATATTTGTTTTTTCCCTTAATCTGGGCATGTATAACCTAATCCACTGGTTGAATGTCAAATAAATAGTACAGTGGGCCTTAGGAGGATTTTAATGATGGATATGCAATCACTATTATTTTCCTTTGGTGTGGTCCACCTAAGATTTATATCCCTCTAATTTTTAGAATCAAACCATAAAATGATCTGTAAAAATATATGAACGGAATGGATGAAACACATACATCATGGTGGGTGCCAAAGATCACCGACCACTAGCCACCCGGCTGGTGGCGGGGGAGTAGTTAGGGTTGTACACAAATCGGGCTAGCCTGGTTAACTCGCTCGACTCGGCTCAAAAAACCTCGACTCGGCCCAACCCGGAACTGAGTTCGGGTCAGGACGGGCCATTTTCTTCAGCCCGAAACTGAGTTCGAGTCGAGTTTGGATAGGTCCTAGTTTGGCCCGACTCGGTCCGAAACCCGACTCGGCCCAACCCGGCCCGACTCGGTCGAGTTGTGTGTGTGTGTGTGTGTGTGTGTGTGTGTGTCTGTCTGTCTATGTGTGTGTGTATTCAAAACCCTACTCGTCCTTTTCCTCTTTACCCGTCTGGGATAGTTTACCGCCCATGTTTGAAGTGACAGTGACCTATCCACCTCACAAACGTATAACTTGAACGGCTTAAATTCATCCAAATACAAAAAGGAATTATAATGTCCTGACTAGTTAGATTTTTTGTGGAGTCTATAGTTCAACTACCTAAACCGTTAATCGAGGGCCTTGTAATGGGACGCAGATTACCTGTCAAAGCCCTTCCCATGAACTTGCTGTAAGGTCTGAAATTAGCTCGAACTCGGCCCGAACTCGCCCGATTGCTAACTGGGCCGAGTTCGGGCTGGACATGTTGGCCCGGTGATCGGGCCGAGCCGGGTTCGGGCTGGGTTTGGTTGGTGACCCGGCCGAGCCCGGTTGAGCCCAGGTCGACTCAAATCGTCTCCTGTACACCCTTAGGAGTAGTTAGTCCATTTCTGCGAAGACCAGTGTTGACACTTCAGAGCTCTGAGTTAGAGCTAGGCATCTGACCGAGTCGAATCGGATTGGGTCCAACTCGACTCGATCCGAGTTTTGCATGGCCTGACCCGAACTTGGTCCGATCCGGGACCAAATCCGTGTCATCTGACTCTATCTGATCCGCGTCATCTGACCTGAACCGATTCGAGTCCAACTCAGTTAAGAAAATTGAGTCAGATCGGATTTGGCCAGGTTCTGATCGGTTGTGCTCCACAACTTTTCTAACTACTTAAGTTGTAATTAAACGTGTGCACTACATGCTTAATTGAACTATTCCATGCGCCAAACACCCAGTTAAGGTCTCAATGGCTGTTTGCACCTAAGATAAAAAAAAAAAAAAACAATCCTATAGTTTAAAATTCAATCTAATTCCTCAGCAACTTCGGGTCCATCAAACAAACGAAAAGCAAAAAGAAAAAAGAAAAAAATAGCCTGTAAGGGAAAAATGGAAGGAAACCTGGTAGTAAGCCAATTACTTGAATTTTTTGGTAGAAGGAAAAAAAGATAAAAATAGACAAGTGCAGAGGAATGAGGATGCGCATAAAACTACCAGGCATTAATAAAAGATTTCTAAAGAATTTACAAACAGTGGTAGGAATAGAGATGGATAAAAATCATTTGAAAGAGTGTAAAAATCAGAGCTCTTAAACTGACATACCTGTGTAATATAGTTCGCCAATCACCTTTCCCAAACTCATCTTCCTTTGGTTGCCTACAGTTTGATTCATTCTCCTTATATCTGAACTTTTCTGTCGTAGTATCAACACCAGTATGAAGCTGCCGTAACTCTTATCAACCATCTTATTAAGTGTCTTGAGTGCCTCCTCAAACCTACCATCCTTGTACAGGTCCTCAATCAGGTATTTGTATGAAAATCCCTCAACATTAACCCCTCTCTCTATCAGGTAAATGGTATCAATTCCAACCAAGATCTAGCTCCAAACAGGATAAGGAGATAAACACACTAATTCATGAAAAACGACTCCGAATGGCAGGATCGAGAGTGGCCTACGGGTAGAGAATAGAGAGGGACGGGTAGGGTTTTGGGGGATTTAGGGTTCGGGTGCGGCTGTGCGGGTAGAGAGGGACAGGTAGGGTTAAAAAAAAGAAGGTAAAAGATATATATATATATATATATATATATATATGTGAGGGTAAATTTATAATTTCCTAGTTACTAACTACATCCGGTTCTGTTCAAATCTGATCGGATCAGTTTTAAACGGATCGGATTTTGGATCAATGCGGTCCGATTTGCTATTGACCTGAACCTGATCTGATTAACGGTCAGATTTACCTCATCCTACTCGAACCTACCTGATATGTGAGGTAGAGAGGGACGGGTAGGGTTAAAAAAAAAAGGTAAAAGATATATATATATATATATATATGTGAGGGGTAAATTTGTAATTTCCTAGTTACTAACTACATCCGGTTCTGTTCGAATCTGATCGGATCAATCTCAAACGGATCGGATTTCGGATCGATGCGGTCCGATTTGCTATTGACCTGAACTCGATCTGATTAATGGTCGGATTTACCTGATCATACTCGAACCTACCTGATCTGGCCGTCGGTTCTGTTCGAATCAGGTAGGATCGGGGCAGATCCACCGGATCAGGTCCATCATGCCCAGCTGTACTCCGAGTTGTTGGAACGGTTCAAAGGAGATCAAAGTTATGTGGCCTTAAAATGATGTATTTATTATATCCACATTGTTCATCCATTTTTTAAGATCATTTTAAAGCATGAGCCAAAAAATGAATCATGCCAAAAGCTCAACTGGACCACACCACAAATAGCAGCCGGGTAATGATTTTCACTGTTAAAATATTAGTAGTGCCCAAGGTCATAAAGACCTGGATGAAGAGGAAATTTTTTTATATTGATCCAAAACTTCTGTGACCACAAAAAAGGTTTCAATCCCCACTGACTCTTCGAGTATGGTCCACTTGATCTTTAGATCTATCCTATTTTTCACCTTACTACTAGCTCACCAAATGGATGAATGGTTTGGATATAACACATATCTGATGATGGGACAACACACTTGGTATACCAGCCAATCTGCTCCGCTTCTGGTAGAAACGGATAGTCCTGTTAGGGACTCTGTTGGATGTATATGTTTTATCCACCAGTGCATCTAAACCATTGAATTTTTTCGGGGCTACTTTAGTTTTTAAGTGTTGGATAAGTTCTTGTTTATGTTTTCTCTTCATCTCGGTGCATGTAATTGTAATTAAGTTTTCTCTTCTTTCATATTTGTGTGATCTTATAAATTGGTTGGATGTAAAACAAACATCACGGTGGGCTCTAGGAAGCTTTTGCTCATGCCTTAAAATGATTAGCCAAAATACATAAAATGGTGAATAAAAAATATACGTCATGGTGGCCCAAAAACTTGTGAAAAGACCATCGGCTCTAGCTAGGTCTTAGTGGGGTAGTAAGGAAGGTAAATGTGTCTTAACTCCATGCACCATAGCATGTTGAGTTAACTCTGAAGGCACCGTAATTTATTTAGCTTATCAACGCCATCTATCCATTTTACCAAAAACTTTTAGGGCATGAGCACAACATTAAAGCATGAATAAAGCTCAAGTGGACCACATCGTAGGAAGCAAGGTCAATTGAACACCTACCATTGATATATTCTTAAGGGCCATGGAAGTTTTAATTCAAGTTGATATTTGTTTTTTCCCTTCATCGATGTCTTTGTGAACTTATGAATAGGTTGTATGATAAATAAACATCATTGTGGGCATAAGGAAGGTTTCAACGGTGGACATCATTTCCCCTGTTGTTTCCCGTGGCGGGGTATACTCTAGCTTTTGATATGCTTCAATTTTCGGTTCAACCACTAAAATGAGCTGAAAAACTAGATGGACAGTGTGGATAAGACACATACATTCAAAGTGGGTTCAGTAAGGTTTAATCAGTACGGTAACCTAACCGAGTTACTTAGTACCCAATTCTTGACTATGGCATCACTACTCACTGGCGTACCTGATGTTTGCCAGAAATCAATAGGCGGTCTGGCTAGTGGGGACGCGGATTGCGTCCTACCCCTGCCCCTTCGGGCAGGGCTCTGTGGGGCATATCGTGATGTGATGTAAGTGTTTTATCCACACCATTCATAGCTTTTCTTAGATCATTTTAAGGTATGATCCAAAAAGTGAGGCAGGTCCAGGGCTTAAGTGGACCACTGAGTGGGGATTGAACGTCCACCATTAAAAACTTCTTGGGAGCTTGAGAAGTTCAAGATCAAGCCGATATTTGTGTTTTCGCTTCATCTACGTCTACATGACCTTATGAATAGGTTAGATGGAAAGAAAAAACATCATGGTGGCCCTTAGAAAGGTTTTAACGGTGGGTGTCATTATCACTGCAGCTTCCTTTGGTGTGGTCCACTAGGGTTGTGGACATGCTTTAGTTTCTGGATTGTATCTTAAAATGATCTGATAAAATCGATGAATGGCGTGGATATAACACTTACATCATGGTGGGCCCCACATAGCCCTGCCCAAACAAGTAGGACCCAATTCGCGTCTGACTAGTGGACCTAAGGCTAGCCAGATGATGTCAAAGCTCTGTGGGCTCTACCACGATGCATGTGTCTTATCTACCTTGTTCATCCATTTTGCCAACTTATTTTAGCCAATGAGGCAAAAAATATGGCATATCCAAATCTTAGGTGGATCACATTTCAAAAACAGTTAGGGATTGAAATCTTTTTTGGGGCCACGGAAGTTTTGGATCATGCTGATATCTGTATTTTCCTTTCATCCATGCCTGTGATGTTATTAATAGGTTGGATGAGAAATAAACATAGCCAATGGAAGTTTTTAAATGTTGACATTCAATGACCATTGTTTTCTTGTGGTATGGTCCAATTTTGGGCTCATGCCCTAAATTGAGATGGAAAAATGGATGAACCGTGTGGATAAAACACATACATCACCATAGAGCTTTGACCAGTGGACTACTGGTGCTAGGGTCACTTGCCAAACCACGTCCAAATCGTACAAGTCCACTCTGTCCATACTTGCGAGCTCATGTTAGTCTATGAGCCAAAAATGTGGTGAATCAAGAGTCAACGCAATGGAAACAATAAGGATTGAATGTCCACTGTTGAAACATTAACAGGGCCATAGAAATTTTGGATCAGGCTAGTATTACTGTGTTTTCAGTTTATCTTGCTAGACTTGGATGACATATAAACATTATCGTGTACCTTAAGGAGGTTTCACTGGTAAGCATTTACTTCACATTTTCCAGTACGTTCGTGCCCCCACTTGAGTTTTGGATAGCTTTAATTTTATTTTATTTATTTTTGGCTCTTATCCTAATATGAGATGGCAAAACGGATGGATGGATGGATTTTTAACGAAGGTGAGCCTCACTTAGCTTCTAACGATGAGAACTTCATGCGACAGTAGGCAAATTGGTATTGAAGTTACTTGACATTGACTCAGGAAGACTTGTTAAGTTGACTCAATGACTTGGTTGTTAGAGCTAGGCATGGGATGACTTGAATCGACTAACTTGACTCGTCTAACTTGTTCGGACCTGATTCGAACTGAATCGAATAGGTGAGTCGGTTCGAACTTAGTAGGCTTCGCCCAATCCAAACTCAAATCGAGTCGAGTCCGAGTTACCTAGTAACTTGACCCGACTCGACCCAAAACTCAATCCATTAGACTCGACTCGATTCGGATATCTCTCTCTCTCTCTCTCTCTCTCTATATATATATATATATATATATATATATATATATATATATATATAAACCTTAGTTTTTAAGTATCTCTAAACCTACCCGCCACACCCGACCACAATCTGAACCCAAACTATCTCTCTCCCTCCCTCCTCATCCTCTTCCAAATTCGGTAGTAACCCACCACCATCACCATTGTAACAACTCCAAAAATTTTTGGTTCCTTAAATTTTAAAAATTTTAAACATTTATTTTTTAAAAAGGGGGTCAAATTGGTTGAAACCTCCCTCATCATTATCTTATCCGTGTTATCCGAGTAACTCTCTTTTCTTTATAAAGACGGACATTTCTCATCGATCAAAAAGAGGAAAACAAAAATAAGAGAATAGATAAAGGAGAGAGATTAGTGGAAGAACAACTTACAAAGGTTAGTACTTATTTTATTTTAATTTAGATTTTTATTTTAAATATATTATTATGCTTTGGGTTTACGTGATGGACAGTGTGGATCTACCATGGGTGCAATGCATGTGCGCATATGCACGATGTACCTTGGAGCACCTTACGTACGTAACAAGAAATAAAAGGAAACACATAAGTTATTTTTGTTTATTTTACTTAAATTACGTATTTTACTTATTTTGCATGTGGAGCCCGATCAATTCAGTCCATTAGGTTCTAAGGACCAAAATATGGAAAACTTCAAAAAATTAGGCTAAATTAATATTTTAGTAGGCCATAATATGCAAAATAGAATTCATAATGCATTCGCCGTTGGAATATCCATCGGGGCCGTAGGGAGTGCCGCAGGGAGTTTCGATGGAGACACCAATTATTTTGACCATTAAAAAATAATTGGTTGGACTAATGAATAACTCGGATCTTACATAGACAATTAGGAGGGTCTGAAATAAGAAATGTATATGTTTTAATGGTGAAAGAATGGTCGGTGTTGTTCATGGTGGTATGACCCACCAGAATAACGAATCTACCTCATTTTTTTTACTAATGTCCTAAACCGATGTTGGTAAAATGGTGAATGAGATAGATCTTATGCACACATATTATGTATGGACCATCATGAAAAAAATACAATAATATAAAATGGGTGTAAAAACACTCCAGCGAGCAAAAGTGAAGTTGATCTTTCATGGTACTAGAATTAATATGGATTGATAGGCCTTCTATGCATGGCTTTCTTGATGTAAGTATCAAATATGTACCGTCTAATAATTTTGTCACTTAATAAGAGACATGTGGTTGAAAAATTTATTCGAAAGAAAACTCACGTGGACCACATCGTCTTAAACGGTGAAAATTAAATTGTCACCATTGAGTATTCGTGTGGGCCACAAAAGTGTTTTTTTTTCGAGAAGATTTTTGGGCTCATCCTTTATGAGGAGGTTACCCATCTCACCCATGGTTTAAATTATCATGGGACCTATAAAAAATTAAATAAATAAATAAGTATAAAAAAAATAAAGTTTGGTTTCCAACATTGAAACTAAGTGCAGTTTCTAACATTAGAAACCATTTAAGTCATCAGATTGTGGACCCATAGTGATATATTTATTGTATCCACTCCATCCATTTGATTTGGAAGGTTACTATGGGTTAAGAGTGTAAATTTAGGACATATCCATAATGTGTGCGATGCATACAGAAATAAAATAATGGTAGTTGTATAATAATCGTTTAAGTTATTACGTGTCCCACAAATTTCAGATTGGATTGAAATTTCTTCCCTATGGTCAATATGGTGGTGGTAACTATATAATTAGTCCAGATCCCTGTAAGTAGGACCCATATAAAAAACATATGTTAGATATATATAATTTAATATATTTCAACATTCTGATGCACAGTAAAACTTATATATAGTACATGTATGTTCAGGACAAAACATACATAGGCTAAATTATGTATCGTCATGGAATGCTATTACAAGATCCAAGCCATCTATGTTGTTGGTCATATTATAAGATATCTAGCCTACCCTTTTTGGCTGAGATAGATAAGTATAAAAAAAATAATGTTTGGTTTCCAGCGTTGAAACCAAGTGCAGTTTCTAACATTAGAAATCATCTTGGGTCATCGAATTGTGGATCCATAGTGATATATTTATTGTATCCACTCTATCCATTTGATTTGGAAGGTTAATGTGGGTTAAGTGTATAAATTTAAGACATATCCAAAATGTGAGCGACCCATACAGAAAGAAAATAATGGTAGTTGTATAATAATCGTTTAGTTTATTATGGGTCCCACAAATTTCAGATTGGATTGAAATTTCTTCTCAATTTTCAATATAGTGGTGGTAACCATATAATTAGTCCAGATCCCTATAAGTAGGACCCATGTAAAAAAAGTATGTTTGATATATATAATTTAATATATTTCAGCATTCAGATGCACGGTAAAACTTATATAAGGTACATGCATGTTTAGGACAAAACATACATAAGTTAAATTATGTATTGTCATGGCATGCTATTACAAGATCCAAGCAATCCATTTGGAGGGTCATCTTATAAGATATCTAGTCTGTCCTTTTTGGCGGAGATAGATAAGGTAAACCCTATTTATTAGGTTCGTTACCTTGTAAAACCTAATTATCACTCCCATGTATGACCTTAATTAGTAATCAAAACAAATCAAATGGGTCCTTACTTTTAGTACTCCACTGGTAGACTCTTAGGAGTTTCAACACCTAGTTGGGGTTCGAGTACCCATAGGTGGTGAAATCTCATCATGGTGTCAGTGTGTGGTGGATTGTGTGCGTGTGTTAAAAGAAATCAAAACAAATCAAATGCTTTATGAACTTAATATTTTTTCATATTATGGTGTGCTACATATGGATTATTTATAGGTATTATCTGATATGCTCCAACGAATCTCTCCCTAAATCATCGAGTGAGTAATCCCAACATGCTTCCTCTCCATATGATTAAAATAAACTGTTGTGTTGATACGATTACTTGTATTATGATTTCTGATGTATTAAATATATGTGCTTTGTTGCGCAGCACACCAACAACGTGGTGAGCCTAGATCCAATCTCAGGCCTCACCCACGAACGATAAACAGGAAGAAATATAAACTAAAAAGGAATAAAAGCATTCAAACAAACCACAAGACAAGATATACGTGGAAAAACCCCAAACTAGGGTAAAAAACCACGGATGCAAAATTTCACTATGAAGAGAAACGAAGATTACAAGGTAATATACTAACCTCTCCCTTGGAAGTATAAAGAAAATCCCTTACCCACATCTTAGAATAATTTCTTAATATTCACCTTAACCATAGAATAGCCCTAGGGACCCCAATTTATAGTTTTGGCAACTTCCCTTTCGCATCCTAGTTGCGAAAGGACTTACGACACGAAATCCACAAAACTCCTTTTGCATCCCAGTTGCGAAAGGACTTGCGACATGAAATCCACGAAACTCCTTTCGCACTTGTGACACGAAATCCACGCATGTGGCTCCACTTCTCAACAATCTCCCACTTGGAGACACATCGCCATAAACCTTTGTCTTTTTCATTCAAAGTGCACCACCTTCCCATCTTCAAGCCTGAAGACCAATCAAAGCTGAACAGAGCTTCAGCTTCTCCCTTGTGACTGCCTTGGTCAACATATCCGCAGGATTCTCACTTGTATGAATCTTCTCCAGAGCAATCGATCCATCTTCTAGTAACGAACGTATGAAGTGATATCTGATGGCAATATGCTTGGTCCTTGAATGAAAGGTTGAATTCTTAGCCAAGTGTATTGCACTCTAACTGTCACTGTACAACTTGCAATCTGCTTGCTTCTTACCCAACTCTTCCATAAAACCTTGCATCCATACCATCTCCTTGCATGCTTCTGTAGCCGCAATATATTCTACTTCTGTTATACTGATAGATACTATCTTTTGTAACTGAGAGACCCAACTGACTGCAGCACTACCCAGAGTAAAAACATAACCTATAGTACTTCTTTTGCTATCGTTATCTCCTGCCAAATCTGAATCCACATAGCCTTGTAACTTGATTTCCGATCCACCATAACACAGCCCTACGTCCTTAGTACCTACCAAGTACCTAAGGATTCACTTCACAGCTTCCCAATGTTCCTTCCCGAGGTTGTTTATGAACCTGCTAACAACTCCCACTGCTTGAGCAATGTCTGGCCTCGTGCTCACCATGGCATACATGAGACTCCCAATAGCTGACGCGTATGGAACTTTAGCCATGTAGTCCTGTTCCTCCTGCGTCTTTGCACCTTGCTCCTTAGATAACTTGAAGTGGTTAGCTAATGGAGTGCTAACCGGCTTAGCACTTTCCATATTGAATCGATCAAGTACTTTGGCTATGTACTCTGTCTGTGACAAAATTAATTTCTTGTTTTCCCTGTCATGCTTTATCCTCATGCCAGGATTTGTTTTGCAGCTCCTAAATCCTTTATGGAAAATTCTCTAGACAATTGTCTTTTGAGATCTGAGGTATCCTTCATGCTTGAACCGGATACAAGCATATCATCAACGTACAGAAGAAGGATGATGTAAGACGTATCAAACTTCTTCAAGTAACAACAGTGGTCTGCATGACATCTCCTAAAACCGTTTCCCGACATGAAACTGTCGAACTTCTTATACCATTACCTTGGGGCCTACTTCAGGCCATATAGACTCTTCTTCAGTCTGCACACCTTGTTCTCATTACATGGTGCCACGTATCCTGTCGGCTGATGCATATATATCTCTTCTTCAAGGTCCCTATAAAGAAAGGCTGTCTTAACATCTAGCTGCTCTAGATGTAAGTCCTCTGAAGCCACTATACTCAAGACCATGCGAATCGTAGACATTTTCACTACCGGTGAAAATATTTCAGTGAAATTGATACCTACCTTTTGTTGAAACCCTTTCACAACCAATCTGGCCTTGTACCATTTCGAACCATCGTGCTCCTCCTTCAGTCTGTAAACTCACTTGTTATGAAGAGCTTTCTTACCCTTGGGTAGAGTGACTAGCTCCCATGTACGATTAGACTCAAGATAGTCCATCTCATCATCCATGGCCTACTCCCACTTAACCCGTATATCTGACTGTAACGCCTCTTCAAAACACTCTGACTCACCATTATCTATCAGTAGTTGATAATGTAAGGAGGGTGAGTATCGGACCGTGGGTCTCCTCTCCCGAGTAGACCTCCTCACAACAGGTGTATGCGGCTCTGCCTCATCCTGTGACGTTGTAACGCCCATGTCCGGTAACTCTTCCAACTCTACGAATTCCTTTTTCTTGGCCTTATTTTCTTGCACACTGTCCTTATGCATCACTTTTTCATTGAAGACTACATCCTTGCTTCTGATGATTTTCCTGTTTTCTACATCCCAGAACCTATAGCCAAAATCATGCTGCCCGTAGCCTATAAACGTGTACCTCCTAGACTTCGTATCCAGTTTGTTTCTGTGCTCTGCATCAATGTGAACATATGAAGTGCAACCGAACACTCTGAGATATGCAAGGTTCACTTCCTTCCTAGTCCACGCTTCTTCTGGTAGCCCACCATCCAATGGTGCTGAGGGACTTCTATTAATGAGATATGAGGCAGTATTCATAGCATCTACCCAAAAGGTCTTGGATAACCCTGCATGTAACCTCATGCTCCTGGCGCGCTCAAGGATGGTCCTGTTAATGCGCTTAGCTACACCATTCTGCTGTGGTGTCACTGGAATCATTTTCTAATGTTTGATTCCATTTGCTGCACAATACTCCTTAAACCTCTTATCACAATACTCTCCCCCATTGTCAGATCTAAGACACTTTACTGTTTTACCTGTCTCATTTTCTACCATAACTTTCTACTTCTTAAATACATCAAATACATCAGATTTATATTTTAAGAAGTAGACTCACAGTTTTCTACTAGCATCATCAATAAAGGTAATTAATTAACGTGAGTCACCAAGAGATAATACCTGTGTCGGTCCCCACACATCAGTATGTACAAGCTCCAATAGATGTGTCTTTGGAGCGCGTCCCGTCTTCTTGAAGCTTATCCTCTTCTGCTTGCCATACACGCAGTCCTTGCAGAATTCTAAGTCAATAGACTTCAGCCCTGGTAGCTTCCCTTTTGACAATAACACTTTCATCCCTTTCTCACTCATATGTCCCAGCCTCTGATGCCATAACTGCTCATTCACTCTAATTGATGCGACTGTGAGTGAACTATATGATCATGAAGTCACATACAAAGTACCTTCCTTTTTACCTCGAGTATTACCAAGGCACCTTTTTTGATCTTCTAGGAGTCACTGGTGAATGTCGTCACATAACAAGTATCGGCCAACTGTCCCACTGAGATCAAATTACGTTTCAAACTCGGTATATGTCTGACATCCTTCAATTTCAAGACCGTTCCGTCTTTCTGATTTACATGAACATCCCCCTTTCCAACAATATTGCATGGCTCATCATCACCCAAGTAGACTCTCATAAAGTCACCTGACACATAATCACGCAGAACTTCCTTACACGAAGTGGCATGAAACGAAGCACCCGAGTCTATAACCCAAGACTCATTCCTTGTATCAAGAGACAAGATCAACGCCTCTGTGTCGCTTTCCTCAGACAGATTCACTGAATCCTTCCCGCCTTGAGAGCTTCCTTCTTGTTTCTTGAGCGCCCTGCAATCACGTTTCATGTGCCCCTTTTTGCCGCAATGTCAACACTCATCTTTGTCTTTCGGTCCCTTAGACTTCTTCCTCGACTTAGAACGCCCGTGTTTATTGCCTCCTTTGTTCAGCGATCTTCCTCTTCCTTCAATGTTTAGAGCATTCCCTGAGTCCCCTGAAACTCCTGATGCCTTCCTTCTAGATTCTTCGCTAAGAATTAGACCAGCCACATCATCAAATTTCAACTTTGTCGACCCTAAAGAATTGCTCACAGTAATCACCAAACCATCCCAACTGTCTGGCAAACTGGATAAGATCAATAATGCCCTGACCTCATCCTCAAAAGCAACGCCAACAGATTCCAACTGCCTTGTGACTGTATTGAACTCATTTAGATGTTCTGCCATGCTCCCACCATCTGACATCTTCATGTTGAATAGTTGTTTTATAAGATGAACCTTCTTGGATGCTGAGGGCTTTTCATACATGGTGACTAGGGCTTCCATTAATTCTTTTGTCGTTTTTTACTTTGGATATATTGAAGGCAACACTCTTAGACAAAGAGAGTCGGATCGTTCCTAAAGCCTTCTTATCCAGTAAAAACCATTCATCATCCGTCATCTTTTTGTAACGACCTGTAAATTTTCGTACATTGGGTCGAGTACCACCTCGACCAGAAATCACGTAGGATTAAATCCTTTAGAAATTTAACAAAGTTAACTAAGTACTAAACTCAATTAGCCATGAAATCCGTTGGGATCGCTTTAAATACGATCTGCAAGACCCAAACTTGCAAAACAAGTGATGCTAGGTTACCCTAAAGTTCAGAACCAAACCCATTTCCCGGTTGCTCTCGGGAATGAAACGAAACTTCGTATTAGGTCTAGATCGCACATCGGAAGTCCGATTAACACGAAGCTAAGGAACTAGGACCGCCTCACTGGACTTGACAATCATCTCAAAAATCAGGTCCATCCGATGTTCCACGGTCATTCGTTTCGATTCGGAGCGAGGGAATGTGAAAAACACTATTCCCATCCTAATAAAAATATCAGGAATAGTGATCTGGCATCGTTCGGTTGCACGTCAATATTAAGTAACCGACCGTCAGAATCAGACCAAATTACACCCTCGGATTAAGAAAAATTTCAGGAACATTTACATGTACTTAGAATTTCTGATCGTGGCCCACTGACCGTTGAATTGAAAGTAGTCCGCCACGTGCGATCTGGGAATCCGATCGAGTCGAAAACGTAATCCCACGTAGATCCATAGATGGTGAGCTTAAGTCTGACGTTTGGCTCAAGGAGGGCCACCAGAACCTCCTTTTGAAATTTGGAAAAGTGACGAATATCCTATATTAGCAGTAACCCTTGAACCTGAGTCTATTTTCGGAATGTTTTTGGCTATAAAAGGAGCTTAGAACAGCCCCTCTCACAGCCATACGAATTTGGGAGAAAAACCCTAGAGAGAGAGAAAGAGAAGAGAGAGACAAGCTTGGAAATTGTTGCCGATCTTCCTCCTACTGCTTTGGGTTGTCGCACGGCCTACACCGCCCCGTTCTAGGTGTTTTTCCGGCGGTATCCATCCCATTTGAAGGTAAGAAACCCTAACCCTAGGTCTGATTTAAGGTAGGATCGTTGTGGGTTATGAAAAGGCTAACCGATTCCGCTCTTTAGGCTAGAAAACTCCCGTATACGGAAGCTCTACTACCCTTGCTGATTCGTTGGAATTCCAAGAGCAAAGGTGAGGACTTTAAGTGTATAAGTTACGGTTTTCAACGCTTTCAATGTCAGATAATGGTAGATTCATGATCTGCATGCAATTGCACATGTACAAAGTGCTTTCCGTTTCCTGTTTCGATTAATGTTGTAGAAATTGGAATTTCACATACTCTAGGTATACGTAGAAATACCGTATACGTATTTTTTTTGAAAAAATGTTTGACATGTTTATTTAATGTATGATTATATGATATGTGGATAAAATACTAATTTGGCGAAAGGAATCGCTGAAATACATGTTCACTTGTAAATGCTACGTATGTTGAAATTGTGTATTCTAGAAATACCGTATACGTATTTTTTTTGGGAAAATGTTTGACATATTTATTTAATGTATGATTATACAATATATGGATAAAATACTAGTTTGGCGAAAGGAATCGCCGTAATATATGTTCGCTTGTAAACACTATGTATGTTGAAATTGTGTATTCTAGAAATACCGCATATGTGTATATTTTGGAAGTGTAATTGTCATGATTATTTGTTGTATGAATATGGTATATGCGGGTAAAATAACCGCTTGGCGAGAGAATAGCCCTAACACGCGATTTGCTAACATACGTCATGTATGTTGGAATGACGTACTCTAAGTGTTGTGTAAGTGCTTGTGTGTGTAAAGGCTTGTGTATTAGTGCCTTAGAAAGGTGCTGATATGGAATTCCTGACTCCCTTAGAGACATGTAGGATCTCCTCCATGCGGTGGTTCGCTAGAACCACTCCCTTGTAATGTGTACGTAATTGTATCCCTATGTGGATAGTGCTTTACTACATGCTTCACAACATGCTTTACAACATGCTTTACATCATGTTTTACTTCATGCTTTATAACATGCCTGCTAACATGCTTGTATTGCTTGTTTATCATGCTTTACTCCACATGCTATTGATGAAAATCTGTTTGAGTTTGGGACTATGTCTACATCCAAACATTCGGTACAGACTTGCGGTTGTGGTCGAGATTCATATCGCCACAACGGACGTGTCTGGCGAACCCGAGTCGTACTTCGGTTGGCGATAGTGGTTGGCCACACGGAGTGCACTGCGCTCCATATCGCTCAACTTGTGGTGCGCTCGAGCTAGTCAGGCTCGTCAAGTAAACCGATATGTGTATGTGTGTTCACCATGTTTGGTCGCTACTGCTTGAACCTAGGGTACCAAACTTACCAGTGGCGATCCCGTTAACCATGGTACCTCGATCCGCTAAGACGCATGAGCCGAGCATGGTGGTATGGGACACCTTGGTCGAGCTGTCGGCCTACGCTGGGGCCATGTGCCTCCCCGTAGTGACCATTGCGCAACTAAACTTGTGAGCCGAATACGATGGTATGGGACACTGTATTCGAGCTGTCGATACTTACGGCGAGAGCCGAGTACGGTGAGACCTGTGCTCGTGCTGACGGGCGACGAGTCCTCCGTAGTATCTTCGAGTATACTCCAAGTGTCCGTGATTGACGACGAGTCTTTCACAGCAACTAGAGTATGAGTTGAGCCGAGTACGGTGAGACCTGTACTCGAGCTGATGGCTAGTGATTGAGCCAAGTACGGTGAGACCTGTACTTGAGCTGACGGCCAGCAATTGAGCCGCATACGGTGAGATCTGTATCCACGCTGACGGGTGACGAGCCCTTTGCGATGCCTTCACTATACTTCTCAAACCATAATATCGTATGAGAATAGCTAGGATTGACGACCCTAGAATGGATCATGTTTGGGAATGATACAAAGGAGGTACCTTAGTTTCCCAATATTACTGGTTGAAATGGACTAATAAAAACTTGGTAATCATGAGCATCATCGCACCGCATGTGCTTTGTAGATGTGGCGCACTGAGGGAGTAAGCATTCACGAACGTAAGATGATGTCGCTTGAGGGTGGTTTGGCAAGGGCATACAGCATCATGTCATATCATTTTTGCACTTAACAAGAGTAGTTAGAAATGTTTGATTTGTACTGCTTTATCATTACTGCTTGATTGATTTGATAACATGTTAACCTATGCTTTATTGTTCCACTGAGTTAGCTACTCACTCCCACGTTACGGGACGGTGTTTGCAACACCCACCAGACTCTGTCACAGGTGTAGATGGCGCCTTGGTTTAGGAGCCGGAGCCCGACTTCGGGGAGGATCAGGATGAGTTCTCCTTTATGCAGTACTCTGACGGCTATGCTTAGGCCGACTGCATCGCGGGGATTCCAGGGCTTATCTATGGGATTGTATTTTAATTTTTGACTTAGAAACAATACATGTATATTGGTACTCAGTTAGTACTCATACTCTGGAGTTCATAAAATTTTGTTACTTTACATATTTTGAATATAAAATTTCAGTCTTCCGCTTGCTTTTATACAATTGAACTGGAGTATGAATTACTGTTTTGGTATAATCTCATTCATGTTTATTGCACTAACTCAAACAACATTTAACCATCATTGTGTATGTTGCATAAGTGATGCGTTGGAACTCGGGAGTTGAGTTCATACTCGACCCCCAAATTTCAGGGCGTTACACTTTTCTGGTCTCTTCTTTTTTCCTCCTAAAGGAATATAGAGGTCCTTTTGATACAAATAATTCTCCATCTGCATCTTCCAGAAGGTAAAGTTTGAACCATCAAACTTCTCAATTCTAGTTTTCCCATCTTCCGCCATCGCTCCCAATAAAACTAAACCAATAGCTTTGATACCAGTTGTTGCGCAGCACGCCAACAACATAGTGAGCTTAGATCCAATCTCAGGCCTCACCCACAAATGATAAACAGGAAGAAATATAAACTAGAAAGGAATAAAAGCATTCAAATAAACCACAAGACAAGATATACGTGAAAAAAATCCCAAACTAGGGTAAAAAACCACGGATGAAAAATTCCACTATGAAGAGATACAAAGATTACAAGGCAATATACTAACCTCTCCCTTGGAAGTGCAGAGAAAATCCCTTGCCCACACCTTATAATAATTTCCTAATATTCACCTTAACCCTAGAATAGCCCTAGGGATCCTAATTTATAGTTTTGGCAACTTCTCTTTCGCATCCCAGTTGCGAAAGGACTTGCGACACGAAATCCGCGCATGTGGCTCCACTTCTCAACATGCTTTGCATCATTAACTCTCTTGTACAACTACCTAGAGGACAACTTATTGTTCCCACTAGAAGCCCACTATATGTGGAAGCCTGCTCAATGGGGGGATGTAGGCCTTGCTCATGCTTACCAATAGTTAAAGCCTGCTAAGTGCAGATGCGGGTTGTCGATATCCAACTCAAACAAGTGGATGGTTTCTATTTATACTCACTTAATGTATCATCAATATCATTCACAACATTCGCTTTAATTAAATTATTTGCATTGTATTTCTGATTTTAATGCTTTACTTGTATGTATTATTTTAATTGTATCGTGCACGAACCATGATGGGTTCACTCACTGGGCCTGGCCAGCTGACCGTTTATTGATGGAAAAACCATACAAATGGAATTAAAGCCGATACAATGACTCAAGAGCAAAAACATGAATCTAAACCAGTGGATGATCCACATGATCAGTGGCCGTATTTAACCGAAGACGAGCTTACTTCGTTAGATTAGTAGAATAATTAAATGGGACATGTGTTTCCTATTATTATTTTATTGCAGTTTTAAAATGACTTCAAATTTAGATTTTATTTTAAAAAAAAATATTTTTGAATAACTTGATGATTCTAAAGACTTAATAAAAGTCTCAATTTAATTTTAACATGTATTCTTAATTATTATTATTTTTTGAATGTATGGTGGTGAATGTTTATGAATGGATTAAGTTGATATGAATGTATTAATGGAGGTTAATAAGAACATAAAATTCAAATTATATTAAGCCTCTATTAAATAATGTGACTCATTGATTTAAGTAATTAAGTGTATGAGTCATGGACTGTAACTCAGGTCTGAGGGTGCACACTCAGTACCTGAATTTCGAGGCATGACAGAATGGTATCAGAGAGAGGCTTTTAATATAACCTAATGTGGCCTGTAGGTTATGTGGCTCACTCATGTACATAATTGGTAGGCTCCCTTGAAATTAGAAACACAACACTTAGGATTTTCCATCCGAATATTGCTGTGAGAAATAATGAATGTAGAAATAAAAACTTATAAACTAAGTAGGATGTTCCATGTACTCTAATTTGAGTGTATTTTATATTAAGATGGGTTAGTTTGACTGTAACGACCTGGAAAATTCCGTACATTGGGTCGAGTACCACCTCGACCAGAAATCACGTAGGATTAAATCCTTTAGAAATTTAACAAAGTTAACTAAGTACTAAACTCAATTAAATATGAAATCCGTTAGGATCGCTTTAAATACGATCTGCAAGACCCAAACCTTGCAGAATCATTGACGCTAGGTTACCCTAAAGTTTAGAACCGAACTCATTCCCGTCTGCTCTGCTCTCGGGAATGAAACGAAATCATATTAGGTCTAGATCGCACCTCGGGATTCCGATTAACCCGAAGTTAAGGAACTAGGACCGCCCACCGGACTTAACAATCATCTAAAAATCGGCCTTATCCGACATTCCACGGCCATTCGTTTCGAATCGGAGCGAGGAAGTGTGAAAAACACTATTCACAAGCCGAAATAAATATCCGGAATAGTGATCCGGCATCGTTCGTTGACGCGTCAAGATGTTAACAACGACCGTCGAATTGACCAAATTACACCCTCGGATTAAGAAAAATTTAGAACATTTACATGTACTTGGAATTTCGATCGTGGCCCACCGACCGTCGAACCGAAAGTGGTCCGCCAGTAGGAGGTATCCGAATGAGTCAAAAACGTAATCCCACGTAGATCCATTGGTGGTGAGCTTAAGTCGACGTTTGGTTCAAAAGGGGCCACAGAACTACCCTTTGAGCTCTTAAAAGCGGCGAAAAACCTATATAGCAAGACCCTATGAACAAATGTTTGAGGCTATAAAAGGGGCTTAAGCAGCCCTCTCACCATACGAATTTTGGTGGAAACCCTAGAGAGAGAGAGAGAAAAGAGAGAGAAGGACTTTGTCGATCTTCCTCCACTTGCACTGTGGATTGCTACTCGGCCTACACCCGCCTTAACATTTTCCGGTGTTTTCCGCCTCATTTGAAGGTAAGAAAACCTAACCCTAGGTCCGATTTGATGTGGAATTGAGGTAGGGTGTATACGACTAACCGATTCCGCTCTTTAGGCTAGAAATCGTCATAGACGGAAGATCCATCACCCTTGTCGATTTATTCCATTTCCAAAGGCAAAGGTGAGGACTTTAAGTGCATAAGTTACGGTTTTCAACGCTTTCAATGTCGGGTAATGGTAATTCATGATCTACGCTTGGTGCACATGTACAAAGTGCTTTCCGTTTCTGTTTTGATTAGCGGTGTGAAATATGGAATTTCACATATTCTCAGATATCGTAGAAATACCGTATACGTATTTTTTTTTGGATAATTGCTTGACATGTTTATTTAATGTTTAATTATATAACATATGAATAAAGAGATCGCCAAAATATATGTTCCTTTGTAAAAATCGTATGTTGAAAATACGTATTGTAGAAATACCGTATCACGTATTTCTTTTGGAATAATGTTTGACATATGTATTTAATGTATGATTATACAATACATGATTAAAATACTAGCTTGGCGAAAGGAATACGAAACCTATGTTCCTTTGTAAACACTATGTATGTCGAAATTGGGTATACGTGAAAATACCCTATACGTATAAAAATTTGCTGATGTGTTTGCTATGTTTATTCTTTGTATGAATAGGATGTATATGTATAAAATACTAGCTTAAAGGGACAACCCTAAGCATACGTCATGTATGTTGACGTAGTGTATTCCAAGTGTTGGTGAAATCACTGCGAGTGTAAGTGTTTAAGTGTTAGAACCTTAGTTAGGTCTTCGAGATGGGATTCTCCGCTACCTTAGAGTCACATATGACACTCTCCACGTGGTTGTTCACTCTAACCACTCACCTATGAACTCTAAGAAATTGTATCCCTATGTGTTTAGTGCTTTATAACATGTCTTACAACATGCTTTACAACATGCCTTATAACATGCTATACTTCATGCTTTATAATACATGCTCTACTTCATGCTTTACTTTATGCTCTACCACTGATTGAGTTTGGGACTATGCCTATAGTCCACACATTCGGTACCTAGACTTCTATGTTGTGGCCGAGATTCATATCGCCACGATGGACGTGTCCGGCGAACCCGAGTCGTACTTCCTGGCGATAGTGGTTGGCCACACGGAGTGCTTTTGCGCTCCATATCGCTCAACTTGTGGTGCGCTCGAGCTAGTCGGGCTCGTCAAGCAAACCGATATGTGTATATGTATGTTCACCATGTTTGGTCGCACTCGCTGAACCTAGGGTACCAAACTTACCTTGATGGCGATCCCATTAACCATGGTACCTCGATCCGCTAAGACGCATGAGCCGGACATGGTGGTATGGGACACCGTGGTCGAGTTGCGTCGGCCTCACGCCGGGGTCATGTGCCTCCCCGTAGTGACCATTGCGCAACCAACCTCGTGAGCCGATTATGGTGGTATGGGACACTATTCGAGCCGTCGATATTTACGGCGGAGAGCCGAGCACCTGCGGAGACCGTGCTCGTGCCGACGGGCGACGAGTCCTCCGTAGTATCTTCGAGTACTCCAAGTGTCCGTGATTGGCGACGAGTCTTTCACAAGAATAACTAGAGTAACGGTGAGACGTACTTGAGCCGACGGCTAGTGATTGAGCCAGTGACGGTGAGATATGTACCCCAGCCGACGGCCAAGAATTGAGCCGCATACGGTGAGATCTCTATCCGCGCCGACGGGTGAGCCCTGCGATGCCTTCACTACGCTTCTCAAACCATAACATCGTATGAGATTAACTAGATTGACGACCCTAGAATGGATCATGTTTGGGAATGATACAAGGGAGGTACCTTAGTTTCCCAATACTTCATTTGGTTGAAATGGATTAATAAAAACTTGGTAATCATGATCATCATGCACCGCATGTGCTTTGTAGATGTGGCGCACTAAGGGAGTAGCATTCGCGAACGTAAGATGATGTCGCTGAGGGTGGTTTGGCAAGGGCATACAAAGATCATGTCATATCATTTTTGCACTTAACAAGAGTAATTAGAAATGTTTGATTTGTACTTTGCGTTATCATTATCGCTTGATTGATTTGATAACATGTTAACCTATGCTTTATTGTTCCACCGAGTTAGCTACTCACTCCCACGTTACGGGACGGTGTTTGCAACACCCACCGGACTCTGTCACGAGTGTAGATGGCGCCTCCATTCGGGAGCGGAGCTAGACTATGAGGAGGATCGGGAGGAGTTCTCCTTTATGCAAGACTGACGGCTACGCTTAGGCTTGGCCGCATCGCGGATTCAGGCCTCTTTGAGGATTGTATTTTGATTTTTTGACTTAGAGACAATACATGTATATTGGTACTCGGTTAGTACTCATACTGGAGTTCACAAAATTTTGATACTTTACATATCTTGAATATAAAATTTTAGTCTTCCGCTTGCCTTTATACAATTGAACTGGAGTATGAATTCTTGTTTTGGTATAATCTCATTGCTAACTCAGACAACATTTAACCATCATTGTGTATGTTGCATAAGTGATGCGTTGGAACTCGGGAGTTGAGTTCATACTCGACCCCCGATTTTCAGGGCGTTACATTGACCCTAATTAATTTTTAGGATATTGAGTCCACAAAGTCCTGCTGAACAGTAATGGGCAACAGGAATTACCCAACTTCTAAAATTCATAACTATAAAAGTACTTATCTGATTAAGGCGATCCAAAATCCTAATCGATGATGACAAGTATAAATAAAAATAAAAATAATTAGAAAATACAAATATGAATGTCACTATACTGATTCAGGGAGTTAGTATAGGCTGGTCAAAATTCATCAAATTCTAGACAGATCTAACTACAAGAATTTTAAAATTTTCTGTGGTTGGAAGATTTAGATAAAATTTTACAGAGAGAGTATATGCTTATAATAGGATCTTCAAAAAAATTTTGAATTTAATTTGAAGTTCATATATATATATATTAAACGGTGATTATAACCACATCAGACAACTAGAAATCTAATCTGCCTAAAAATGGTGTCCTATCAGTTTAACTGACAATGTCATTCATTTTGATAATTACCTTTGATTAAAATAACAATTTTATCTAAAGTAGTTTATTTAGAGATTATTTTAGTGTACATTTAAAAATACATAATCCCTACCAAAATCCAAATTCTTGTCTTATAGGAAAACAATGCCCCCAAAGAAGACATGTAGCATCTGTGACTTAGTCCCTTCTACTAATGTTATCCTTCCTCGTGACCCAGTAATGGACACCACTATTTTGGAAGAAGATGAAACGATGAATAGAGAATATGATGAGAATCTTGTCGAAGGGGACGAGGTTGAAGAGGGACCGCAAAATCCTGTTCCTTCACCTGCAATAAATCAAGGTGGGGCTGTACCAAACACCCAATTGCCTTTGTCCCCATTTACAATGCGTGCCAATTTTACTGGACCAAACACCCAATTTCCTTTATCCCCATCTACAATGCATGCCAATTTTGCCAGACCTAGCATGCAGCCGTGGAACATTGCATTTGGATTAGTAAATCAAATAGCCGCCATGATGAAGCAACAATAGGAGTAATTTGTGGTTGTAAGACCCGTATCCTAGTTCGTACTATTCCGTCGAATCCCGCGATCCTTTCTGTCGAAGTCCGCCAGCTCGCGATTGATAATCGATGTTTGCGCACGACCGTAAGTCGTATCCTATATATTTGAGTCATCTTAATCCGAGACTTGTATCATTGCGACCGCACCGTCGCCGCGGTTCCAACGCCGCGACTCGCGCACCGATCCGATACCCAAGCCGGAAGATGTGAGCCAGCATTTATTTTGAGGAAAAACATCGCGCATTTGCAATCCTAAGAGAATCTCTACACCATATCCCATCAATCAATCAATCATATTAATCAATCAATCACTTCATGTCAAGTACACATCACCTTTCACCCCATCCCCAAGCAACCACCAAGTCAACTCTTTCTCACCCTCTCTCTTACACACCCATACCTAGTCAAGTACACATCACTCCATCACTCACATCTCCTATCTCCCTCTCTCTTACAACAATCTCTCTCTCATCTCTCTCTCCCTCATTTCTCTCCAAGCATCACACGTCCATGCATTCTAAGTGAGAGAAAAGTGAGTTTGTGTGGCCCACTTTCCATTCCCAAGATCTCCCATCCTAGCCATCCATCTCCCATCTTCCACCATCAAAGAGGAGCACAAGGAGTTAGGCTTTCCAAAGGACCAAGGAGATCGCTAGGTGGGTGTTTTCCCTAGGCCTAGATTTCACTTTTATGATGAAGGGCCAAGTGAGGCCTACTAATTGATGCTATAGATCTCATTTGGGACCCAAGGTGTGGCCGATGGCCTACCTTAATCCTCATGATCATTCCATGATGGGGCCATTCTCCATGGATCCCATCATGATGTTTATATTTCCTTGCATAAAGAGGTCATATAGACCATTCATTTTAGGTAGAGAGGGATCTCCATCGTTGATCTTTTATTTGGAGGGCCCATATGCAATGGGACGCATTGATGTATGATTGAATGCTTGAAACGGAGGGCCCAAAGTGTCGGGGTCCCTCCATCACGCGTGTCCTACTCTCTTTTTATTTTATTACTTTGTGTATGATATTATGGCCTTATGGCCCACTTAGATGGACCCCACAATGGAGCATGTATGAGATTCAAACCATCGAAAGGTGGGGCCCACCTTACATATGTATTGTAACCACACCACCTCACTATGTGGTGGCCCACCTACAAAGGGCCCACCTTAAAGGCATTGCACGCCCAAAAAAAAAAAGAAAGGAGAGAGTCAAGGGACTCTCTGGACGTGTAAAAGCAAAACATAAATATTATCCTTTTTCAAAGCATTGGAAGTGAGCCACTTGTATAGGACTCACCTTGATGTATGTATTCAACCAAGCCGTCTATCCTCTTCCCCAACTCATTTTAGGCATTGAGCCGAAAAATGAGACTGGTCCGAGAAACGGGTGGGCCCTACCTTAGCAAAGAGCAATTTCTACCGTTTAAAAGTACCATAACTTTTCTAGAGGCCTTAACATACCCAATATTGGGCTTGTTGGCCTTGTTATGAGCCATGGGGACCACTCGATGAGGCGGATTTCACTAATGCGGGCCCCACATACGAAAAACCTTGGAAAAATGAGATTTTCAAAAAAAATATAAAAAAAGGTATTTGTGGCCGTTATTGAGGCCCACCTTGATGTGTATTTGTGGCCATTGTTGAGGCCCACCTTGATGTACATAAGGCCCCTATAATTAGGCCCATTCGAGGTATTCGTGGCCCATTGTTAAGGCCACTTTGATATATATGAGGCCCATGTTATAAGGCCTATTGTGATGTATTCAAAGGCCCATGGGATATGGCCCATTGCAATGTACATAAGGCCCCTTTGATACGGCCCACTTAATTTATAAAAGGCTCATATGATGCGGCCCATTTGATGTATCTAAGGCCCATGGGTCGAGGCCCAACAGGATGTCCTTAGGGTCCATTGCAATAAGCGATTCCTCCATAGTGTGTGTAATAATGTTTGATGACAGGTCATGCCTTGGGAGCAATGTTGGTTTGACATCCACATTGTAAGAATAATGTTGGTTAAATGTCCGCATTATAAGTCTCCCTAGGGCCCATTAATAAGCCCATACTTGTTGATAGTTCACCACTTTATAACATGCTTAGTATAGCTCCATGATTTATACCCATACGCATCATTTGTATACTTGATATGAGGAATGTTGATCATAGCATAAGTTGTTGGGCTGAGACATTTACGGGACTCCTTATGAGACGGAGTGCCCCACATGATCGCGTGGTACGCGTGAGATTATTGCATGATTGTACGGTGTGACTCATGCATCTCGCATATGTGTGACTTGATCACTGCACGCCCTGGCGACATCAGGGTCGTGGCCTCCACATGCACATTATGGATGGTCGTATCGGATACCAGAAATACTTTGTTCTAGCACCGTGGGCACTTAGGATGTCCTTGGCTGAAAGTCCCAGAACCTTTTTGGTACCAGGGGATGCTCCAACATCTAGACCGAGTGGAATTATGAGCGTCCGAGTGCCGAATAACAGTAGACCGTGTCTCCCACTGTGTCGTGGTCAGTTGGAAGGGGGTGTGGCCTTATCCGCCTGAGTGAGGGGCTATAAGCTAGGTTGAGTTTGACCAGCTCACAAATGTGTCCGCTATCAACGAGCCGGGTTTGTATTGACAGACTACTAGTCAGGCGGATAGTGTGGTCTCTTCCACTTACTTGACTGTGTAGCTAGGGAGGAGGCAGTCAGTGTGAGGTGTATTAGACCCTGGTGATATCCAGAGAGGAACTGTACTGATATGTGTACTTGATGAGTACTGGCACGCTTGCTTTGCATCTCGCATATGACCTTTTGTTACATAGGCTTCGCATCGCATGGTCTTGCTATGGCCGATAGCATTCATGCCTTGCATTACATAGTTTTGGTATAGCTAATAGCATTCATGGACTTACCGCATATTTTTACATTACTCTGATATTGTACACTTGGCACTCACCTTACACACACTTTCACCACCCTCTAAGCTTTTGTAAGCTTATGCACGATAGATGCGTGCAGGTGGTGTTAGGTTGCAACAGCATTATGCTCAGAGCGTGTAGCACTCTTCTGGAGCTTTTGGAGTTTTCTTAGATATCTTCATATTGTATTTCCCTTTCTACATTGTACTCAAAGTTTTTGTTATAGTAGATATGTGGTGATGTTATTTTGTGACTTGGTTATGCTTGTAGTTATGATCCATTATATATAAAAAAATCATACTAAAAATCCTCCTTGTAGGATCCCAGGATCGGAATCTGGCGTATGGGTGCTAGGAGCTGAGAATGGGGTACTACGGAGGCTGTCGGCGTCAGATTTGGCGATCGAGAATTTTGTGAGCCCGGTTTCTGAGTTTGGGGCGTGACAGAAGTTGGTATCAGAGCATAACTTGGGAATACCTGAGATCACATCACATATCTGCTATGAACTTATGATGATTACGTTTTGAGTCCGAATAACTTAGTAACTTTCTAACATAGACCCTTAACGTTTATGCCTTCGAGAAATCTCAAGGCTGATAGGCCCTTGTTCTTTCCTATAGGACGTAATGGCTAGAAGAGCGACCCGAGCGAATCTCGCTCCACCATCTGCTACTCCCGCTCGACCACCTGTGACTCCCGCTCCACCACCGAATATTCTTGATTTCTAACCTGTCGATCACACTCCTTTACATGAGATCGGTACGGATCTAACCGTACCTGTGAGTGCCACCTAGGTGCAGCAGATGCTTCAGGCGATGACCGCCATTCTTCAGGGGCAGAGCAAGCATCCCATTGTTACACCAGCCGAGGCCGAGCAGGAGCGTGCGAGCACCCTTTTCAAGGACTTCGGACAGCACGATCCTCCGCATTTCCGGGGTGAGCCAGACCCTACTGCAACAGAGATATGGTGTTCTAAGGTGGAGAAGATATCTGACACCATGAGATGCACGACCCAGCAGCGAGTCCCATAAGCTGTATTTCTTCTCCAGGGTGAGGCTCAGCATTGGTGGGCATCTGTAGCCCGATCGGTAGCGACCGATTTCGAGTGGACCTGGGAGGACTTTACAGACCGGTTTGACCGAAAGTTCTTTCCTGAGCATGTGCGCCAGCAGCGTGCATTAGAGTTTGAGACTTTGGTCCAGGGAGACATGATTATGTCCCAGTATGAGGCATGTTTCATCGCACTCTCAAGGTTTACGACGTATCTTGTTGATGATGAAGGGCGGAAGGCCCGCCGTTTTAAAAACAGTTTGCGTCCTGCCCTCAGGAGTTGTGTGATCGGACACATACTTCCGACATTCAAGCAGATCGTAGAGAGGGCCCAGATCTACGAGTCAGATTGGGCCAGTTTGCAGAGAGCCCGTGACCTGAGGGGAGATCAAAAGAGGAAGGAGCCCTCTAGTAACTCCCAGTCGCAACAACATCCTTCACAGCAGAGACGCACAACCCACCCAGCATTCTGAGCACCGACAGTACCTCCAGTACCACCTTCGGGACCATTCATAGGTACTTGTTTTGGGTGCGGTAGGACAAGACATCGCGTGCACGAGTGTCCCATTCGCAGCAGCAACAGCCAAGGGCACCGCATCTACCTCCGCGACAGCCCACCACAAGATCGGCTGAGGGCACCGTGATCGCCCTCCACGACCCCCTCACAAAGATCGCGAGCGACCGCAAGACCACCTCCGGGACCTCCCCCGTAGCAGCAGAGACCTCAGAGGGGACCTGCACCTCCCCAGCGGGCCCAGGGCAGATTTTATATTGCCTAGCAGGACCCTCAGTCATCAGGAGCAGTCGTCGACGATTCGTATGACTTGGCCCCTACACTGTCTTGCTAGATTGCTTATGAATGATGCATCTTGGGAGTTAGAGCTTAAGATTCGTGGACATTATCTCCATCTCTTAGGTGTTTAATTATGATGATATGCTGAAATTGTGATGTTTTGATTATACATGATGTTATGTTTCCTATTCCCTTATGAGTTACATTTAGTTGCGATGGTAGTATAAATTTTGAGGATGAAATTTTTATTAGGTGGGGAGAGCTGTAAGACCCGTATCCTAGTTCGTACTGTTCATTCAAATCCCGCGATCCTTTTCATCGAAGTCCGGCAGTTCGTGACCAATAATCGACGTTTACGCACGACCGTAAGTCGTATCCTATATATTTGAGTCGGCTTAATCAGAGACTTGTATCATTACGACCGCACCGTCGCCGCGGTTCCAACGCCGCGACTCGTGCACCGATCGTATACCCAAGCCGGAAGATGTGAGCCGGCGTTTATTTCGAGGAAAAATGACGCGCATTTGTAATCCCAAGAGAATCTCTATACCATGTCCCATTAATCAATCAATCACATCAATCAATCAATCACTTCATGTTAAGTACACATCACCTTTCACCCCATCCCAAGTAACCACCAAGTCAACTCTTTCTCACCCTCTCTCTTACACACCCATACCCAGTCAAGTACACATCACTCCATCACTCACATCTCCCATCTCCCTCTCTCTTACAACAATCTCTCTCTTATCTCTCTCTCCCTCATTTCTCTCCAAGCACCACACGTCCATGCATTCCAAGTGAGAGAAAAGTGAGTTTGTATGGCCCACTTTCCCTTCCCAAGATCTCTCATCCTAGCCATCCATCTCCCATCTTCCACCATCAAAGAGGAGCACAAGGAGTTAGGCTTTCCAACGGACCAAGGAGATCGCTAGGTGGGTGTTTTCCCTAGGCCTAGATTTCACTTTTATGATGAAGGGCCAAGTAAGGCCTACCAATTGATGGTATGGATCTCATTTGGGACCCTAGGTGTGGCCGATGGCCCGCCTTGATCCTCATGATCATTCCATGATGGGGCCATTCTCCATGGACCCCATCATGATGTTTATATTTCCTTGCATAAAGAGGTCATATAGACCATTCATTTTTGGTGGAGAGGGATCTCCACCGTTGATCTTTTATTTGGAGGGCCCATATGCAATGAGACCCATTGATGTATGATTGGATGCTTGAAACGGAGGGCCCATAGTGTCGGGGTCCCTCCATCACTCGTGTCCCACTCTCTTTTTATTTTATTACTTTGTGTATGATATTATGGCCTTATGGCCCACTTGGGAGCATGTATGGGATTCAAACCATCGAAAGGTGGGGCCCACCTTCATATGTATTGTAACCACACCACCTCACCATGTGGTGGCCGACCTACAAAGGGCCCACCTTAAAGGCATTGCACGCCCAAACAAAAAAAACAAAAAAAAGGAGAGAGTCTAGGGACTCTCTGGATGTGTAAAACCAAAACACAAATGTTATCCTTTTTCAAAGCATTGGAAGTGAGCCACTTGTATAGGACTCACCTTGATGTATGTATTCAATCTAAGCCGTCTATCCTCTTCCCCAACTCATTTTAGGCGTTGAGCCGAAAAATGAGACTGGTCTGAGAAATGGGTGGGCCCTAGCAAAGAGCAATTTCTACCGTTTAAAAGTACCTTAACTTTTTTAGATGCCAAAACATACCCAATATTGGGCTTGTTGGCCTTGTTATGAGCCATGGGGACCAATGGATGAGGCAGATTTTACTAATGCGGGCCCCACATGCGAAAAACTTGAAAAAATGAGATTTTCAAAAAAATTATATATATAAAAAAATAAGGTGCAGCGCCCGCTGCTGCTGTGTAGTAGGACGCTACTGGCGTCAGTGTTAAAATGGGCAGGGAGCCACGACCCCAGCCATGGGCCCCACCCTGATGTATTTCTGATATCCACACCGTCCATTTGATGGGCCACTTCCTGAGGTGGGTCTCCTAATTTCAGACCCACCTAAAGCTCAGGTGGCCCACATCACAGGAAATAGTGTGAATTGAACTGTCTACCATTGAAAAACTTTTTGGGCCCATAGAAGTTTCGGATCAAGCTAAAATTTGTTTCTTCCCTTCGTCTAGGCCTGCCTGATCTTATGAACGGGTTGGATGGAAGATAAACATAAGGGTGGGCCCCACTTGGGACCAATAATGATGTACGTGTTTCGTTCCACCGTCCGCCTGGACGGTGGAGCCCTCCATGTCATATGTGTTGTAGTCCCACTGTCCAGGGACGGTGGGCGTGCGGGTGTGTGTGCGTATGTGTGTGTGTGTGTGCACGTGTGTGAGCATGCGTGTGTGTGCATGTGTGTATGTGTATGCACATGTGTGTGCGTGTGTGAGTGCATGTGTGAGCGTGTGTGCTTGTGTGGGGTGGTTGTGTGTGTGTATATATATATAGGTATATATATATATATTGTATATATATTATATATATATTTATACTATATATATATTATATTTTATATAATATACCTGATAGTGGGCCTCTATGGGCCCCACCATGATGCTTGTATTGCATCTAAACCGTCCACCCATTTTTGTAGCTTCCGATTAAGCTAATGTTTGTTCCACTTCATCTATCCCTATGTTAACTTAGGTACAGGTTGGATGGAAAATATACGTTATGGTGGGCCTTAGGAATTTTAAATGATGGAAATCATTATCACCACTTATTTGGAGCGGCTCATTTGATATACATGGGGCCCAATTGGTGTGACCCATCTGATACACATAAGGCCCATGTTATGGGGCCCGTTCGATGTATTTGTGGCCGTTATTGAGGCCCACCTTGATGTGTATTTGTGGCCATTGTTAAGGCCCACCTTGATGTACATAAGGCCCCTATAATTAGGCCCATTCGAGGTATTCATGGCCCGTTGTTAAGGCCCACTTTGATATCTATGAGGCCACGAGGCCCATTGTGATGTATTCAAAGGCCCATGGGATATGGCCCATTGCAATGTACATAAGGCCCCTTTGATGCAGCCCACTTGATTTATAAAAGGCCCATATGATGTAGCCCATTTGATGTATCTAAGACCCCAACAGGATGTCCTTAGGGTCCATTGCAATGAGCGATTCCTCCATAGTGTGTGTAATAATGTTTGATTATAGGTCATGCCTTGGGAGCAATGTTGGTTTGATGTCCACATTGTAAGAATAATGTTGGTTAAATATCTGCATTATAACTCTCCCTAGGGCCCATTAGTAAGCCCATACTTGTTGATAGTTCACCACTTTATAACATGCTTAGTATAGCTCCATGATTCATACTCATACGCATCATTTGTATGCTTGATATGAGGAATGTTGATCATAGCATAAGCCGTTAGGCTGAGACATTTACGGGACTCCTTATGAGACGGAGTGCCCCATATGATCGCGTAGTACGTGTGAGATTATTGTATGATTGTACGGTGTGACTCATGCATCTCGCATATGTGTGACTTGATCACTACACGCCCTAGCGACATCAGGGTCGTGGCCTCCACAGGCACATCGTGGATGGTCGTATCGAATACTGAAAATACTTTGTTCTAGCACTGTGGGCACTTAGGATATCCTTGGGTGAAAGTCCTAGAACCTTTTTGGTACCAGGGGATGCTCCAACATCTAAACCAAGTGGAATCACGAGTGCCCGAGTACCGAATACTAGTAGGCCGCGTCTCCCATTGTGTCGTGGTTGGTTGGAAGGGGGTGTGGCCTTATCCGCATGAGTGAGGGGGCTATAAGCTAGGCTGAGTTTGACCAGCTCACAAATGTGTCTGCTATCGACGAGCCGGGTAGGTATTGGTAGACTATTGGTCAGGCAAATAGTGTGGTTTCTTCCACTTACTTGACTGTGCAACTAGGGAGGAGGCAGTCAGTGTGAGGTGTATTAGACCCCGGTGATATCCAGAGAGGAACTGTACTGATGTGTGTACTTGATGAGTACTAGCACGCTTGCTTTGCATCTCGCATATGACATTTGGCTACATAAGCCTCGCATCGCATGGTCTTGGTATGACCGATAGCATTCATGCCTTGCATTATATAGCTTTGGTATAGCTGATAGCATTCATGGACTTACTGCATATTTCCACATTACTCTGATATTGTACACTTGGCACTCGCCTTACACACACTTTCACCACCCTCTAAGCTTTTGTAAGCTTATGCACGATAAAAGTGCAGGTGGTGTTAGGTTGTAGCAGTGTTGAGCTCGGAGCGTGCAGCTGTCTTCTGGAGCTTTTGGAGTTTTCTTTGATATCTTCATTATACTCAAAGTTTTTATTATAGTAGATATGTGGTGATGTTGTTTTGTGACTTGGTTATGCTTGTGGTTATGCTCCATTACAAAAAAAAAATTCATACTGAAAATCCTCCTTGTAGGATCCCAGAATCAGAATCTGGCATATGGGTGCTAGGAGCTGAGAATGGGGTACTACGGAGGCTATCAGCGTCAGATTCGGCGATTTGGAATTTTGTGAGCCCGGTTTCCGAGTTTGGAGCGTGATAGTGGTTCAATGGAATATGTTGGCCAATATAAGACAAACACCTCAAGCTCATCATCTGGCATCACCAGTTAGGACCAGGCAGACATGTGAAGTGGATCTCCTCGAGAGATTCATAAAACTTTGGCCACCAATGTTCAAAGGTGCCATAGATCCTTCAATAGCAGAAGATTGGTTGAAGCAAGTCAAGAAGATATTAGAAGCGATGAATCGCCCTAATACTGAGAAAGTACAATTGGTGTCTTTTATGCTTCAAGGCGAAGCAGATGTTTGGTGGAGATCAGCTTAAAGAATGGTTACAATTAATCATGTATGGACTTGGAGAGAATTTCAAGACAAATTCAATGAGAAATAATTCCCTAAGGCCTACCATAATCAAAAGATGGCCGAATTTTCAAAACTGGAGCAAGGATCAATGACGGTGGCACAATATGAGGCGAAGTTCGCTGAACTATCAAGATACATCCTGAAGATAATGAAAGATGAAGAATACAGGATCACTAAATTCAATGAAGGCCTTTATCAAAATATTAGAACCAAGTTCTATTACGATGATATTAAAAAGTATTCTGAAATTGTTGACAAGGCTTTTCGAGCTGAAAGAGATAGTGAACGATTCTTAAAGTTTCGAGTATAAATAAAAGAGATGAGAAGTCAGGTGAGGACTACTCCTAGCCAACGACAACCGTTAGAGAAGAGACAGTGAACTATTGGTCAATTTTAAGCTCCTAGTAGTCAAGATCAATTTTTTTTGGGAACTGTACCTATTGCGGGAAGTACAGACACAAATTCCATTTTTACAGAACCCAACTTAGGGATATTGGCCAGATCCAGCCACTTTAACAGATTCCCCCTCGGTTGCAACTTCCTACACCGTCTTAGCATTCCGGGTAGTCTTTACAAGCATCACGATCTCTGCCTCCCAAGCCGCAATAGTATTAGCAAAACTGGCCTCAACAAGCAGCTAGACCTCCAGTATCTCAGAATCAAGGAGGACAACTCGTCAGACAGCAACCCACTCAAGCCAAAGTATATGCTATAACGCCCGTCGAAGAACCAGAACTTGATAACAATGTTATTGAAGGTACGATTAATGTACTCAATAAACTTATTGCTATATTATTTGATTATGGAGCCATCATATCATTTATTGCTAGTGCTATAGTGAAAAGACTAGGGTTGAAACCTATTAACCTTAGTAAAGGAATTTCCGTAGAATCACTAGTGGGGAAAACTGCCACCTTGAATAAAATATGTAAGTCCTGTGAACTTAATATATGTGGTATTATAATGCCAGTTGATGCAGTAGTTATGGATATGAATGGATATGACGTCATTCTAGGTATGGATTGGCTCTCCGCTAACCATGCTAAGATTGACTATCATGATAAGACCGTTACATTCTCTATTCCTGGAAAAGAATCTTTCTAAATTTTAGGAATACAAAGAGATAGTAACATAGAGCATATTATAGTGTTGAAGGAAGAGGAGTCACTAGAGTTGAGCATGGAACAAATCCCAGTTGCGAGAGAGTATCCAGAAGTTTTTCAAGACATACCTGGATTACCACCCTGACGAGAAGTAGACTTTAATATTGATTTGTTACTAGGCACTACTCCGATATCAATGCCACCAGTTGAGCTAAAAGATTTGAAGGAACAATTGGAAGGATTGAAGAACCAGGGTTTCATCAGGCCCAGTACTTTACCATGGGGTGCACTGGTACTTTTTGTAAAGAAGACGGATGGAAGTATGCATTTATGCATAGACTATCGTCGGTTGAATGAAATGACGATTAAGAATAAGTATCCTCTACCACGTATTGGCGATTTATTTGATCAGTTGAAAGAAGCATGTTATTTCTCTAAGATTAATTTAAGATCAGGATATCACCAACTGCATATTAAGGAGTTAGATATTTATAAGACGGACTTTAGGACGTGCTATGGGTACTATGAATTTTACGTTATGCCCTTTGAACTGACCAATGCCCAACTGTGTTCATGGACTTAATGAATAGAGTATTTTAGCCATATCTTGATCAATTTGTCATCGTATTTATTGATAATATACTGATCTATTCGAAGACTAGAGAAGATCATGAGACACATCTAAGAACTACTCTACAAACTATGAAGGACAATTAACTACATGCCAAATTCTCTAAGTGTGAATTCTGGAAGAAGAGTGTTAAATTTTTAGGACATGTAATTACAAAGGACGGTGTTGAAGTTAATCCAACCAAGATCGAAGCAGTGATGAAGTGGGAGCAGCCTAAGAGTGTAACTGAAGTTAGGAGCTTTCTGGGACTCCTTGGGTACTACATGAGGTTCGTCATGGACTTCTCAAAAATTTTTGACCCGTTAACAAGTCTGACTCGAAAGGGTGTGCCTTTTAAATGGACTAATAAATTCGAAGAAGCATTTGTTAAGTCGAAGAAGCTTTTAACCTCTACTCCTATTCTCACTCTTCCAAAGGAGGGAGTAAAGTTTGTCCTATATACTGACACGTCAATTATGGGTCTTGGTTGTGTACTTATGTAAGAAGATAGGGTGATTGCGTATGCGTCAAGGCAATTGAAGAATCATGGGTGTAATTATCTGACTCATGATTTGGAATTGGGCGTAATCGTGTTTGCTTTAAAGATTTGGCGCATTATTTATATGGTGAAAGATTCAATATTTTTACAGGCACAAGAGTCTTCGATATTTTCTCTCCCAGAAAGACCTGAATATGAGGCAATGAAGATGGGATGAATTTCTGAAAGATTATGATTTCGAGCTATTATATCATCTTGGGAAGCCAAATCTTGTGGTAGATGTCCTTAGCAGGAAGCAACATAAGCAACAAACCATAGCTAGACTAATGGTTCAAGAGTGGCAGATGATGAACTATGTGAAGGACTTCGACATTGAACTATAGTTCCGAGAACAACGTATTCACTTATGTAACATAGTATTACAATTGACATTAAAGGAAAGAATCATAGAAACACAAGGAAATGAAGAATGGTTGCTGAAAATGGTGACTAAGCACCAAGGTGATGAGGTATCAGTTTGAAAAGTGTGGGAAGATAAAGGAGTTCGGTATCGCGGTCGTCTTTGCATGCCTAATGTTCTAGAACTGAGGGAATAACTTTTGAGGAAGCTCGCAGAACTAAGTTCACTATTCATCCAGGGGGGTACTAAGATGTACCAAAATGTGAAGCATTCATTTTGGTGGCAGAACCTGAAGAAAGATATAGCCAATTATGTTTCTCAATGTTACACCTGTCAACAAGTAAAGGCCGATCATTAAAACCCGTCAGGACTATTACGGCCTTTAAAGATACCAAAATGGAAGTGGGATTGCATTTCTATGGACTTCATAGTTGGACTTCCTATGACACAGAGAAAGCACGATTTAATATGGGTGATCGTTGTCCAATTAACAAAGTCAACGCATTTCATTCCTATTTGTATTACTTATTCAATGGATGTTCTTGCCAAACTATATATCAAAGAAGTAGTGCAATTACACGGAATACTTAGTTCTATTGTGTCAAATCGCGACCCTCATTTTACTTCACCATTCTGGACTAGTTTACAGGAAGCCATGGGCATGACTTTAGACTACAACACAACTTATCATCCACAATCTAATAGACAGACCGAGCGTGTGAATCAAATACTTGAAGATTTGTTATGTACATGAACTCTCGATTTCAAAGGTAATTGGGACTATAACTTATTTTACTAAATTTTCTTATAATAATAGGTATCAAGCAAGTATTGGTATGGCTCGTATGAAGCATTGTATGGACATCCCTACTATGCTCCTAACTGTTGGATTAAAGTAGGAGAGAAAGGTTTGACCAAATATTGTCCAAGAGTCTTCTGAGAAGGTGGAGCTCATTCAGAAACGACTTCAAGTAGCTCAAAGTCGACAAAAGAGTTACACAGATAACCAAAGACGTGATTTGAATTTTTCAGTGGAGGATCATGTATTCATAAAAGTCCCACCAATGAAGGGTCTGATGCAATTCAGTACAAAAGGAAAGCTTGCCCCTCGGTTTATTGGACCTTTTGAGCTGTTAGATTGAGTGGGAGTGCAACATATGGACTTGCTTTACCTCTACAGCTGTCGAGTGTTCGCAATGTCTTTCATGTGTCAATGCTAAGGAAGTATGAAAGAGACGCCTACACCCAGATCCATAGCTCAACTGGTAGACTGAGTTGACATACCTCGTTTCAACACTTGAGGTCTTGGTATCGATCCCAAGTGGGGGTGGCTAATAGTGGAGTGTGTGTACTGACATGGGTGTGTACTAACAAGCTAACCCAAAATAATAATAATAATAATAATAATAATAAAATATGAAAGAGATGCCTCACATATCATTGATTGACATGATCTTAAGCGTTAGCAAGATACATCTTACCCTGTTCGTATTTTAGACCGTATGGAACGTGTTTTAAGAACTAAGATAGTATCATTAGTCAAGGTGTTATGGAATCATCATGGAGTCAATGAAGCATCGTGAGAGCAGGAAGCTGAAATATGAGAGAAGTATCCTCACTTATTTGAAGAATAGTTCAGGTAAATTTTGGGGACAAATTTTCTTTTAGGGGTTAGAATGTAACAACACTAAAATTTTTCGATTCCTTAAATTTTAAAATTTTAAAATTTTTATTTTTTAAAAAAGAGGATCAAATAGGTTGAAACCTCCCTCATCATTATCTTATCCGTCTTATCCAAGTAACTCTCTTTTCTTCATAAGGACGGACATTTCTAGCCGATCAAAAATAGAAAAACAAAAATAAGGAAAAAGATAAAAGGAGATATAGATTAGTGGAAGAACGGCTTGCAAAGGTTAGTACTTATTTTATTTTAATTTAGATTTTTATTTTAAATATGTTATTATACTTTGGGTTTACGTGATGGACGGTGTGGATCTACCATGGGTGCAATGCATGTACACATATGCACAATGCACCTTGGAGCACCTTATGTGTGTAACAAGAAATAAAAAGATACACATAAGTTCTTTTTGTTTATTGTACTTGAATTACATATTTAACTTATTTTGCATGTGGGGCCCGATCAATTCAGTCTATTAGGTTCTAAGGACTAAAATATAGAAAAGCTCAAAAAATTAGGCTAAATTAACATTTTGGTAGGCCATAATATGTAAAATAGAATTCATGATGCATTTGTCGTTAGAATATCTATCGGGGCTGCAAGGAGTTCCGATGAAGATACCAATTATTTTGACTATTAAAAAATAATTAAGTGGACTAATGAACAACTCAAATCTTACATGGACAATTATGAGGGTCTGAAATAAGAAATGTATATATTTTAATGATGGAAGAATGGTCAGTGTTATTCATGGTAGTATGGCCCACTAGAATAATGAATCTACCTCATTTTTTTTACCAATATCCTAAACCGATGTTAGTAAAATGTAAATGGGATAGATCTATGCACACATATTATGTATGGACCATCATAAAAAAATATAATAATATAAAATGGGTGTAAAAACACTCCAGCATGTAGAAGTGAAGTTGATCTATTCACGGTACCAGAATTAGTCCGGATTGATAGGCCATCTATGCAAGGCTTTCTTGATGTAAGTATCAAATCCATACTGTCTAATAATCTTGGTACTTAACAAGAGACATGCGGTTGAAAAATTTATTCGAAAGAAAACTCACGTAGACCACAGTGCCTTAAACAGTGAAAATTAAGTTGTCACCATTGAGTATTCGTGTGGGCCATAAAAGTGTTGTTTCGAGAAGATTTTTAGGCTCATCCTTTATGAGAAGGTTACCCATCTCACCTATGGTTTAGATTATCATGGGACCTATCAAAAAATTAAATAAATAAATAAGTATAAAAAAATAAAGTTTGGTTTCCAACATTGAAACCAAGTGCCGTTTCTAACATTAGAAACCATCTTGGGTCATCAGATTGTGGACCCACAATGATATATTTATTATATCCACTCCATCCATTTGATTTGGAAGGTTACTGTGGGTTAAGAGTGTAAATTTAGGACATCAGAAATGTGTGCGACCCAAACAGAAATAAAATAATGGTAGTTATATAATAATCGTTTAGGTTTTTATAGTCTCATAGATTTCAGATTAGATTAAAATTTCTTCCCAATGGTCAATATAGTGGTGGTAACCATATAATCAGTCTAAATCCCTGTAAGTAGGACCCACATAAAAAAAGTGTATTAGATATATATAATTTAATATATTTCAATATTCGGATGCACGGTAAAACTTATATAAGGTACATGTATGTTTAGGACAAAACATACATAGGCTAAATTATGTATCATCATGGCATGTTATTATATGATCCAAGCCATCCATGCGGTGGGTCATCTTATAAGATATCTAGCCTGCCCTTTTTGGTTGAGAAGATAAGATAAACCCTATTTATTAGGTATGTTGCCTTGTAAAACCTCGGTATCACTCTCATGTATATCCTTAATTAGTAATCAAAACAAATTAATTGCTTTATGAACTTAATATTTTTTAATATTATAGTGTACTGCATATAAATTATTTATAAGTATTCTCTGATATGCTCCATCGAATTTCTCCCTAAATCATTTGGTGAGTAATCCTAACATGTTTCCTCTCCATATGATTAAAATAAACTGTTGTGAAAATATGATTAATTGTATTATAATTTCTGATGTATTAAATATTTGTGCCTTGCATCACTAACTCTCTTATACCACTACCTAGGGTACACTAGTTGGAAGCCTGCCCAATGGGGGTGGGGGGATGCGGGCCTTGCCCATGCCTACCAATGGTAGAAGCCTGCCAAGTGCAGATATGGGTTGTTGATATCTAAATCACACTCCTAACATAGCACTGCATGTGCCTGGAAGATGTGGAGCACTGAGGGATGAACGCATGCCGCGGACGTAAGATGGTGTCGCATGAGGGTGGTTTGGCAAGGGCATGTATCATGACTACATTTCATCCTTGCATTAATAAGAGTAGTTAGGATTGTTTGACTGTACTGCTTTATCATTACTGCTTGACTTAATTGATAACATGTTAACCTATGCTTTATTGTTCCACTGAGTTAGCTACTCACTCCCACGTTACGAGACGGTGTTGTGCACACCAACCAAACCCTGTTGTAGCTGCAAGTGATGGCAATGCTTATGAGGTAGAGCCGGACCTTTGCTACGACAAGGATGCTTTCTTGTATATGCTATTTTTGGCGGCTTCATGTGAGTCGTGTCTTGATCGACGGGGTTACAGGGATGTCAACTAGATAACCTGACACAATTTTGTATATTTTGAAATTGTACTTGTCATTCATTAACCTGGTAACATTATCACACTCTGGAGACTTACCATAGTTTATATATTTTATACATCTATCACAGTCTTCCACTTGCAATTTAACTATCTCTGGAGTATGTATGCTGTTTTGGTATAATCCCATTCATGTTTTATCTATGTTGCATAAGTGATGCGTTGGAACTCGGGAGCTGAGCTTTGCTCAACCCCCGATTTTCAAGGCGTTACATCAGCACATCATCATCGTCCAGAGAGACCATGATAGAGGGAGGATCAGACACGGGTAAGTGACACGCGGCAAGGAAGTTGCGTGTTTGTTCGAGTTGGCATGGCCCACTGAAATCTAGAATGGGCAACCAATCGATTGCAGTAAACAAAGATTCAAGATTGTATGGTTTTAGACAATCCCCGTCTACCTTTCTCTCGTGAATGAGCTTCCTCCCCGTATATTTTGCTAGACGTGGATTTAAGCTAGCCACAGGAGGTGCCGGAGTTTCGGACTAGGACCCACCACGTGAAGTTTGTCGAGATCTCTGATGAGTGGAGATCCCACGTTCGGGAGCACTTGCCTTTTCTTTCGAGGTAAGGGTCTTACGTCGAGAGGGTCTAGATGACTCCCCTGGACCTGACACCATTTCTTTGTCCTTGTCCATAAAGACAGATTTGGGAAGTACAGACAAAATTCCTCTTTCAAAGAAACTGATAGTATCCGACCAAAAAGAAAGATAAACTCTGAAATGGAAGGAATGGAAGGATAGTACTAGTTTTTAAGGAGCTTTTGGGACCCACCGATGAACTTCCGGCCGAAGGTTTTAGCAAAAAAAATGGAAAGTTTCTTTCCAGAAAAAAATAGATTTTTTTTGCTCGACCGCCTTTCATCGAGCGGCAGTTTTCGATTTTATCAAACTTACTTTCGATTATATCGATGATTCTCATTCAATGTTATCAATAATAGTTTCGATAATAGACCCGATCATGTGACTTTTCATATTCTGAAGAGATGTCGATGATATCGACAGTTGATTGATTTGATTGAGAATGACATATTGACAGACATATTGAAGATAAATGATACTTCATTTTTAGCATTCAGACAACCAATCATGTATACTTTTAGCATGTCAATGAATCATCAGTATACACAACAAAACTATGTACAATTGTTGTACACATCAAATTATAAACATAAAGATGTTTATGTACAAAAATGAGGTGAGAGACCTCAGATATATCATTTAAAGCTAAAAAAATGCATTATTTCCACAAATAACCAGACGTAGATGCATGACCTGGACTTGTTCTTTTCATGCTTTGACATTAAGATATATGGATAGAGTTAGTGATCAGATTCTTCGGTTTTTCCTTCACTATCCATTTTGAGACAAAATTCTTTTTAATTTTCTCTCCCACTTGATCCAATGATTTCATTTCATATGGTGATGGGGAGTGTTTCTCCTAAGTGGACTTTTGTCATTTTGACCAGAGTCATGTGAAGTCCTTCTAGGTGTCAAGCATTCAAACTTATAATGACCCATATCACCACATAAATGACAAACTGGAGAAGTTCTCATATTACTTCCTGAAGCAGCAGATTTTTCAGTTGTAGGAGTTGCATTTCTAGTTTTCTTTTTAGTTTTATCATACCCTAGGCCACTCTTGTCTCTTCCTTGTCTTCCCATCCCTATTATTTTTTGAGCTTTTCACCACTCTGAGAGAATTTATAGTTTATTTCAGCAAATTTTTTGGATTTTTCTAGGTCAAGCCGGAGTGTGTGATTCTCATTCTTGAGTTGCTCATTTTTATTTTTTAATAATTCAACTTGTTTAGTAAGCTTTGACGATTCCGTTTTTAGGGACAGATTAACTCTTTCCAGTTTATCATTTTCTGAATGATATTGCTGAAGATCATTGATTAGATGTGAGTTGATTTTCAATGTTTTGTCCAGATCTTTTTGCACCAGTTCCTTCTTGTTTTCAGACATTCCAAGTCTTTTAAGAATGTTGATGTTATGAATATAAAGTTGATTGTGGGCATCTTGTAGCTTGTTTTCTTCTTCTTCTTCTTCCTTTTTAGTTTCCCATTATCTGACGGAAATGATTCAGTGGCTTGCTGTTCTTTCTCGTTCTTAGATTTGCTCGGAATGACTGGAGTAGAAGAGACCATAAGAATTTTCAAGAATTTCTCGTCCCCATCGCTCTCTGAGTCACTGGATTCTGAGTTTGACTCTTCTGTATCATCCCATGTGGCAGCCATTGCCTTGCCCTTAGTTTTTCTGTTTGGGCATTCAGTAGACAGATGTCCATATTTTTGACAAGCACAACATTGTGGTTCTTTGGTCTTTTTACCAAATTTGTCTGTAGAAGGTCTGTTGTCCATCTTTCTTTCTCTAGTAGGACGACCACAATTCTTCTGAAAGAATTTCCTGAATCTTTGTGCCAGCAAAGCCACTTCCTCATCTTCCTCATCTTTTTTTCACTGTCCTCGTTTGTTGTTTTCTTTGAAGTTTTTAGGATAATTGTTTTGGATTTAGGGATTTGTTTGAAGTGTAGTTCAAAATTTTGTAGCGAACCTACCAGTTCTTCTACTTTCATTTCATCAATATTCTTACACTCTTTAATGGTTGTTACGTTGGGGTTAAACCGTTCCGACAGTGATCTCAGTATTTTTCGATAGATTTTAGGAACCACAACTTTTTCTCCCAATCCACCCATGGAGTTGTAAATTATATTCAGCTTAGTGAAAAACTTCATAAAGGTCTCATGCTCTTCCATTCTGAGACTTTCGAACTATGAAGTTAGGAGTTGAAGTTTGGATCTCTTCACAGTGCTTGTGCCTTCATGGGTTGTTTCCAATAAATCCCATGCTTCTTTGGATGTCCCACACGTGCTTATCTGATTGAATATATCCTGGGACATGACACAGTAGATGACATTCATTGCTTTAGCTTCAGTAGTTTATCTCTCTTTATTGAACGTCGTCCACTTCTCTTTGGGTTTGGGTTTCGTGATAGTTGTGCCACTATCAAGTACAATTTGTTCAGTTGGTGGCACATATCCACTTTCAACTATATCCCAAACATCGTGATCCAAAGATCTTAGAAAGTAGTGCATCCTAGCCTTCCAGAATGCATAATTTGATCCATCAAATACTGGAGGTCAAGTGACTGATAAGTCCTCTCCTTTGGCCATTTTCCCAACTTTAGTTAAGATCACTCTCTAGGCGGTGAAGCCCTTCAAGTGAGACCCGCTCTGATACTAATTGAAATAGCAGTGGGGACCGCTTTAGTTGAAGTAAGAATATGCCAATATGTCCTATAGGGGGTGAATAGGACTTTTTAAAGTTTTTATGGTTTATTTAAAATCCAATTACATTAATCCTAACAACAAGCACATATTAGGATTGCTCAAAAGTAACTCTACTAGCTTCCAAGCCTGGTAGAGGATCCAATCACAAACTATTTAAGAAGTGAACAATATGCAAACTAGTTTATGATGGATATGACTGTGTATGTGTGTGAGGTGTGATCTCAGATATTTAGATATAAAAATATTAAAGCAAATCACACAAACAGAAGAATAACAATCTCAAACACAGTCATTTTTATAGTGATTCGACTACTTGTCTACTCCACTCCTGGTATCCGCACTCAACCCTTGAGTGTACTGGATTTCACTAAGGAGGTTTCATAGTGGTTCACCTCAAACCTAAGGTTTTAAATCAGGTTCACCTTAAACCTTTACAACCTACACTGCGGCTGACTGTTTATGCTCTCACGAGCAAGGGTCAACACAACGCACCACTTTTAGGCACACTGGCCAAGGATCTTCCATAAGACCCTAACGGAGGTTTCACTCGGATCACCTCGAACCTAAGGTTTTAGACAAGTTCACCTTCAACCAGAAGTTTATGCTCTCTACAGAGTAAGGGTTAACAATATGTACCCACCATGTACACTCCCGCCGGAGGCCTCCTACGAGGGCTTGCAAGGGTTAGAAACACCTAAGACCCAATCTTAAAAAGGAATTATCACGAGTGTCCTCTAGACTCTAATAACTTATAAATAAGTGGATGAGTCCCATTCAGCACATTGACGAAGATCTTGTAAGACCTGTATACTGGTCCGTACTGTTCCAAAGGCTTCCGTGATCCTTCCGGTCGAATTCTGGTAATCCTTGACCTGAAGCTAACGTTGCGCACGATCCTAAGACGATACCTGCATGCCAAAGTCGGCTAGACCCAAAACCTGTACCTTGGCGACCGCGTCGTCCCTGTGGTTCCAACGTCACGACTCACGCACCGATCAAATACCCAGGGTAGAAGATGTAGGCCCACGTTCATTTCGAGGAAAATGCCGCACGTTGCGAACTCCAAGAGAATCTCTACAAAATGTCCTATCAATCAATCAATCAATCAATGTCAAGTACACACCTACCCAAGTACAACAACCCATATTTTTCTCTTACACAAGCAAGCCTAAAGTCAACCCTCACATCACTTCACCTCTCTCTCCACCCATCCCTTCTTACAACACATCACTCCACCCATCATCCCATCCATAAAAAAATCAATCCATCCCCTCACTCTTTCTCTCTCATTTCCCCAAGCAACTCCTAAGCCCCATACGTCCCAACATTTCAAGCAACTCTCAAAGGCCAAGTGTGGCTCACTCTCTCATCTCTCATCCTCACCATCAAAATCTTATCATCCACTGTTAAACTCGAAGGCAAGGAGCTAAGGAAGCTAGGGGAGCAAGAAGAAGGAATAAAGGTGGGTGATCCACCGTTAAATTCTGATTTTTTATGGGTCCACTTGTTGTGGGACCCACTTAATGTATGTGTTGTATCAATGGAGGGCCCATAGTGGTGGGGTCCCTCCTCTCTATCTCACTGTATCTCTCTCTCTCTCTCTCTCTCTCTCTCTCTCTCTCTCTCTCCCTCCCTCCCTCCCTCTCCTCTCTGTAGAATGAAGTGGGCCCCACCAAATCATGTTAAATTCACTCCATTCATCAAATGGTGTGGCCCACCACATTTTAGGCAAATCCACCATCCGGTGGAAAGTCCACTTGCAATATAATATATGATATTTATTTTATATTAATATATATATATATATATGCACATGCATGGTGGGCCACCTACGTGTGGGACCCTAGCCATGATGCCTGTGTTATATCCATGCCGTCCAGCATCCCTGGACGCTGGACGTGCTGCTAACATGGGGTGCGTGTACTGACATGGGTGTGTACTAACAGCTAACCACAAAAAAAAGGTTCTTTTTTTAAAGGTTTGGGGCGGGCCCCTCACATAGACACCACCTTGATGTATGTTTTTAATCCAGGCCGTCCACCCCTTTCCCTAGATCATTTTAGGCATTGAGCCGAAAATGAACCCGATCTAATTATTTGGCAGGCCATAGCATAGAAAACTATGGTTTTGACCGTTGAAAAACTACCTAATATTTTTATACGCCAAAATACCTCGAATATTTGGCTCGATGGGTTTGTACCGAGCCATGGAAACTAATGGCTGGAGTGGATTCATCTGATGCAGGCCCCACATATAAAAATCCCCAAAAATACAGTTTTTTTTTAAAAATAAAAAAAAACAAAGAAGATCTCTGGCTTTATTCTGTGGCAATGTACACAGGTAGCGCCCGCGTGCCGCAGGTCTTGACGTTGGCCAAGCTGACCGTGGGTCCCAGCCGTGGGCCCACTGTGATGTGTTTTGGACATCAACACCATCCATTTGATAGGCTCCCTTCTAGGACCGTGGGCCATCCCAAAATCTGCCGTATGTGGTGCACAGTTGGCCCACATTTCAGGGAACAATGGATTGAATGTCAGCCATTGAAACCCCCTTTTCTGGGATATGGAAGTTTTGTATCAGTATGAAATTTGTTTTTCCACTTCACCTGAGCCCGTGTGACCTTACCAATGGGTTGGATCGTAAATAAGCATTATGGTGGGCCCCATGTGGGACCCACAGTGATGTATTATTTTATTCACACTGTCCATTGACCGTGGACGGTGGAACCCTAAATGATGTATGTGTTTCACCACTACCATCCAGCCATTTGGCTAGGTTGTTGGATAGTCAGTGGACCTCACCATGATGCTTGTGTTGCATCCAAACTGTCTAACCTTTTTTTTTTTTTTTTCTTAAATAATTTTAAGGCTTGAGACTAAAAATAGGATAAATCTATTTAACATGTGGACCACAATGCATAGTGAGGATTGAACGTCTACCATTGAAATCCCTTGGGTCCTTATGATTAGATTGGATGGGAAATAAATGTTGTGGCGGGCCTTAGAAATTTTAATGGTGGAAATTATTATCACCACTTATATTTGGGTGTGGCCCATTTGATATACATGTGACCCATGTGGTGTGGCCCACTTACCATATTTATAGCTCATTATTGAAGCCCACCATGATTTGTATGAGGCCTATTGTTGAGGCCGCCTGGATATGTATGCGGCCCATTGTGGCATATGCAAGGCCCATGTGACTAGGCCCATCTTGATGTAATAGTGGCCCGTTGTTGAGGCCCACTTTGATATATATGAGGCCCAATGGGATGAACATGAGGCCCTTTATAACGTGATTCCACCATGGTTTATATGTTGACTCTTATGGTGGGCTATGCCTTGGGAGCAATGATGGTTTGACGTCCACATTGGAGGATGTTGGTTAGATGTCTGCATTATCACTCTCCCCAAGGCCCATTGATAGGCCCATACTTATAGTGGGTAGGCCGTCTAGGCCCATCTTTGCCTTGCTCAGATTCCATCACTATATAACATGTTTAGTATAGATACATGATTCATGATCATACGCATCATATGTATGCTTGGTATGAGGAGTGACTGATCATAGCATATGCCTTTGGGCGAATTATTTATGGGCTCCCTGATAGATGGAGTTGCCCTACATGAGCGAGCGGTACGCTCAGGATTGTTGCATTTTTGGTAGGGTGACTCATGCACTTGCATTTGTGTGATCATCGTATGCCCTAGCGACATCAGGGCCATAGCCTCCACAGACACATCTTGGGTGGGTGGATTGGATACCGAAAATGTTTGGTTCTAGTATACGGGTGCCATAGATATCCCTGGGTGAAAATCTCTAAATCCGATGGTACTAGAGGATGATTCCAACGCCGAGATCGAGTGGATATATGAGAGCACGATGGCCGAATACCAGGAGGTCGCGTCTCTCACTATGTCGTAGTCGGTTGGAAAGGGGTGTGGCCTTACTCGCCCGAGGGTAGGGGCAATACTAGGCTGAGTTTGACCAGCTCGTGAATGGATCCGCTGTCGACGTGTTGGATAGGTATTGGCAGACTATTGGCCAGGAGAATAGTGAGGTTTCTTACGCTCACTTGGACTGTGCGGCTAGGAGAGCAGCAGTGCCATTTGGAGTGTACTAAACCCCAGTAATTATCCTGAATGAGAACTGTACTGATATATGATGAGGATTGGCATACTTGAGCTATATCTTGCATTGCATGGTCTTGACATGACCGATAACATCCATATCTTGCACCGCATAGCCTTGGTACGGCTGGTTGCATTCATGCACTCATCAGCACGATTCCACATTACTCTGACCTTGTATTCTGAGCACGCTCATATTACGCACACACTTACACCACCCTCTAAGCTTTCTTTAAGGTTATGCATGATTGATGCTTGCAGGTGATGCCAGGTCGCAGCCGTAATTTTACCGCAGTTGGAGCGTGCAACCGAGCTTTTGGCATTTTTGTCATTTTCAGTATATTGTATTTCCCTTCATATGCCTTGTACTCAAAAGTTTTTGATCATAGTGGATTTTGTGATGGTGTTCTTGTGGTTATTGTTTGTGGGTTATGCTTGTGGTTATACTCGTTACGAATCAAATTGATTATTAAAAATCCTCCTTGTAGCATCCCAGGATCGGAACCTGGTATATGGGTACCGGGAGCCGAGAATGGGGTACTACAGAGGCTGTCCGCACCGGATTCGGCGATCGGGAATTTTGTGAGCCCGGTCTCCGAGTTTGGGGCATGATAGAAGTTGGTATCAGAGCATATATTAGGAATAACCGAGAACAACATCACATATTTGCTATGAGTTTAGGACGATTAGGTTCCGAGTGCAAAACCTCCTGAGTTAGTTCCCTAACATGCGATTCTCAAGATTGATTGGCACCTTATCCTTTCCATAGGACATGCCGCCCAGGAGAGTGACCCGTTCGACTCCCGTTCTACCACCTGGGGATCCAGCTTTAGCACCTGTGCCTCCCGTTCCACCGCCAGAGATCCCTGCTCCCTTGCCTGAGGATGATGTTCCTCCATCTGATGCCAGTGCGGATCTGACCGTGCCTGTGAGTGCTTGGCAGTTACAACAGATGTTGCAAGCTGTGACTGCTGTGCTTCAGGGCAGGGCAGGCACCCGGTTATTTCTCCAGATCAGGCAGAGCAATAGCGCGCGAGTGCTCTTCTTCGCGAGTTCAAACAGCTTGATCCTTCGTGTTTCCAGGGCGAGCCAGATTCGACTGTAGCCGAGAGGTGGCACTCCGATGTGGAGAAGATCTTTGATACTATGTCATGTACGACTGAGCATTGAGTCCAATTGGCAGTATTCCTTTTCCAGGGCGAGGCCGAGCATTGGTGGACCTCCGTTACCCGCGTCGCAGGACCTGATCATGTCTGGACATGGGAAGACTTTATCGACCGATTTGAGGAGCAGTACTTCCCCGACCATATCCGTCGTCAAAGAGCACTGGAGTTCGAGACTCTGGTGCAGGGGGGCATGACCGTGGCGTAGAACGCGGCCCGTTTTGTGGTGCTATCGAGGTTTGCGCCATATATGGTTGATGATGAGGGGTGGAAGGCTCGTTGTTTCAAGAATGGCTTACGTTACGGTCTTCGAGGCCATGTTATTGGGCACGAGCTCTAGACTTTCCAGGCAGTAGTGTGGAGGGCTCAAATTTATGAGACTAAGTGGGCCGGCACACAGGCCAAGCAAGGTTAGAGAAGGGGTCAGAAGAGGCAGGCCCCCTTCAGTAGTTCCAGCAGCACCGCCTGCCACAGAGGTATAGGAGCCACCTACCTGTTAGAGCACCAGCAGCCCCAGCAGCACCTTCAGCACTACCCCAGTAGCAATTTACAGGGGCTTGTTTTGGATATGGTGGGATAGGGCACCGCCTGTCTGAGTTCCCTCACCCTCATTTGTAGCAGTTGAGAGGGCCACAACAGCCTCCAGCACAACAACGACCTCATCAGCAGCTTTCAGCACAGTAGCAACCACATCAGCAGCCTCCAACACAGCAGCGACCCCATTAGCAGCCACCTCAGCCGCCGAGGTCCCAAAGCAAAGAAAGACAAGAAGATGTGCCGCCTCGGAGGCATCAAGAAGCACCCGGGGACCTCGAGGGGACGGGAACCTCCCGGCCAAAGGGCTAGGTTCTACGCAGCTCAGTAGGACCCGCAGACCTCTGAAGGAGTCGTTGAGGGTATACTTTCATTCTCTTCATGCATCGCCCGAGTATTATTTGATTCCGGTGCTTCGCACTCATTCATGTCTGAGGATTTTTATCGATCGATTAGATTACTGACCGAGTCTGCTAGTGAGGAATTGACCGTATCGACGCCCTTGGGGAAGACTACAGTATTGGGCCGTTGCTGTTCGTCTTGTCCCATTCTGGTCGGTGAAATCTTTTTACCTGCTGACTTATTTGTGCTGCCGATGTCAGATTTTAACATTATCTTGGGCATTGATTGGCTTACCGAGTACCATGCTATCTTGGGTTGTTCCGCGAGGATGGTCACCTTCTGCATACCAGGCTTGCCGCAGTTTTAGTTCGTTGCCGAGCCTAGAGGAGAGCCGTTGTCATGTTTGATGTCTTGTGTCGTTGAGGAGCCTTTTGCCGCTTGTATCGAGCAGTTACCGATTGTCTGTGATTTTCCCGACATATTTCAGGAGATTTTGGGGTTGCCACCATATCGTCATATTGAGTTTTAGATTGACCTTGTGCCTAGTACCACGCCTATCTCGAAGGCCCCGTACCGTATGACACCTATGGAGTTTCGTGAGCTATAGTGGTAGTTGGATGAGTTGCGTGAGTTGGGATTTATTCGTTTGAGCAGTTCACCTTAGGGAGCACCGGTACTCTTCGTCAGGAAGAAGGATGACTCGTTGAGGCTCTGCGTGGACTACCGCGAGCTCAACCGAGTAACGATTAAGAATAAGTACCCACTCCTGAGGATAGACGATTTATTTGATCAGCTGCAGGGTGCACAGTTCTTTTCGAAGATTGACCTGCGTTCCAGTTATCATCAGATTCGTGTCCGAGAGGAGGACATCCCAAAGACGGCTTTCATGATGCGTTATGGCCATTTTGAGTTTCAGGTCATGTCCTTTGGACTGACCAATGCACCCGCGGTCTTTATGCAGTTGATGAACGAGGTCTTCCGTCCATATCTTGATCAGTTTGTTGTGGTCTTCATCGACGACATTCTAATATATTCGAGGACCCATAAGGATCATATGCAGCATCTAGAGATCGCATTATAGACCCTCCGTGCCCACCAGCTGTATGCGAAGTTGGAGATGTGCGAGTTCTGGCAGGAGGAAGTGAGATTCCTCGATCACGTGGTGATGATAGAGGGTGTCGCAGTGGACCCCTCGAAGGTTGAGGCAGTGCGTCTGTGCGGCCAGCCCACGACTGTGTCCAAGATCCGCAGTTTCCTTAGTTTAGCGGGATACTATCGACGTTTCATAGAGAGCTTCTCCCGTATCACTGCCTCGATGACCAGGTTGACTCAGAAGGGCGCAGATTTTGTTTGGACTAATGCATGTGAGTGAGGATTTATGGAGTTGAAGGACCGTTTGACGTCTGTTCCTGTCCTCACTCTTCCCTCTGGGAGTGATGGATTTGTTGTATTTACCGATACCTCATGTATTGGTATAAGTGTTGTCCTGATGCAGCATGGTAGGCCAGTAGCCTTCGCCTCTCGTCAGCTCAAGGTCCATGAGCTGAACTACCCAACGCATGATTTGGAGTTGGCAGGAGTTGTTTTCGCACTGAAGGTGTGGAGGCACTATCTCTACGGGGTCAGGTTCGAGCTCTTCTCCGACCACAAGAGCTTGAAGTACTTATTCTCTCAGTCTGAGCTGAACATGAGACAGAGACGCTGGATGGATCTTCTGAAAGACTATGATTTTGATCTCCAGTACCTCCCAGGCAAGGCAAACGTGGTGGCGGATGCCCTCAGCCGTCAGCCACGAAGCCTGGTGGCACACATGATGATTCAGAAGTGGAGAACACTTGAGGATATAGCAGAGTACGACTTTGATTTTGGTCTGCAGTCTTCTATCTTTCAGTTATCGAGCTTGTCGATTCAACCCTCTCTTGTCGCAAGGGTAATAAAGGCTCAGCAGGCAGACAAGTCATTACAGGATTACCGAGCAGAGACAGCATCTGAGAGTCAGACAGATTAGCAGATGGGTGTTGATGGTGGACTTTGCTTCAGAGGCCGATTATGTGTCCCAGATATTCCAGAGTTGCGCAGAGATCTTATGACTGAGGCACATCGATCACGATTTTCTATCCACCCTAGCTCGACGAAGATGTACCGTGATATGAGGAGACAATATTTTTGGGCGGGGATGAAGCACCAGATTGCCAGTTTTGTGGTTGAGTGTGACACATGCCAGCGTATCAAGGCAGATCATCAGAGACCCCCTGGTCTATTACAGCGGTTGAGCATCCTGATGTGGAAATGGGAGCATGTATCTACAAATTTCATTATGGGTTTGCTGAGGACTCAGTGTGGTCATGATGCCATCTGGGTTGTCGTTGATCGTCTGACGAAGTCGGCACACTTTCTTGCGATTCGTGCGACTTGGCCTTTGGACCGGCTTGCGAGATTATTCATCGAGGAGATCGTGAGACTGCACGGTGTTCCAGTTTCAATTATTTCTGATCGAGACCCGAGGTTCACGTCTCAGTTCTGGAGGAGCTTTCAGAGAGCGATAGGGTCTATTTTGCAGCTCAACACCATGTATCATCTGCAGACCGATGGCCAGACTGAGAGGGTCAACCAGATCCTTGAGGATATGCTTCGGGCCTGCGTGATAGACTTTGGGGGTAGCTGGGATGAGCATCTGTGATTGGCTGAGTTCGCATACAACAACAGCTATCAGGCGACCATTGGCATGACTCCTTTTGAGGCACTGTATGACAGACCGTGTAGATCTCTGAGTTATTGGACCGAGGTTGGAGAGTGGCGTCTCCTAGGTCCCGAGCTTGTACAGGAGACATTGGAGGCTATTGATATCATCAGGTAGAGGATGCGCACAGCTCAGAGTTGGCAGAAGAGTTTTGTTGACCGCCGACGTCATCCCTTGGAATTTGATGTAGGGGACCATGTGTATCTCAAGGTCTCGCCCATGAAGGGCGTAGTTCGATTTGGAGCGAAGGGCAACTTGCCCTGAGATTCATAGGACTTTTTGAGATCACTGAGCGCATTGGTGCTGTGGCCTATTAGCTTTCCTTGCCATCTCAGTTGTCTGGCATCCACAACATTTTCCACGTCTCTATGTTGAGGAAGTGTGGGTCAGACGTAGTTCCTGTTATCGATTGGCAACCATTGGAGGTTCGAGAGGACGCTTCTTACATTGAGCTGCCAGTTCGTATCCTTGATCGAAAGGAGTAGGTTCTTCGGACCAAGGTCATACCCTTGGTGAAAGTTCAGTGGGGTCACCATTCTGTTGATGAGGCGTCTTGGGAGTGCGAGGCTGAGGTTCGAGAGCGCTATACCCATCTCTTTGACGATTGATTATATGTTGTATTTTGTATGCTGCCTTCGATTTTATATGACGATGCATTGTTTCCTCTGCTACTATGAGTTATGTCTAGTTGCGATGATTATGCAAATTTCGAGGATAAAATTTTTATTTGGAGGGGAGATCTGTAAGACTTGTATCCTAGTCTGTACTGTTCCGAAGGCTTCCGCGATCCTTCCGGTCAAATTCTGGCAATCCTCGATCTAAAGCCAACGTTGCGCACGATCCTAAGACGATACCTACATGCCAAAGTCGGCTCGACATGAAACCTGTACCATGGCGACCGCGTCGTCGCTGCGGTTCCAACGCCGTGACTCGCGCACCGATCTGATACCCAGGGCAGAAGATGTAGGCCCACGTTCATTTCGAGGAAAATGCCGCACGTTGCAAACTCAAAGAGAATCTTTATAAAATGTCCCATCAATCAATCAATCAATTAATGTCAAGTACCCACCTACCCAAGTACAACAACCCATATCTTTCTCTTACACAAGCAAGCCTAAAGTCAACCCTCACATCACTTCACCTCTCTCTCCACCCATCCATTCTTACAACACATCACTCCACTCATCATCCCATCCATATCAATCCATCCCCTCACTCTTTCTCTCTCATTTCCCCAAGCAACTCCCAAGCCCCATACGTCCCAACATTTCAAGCAAATCTCAAAGGCCAAGTGTGGCCCACTCTCTCATCTCTCATCCTCACCATCAAGATCTCATCATCCACCGTTAAACCTAAAGGCAAGGAGCTAAGGAAGCTAAGGGAGCAAGAAGAAGGAAGAAAGGTGGGTGATCCACCATTAAATTCTGATTTTTTTTGGTCCACTTATTATGGGACCCACTTGATGTATGTGTTGTATCAATGGAGAGCCCATAGTGGCGGGGTCCCTCCTCTCTATCTCACCGTATCTCTCTCTCTCTCTCTCTCTCTCTCTCTCTCTCTCTCTCTCTCTCCCTCTCCTCTCCCTAGAATGAAGTGGGCCCCACCAAATCATGTTAAATTCACTCCATTCATCAAATGGTGTGGCCCACCACATTTTAGGCAAAATCCACCGTCCGGTGGAAAGTCCACATGCAATATAATATATGATATTATTTTATATTAATATATATATATATATGCACATGCATGGTGGGCCACGATCACATGGGCGTGAGCCACCTACGTGTGGGACCCCAGCCATGATGCCTGTGTTATATCCATGTCGTCCAACATCCCTAGACGTTGGACGTACTGCTAACATGGGGTGCGTGTACTGACATGGGTGTGTACTAACAGCTAACCACAAAAAAAGGCTTCTTTCTTTAAAGGTTTGGGGTGGGCCCCTCATATAGACACCACCTTGATGTATGTTGTTAATCCAGGCCGTCCACCCCTTTCCCTAGATCATTTTAGGAGTTGAGCCGAAAAATGAACCCGATCTGATTATCTGGCAGGCCATAGCATAGAAAACTGTGGTTTTGACCATTGAAAAACTACCTGATATTTTTATACGCCAAACCACCTCGAATATTGGGCTCGATGGGTTTGTACCGAGCCATGGAAACCAATGGCTGGAGTGGATTCATCTGATGCAGGCCCCACATATAAAAATCCCCAAAAATACAGTTTTTTTTAAATAAAAAAAATAAAATCACAACAATGTACGTCTGTCATTGTTGTCGACAAGGACAAAAAACACCCTGCCATTGGCGCATGCGGCGGACGCTAGTCGAGGTGACAAGTGGGTCCCACTGTGTGGGCCCACTATAATGTGTTTTAGACATCAACACCGTCCATTTGATAGGCTCCCTTCTGGGACCGTGGGCCATCCCAAAATCTGCCATATGTGGTGCACAGTTGGCCCACATTTCAGGGAACAGTGGATTGAATGTCAGCCATTGAAACCCCCTTTTCTGGGTCATGGAAGTTTTGTATCAGTATGAAATTTGCTTTTCCACTTCACCTGATCCCGTGTGACCTTACCAACGGGTTGGATCGTAAATAAGCATTATGGTGGGCCCCATGTGGGACCCACAGTGATGTATTGTTTTATTCACACCGTCCACTGACCGTGGACGGTGGAACCCCAAATGATGTATGTGTTTAACCACTGCCATCCAGCCATTTGGCTAGGCTGTTGGGCGGTCAGTGGACCCCACCATGATGCTTGTGTTGCATCCAAACTGTCCAACCATTTTAAAAAAATAAAAAATTTTAAGGCTTGAGACTAAAAATAGGATAGATCTATTTAACATGTGGACCACAATGCATAGTGAGGATTGAACGTCTACCATTGAAATCCCTTGGGTCCTTATGATTAGATTAGATGGGAAATAAATGTTGTGGCGGGCCTTGGAAATTTTAATGGTGGAAATTATTATCACCACTTATATTTGGGTGTGGCCCATTTGATATACATGTGGCCCATGTGGTGTGGCCCACTTACCATATTTATAGCTCATTATTGAGGCCCACTATGATTTGTATGAGGCCTATTGTTGAGGCCGCCTTGATATGTATGAGGCCCATTGTGGCGTATACAAGGCCCATGTAACTAGGCCCATCTTGATGTAATAGTGGCCCGTTGTTGAGGCCCACTTTGATATATATGAGGCCCATGGGTCGAGGCCCAATGGGATGAACATAAGGCCCTTTGTAACGTGATTCCACCATGGTTTATGTGTTGACTCTTATGGTGGGCTATGCCTTGGGAACAATGATGGTTTGACGTCCACATTGAAGGATGATGTTGGTTAAATGTCCGCATTATCACTCTCCCTAAGGCCCATTGATAGGTCCATACTTATAGTGGGTAGGCCCTCCAGGCCCATCTTTGCCTTGCTCAGATTCCATCACTATATAACATGTTTTGTATAGATACATGATTCATGATCATACGCATCATATGTATGCTTGGTATGAGGAGTGATTGATCATAGCATATGCCTTTGGGCGAATTGTTTATGGGCTCCCTGATAGATGGAGTTGCCCTACATGAGCGTGCGGTACGCCCAGGATTGTTGCATATTTGGTAGGGTAACTCATACACTTGCATTTGTGTGATCATCATATGCCCTAGCGACATCAGGGCCATTGCCTCCACAGACACATCTTGGGTGGCTGGATTGGATACCGGAAATGTTTGGTTCTAGCATACGGGCACCATAGATGTCCCTGGATGAAAATTCCTAAATCCGATGGTACCACAGGATGACTCTAACGCCAATACCGAGTGGATATATGAGCGCAAGATGGCCGAATACCAGGAGGCCACGTCTCCGACTGTATGGTGGTTGATTGGAAAGGGGTGTGGCTTTACTCGCCCGAGGGTAGGAGGCAATACTAGGCTGAGTTTGACTAGCTCGTGAATGGATCTGCTATCGACGTGCCGGATAGGTATTGGCAAACTATTGGCCAGGCAGATAGTGAGATTTCTTACGCTCACTTGGACTGTGCGGCTAGGAGAGCGGCAGTGCCATTTGGAGTGTACTAAACCCCGGTGATTATCCTGAATGAGAACTGTACTGATATATGATGAGGATTGGCATACTTGAGCTATATCTTGCATTGTATGGTCTTAACATGACCGATAACATCCATATCTTGCACTGTATAGCCTTGGTACGGCTGGTTGCATTCATGCACTCATCAGCACAATTCCGCATTACTCTGACCTTGTATTCTGAGCATTCTCATATTGCGCACACACTTACACCACCCTCTAAGCCTTCTATAAGGTTATGCATGATTGATACGTGCAGGTGATGCTAGGACGCAGCCGTACTCTTGCTGTAGTTGGAGCGTGCAGCCAAGCTTTTAAAATTTTTGTCATTTTCAGTATATTGTATTTCCCTTCATACGCCTTGTACTCAAAAGTTTTTGATCATAGTGGATTTTGTGGTGGTGTTCTTGTGGTTATTGTTCGTGGGTTATGCTTGTGGTTATGCTCATTACAAATTAAATTGATTATTAGAAATCCTCCTTGTAGCATCCCAGGATCGGAACCTAGTATATGGGTACTAGGAGATGAGAATGGGGTACTACGGAGGCTGTCGGCGGCGGATTCGGTGATTGAGAATTTTGTGAGCCTGGTCTCCGAGTTTGGGGCGTGACAGATCTCCTCTTTGTTGGTGTAGATTCTTCGGCTTCCTTAATCCACAACACAAATGACGTACCAATGCGAGGCTCCGGGTTGGGTCAAGGTTAAGATGAAATCCTAATCTATAAAGTGTTTTCCTATAAGGAAGATAGAGTGATTCCGATTATGTATTCAAGGCATCCTATCTTAATGATTTGTAGTGGCTGGAGGATCCTTGAATGTGGTAGTTCATTCCCCAATCCACTCTATTGAATGTCAATGATGAGGGTGGATTGGAGGATGAACTTCCCTGAGAGAAAGGGCTTCAGGTATATGATCTAAGGTAAAACACACAAAAACACTCTCTTCTTTCTCTACCAGCAATAATAGACAAGTCTCTATATATATAGGCAAAAGGTTCCAATGGAAATAAAACAGTCACATTTATGACAGAGTTCGATATCATCGAGGAGGTTTGATATCATCGAGCGTATACTCTCGATGACATCGATGGTCTGCTCGATGACACAAACTCAAAGTCATACGCTTTTGAAACCTCTTGCCAGCTAGTCGATGGAATCGAAATAGGTGTCGATGTCATCAGATTTCGAACTCCGATTCTATTGATACTAATGTCGATTCATTGACATTTGAATAATGAGAGAGACTTGCTATAAAATATTTTAGGTTTTCAAAAATGATCGAGGGACCTTCGAGATCATCGGAATTTGAATGTCGATGATATCGATACGGTGTCAATGCATCGATAAATCCAGGAGATTTTTGTTTAAGTTTGCTGGATAGTTTATGTCCTTGTTCGATGCCATCAAAACCATACCGATATCATCGATATTTGAATATCGATTTTATCAAGTGACCCTCAATCATAGATAAACCACCCTGAAATATTTTGCTGGAAGAACTTGGCGCCCAAGACTGATATCATCAAGATTTGAACTTCGATGGTATCGAGGAGGCTTCGATTTATCGATGCATATATGATATTCTTAAGAAAAAATAGGGGCACCGGAGATCTGCCTGTCGATATTATCGAGTCACCTTCGATGGACTCGAGATTTAAATATCGATGATATTGATAGGTATATCGATACATCGATAAATCCGTCTAGATATATATGTGGTTGCTGGACACTTTTATCCTCATTCTGATGATATCGTTTAGGTATCGAGAACATCGACAGTGCAGGTCGATCATATCGATGTGTATCGATAAAATCGACAAAGTAAGAAAACTTATAGAATTTTCCTATTTTGAAAAAAGTTTTCTTAACTTAAAAACCCTATGATGTTCTAGTTTGTTTTAAGGGTTTTATATACCTGGTGTTTTAGGACAAGGGATGTGAGGCTATATTTACCTGTGGCGAGCTTGCACACATCCGGTTGAGACAGATGCTTGAATTGATCTTCCTATAAGGCTCTGCAGTCTGACTAACTTAACACTCACGCTAATTGACAAACCAGGGCACTTTCAATTGGATGGAGAATATACGTGGGCCTTACCTTGATGTAATTATGGCCCATCCATGGGCCCACCTTGATGTATTTGTGCCCATCAGTTAAGGCCCACTGATGTGTATGAGTCCATTAGTGTGGCCCATTGATACAGCCCACTTGATGTGTATAAGGCCCATTGAAGGGCCCACCTGTTATGTATATTAGGCCCATGTGTAGGGCCCACCTGTTGTGTATTAAGGCCCATGGGTTGTAGCCCATTTTGATGTATTTTCGGTTTAGATGGCAAGGCCCAATGTTATGTATGAGAGGCCCATGGTTGTGGCCCATTGTGATATATATATATATATATATTAAGCCCATTGTTGTGTATTTATGGCCTATTTGGCGAGACCTATTGTGTGTATTCAAGGCCCATGGGACATGGCCCATTGTGATATATTTATGGCCCATGTATAAGGCCCAATATGATGTGTATTAGGCCCTTGAGTGAAGCCCATGGTGATGTATATTAGGCCCTTGTGTGTGGCCATGGGCCCGCTATACGTATGGCTCTATGTGGGCCACTCCTTGGGAGAAATGTTGGTTAAATGGCCACATGAATGTGCAATGATGGTTGAAAGTCCTCATTGTGACCTTCCCTTAGGCCATTTGTTAGGCCAAATCTGATTGTCGACGCTGATTCTGATTGTCGATACCGATTTCGATTGTCAAGGCCGATTCCGATTGTGGAGGCTAATTCTGATTCCGATTGTTGAGGCCGATTCCGATTCTGATTGTCGAGGCTAGTTATTGAGGTTGATTCTGATTGTCGATACAGATTCTGATTGTCGAGCCCGATTATCGGGGCGATTCCGATTGTGGTTACCGATTTTGATTATCGAGGCCGATTATCAAGGTCAATTCTGATTGTCGAGGCTGATTCCAATTTTGATTGTCGAGGCCGATTCTGATTGTTGAGATCGATTATTGAGGCCGATTTCGATTTTGATTGTCGAGGCTGATTGTTGAGGTTGATTCCGATTCTAATTGTCGAGGCTGATTCCGATTGTCGATACCGATTCCAATTATCGAGGGTAATTTCAATTTCGATTATTGAGGCTGATTCTGATTGTCTAGTCCGATTCTGATTCCAATTATCGAGGCTGATTATTGAGGCCAATTGTTGAGGCTGATTTCGACTCCAATTATCGAGGCCAATTTCGATTCCAATTGTCGAGGCCGATTGTTGAGGTCGTTTCCGATTCCGATTATCGAGGCTGATTCTGATTGTCGAGGCCCAATGCGATGTATATGCGACCTGTATTTGAGGCCCATTGTGATGTGCATTCGGCCCATGTTTGAGGCCCAATGTGATGTATATGCGGCCCGTATTTGAGACCCGTTGTGATGTGTATTCAGTACATGTTTAAGGCCAAATGTAATGTATATGAGGCCTATGTGATGAGGGCCATTGTGATGCATTTGAGGGCCAGGAGATGGAGCACATTGTGATGTATGTTAGGCCCTTGTGAAAGGCCCATCGTGATGTATATTAAGCTCTTGAGTGAGGCCAATGGTGTTATATATTTGGCCCTTGTATGAGCCATGGGTCCACTATATGTTAGGCTCTATGTGGGTCATTCCTTGGGGGTAATGTTGGTTAAATGTCCACATTGTCAAGGTCGATTGTCAATGCCGGTTATTAATACCGATTATGAGTATGTGACAGCATAACATTATGATACATGTCCATACGCACCATCTGCATGTTTGTTATGAGATGTGGTTGACCATTGCATATTTCATTGGGTAGGTTGTTATGAGACTCCCTAATGGCAGAGATTATCTCACATGAGCGCACGGTATGCGCAGGATTGATGCATGATTGATTATATGACTTATGCATCTTGTATTGTGTATTGTGATTACTGTACGCCCTAGGGATATCAGGGCCATAGCCTTCACAGGCATATCGTGGATGGCTAGTGGATCGAGCGTTAGTGGGCAGTGATTTGCATGTAGAGTGTACTGGACCCCGGTGATGATCCGAGAGAGGAACCGTACTGATATGTGGACTTATTGAGCAGGAATTGCATGCTCATTCATTCATTCATTCACTATCCACTGGGGCTGGTGGTGTGCAACTATTTGTTACGTGTATCATCGCATAGTCAGGATTTTTGTTGGGCGCAACTAACCTGAGATCAGGAGTTTACCACATTGACTCTGACTATCCAAATTTAAGTATGAGACTGGTTTAATAGAATTCCTTGTGGTGGACCCTGTAGCCTGCGATACTACGTACTATTATCCCGACTTTACACTCCAGCATGGTCATTCCATTCACACCGCATACTTCATTACATCCCCGATATATGGCATTTTGGGTGACTGTGTTTCTGTATTTATATGGTCTAGATACAGCTGACGGTATTCGTGAACTCATCAGGAATTGTATATGGTATTGCATCCTTGACATCTGATATTTAGCTCTTTACGACTCCTCATTTGCATAGCTGATCTATATTGCGTACTTTGATATCGTATGATTCATGATCTTGTCAGTATTTCTACTTATTCTGATATTGTATGATTTAAGAAATTGTATTGAATACTTGACACTTATCTTGTGCACATACTTACACCACTCTTTAAGCTTTCTATAAGCTTTTGCACGATAGATGCATGCAGGTGATGTTAATTTGCAGCAGCGTGGAGCTTGGAGCATGTAGCCGACTTCTGGAGCTTTAATTTTGACATATGTATTTTCCTTTCAGCACTGTATTCAACTGTTTATATTAGTGGATATGTGATGATGTTGTTGCCTTTGTGATTTGGGTAAACTTGTAGTTATGCTTATTACGAGTTAAATGTACATTGGAAAATCCTCCTAGTAGGATCCCAGGATCGGAATCTGGTGTATGGACGCTGTGAGTCGAGAATGGGGTACTACGGAGGTGTACGACCCATATCCTAGTTTGTATTGTTCCGTTGACTTCGCGATGCTTCCCATCGAATTCCTACAACCTACGACGTATAATCAACGTCTTCGATCGATCCTAAGTCATATCCTGTATATATGAATCAGCTTAACCTGAGACTTGTATCTTAGCGACCGTGCGGTCGCCGCGATTCCAACGTCGCATCTCGTGCGCCAATTCGCCGCTTAGATCATAAGATGTGGACCATACATTATAATAACCATGGACCACACATTGTGGGACCCACCCATCCCATGTGCCACAAATCCCTAGGTAATTATGAGGGTGATGGATGACATCACCCTAGCTATAGCCACCCTAGTCTAGCTATAGCCACCCTACCCCCTAGCCTTCTTACAAGCACTTATGGCTAGCCACCCTACCCTTAGCCCTCTTACAACCATTTATTGCAAGCCACCCTCTCTTACAAGTAATCATGGCCTACCTAAGCTACTCTCTCCCACTCTTTACTACACTCTCTCTCCCTCATTTCTCATCACTTTTTCCCAAGCAAGAGAAGAGGCTCTTGTCCAAGCCTTCCCATTGAGAGAAAAGAGTGATTTTGGTGGCCCACCGTTCCCATCCCTTTAACTATCATCCTAACCATTCAAATATCATCTTCCACCATCAAAGTGAGACACTAAGAGATTGGCTTTCTGACGGACTAAGAAGATCGACGGTGGGTGCTTTATAGGATAGGTTTTTTTTTTTTAATGTTTTGATGATGGACCAAGTGAGGCCTACCGATCAATGGTATGGATCTCACTTGGGACCTTTGAAAGGGCCAAGCTATATGCCCTAGAGGGGGGTGAATAGGGCAATGCCAAATAAAACTTAAAACAACGGAATAATAAAAGATAATGCTGAAATAATAACAATCTCAAAGCATATGAAATATGAGAATGATACTAAATCAGTTCTAAGGACAACCTTACACCAAAAACCAATGGCTTATGGTAGGACAACCTTATTTTTAGAACGATCTAGAAAACACAAATGATATGAAAATAAATCAAGAATAACTTAAAGAAATAAATCCTAAGTTATTACACCATTCAACCACACTTGCTTGAAATGAAAATTACAACATTCATCCACAAAAGCAATCCACAATAATAAAGGAATAAATGAATAAAGAAATCAAGCACATACACAACACAATGATATATAGTGGTTCGCCTGTGTGTTCACCAACTGTTAGCCAACAGCCACACAGAATGCGACTCCACTCATAATATCCTCACACAGGGGATATTAGCATGCACTATCAAAATAGGTTTTCACAGGTTCACCCAAAACCTTCACAATTGTGTCTTTTTATCTCGGGCTTACACAATCCAAAAACCCCCACAATCTGAGTTTTCTGGCTCTCCTCAGATAACCAAAACAATGAGATTTTTCTGGAAAATCTCAAACAAAACCAGAGAAAGTAAATTACAAAGTAAAATACCTGGATCTCCTTTTGAAGTAGCCCAGTAGAACCAATCGGAGTAGATGAATGATACGTCGTTCAATGTCCAATACTCACATAAAGAATGGTTCTAAGTCTAATTGATTTTAGATTAAATCAAGAAGAGCAATGTCTATTTGATTTTGATCCCTGAAGAAGGAATATCACAAATTCCTCTTTTCTAAATAAGATTGGAATATGGATCAAAATCACAATAGAAAAATGCTAACAAAAGGAATATTAAATATGCACAATAGCTTAAAAAATAATCACTACTTATCTCAGAGTATAGCCTTAAATCACTTGAATGGAATGGAATTGAATGAATAAACTCTGAAATTCGTGCACTATTTATAGCCTCAAAAATCCCATCTTCGACTGGTCTTAGAGTCTTAGGACTAGTCGTAGCGTCAAAGATTTTGAAAGATTTTCGCGGGATTAGATTTGCTATACTCACGACTGGTCTTAGGTAGTCTACGACCGGTCGTGGACCACCTACGACTGGTCGTGAGACACCTACGACCGGTCGAGATACTCGAGATAAGTCGTTGGAGTTCGAGTCGTAGAACTACGATTGGTCGAAGGATGAGTCGTAGGACTTCTCAGGACTGGTCAAAGAAAGTCGAGGACTGGTCGAAGGACAACCGGGAAAATCGAAAATCAGAACAACCTAGGGTGGTCTGAGAAACCTAAGACTGGTGGAAGCAAAGCTAGGATTGGTCTTAAGATTTCTAGGACTGGTCTTAGAACAGTCACACCAAGTAAATTAAAATATTCGGATTATGTATCCAGAATGACCTATCATATAGACCAACCTAAGGTCAATCTAAGGTCAAACAAACCTTGAGTGAGATGGACATTGAAGTCTTGGAGGTCTGTATTCTCAGATGATCTTGAAGTAGAAGCTTGAGTCGAGTTGATGGTCTTTCTCGAGCTTGGTACATTCTTGACTTGTCTTGATGAAGTCTTCTAATCTTGAACTTGATAGAAGCAAACTTGGAGTCTTCTATTCTTGTAGACTTCATTCATGACATGTCTTGCAAGCATTCTTCATTTATGATCTTGTCTTGAAAACATTCTTCATTCATGATCTTGTCTTGAAGCAGTGTGTAGTCACAAACAAGAAACACAAGAAATACAAGACATATAGGTTTTGACACTACAAAATTTGACAACCAAAGGGATATGAAATCATAGCACTAACAATCTCCCCCTTTGTCAAATTTGTGACAAAACACATTTATAAATATAAGAGTAAAATGAAGAAAGAATCATGAGCCAGCAGAGTGAGAAAAAGAAATACTCTACTCCCCCTAAGTGAGTAGAAACAATCAACCATTTTCAAGTAATCACTTTCTTCCTTTCTCCCATTCTCCCCCTTTCCATATTATTCTCCCATTCTCCATTCTCCCTTCCATACTACTCACCCTTTTTGTCACAAAATGACAAGGGAAGACCAAAGGAGAGAAGAGAACACCATATGAAGAGTCAAGATTTAATTATCAAATTAGTACAACACTTCAATGTCATCAATCCAAACCATACAACCAAAGTCACCAAACTTAATAATAATACAGAAACCATCATATTCAAACCAAAAAAAAAATAAAAATCCACCTAATCAGATCCAGATGAAGGAGCAGGGATGGTTGGATCAATCTGATGTAAACCCTATTAATGCGACGAAGATATTTTCGCATACATTTAAATTGCATATCATGGGCTACACTCAGGTTATCAACCTTCTCCTCCAATGCACTTAGACGTGCATCATAACCAGAAGATGGATCGTAATCAAAATCATTTTAGGAGTCAGTTTCAATGTCTTCAAATATATCATCCATATTTATATCAGCCTGTGGAGGAAGATCACCAACTTCCCCTTCATTTCCAGCTTCAGCACCTTCACCACCACCTTCATAGAATTGACTAGGAAGCAAATCCAACTTCATCTTATTTAAATTAGTATTATTGAATAAAAGATGATGAATTGGTGCCTCATTCTCAGGTAAAGCAACGAGCATATTTGTGGCTAAACAAGTCATAAGATAACCAAACGGAATATCACTATGACCCGGATGAAGACGAAACTGAATGATAAAATGACATATCAAAGAAGGTAAATAGACAACCATGCCGGACACAACAGAGTGCAATACCCGAACCATGAAGGCAGTTAACTCGGTTTTATTGTCTGACTGAGGATACACGTTTGAAGTGAAGATCCGGTGCAAAACTCTGTATCTGGGTAATAAAAATTTTGAAGGGAGCACATTTCCTTTGTGCGTCCAATGCACTTCCATATTGCATAAATCTCTTGTCAACATTTATTTTTCCGATTCTGATGGTTTGTCATATAATGTATGAATCGGAATACCTTCATCTTTGACAGGTATATCCATAATACCTGATATCAAATGTCGATCTATCAAGAATTTCCCTTCTCTAGTAGCAATTGAGAACGTTAAATTATCAAGGGAAAAATCAGAGATACATGCAACCATAGATTGTGCAATGGACTGGTATGCAGGCCCACCCTAAAACAAAATATTAGTCCAACCAATAGATTCAAGGAGATGTGTAATCTCAAATTGTTCAATGTGACTGAGATTTACAGGACGCTCAATGATAACTTTACTGTTACATAACTACCGTACATCATTGGGATCATCTTCGGGTGACCGAAGGTGCCGTCTTGTTATAGATGTAGATCTAGATGAAGATGGACCACGGGATGTTTTCTTTTTCCCTCTAACATCCATTTTCAACAAGATTTACCAAGGACCAAGCACAAAGAACACTAGAAGTGGTGGGTTTCTCTAGATCAGATTTTTAGAGAGGAAATCCTAAACAATCAACAAAAGATGAGATCTAGCTTATGGAATAAACAAATCAAAGCATAGAAAGCATAAATCTTTAATAAAAATGAAGAAAAATGACTTATCTTGAAGAAAATCACGAACTCTCAAGACTGGTCGAGCCACGACTCGTCGAAGGAAGAAGAGGAAATGAAGAACAAAGTGATTTTCCCCAAATTATACGATGCTCACGATCTCTACGATCGGTCGAGTACAGTCCACGACCGGTCGAGTCAGGACCGGTCGTGTATGGCAAAGGCCGGTCGAGCATCGACAAAAATAAATATTTTTATGCAGAAATTAAAATTTATTCACATAAAAATTTAAAATATAGTACACTATGATACATGCAGACAAGTATATTCAATTTAAAATGTACATACCAAGATCAAATTTCATTTTAGTAAACCTGCTTTTGTCGAGCAGTTTAGTAAATATATCAGCAAGTTGGACATTAGTTGGAATATATTTCAAAGAGATAGCTTTTTCTTCAACTAATTCATGAATGTAATGATACCTAATGTCAATATGCTTAGTACGGGAATGCTGAATTGGATTTTTGGAAATATTGATAGCACTGGAATTATCACAATGTAAGATCATTGAATCTTGATTAATTCCATAATCGCTTAACATGCGTTTCATCCATACGAGTTGTGTACATGCATATCTTGCTGCGATATACTCAGCCTCAGCAGTGGAAAGCGATATTGAACTTTGCTTCTTGCTAAACCAAGAAACCAAACAATTTTCAATGTAAAAACAACCACCACTGGTTGATTTTCTATCATCAATATTACCACCCAATCAAGATCGAATAACCAACTGACTAATTTAATATTAGTATCAAAAGGATACCAAAGACCCAAATTAGTTGTACTTGCGACATATCTAATAATCCGTTTTGAAAGATGAAGATGTGAATCTTTAGGTTTAGACTGATATCTCGCACAAATACCAACGCTAAAAGCGATATCAGGTCTACTAGCAATTAGGTATAATAAGCTACCAATCATACTACGATATAGCTTAGGATCTACATCTTTACATGTAGAGTCTTTTGAGAGTCTCAAGGTTGTACTCATAGGAGTATCAAATTTTTTACCATTTTTAAATCCAAACCTTTTAACCAAGTTTGTAGCATACTTGGGTTGAGAAATGAAGATTCTATCAGGTTGTTGTTTTACTTGTAACCCTAGGAAGTAATTTAGTTCACCAACCATGCTCATTTCGAATCTTGATTTCATCAACTCTGCAAACTCAATAGACATGTTAGAACAGGTTGATCCATAAATAATATCGTCTACATAGATCTGAACCATTAAAATCTCATTATTATGTTTCTTAACAAATAATGTCTTATCGACACTTCCCACTTGAAAACTATGACTAAGTAAGAATTTAGTCAATTTTTCATACCATGTCCTAGGCGCTTGTTTCAGACCATAGAGAGCCTTTTTGAGACGAAATACATGATCAGAAAGCTTGGGGACTTCAAACCCTGAGGGTTGTTCTACATAAACTTCTTCATGTAAATCTCCGTTTAAGAAGCCACTCTTTACATCCATCTGATAAATTTTAAACTTTCTAAAGCAAGCGATGGAAATAAAAAGTCTGATAGATTCAAGGCGAGCGACTGGAGCAAAGGTTTCATCATAATCGATACCTTCAATCTGAGTGTACCCTTGTACAACCAGTCTAGCTTTGTTTCGTATAACATTTCTAAGTTCATCAGACTTATTTTTAAAGATCCATTTTGTTTCAATAATGTGTTTATCTTTAAGTCTAGGAACAAGATACCAGACATCATTACGAACAAATTGATTAAGTTCATCCTGCATAGCTAATATCCAATTTTCGTCAGAAAGAGCTTCTTTTACATTGACCGGTTCTATTTAGGATGTAAAACAAACATAATTGCATATGTTTTCAAGTTGTTTACGTGTACGAACTCCAGTGAGAGGGTTTCTAAGGATTTGATTAGTTAGATGATCTTTGACAGTCCTAGGTTCAGATTGAGATGAAGAGGTATCTTGATTTTCGATTATAAGAATTTCATCATCATCTGAACTCGGAGCAAGTGTATTCAAATGATCATCAATGACCACATTGATGGACTCTTGAATCACACCTATTCTTTTATTTATAACCCTATAGGCTCGACTGTTTAAAGAATATCCAAGAAAAATACCTTCATCACTCTTCATATCAAATTTTCTCAAATTTTCACGATCTCGTAAAATGTAACACTTACTGCCAAAAATTCGAAAGTATTTGACAGTAGGTTTCTTTTCGACCCATAACTCATAAGCAGTCTTATTTTCAGATTTACTAGTATAAACACGATTAATAATGTAGCAGGCAGTAATAATTGCTTCGGCCCAAAGATTTTTGAAGAGCTTCATACTATTTAACATGACATTAGCCATATCCTGAAGCACTCTATTTTTTCTCTCAACTATACCATTTTGTTGAGGAGTTTTGGGCGCAGAGAATTCATGTGATATTCCTCGATCGCTGCTGCAATTTCTCAAAACTGCTATTTTCGAATTCAGAACCATGATCACTACGGATCTTATAAACTTGAGAATCTTTTTCATTTTGGATTCGTTTGATGATCTTTTTTTACCTCATCTAGGGTTTCAGATTTATCTTTTAAGAATGATACCCAAGTGAATCTAGTAAAGTCATCTACGATAACCAAGATGTATTTTTTGCCACCTCGACTCTCCGTTCTAGTTGGTCCAATGAGATCCATGTGGAGAAGCTCGGGAGGTTTAGATGTGGTATTGGAATTCACTTTCTTGTGAGAGCTCCTAATTTGTTTGCCCAACTGGCATTCACCACATATTTTGTCTACTTTTTGTAATTTGGGTAGACCTCTTATAAGTTCTCTTTTGCTCAATCTAAATAAGTTCCGGTAGTGTACATGTCCAAGGCGTTTATGCCATAATTCAGTCTCATCAGTATGGACCATGTAACACGATTGAGTAGATGAACTTGCATTACTAACGATGTAGCAGTTTTCAGATGTTCTACGACCAGTTAATATAACAAAACCTTCTTTATTAACAATCTCACAACCTTGATTAGAAAACTTTACATTATGATTGTTGTCGCATATCTGAGATATACTCAGTAGGTTGTGTTTCAAGCCCTCAACATATAATACATTTTTAAATAAAGGAAGGTTATAAAGCTGAACCGTACCTTGGCCAATGATTTTGCAATTTCTTCCATCACCAAAAGTGACTGACCTATCAGTCCTGTCTTCAAGATCGGTGAATAAAGCTTTGTCGCCTGTCATATGTCTGGAGCATCCACTGTCAAGGTACCACTTTGAATGGCTTGTAGCTTTGAAAGCAGTGTGGGCAACCAAGCAGTCAACTTTAGGAACCCATTTCAGTACTGTTTTGGGTTTAGGAGTGTAGTTGAACTTTTTCTGTCTATTGTTATATGAATGACCTATAGAGTTAAATTTTAATAGCTCCTTGAGAAGATCAATAATCTTTTCAACCAAAGGATTTTGGTTTTGAAGATTGAAGTTGGCATGACTATTTTTAGATTTTGAAAGGTCCTTGAATTTTTTGAAAAACCTCGATAAGTATACTTTACTTTTGAGTTCGAAGACTCTCCTTTCACAAACTTAGGAGCAGTATTCTTTTGTTTAGGAGAAGTATTCTTATCATAGCCCAACCCGGATCTATCGCCACATTTTCTCGATCCGGATAATAATTTTTCCAATTTAGGATCACCTTGGGCATATCTCCAAGTGTCTTTTAAACTCAAAAGAGAAGCTACTTCATTTTTGAGTTTCTCGTTCTCGGTTTTCAAATCATCAACTTGGGAGGTTTTGATTTTTAAATCACATTTGGTCTTTTCAAAAAAATCGGAAATATGAGATTTTTCTAAAACAAGAGACTCATAATCTTCTTTAAGTTTAGAAAATTTTTCCTTTTGTAATTTAAGCTTGACAGCAATTTTACAACTCTCCTTATAAAGGGCATTGTATGCATCCTGAAGATCATCTTCATTGTCACAATCACTATTCAGATTCTCTTCGCTAGTTACTTCATCATAATATGAAAAGGTGACTTTGGTTAGAGTCATAAGGGCTTTAACATCATCTCCGACTGTTTTTAATCTTCGATTTGAAGAGGATTCCAAATCAGATGATTCATCCCAAGTAGCCAACATACTCTTCCTTTTTTATTTGTCCTTTTTAGGACATTTGTTAGCCAAGTGCCCATACTCTTGACAGTTGTAACATTAACTATCTTTCAAAGATTTTTGAGCTCTAGGTTTAGATTGTCTCTTATCGTTTGATTTTTGAAAATATCCTCTTTTCTTATTTTTCAAAATTTTATAAAACCTTTTTACAAAAAGTGCCATATCATCTTCAGAATTTTCAAAGTCTGAAATGCTCTCTTGTGGAATATTTTTAGATGACTTGAGAGCAATTGATTTTCCTTTTGGAGCTTTAAAGTTCAATTCGTAGGTTTGTAAAGAACCAACTAGTTCCTCAACCCTCATGTTATCCACAGATCACGAAGTTCCTGAATCGCGGTTACTTTTGAATTGAACCGTTCAGGAAGTGAGCGTAGTATCTTTGCACATACTTTACTTTCTGGGATTCTATCACCAAGACCCCACATTGAGTTTACAATGTCATTCAATCTAGTGTAGAAGTCCATAAACATTTCATTCTCCTCCATATAAATTTCTTCAAATTTAGTTGTGAGGAGTTGGACTTTAGATTTCTTGACAATTGATGTACCCTCGTGTGTCATTTCTAAAAGATCCCATGCTTGTTTAACATTTTCACACAAGATGATTCTTTTGAATTCATCTGGTGACAATGCACAAGTAATTGCATTTAGTGCTTTTGTATTGGCACTACTTTCACTTTTCTGAAGTGTGGTCCAAAGAGCATAAGATATTACTTTAATTGATTTTGAACCATCTTCATCAGTTACTTCAGTGATAGGTAGTTTCCATCCGTTTACTGTGGCCAGCCACACACTTTCATCCATGGATTTGAGAAAGATTCTCATCCTTGCTTTCCAATAGGTATAGTTTGTGCCATTAAAGGGTGGTGGCCTAGTGACAGATAGGCTTTCAAAATTTGACATCTTAATATAGCTTAGATCATTAGCTCAGGAAATAAATCCAATAAATAAGCAATAAGCACGAGCTATTAGGCTTTGATACCACTTGAAAGGGCCAAGCTATATGCCCTAGAGGGGGGTGAATAGGGCAATGCCAAATAAAACTTAAAACAACGGAATAATAAAAGATAATGCTGAAATAATAACAATCTCAAAGCATATGAAATATGAGAATGATACTAAATCAGTTCTAAGGACAACCTTACACCAAAAACCAATGGCTTATGGTAGGACAACCTTATTTCTAGAACGATCTAGAAAACACAAATGATATGAAAATAAATCAAGAATAACTTAAAGAAATAAATCCTAAGTTATTACACCAATCAACCACACTTGCTTGAAATGAAAATTACAACATTCATCCACAAAAGCAATCCACAATAATAAAGGAATAAATGAATAAAGAAATCAAGCACATCCACAACACAATGATATATAGTGGTTCGCCTGTGTGTTCACTAACTGTTAGTCAACAGCCATACAGAATGCAACTCCACTCTTAATATCCTCACACAGGGGATATTAGCATGTACTATCAAAATAGGTTTACATAGGTTCACCCAAAACCTTCACAATTGTGTCTTTTTATCTCGGGCTTACACAATCCAAAAAACCCTCACAATCTGAGTTTTCTGGCTCTCCTCAGATAACCAAAACAATGAGATTTTTCTGGCAAATCTCAAACAAAATCAGAGAAAGTAAATTACAAAGTAAAATACCTGGATCTCCTTTTGAAGTAGCCCAGTAGAACCAATCGGAGTAGATGAATGATACGTCGTTCAATGTCCAATACTCACATAAAGAATGGTTCTAAGTCTAATTGATTTTAGATTAAATCAAGAAGAGCAAGGTCTATTTGATTTTGATCCCTGAAGAAGGAATATCACAAATTCCTCTTTTCTAAATAAGATTGGAATATGGATCAAAATCACAATAGAAAAATGTTAACAAAAGGAATATTAAATATGCACAATAGCTTAAAAAATAATCACTACTTATCTCAGAGTATAGCCTTAAATCCCTTGAATGGAATGGAATTGAATGAATAAACTCTGAAATTCGTGCACTATTTATAGCCTCAAAAATCCCATCTTCGACTGGTCTTAGAGTCCTAGGACTGGTCGTAGCGTCAAAGATTTTGAAAGATTTCTGCGGGATTAGATTTGCTATACTCACGACTGGTCTTAGGTAGTCTACGACCGGTCGTGGACCACCTACGACTGGTCATGAGACACCTACGACCGGTCGAGATATTCGAGATAAGTCGCTGGAGTTCGAGTAGTAGAACTACGACTGGTCGAAGGATGAGTCGTAGGACTTCTCAGGACTGGTCAAAGAAAGTCCAGGACTGGTCGAAGGACAACCAGGAAAATCTGAAAATCTGTAACAACCTAGGACTGGTCCTAAGAAACCTAAGACTGGTCGAAGCAAAGCTAGGACTGGTCTTAAGATTTCTAGGACTGGTCTTAGAACAGTCACACCAAGTAAATTAAAATATTTGGATTATGTATCCAGAATGACCTATCATATAGACCAACCTAAGGTCAATCTAAGGTCAAACAAACCTTGAGTGAGATGGACGTTGAAGTCTTGAAGGTCTGTATTCTCAAATGATCTTGAAGTAGAAGCTTGAGTCGAGTTGATGGTCTTTCTCGAGCTTGGTACATTCTTGACTTGTCTTGATGAAGTCTTCTAATCTTGAACTTGATAGAAGCAAACTTGGAGTCTTCTATTCTTGTAGACTTCATTCATGACATGTCTTGCAAGCATTCTTCATTTATGATCTTGTCTTGAAAACATTCTTCATTCATGATCTTGTCTTGAAGCAGTGTGTAGTCACAAACAAGAAACACAAGAAGTACAAGACATATAGGTTTTGACACTACAAAATTTGACAACCAAAGGGATATGAAATCATAGCACTAACAACCTTAAGATGTGGCCAATGGCCCACCTTGATCTTCATGATCATTTCATGATGGGGCCATTCTCCATGGACCCCATTATGATGTTTATTTTATAGCTTATAAAGGGTCATCAAGACCTTTCATTTTTGGTGGAGAAGGGATCTCCACCGTTGATTCTTGATCTGGTGGGCCCACATGCAATGGGACCCACTCGATGTATGATTGCTTGTAAGGGAGGGCTCATAGTGGCGGAGCCCTCCATCATGTGTGTCCCATCTCTCTCTCTCTCTCTATCTCTCTCTCCCTCTCTTTTATTTATTTATTTATTTATCTTTGTGTGTGATGAGGTGGCCATGTGGCCCACTTGGATGGACCCCTCCTTAATGTATGTTTTTTCCTTACCATTCATCCATTTGGTGGCCCACAGGAGCAAGGCCCACCTGGTGCATGCATTATGCATAGGCCGTCCACGTCCAGGGACGTCCCTGGACTGAAATGAAAACATAAATATGAGCTTGTTTCACAAGCATATTAGGTGGGTCACTCTTACAGGCCCCACCTTGATGAATGGATTCAATCAACGCCGTTCATCCTATTTACCAGCTCATTTTAGGCGTTGAGCCAAAAAATGAAGCTGATCCAACTTTCTGGTGGGCTATGCCTTAGCAAACACTAATTCTCACCATTTAAAGTCACCTGAATTTTTCTACACGCCAAAAGATGCCCAATATTGGGCTTGATGGATGGATTATGGACTATGGAATCCATTGGGTGGGTCGGATTCACCTGATGCCGGACCTACCACTGAAAAACCACAAAAAAATGCGATTTTCAAAAAAAATAAAAATTAAGGCAGCAGCTTCTGCTGCTGCCGCTGACACCGCCAGAGGCGTAGGCAGCGCCTGCACGTAGGCGGGCGGACAGGGTCCCATGGCCCTCAGTCGTGGGCCCCACCATGATGTGTTTATTATATCCACACCGTCCATTTGGTGGGCCACGTCCTGAGGTGGTCCCCCTCCAAATTTCAACAACATCCAATACTCAGGCGGCCCACATTAGATGAAATAGTGATATTGAATGGCTACCTTTGAAACTCATTTTTTGGGCCACAGGAGTTTTGGATCAAGCTGAAATTTATTTTTCCCCTTCTTTCAGGCTCGTGCGACCTTATGAACGGGTTGGATGGAAGATAAACATTATGGTGGGCCCCACGTGGGACTCACAGTGATGTATGTGTTTCACCGTCCACTGACAGTGGACGGTGACGTGTGTGCGTGTGTGTGTGTGCGTGTGTGTGTGTGTGCTGTGTGCGTGCGTGTGTGTGTGCGTGTGTGTATATATGTATGTATGTATATATATATATATATATATATATATCATATATACATATATATATATCATATATACATATATATATATATATCATATTATATATATATATTATTATATTGTATATATTATATATTATATTTTATATATATATATATACTGTTGGTGGGCCCTTCGTTGAACCCACCTGTTTCATCCATGTTGTCCGTCTATATGGGATCCACCATGATGCATGTGTTGCATCCAAGCCATTCAACCATTTGGCAGGCTTGTCTTAACAGGCTTGAGAGTAAAAATAAGTCAGATTTAAAGTTCGAGAGGACCCCACCATTTTATGTAGTGGACAATGACATCTACCATTCAAAATTTCTAAGGGGCCATTGTAGTTCCTGCTAAGCTGATAGTTGCTTCCACTTCATCTATCACTATGTTAGTTATGAACAGGTTGGATGAGAAATATATGTTATGGGGGGCCTTAGGGATTTTAGTGGTGGAAATCATCATCACCACTTGTATTTTGGTGTGGCCCACCTTGGTATACATGTAAGGCCCATGTGATTAGGCCCATTTGGATGTATTTGTGGCTCGTTTATTGGGGCCCACTTGGTATATATATGAGGCTCATGTGATTAGGCCCATTTGGATGTATTTGTGGCCCATTTGTTGGGGCCCACTTGGTATATATATGAGGCCCATATGATTAGGCCGTCTTAATGTGTTGAAGGGCTATGGGTTATGGCCGATTGCAATGTACATAAGGCCCATTAATGTGGCTCACTTGATTTATAAAAGGCCCATATGAGGCGGCCCATTTGATTATCTAAAGCCCATGGGTCGAGGCCCAACGGGTTGTCCTTAGGGTCCATTGCAATGTGTGATTCCCCATGGTTTGTGTAATAATATTTTATGGCGGGCCATGCCTTGGGAGCAATGTTGGTTTGACGTCCACATTGTAAGAATAATGCTAGTTTAATGTCCTCATAATAAATATCCCTAGGGCCCATTGATAGGCCCATACTAGTTATGTGTAGGCCGTCTAGGCCCATCTTCGGTGTAAGGATAGTTTATTACTTTATAGCATGCTTAGTACACTTCCATAATTCATGCGCATACGCATCATATATATGCTTGATATAAGAAATGTTTGATCAAAGCATAAGCTGTTGGGCTGAGACATTTACGGGACTCCTTATGAGACGGAGTGCCCCACATGATCGCGTGGTACGCGTGAGATTGCTGCATGATTATACGGTATGACTCATGCATCTTGCATATGTGTGACTTGATCACTGCATGCCCTAACGACATTAGGGTCGTGGCTCCACAGGCACATCGTGGATGGCCGTATCGGATACCGAAAATACTTTGTTCTAGCACTGTGGGCACTGAGGATGTCCTTGGGTGAAAGTCCCAGACCTTTTTGGCACCAGGGGATGATCCAACGTCTAAACCGAATGGATACATGAGCGCCTGAGTGCCGAATACCAGTAGGCTGCGTCTCCCACTATGTCGTGGTCGGTTGGAAGGAGTGGTGGCCTTATCCACCTGAGTGAGGGGGCTATAAGCTAGGCTGAGTTTGACCAGCTCACAAATGAGTCCCCTATCGACGAGCCGGGTAGGTATTGGAAGACTACTGGTCAGGCGGATAGTGTGGTTTCTTCCACTTGCTTGACTGTGCAGCTAGGGAGGAGGCAATCAGTGTGAGGTGTATTAGACCCCGGTGATATCTAGAGAGGAACTATACTGATATGTGTACTTGATGAGTATTGACATGCTTGCTTTATATCTCGCATATGATATTTGGCTACATAGGCCTCGCATCGCATGGCCTTGGTATGGCCGATAGCATTCATGCCTTGCATCATATAGCCTTGGTACAACTGATAACATTCATGGACTTCTATACTTTCGCATTACTCTGATATTGTATACTCGGCACTTGCCTTACGCACACACCTACACCACCCTCTAAGCTTTTGTAAGCTTATGCACGACCGTTACGTGCAGGTATCGTTGGACAACAGCAGCGCTAACGCAGGAGCGCGTACCAGACTCTTTTGGAGCTTTTTGATCACCCTGTATTTCCCTTTCCGCATTGTACTTAATAGTTTTTGATATAGTGGATATGTGGTAATGTTGTTTTGTGACTTGGTTATGCTTGTGGTTATGCTTCATTACACAAAAAAATCATACTAAAAATCCCCCTTGTAGTATCCCAGGATCGGAATCTGGCATGTGAGTGTCGGGATCCGAGAATGGGGCCCTATGGAGGCTGTCGGCGCCGGATTCGACGATCGAAAATTTTGTGAGCCCGGTTTTTTATCAGGGTCGAATATTGCATATCAGACCCAATAATTACCTGATTTTACATACATGATAATGTTTAATGCCAGATTTTACTTGTGTTTTTATTACAGGATGAAATCAGGAGTGTGTATTGAAAGATGATGTTAAAAACATGGATTTGGTGCTCCAAAATTACCAGAGCACGGGATGGACTCCAGAAAACCAATAATGAAGATTTTACACGCCTAGGATTTGAGGAAAGCAAGCCAAAGGGGCCCGAAAAGGGTCCAGAATGCAAGATCACATGGTTCCCGCCATCCGATCAGTTCAAAACTTCATACATGGGATGAGGGCCATAAATTAACCGTACATATTAAATTTCAACCATTGAGGATCTCGGGAAGTGGTCCAACGGACAGATCAACCCATTAATCTTCAATTTGGGGCCCACCTGATATTTGGAACTGCCTCAAACTTGGTTTTGGCGGTTGAAATTATATGAAGAAAAGGATGGACAGTGCAGATTTCTCATAAACATTATTGTGGACCCCATATGCGATGCATGTACACCATGCATATAAACTCGCGCCGTGCACCGGACGGCTGGAGTCGGTCAGCACGTGCGCTGACCGACTCCTTCTCTCTCAAACTCAAAAAGCGTTACAGCGTTACGCCGTCCGATCGTTGGATCGAGTTGTGGGTCCACGACGTCCATCGAACCATCAATCCGGACCGTCCATCAGAGTCCAGGGAAGCTTCTCAACATTGCCTAGGTGGCAAAAATTCAAATGAAAGCATAGATCAGATCCAAACCTTTCAAACGCAGGATGGACGGCAAGATAGAAAGCCACGTGGGCTACACCGAATCCACCCCAAAACCAGTCAATTCCTACTAATTTTTCGAGCTGAATCTAATGTACGGAGTAGATTTCTCAAAGCAAATACAAAGTGGACCACACCATTAGATCAGCGGGAGAAGTTTTACGCAAATCCGGTTTTAGTGTCCGACCGCTACCGATTTTTACGGAAAATTTTTCGATCATGGCCATGATCGGATGGACGATCCAAGCCGTTCATCTTGTAGAGTGGCTCGAGAGCTTCAAAACCATGCTGATATTCCACTCCCATGCGTACTCACATGCGTGATACAGAGGCCACAAACAGGCGGTCTTGTGACATTCAAATATGATTTCGTTGTGATTTCTTCCCTGGGCCGTGTCAATGGACGTTCAAAACCACCCATTCTTGACTGAAATTTTGTCCTGAATCTAATGGACGGGGTGAATTTTTCAGAAAATACTTCTGTGGGGCCCACCGATCACGGCTGCAAAAATTTGCACTCCGCGTCCTGCTACGACTTGGCCACCGACTCCAGCCTTCCAGCAGCTATAAAAGAGGAATTATGGACGTGGGAAATTCATTCAGAACCAGAGAAATCCATATCTAGAGCAAGGGAGAGAAGAAAGAGAAGAAAGAGAAGAAAGAAGAGAGAGAGAGATCGATTGGTTTGGTGTTTTGTTTTTTATGAATTTTGTTTAATATTTTTGATGGAGTTTATGGGTCGTTAATCTCTCAGCTAGGGCTGAGATGAAGCCCCTAATTTGATTAGCTCTTGTATTGGTTGATTTACTTTGAATATTAATTAATTTGTTTCTTTCTCTAAGTGGGCTTGATTGGTTTAAATTCTATACATCTCCATCTATGAACTTGACCAAAGTATATATATGGATGTTGTTTGGATGCTTATTATAGGTGCTTGTGTCTGATCAAGAACAGGTTTCCTATAGAGGAAGAAACAGGGTGCTTTAATGAATGTACATTCCATGTGCCCGACCAAGGACATGGGATATGTTATTCATGGCATTGCTTAAAGGAATTAGACATTCTGTATGCCCGATTAAGGACACAGATTGTGCTTTCTTTATATTAGTGGTATCAATTTAGATCAAGGTGAATCAACAGACAAAACAAGGGTTAGGATAATTAGGGGTGGATTTGAAAGTCCTAGTGCTCTTTCTCTGATTGAATTTTCTTCCCTGTTCTTAATTAATTGTTTTTCCTAGAATTGTGCTTAGTAGTTCATTCCATTATTTGTTGGATTAGTTAAGGAGAGTCATAGATTTGAATTATGACGATTAGTCCTCGTGGGAATGATCTCGTAATACGTACCATATCTACATCTGATTCGTATACTTGCGAGTTTAAAAATCATTTAAATCGTGTTGGTTTAAATAAAACATCAAGTTTTTGGCGCCGTTGCCAGGGACTATTTCGTTCCAAATTGAATTTAGGATTCTCTCTTATCATAATTCATAGTCTAGGATTTTACTAACTCTAGGTTAAAGTTTTTATTTTATTTTATTTTATTTTATTTTATTTTTAGAAACTAACCTGTTTCCTATTTTGCAGGATCCTGACATAATTTCTAAGTTAGATTCTAACATAGATCTCCAATTTGGAAGTGAAGGAGGAGCTCCCTATTCTTCAGACATTGATCGTCTCATTTTTTCGGGTTCTTTCTTCCAATCCTTGCTTACATAATTTTATCTTGTTCTAGTTTTATTTCTCTTAGGTTGCTTCTTAGTTTAGTTTTCTTTCTTACATTGCAATAACATAGTTTATGCTAGGACGTCGATCTCTAAATATAGAACTAGCACCGTTTGATCCTGAAACAGAAAGAACACTTCTTGAAAGATTGAGAAATAATTCTATTGAAATGGTGAATGAGAATGAAGTTAAGGCTCTCAGAGATTATTTAGCTCCTGTCCAATTTAATGCGCCTTCATGCATAGTGTTGCCAACCACTACGGCAGCACACTTTGAACTTAAACCTGGGGTCATACAATTGTTGCCATCCTTTTACAGATTAGACAAGGAGGACCCATACCATCATGTGAAAGAATTCTTAGACATTTTCTCCACCTTTAAGTTCCAAAACTTCTCAGACGATTCGATCCGCCTACGCCTGTTTCCTTTTTCTTTGAAGGATAAGACGAAAGCATGGTTGAATTCTCTAGAAGTTGGATCTATCACTACATGGGACCAACTGTCTAAGAAGTTCTTAAACAAGTTCTTCCCCGTTCACAAAACCAATGCCCTCCGAAGAGAAATTACCAACTTCACACAAAAAGAGGGCGAGCACTTTCATGAATGTTGGGAAAGATGGAAGGACTTGCTTCTTAAATGTCCTCACCATGGTTTTGAGAAGTGGCAACAAGTTCAATACTTCTATGACGGTCGACACCCAGCAACCGTCGCATGGTTGATGCCACGGTGGAGGGTCATTCATGACCAAAAGTGATGTCGAAGCGTGGAACTTCTTTGAAACCTTGTGCGAAAATTCCCAAGAATGGGACTATTCAAATAGAGGTGACAGAAGTCCCTAACCACAAAAGAGAGGTGGTATATATGAGATAGGAGTCATGCCAGATCTGTGCACCAAGCTTGATAACCTGACAAAGAAAGTTGATGCTCTGGTATTAAATAATGGACCTCCACAAACAGCTCAAGTCGAGGTATGTGCCATATGTTCTAGTCCTGCCCATCCTATGCAGTCTTGTCCATATGCAGTCTTGTCCATCTGGTGCAGCATCTCTAGAACTACTCTCTGAACAAGTACATGCTATGAACACTTTTCAAAAACCTGGGAATGATCCTTACTCGAACACATACAACCCAGGGTGGGCTAGGCATCCAAATTTCTCTTGGGCAAAAGGACCACAACAAGGAGTACCATCTGGAAATCCTCCCATGCAACCGCACCTCCAAGTTGGCAGTCAACAACTTCAACAGTTTTCACAATATCAACAACTGCCTACACAATCAAGGAAACCATCTCTTGAGGATACACTCCATCTTTTTATGCAGAGTTCTCTCCAATTCCAAAAAGACACCCAACAAACCTTACTAGCCAACCATCAAAGCTTACATACAAATGCGCAATCCATTGCCAAGCTGAAAAAACAAGTGGGTTAACTGGCTGCCACATTGAGTGAGAGAGAGAAGGGCAAGTTCCCTAGCCAACCTGAGGCTAATCCAAAGGGACAGTATGAGATTGGCTCTAATTCCAACCAAGGGCAATATCATGAACAGGCCAAATCGATCACTACCCTTAGGTCAGGTAAGCAGATTGATAACAGAATAGAGATGCCTAGGGTTGAATCAAATTCTAAAACAGAAGATCAAGATGAAGCAGAGAGTCACACCAATGCATCCAAAGTCCAAAAGCTCTTTGACTCTCCAAGAGCCACTAATGTGCCACCCTACGTGCCCAAAGCACCCTTTCCTCAACGTTTGGCACCAATAAAGAAAAGAAACAACTTTGATGAAATCTTGGATGTGTTTCAAAAAGTGCAAGTCAACATCCCGTTGCTTGACGCTATTAAGCAAGTCCCTGCTTACGCTAAGTTTCTTAAAGATTTATGCACTCAAAAGCGTAAGCAGAATGTTCATAAGAAGGTCTTCATTGCAGAGCAGCTCAGCTCCATGATTCAATATAACACCCCTCCAAAATTTAGGGATCCAGGAGCTCCCACCATTTCTTGCGGCATAGGAGATCATAAGATCGGGAAGGCATTACTTGATTTAGGGGCGAGCGTCAATTTGTTACCATATTCGGTCTTTGAGCAGCTAGGACTTGGTGAGTTGAAACCGACTAAGGTAACATTACAACTAGCTGATAGATCTGTCAAGGTGCCCCGGGGTGTTATTGAAGATGTGTTAATTCAGGTTAATAAATTTTATTTTCCAGTAGATTTCATAGTTATAGATACTCAGCCTATCCAGAATCTTCATAGTCAGATCCCAATCATCTTGGGTCGTCCATTTTTGGCCACATCTAATGCTATTATAAATTGCCGGAATGGAGTTATGAAATTGTCCTTTGGTAACATGAATATTAAACTCAATGTTTTTAATGCAAGACAACAATCCACAGATTTGGATGACATATCTGAAGTGGACATGATCGAGAGTCTAGTGCAGGACTCCTTCCGTAAATCTTTTGAAGATCCACTTGAGACCTGCTTAGCACAATATGGCATGGATTTTGACATCGATAGTCCCATCCACGAAGTCAATGCACTGCTCGACTCTACTCCTATATTGGAGACTGAAAAATGGAGAGCGAAAGTGGAACCTCTTCATCCCTTTGAGACGCTTCCTAATAGCACAGCTTCGAACTCTGAGAAGACAAAGGCGAGCAGGCTGCTTAATGTTCTTAGAGCATATAAGGCAGCAATTGAACAGAAGATAGCGAAAATACATGGAGTATGCCCCACTGTATGTATGGATCATGCTGTGGAAATGTCACGTAAAATGCAAAGGAAGCGTGATCCTAACATGGAAGAAGTCGTGCGAGCAGAAGTCCTTAAATTATTTGACGACAGTGTCAGTTACCTCATTGCAGATAGCATAGCTCATGGGAACTCACATCACTTGTCTGGGATTGGTTAATTAAGGTGTTGAGGTAATTTCTTTGGCGGACCCTGGTTATAAAGATTATTTCATTCATGGTCCGTTCTTGTTTGGCTGAAGACGTTAAACTTAGCGCTCCTGGGAGGCAACCCAGCCTTTTGCTTTATTGTATTGCTTTTTATTTCATTCCTTTTCATTTTTCTAGTTAGTTAGTTCAATGTTTGTGGGTAACATTACTGCAAACCCTCACGAGACTACAACTCGTCCACTAGGGGTAACCTAAGGGTTTAAAGGCTTGTTGCATACGCTAAATGCAATCGAGAGTACCTGCGAAAGTGGTATAGGTAGGATCTTCTTTTGTTTTCTTTTTGTTATTTTTGCTTCTGTTGATTTCTCTCTTGTGCTAACTCGCTTTTACGTTGAAATTTTTTGAGAAAGCTTTTTGATTCTTCATCCAGGTACTATCTTTCCATCACTCTTTTATTCTCGTTGTCCCATGTGCATTGCTTGCTTATTTCTTTTACATTGAGGACAATGTAGATTTTAGGTTGGGGGTTGGGAGATTAGGTTACCTAATCAGTATTTTTTTTGGGTCTTGAGCAAAATTTGTGAAAATTTTAAAATTTTTTCTGGAATTTCTATTGAATTCAAAGTGATTTTGAAGGATAGTTGTGATTTTAACATTATAAGATACGTGATGTTGGTAACTTAAGACTCTTGGATTCGGCCATCTGCTTGATTTCACAGTCAATTTTGAATTGTTAATCCATGATTAGAAGTTGTAAACATTGATTGAGCCATGATTTCACATATCACATCTCGCTTACACATTAAGTTTTCGGTTCGATAACTGAATGATTAACTCGGTAAAAAGAAGAATTAAAAGGCTAAGTCACATAATCTTCACCATAGGTTTACTCCCTATAGGTGCAGATTTGATTCTCCATAGTTGACATATGAAAAAAAAAAAGTTAGGCGATAAGTTTTCGCCATAGGTTTGCTCCCTATAGGTGAGAATTTGATTCCCCTCATTTGCGTTACTGCTCATAAATAAAATCAAAGGCTGGTAAAATGAAAAGTTAATCTGTGAGATAAGTGTTGGTTTCAAGCTTGGTTGTCATGAATTTCATTGTTAAATACCAATGATATCATGAAATTGACAATTGGATCTCTTAATGATTGTAAGTCGAGATTACACTTTACATTAATGGAGCTCAATGTTCAGAATTGTTCCAATTAATGGATTAATAGTTTGAAATTAATTATGAAATCTGCCGGGAGCTTGAGTCCAAGAGAAAAATTCCACACACCAATCATGAATCTTAGAATTTTCACATCTCAGCTATCTGTTCACAAGTCACTTGAGTTTACAGGAATTGTCTTTTATTTCTGAAATTATTTTTCGCATGTTTTGCTCGGGACTAGCAAAATGCTGGTTGGGGGTTGTGATCAGGGTCGAATATTACATATCAGACCCAGTAATTACCTGATTTTACATACATGATAATGTTTAATGCCAGATTTTACTCGTGTTTTTATTACAGGATGAAATCAGGAGTGTGTATTGAAAGATGATGTTAAAAACATGGATTTGGCGCTCCAAAATTACCAGAGCACGGGATGGACTCCAGAAAACCAATAATGAAGATTTTACACGCCTGGGATTTGAGGAAAGCAAGCCAAAGGGGCCCGAAAAGGGTCCAGAATGCAAGATCACATGGTTCTCGCCATCCGATCAGTTCAAAACTTCATACATGGGATGAGGGACATAAATTAACCGTACATATTAAATTTCAGCCATTGAGGATCTCGAGAAGTGGTCCAACGGACAGATCAGCCCATTAATCTTCAATTTGGGGCCCACCAGATATTTGGAACTGCCTCAAACTTGGTTTTGGCGGTTGAAATTATATGAAGAAAAGGATGGACGGTGCAGATTTCTCATAAACATTATTGTGGACCCCATATGCGATGCATGTACACCATGCATATAAACTCGCGCCGTGCACCAGACGGCTGGAGTCGGTCAGCGCATGCGCTGACCGACTCCTTCTCTCTCAAACTCAAAAAGCGTTACAGCGTTACGCCGTCCGATCGTTGGATCAAGTTGTGGGTCCACGACATCCATCGAACCATCAATCCGGACCGTCCATCAGAGTCCAGGGAAGCTTCTCAACATTGCCTAGGTGGCAAAAATTCAAATGAAAGCATAGATCAGATCCAAACCTTTCAAACGCAGGATGGACGGCAAGACAGAAAGCCACGTGGGCTACACTGAATCCACCCCAAAACTAGTCAATTCCTACTGATTTTTCGAGCTGAATCTAATGTACGGAGTAGATTTCTCAAAGCAAATGCAAAGTGGACCACACTATTAGATCAGCGGGAGAAGTTTTACGCAATTAATACGGTCTGGATTAATAGTTTTTGATATAGTGGATATGTGGTGATGTTGTTTTGTGACTTGGTTATGCTTGTGGTTATGCTTCATTACACAAAAAAAAATCATGCTAAAAATCCTCCTTGTAGTATCCTAGGATCGGAATCTGGCATGTGAGTGTCGAGATCTGAGAATGGGGCCCTACGGAGGCTGTCGGCGCCGGATTCGATGATCGAAAATTTTGTGAGCCCGGTTTTCAAGTTTGGGGCATGACAGGAGGCTATCGGCACTGGATTCGGTGATCGGAAACTTTCTGAGCCCGGTTTTCGGGTTTGGGGCATGACAGGGTCCCTCCCCTTCACGTGTCTCTTTCTCTTTCTCTCTATCTCTCTCTCTTTCTCTCTCATTTGATGTGTGGCCCACCTTGATGAACTAAGTAGATCCACACCATTCATCAGTGGCAGCCACTGTTGTCCATCTGTTGGATGGCTTTGGGAGTCCCGAAGGATGGGAAAACAGAAATATTAGCTTAATCTTCTGATGTGCCACACTCAAGTGGACCCACCGGGACGTTTATGTTATCCACATTGTCCAAATCTCAGGACAGTGGGCCCCTTTAAAAGGTGTGTACTGTATCCACCGTCCAAGCCGTCCATCTGGTCGCTGGAGCGGATGTATACAATATATGAAGTATCCATCGTCCAAGCCGTCCATCTGGATGCTGGAGTGGACGTGTAAAATATATGAAATATATTATATTATTATATAGATTCTTCTGGGATGATCCATATTTGTTTAAATATTGCCCAGACCAAATCTTAAGGAGATGTGTGCCAGACAATGAACACCAAACTGTCATCTCCTTCTATCATTCTCAGGCCTGTGGTAGTCACTTTTCTGCTAGAAAGACCATAGCCAAAATTCTGCAATGTGGCTTTTACTGGCCCACTATGTTCAAGGACTGTAACGCCCCGACTTTTCAGGACCTGAGTACACAACCCGTGTCCCAAAAACCCGAGTTGTTAACCTTAAAGGATGGTCAATTTGATGTGTAATATTTTTATTTCTATCTTTTATCAGAGTAAGCAGACGAGCATAGGATGGACAAGTAAACATAAGGGAAAATTTCATTATCATTTAAAATATACAAGAAGATGCCCATAATGACTTATACAAGCTAATGTCTCGATATAACAAATACAAGAATCCAGATGATTCAGTACATGAAAAATAACATAAGAATGTAAACATAAGCCGCAAGATCGCGCAGCTCCTCGAAGTAGATACAACCATGGAACCCTGACACTTGTACTCAGCTCCACATCAGCCTGAACCTGAAAGTCACTTAAGACATCTGTGCTACCTGTATGGTTATATATTTGATGGATGAGTGGCCAACTCAGTGTGAACTCCCCTCAAGATTACACACCGCCGCATTAGGTAAGCATAGTTATAAAATAAAGCATACAAACAGTACATGATGTAGATTTTATTATGTGCATGGGTGTATGGAATACATTCACGCCCCGGGGATGCTCATTCGTGCGGACAGGGCCGCCGCCCATGCAATCATTGAACCTGAGAAACATCATCCAGTCGGAACATCGAACCCGGGACACATCATCCAGATAGAACGATATGTACATCACGTACGATAGCAATAGATGCTGGTCGGTGCTATGTATGCATGATTGGCCAATTCGTTATTAGTTTAATTATAACCAGCCATTTTAGATAAGCTCAAGGTCACTACGGGGAGCACATGGCCCAGCATAGGCCGACGGCTCGGGCATAGTGTCTCATGATCACCATCCCCGGCCCATGAGGCTACCACCTTAGGATGTTTAATGGTACCCCGTCGACTAATGGCCAATCATATTACAGTATGTGGGACTTACCATTGCATGGTTTTACAGTATAAAATATCGAACCCATATAGGGAAAATACCAGAACAAAGCCTCATAGGGCGATACCAAATAGGCCATATAGGGTGAGTATTAAAACCGTACGATAAAACCATCCTTAAAATCCATTGGGCGCAACAACCCTGGATGGTAGGCCCACATCAATGATCCATCTAGACCACCACTCAATAACCACCAAGTCGAAGGTCCATTATGATCACAACTAGTCAAGTTACATCCTAAGTATGGGTGTACATTTATATGTGGGAGTTTCCCACTAATGTACCAGTTTAAGTTCCATAAGCAGTCCACAAATAATCCATAAGCATGAACAATTATACAGGATAATCATAAAGCATGTAAGACAGCAATTTAATTTCCACCAGCTAACATATGTGATTATAAAGGGAGATATCGGTTATAAATTTAAATAAAAACTATAACTTAAGCTAATGAGAAAATGGAAAGCTCAAGGGGAAGAATCATCACCTTATACTTTAAATCGCCTACCAGTGTTGTTAGAGGGTGCAAGTTTCCTTAGAGTCAAATCCTATTATGAATTATAAAGTTATACAGTTAGGTTCAAGCTTATACGCTATTTAGGGTTAGGGTTTTAACTTAGGGTTTAGGCTAGATTTTTATGTTTTGGTTATGGGATTTGAACTCCATTTTGTGTGGCCATTTATGATACTAACAATGGAAGAAATTAAATGGGTAAAATTAATCAAGTGAATTGATTATTAATTTTAGGAATATTAACAATGGCTACTATTATATTAAATTTATCTAATATAACCCACGATGGATAATAATATTAATAATTCCAAAACAATTATTAATATTAATAATATACTTAACATTTAGCCCATGTGATACTAATAGTCATGTTAATGAAAATATATTGTATGTTCTAACATTAATAATAATATTTTAAAAATGACAAGGCAAAGTATTAATATTTTAATAATGTATTAACTAATATCCGTATGGGAAAATTTACTAATGATTAATTATATTTAAATTTAATAAATCTAAAACTGATAGTAAATTAAAATGAAAAATAAATCTGGGAAGAGTGGGGACTCACATAGGATGGGGCTCAACTCGACCCCAGCAAGGCCTGAGCGTAGCCCAAGCATGACCTGGCCCAGCTAGACTCGGTCCCAACCGAGTTGACTCGGTCTTCTCTCTTTCTCTTTCCAGTTTCACCTTTATTCTTTCTTCTCATTTTCTTCTTCTTTTGCTGGAATATCCAGCCTTACCTGGACCAGCCCAAGCTCAACTCAGACTCAACTCAGTAGCGACTTGACTCGCAACACTCTCTCTCCCTCTCTCTCCTCCTTACTCTCTCTCTCTCTCTCTTCCTTTCTCTCTTTCTCTCTCCCTCCCTTTTTCTTTCTATTCTTCTTCTTCCTTTCTGCTATTGGAAACACTCAGCAAGGCTGGGAACCCGGCCTGACTCAGGCTCGACCCGGTTTGAGTGGGTGCGGTGCATCAGCCGCACCACCTCATTCCCTTCTTCTTTCTTCCGCTCTTTTCTCTGGTTTCCTCCTTTCTCCCTGTCATTCATTTTTCCCTCATTCTCTTATTCTTCTTCTTCCCTTTGTTGCAGTGACCAGCAAGGTCGAGGCCCCGACTGGCTGAGTCCAACCGAGTCCATAAATCAGCTGGAGTCGGGCTGGTGCAACAGCCGCACCTCTCCTTATTCTTTCTTCTTCATTTCTTCCTCTTTTCTTCCTTTCTTTTCTCCACTCTCCTCTCCCCGCACCATCACCAGATGGTGAGAGCCTGAAAACGGCATCCCGAATCGAGTCTAGCTCGGGTTGGAGCGGCAGGGAAGATGATGGCCATGAATGGCCATTTTTGAACGATCATATGTTTCTTCGAAACGAGGTTAGAGGACATGTTAGATTGATCCCTGGAAGCTTGTGGAATGAAGATTTCGAAGCTTGGGGACCGTTTGGGTGGTGGGTTTGGAAGGAGAAGGAAAACAGTCGGTTTCGAGTTGCGGCGGCCAGAATGGAGATCGAGCTCCTGTTTGCTCGATCCATCACCTTATATTCACTAAACCTGGCATCCCAGAGCCGTCTATTTAATGGTGAACGAACCAGATCTGTCGCGGTGGAAACCGTCCCTCAAAACAGTGGGTAGGGACTGAAACCGAATGTGGTTTTATTTGGAAAACCTTAAGCCATCGGATGACCGATATCTTGTCTTGCTTGGACGCTCCAGATCACGCCAGACAACCCTCACACGAATCGCCAACCTGTCGCACGGAGACAGGTTTCCACTTTTGAAATGGTGGTTTTGTAAGGCCTGATTTTGGCGAGGATTGTGTGCATGCACATGTGTGGAATCACTTGGGACTTAGGGGTATTGGTCAGCACTACCATCTTGATCAGATGGATGGTTTTGATCATCGGGATGGCCCCTCAAGGTGGGCCACAGCACGTCCCAAATGGATGACCGACCGTCGGCTGGCGCAAAATGAAGACAGAGAGAGAATCTCTCCTTTTTTAAGCAAAAGACGGGTCAGGTCTTGCTGATCGTGTTGATAGGTTGGGTGCACCTCGAGTGTCTGACCACTGTGCACATGCGTGCCACGAAGTGGGGTCCTTCATGGTGTTTGTGATAAATCCACACCGTCCATTCTTCTTGGAAGCGTCAGTCAGGTCTTTTGACCCAAAAATCAGGCAGATCAAAGGTCCAGGTGGGGCCCACAACTTGATTTAGGTCATGATGGTGGGTTTCTCGTCAATCTAGTGGTTGGATGATTCCGAAGTTGGACGCCAACGGTTGGAAAGGTCCAAGGGACCATTTGTAAGGTCTCCATCCTGTATTTCTGGCCCATTAATATAAAATTTATCACTATTGTGGACCACTTATAGTTACCTTAATTTAAACAATTTATACTTATATAAGTATAATTTAAATATTAACATACTACTGCTTACATGTTATTGGCCATACATTTTCTAGTGTATGGTTTATAATATACAATATAATACTATACATATGAATGAATTGGAAGTTGTACAATAAAAATTGTATTGTTCAGTAATATACGACTTTATTAAATTATTTAATAATTTTTTGTATATGTATTTATAAAAGATTCTTAATATTATACTAATATTTCTAGAGTAAACCTTATGTTGTAAAATTATAATTCATTATGTTCATTTATTATAATATTATTTTCATAATATTTTTTTCATACATTAAGCACATACACATCACTCTATTTCAATACATTTTCAACATTATTTAATTGGTAATTAAATCATCAAAGTGCATTCATAATCCTTTTGATCCGCATTTTTGTAGAATTTGTAGTAATTAATAAGAATCTATATATTTATTAAATGTATTTCTGGATGGTTTGGTTCATCTATCAAGTGATTGAAATTCTAATACAAGATTTATTTGATGATGTAGCGGTCTTTACGTTCAGGTTTAGGCTAGGACTTGTGGACGTTCAATTTAATTAGACTGGTATCTATACTAAGTTAGGTTACGAGGCAACATCCGAGTACTGAAAAGTACGGGGTGTTACAATCTACCTCCTTTAACAGAAATCTCGTCCCGAGATTTGTTATATGCATCTCTAAACGTTAACTTTACAAATAGTAATTTCATTCTAATAGCGTACTCTATTTCTCATTTGCAAAATCCTGTCCTGCATTGTTAACGAGGCAGATCTAAATGTACCACATACCTTAAGCATCTAGCATACTAATTTCTACTAATCATTTGAAACTGTTCTAGCATTAACTAACTCTAAGGATTTACTTAAAGGTCTATCTACATCAAATATCCTATCACATCTACTAAGAATTGGGCAACCACTAATGCTAATATTCTACATTTCTCTTTATTTTCTTTTACTTCTAATGATAGTCCTTAGCTGTCCAAAGTGTATTACTAAAATTTTTTCAGCGTTCAGGGTATCACAAATAGATGGTCATAGTACGTTTGAGCCCGATACATCGATCCTTTGCCTACGTAAAACAAAGGATTTTCTCTATCAATCCTTAATCCTGGTAAATCTCGATCTTCTGCCTGATTAGGGCATTGAGATCATTGAGATTTGCTAGGACTTAGAATTTAGGTCAACCCGCGTATTCATCGCATAAACATGATTCCATCAATCTGTGACCCTGATTACTCCAAGCTCACGGGAAATATCATTTCACCATTTATTTCTATAACGAATAAGACTATGTGGCCCATTACGCTTCCAATGCGCACTCTGATTGTCTAAACACAAAACGTTAGGGCCAAGGTTTCTACTTGAAATCTAAGTTTGCATTTTTCAAGTTCACCTAGAATTCCAAACCTAGTCCTGACATGCTTAGCCTATGGTTGAAAATTTACTTAAGATTCTATAAGTTCACCCCTGACTAGTCTTTACATGCTGATGGGAAATGTTATATCTAAGTAAGAAGATGTATTAGGGAATTCAAACTTCATTCATAGTAAGATTCTTAAGCTCATAGAGCGTTTATGCTAGATCCCATGTACAATCGAGGAGATAAGAAATTTCCTTCGAAGTCTAAGTTCATCTCATTAGCTGACCATTGTGACAATGTTATTTCTAGTTAAGAGGTTTTTTTTTAATATTTATTTATTTAGAATTGTCAAGTCTATGTTTCTAAGAAAATTATTCATCAAAAGTCAAGTTCAAGGAATGTTCATTTTCCATCTCAATCACATCTTAGTGGGTATTTGTGTTTGTGTAGAATTTGTAGTAATTAATAAGAATCTATATATTTATTAAATGTATTTCTGGATGGTTTGGTTCATCTATCAAGTGCATTCATAATCCTTTTGATTTGTGTTTGTGTAGAATTTGTAGTAATTAATAAGAATCTATATATTTATTAAATGTATTTCTGGATGGTTTGGTTCATCTCTCAAGTGACTGAAATTCTAATACAAGATTTATTTGATGATGTAGCGGTCTTTACGTTCAGGTTTAGGCTAGGTCGTGTGGATGTTCAATTTAATTAGACCGGTATCTATACTAAGTTAAGTTACGAGGCAACACCCGAGTACTGAAAAGTACGGGGTGTTATAAGGACACTCATGAGTTTTGCAAAGCCTATGAGCGTTGTCAGAAATTGGGAGCATTGTCCCATCGAAATATGATGCATTTGAACCCCATTCTGATCATTAAAACATTTGATTGATGGCGCATCGATTTCATGGGACCATTCCATCAATCTTTTGAAAATTTGTATATTTTACTAGCGGTAGATTATGTTACTAAATGGGTAAAAGAAATCCCGTGTAGGAACAATGATCATCAAATGGTTATTAAGTTTTTAAAAGAGAACATCCTTTCCCGGTTCAGAATGCCTTGAGCCATCATTAGTGATGGAGGTTCACATTTCTGTAATAGGCCATTTGTGAACTTAATGAAGAAATATGACATCTCCTACAAAGTGAGCACTTCATACCACCCACAAACAAGTGTGCAAGTTGAAATTTTCAATAGGGAAATTAAACATATTTTGGAAAAAAACAGTTAACCTTAACCGCAAGGATTGGTCAGTTTGCTTGACCGATACTTTATGGGCTTATCGTACTACATTTAAGATTCTTATTGGAATGTCTCCCTTTAGACTTGTCTATGGGAAGGCTTAGCAGTTACTTATGGAGTTAGAACATAAGGCCTACTGGGAGATTAAAAATTTGAACTTTAATTTGGATAACACTGGATCGTTGCGCAAACTTCAATTGAATGAACTTGAGGAAATTCGGAATGATGCATACAAGAACTCGAGAATTTATAAGGATAGAATGAAAGTGTTTCATGACTAACACATTCTTTGAAAATCAGCCACACTAGGTCAGAAGGTCCTTTTGTAAAATTCTTAATTACATTTCTTTCTAGGTAAAGTCCAATCTCGTTGGACCAGCCCTTTAACTATTACTGATGTTTATCCTCATGGGGCTGTCAAGATTTACAATCCAAATAATGGAAATGGATTCAAAGTAAATGGACATCGTTAAAAGCCATTTGTTGAAAATTTTGATTAAGAGGACATGACAATATCTCTGATTAACCCTGTTTACTAGGATTGACCTCCTAGTCTGACGGAGGTATAGGTAGATTTATTTGATTTCATATGATTTAGGATTAAGATAGTTTGCTTTCCATTGTTTAGGATATTTTTTTTTTCACTGTTTAAGATAGTTTGCTTTCTGTTGGTTTAATTATTATGTTAACGCATCTTCACACTGAGACCATTCAAAAAGCCTCAAAATTTCTTCTTCAGGTATTACCTTTCCATTATTTCCCTTCTCTTTTCATTGCCCCTTTTGCATTACATGCTCATTTCTTTTACATTGAGGATAATGTAGATTTTTCAGTTGGGGATGGGGGATTAAGTGAACTAATTAGTGTTTTCTCAGTTTTGAGCAAAAAATTTGAAAATTTTCAATGTTTTAAGTTGAAATCTATTTGGGAAGCGATGAATTATGTACTTAAGAATGCGTTGGGTATGATAAAAATAGAGATTGAATTTTGGATTGTTAGAGTTTGATCAACTAAGTAATCTATCACTTAAGTTCTTGCGCTCAATTAATTAAGAGATAATTTGAATATCATGTTAATCTAAATCATAAGACACATTCAATTTATCTTCTGTAAGACATGCCAGAAGTTCTGGTTGTTAGTATGTGAATCATTGATAGATGGTGAGAATCGAGTCTGGAGAATTTTATCCACCTTAAAAGAAGAAAAGAACCAGTTAAAAAATAGGAGATTGAGAAAGAGGTCATGAAAAAGAATAAAAAAGAATGAAAATATGGAAAAGAATGCAAAAATAAAAAAGAATGAATAAAAAAATTGACCGTTGATATAAAATTAAAGACGGGAAAAAGAAGGAAAAAGAGGATAAGTTCGGAATCAGTACTTGAGTTTCAAGTGATCTTGAAGTGATGAGTATGACTAACATGATGAACTATTCGTACAGGAAGTAAGTTGATTTTCACTGAGCACATTTAAAAACTTAATATGTAAATAATGCTCAATTTAATGGACAAAGAATTTACTTGATTGGTTACTTATGTGGTTTGGATCTGAGTTTTCAAAACCCTACTTTCGTATCTTAATTTTACCCATTCATACTTGAGTGTACGAAAGATTATTTTCCTATAGAGGTTTTGGATATTAAGCATTGAGATTTATTTCGTGCACACTTTGCTTAGGACTAGCAAAATGTTGGTTGGGGATTGTGTTGAGGGTCAAATATTGCATATTATCCCCCATTTATATCTTGGTTTTATGAACATGATAATATTTAATGTTCTATTTTACTCATGTTTGTGTTGCAAGGTGAATTTAAGGGCTTTGATTGAAAAGGGCGCTAAAAGCATGGATTTGATGCTCGACAATCACTAAGGCAAGGGATGGATCTTAGGAGACCAAGATTGAAGAATTCATATGCCAAAGATCCAAGAAAACCAAGTGAGGAATAAAGAAAATCAAAGATTCGAAGTGAAGAAAAGGAATCCTGAAATTGGCCTGAAGAAGTATATTCTAAAACTCTGGGTCATTCTATGAAATTGCGTAGAGTGAAGTCTATTTTGGAAAAGTGTGCAGAGTGAAGTCTGTTTTAGCAAACTATGTAAATTTGAGACGGTTTCTAGAGTTTTCCAACTAGGTGCGAAAGTTAGAGTTTCACAAGTATAAATAGGACTCCCTAAGATGTTCTTAGGTATCTTCTACAGTTTAAGGAGTGAAGCAAAAGGGTGGAGAAGCCGTCGCCAAGAGTTTTTCTTCTTTTTCCTTAATTGTTTTCATGCTTTCTTCTAGAGTTTTAAATCTAATCATGTCTATAGTTAGCTAAACCTCTTAGATAGGGCTAAGAGGTGAAGCTTGTAGCTTGATGGAATGTTTTTATTTTTTAATTCATGTTTATATTGAACTTACTTTGATTTTAGTTTGATATTTAAGGAATACTTTCAGTTTTTAATGATTTATTGTTACTTAAATTACAGTAGATCTATAATAGCTTTGAGTATCTTCTTGTTCTGTTTTGAGATTATGGGATTGATAAATCTTGTTGTTTGCCATTGTCTTATGGGCATGGTTTGGTGATGGAATCCCTACCGATTATCATAATTCTCTTCTTTTGAGAGTTAGGTTAAAGGAAGTTCAAATTTGATCTTAATTGCTATATCTTCCAATTGAATAGGATATGACTCCAATTCCAATTATGTTACTTAAGTTAAGTAAGGAATCACCCTAATTGCTACAAGTGGATCCTTGGAAACCTTAGTTCCCACCTTTGAATTCTTAAGTTTCTAATTACACATTTCACAATTACTTCCTTTAAGTTCATATTTAGATTTATATCTTTTTCTAGTTCTACTTCTAGTTGCTTTCAGAAGACACATAGATTAGTCCCTGTAGATTCGACCTCAGTCGCAATGAGATTATTACTACATCGCAACCCTACACTTGGGGTTGTGAACATAACGTAATAAGGGTCGATGTTGTCATGTTATAAGGATCGTAGGTCCTGTCGTGATTTATGTGTCGAATCCAATCCGTCTATTGGATTTAGAATTTTATTTAACGTCATGGGCCAAAAAATGAGTTACATCCAAAATATTTATGTCCCAAAAGGTTTTCAATGGTAGGCTTTCAATTTCACTACTTTCTATGGTGTGATCCACATGAGCCTTTGATATGCCTCATTTTTGGACTCATCCCATAAAATGATATTTCAAAATGAATAGACGACACGGATAAAATATATACATCACAGTGGGCCTAATAGGGCCATTCATCTCTACATATATAGGGCCGCGTAAGTCGAGTGACCTGACTTACTAAAATAATCTTCCTAAGGTCTCAGGAGTTCGAACTCCTCCGGCTAACATGACTTACTAAAATGAGATCAAAGCTACATGAGTCCCACAATGATGTATTTATTATATCCAAACCGTTCATCAATTTTTAGAGATTATTTTAGAGCATTAGCCAAAAAATAAATCATATCCAAAGCTCAAATGGACCACACTAAAAACAGCAGCTAGATAATCATTTTCACTGTTAAAAAATTTGTAGGGCCCACCGTAACGTTTATTTTCCATCCAATATGTTCATAAGGTTGCAAATACTTGTATGAAGAGGAAAAACAAATTTCATGTTGATCCAAAACTTTTGTGACCCCCAAGAGGGTTTTAATGGTAAATGTTAAATCCCCTGCTGCTTTTTGCAGTGAGGTACACTTTATCTTTAGATCTATCTTATTTTTAGTCTCAAGCCTTAGGACGAGCTCGCCAAATTGATGGATGGTTTGGATATAACACATCCTTCATGATGGGACCAACAACTATATAGTTGTGTCATACACCATCCAATCGGCTTCCGTGCCCCGGATACGGACGCGGATTAAATAGGGTGCGGATTAGCTACTGACAGGTTGAGTAGCGAGATTGGCTACTGAAGTGACATCACCAAGTTCTATGGGCCCCACCATGATGTATGTTTTGTATCCACACTGTCCATCCATTTTTAAAGATCATTTAGGGAATTAGCTAAATAATGACTCAGATCCAAATCTCGAGCGGACCCCACCACAGGAAATAGTGGGGAGAGTAATCATGTTATATAGGTCGTGGGTCATGGTTATCCAAAGTTCAATTGGATTATACCATGGCCTTAATCTATAACCTTCGATCCATTTACACTACCAAAAATGGATCGTGGTTGTCATGGGTCGTAGTTGTCATGTTATATGGGTCATGGTTGTCATGTTATATAGGTCGTAGTTATCATGGGTCATAGTTTTCATGTTATATGGGTCGTGGTTATCATGTTATATGGGTTGTGGTTGTCATGGGACATAGTTATCATGTTATATGATTCGTAGTTCTCATGTGATATGGGTCGCAGTTGTTACATGTTCACTTCCTTTACTACCAAATGAAAGGATAGACATTGGTACCATAGCCTAAGGCCCACAATGGGGTGATCCGATCCATCCACCTTGTCGGTCAACTCGCCGTGGGCCCAAAAAGTCCTTGGGCAATGTCAACTTCTAACAAACATCACAGTGAGCCTGGAAAGTTTCAAGAGTGGGTGTCATTATCATCATTATTTTCTATTATGTGGCCCACAAGAGCATTGGATCAGGCTAATATTTTGGCTCTAGCCCTAAAATGACATGGCAAAAAGGATGGGCGGCATGGATTATACACATACATCAATGTGGGCCCATATGGGTCGTGGTTTACATGGGTCGTAGTTGTCATGTTATATGGGTCGTGGTCGTCATGTTATATGGATTGTGGTTTTCACGTGTTTACTTCCTTTACTACTTATCCATTGATCCCATAGCCTAAGGTTCACAATGGGGTGATCCGATCCATCCACCTTGTCGGTCTGCTCACCATAGGCCTAAAAAGTCCTAACTTGGGCAGTGTCCACTTCTAACAAACATCACAATGGGCCTGTAAAGTTTCAACAGTCACCATTATTTTCAATTATGTGGCCCACACGAGCACTGGATCAGGCTGATATTTGGGTCTTTGTCCTAAAATGACATAGCAAAAAGGATGGGCGACATGGATTATACACATACATCAATGTGGGCCTCGATGTATGGTCAAATTCCCAGGTCGTGGTTGTAATGCAGTATGGGTTGTGGTTGTAATGTGGTAAGGGTTGTAGTTTTCATGGGTCATGGTTGTTATATTATATGGGTTATGGTTGTTATGTTATGTGGGTCGTGGTTGTCATGGTTCGTAGTTATCATGGATTTTAATTATCATGTTATATGCATTGTAGTTCTCATGTTATATGGGTTATGGTTCTTATTTTAACGCCATGACCTATAAAATGAAGACTATGACCCGTATAGCATGACAAGCACGACCCTTACCTCATGACAACCACGACCCATATATCATGACAACCACGACCCATGACAACTAGGATCCTTACCACATTACAATCACGACCCTTACAACATTACAACCACCTGATGCAACCTATGCTACTATACCGATATTGTTTGCACGACTATGGCGTGACTTGTACTAACTTGGTGACTACATGGGATAAACATACATAAGATCGTTACCGTCCATCAGATGAAACGATCTATTTATACAGTGGATACTAAATTTCATTCAAATATAAATCTTAAATGGACCATAACGTAGAGATTGAAGTAGAATTCTGAGTAAAATTTTCAATCTCAATTGTTTCCCATGGAATAGCCCGCCCGACCGTTGAATCATTCTCATCTTTGGGTCTCAATCTAAATATAAGGTGGGGCATGTAATAAATGGTGTGGATCTTATCCTCATGAAGTTATATCATACAAAGTTAGAAAAATAACGTGCCAATCCGTACCAAAGTTAGTCTGGTGTTTTTCTAATATGAGATGACTATTGATATACTACAGGAGCAGGAAACGTAAGGTATATGGGTCGTGGTTGTCATATTATATGGGTCGTGGTTGTCATGTTATATGGGTCATGATTGTAATGTGGTAAGGGTCATAGCTGTCATAGGTCATAGTTGTCATGTTATATGGGCCGTGGTTGTCATGTTATATGGGTTGTGGTTGTCATGAGTCATAGTTATCATGTTATATGAGTCATGGTTCTCATGTGATATGGGTCACGGTTGTTACATATTCACTTCCTTTACTACCAAATGAAAGGATAGCCATTGGTACAATAGCCTAAGGCCCATGATGGGGGTGATTTGTTCCGTCCACCTTCTCAGCCTGCTTGCCGTGGGCCCAAAAAGTCCTGACTTGGGCAGTGTTCACTTCTAACAAACATCACAGTGAGCCTATAAAGTTTCAACAGTGGGTTCCATTGTTACCATCATTTTCTATTATGTCGCCCACACGAGCTCTGGATAAGGCTGATATTTGGGCCCTAGCCTTAAAATGACATGGCAAAAAGGATGGGCAGCATGGATTATACACATACATCAATGTGGGCCCCACTAGTTTGGTCCTTGCCCATGCATAAAAAAGGGTTTGGTACACTCCACTTTCTTGGCATTATATATGTAACTTCTTATTCCCTAAAAAACTATACAACTACTAAAACAAGGACAAGGGCATTTTGGTCCAAGTAATTTATGGAAGCTTTTTAGAAGGTCACCCTTAGAATATTTGAAAGGTTGAATCTCATTGGGGAATTTGACCATACATTGAGGCCAGTACAGTCAATTTCCCTAGATATACACATCAGAGTGGCCCCACTGCCAATGGACAACGTGGATAAAATATATACATTATAATGGTCCCACTATCTAGTGGATAACACGAATATCACACATACATCACCTGAGTCCCACTATCCTATGGACATATGGATAAAATACACACATCATAGTGGATCCTATGACTGGACAGTGTGAATACAATGACACATCATGGTGGACCATTAGAAAGTGTGCTTATAACACATACATCATGGAGGATCACTGTTTATCGTGGCTGCAAGAATTACATTAGGGCGTGTTTGGGCACTAGGATTAGAAGGGATTAAGTGGGATGGAATTGCATCTGGTCTTGTGCCAATTCCACTCCATGTTTGGGAAGAATGGAAAAGCTTGGAATTAGATTAGATGGAATTGCATTGGGTCCCTTGCCAATTTCACTCAATGTTAGCAAGTTGTGTAGGTCCCACCATGATGTGTGGGCTATATCCACACCGTCCACCCATTTTTTGATATTATTTTAGAGCATGGGCCAAAAAATCAGGTAAATCTAAAGCTCAAGTGGACCCCACCATAGAAAGCAATGGGGATTGAATACTTACCGTTGAAAAGTTCTTTGGGGTCACATAAGTTTTAGATCTTCTCCATTTTTAGGCCCAGGCCATAAAATGAGGTTACAAAACAAATGAACAGTTTAGATATAACACATGTGTGTTATTCTTAGTAATTTCAAATGATGGTGGGTATATCCATTCAATGTACCACCTTATTACCAACACAGCATGAAATTAATCTTATCCCATGGCAACAGGGAAGAATCCCTGCCTTATGTTTTTTGAATCCCATCCCACCTAATCCCTTCTAATCCCACCGTCCAGCACGAAGGCTTTGCTCCCAACCCTCCCCTTCTACTCCCCATTTTTCTCCTTTCTTTCTTGCCCCTCTATTTTCTCTCTCTTGTCTCTCTGGCTCCCTTTCATTCCTCTCTATTCTCTCTATTCTCTCTCTTTTCTTTCTCGTTCCCTTTTTTTTTTCCTCTCTCTCTTTACAAGCTTTTGGCTATGTAGACAATTAACTAAGTGTTGGATTTGCGAGTGGAGTGACCCATCATGGGTTAGGAGGGTTAGCGGATGGTGATGTAAGGAGAAGGGTGGCAATGGAATTAGTGGAATACTACATCCATTGATGGGTGAGGGAGGTCGAAGGTGTGGTGGAGGGCATGCATTAATACATGTGGGATGTGGAATGGAGAGAGAGAGAGAGAGAGAGAGAGAGAGAGAGAGAGAGAGGAGTGTTGGAATGGGCCATGAGCTTTAGCTCAATGGGCTTAACATGATGAAAGTCCACCACATAAGGTGATGATGATGTGAAAAGTGAAGTCTAAGTCGACCCTTTGGTCTTGATCAACACTCTCTTACACTACACCAAAATATCAAATTTGGTACGAAACTAGATTTTGGTTCTAGAACGGCTGAACGTTTTCAGCTGTTCCAGATTTAAAACCGTACCACATTAGGAAAAAAAAGAATAAAATAATATTCTAACCTAACCAATCAGCGTACGACCATTTTCTAATTAAAAACTCCCCCTCCATACCCTGTTCTCTCCCTCTATCCTTTTTTCTTCTCATTTGGTTAGAAATCGATTTCCTCTCTCGTTTTTCTTCTCATTTCTTCCAGCCAAGGTCTACTAGCCTCCCACCTAGGCCCTCTCAAAACCCACATCTCCTTCCAAAACCTCAAACTCATCCCTGTCAAAACCCCCATCATTGTCCGCACCTAGCCCCTTTCAAAACCCTAAACCCCTATAGATCGAAACCCATCGATTTTGCATATGAAACCTTTCGATCTAGCAATGCTCCCCTCTAACACTGTCGATCTTGGTCATCTTCTTTGTTTACCAATTGATCTACAAAGGTCAACCATATGGGCTTATGCAGTGCACAAACGATCTGCTGAGAAGAGATTGCAGCGCGTGTTTAGAAGATGCTGTGGGTCGGATTCCTACGTGCTGAAATGGAAAACAAGGTGGGATAGTTGTTGGACCAAGTTGCAATTCGAGGTATGAGACGTACAGGTTCTATGAGGACTTGGGCACAATACCGGCTCCTCCATTAACTAACACAACTACCACTGTTAAGTTTTCAGATCTTCTTTTCTTGATTTTTGTCTGTCTTTTTAGTTAATCGAAGACAGAGACAAAAGGCAAAGATTGTAGGTTTGATCTTATTGTTGGGTTAGAACATATTTAAGACTGGACTCACCTAATGGATGGCTTGCGTGCAAGCTGTTTGTTCTGTGTTTTTAAAATGGACCGAGCAATGTTGACATGTTTGATGTTGAACTGAGTTTGCAAAAACATGAACTAGCTTTTTAAATTTTTCTAAGGACAGTAACAGGAGTGGATTAGGTGTTACTCAGGTAACACACCTTAGTGGTGTTACCCTTACCGTGGAGCCCACTTTGATGATGTGTTGTATATCCATGCCGTCGATACATTTTTCCAGACCATTTAAGGATATTTTTTCTTATTTTTTAAGTTATAAAATGGTATATATCTGGAATTATTAGCTGATGCTTCTTCCATGTGGATTTTTTGGAGTATATTTTTCCTTTAGTTTTTTCTTTTAGTTTTATGATAGTTTGTTCTATCAGTTCTTGATCTAGATTAGTTGATTTCATAAACACATTTACATCTGCTAGATTGAGTTCCTCACCTTTGTGACTTCTTTCTTTCACATACTTGATAACTCATGTTTGATCTGTATGTTGAGACCTCTTTGATTGATATGTATGTGAAATGTGGTAGATTAATGATGCACAGATACTGTTCGATAAAATGCTTATGAGAGAGGTTTCTGAGATAAATGTGGTTCTTCTAGAAGTGTCTTCTCTTCGGCCCTTGCCAATGTAGTTCTTTGGGTTAGGCTGCAGCTCTTGTAATTTTTATGCTTCCTCTCTGTCTTTTTTTTTTGTTGTTTGTTGTTCTTTTTCTTTCGACTTTGCCATTTTTAATAAAGTTGTCATCTTTCAAAAAATAAATAAAATCTGCAATTCCTTCATTGGATTTTGTTGCATAAAACAACTCACAATTGCCTCATGAGGACATTATGATATTATATTCTAGTATTGTAATGATTCATCCATTTCAATCATTTAATTCTTTCTCAATTTCGACTGTTTTACGTATTGTTATAGAAACTAAAAAGGGGAGTGGTGGAGGCCCATCCTTCTTAGATGGCTCTAATCAAAATGAAGAACAAAAACTAGGTGTAGCAGAAAACACTGATGGTGAAGAACATGTTGATGGTGATAATGGATGCCTGTTGAGGAAAATGTCGAAGTAGACTACTCGAATCTTCCTGGGAGACGAAGAAACTGTTTGAATTGACGCTGAAGATGGCAACTCTCTTCCAACCCATAAAAATAGTACTATCATTATGTGAAGTTAACATGACTTGTGTCATTTCCTTTTACCTTAAAATAGTAGTATCACTATGTGAAGTTTAATATGACTATTTCTTGCCATGGTTCTCTACTTGCGGAATGAGGCAAGAAAGACCAACCAAATTGCAATGCTGGCAGAGAAAAACGAATAGAAGCTCCTCTTGAGTCGAGAGGCATTTCCAAACAGAAATGGATTGAAGAGAAGAAAAAGAAAATTCGAAAACTGCTTGATGCAAATGGGTTGGACATGAGTAAGGCATACATGCTTGATACATAGGAGACAAAATAGTCAAAATATAAAAAATGGGATAAGGATCCTGCCCCACGTAGGAAATCTCTTAAGGTTTTTAATGGTTGAAGCCATTTCATTGATTTCTCTCGAATTCCTTTTTTCTTCTAACCATCAAGGTCCCGAATATTGCAAAGACCCTCGTGTTCGATGAAATGCCGAGCCGAGCCTGCTTCCTTAGAATTTCATGTTTCTGCAGTTGAAATATAATTCATGTTTATTTTTTTGATGTCCTTCGTTTATAAGGTAAATCAAATACACTTCTTGTGGAAGCCGGTCCTTTGCAACTCCTTTCATAGTAAGTTTATTCTGTATTAGTGTTGCACATGGGGTCCACAAGTCTTTAGTTTATTGTCCACAAGTTTAAGCATCTGTTGCTTTCTCATCTTGTTCTCAATAATTAGTTTGTAGAGAATTTTGAAGTTACTCATTACATACTGATAGATAGCTTATCCTATAGGGGCCCACTCAAGTGGTACTGTTACCACCAGGTGATGATGTGGTTATTTCAAACACATGGCTTTAGGACAATTTTTGCAAGCAGAGATGCTCCTTGGTGTTGCTGGCCAAATGGGTACTCAAAACTTCAATGTGGCTGATTTTCATTATCTGGATTGCTTTGATTTTTCTCTATCCTAGGACTGATTTTTTTTTTTTTCCTTTTATTTTTCTTTTTTAAGAAAGGAGAACTATCCTAGTTCACTATAGGAATCCTATTTATGCTGTCCTAATTTTACATGTAACTGTAATAAAATATGATGTTTCTATTGTTGATGGAAAATACTCCACTAATCATAAACTGAACATTCTTTCTGTGGCCTTGTCTCCACCGAAAATGTAGGTTATTGGCACTTCGCACTTTTCTCCAACAGTCACTTATAGAACAACCAACTCACTGGATCGGTTATCTTCCTGGCTAATCTCCCACTGTCTGAATTGTATGTCTCAAACTCAAGTGTGTTCTAGCAAGTCTTTAAACATGTTTTATTTTTGTGCACATAATGAAGCATTTCTTGATCATTGATTTGCACTATGTGAGACAGCCTATTTGTGTAATGTCGGTTGTTTCATTTACTTTGGGTTGGCATCTGTAGAGTCTATATAGGGATTTGGGGCTGCACAATTAAGCACAGCCAATTATCAATCAACATGACGGGCATATCTATAATGTCATCTGTTGTGGTTGCTTTGAGTGGGCTCCAAGGTGCAATCCAATTACGATATCTTTGCATTTCAAAGATCTCTTTATATTGGTTCTCTAATTCAGCTTTCTTTTCTATTGATATCTTCAAGGTAAAATTTTCCACTAAAAACATCTCGCTATTGTATTTTGGGGTTATTTTGTCACTGTATCCATATTCTCCCAAAGATTCTTCACTATTGTATTCCACAGACAAGCACACAAATACATATATATTAATTTATATATTGTATATTGAAACCTCTAACAAATCTGTCGACGATCACAATACATGTTTAGACTGTCAGTCCACAATGTATTCTTACCTAAGAATGGGTTCCTTTTCAAAGCAAATCTTTTGCTTTAACATGATTTTTTTCAGTCGGTAAATGCCATTCCTAGAGCATACTGATCCACTTCTTACTAGAATGATAATGTTCATTATTTGCATTGCAGGAAGGAAATGAGTGCATATTATTTGGAGCATGCTACAGTTAATCATATCCAAAAACACTTTGAAATTTTGAAGAAGAACCTCTCTCCTTACTTTCATTGGGCCTTGCAATTCCTGTATATGTTTTGGAAGAACCATCAACAACTTTCTTCATGATTGCAATTGTTTGATTTTCTAATGTTTCTCTTCATATTTTCCAGTTGAGGGAATGTGCATTTTCTAGGTCGACATTTCATGTTAATATGCTTGTTGATCCAAAGGAGGTAACTAGACCATTTTTTAAATGAGGCTATTTTATCATGATTTTTTTCTTTGGTCTTTATAACTCGGAGAAAAACTATAAGCCAACTGTTTTTCCTACAGGCCATGGCAAATCTTACAGAAGTACATTTTCTGCCCTTCAATCCCGTCGACAAGCGGCGATTACATACATTGATTCTGACGGTAACTCGGTATCGAGCTAGCAAAGGAGCTCCTGAACAGGTATTTACAGACTTGAATAATAAGAGAAAATGCTCCACAAAATCCCTGTTAGATTATGGATGGAAACTACATTCACTGGTATAAAAATTATTGAGCCTGTTTCCAATTTAAGGATGTGCTTAGCAAGATTGCATTTTTTTCATCTGTGTTCATCAACTATATTTATGAATTTGAAAATCCTTACAAAGACAGGAATTTTTCCCCATAAGATGCTACTTTTTTTTTTTCCTTTTTAAATATATACTGTACAAAGTCTCAACATGCTTTATGCGGAATTTACAAACTCTAATTTCACATTCATCACACACAAACAATTTCTGTTTCATCTTTTTGTACTATCATGTCCCACTTTTTCTCCTCTCTCTCTCTCTCTATTGCTTATTCAGAACACTATAACCACATCTCAAACCACGAGGGTCTTTGCTTCAGATACTAAATCTATGCGAAGAAAAACATGAAATTGCCAGAAGAGTGCATGCCATCATTGACAAGTTTACAGAAAGAGGACTATGTTCAGTCAGAGTTGCTTATCAGGTACAACTAAAACACTTAAACTAACTTTTTATTCTAAGGGAAAATTAAATTGTGGACTACTATATGGTAGAATTTTACTTGCCCAAGGAACTAAAACCAATTTAGGCTTTCAACGAATATTGATAACTCATGATTTAGAAAAATGAAATTGGAATTTAAAAACCATAGTTTGCATTCCTTTTCTACTCTCATCATTTACCTGCCGTTGTTCTGACATGTTCGACATTTTTTTAAATTATTATTATTATTATTATTTGTGGTGGTGCTTGAATCAATGCTCGAAAAATATTTAGCCTATTCCTGAGAAATCTAAAGATAGCCCTGGAGGTCCATGGACATTTTGTGGGTTGCTGCCATTATTCGATCCGCCTAGACATGACGGTGCCGAGACTATTCGTAGAGCACTAAACCTTGGGGTCTGTGTGAAGATGATTACAGGTATGTTGCTTGTGTGATGTTTATTGAGATCATGGGATTTAACGTTGGATTGACAAGTGTTCTCATGAATAAATCGTGGCATTGAATTTTGAATGAAAACATTTCTAACTTATATTTTTTATGATCCGAAAAGTCTCAAAAACCTTATGGTGCCTCTTGAGCTGACAAACTCTTACCTCTTGTATCTATCTGAAACTGAAATGCTTTGTGTTGAATAGGTGATCGCTGGCAATTGCAAAGGAGATAGGACGATGTCTTGGCATGGGAACAAACATGTATCCTTCTTCAACGCTTTCGGGCTGTGACTGATTCAGGAATTGTGGAATTTACTTTTTTTCCTTGTTTGACACCATGCTTTTGGACCATCTAACTGCCTAATTTGTTAATTGGGTAAAGGGTTGTTGTTCAAATCTCTCAACAACACACTTCATGAATTGGGTGGTAGTAAAATTACCAAATTCATGAATTACATGTTGATGCAAAACTTCTTGCAGGCTTCATTTTTTTCTTCTTTCTTTACAGTGAGCTTTGAATATTGGTCTTTCATATTCATATGCATTGATGGGGATCTCATACAAGTGTGCCACATAGCCATATGTGTCTGTGCACGTATCGAGTTTATTGGGAATGTCCATCACAGTTTTTTAGTTTGTTTTAGATGGCTTGGGTTCTACAACATTCAACACAGCAATTGTATCACCTATATACTATGTGATGTTTACGTCCTTGACCATTTTGGCTAGTGTGATAATGTTCAAGGTAATCGTTCCCACTAGTTGAATACATGAATGAGCACTGTTTTGTTTCTTATTTGCCTTCTTTCTAAAAAAAAAATTGTGATAAAAATGGGTAACTCTATCAGGATGCTCAATTATTTTGCTTGAGAGGTATTTTGATTTTATTTATTTATTTCAGAGGTATCATATTGTTCTACTTCTCAGTTGGTTCTTATTCTGACACAGGGGTTCAAAGAAAACTAGAAATGGATTATCAAGTGTGCAGGGAAACTTGTGTTACAGTTCTTATTACTGATTTGGTGTCATGTTGACCTCATGATCTCACTACTTATTCTCCAAATCAAAAATAGGTCACAAGAAAAAGAGAAGTCACCGAAGAGCTATGCCAAATAGCCGAGGCAAAGAACCACCAAAGAAGAAAAAAGCTTGACCAGGTATGCACATATTATTTCATTAGGCTAAAGATTACAAAATATATGAAGCTTTGTAGTGGAAATAATGGCTCTTTGATGGAGCTCATCATTTTACTGAGTTATCTCAAGAAAGTGTACTGTTATATTCATGCATGCGTACTGTAATTGTGATGAGGCTATTAATGGATGGTTTTTTTAGAAATTGAATTTATTTCTTTCTTCCACTTTCAATAACAATGGTGTTTCTTAGATTAGAAATGGTTTGTCAAAATTTGAGAATTTGATGGTATGTTAACATCCAAATTTCTTCTTCTTGGATTTACATTTAACATCTTCCTTGTTTCTGTAGCAACTTTACTCGCTCCTCAATCCCATTTATGAAGCTCAAAGATTGGAGCAACAGAAGTTATCTTCCTTGTTTAGCTTGAAAATCTTCTTCTCGATTCCCAAGGCAAAATTTCAGATTTTGGTCTTGGTGCATTGCCCCAGCAAAGTAAGTTGATAGTCTGTTGCATCCATGAAGGTGCTCCAGCCATTTGTTACTATGCATGTTTAATTGTCGTTTGTTTCTCTTTCCATGTGCAGGTTGTTGCACTTCTCTAAGAGGGACGTGGAACTCCAAATTATGTTGCCCCTGAGGTACTCACTCTTTAAATACTACTCCTCTAATGCAAAATTTGTTCATCTTCTGGACAAGTGAAAGTTCTTTTACTTTTTGTAGCCTTCTATGGCTATTCACAAAAGTAGGATTTTGAATCCTACTCTCTCAAACGTGCCAATATGGTACATTTATGCGAAGTCTGATGATGCAGGACTATTTGAGCCATTAGATGGGGTCCACGGTTGACCCCACTGATGCTTGGATGTAAATCCGGTCATGAATTATGGTCCAATTGGAATGTGGGGCACACCGGTCAAACCAGATAGACCACTTTCTGAATACGACATTTAGTTTTTTAACTTTCAACACGAATCGGCATGGACACAGACATTCCATGGCAGAGACAGATATATGAGGTTTTCTGTTAGGGTGTGTTTGATTAGCCAAATATATGAGGTTTTGATGATATCGTGCACCAATTAGACTGATTAATTTACTGTATGGTTTATATATGTGTATTTGGATGGTATCCTCATTGTTGCATGTTTGATGGGCACATTATCTGAAATGGCATTGATAGGACTAACCATCATGGGCAGGTTGTGATCCTAAATTTGACAGTCTTACTCCACAAAATCCACCAATACCAGTCTGATTTTGGGATCATGTCCATCAACAACCAGATTTTGGGATCATTTCAAAAAGAATATAGGCTAATTAGTTAGAGTAGTTCTATTTATTTTTATCTGATAAATGGGGTGGATTTATCTGAAGAGGAGGCAGAAGCTTCTCTTAATTTTCTATTGAGTGAAGCTAATGAAGTTTTGATCAGTGCTTTTCTTCTTCTTTTGAGAGCCAAAGGAGAGTCATTCGAAGAAGTGAGTGGTCATATGTAACATTTTATAAAAGAAAGTATAATATGTGATGTTTCTGAATATTAGAACACAAGCATGATTGAGAGAGAAGCTCCATAAGCTTGATTCATAGACTGAAATTGATAAGCATATTACTCCTTTACAGATTTATAGATCTCTGCATTTGCAGGTTGTGGGATTGGCGAGGGCAATGTTCGAATGCTGTAGGAAGGTTGAAGGAATGACTGATGTGGTTGATATTGTTGGAATGGGAGGTGATGGGACAAACACGATTAACATATCAACAGGGGCTTGTATTCTAGCTGCTGCCTCTGGTGTAAAAATTGCCAAGGTGATTCTCCTTTCACATAAGAAATAATGTTGAAATTATTCTAGTATATACTGTAATTAGAATTCTATGTTATGGTAGCAGCAAGGAAACAGATCCAGTTCTTCTGCCTGTGGAAGTACTTTAGTAGTCTTGTCAATAGGTTTGCTTCAATACAACTCAACATATTACAATAAGATACGTCGGCAGTCTAGCCATTGGATTTGTTTTTTTCAGTGACGAAAGCCATTTATTTGATAAGGCTCCCCTTAAATGGGGGATAACCAAGAAAACTCTTAGATTGAATATTTCAACCCATTGATTATACAAAGGAAAGTTTATGGTGATTGTTTATGTTCAAAGCAAAAGAGAGGTTATCAAAGGGCTGAAATAACTCAATCGAGAGCTTCTATTTGTTTTTGTTGTTGTTATTTTATTTTTAGGGTTTCTATTTGTTTCATTTACACTGTACAAAGTGAGACTGCTCGAATAACTGGTATGGATCATTGGAATGTGTTGGGATGTATTTGAGCGAACCTCTCTCCTTGAAGATTGTTGGTCGTTTCCTCTATGTTTTGTGTTTGAACTCTGGTTATGTCATTTCTATGTAACAAGTAATGTTTAAAGGAATTTACGAGAAACCCGACAACAACAAGCATGGTATCTGGCATATGATTCTTTTTGGTCTCAACCTCAACTGCAATGCATGGGTCATCATGCAGACATTTTTCATGTTTGTTCATTTATTTGTGTGCAATTTGTTGTTCCGTTTCATTTCACAGGTTTGACACTCATTGATTGCTCTGCCAATTCAAAGACGATAGTTGTGCTAAAGCTGGCAGTTGATTTGGGTTGTTGTATTGTGTTGGCAAATAAGAGGCCACTTACATCTGGAACTGTTACCTCTTATCCTAACCTTTCCTTATCTAATAATATGGCTTTTGAATAATGCAATTAGGGGAAGTTTGGAATATGGATAGACCCTAGAATGCAGATGTAATTTAATCATCCTTACGTCTGCATTTTGTGGGATGTTGGGTTTTTTGGGCATCTCATTCTCTTTTATCGTCTTTCCTGCAGGAAGATTATGAGAAGCTAGTCTCAAACTTGCGTCGCGTTCAATATGAATCAATTGTAAGCTTGTTTATTCCCTGGTTCTGCTAACCGTATCCACTTTTCTTTTCTTTTGTACTTAGAAGCATAACATTTATTGCAATTTCTTTGTGTGTCATTTCTCATGCTTCGTGAATGGTATTCACTTGTGCACCCTTATGTCCAGCCCATGCAATTTCTTTGGGTGTCATTTCTCATGATTCGTGAATGATATTCACTTGTGGACTTTTAAGCAATGCTCTATGGACAGTGGGTCCAACATTTTAGACAGTTTGGATCAATTGCTACAAGTTGCTTCTACACTTGATTTTAGATAAAAAGCCTAGAGGCTACAGCCAGTTTCAGCCGTAAGTAGAACTATGGATTGATCGGTAGATCTGATACATGCAGTGACACCAACTTTTAGTCCATTACCATCTTTTTGGCCAAAATTTTAATTGCCTATAACATCTCCACCATGAAAATGATAGGACCCAATATGAAGATCTGACATAAGCGAAAGGTGTGTCCGGACAGAAGATCACCTGTCATGAAAATGAGGCCAGTCCACCCATTAGGTGGGTCACACCTGTACGTTGAACCAGACCATTAGCCATCGTGTGATTTTCAAATCAACGGTGTGGTCCACCCAATGAAAGTGCAGGCCCCATTTTTGCACCAGGTGATCTTCATAGTGCAGCCCACCATTGACATGGCTCAGATTTCTATGTAAGTGACACGTGCACTGGAAAGATGGCGCTGTAGGTGATCAGTTCTCCTTTGAGATCACATACATGGTATCCATGTGAACTTTCACATGGACCCCTGAGATCAAAGCCGTGCAGAAGTAGGCCACGAAATAAAGATTACATAAATTCCTGGAGACTCCATCCATGGTGGGGCTTATCATACCAACGGTTTAGATCACTTATATCACACCTGCTTACACAAAATGGATGGACACTATTCACATTTTAGGATAAGACTTCGGTGCGGGTTTACTACCATTTACAAAATTGTGGTGACTAGTCCACATGCACCGTTAATCAGTCCATCCATAGTGCGAGTAGAGCTATACAACCATTAATACATAATGTCATTTCTCATGCAATTTCTTTGGGTGTCATTTCTCATGCAATTCTTTGGGTGTCATTTCTCATTTCTCTGCTAACCGTATCCACTAGTATTCACTTATTAGGTTGTATGTTTTCTTGGTCATGGAAGAGAAGAAGATGCCCATGAATTTTTGAGGTCAGCTATTTAAACTATCTCTGGAGTTTATGCTGCATCCATCTGGACATATATTTTATCATTTCAAATGCATGCAATGATATCCTGTTAATGGGTGATTTTGGCAAGTATGCTATTGATACAATGCAATCTGTGTGCCTTAAGGAAGCTGGTGCAAATGCAACGGACCCTTTGGTAGGCGAAACTACTCGTATACAACTGATTTTCGGGGGTTACCTTCGATCTTAAGGTACAACTATGGTCCTCGAGATCGAGAGCATTTTCATCAGATCTAAGCTATGTCTTTAAGCTTGGACAACATGTATTACCAACACAACCCACAAGCTGAAAACAGCCGGCAACAGCATTCTTTAGGCCTTCTCCAGCCTTCCAGGCAGCTGATTCAAGCCCAACAGCAACAACACCACTACCAATACTTCCAGCACAGAATTAACAGCTCATGACATGTACTAGAAAAGAAGGAAAAAAAATGTGTGAATCATTCTATTGTCTTTTTCTATTTGTGTAATTATTTGGCATATAATACCAGTAGATTACATACCCCACTCTCTCTCATACAATGAACAAAGTGGTTTAAAATTGTTCTTAAAATTCCATCCTAAAATCTGACCGTTGGCAACATTAATAAGCATTCAAAACCGTTTTTAAAATTGTGCCTAAAATGTTGACCGTTGGCACCAGAACGGTTTAAAATCGTTCATAAAATTCCGTTTCTAAAAATTGAAACGGTACCCAAAATGGTTCTGAACCGTTCCTGATTTTCTGCGACACCTCATTTAGGAACGGTAGTAAACCGTTCCTGAAGCATTTAGGAACGGTTTAAAACCGTTCCTAAATGACGATTTTGGTGTAGTGAATTAAGTTGTGTAACTGTACCATGTGTGTGCGTGCTAACTCACAAGTGCACATGTGTGAACTTGTGCCGGTACAGAAATATGGTCACACATGTAGGGGTAGCTGGGATACATACAAGCAGTTCAAAACAGGCTCAGGAAAATTGCCAATTCATTATATGCAAGTCCTGTAGTTCCCAACACACTGATACCTAACACAGTTCTCAGGCGCCCACTCATGGTATGCATGTATGAAATTCGAATCATTCACCTGGAAGGCCCAATCACAAATGGGCCATATGTGGAAAAAAAAAAAAACGGAGTGTTATTCAGGTCATCCTAACTATTGATTTTAATTTTAAATTTTATTTATTTGTTTATTTATTTATTTTTTAGACTATGGACCGAATTCTTTCCAAACAACTTGAATAATTCGAATGAATGCATCCCCAAAACGCTATTGATTTCAAAACTTCGGTTCGACTACATACATCGTTGGTTGGACTTTTCTGACAGCCCATGCAGTAATTTCGAAAGAAGAGTTAGATTTTATTTATTTATTTATTTTATTTTTATAAATTTCCAACTACACATGTAAATGTTAGCAATACATTCCCCACCATAATACATGCCGTCTACACTATTAAGATCCAGACGGAAGAAATTTTGCAAATCAATGTGGTAATTCCATATTACGAAAACTAACCTCATCAACACTCATCGTTCTGACATTTGATTTAAAGTCAGTCAACTGAAAGTCCAGTCTTGATGAAGATCGTGACCACACACGAATGTTGAACCTTACAAAGCAGCCCACGTGCAAACACGTTCCATTCTGAAACATGAGAATACGTGTAAAGCATATATGCGCAGGTTTCATCTCTCTTGCGCTGAATTGATTAAGGGGGCGGGCCTCTCTTTTATCGGGTCATAATCAGTCGACGTGGACTGATACTCGTTGAGTAGTCGGATCCACATCATCCATGGATATTTTAGTGCTGGGATTTTCCTACCATCGTGATGCTTTCAGCCAATGGGGCCTCTCCTAGATTGTAGTTTCCTAAATCCGGTAATGAAAGATGCTGCTCATTGATCAGGTGGGGCCCACAGTGACAATGCCCTGACCAAGAATTCTGGTCAATCCACTTTATGGACGGCTAGGAAAGAAATCACTGTCTATTATACATGTGTCCCAACTAATGAGTGGACCAATCTAGTTTTTAGGTAGGGGTTTGTCCAATGGTGGGCCCCACTTGATAAATGATCCATATCTCAAACATTTGCTGGTCTCCTTGCATGAATTGCCTTAGCATTTTGAAATGCTAAAAGAAGGATCATATACACAACTTTCTCTTTACTTTCAAGGCAAGTCGGCTGCAAAAGTGTTTTATATGCTAACCTACAGCCGGTTGTAGGTATAGCTTTCTCATATAAGATGCATTGCTTGAACTACTATGGAATACGGAGATGAGTGGTTACAAACATAAGATATCCAAGAAGAACCTCAAAATCCTTCCAACTGCATCCATGTCACGTTTACAATGCACGTATGTGGCAACACATCAAATTTGACCTAACCAGTCTATACTATTCTAATTATAGATTTTATAAAGATTAGCCAGTACATTCTAGCTTTACACTTGTTGATGATGTGGCATGGCACCCAGAATTTTGTTTTGTCATTAAAGATTACTATCGCTGTAATGTGGACCACCTAACCTCAACCTTTCCAAAACCACCGAATCAGAAAGGAGAGGTTGGAAAATACGGAAGCTACTAAGAGTTAGAAGAATCTATTTTCCTTGGAAGGGTTGCAGTCCTTGTTGAATGGTAGGGCCCGTGCTAAAATTTCAGCCCTTGGAAATCCTTGGACATACAAGAAGTTGGAAGCACCTGGTCTTAATGAAAAACATTGAGAATCATTTCAGACTAATGATTCTCCCAAGAAGCCAATTTCACTTCACGTCCCGGTCGATATGGTTTCTATGCGATTTTCTTCCAAAGCCAATGGAAGTTGATACTGAAAAATGGTACGCAATGACCCAGGAATTCAGGAGGACAGTTATTCCATTGCAACTGCAAATCACAATCTCATTAGCCGAACTCCGAAAACGAACCACCCACAAGCCATTCATAAATTTCGGCCCATACGCCTTCCTCTGTAACATCTCTTATAAGATTTGTTGTTGCTCGAATTTGGATGGGCGAAGATTGCACCTTCACTAGCAGTGTATAAAATACAATGGGGGTGCTGGTTTTGGCCGGGACCCCCCACTGCCTAAGTCAGGCAAGTTGAATTATACTTGAAATTGGACTTGGATTAGGAATTTGGTGCTTGTCTTTATCTGATGATAGTGGGTGTATTCATAGGGTGCTTAGGTGGCTTCTTGATGGGTTTTTTTCACCCGTCTTCCACCGGTCGTGAGCCCTGCTCGATCGGTCATGGGCTGGTGTTCGACCAGTCAAGGGTTCGAGTCATGGTACGACTCAAAGTCCAGCGAGTTCGGACTATTTTTCTCCGTGGTCTTCGACCAGTCGTATGTGAACTTCGACCAGTTGAAGGTGGGCTTCGACCAGTCGTAGGTGAGCTTCGACCAGTCGAAGGAGGCTAAGACCAGTCCTGGAATTTCAAGGACTAGTCGTAGGTACAGTTTGTTCCGCGATTTTGCGCGAAACTGCGGATTTGAGTCCTTTCGCAACTGGGATGCGAAAGGAAAGTTTCCTAAGCTATAAAAGGGGTTGCCTAGGGTTTTCTAGGCATAACAAGAGGGTTTCTTAAAGCTTTACAAGGGATTTGATAAAGGGTTTAGGGCTATCAAAAGGTGAGAGAGAGAGGAAGAGAGAGAGGGGAAGCTTATAGAAGGGAGGTTCTGCTCGTGGAGGTTATCTACTGTGTAATCCATATCTCAGCGCTTTTATGTCCTCGTAATCGGTTAGATCTCTCCGTTTTCTCTATTTCTGTTATTGTTTATCCACTCCCGCGTGAGTGAAGAAGGTTGTAACGTTCTACTTCATAGTGGATTGTTGATCTGGACGAGGTCCCGTGGTTTTTACCTCTTTGAGGGTTTTCCACGTAAAAATCTCTTGTGTGGTGTGTGATTGATGCATTGATTATTTTCATTGCTTTATCATCCATAATTCTGGTATGTTCTGGAGGGCTAGATCCTAAGGTTTTGTGCAAGGCCCCCAACAAAGTGGTATCAGAGCTAAGTTCATTGAACGGATAGGATCGATTTGGAATTATGGAAGGTGGCTCATCAAGGATGATCAGCCTCAATGGTTCTAACTGGACCATATGGAAGGCTAAGATGGAGAACTTGCTTTATTGCAAGGAACTATATTCTTCAATTTTAGGTATATCAACACAATCCAAGAATATGACTGATGATGATTGGAAGAAGATGGACTGAAAGGCGGTGGGGTTTATTAGACAATGGTTGGATGATTCTGTGTTCCACCATGTGTCTACAGAAACCTCAGCCGCTAGCCTATGACTGAAATTACAAGGGCTGTATAAGAGGATGATAGTCGGTAAATTTTTTTTTTTAATAAGGCGACTTATGAATCTTAAATTCAAGGATGGTGGTTCTGTGGCCGAGAACATGAATGAGGTCAGCAATATAGTGAACCAACTCACCTCTATGAAGATGGTCCTAGATGATGAACTGCAGGCTTTACTATTGCTTAGTTCATTGCCTGACAGTTGGGAGACATTGGTGGTATCTCTAAGTAACTCTGTGCCAGACGAAAAGATATTCATGGAACAGGTAACTAGTTGTCTCTTCAATGAAGAGACAAGGAGGAAGTCTCAGGGGTCTACTCAGCAAGAGGCCCTTGTGACATAGGAACGGGGGAGAGGAAAGAACATGAAGGGCAGGAAGGCCCGAGATAAATCAAGAGGCAAGTCGAGTAACAGAAAAGATGTTGATTGTTGGAATTGTGGCAAGAAGGGCCACTACAGACATGAATGTTGTGGTAAGAAAAACGACAAGAAAGGAAAAGGGAAGGAAGATGAATCAGATTCCACTGCGGTCGCTTCAGATGGCGACATGGTACTTATTCTTTCAGTAGATCATGATGTATGTCTCACGGCTACGAGTCAGGACACTGCCTAGGTGATAGACTCGGGAGCTTCTTTTCATGCGACTCCATGCAGGGACTCCTTCACAAGCTACAAGTCAGGTGACTATGGGACTGTGAAGATGGAAAATTCTAGCGTATCAAAAATCGTGGGAGTCGATGATATTTGTGTGAAAACTGATGTGGGTTGCACATTGGTTCTCAGGGATGTGAGGCATATCCTAGACCTTTGCCTCAACTTGATGTCGACGGGAAAGCTGGATGATGATGGCTATGAAAGCTGGTTTGCTGGTGGGTGATGGAAGCTCATTAAGGGTTCATTGATCGTGGCCGGAGGGAAGAAGTGTTGCACCCTGTACAAGGAAAGTGTCGGTATATGCAAGGGTGGGTTGAACGCAATGGGAGATTCAGCTATTGACATGTGGCACAGGTGTCTAGGCCACGTGAGTAAAAAAGGGCTTCAGGTACTAGCAAAGAAGTGGCTCCTTCCAGACGTGACAGGTACACCTCTCAAAACCTGTCTTGATTGTTTATCAGGGAAACAGCATAGAGTTTCATTTGTTAAAACTTCTTCTCATGTTAATAAAGTGCATGCATTAGATTTGGTTTATTTTGATGTTTGTGGTCCTATGAGGACAAAAACCTTGGGTGGGGCATTGTATTTTGTTACTTTTATAGATGATGCATCTAGGAGGGTTTGAGCTTATGCTTTGAAATCTAAGGACGAGGTCTTTGGTGTGTTTAAATTGTTTTATGCTATGGTCGAGAGAGAGACATGTAGATCATTGAAGTGCATTCGCACTGATAATGGTGGTGAATACATTGATGACTTTCATGAGTACTGCAAGTCCCTGGGTATACGGCATGAACAGACGGTTCCCAAGACCCCCCAGCATAATGATATAGCTGAGAGAATGAATTGCACCATTGTTGAGAGAATCAGATGTATGTTATCCCATGCGAAATTGCCTAAGACGTTCTGGGGAGAAGCAATGCACACGGTGATGTATTTGATAAACAGGTCTTCATCAGTCCCATTGAATGGAGAAGTACCTGAGAAGGTGTGGACTGGACAGGATCTATAATACAGTCATCTCAGGGTGTTAGGATGCAGGGCATTCGTTTACTTACCAAAAGACGAGAGGTCTAAGCTTGATATGAAGATCAGGCAGTGTGTGTTCTTAGGGTACGGTGATGAAAAATTCGGTTACAGGTTGTGGGATCCGACCGAGAGAAAGCTCGTTAGGAGCAGAGATGTGGTTTTCTTTGAAGATCAGTGGATAGAAGACATTGGTAAGCCAGAGAAGAACCAGCCTAATTCAGGTGAGCTAGAGGACATGGATTCAGTTATTCTCCCATGGTGCCTGATGATGGGGGAATACAGCAAGGTGCAGAGGACGAGGGAGTTCCTTCAGAAGATGGACCAGGGGGGCAGCCCCCACTTAATCCACCTGTTGAGCCATATGTGAGGAGGTCATCTAGGGACAGACAACCATCCAAGAGATTCTTGCCACATGAGTACATTATGCTGACTGATGGGGGAGAGCCAGAAGATTATTCTGAGGCTCTAGCCGATGAGCATAAGGGGGAGTGGTTGAAAGGTATGCAAGAGGAGATGGAATCCTTGCATAAGAACCACACCTATGATATAGTTAAATTTCCTAAGGGCAAGAAAGCTTTGAGCAACAAGTGGGTGTTCAGAAAGAAGATTGAAGAATTCACAGACGAGGTTCAAGGCCAGACTTGTGGTGAAAGGGTTTGGTCAGAGGAAAGGCATAGACTTCGAGGAGATATTCTCACTAGTGGTGAAGATGACATCCATACAGGTGTCGCTTGGGTTAGCGGCTAGCATGGATCTGGAGATAGAGCAGTTAGATGTTAAAACTGCCTTTCTCCATGGTGACCTAGAAGAAGAGATCTATATGCACCAACCAAAGGGGTTCGAAGTCAAGGGCAAGGAGCATATGGTATATAGGCTGAGGAAGAGCTTGTATGGGCTGAAACAAGCTCCACGGCAATGGTACAAGAAGTTCGACTCGTTTATGTTGAAACATGGGTATGACAGAATGGAGTCGGACCACTGTGTGTTCACGCGCAAGTTCTCAGATGGTGATTTCTTAGTTCTACTATTATACGTTGATGACATGGTCATCATGGGAAAAGACATCAAGAAGATCAACAGGCTGAAACAGGAGTTGGGTAAGTCTTTTACGATGAAAGACTTGGGCATGACTAGATAGATCCTAGGAATGGAGATAACCCGTGACAAAAGCAGCAGGAAGCTATGGCTATCATAAGAGCGGTATATTGAGAAAGTCCTAGAGCGGTTCAATATGAATGCAGCGAGTCAGTCAGTACTCCACTAGATGGTCACTTCAGATTGAGTGACAGACAGTGTCTCAAGACGAAGGCAGAGGTGGAAGAGATGCAGAAGATACCCTATGCGTCAGTGGTAGGAAGTTTGATGTATGCTATGGTGTGTACACGCCCAGACATAGCATATGCGGTTGGTGTTGTCAGTCGATACCTTGCCAACCTTGACAAAGAGCATTGGGCAACGGTGAAATGGATACTGCGGTATCTAAGAGGCTCATCCAGGTTGAGCCTATGCTATGGTGATGGTAAACCTGTGTTAGAGGGCTACACAGATGCAGATATGGCAGGTGACATAGGCTCCAGGAAGTCTACATCGGGGTTCATGTTTACATTTGCAGGGAGAGCAGTTTCTTGGCAGAGCAAGCTACAGAAGGTCATAGCATTATCAACGACAGAGGCCGAATACATTGCAGTCACAGAGGCATGTAAAGAGATGCTTTGGCTGAAGAGGTTCCTACAGGAATTTAGACTGAATTAGGAGGAACACGTGGTCTATTGCGATAGTCGGAGTGTTATACACTTGAGCAAAAATCCAAGTCAGCACTTCAAGTCGAAGCACATAGAGGTTCGGTATCACTGTATCAGGGATATTTTGGAACAGAAGGTGTTACAGCTTGAGAAGGTCCACACGGACGATAATGGGTCAAACATGATGACTAAGGCTTTGCTCAAGGGAAAGTATAAGGTTTGTAGAAACTTGGCTGGCTTGAAGAAGGTAGATCCCTCCTGGGTCAAAAAGGGAGAGATTTGATGGGTTTTTTTGACCCGTCTTCGACCGGTCATGAGCCCTGCTAAACTGGTCGTGGGCTGGTGTTCGACCAGTCGAGGGTTCGAGTCGTGGTGTAACTCAAAGTCCAGCGAGTTCGGACTATTTTTCTTTGTGGTCTTCGACCAGTCATAGGTGAGCTTTGACCAGTCGAAGGAGGCTAAGACCAGTCCTGGAATTTTCAGGACTAGTCATAGGTTACGCAGTTTGTTCCGCGATTTTACATGAAACTGCAGATTTGAGTCCTTTCACAACTGGGATGCGAAAGGGAAGTTTCCTAAACTATAAAAGGGGTTGCCTAGGGTTTTCTAGGCATAACAAGAGGGTTTCCTAAAGCTTTATAAGGGGTTTGCTAAAGGGTTTAGGGCTATCAAAAGTTGAGAGAGAGAGGAAGCTTATAAAAGGGAGGTTCTGCTTGTGGAGGTTATCTACTGTGCAATCTATATCTCAACGCTTCTATGTCCTCGTAATCAGTTATATCTCTCCATTTTCTCTATTTCTCTTATTGTTTATCCACTCATGCGTGAGTGAAGAAGGTTGTAACGTTCTACTTCATAGTGGATTGTTGATCTGGATGAGGTCCCGTGGTTTTTACCTGTTTGAGGGTTTTCCACGTAAAAAATCTCTTGTGTGGTGTGTGATTGATGCATTGATTGTTTTCATTGCTTTATCATCCATAATTCTGGTTTGTTCTGGAGGGCTAGATCCTAAGGCTTTGGGCAAGGCCACCCAACACTTCTGAGCTTGAATATGTTGATGGGATATGCTGGATTCACTGAGGGATCATATTTAGATGGGAGATTTCCTTCCAAAAGTATTGTTGGGCCCTTCTCGGTCAGCATGATCTTTGGCTAGAATCTCATCAGATTTATCCTTTCTTGGCACGATGTGGGATTCTCTCTGGATATCCTGTTGGTAAGGTCGCAGTCGTTTTGATTAGTTAAGAAGGTGGGTTAGGCATCTAAGCTCAGCTCGAAAGGTGGGTTAGGCATCTAGGCTCTTCTCTTAGGTCTCAGCTAGGTATTAGCCCTCAAGGTTGGTTCGTCTGTGCTGACTGATACATTGGTAGCGTGAGGAGCCCATTCAGGAGATTCTTTATCAACGTCGCTTTGAGATTACCACCTCTGTGGCTTGTTTTTCCATGTAATAGGTCAGTTCAGTTTTTTGCATAACGGTTGCTCCTTACTTCCGAGCATGACATATGAGAACTTAGGAAGTAAGATCTCGAACTGGTCTGTATGTGAGGAAGTTGAAATTTCAAACTATAGGTAGCCCATTTTTTTTCCTGATTTTATCGTCTAATGATGATGGTATGAACTGAAAAGGAGAGCGTTTGTCTTAGGAAAAAAGATATGATGACGGTTTCGTAGTATGAGGGGATGCCCATTAAGTGGTAAGCATTGTTCGGCTTCAAGATATTCATGGGTGGACACATGTCGCTCGACCATTTAATGCTTTGTTTGGGCGAACCCTGTGACGCGACATAGAAGAGATCATTAATCGAGGCGTCTTCTCATGCTTCCATGGATCCTACCAGTATTAAAAGCTATAAGTGCCTGTAATTGAAGCACACATAGAGTTGTCAAATTTCGTATACAAAATACTATTTAAATCTCAAGTACACTTCAGTACTCTACGACATATCATGAAGATCGGCACAAGATCGGCTCAACATCTCAAGACTTAAAGACATTAGCATGGTTGCAAAATTAAGATCTTTGTTTATGCCAACCACCATGTTATATGACCCTAGAAAGACCTTAGTTTAGGTCCTTTTGAAAAATAGTTAAAATGTGTAATTTATAGGCCAATCCAACTTACTTCAGATAACCCAACTTTAGTTTTGGCCAAGATTTCAGATTCAAAAGTTTGAAAAATCTATTGCAGATTTGGCCAGCCTAACTTTGGGTTCGTCTAGCCCGAAAGTGTCTCGGGCCAGTTTCCAGCATTGAATTCTGTAAGTGCTTATATGTATTACCACACATAAGGTTGTTAAATTTCGTGAGACAAAGATACACAATGATACCGGTCAGATAGATCCACAGTGATACCAGTCAGATAGCAAGTATGGTCAAATCGTAATTACACTACATCTCTAAAGATCAACTCAAGATCGGCTTATCATCTCAAGAAGATGTCACTCGATTTCAATATTATCATGACCAGATGATCTCTGTATTTTCTAACCAATAGATAATATAACCCTAGAAAGACCCTAAGTTAGGTGCTTTCAAAAATTATTTATTTTGGGTTATCTTTGGTGTATTTGTTTTGGAGTTTGGTCAACCTAACTCTAGTTCAGCCAGCCTAACTTCTTCGGATAACCTAACTTCAAGTTCAGGCTAAAATTCAAAATTTGTTGAAAAATCAGATAGTTTAACTTTTGGTTTCGTAGCTTAACGTGAAGTTTGACCAGCCTGAGTAAAGTTCGTGTCAAATTCTAGCAATGTAATTCTCAAATTTTTACGAGAATTTGGCCAACCGAATGAAGAATTCGATCAACCGAATTAGACATTTAGCCAGCCGAATTTCGCCTTGGGCTAGTCAAATTTTAGATAAAACTTATCCCGAGCAATCCGATAAATGTTAGAATGAATTCAGTGGAATCCGGCCAGTCAAACCTATTCTTAGGCTAACTAAATTTCCGTATCATTTGGCTATACATAGGGACCTTCGCTCATTATAAATCACAATGAAAAACCACTTAAAACATTTTGCAAGTGAGAGAGAAGCTCAGGTCTTTGTCAAGATAATTGTGCGAAATTTATATATTTATTTTAAGCTTATTTAATTTCCTTTCTCAAGATAATTTAAATCATATTCTAGAGAGTAGTATATACTCCACTTGAGAATTAAGAGAATTGAATTTGTGGCAGTAGGGTTTTTCATTTTTTTTAAATACTTTAGAACCCTATACTCTTTTTGGTTGAGCGAATACTTCCTCATTTACATTCAAGAAACAAGATCTTCTACTACAAGATTCGACTGCATCTTCGAATCTACATTTAAGATAAGTACACTGTTAATTTTATTTCATTTAATTTTTTTTTGAGATAGCCTGTGAAAATCTTAATGGGTTAATTTGTGATAGCTCATGAAAATCACAAAATGGGTTTTTGTTTATGATAGCCCGTGAAAATTACAAAGGGGGTTTTATTGTGGTAAGCCCGTGAAAATCAAAAGGAATTGTATAAGGTTGTTAAGGTGAACCTTTGAAAGCCTTGAAATAATAAAAGCTAAAATTACGAGGGTAGTTATTTTGGAAGTGGAGTAGGTGTGTGTTTTTAAGCACTGAACCACTATAACTCATTATGTGTTGTTGTCAATGTTTTTTATTTTATTTTATTTTATTTGTCGAACGTTATTTATTTCATTTCTTGTGGTGAATGTTGTACTTATTTTATCTTCTCTTACTAGTTTAAAATATATTTTTTAAAGACATTCGTGAAATATGGTTGTCCTGCCTAATATTTTAGGTGAAGGTTGTCCTACAAAATATTTGGAATCAATGTTTCAATACTTAGGTGATTGAGATTGTCTTATATATATATTCTACTTTTATTTTAATTATTTGGCATTGTCCTATTCACCCCCCCCCCCCTCTCTCTCTAGGACATTGATAGCTCATCTTTTCAATTTTTACGATGCAATTGAACTAGCATCGATGACATCAAGCGCTTCTTCGATGGGATCAAACCCTCCTTCGATGGCATTAAAGATGTCCCCAATATGTCCATTAAGCAAATCGGATTTTCTGATTTTTGTAATGGGATCGAGCCACCTTTGATGGCATCAAACACTTACTTCGATGGCATCGAAGGTGTCATCGATGGCATCGAATTGTCTATTTCAGCACTTTCAATTTATGCACTTTGATTTCTTTAGTTTTCTTCCTTCTTTACTTGGTTTCCTTAGTTCCTGGACTCTTGAATTCTTCAATTTTGACCTCCATAGATCCAATCTTCACTTGAGTAACTCTTTAAGCATCAAATCCATGCTTTAAGCATAATTTTCTCCTTAGCTCTCAAAATTACCTCATAAGAGAAAACATGTGTAGTTAGATCAATTAAGCATATTCATGTTCACAAAATCAACGTATAACTAGGGACAAATATATAATATTTCACACTTAACATATGGGCACTACATTTGAATTTTTATTATGAATGGAAAAATTTTACTCAACGTGCAACTTACTCCACTAGTAATTGCTGGTAACTCTTATTAATGATGAGATTATATTATGACAACCCCAAGTGTAGGCTGCAATGTAGTAATAACTCAATGAGACCATGGTCGAATCCACAAGGAATGGGGAACATGGCCTAAAACTAATCAAAGTTTAATTACTTGTCTAGGTTTTTAATCTAGCGATTTAGGAAAGGGTTTAAAATAAATAAATAAACAACTATGGATCTAGGAATCCACTGATAGAACTTACAAAATCCAATTTACTAATTCAATGAATAACTCAATTGGAAGAAAAGTCCTATCTTATCCAATCGGTAGATAATTCTGTGAAACCATCATTCATGTATCAAAATAGATTTGAACATCAATTGAATTGGTTTCCACAACATGCTCCAAAGTATTGATCGCATAGAATTCAAAGTATTTATTGTGCTCGGACTTTAGATCAATGGATTTTACAAATCAATTCTTTACAAAATAGATAAGAAATTGTTCTTAACTTTCCTAAGCATTCTAATGTGCCCAGCGTCGAGAATGGAAGATGAAAGTAAACTACAAATACTTCTTCATTCAAACCAAATCTCAATAAATTATTTAACATATAAAGAAAATAACTTGAATCGAAGTAAAGTAAACATTAAGAAGAACTATAAGCTTCATCCATTTGCCTTAGCTAAGAGATTAGCTAGTCATAGCTAACTCAAAAATGAAAGATCTAGTAGAACACGTAAAGAAATTGAAGCAGAAGAACATTATCGGGGCTCCACCTAAGCCTTGTCTCCCTTTCCAAACCCTCTAAAATGATTTGAAATATCTTAGGGACTCCTTAAAATTGTTTTAAAAATCAATCTTCCGCACCAACTCAAAAAAGTTTGCAAATCGACTTTAAATTTACGCAGTCGCATGCACCTTCAATAACACATTCGATGGCATCAAAGCTCCATTGATGGCACCTTTAATGACGTTGAACACTCCTTCGACGACATTAAATGGTGCATGAATATGTCCGAAAACTAACTTAGAAAATTCATGATTTTTGCCAGGGGATCGAAGTTACCTTTGATGGCATCAAACCTATCTTTGATGTTAAGGGCTGTTTCTATAATTTTTCAAGTGTTTGTCTTTCTGGTCATGGAATTTCAGAATATGATTTTTCTAGCCCTAAATTTTTAGGATTCCTTTTTCTTAGTTTCTTCACTTCAAATCTTTGATTTCCTTCATTCCTCATTTAGTTTCCTTGGATCTTTGGTACTTGAATTCTTCAATATTGTTATCTATAGATCAAATTCTTCATTATCTTCTCTTGAGCACTAAATCAATCCTTTTAAGCACATATTCATCTTTGGCTTCCAAATCACCTCACATGATGAAAACGTATATAATTCAATCCAATTAGTACTTAAATTTCAAGAAAAATAATGTAATTAAAGGGTTAAATATGCAATATTTAAATCTCAACACACACCCCAACAAGCATTTTGCTAGTCCCATGTAAAACATGTGAAATATATTTTAAAAACAAATGAATAATTTCCATAACCTTAAGCAGTTCTTTAAAAAAAAAAAAAAACACAATATAGATTATAAAAATTTAAAATGCATTAATGTTGAGTATTACTTTCTCCTAAAATATAGCACTTTGTAAATGTGGTAATTAAATTCGGAGCATTAATCTTATAATTAGAAAATTTTTAAACATTGAGTTCCATGGGTGTATAGTGAAGTCCATACTTATCACAACCAAAGGTTCAATTCTCTACTTTCATGATAACATTGATGATGCAAAAAATATTTAGGATAACCAAAACCTACACCAAAACTTACCTTATTGTTCAACCTTCTACTCATACTGCTTTTTATTTTTCCATCGATGGCTTTCACACTATTTTTATCTTTTTCTTCTTTTAATTTTTCACAACACTCCTTTAAAGGAACTTCGATAGGTAGCCCTTTTCGACAACCACTAGTTTTTTAGTTAGCTATTACTTCTCTCTCTTTATTTTTTTCTTTCAATTTTTTTCATTGAACATGATGGACAGATTCCCCAAGTTTGGTTCATATTATTCTTAATAATAATCAAGTTAACAATTTAATATCAAACTTAAACTTTAATGTGTAAGCTAGATGTGATATGTGAAATCATGACTCAATCAATGTTTAAAACTTCAAAGTAAAATATTAAGAACTTCAAACTTAATTTTTGAAATCAATTAAAAAACTAGAATCTAAGAGTCAAGAATCTTCAACATTAAGCTTTTTTTAAAAAAAAATTATTCTAATCTCTTATATATCTTCAAAATTACTTAAATTCATAGATAATTTCAAAAAATTTAAAATAAATTTATAGTTCAAAATTTTAACAAATTCAGGAGAAATCTGAAGAATTTTTGTAGGAAACCTACCCCCAACATAAATTATACATTGTCCTCATTATATAAACATATGTAATAAGAGTAACTTGAGAGCAACTCAATTGTAACTAATTAAAGGGTAGAGAGTACTTGAAATGGCAAAAATGCAAAAAGCTCTTGAATTCTCAAAGTTGGTGCAAAAATACAATCTTCCTAAACTACTAAAAAAATCAATCCTAATAAAGCAATTAAATTCATAATCCTAAGAAAGCAATGGAAAACTACTCAAGCTTGACAAGTAGGTTCCTCCTCTGGTCAATATCTTGATAAATTTCTCGGTAGGTTTCTCAAGAAGATCATCCAAAATCCCTTTTTGTAGTAGGCTTAGATGTCTTAAAGCAAGATCATCTAGAGAAATTTATGAACGTTGGCATGATATATTCTTTTAATCCCCTGAGGTATCCAAAGTGGATAATATTCACCTGTGGTGGAAAAGTTTTCAATGTTAGTACACTATGGAGAATCAGAGACGAAAATTAATTATAAATTAGAGAAAATTTCTTTAGCTAGTGCGATCTTAACAAATTCCGAAGTTTTAGACTTTATTTCGAATTCTAACTCCACCTTTAATGATAAACATTCTAGATCGGTGGAAGGGAGCTCTTCAAAATAATAATTCCTTGGTCAATGTCAACTAGCGAGGTATATTCTTACAAGGCATCCACTGTCTTTAATCATATTATCATTAGAATCTGCAAAGTGTGCCAAGCAAACTTTTAAAGAGTTGGGACATTCGGTTGAAAGGGACTCATTCTCGACATTGAGGTGAAGAGAGGCATGTGGGTGGAGTAAATCAACATCACTATGTTTAAAAAGTACTCATGCTTCTTAATCATTAACCTGGATTGTAATTGAGATCGAATCTTAGAAAAGTTGAACTGAAAACTCATGATCATAATCTAATCCTCACTCTTAAATTCAGTATACTCTACAAGCAAGTTGTAATCACACTCCTTGTATTGTGTTTCTAGATTGGGCTGAGGTTGGACTAAACTAGCCTCTTACTCATCAATAGGGTGTTACTACATTTCTTGAATGGAGGATTCAAGCAATTCTAATGATTTTTTAATGTCTGCGAGTGATTGCATGATGTGTTGATTAAATTGTTCTTGAGCATCCATGATTTTCTGAAGTGAATCCTCTTGGATTGTTTATGGATTGATCTCATAAGTTCTATCTAAGGGGATATTCATTAGAATCAATGGTTGGTTCACCTCTCCAATTTAAGATCTGATGTTTCCACTAATTGAAGTTATACGTGTCATATGTGGGAGTATTTAATGGCTGTCGGTAAACACTACCATCCATATAATAATCGCGCATTGTCTTCTTAACCGGTGGACGATAATTATTCTCCCTCCTATATTCACATAGTGATTTCTTAACCAGTAGATCATCATATCCCAGTCGGTTCTTGATTAGAGATTCAATTTTTTATTTTTTTTTAAGAAAGTGGACTCATGCCACGATAATTCCATTAATTGTCAAAATTTACAGCCATTCGTATGGGTCCCAACAAAAAGGATATGGACCGCACCTCTCATATAACTAGAAGCAAGGCTACATAGAAAAAGGGAACAACCATCAAACAAGGAGTCATCAAGCAGAACGTCTGATAGCTCCAAGACCTGTGTTATCCAACACAAGAGCACATCTACTACCCTTGGAAGATCTGCTCGATTGCGATATATTCTATTTGGACATCCTTCGCTAGCCATCCTGGCCAAGGCGTCAACAACTGAGTTCCCCTCATGAAGAGTATGCTTGAAAATGAGGTTAAGGGGCTGTCGCTTTTGCTGAATGACACCCAGTCTATACCAGATATTACAAGGACTAGGATCTAGCAGGTCCTCGGCCGCATCCTCCATGAGTTTAGAATCAGTTTCCACAAAAATATTGGCAAGGCTGAGAGAAGAGCAGATGTCTAATCCATCCAACATGGCCTAGGCTTCCGCAATATTATTAGAGGTAATCCCAAAGGATCTATGGATGGTAAAAACAATGCTGCCTGAATGGTTCCTACAAACTCCTCCTCCTCTGCTCTCCCCTGGATTACCTCTTGACAAGCCATCAATATTCAGTTTTAACCAGCCCATTGAAGGTTTTAGCCATCTGACAATAAGAGGCTTATCTACAGAAGGAGGGGATATATCGATCTTTAATGTCTGAAGAGTGATGCTATCAGCTAAAGAGTACCTGCTTGATTCTGAAATGGCATGACTGCATTCTTTCAACCAACTAGAAACCTTCGAGATGATGAGGTTATCAGACATTTTTATGCCTTCAAATCTGGTAGTGTTTCTACTGAGCCATAATTCCCAAATTATGAAACAGGGGGCGATACCAATAAGGAAAGAGACTCTAGATTTCAGATGGCTTTTGAAACCTAAATCTGGATCTTCTGATGAATGGACTGATTGGGAACTGAGGGAATATCGAAGAGGCAATGGAAGTACCTCTAAACCTTGTAGGGCGTTTCCTATCATAATTATATGCTAACCCTTCAATGAATTCTCATCTTTTATAAGTTGATTAGAATATTCATGTGTCCACTCTTGCATGAACATAATGAAACCCTAATAAAAAAATTCTATAGAAAATCCTACATCAATAAGGAAAGCAAGTAAATGAAGTAAGGAAGGATATTACTAGAAGAGAGGAACTAGAGTGAAATTCATATAAAACAGAACAATAAACAATGTTAGTAATGTTAGAAAATCTAAAACACAATAATATACCCTAAAAAAATTCTATAATTTAGAAAATCCTAAAAAAACCTATGTTAGAAAAATTCAAAAAAATCCAACCTAAAACAAAAATTAAACCTAGAAAACCTAAACCTAATTGTGTTTAATGCCACTCCTTGGCAATGGCGTTAAAGACTAGTTATGACAACCCCAAGTGCAGGGCTACGATGCAGTAATAACTTGGTGAGATTGAGGTCGAATCCACAGTGAATGGGGAACATATCATAGAACTAATCTAAGTCTAATTGTTTGTTTGGGATTTTAATCCAATGATATAAGAAATAGTTTAAAATAAATAAATAAATGGCTAAGGATTCATGAATCCACTCATAACAATCAAAATATACAATGTACTGATTTAATAGATAACTCAATTGAAATCGAAGTCCTATTGTATCAAATCGGTAGATAATTATGTTAAACCATCATTCATGTATCAAAACATATTTGAACATCAATTTAATTGGTTCCCACATCATGCACCAAAGTATTGATCATAGGAAATTCAAAGCATCTATCCTGTCAGGAGTCTACGATAGATCAATAGATTTTATAGATCCATCCTTTGCAAAATATATAAGAAACTATTCTTATAGCTTTCCTAAGCATCCAATGTGCCCAGAGTCAACAATGGAGGATGAAAGTAACTTAGAAATATGTCTTCATTCAAACCAAATCTCAATGATTTTTTCAACATATAAACCAAATAAGTAAACTTCATCCCTTAGTCTTATCTAAGAGATTAGCTAGTTATAGCTAACTTAAAAAAAAAAGGTTGCACTAGAACTTATGAAGAAATCAAAGCGGAATAATGTTGTCGGCATTTTGTCTAAGCCTTCTCTGCATTTTCCAAACCCTAGAAGATGATTTTGAATATCCTATGGTGTAACACCCCATACCTTTCAGTACTCGGGTGTTACCATGAAGACTTAGATTAGTATAAGCTTTAACTAAATAGCACGTCCACCTTTATTCTGGCATGTAGTTGATCGTTTGGAAAAATCTTCATCCATAAACTAGGTCATCTGACCATTGATTATTAGAACAAATGTTGCGGCTACTGACTGTACTACTACAAGGATGCACATATGTTCAATGTTACTTAATCAAATAGTTGTATGGAGAGATGCATCATAGTTTGGGAATTGAATGAATAAAGAATCGTGCAAAGCTGGCTATTCAGAGACACTTAAAGTAAATCACGATCATAAAACCATTCTAAATCGAATTAGAATCAATTCGACGTCCATCTTAATTTTTGAAGCATGAATTAACAGATCCACTGTTCATCACATGCTTAACAAATTTTTACAATCCACACTTAAACCATGTTATGTCACTAACTAACCCCTAATTAATGAATAAATCATGCTTGAATACTGTTGGGGACCTATGAGTTCATTAACTATTGGCTTTAGTACATTCTGAAAGTTAGATCGATTGGTAAACACACAATTTGGTGCACAACGTCACTATGTGGTCCACTGAGCCTCGGATTAGCAGAATCCCTGGTGAGAACATCCAAAGTGAATGGACGGAGTGGATTTCACTAAGTATCACAGAGGACCCCACTTTTCACCATGAGTGTGCACTAGGGCACGTGCACCCGTAGCACACCTAATTGGTCAACAGCGCAGACCGGGCGCTGATCTGATAAAAAGGATATTTTCTCTCCTCTTTCCCGTCCTACTGTGGTTTAAACGGAAGGCTACCATTTGCATCGACTGCGGCCCACAATCTGACTTTGTTTGGATAATCCAATCTGTCCATCGTGTTGGGACGGTAGTCCTGACCAAAAGCCTATCAATCTCACACACTTCTTCACCCATGTCTGCACACAAATATGGGTGAAGCGGGGATATGCACATGTAATTGCCAAAAATAGGAACTCCATTACTACACGTTAGCTGGCAATATGAGAGATATTTCTACTCTCAAATCCTAGCCATTCGTCCAACCAATCTCAGCCCAGTGCCTTAGGGTTTTGCAAAAGAGAAAGAGACTAAGAGATCCGGTGTAACCCTTAGACTCGAATGAGAAATTGTGGTCATTCGTTCAAATGGTGGGTCCCATAAGGTTTTTGAGACCCATCCGAACCATCCAAAGGCTTTAGATTCGATGTTCAGCCACCAGATTCAGTTTCACCATTAACAGTGGTGTCATCTTCCTCCTTTAACCGAAGAAACCCATCGCCTTGCATGGGCCCTACTTATTGATCTGATTGGTCCATCCAGTGGTCCAGGGATCCCGAAGATCATTTGGATGGACGGATTACAACTGTACTATTATAATATAATCATATCGACTCAAATCCTGTCGGGTTATGCCACTAAACCTGTAACTAATGTGCTTATTAGTTGCAATAAAAGCCTCTAAAAATAGAATAGGGCCTATTAAAACTGGCCTTTTAGGGAAACCCTTCCTAAAAATGAAAGCTAAAGAGAGAGAGAGAGAGAGAGAGAGAGAGAGAGATTTTGAGTTGAGGCGCCGCACCGAGCTGCCGCACCAAGTCGAGTCAACTCAATCCGAGTTGCTATGAGTTAGGCTATGTCCAACATCCCATCTGAGGCTTTCCATCGAAGAAATGAAAAGAGAGGAAGAAGAAGAAGAAGAAGAAGAAGAAGAAAACAAGAGGAAATGAGAGAGGGAGATAGGGATGCAGTCTGAGTTTGGATCGAGTCGTTGTTGTGAGTCTGTCATCGAGTCAAGTTTGGCTCAGCAGCCTTAAACAAACGTTGTGTTTAAGAAGGAGAAAAAGAGGAGAAGGAGAGAGTGGAAGAGAGAACGAAGAAAAGAAGAAGACTCAAAAGGAGAGCTCGTCCAATATCTCATTTTGTTATAGGGTTCACTATCAAGTCAGCGACTCAATGTGCTATTTAGTTGGACCTAAGCTCATCCAGATGCTAGTTCGGGCCAACAATCTAAAGAAAAAGGGGAATAAAGAAATGTAGAAAATAGAAGAAGTAGGAGAAGAAGAGAGAGATCGGAGGGATTGAGATGACATTCAATCTACTGAGTCACAAACTCACTGACTCATTCAATCCAGGAGTCCTAGTAAGTCCTGCAACCTTGTTGTATGAAAGATTGCTGAGAAGAAAGAAGGAACAAGGAAAATAGTGAGTGTGAGAGAGAGAGAGCCGGCGGTACACCAGGTTTTTGAATTCACCATCGTGGGTTGAATCGAGTCTTCGCCAAGTCAAATGGATCTCTAACTCGCTGATTCCTTAAGTCTATTGGGTCCTACAAGCTGCTAGTCATAGTAGTGTCGAGGGAAGCGGGTAGAAGGAGAAGAAAGAGTCTAAGTCGGGTCGAGCTAATTTCAGTAAACCTGTAACGCCCTGAAAATCAGGGGTCGAGTATGAACTCAACTCCCGAGTTCCAACGCATCACTTATGCAACATACACAATGATGGTTAAATGTTGTCTGAGTTAGAGCAATAAACATGAATGAGATTATACCAAAACAGTAAATCATACTCCAGTTCAATTGTATAAAGGAAAGCGGAAGACTGAAATTGTATATTTAAAGTATGTAAGGAAACAAAATTTTTATGAAACATCAGAGTATGATCGCTAACTGAGTACCCATATACATGTACTGTTTTTAGAGTCAAAAATCAAAATACAATCTAAAGATGTGTCCTGTAATCCCGCGGTGCAATCGGCCTAAGCAAAGCCGTCCGAATACTGCATAAACGAGAACTCGTCCTGGTCCTCGTCGAAATCGGGCTCCGGCTCGAACCGTCGCGCCGTCTATACCTGCGACAGAGTCTGGTTGGTGTTGCAAACACCGTCCCGTAACGTGGGAGTGAGTAGCTAACTCAGTGGAACAATAAAGCATAGGTTAACATGTTATCAATTCAATCAAGCAGTAATGATAAAGCAGTACAAATCAAACAATTCTAACTACTCTTATTAAGTGCGAGAATGAAATGACATGATGCTGTATGCCCTTGCCAAACCACCCTCATGCGACATCATCTTACGTTCGCGAATGCTTAACTCCCTCAGTGCGCCACATCTACTAAGCACATGCGGTGCGATGATGATCATGATTACCGAGTTATTATTAGTCCATTTCAAACAGCAGTATTGGGAAACTAAGGTACCTCCCTTGTATCATTCCCAAACATGATCCATTCTAGGGTCGTCAATCCTAGTTAATCTCATACGATATTATGGTTCGAGAAGCATAGCGAAGGCATCGCAAAGGGCTCGTCACCCGTCAGCGCGGATACAGATCTCACCGTATGCGGCTCAATTGCTAGCCGTCAGCTTGAATACAGGTCTCACCATACTCGGCTCAATCACTAGCCGTCAGCGCGAGTACAGGTCTCACCGTACTCGGCTCAACTCATACTCTAGTTGTTGTGAAAGACTCGTCGCCAATCACAGACCCTTGGAGTATACTCGAAGATACTACGGAGGACTCGTCGCCGTCAAGCACGAGCAGTGTCTCACTGTACTCAGCTCTCGCCGTAAGTATTGACAGCTCGAATACAGTGTCCCATACCACCGTATTCGGCTCACGAGGTTTGGTTGCTCAATGGTCACTATGGGGAGGCACTTGACCCCAGCATAGGCCGACAGCTCGGCCACGGTGTCCCATACCACCATGTCCGGCTCATGAGTCTTAGCGGATCGAGGTACCATGGTTAACGGGATCGCCACTGGTAAGTTTGGTACCCTAGGTTCAAACAGTAATGACCAAACATGGTGAACACACATTCAATATATCGGGTTACTTGGCGAACTTGACTAGGTCGAGCGCACAACAAGTTGGACGATATGGAGTGCAAAAGAACTCCGTGTGGCCAACCACTATCGCCAACCGGAGTACGACTCGGGTTCGTCAGACACACCCCTTGTGGCGACATGAATCTAAGCCACAACCTCAAGTCTGATACCGAATATCTGGACTATGGGCATAGTCCCAAACTCAATTAATCTTCATCCATAGCATGTGGAGTAAAGCGTGATAAACAAGTAATACAAGCATGTTAACAGGCATGTCATAAGGCATGTTAGAAAGCATGAAGTAAAGCATATTGTAAAGCACAAAGTAAAGCTTGTTGTAAAGCATGTTGTAGAATACTATACAAATAGTGATACAATTACATACACATATCAAGTGAGTGGTTATAGTGAACCACCACATGGAGGGTATCCTACATGTCTCTAAGGTAGTCGGGAATTCCACCTCAGTGCCTCTCTAAGGCACTAACACTCAAGCATTTACACACACAAGCGTTTGCACAAACACTTAGAGTACGCTATTCCAACATACATGACGTATGTTAGCAAAATACGTATTAGGGCTATCCTTTCGCCAAGCGGTTATTTTATCCGTGTATACCATAATCATACAGTAATTAATCATGACAATTACATTTCCAAAATTTACACATAGGCGGTATTTCTAGAATACACAATTTCAACATACGTAGTATTTACAAGCGAACATATATTATGGCGATTCCTTTCGCCAAACTAGTATTTTATCCATGTATTGTATAGTCATACATTCAATAAACATGTCAAACATTTTTTCAAAAAAATACGTATACGGTATTTCTACGTATACCTAGAGTATGTGAAATTCCATATTCTATAACGTTAATCGAAACAGAAAATGGAAAGCACTTGTACATGTGCAATTGCATGCAGATCATGATTGTATCATTATCTGACATTGAAAGCGTTGAAAACCGTAACCTATACACCTAAAGTCCTCACCTTTGCCCTTGGAATCACAACGGATCTGTAAGGTTTGGTGAGCTTCCGTATTCGGGATTTTTCTTGCCTAAAGAGCGGAATCGGTTAGCCTTTTCACAACCTATAGCCTATCTACTTCAAATCAGACCTAGGGTTAGGGTTTCTCACCTTCAAATGGAGTGGATACCGCCGAGAAAGCGCCTGGAAAGAGGCGGTGTAGGCCGTGCGATAATTGAAAGCAGCAGGAGGAAGTTCTCCCACAAATCCCAAGCCCTTCTCTCTCTTCTCTCTCTCTCTAAGGTTTTATCCCAAATTCGTATGGCTGTGAGAGGGGCTGTTCTAAGCCTCTTTTATAGCCAAAAACCTCCCCAAAATAGACTCAGGTTCAAGGGTTACTGCTAATATAGGTATTTCGTCACTTTTCCAGCTCAAAAGAGAGGTTCTGGTGGCCCTCCTTAAGCCAAACGTCAGACTTAAGCTCACCACACATGGATCTATGTGGGATTACGTTTTTGACTCGATCGGATTCACAGATCGCACGTGGCGGACCACTTTCAGTTCAACGGTCAGTGGGCCACGATCCGAAATTTCAAGCACATGTAAATGTTCCTGAAATTTTTCTTAATCCGAGGGTGTAATTTAGTCGATTCGACGGTCAGGTTGCTTATACTGATGCATGCAAGCGAATGGTGCCAGATCACTATTCCAGATATTTATTTTGTAAAGGGAATAGTGTTTTTCACACTCCCTCGCTCCGGATCCAAACGAATGGCCGTGGGACATCGGCTGGACCTGATTTTTAAGATGATAGTCAAGCCCAGAGAGGCGGTCCTAGTTCCTTAACTTCGTGTTAATCGGACTTCTGATGTGCGATCTAGACCTAATACGAAGTTTCGTTTCATTCCCGAGAGTAGCCGGGAAATGAGTTTGGTTCTAAACTTTAGGGTAACCTAGAGTCACTGATTTTGCAAGTTTTGGGTCTTGCAGATCGTATTTAAAGCGATCCCAACGGATTTCATGGCTAATCAAGTTTTGCACTTAGTTAACTTTGTTAAATTTCTAAAGGATTTAATCCTAATTGATTTCTGGTCGAGATGGTACTCGAGCCAAAGTACGGAAATTTACGGGTCGTTACAATCTACCCCCCTTAAACAAAAAATTTCGTCCTCGAAATTTATACCTTTTCGTATTCCTCGAGAATCTGAGGGTAGTTCTTCCTGACCTCGGCCTCAGTCTCCCAAGTAGCTTCCTCCTCGGAATGATGTGTCCATAGCACCTTCACAAGTGGAATGACCTTGCTACGTAGTACCTGATCCTTCCTGTCAAGGATACGTGTCAGGCGCAACTCATACGTAGCATCCTCGCTCAGCTGTACCTGCTCCCATCTGATGATATGTGAAGGATCGGGAACGTACTTCTTCAGCATAGACACATGAAATACGTTGTGTACCGACGCAAGTGGTGTGGGTAGAGCGAGACGATATGCCACATCACCCACTCGATCCAGTATCTGAAAGGGACCGATAAACCTCGGTGTGAGCTTCCCCTTCTTCCCAAACCGAAGGACTCCCTTCATAGGGGAAACTTGAAGGAACACATGATCCCTGACCTCAAACTCAAGCGGTCGCCGCCTCGTATCGGCGTAACTCTTCGCTCGCTCCTGCGCCGAAGTGGTGACGCCGATAATGTCGACCTCTCTCGTAGTCGCCTATACCAACTCCGGGCCAATCAGACTACGCTCGCCAACCTCGGCCCAACAATGCGGTACTCTACAAGGACGACCATATAGAGCCTCATATGGCGCCATGTCAATAGTCGCCTGGAAGCTGTTGTTGTAGGCGAACTCTGCGTACGGAAGACAGTCATCCCAGCTGTCCTTGAAGTCCAACACACATGCTCGCAACATATCCTCCAGAATCTGATTCACCCGCGCTCTGCGCACATCGGCCCGAGGATGAAACGCAGCGACTGAACTTCAACTTCACACCCATCGTCTCCTGGATACGAGTCCAGAAGATAGATGTGAACCGAGTGTCTTTGTCCGACACAATCTCTAATGGAACTCCATGCAGACGGACAATCTCTCTGATGTACAATCTAGCCAGCTCGTCTGCAGAGTTCGTAACTCTGATAGGGAGGAAATGGGCCGATTTGGTCAACCGGTCCACAATCACCCAAATGGAATCGTGTCCCTTCTTCTTCTTCGGCAGCCTGGATATGAAATCCATGGAGATGAAATCCCACTTCCACTCTTCTATGGGCATGGGCTGAAGCAGTCCAGGAGGTCGGCGATGTTCTGCCTTGACCTGCTGGCACGTCAAACATCGCGACACATACTCAGCGATGTGGGCCTTCATGTTATCCCACCAATACGTCCGTCTCATATCCTGGTACATCTTCGTGCTACCAGGATGCATCGCAAGCTTCGAGTTATGGGCAGACTCGAGAAGCTCGCGTCTCAAGTCAGGCACATCAGGAACGCATAGGCGGCCACGGAATCGTAGACCCCCATCAGAACCAACTCTCCACTCGGAGTCCTCGGCGTCGCTAGCCTGCTCTCGAAGCTCAGACAGCCGTAGATCGCCCTCCTGGGCCTCAACAATCCTGTCGTCAATAAGTGGTCGCACCCTAACGTGCGCAACACACTCAAATAGCTCCTCGACAGTGAGTCTCTGCTCGAAGTCCCGTACGAACTCCACCATGTCCCACTCGGCTATCATCAACGGTGCCGCAAAAGCTATCGCCTTCTTGCGGCTCAACGCGTCTGCCACATGGTTCGCCTTGCCAGGACGGTAGGAAACCTCGAACTTGAAGTCCTTCAAGGTCTCCATCCATCGGCGTTGTTTCATATTCAAGTCTCGCTGTGTGAATATGTACTTAAGGCTCTTGTGGTCGCAGAAAAGCTCGAACTCCTCTCCGTAGAGGTAATGTCTCCAGAGCTTCAATGCAAAGATGACAGCAGCCAACTCTAGGTCGTGTGTAGGGTAATTCTCCTCGTGCTTCCTTAATTGTCTCGAGGCATACGAAATCACCCTATCCTTCTACATCAGAACACAACCCAAACCAATGCGAGACGCGTCAGTATATATCGTGTATTTCTCCCCTTGCTCTGGCAATACTAGCACAGGGGCGGACGTCAACTTGTCCTTCAGCTCCTTAAAAGCTGCCTCCGCCTTCTAATTCCAGGCGAACTTCAGGTCCTTTCGAGTCAACTGAGACAATGGCCTAGCGATCTTCGAGAAATCCCGAATGAAACGTCTGTAATACCCAGCCAGACCAAGGAAACTCCTCACCTCGTGCAGAATCGATTCAGCCGCCAATCCTGAACCGCAGCCTACCTTAGCAAGGTCCACTGCTATCCCATCCTTGGACACTACATGTCCCAGGAACTTGACTTCCTCCTGCCAGAAGTCGTACTTCTTGTATTGTGCGAACAACTGGTTCTGCTCCAGTGTACCCAACACTGCTCTCAAGTGCTCCTCGTGCTCCTCCCGACTCGTAGAGTATATCAAAATGTCATCAATAAAGACGATGATGAATCGGTAAAGGAAGGGCCGAAATACCCGGTTCATCAGATCCATGAACACGGCTGGTGCGTTCGTAAGGCCGAACGACATCACCAGGAACTCATAATGCCCAAAGCACGTCCTGAAGGCTGTCTTCTGCACGTCCTCCTCCCTCACGCGCAACTGGTGGTACCCTGACTGAAGATCAATCTTTGAGAAATACTTCGCCCCCCTCAACTGATCGAACAGATCATCTATCCTGGGCAAAGGATACTTGTTCTTCACCGTGACCTGGTTCAACCTACAGTAATCAATACACAATCGTAGCAATCCGTCCTTCTTCTTCACAAATAACACAGGTGCTCCCCAAGGAGACACACTGGGTCGTATAAAACCCTTGTCTACCAGATCGTCAATTTGTTTCCGCAGCTCCTCCATCTCATATGGAGGCATACGATAAGTCGGCAGTGAGATGGGTGTCGCACCCGGCGTAAGATCAATTGTAAAATCGATCTCGCGTTGAGGAGGTAAACCAGGAATAGTCTCAAACACGCCTACAAATTCTCGAACCACCGGCGTATTCCTCAACGTCGGACCATCAATCGGTGCCAACAAAGTAGTATAACAATCAACATGGCAGGGCCAACTGACCTGTACTGGAAACGTGAAAGTTGTGCCATCAGGTCCATAGGCAGTCACGATCCGAGTATCGCAATCTATCTCCGCCTCATCTTAGCGAGCCAATTCATACCAAGGATAACGTCGTAGTGCCATAGTGGAACAACAATGAGGTCGACGAGCACTGTGCTACTACCCAAAACTATCGAGCAACCCTCGCATAACCGTGTGACATCCAAGAAGGTCCCAGTGGCTGTAGTGAGTCTCGTTCCCTTAGTGGGAATAGTATGCAAAGATAGACGTTTAATCGCCCCATAAGAAACAATAGAAGTAGTGGACCCAGTGTCCACCAATAAGGAAACGGAAGTACCATGGATGTAAGTCGTACCCTCAAAAGCTATCGGGGCCGCAAGTGACGTCTCAGGTGCCTCAGCCACAAGCGTATACACGCGCTCCTGCTGCTGACGGTTCGGCTGAGGAGCCAAGGGTCGTTGTGGCGGCCTGAAGCGCCACACAGGAGGTCGGAAGGAAGGATGTGTAGGAGCAGTCTGTAGTGGTGGAGCTGATATGGCCTGTGGGTAAGGGCGATCCAACCTCTGCGGTGGCGCAAAGCTGCTAGCCCTCATGTGCGAGAAGCAACTCTCAGCAGGATGTCCCGGTTTCCCGTAAAACGTGCAGGTCACCATCGGGCGTCTCACAGGAGCTACTGGTGCCGCGGCCCTGGGAGGCGAATCAGCACGAGGCCTCTTGCCTAGAATAGGCCTACTCTGTAAATCCTGCCGTGGCCTCGCAACTATAGCACCACGCGATCTGGCCAATCGGTCCACATCCTGCTCGGCCGTCATAGACATGTGGACCAATGCCGCGTAGGTGGGGATACTGAGGCAGCATATCCTCGACCGTATGTCGGGTCGCAAGCCTCCAGAGAAGCGACGCATCCTCATCTGCTCATTGACGAGGATAGTTGGGACAAAGCGGCCCAACTCAGTGAAGTGGTGCTCATACTCCGTCACCGTCATGCCTCCCTGCCTGAGGCGCAGAAACTCATCCTCCCGCTCGTGCCGATAAGTCTGCGGGTAGTATTTCTCATGGAACCGAAACTCGAAGGCCTCCCAGGTCCACACGTAATCCACTGCGACCGTCCGCAGCACACTGTCCCACCATAAACTGGCCTCCCTCTCAAACATGAAGGAAGCCAGCTCGACCTGCTCTGCCTCTGAACAGTGAAGCATTCGTAGCATCTTGGAGATGCGGTCTAGCCAGAACTCTGCCTCCTCGGGTCTGTGAGAACCCATAAATGAGGGAGGCCTCAAGCGCTGAAATCGCTCGAGTAAACCACGTGTACCTACATCTCCAGTAGGAGGTGTGACGGATGTGGGCAGAGGCACATCCTCAAACCGAGCAGGAGGCTCAGAAGGCTCATCAGGATGTACAGATGTCATAGGTGGAGTTATACTACCACTATGGGACAAGGCCTCAGCGATAGTGGCCATAAGCTGCTGCTGCCGCCGCTTATATCTGCTTCTTCTTCTTCTTTGCATCCTTTGATGCATCATCAACATCAGCTGCTCAAACCTATCAGTCGGCGGAGCAGCCTGGGAGTCATGCTGCGCAGAAGAAGACGGCCGATACTGCTCACGGACCGGGGGCGTGTAAGGTGGCAGTCCACCGGTAGGACCAGCAGGAGGCTGATCAGAACCCAACCCTCGGTCCGCAGGACCGCTACTACCAGAAGGAGTCTGGTCCATAGAGCCAGTCAGACGGAGATGTGCCGTGCTCCGCGTATACTGTCGCGGCATGCCCTATACAACATAGGGTACAACATTTGTGAGATACAGCATAACACACATCATCAAAACAAAAGAGGCTACATGCCTTTCATTTACCCAAAATTGTCATAATACATGGAATATAGAGTTACATGAATCATGACAGAAATCACATGATAGCCAATACATCCACAACATCAAACACTTAGAATACGCTACTATCTATTACATCAACTACATGAAAACATAAACCGCCTATCACGGTAACCAAAACAAACAACCACACACAACAACGTGGATGCCAGCATCCGAGTCGAGCGATGGAGGAGGAGCATTCTTGTCCCGCACACGGACAGAATGGCCTTCAACGTACGAGACACCTTCTTAAAGCTCCTCTTCATGTAGGAAGCCGGTCTCTTCAAGCTTGGCTCGAATCTCACCAAGCTCGGCCGAAATTGTCCAACCCTCTTGCCGCAGGCGGCCCTGGTTCTCCTCAATGCGATCCATACGAGCCTCTCTCATTTGCTCGAGCGTCGACTCAGGTGCACCAGGAGGAGAGCTCTCCTCAGTATCCTGAGCCTCCTCTTCCCCTTCTTGTATGTCATCACCGCCCTCCTCATCACTTTCTGCCTCAAGGTCAACACTCTCCTCACCGGCGCTATCCGACTCATCCCCAGACTCGTCGAGTCGTGGTTGCCGCTGTTGAGGGCCGATCTTCATATTCTTAAGTGTCGCCTCGCTTATGACTTGGACTGGTGCAAGGTCTTCCATGTTGAGCCTATAGCCGACATCACGAGCCATCCTACATATCAGGCGGCCAAATGAGAGCGAAAGTTCGTTCTTGGTAGATCGAACAACCTGAACTATCTGAAATAGGATGAATGTGGGCAGGCATATGTTGTCCCCGCGTCCCATCTTGTACAGAAAGTCCACCATCAACCGAGTACACTCCGTGCGGTTACCCCACCGTGGGTATACATTGTATGTGAAAATGTGATGGAGTAAACGGAAGTCTTCGGCCATCTTTGTCGCCGCAATACAATTTCCTCGCGTCCAAGTAACTCGGCGACCACAAAGGTATCGTGTGCGGCGATCCCTTTCCCGTGCACTCCTGGAGAAGTCGTCACTAGGAAGCACTTGACCATGTGGAATCTTCGTGATTCGAACCACCTCATCCACAGTGATTGTGCGTCTTATGCCCCTCACAGAGACAGTGAACTGAAGAGGCTCTACTGATGAGTCCACGATGTGGGCGTAGAAAGCGCGAACCGTGTTCTCACATGCAGGGGACTTACCGTCAAACATCGAGTTCCATCTGATGTCCACCAGGTGATCCATCAGTGGGTGTAGCCCGAACATCCTTTCATCCACATGAGCTTCAAACACAACCTTGCGGCCCGCGAAGCTCCCGTATTTGACGCCTATCAGATAAGCATTTCTGACGGGATGGTCAGGATCCAGGTCTCACTTTGACCTAAACTCCTGAACGGTGCTAGTGCCGGCCCCATCCTCAGATCTTCTTCGGGAATGGGCTGGCCTACTTGGGCCGGCGTCATCAGCCGCGGTATTCCTCTTTACCGTGAGAGATAAGATGGAGGAAATGGAGAAAATAGTCGCTAACACACCAAAGAGGGCCATGGAAAAATGCCAAAATGGGGGAAAAGGGGCTGATCTCTTTGATCCTCCACAAGCAACAATCCAATAGGTGTGGAAGGGGCACTAGAGGTAGGAAATGAAGGAGGAACAAAAAGAAAATGGAATGGGTTAGGAGATTACTCGATTTTGAGCTCCAAATGAGGGGTATGAGAGCTCCAACATGAGAAAATGGGAAAAAGAGGAGGCTAGGGCTGTTGTGGAAAGTTGGAGTGTGTGGGTTATGGAAGAAAATGGAGGATTGCAAGGTTTGGAGGGATGGGTTGAGAGGAAAAACGAAAATGGGGGTTTGGAGGTGCTTGGAAGGGATGAAATGGGAGAGTGGGGTGCTCCAGCCCCTTAAAACCTAAACATTTGCCAAAATGGCACGTGCCAGGGCGTAGGGGAGGTCGGGCCGACCAACCCCAGCCCTGGCCCCACTCCAGATGGCCCACCGGACCGCGGTCCGCCTCCGGAACCGTGGCTCCGCCGCGGCCAGCCTTGGACGGAACCCCGCTGCCGCGGTGAGGCCCTGTTTGCCACGTGCCCAGGGTGCCAAATGCACCCTGGTTCGATCTTGAGGCTTAGTGGGTTTAAGTGGGAAGGCCCCCAACTCAGTTTAGCTCTAGAACGGGTGGTCCTGAAAAATTTCTGAACTAAACTGATTTTTTTCCTGATCTTTAACGACTGGTTTTGGGTGGATGGTGATCTGGACACGTCAATAGATGGTCTAGGAGTGATTTGGAATCCATATGTGCGGTCAGGATCAAGTACAGACTCGATCAACATGTCCGTTTTTAAAGAACTTCACCGAACGGCGAAGTCAGGAGACCCTAAGACTGTTTCTATATTTTTGCGCACCCTCCTAGGTTGTAATGCGTCAGCGTACGTAGTGGGGACATAACTCAGGTCCGGTTTAATCAAAATCATGCTCTGATACCAACTTGTAATCGAAAATCGGGGTCGAGTATGAACTCAACTCCCGAGTTCCAACGCATCACTTATGCAACATACACAATGATGGTTAAATGTTGTCTGAGTTAGAGCAATAAACATGAATGAGATTATACCAAAACAGTAAATCATACTCCAGTTCAATTGTATAAAGGAAAGCGGAAGACTGAAATTGTATATTTAAAGTATGTAAGGAAACAAAATTTTTATGAAACATCAGAGTATGATCGCTAACTGAGTACCCATATACATGTACTGTTTTTAGAGTCAAAAATCAAAATACAATCTAAAGATGTGTCCTGTAATCCCCGCGGTGCAATCGGCCTAAGCAAAGCCGTCCGAATACTGCATAAATGAGAACTCGTCCTGGTCCTCATCGAAATCGGGCTCCGGCTCCTGAACCGTCTCACCGTCTATACCTGCGACAGAGTCTGGTTGGTGTTGCAAACACCGTCCCGTAACGTGGGAGTGAGTAGCTAACTCAGTGGAACAATAAAGCATAGGTTAACATGTTATCAATTCAATCAAGCAGTAATGATAAAGCAGTACAAATCAAACAATTCTAACTACTCTTATTAAGTGCGAGAATGAAATGACATGATGCTGTATGCCCTTGCCAAACCACCCTCATGCGACATCATCTTATGTTCGCGAATGCTTAACTCCCTTAGTGCGCCACATCTACTAAGCACATGCGGTGCGATGATGATCATGATTACCGAGTTATTATTAGTCCATTTCAAACAGCAGTATTGGGAAACTAAGGTACCTCCCTTGTATCATTCCCAAACATGATCCATTCTAGGGTCGTCAATTCTAGTTAATCTCATACGATATTATGGTTCGAGAAGCATAGCGAAGGCATCGCAAAGGGCTCGTTACCCGTCAGCGCGGATACAGATCTCACCGTATGCTGCTCAATTGCTGGCCGTCAGCTTGAGTACAGGTCTCACCGTACTTGGCTCAATCACTAGCCATCAGCACGAGTACAGGTCTCACCATACTCGGCTCAACTCATACTCTAGTTGCTATGAAAGACTCGTCGCCAATCACAGACCCTTGGAGTATACTCGAAGATACTACGGAGGACTCGTCGCCCGTCAGTACGAGCACAGGTCTCACCGTACTCGGCTCTCGCCGTAAGTATCGACAGCTCGAATACAGTGTCCCATACCACCGTATTCGGCTCACGAGATTTGGTTGCTCAATGGTCACTATGGGGAGGCACTTGGCCCCAGCATAGGCCGACAGCTCGGCCACGGTGTCCCATACCACCATGTCCGGCTCATGAGTCTTAGCGGATCGAGGTACCATGGTTAACGGGATCGCCACTGGTAAGTTTGGTACCCTAGGTTCAAACAGTAATGACCAAACATGGTGAACACACATTCAACATATCGGGTTACTTGGCGAACCTGACTAGCTCGAGCGCACAACAAGTTGGACGATATGGAGTGCAAAAGCACTCCATGGGGTCAACCACTATCGCCAACCGGAGTACGACTCGGGTTCGTCAGATACACCCCTTGTGGCGACATGAATCTAAGCCACAACCTCAAGTCTGATACCGAATATCTAGACTATGGGCACAGTCCCAAACTCAATCAATCTTCATCCATAGCATGTGGAGTAAAGCATGATAAACAAGTAATACAAGCATGTTACAGGCATGTCATAAGGCATGTTAGAAAGCATGAAGTAAAGCATATTGTAAAGCATGAAGTAAAGCTTGTTGTAAAGCATGTTGTAGAGTACTATACAAATAGTGATACAATTACATACACATCACAAGTGAGTGGTTATAGCGAACCACCACATGGAGGGTATCCTACATGTCTCTAAGGTAGTCGGGAATTCCACCTCAGCGCCTCTCTAAGGCACTAACACTCAAGCATTTACACACACAAGCGTTTGCACAAACACTTAGAGTACGCTATTCCAACATACATGACGTATTAGGGCTATCCTTTCGCCAAGCGGTTATTTTATCCATGTATACCATAATCATACAGCAATTAATCATGACAATTACATTTCCAAAATTTACACATAGGCGGTATTTCTAGAATACACAATTTCAACATACGTAGTATTTACAAGCGAACATCTATTACGGCGATTCCTTTCGCCAAACTAGTATTTTATCCATGTATTGTATAGTCATACATTCAATAAACATGTCAAAAATTTTTTCAAAAAAAATACGTATACGGTATTTCTACGTATACCTAGAGTATGTGAAATTCCATATTCTACAACGTTAATCGAAACAGAAAATGGAAAGCACTTTGTACATGTGCAATTGCATGCAGATCATGATTCTATCATTATCTGACATTGAAAGCGTTGAAAACCGTAACCTATACACCTAAAGTCCTCACCTTTGCCCTTGGAATCACAACGGATCTGTAAGGTTTGGTGAGCTTCCGTATTCGGGATTTTTCTTGCCTAAAGAGCGGAATCGGTTAGCCTTTTCACAACCTATAGCCTATCTACTTTAAATCAGACCTAGGGTTAGGGTTTCTCACCTTCAAATGGAGTGGATACGGCCGGGAAAGCACCTGGAAAGAGGCGGTGTAGGCCGTGCGATAATCGAAAGCAGCAGGAGGAAGTTCTCCAACAAATCTCAAGCTCTTCTCTCTCCTCTCTCTCTCTAGGGTTTTATCCCAAATTCGTATAGCTGTGAAAGGGGCTATTCTAAGCCTCTTTTATAGCCAAAAACCTCCCCAAAATAGACTCAGGTTCAAGGGTTACTGCTAATATAGGTATTTCGTCACTTTTTCAGCTCATAAGAGAGGTTATGGTGGCCCTCCTTAAGCCAAACGTCAGACTTAAGCTCACCACACATGGATCTATGTGGGATTACGTTTTCGACTCGATCGGATTCCCAGATCGCACGTGGCGGACCACTTTCAGTTCAACGGTCAGTGGGCCACGATCCAAAATTCCAAGCACATGTAAATGTTCCTGAAATTTTTCTTAATCCGAGGGTGTAATTTAGTCTGATTCTGACGGTCTGGTTGCTTAATACTGATGCGCAAGCGAATGGTGCCAGATCACTATTCCAGATATTTATTTTGTAAAGGGAATAGTATTTTTCACACTCCCTCGCTCCGGATCCAAACGAATGGCCGTGGGACATCGGCTGGACCTGATTTTTGAGATGATAGTCAAGCCCAGTGAGGCGGTCCTAATTCCTTAACTTCGTGTTAATCGGACTTCTGATGTGTAATCTAGACCTAATACAAAGTTTTGTTTCATTTTCGAGAGCAGCCGGGAAATGAGTTTGGTTCTAAACTTTAGGGTAACCTAGAGTCACTGATTTCGCAAGTTTTGGGTCTTGCAGATCGTATTTAAAGCGATCCCAATGGATTTCATGGCTAATCGAGTTTTGCACTTAGTTAACTTTGTTAAATTTCTAAAGGATTTAATCCTAATTGATTTCTGGTCGAGATGGTACTCGAGCCAAAGTATGGAAATTTACGGGTCGTTACAAAACCTTGATGAACCAAAGGGAAGAATGAAGAAAGAAGAAAGAAGAAAGGAAAGAGAGAAGAGAAGAGAAGTGAGAATAAGAAGGTGGTTTCTAGTCTACTAAGTTAACCCGCTGGTCCTTAGCAAGTTAGGTCGAGCTCAGACAAGTCACCAACTTTTCCCAAATATAGTATTTCATGTAAGTGTAATTTCAAGGAAATTAGGATTATGTTATTTCTTTAAGAAACTTGGCGGCTCATTGAGTCATCTTACTAAGTTGGGCTTGTTGTGACTAAGATTAATTCCATCACCGTTTGTGGATCCTAATAAGGTAGTGCAATGAGATTTGGTTTGAGTAGAGAAGCATGTTCACATTGAATCAAATCACAACCACGATGATTCAAGAAACTTTGAATTTCTTTTGTTTGGACCGCACTAAAAATCGAATTGAGTAGAAGCATATCAAGCTAGTATAGTCATCTCAGTTAGGTTAGGTAAGTTAACTGAATTTTATTATATAATTTTAAATTTCACTTTGGTTAATCCTTAAATTCATATTTAGGTGTGGAATCAAAATCTTATAGGTATAGATCTTTTTATGAGAAAGTGATTAAAAATCAACTTGGGTTGGATTAGATCATAAGTGTCTTGAATTCAAGATCGGGTATTGGCGAAAAGTGGGAAGTATGTCCACACCAAAGGTGAGGATCACCCTTCAAGCTTTTCTACATTATGATAGTTAACATTGTTTATTTATATTCATTCATTTATCTTATTCATTTATTAATACAATATTGTATGGAAATGATAATAAATGTTAGTTCTAACTGAATAATTCTTTATAAAAAATTGATGACTGGATTAAATTCAATGATTAAACATGTTATAGATCACAAATATCCCTATTTTGGTTTTAAACATACATTTTGTATGTGTAGATACTACTGGCATTGTATGTGTCTTATTACAACCTGTGGTTACTTTATGGTGTTTTTGGAGATCCTCGAACTATTGGCGATTCTGTCTAATAGATTAAGTAGAATTTCTTTATTGTGGACTTACCATCTTGTGGATTATTTGTGCCTATGTGACTTTTGTGGAAAATCCCTTTCTATCGCATCCTTAAATTGAATATTTGCCCCTTGTGGCTTTGATGGAATAATTTCCCTATGTGGCTTCGATGAATTATCTTTATATAGCCTTGCGATAGTAAGTTTCACTTGTTGAACTATGTTTTGTCATTAGTTGAGGAGGTTACCTTTGAACATCCTAATTATTAGTCTCATGAGTTGGGAATGGTGGTATGTGACATTATCTCCGAGTTATTGGCCTATGCTGGGTGATGAGCCCCCCATAGTGGCCTTTGAGCTTTCTAAAAATGGCTGTTTGAAATTGGAATAATAATGGTTAGGCTAATCATACATTTTCATGGCATACAGACTTTACTGGGTGGTCGATGTAAGACACGGGGATTCTTGCTCACTATGGGTTTTACCATGAAGTATTTTACAGAGTGATCCTAAGTTATTATCGTGTGCATTCAAACCATTATGGATTATCCTTATTGCATGGACTTTTTCAGGTGCCTAGTCCTCCTTATGATATACCTTTGAGTATTTATCCAAGAGACTAGTTCGCCTTAGGTGTTATCGTTGCATGCCGGGTGGCTAGTTTTCCTTATGACATACCTTTGTGTAGTTTTTTGGGTAGCTAGTTCTCCATGGGTGAATTTTTTTCCAGCCAGATGTGCATCCCTAGGTCTATGAGCATATGCATGCATTTAAACAAGAATATAATTGTAGAATTTATTCAATGTATACGTATCTGATAAACTTTTTCTTATTATTATCATGATCATAAACTGTTCTTGACAACTATGCGTAATCATCGAGATGTTTTGATAAATCTTGGGGGTTATACCTGTAAGTGCTATGGTTTCTAGCTCCTATGATTGTCAAATTTTGTAGTGCCAAAACCTCTTGGAATTTGTGCCTTGTGTAGCACATCGATATATTCAAGACAGTGCATCTCATGTACAAGGAAAATAGTCTTTGCTTCAAGATCTTCAAATGCAAGATTACATGTTCATGTTCAAGTACAACATCAAGTGTGAATTCAAGCTTTTAAGCTTCAAAAGTTCAAGTTTTTCAAGGCTTCATACAAATTAAGAAAAAGTTTTTATACATTGATCCTCAAGCTCAAGCTTTAATATGTCACAAATTCAAGCTTCAGAAGTCTCGAGTTCAAGCTTCTATATTTGTCAAGATCTCAAGCTTTGTGAACTTCAAAGATCATCTATCAACTGAAGTAAAAGAAGTTTTAATGTTCATACATCATGTATAAGATATGAATGACCTTAAATTGACTATAGGGTAAGTCATTTTGTATACATAATTTAAATTGGATCACTTTATAAGTGCATAGACTATTTCTCGACTAGTATTGGACTATGTTCGACTAGTCCTAGCACTGGCTCGACCAGTCCTAAGGTTGTTACTTATTTTTAGAAATTTTTGTTAAAGCCTCGACCAGTCCTGGAGACTGCTCGACCGGTCGTGTGAACAGTGCTTGACCTGTGCTCGACCAGTCCTACAACCTCGACTCAAAGTCCAACAACTAAATTGGGTTCCACACGACCAGTCGTGGACAGGACTCGGCCAGTCATGGAGGTCACTCGATCAGTCAAGCAAAGCCTATGACCAGTCGTGGAATGACTTTATCCTATCGCACTCAAAATTTCAAAAATCTGTTGGTCCTACGACCAATCGTGCTGACCTCAGGACTAGTCGAGAGTGCGATTTCTGTAATTATAAATAGAGCATGAATTTCAAAGTTTCATATTCAATTTAAGCAAAATCAATATGCCACTCTGAGAGATAAGTTAGTGATATTCTTAAGTTATCTAGTGCTCATTTATATTCTCTTTAATTAGCTTTATTTGTATTTGATTTTATATTCTGCATTCCAAATATATTTGAAAGAGGGATTAAAGTATTTCCATTTCTTGGATTCAAAATCAAATTAAGCTATCCCAAGGTGCTTTAAATCTAAAATTTATTTAGACCTTAGAACCATTTCATAAGTGAGTGTGGACATTGAACTTCTACGTTGAACTTTTACTCTAATTTGGTTCTTCCGAGCTGCATCTAAAGGAGAATATCCAGGTATTTTACATTATTATAAATTTCTATCTTTTGGTTTCATTGAGATTGTGCCAGAAAAATCTCTCTGTTTTGGTTTGTCTGAGGTAATCCAGAAAACTCAGTGTGAGATTTTTTGAATTGTGTAATCCTACTTGAAAGACATAATTGTGAGGGTTTTAGGTAAACCTTGAAAAACCTATTTTTATAATAAAAGCTAATCCACTAGGTCAGGATATTAGGAGTGGAGTAGTTGTGTGGCTGTTTTTCTAAATAGTTGGTGTACACACAAGAGAACCGCTATAATTTTTGGTCTTATGGATTGATTGTTTATTTCTTTTTGTGGATGTTTGTAATTTCCCTTTTTGCATTTGTGGAGAATGTTGTAATTTCTTTTATGTAAGTGTGGGAATGTTGTAATAGCTTAGATTTCTTTCCTTACTATTTATTTCTTTATTCCTCTATATCAGTTTGAGTTTTTGATACATAGACCTTTCTAGGAATCAGGTTGTCCTTAGAACATTTGAGGTTATATTTAATTTCAGCATTGTGAGATTGTTTATTGCTATCAGTATTTATATTTGTTTAAATTCCGTTGTTAATTTTTAATTTGGCATAGTCCTATTCACCCCCCCCCCTCTAGGACTTAATAGCTAGGCCTTTTTAAGTGGTATCAAAGCCTAATAGCTCGTTTTAATTGTTATTACTTTTTGATTAATTTCCTGAGCTAATTGATCTGAGATTTGTAAGATGTCAAATTTTGATAGCCTTTCAGTCATTAGGCCTCCATCTTTTGATGGCTCCAATATGCCTATTGGAAAGCCAAAATGAGGATTTTCTTAAAATCCATGGATGAGAGCGTGTGACAAGCCACAGTGACTGATTGGACCCCTCCTACCATTGAAGTAACTGGTACCGACGGATCCAAAACTATGAGAGTTAACACCTTATTTCTCTTGAACCACTGTTCAGAAAAGTGAAAATAGTGCCAATGCAAAAGCACTAAAATAAATCACTTGCGCATTATCACTGGATGAATTCAAAAGAATTATATCCTGTGATACTATAAAGCAAGCCTGAGATATTTTATAAATGACACATGAGGGAATAACAATTGTCAAGAAATCTAAAGTCCAAATCGTCACAACCAAATTTGAGGAAATATGTATGGAGGAAAGTAAAACTTTCATGGACTTTTATACTAGATTAAATGACATTATCAACTCTATGTGGGGTCTCAGTGATAAAATCCCAGAAAATAAAGTATGTGCAAATATACTACGTTCACTACCTGAATGGTTCAATTCAACGGTGACTGCGATCCAGGAACTTCGTGATACAGATAATATGAGGGTAAAAGAATTAGTTGGGTCATTACAGACTTATGAGTTAACTTTTAAAGCTCATAAGGGTAAATCCATCGATCTTAAATCTTTTAAACATTTTTCTCAAGAAAATAGTAGTAATTCTGATTTAGAAAATTCTGAAGATGATATGGCCCTTTTCGCTAAAAACTTTTATAAGATTTTCAAAAGTAAAAAGAGGGTTGATTTTTAAAAACCTAATGAAAAGAAAAGATCGAAATCTAAAACCTGAAAATCTTTAAAAGATAGTCAATGTTACAACTGCCATAAATATGGGCATTTAGCAAACAAGTATCCTAAAAAGAATGGTATGTTGGTTACTTGGGATGAATCTTTGATTCAGAAGGTTCTGAAACCGAGTCGGGTAATGAAATCAAAGCCCTTATGACTCTAGCCAAGTTCACTTTTTTAGATAATGATGATTCTACTAGTGAAGAAAATCTGAATAGTGATCATGAAAACTTTGAATGGCTCAAACCAATGCGATACCCAGGTTAAGAGTTATGGGCCAGCGTATATTTCGAGGAAACGCTGCGTATTGTGAATCCCGAGAGAATCTCTACCCAATCTATCACATTAATCAATCAAGTACATGTCAAGTACAACCCATATCTACCCCATACCTCTCACACCAATAAAGCATGACAACCCATACCTCTCACATTTCCCAAAGTTAACTCTCATGTCATCTCTCCTTACACACTCATTCCTCTCATCTCATCCCTCTTACACAACACCACTCCTATCTCATTTCTCTACTCAAAATCCTAAGCAACCAAAAGAGAAAATCCTAAGGAGAGAAAAGAACCCAAGTGTGTGGCCCACTCCCTACCCCAAATCTCCCATCTCAACCCTTCAATCTTCATCATCCTCCATCAAAGAAGAAGTCAATGAGCTTATCATTTGAAGGAACTAAGAAGATGTGGAATCAGTGGGTTTTTTGTCCGATTAGATTGTGATTTTTTATGCTGGGCCAAGTGGGGCCTACTGATTGATGGTATGGATCTTACTTTGGACCCAAGGTGTGGCCAATGGCCCACCATGATTCATATGTTTATTCCATAAGGGGTCCATTCTCCATGGACCCCACCTTGATGTTTATTTATTATCCATCTTGTAGTGGCCATCTAGGCCTTGATCTTTGTGGTGGGGATAGGGTTCTCCACCAAATTTTCTGATTGAGGCCCACCTGTTTTGAGACATCCACCTGATATATGTATTGTAATCCTAGGAGGGCTCATAATGATGGAGCCCTCCATATCTCGCTCTTGCTCTCTCTCTCTCTCTCTCTCTCTCTCTCTCTCTCTCTCTCCCCTGTTTGTGGCCTGCCTTGATGGATGTATTTGATCCACGTTGTCCACCAGTGGCAGCCACCTCGCCGTCTGCTTGTGGGCCCACCTTGCTGCCTGTCCAGCGGGCAGGCCCGCCGCCCGTCTGTCTAGATGGGCCTGGATGAAGGAAAACAAATATCAGCTTAATTTAATCAAGTGGACCAAGTGTACGTGGACCCCACCTGATGCGTGCGTCTATCCATGATGTCCACCGTCCAGCAAGGGACGGTGGAGCCCACATGATGTAGGTGTTGTATTCACACTGTCCATCTGTTTCATCCACGCCCTCCATCTGCATGGCCCACCCTGCATGTGTGTTTTATCCAGCACGTGGCCCCACATTGATGTATATGTTGTACATGCTCACCGTCCAGCATAGGGACAGTTGGGCCCTGATGTACACGTGTGGCATCCACACTGTAATGCCCTGAAATTCGGGGGTCGAGTATGAACTCAACTCCCGAGTTCCAACGCATCACTTATGCAACATACACAATGATGGTTAAATGTTGTCTGAGTTAGCGCAATAAACATGAATGAGATTATACCAAAACAGTAATTCATACTCCAGTTCAATTGTATAAAGGCAAGCGGAAGACTGAAATTTTATATTTAAAATATGTAGAGTATCAAAATTTTGTGAACTTCAGAGTATGAGTACTAACTGAGTACCAATATACATGTATCGTTTCTAAGTCAAAAATCAAAGACAACTCTGTAATTAAACCCTGGAATCCCCGCGATGCAGTCGGCCTAAGCATAGCCGTCAGAGTACTGCATAAAGGAGAACTCCTCCTGATCCTCCTCGAAGTCGAGCTCCGGCTCCTGAACAGAGGCGCCATCTACACCTGCGACAGAGTCTGGTGGGTGTTGCAAACACCTTCCCGTAACATGGGAGTGAGTAGCTAACTCAGTGGAACAATAAAGCATAGGTTAACATGTTATCAAATCAATCAAGCAGTAATGATAACGCAGTACAATTCAAACATTTCTAACTACTCTTGTTAAATACAAAAATGATATGACATGATGCTGTATGCCCTTGCCAAACCACCCTCAAGCGACATCATCTTACGTTAGCGAATGCTAACTCCCTCAGTGCGCCACATCTACAAAGCACATGCGGTGCGATGATGCTCATGATTACCAAGTTTTTATTAATCCATTTCAACCAAAGCGGTGATTGGGAAACTAAGGTACCTCCCTTGTATCATTCCCAAACATGATCCATTCTAGGGTCGTCAATCCTAGCTAATCTCATACGATATTATGGTTTGAGAAGCGTAGTGAAGGCATCGCAAAGGGCTAGTCACCCGTCAGCGCGGATACAGATATCACCGTATGCGGCTCAATTGCTGGCCGTCAGCTCAAGTACATATCTCACCGTACTTGACTCAATCACTAGCCGTCAGCTCAAGTACAGGTCTCACCGTACTCGGCTCAACTCATACTCTAGTTACTGTGAAAGACTCGTCGCCAATCACAGACACTTGGAGTATACTCGAAGATACTACGGAGGACTCGTCGCCCGTCAGCACGAGCACAGGTCTCACAGTACTCGGCTCTCGCCGTAAGTATCGACAGCTCGAATATAGTGTCCCATACCACCATAATCGGCTCACGAGTTTGGTTGCGCAATGGTCACTACGGGGAGGCACATGACCCCAGTATAGGCTGACAGCTCGACCACGATGTCCCATACCACCATGCCCGGCTCATGCGTCTTAGCGGATTTGGTACCATGGTTAACGGGATCGCCACTGGTAAGTTTGGTACCCTAGGTTCAAGCAGTAGTGACCAAACATGGTGAACATACATATACACATATCGGTTTGCTTGATGAGCCTGACTAGCTCGAGCGCACCACAAGTTGAGCGATATGGAGCGTAAAAGCACTCCGTGTGGCCAACCACTATCGCCAACCGAAGTACGACTCGGGTTCCCCAGACACGTCCATTGTGGCGATATGAATCTCGGCCACAACCGCAAGTCTGGTACCGAATGTTTGGACTATAGGCATAGTCCCAAACGCAACAGTTGTAAAGCATGAAGTAAAGCATGAAGTAAAGCATGTTAGCAGGCATATTATAAAGCATGAAGTAAAGCATGTTATAAAGCATGTTATAAAGCATGTTGTAAAGCATGTTGTAAAGCATGTTATAAAGCACTATACACATAGGGATACAGTTACATACGCATCACAAGTGAGTGGTTATAGCGAACCACCGCATAGAGGGGACCCTACATGTCTCTAAGGGAGTCGGGAATTCCATATCAGCGTCTATCTAAGGCACTAACACCCAAGCTTCTACGCACACAAGCATGTACACCAAACACTTAGAGTGTGCGATTCCAACATACATAACGTATGTTAGCAATTGCGGATTAGGGCTATTCTTTTGCCAAGCGGTTAATTTACCCGCGTATATCATAATCATACAACAAATAATCATGACAATTACATTTCCAAATTTTACACATATGCGATATTTCTAGAATACGCAATTTCAACATACTTGACATTTACAAGGGAACATGTATTTTGGCGATTCATTTCGCCAAACTAGTATTTTATACATATATTGTATAATCATACATTAAATAAACATGTCATACATTTTCCCAAAAAAAAATACATATACGGTATTTCTAGAATATACAATTTCAACATACGTCGCATTTACAAGTGAACATGTATTTTGGCGATTCCTTTCGCCAAACTAGTATTTTATTCATATATTATATAATCATACATTAAATAAACATGTCAAACATTTATCCAAAAAAAATACGTATACGGTATTTCTACGTATACCTAGAATATGTGAAATTCCATATTTCACAACGTTAATCGAAACAGGAAACGGAAAGCACTTTGTACATGTGCAATTGCAAGCAGATCATGAATCTACCATTATCTGACATTGAAAGCGTTGAAAACCGTAACTTATACACTTAAAGTCCTCACCTTTGCCTTTTGAAACTCAACGAATCAGCAAGGGTAGTAGAACTTCCGTATACGGGAGATTTCTAGCCTAAAGAGCGGAATCGGTTAGTTGTTACACATCCCACATCGATTCTACCTTAAATCAGACCTAGGGTTAGGGTTTCTTACCTTCAAATGGGATGGATACCACCGGGAAAGCGCCTAGAACAGGGCGGTGTAGGCCGTGTAACAAGCCAAAGCAGGAGGAGGAAAATCGGCAACAAACTCCAAGCCTTTCTCTCTCTTTTCTCTCTCTCCCTCTAGGGTTTTTCTCCAAAATTCGTATGGCTGTGAGAGGGGCTGTTCTAAGCCCCTTTTATAGCCAAAAACATTCCGAAATTAGACTCAGGTTCAAGGAGTACTGCTAATATAGGATATTCGTCACTTTTCCAGCTCAAAAGGGAGGTTCTGGTGGCCCTCCTTGAACCAAACGTCAGACTTAAGCTCACCATCTATGGATCTACATGGGATTACGTTTTTGACTCGATCGGATTCCCAGATCGCACGTGGCGGACCACTTTCAGTTCGACGGTCAGTGGGCCACGATCAGAAATTCTAAGTACATGTAAATGTTCCTGAAATTTTTCTTAATCCGAGGGTGTAATTTGGTCTGATTCTGACGGTCAGGTTGCTTAATACTGACGCGTCAACGAATGATGCCAGATCACTATTCCAGACATTTATTTTGGCATGGGAATAGTGTTTTTCACACTCCCTCGCTCCGAATCGAAACGAATGGCCGTGGAACATCGGATGGAGCTAATTTTTGAGATGATTGTTAAGCCCAGTGGGGCGGTCCTAGTTCCTTAGATTCGGGTTAATCGGACTCCCGATGTGCGATCTAGACCTAATACGAAGTTTCATTTCATTCCCGAGAGCAGACGGGAAATGAGTTTGGTTCTAAACTTTAGGGTAACCTAGCGTCAATGATTCTGCAACTTTTAGGTCTTGCAGATCATATTTAAAGCGATCCTATCGGATTTCATGACTAATCGAGTTTAGTACTTAGTTATCTTTGTTAAATTTCTAAAGTATTTAATCCTACGTGATTTCTGGTCGAGGTGGTACTCGACCCAATGTACGAAAATTTTTGGGTCGTTACAATCTACCCCCCTTAAACAAAAAATTTCATCCTCGAAATTTATACCTTTTCGTACTCCTCGAGAAGCTGAGGGTAGTTCTTCCTGACCTCGGCCTCAGTCTCCCAGGTAGCTTCCTCTTCGGAATGATGTGTCCAAAGCACCTTCACAAGTGGGATGACCTTGCTACGTAGCATCTGCTCCTTCCTATCAAGGATACGCGTCGGGCGCAGCTCGTACGTAACATCCTCACTCAACTGTACCTGCTCCCATCTGATGATATGCGAAGGATCAGGAACGTACTTCTTCAGCATAGATACATGAAATACGTTGTGTACGGAAGCAAGTGGTGTAGGCAAGGCGAGACGATACGCCACATCACCCACTCGATCCAGTATCTGAAATGGACCGGTAAACCTCGGTGTGAGCTTTCCCTTCTTCCCGAACCGAAGGACTCCCTTCATAGGGGAAACCCAAAGGAACACATGATCACCGACCTCGAACTCCAGCGGTCGCCGCCTCGTATCGGCGTAACTCTTCTGCTCGCTTTGCGCCGTGAGTAATCGACGCCTGATAATGTCTACCTTCTCTGTAGTCGCCTGTACCAACTCCGGGCCAATCAGACTACGCTCTCCAACCTCTGCCCAACAGTGCGGTGCCCTACAAGGTTGACCATATAGAGCCTCATATGGGGCCATGCCAATAGTCGCCTGGAAGCTGTTGTTGTAGGCGAACTCTGCGTACGGAAGACAGTTATCCCAGCTGTCCTTGAAGTCCAACACACATACTCGCAACATATCCTTCAGAACCTGTTTCACCCGCTCTGTCTGCCCATCAGTCTGAGGATAAAACGCTGTACTGAACTTCAACTTCACACCCATCGCCTCCTGGATACGAGTCTAAAAGATGGATGTGAACCGCGTGTCTCTGTCCGACACGATCTCCAAAGGAACCCCGTGCAGACGGACGATCTCCCTGATGTACAATCTAGCCAGCTCGTCTGCAGAGTTCGTAACCCTGATAGGGAGGAAATGGGCCGATTTGGTCAACCGGTCCACAATCACCCAAATGGAATCGTGCCCCTTCCTCATCTTCGGCAACCCTGATATAAAGTCCATGGAGATGAAGTCCCACTTCCACTCCGCTATAGGCATGGGCTGAAGTAGTCCAGGAGGTCGGCGATGTTCTGCCTTGACCTGCTGGCACGTCAGACACCGAGACACATACTCAACAATGTGGGCCTTCATGTTATCCCACCAATACGTCCGTCTCATATCCTAGTACATCTTCGTGCGGTTACCCCACCGTGGGTATACATTGTATGTGAAAATGTGATGGAGTAAATGGAAGTCTTCGGTCATCTTTGTCGCCGCAATACAATTTCCTCGCTTCCAAGTAACCCGGCGACCACAGAGAAATCGCGTGCGACGATCCCTCTCCCGCGCACTTCTAGAGAAGTCATCACTAGGATGCACTTGACCAAGCGGGATCTTCGTGATTCGAACCACCTCGTCCACAGTGATTGTGCGCCTTATGCCCCTCACAGAGACAGTAAACTGAAGAGGCTCTACTGATGAGTCCACGATGTGAGCGTAGAAATCGTGAACCGTGTTCTCACATGCGGGGGGACTCGCCTTCAAAAATAGAATTCCATCCGATATCCACCAAGTGGTCCATCATCGGGTGTAGGCCAAACATCCTTTCATCCACATTAGCTTCAAACACAACCTTGCGGCCCGCGAAGCGCCCATATTCCATGCCTAGCGGATAAGCATTCTTGGCGGGGTGGTCAAGATCCAGGTCTCGCTTCGACCTAAACTCCCGCACAGTGCTTGTGCCGGCCCCAACATCGGATCTTCTTCGGGAATGGGCTGGCCTACTTGGGCCGGCGTCATCGGCCGCGGTTTTCCTCTTTCCCATGAAAGATAGGATGGAGGAAATGGAGAAAATGGTAGCCACCACACCAAGGAGGGCCATGGAAAATTGCCAAAATGGGGAAACAAGGGGCTGATCTCTTTGATCCCCACAAATAAGGATCCAATAGGTGTGGAAGGGGCACTAGAGGTAGGAAATGAAGAAGGAACAAAAAGAAAATGGAATGGGTTAGGAGGTTACCCGATTTTGAGCTCCAAGGAGGGGTATGAGAGCTCCAACGTATGAAAATGGGGAAAGGAAGAGGCTAGGGCTGTTGTGGAAGGTAGGGGTGTGTGAGTTATGGAAGGAAATGGGAGATTTGAAGGTTTGGAGAGTTGGGTTTTGAGAAAAATCAGAAATGAGGGTGGAGGTGCTTGAAAAGGGGGTGAAATGAGAGAAAGGGGTGTTCCAGCCCCTTAAAACCCAAACCTAAGGGAATTCCGCACGTGCCAGGGGGTAGAGGGGGCTGGGCCGACCAACCCCATGTTTGAAATCCCACCGGAAAAGCCACCGGACCGCGGTCCGCCGCCGGTGCCGCGGCGCCGCCGCGGTGGGGCCCTGTTTGCCATGTGTCCAGGGTGCCAAATGCACCCTGGTTCAGTCTGGGGGGTTAGTGGATTAACGTGGAGGGGGCCCCGACTCAGTTTAGTGCCAGAACGGTTAGTTCCAGTAATTTCTGATCTAATCTGATTTTTCCTGATTTTTAATGACTAATTTTTGGTGGATTGTGACCTGGACACGTCAATAGACGGCCTAGTAGTGACTTGGGGTCCATAAGTGCGGTCGGGATCGAGTACGAACTCGATCAAACTGTCCATTTGCAATGAACTTCGCCGAACGGCGTAATTGGGAGACCCTAAGACTGTTGTAGGTTTTGCGCACCCTCCTAAGTATAATGCGTCAGCGTCCGTAGTGGGGACATAACTCAGGTCCGGTTTAATCAAAATCATGCTCTGATACCAACTTGTAACGCTCTGAAATTCGGGGGTCGAGTATGAACTCAACTCCCGAGTTCCAACGCATCACTTATGCAACATACACAATGATGGTTAAATGTTGTCTGAGTTAGCGCAATAAACATGAATGAGATTATACCAAAACAGTAATTCATACTCCAGTTCAATTGTATAAAGACAAGCGGAAGACTGAAATTTTATATTTAAAATATGTAGAGTATCAAAATTTTGTGAACTTCAGAGTATGAGTACTAACAGAGTACCAATATACATGTATCGTTTCTAAGTCAAAAATCAAAGACAACTCTGTAATTAAACCCTGGAATCCCCGCGATGCAGTCGGCCTAAGCATAGCCGTCAGAGTACTGCATAAAGGAGAACTCCTCCTGATCCTCCTCGAAGTCGAGCTCCGGCTCCTGAACAGAGGCGCCATCTACACCTGCGACAGAGTCTGGTGGGTGTTGCAAATACCGTCCCGTAACGTGGGAGTGAGTAGCTAACTCAGTGGAACAATAAAGCATAGGTTAACATGTTATCAAATCAATCAAGCAGTAATGATAACGTAGTACAATTTAAACACTTCTAACTACTCTTGTTAAATGCAAAAATGATATGACATGATGCTGTATGCCCTTGCCAAACCACCCTCAAGCGACATCATCTTACGCTCGCGAATGCTAACTCCCTCAGTGCGCCACATCTACAAAGCACATGCTGTGCGATGATGCTCATGATTACCAAGTTTTTATTAATCCATTTCAACCAGCAGTATTGGGAAACTATGGTACCTCCCTTGTATCATTCCCAAACATGATCCATTCTAGGGTCGTCAATCCTAGCTAATCTCATACGATATTATGGTTTGAGAAGCGTAGTGAAGGCATCGCAAATGGCTCGTCACCCGTCAGCGCGGATACAGATCTCACCGTATGCGGCTCAATTGCTTGGCCGTCAGCTCAAGTACATATCTCACCGTACTTGGCTCAATCACTAGCCGTCACCAAGTACATGGTCTCACCGTACTCGGCTCAACTCATACTCTAGTTACTATGAAAGACTCTCGCCAATCACGAGACACTTGGAGTATACTCGAAGATACTACGGAGGACTCGTCGCCGTCGGACGAGCACAGGTCTCACAGTACTCGGCTCTCGCCGTAAGTATCGACAGCTCGAATATAGTGTCCCATACCACCATAATCGGCTCACGAGTTTGGTTGTGCAATGGTTTCTACGGGGAGGCACATGACCCCAGCGTAGGCCGACAGCTCGACCACGGTGTCCCATACCACCATGCCCGGCTCATGCGTCTTAGCGGATCGAGGTACCATGGTTAACGGGATCGCCACTGGTAAGTTTGGTACCCTAGGTTCAAGCATGGGCGACCAAACATGGTGAACATACATATACACATATCGGTTTGCTTGACGAGCCTGACTAGCTCGAGCGCACCACAAGTTGAGCGATATGGAGCGCAAAAGCACTCCGTGTGGCCAACCACTATCGCCAACCGAAGTACGACTCGGGTTCGCCAGACACGTCCATTGTGGCGATATGAATCTCGGCCACAACCGCAAGTCTGGTACCGAATGTTTGGACTATAGGCATAGTCCCAAACGCAAACAGTTGTAAAGCATGAAGTAAAGCATGTTAGCAGGCATATTATAAAGCATGAAGTAAAGCATGTTATAAAGCATGTTATAAAGCATGTTGTAAAGCATGTTGTAAAGCATGTTATAAAGCACTATACACATAGGGATACAGTTACATACGCATCACAAGTGAGTGGTTATAGCGAACCACCGCATAGAGGGGACCCTACATGTCTCTAAGGGAGTCGGGAATTCCATATCAGCGTCTATCTAAGGTACTAACACCCAAGTTTCTACGCACACAAGCATGTACACCAAACACTTAAAGTGTGCGATTCCAACATACATAACGTATGTTAGCAATTGCGGATTAGGGCTATTCTTTTGCCAAGCGGTTAATTTACCCGCGTATATCATAATCATACAACAAATAATCATGCAATTACATTTCCAAATTTTACACATATGCGATATTTCTAGAATACGCAATTTCAACATACTTGACATTTACAAGGGAACATGTATTTTGGCGATTCCTTTCGCCAAACTAGTATTTTATACATATATTGTATAATCATACATTAAATAAACATGTCATACATTTTACCAAAAAAAAAATACATATACGGTATTTCTAGAATATACAATTTCAACATACGTCGCATTTACAAGTGAACATGTATTTTGGCGATTCCTTTCGCCAAACTAGTATTTTATTCATATATTATATAATCATACATTAAATAAACATGTCAAACATTTATCAAAAAAAATACGTATATGGTATTTCTACGTATTCCTAGAATATGTGAAATTCCATATTTCACAACGTTAATCGAAACAGGAAACGGAAAGCACTTTGTACATGTGCAATTGCAAGCAGATCATGAATCTACCATTATCTGACATTGAAAGCGTTGAAAACCGTAACTTATACACTTAAAGTCCTCACCTTTGCCTTTTGAAACTCAACGAATCAGCAAGGGTAGTAGAACTTCCGTATACGGGAGATTTCTAGCCTAAAGAGCGGAATCGGTTAGTTGTTACACATCCCACATCGATTCTACCTTAAATCAGACCTAGGGTTAGGCTTTCTTACCTTCAAATGGGATGGATACCGCCGGGAAAGCGCCTAGAACAGGGCGGTGTAGGCCGTGTAACAAGCCAAAGCAGGAGGAGGAAAATCGGCAACAAACTCCAAGCCTTTCTCTCTCTTTTCTCTCTCTCCCTCTAGGGTTTTTCTCCAAAATTCGTATGGCTGTGAGAGGGGCTGTTCTAAGCCCCTTTTATAGCCAAAAACATTTGAAATTAGACTCAGTTCAAAGGGGTATTGCTAATATAGGATATTCGTCACTTTTTCAGCTCAAAAGGGAGGTTCTGGTGGCCCTCCTTGAACCAAACGTCAGACTTAAGCTCACCATCTATGGATCTACGTGGGATTACGTTTTTGACTCGATCGGATTCCCAGATCGCACGTGGCGGATCACTTTCAGTTCGACGGTCAGTGGGCCACGATCAGAAATTCTAAGTACATGTAAATGTTCCTGAAAATTTTCTTAATCCGAGGGTGTAATTTGGTCTGATTCTGACGGTCAGGTTGTTTAATACTGACGCGTCAACGAATGATGCCAGATCACTATTCTAGATATTTATTTTGGCATGGGAATAGTATTTTTCACACTCCCTCGCTCCGAATCGAAACGAATGGCCGTGGAACATCGGATGGAGCTGATTTTTGAGATGATTGTTAAGCCCAGTGGGGCAGTCCTAGTTCCTTAGCTTCGGGTTAATCGGACTCCCGATGTGCGATCTAGACCTAATACGAAGTTTCGTTTCATTCCCGAGAGCAGACGGGAAATGAGTTTGGTTCTAAACTTTAGGGTAACCTAGCGTCAATGATTCTGCAACTTTTGGGTCTTGCAGATCATATTTAAAGCGATCCTATCGGATTTCATGACTAATCGAGTTTAGTACTTAGTTAACTTTGTTAAATTTCTAAAGTATTTAATCCTACGTGATTTCTGGTCGAGGTGGTACTCGACCCAATGTACGGAAATTTTCGGGTCGTTACAATCTACCCCCCTTAAACAAAAAATTTCATCCTCGAAATTTATACCTTTTCGTACTCCTCGAGAAGCTGAGGGTAGTTCTTCCTGACCTCGGCCTCAGTCTCCCAGGTAGCTTCCTCTTCGGAATGATGTGTCCAAAGCACCTTCACAAGTGGGATGACCTTGCTACGTAGCACCTGCTCCTTCCTATCAAGGATACGCGTCGGGCGCAGCTCGTACGTAGCATCCTCACTCAACTGTACCTGCTCCCATCTGATGATATGCGAAGGATCAGGAACGTACTTCTTCAGCATAGATACATGAAATACGTTGTGTACGGAAGCAAGTGGTGTAGGCAAGGCGAGACGATACGCCACATCACCCACTCGATCCAGTATCTGAAATGGACCGATAAACCTTGGTGTGAGCTTCCCCTTCTTCCCGAACCGAAGGACTCCCTTCATAGGGGAAACCCGAAGGAACACATGATCACCGACCTCGAACTCCAGCGGTCGCCGCCTCGTATCGGCGTAACCCTTCGCCGGCTCGCGGCCGTGAGTAATCGACGCCGATAATGTCTACCTTCTCGTAGTCGCCGTACCAACTCCGGCCAATCAGACTACGCTCTCCAACCTCTGCCCAACAAGTGCGGTGCCCTACAAGGTCGACCATATAGAGCCTCATATGGGGCCATGCCAATAGTCGCCTGGAAGCTGTTGTTGTAGGCGAACTCTGCGTACGGAAGACAGTCATCCCAGCTGTCCTTGAAGTCCAACACACATGCTCGCAACATATCTTCCAGACTGGTTCACCCGCTCGTCCGCCCATCGGCCCGAGGATGAAATGTCAGATCGAACTTCAACTTCACACCCATCGCCTCCACGGATACGAGTCCAGAAGATGGATGTGAACCGCGTGTCTCGTCCGACACGATCTCCAAAGGAACCCGTGCGGAGACGGACGATCTCCCTGATGTACAATCTAGCCAGCTCGTCTGCAGAGTTCGTAACCCTGATAGGGAGGAAATGGGCCGATTTGGTCAACCGGTCCACAATCACCCAAATGGAATCGTGCCCCTTCCTCGTCTTCGACAACCCTGATATAAAGTCCATGGAGATGAAGTCCCACTTCCACTCCGCTATAGGCATGGGCTGAAGTAGTCCAGGAGGTCGGCGATGTTCTGCCTTGACCTGCTGGCACGTCAGACGCCGAGACACATACTCAGCAATGTGGGCCTTCATGTTATCCCACCAATACGTCCGTCTCATATCCTAGTACATCTTCGTGCGGTTACCCCACCGTGGGTATACATTGTATGTGAAAATGTGATAGAGTAAATGGAAGTCTTCGGTCATTTTTGTCACGGCAATACAATTTCCTCGCTTCCAAGTAACCCGGCGACCACAGAGAAATCGCGTGCGACGATCCCTCTCCCGCGCACTTCTAGAGAAGTCATCACTAGGATGCACTTGACCAAGCGGGATCTTCGTGATTCGAACCACCTCGTCCACAGTGATTGTGCGCCTTATGCCCCTCACAGAGACAGTAAACTGAAGAGGCTCTACTGATGAGTCCACGATGTGAGCGTAGAAATCGTGAACCGTGTTCTCACATGCGGGGGGACTCACCTTCAAAAATAGAATTCCATCCGATATCCACCAAGTGGTCCATCATCGGGTGTGGGCCAAACATCCTTTCATCCACATGAGCTTCAAACACAACCTTGCGGCCCGCGAAGCGCCCATATTCCATGCCTATCGGATAAGCATTCCTGGCGGGGTGGTCAGGATCCAGGTCTCGCTTCGACCTAAACTCCCGCACGGTGCTTGTGCCGGCCCCAACATCGGATCTTCTTCGGGAATGGGCTGGCCTACTTGGGCCGTCGGCCGCGGTTTTCCTCTTTCCCATGAAAGATAGGATGGAGGAAATGGAGAAAATGGTAGCCACCACACCAAGGAGGGCCATGAAAAATTGCCAAAATGGGGAAACAAGGGGCTGATCTCTTTGATCCCCACAAATAAGGATCCAATAGGTGTGGAAGGGGCACTAGAGGTAGGAAATGAAGAAGGAACAAAAAGAAAATGGAATGGGTTAGGAGGTTACCCAATTTTGAGCTCCAAGGAGGGGTATGAGAGCTCCAACGTGTGAAAATAGGGAAAGGAAGAGGCTAGGGCTGTTGTGGAAGGTAGGGGTGTGTGAGTTATGGAAGGAAATGGGAGATTTGAAGGTTTGGAGAGTTGGGTTTTGAGAAAAATCAGAAATGAGGGTGGAGGTGCTTGAAAAGGGGGTGAAATGAGAGAAAGGGGTGTTCTAGCCCCTTAAAACCCAAACCTAAGGGAATTCCGCACGTTCCAGGGGGTAGAGGGGGCTGGGCCGACCAACCCCATGTTTGAAATCCCACCGGAAAAGCCACCGGACCGCGCTTCGCCGCCGCGGTCGGACTTGGCCGGAACCGCGCCGCCGCGGTGGGGCCCTGTTTGCCATGTGTCCAAGGTGCCAAATGCACCCTGGTTCAGTCTGGGGGGTTAGTGGATTAACGTGGAGGGGCCCCCGACTCAGTTTAGTGCCAGAACGGTTAGTTCCGGTAATTTCTGATCTAATCTGATTTTTTTTTATTTTTAACGACAAATTTTTGGTGGATTGTGACCTGGACACGTCAATAGACGGTCTAGGAGTGACTTGGGGTCCATAAGTACGGTCGGGATCGAGTACGAACTCGATCAAACTGTCCATTTGCAATGAACTTCGCCGAACGGCGAAATCGGGAGACCCTAAGACTGTTGCTAGGTTTTGCGCACCCTCCTAAGTATAATGCGTCAGCGTACGTAGTGGGGACATAACTCAGGTCCGGTTTAATCAAAATCATGCTCTGATACCAACTTGTAACGCCCTGAAATTCGGGGGTCGAGTATGAACTCAACTCCCGAGTTCCAACGCATCACTTATGCAACATACACAATGATGGTTAAATGTTGTCTGAGTTAGCGCAATAAACATGAATGAGATTATACCAAAACAGTAATTCATACTCCAGTTCAATTGTATAAAGGCAAGCGGAAGACTGAAATTTTATATTTAAAATATGTAGAGTATCAAAATTTTGTGAACTTCAGAGTATGAGTACTAACTGAGTACCAATATACATGTATCGTTTCTAAGTCAAAAATCAAAGACAACTCTGTAATTAAACCCTGGAATCCCCGCGATGCAGTCGGCCTAAGCATAGCCGTCAGAGTACTGCATAAAGGAGAACTCCTCCTGATCCTCCTCGAAGTCGAGCTCCGGCTCCTGAACAGAGGCGCCATCTACACCTGCGACAGAGTCTGGTGGGTGTTGCAAACACCGTCCCGTAACGTGGGAGTGAGTAGCTAACTCAGTGGAACAATAAAGCATAGGTTAACATGTTATCAAATCAATCAAGCAGTAATGATAACGCAGTACAATTCAAACATTTCTAACTACTCTTGTTAAATGCAAAAATGATATGACATGATGCTGTATGCCCTTGCCAAACCACCCTCAAGCGACATCATCTTACGTTCGCGAATGCTAACTCCCTCAGTGCGCCACATCTACAAAGCACATGCGGTGCGATGATGCTCATGATTACCAAGTTTTTATTAATCCATTTCAACCAGCAATATTGAGAAACTAAGGTACCTCCCTTGTATCATTCCCAAACATGATCCATTCTAGGGTCGTCAATCCTAGCTAATCTCATACGATATTATGGTTTGAGAAGCGTAGTGAAGGCATCGCAAAGGGCTCGTCACCCGTCAGCGCGGATACAAATCTCACCGTATGCGGCTCAATTGCTGGCCGTCAGCTCAAGTACATATCTCACCGTACTTGGCTCAATCACTAGCCGTCAGCTCAAGTACAGGTCTCACCGTACTCGGCTCAACTCATACTCTAGTTACTGTGAAAGACTCGTCGCCAATCACAGACACTTGGAGTATACTCGAAGATACTACGGAGGACTCATCGCCCGTCAGCACGAGCACAGGTCTCACCGTACTCGGCTCTCGCCGTAAGTATCGACAGCTCGAATATAGTGTCCCATACCACCATAATCGGCTCGCAAGTTTGGTTGCGCAATGGTCACTACGGGGAGGCACATGACCCCAGCGTAGGCCGACAGCTCGACCACGGTGTCCCATACCACCATGCTCGGCTCATGTGTCTTAGCGGATCGAGGTACCATGGTTAACGGGATCGCCACTGGTAAGTTTGGTACCCTAGGTTCAAGCAGTAGCGACCAAACATGGTGAACATACATATACACATATCGGTTTGCTTGACGAGCCTGACTAGCTCGAGCTCACCACAAGTTGAGCGATATGGAGCGCAAAAGCACTCCGTGTGGCCAACCACTATCGCCAACCGAAGTACGACTCGGGTTCGCCAGACACGTCCATTGTGGCGATATGAATCTCGGCCACAACCGCAAGTCTGGTACCGAATGTTTGGACTATAGGCATAGTCCCAAACGCAAACAGTTGTAAAGCATGAAGTAAAGCATGAAGTAAAGCATGTTAGCAGGCATATTATAAAGCATGAAGTAAAGCATGTTATAAAGCATGTTATAAAGCATGTTGTAAAGCATGTTGTAAAGCATGTTATAAAGCACTATACACATAGGGATACAGTTACATACGCATCACAAGTGAGTGGTTATAGCGAACCACCGCATAGAGGGGACCCTACATGTCTCTAAGGGAGTCGGGAATTCCATATCAGCGTCTATCTAAGGCACTAACACCCAAGCTTCTATGCACACAAGCATGTACACCAAACACTTAGAGTGTGCGATTCCAACATACATAACGTATGTTAGCAATTGCGGATTAGGACTATTCTTTTGCCAAGCGGTTAACTTACCCGCGTATATCATAATCATACAACAAATAATCATGACAATTACATTTCCAAATTTTACACATATGCGATATTTCTAGAATACGCAATTTCAACATACTTGACATTTACAAGGGAACATGTATTTTGGCGATTCCTTTCGCCAAACTAGTATTTTATACATAAATTGTATAATCATACATTAAATAAACATGTCATACATTTTCCCAAAAAAAAAATACATATACGGTATTTCTAGAATATACAATTTCAACATACGTCGCATTTACAAGTGAACATGTATTTTGGAGATTCCTTTCGCCAAACTAGTATTTTATTCATATATTATATAATCATACATTAAATAAACATGTCAAACATTTATCCAAAAAAATATGTATACGGTATTTCTACGTATACCTAGAATATGTGAAATTCCATATTTCACCACGTTAATCGAAACAGGAAACGGTGCAATTGCAAGCAGATCATGAATCTACCATTATCTGACATTGAAAGCGTTGAAAACCGTAACTTATACACTTAAAGTCCTCACCTTTGCCTTTTGAAACTCAACGAATCAGCAAGGGTAGTAGAACTTCCGTATACGGGAGATTTCTAGCCTAAAGAGCGGAATCGGTTAGTTGTTACACATCCCACATCGATTCTACCTTAAATCAGACCTAGGGTTAGGGTTTCTTACCTTCAAATGGGATGGATACCGCCGGGAAAGCACCTAGAACAGGGCGGTGTAGGCCGTGTAACAAGCCAAAGCAGGAGGAGGAAAATCGGCAACAAACTCCAAGCCTTTCTCTCTCTTTTCTCTCTCTCCCTCTAGGGTTTTTCTCCAAAATTCGTATGGCTGTGAGAGGGGCTGTTCTAAGCCCCTTTTATAGCCAAAAACATTTCGAAATTAGACTCAGGTTCAAGGGGTACCGCTAATATAGGATATTCGTCACTTTTCCAATTTCAAAAGGGAGGTTCTGGTGGCCCTCCTTGAACCAAACGTCAGACTTAAGCTCACCATCTATGAATCTACGTGGGATTACGTTTTTGACTCGATCGGATTCCCAGATCGCACGTGGCGGACCACTTTCAGTTCGACGGTCAGTGGGCCACGATCAGAAATTCTAAGTACAAGTAAATGTTCCTGAAAATTTTCTTAATCCGAGGGTGTAATTTGGTCTGATTCTGACGGTCAGGTTTCTTAATACTGACGCGTCAACGAATGATGCCAGATCACTATTCCAGATATTTATTTTGGCATGGGAATAGTGTTTTTCACACTCCCTCGCTCCGAATCGAAATGAATGGCCGTGGAACATCGGATGGAGCTAATTTTTGAGATGATTGTTAAGCCCAGTGGGGCGGTCCTAGTTCCTTAGCTTCGGGTTAATCGGACTTCCGATGTGCGATCTAGACCTAATATGAAGTTTCGTTTCATTCCCGAGAGCAGACGGGAAATGAGTTTGGTTCTAAACTTTAGGGTAACCTAGCGTCAATGATTCTGCAACTTTTGGGTCTTGCAGATCATATTTAAAGCGATCCTATCAGATTTCATGACTAATCGAGTTTAGTACTTAGTTAACTTTGTTAAATTTCTAAAGTATTTAATCCTACGTGATTTCTGGTCGAGGTGGTACTCGACCCAATGTACGAAAATTTTCGGGTCGTTACAATCTAGTCCCCTTAAATAAAAAATTTCATCCTCGAAATTTATACCTTTTCGTACTCCTCGAGAAGCTGAGGGTAGTTCTTCCTGACCTCGGCCTCAGTCTCCCAGGTAGCTTCCTCTTCGGAATGATGTGTCCAAAGCACCTTCACAAGTGAGATGACCTTGCTTCGTAGCACCTGCTCCTTCCTATCAAGGATACGCGTCGGGCGCAGCTCGTACGTAGCATCCTCACTCAACTGTACCTGCTCCCATCTGATGATATGCGAAGGATCAGGAACGTACTTCTTCAGCATAGATACATGAAATACGTTGTGTACGGAAGCAAGTGGTGTAGGCAAGGCGAGACGATACGCCACATCACCCACTCGATCCAGTATCTGAAATGGACCGATAAACCTCGGTGTGAGCTTCCCCTTCTTCCCGAACCGAAGGACTCCCTTCATAGGGGAAACCCGAAGGAACACATGATCACCGACCTCGAACTCCAGCGGTCGCCGCCTCGTATCGGCGTAACTCTTCCGCTCGCTCGCGCTGTGAGTAATCGACGCCTGATAATGTCTACCTTCTCTCGTAGTCGCCGTACCAACTCCGGGCCAATCAGACTACGCTCTCCAACCTCTGCCCAACAGTGCGGTGCCCTACAAGGTCGACCATATAGAGCCTCATATGGGGCCATGCCAATAGTCGCCTGGAAGCTGTTGTTGTAGGCGAACTCTGCATACGGAAGACAGTCATCCCAGCTGTCCTTGAAGTCCAACACACATGCTCGCAACATATCCTCCAGAATCTGGTTCACCCGCTCTGTCTGCCCATCAGTCTGAGGATGAAACGCTGTACTGAACTTTAACTTCACACCCATCGCCTCCTGGATACGAGTCCAGAAGATGGATGTGAACCGCGTGTCTCTGTCCGACACGATCTCCAAAGGAACCCCGTGCAGACGGACGATCTCCCTGATGTACAATCTAGCCAGCTCGTCTGCAGAGTTCGTAACCCTGATAGGGAGGAAATGGGCCGATTTGGTCAACCGGTCCACAATCACCCAAATGGAATCGTGCCCCTTCCTCGTCTTCGACAACCCTGATATAAAGTCCATGGAGATGAAGTCCCACTTCCACTCCGCTATAGGCATGGGCTGAAGTAGTCCAGGAGGTCGGCGATGTTCTGCCTTGACTGCTGGCACGTCAGACACCGAGACACATACTCAGCAATGTGGGCCTTCATGTTATCCCACCAATACGTCCGTCTCATATCCTAGTACATCTTCGTGCGGTTACCCCACCGTGGGTATACATTGTATGTGAAAATGTGATGGAGTAAATGGAAGTCTTCGGTCATCTTTGTCGCCGCAATACAATTTCCTCGCTTCCAAGTAACCCGGCGACCACAGAGAAATCGCGTGCGACGATCCCTCTCCCGCGCACTTCTAGAGAAGTCATCACTAGGATGCACTTGACCAAGCGGGATCTTCGTGATTCGAACCACCTCGTCCACAGTGATTGTGCGCCTTATGCCCCTCACAGAGACAGTAAACTGAAGAGGCTCTACTGATGAGTCCACGATGTGAGCGTAGAAAGCGCGAACCGTGTTCTCACATGCGGGGGACTCGCCTTCAAAAATAGAATTCCATCCGATATCCACCAAGTGGTCCATCATCGGGTGTAGGCCAAACATCCTTTCATCCACATGAGCTTCAAACACAACCTTGCGGCCCGCGAAGCGCCCATATTCCATGCCTAGCGGATAAGCATTCTTGGCGGGGTGGTCAGGATCCAGGTCTCGCTTCGACCTAAACTCCCGCACAGTGCTTGTGCCGGCCCCAACATCGGATCTTCTTCGGGAATGGGCTGGCCTACTTGGGCCGGCGTCATCGGCCGCGGTTTTCCTCTTTCCCATGAAAGATAGGATGGAGGAAATGGAGAAAATAGTAGCCACCACACCAAGGAGGGCCATGGAAAATTGCCAAAATGGGGAAACAAGGGGCTGATCTCTTTGATCCCCACAAATAAGGATCCAATAGGTGTGGAAGGGGCACTAGAGGTAGGAAATGAAGAAGGAACAAAAAGAAAATGGAATGGGTTAGGAGGTTACCCGATTTTGAGCTCCAAGGAGGGGTATGAGAGCTCCAACGTGTGAAAATGGGGAAAGGAAGAGGCTAGGGCTGTTGTGGAAGGTAGGGGTGTGTGAGTTATGGAAGGAAATGGGAGATTTGAAGGTTTGGAGAGTTGGGTTTTGAGAAAAATCAGAAATGAGGGTGGAGGTGCTTGAAAAGGGGGTGAAATGAGAGAAAGGGGTGTTCCAGCCCCTTAAAACCCAAACCTAAGGGTATTCCGCACATGCCAGGGGGTAGAGGGGGCTGGGCCGACCAACCCCATGTTTGAAATCCCACCGGAAAAGCCACCTGACCGCGGTCCGCCGCCGGTGCCGCGGCGCCGTCGCGGTCGGACTTGGCCGGAACCGCGCCGCCGCGGTGGGGTCCTGTTTGCCATGTGTCCAGGGTGCCAAATGCACCCTGGTTCAGTCTGGGGGGTTAGTGGATTAATGTGGAGGGGGCCCCGACTCAGTTTAGTGCTAGAACGGTTAGTTCTGGTAATTTCTGATCTAATCTGATTTTTCCTGATTTTTAATGACTAATTTTTGGTGGATTGTGACCTGGACACGTCAATAGACGGTCTAGGAGTGACTTGGGGTCCATAAGTGCGGTCGGGATCGAGTAAGAACTCGATCAAACTGTCCATTTGCAATGAACTTCGCCGAACGGCGAAATCGGGAGACCCTAAGACTGTTGCTAGGTTTTGCGCACCCTCCTAAGTATAATGCATCAGCGTACGTAGTGGGGACATAACTCAGGTCCGATTTAATCAAAATCATGCTCTGATACCAACTTGTAACGCTCGAAATTTGGGGTCGAGTATGAACTCAACTCCCGAGTTCCAACGCATCACTTATGCAACATACACAATGATGGTTAAATGTTGTCTGAGTTAGCGCAATAAACATGAATGAGATTATACCAAAACAGTAATTCATACTCCAGTTCAATTGTATAAAGGTAAGCGGAAGACTGAAATTTTATATTTAAAATATGTAGAGTATCAAAATTTTGTGAACTTCAGAGTATGAGTACTAACTGAGTACCAATATACATGTATCGTTTCTAAGTCAAAAATCAAAGACAACTCTGTAATTAAACCCTGGAATCCCCGCAATGCAGTCGGCCTAAGCATAGCCGTCAGAGTACTGCATAAAGGAGAACTCCTCCTGATCCTCCTCGAAGTCGAGCTCCGGCTCCTGAACAGAGGCGCCATCTACACCTGCGACAGAGTCTGGTGGGTGTTGCAAACACCGTCCCGTAACGTGGGAGTGAGTAGCTAACTCAGTAGAACAATAAAGCATAGGTTAACATGTTATCAAATCAATCAAGCAGTAATGATAACGCAGTACAATTCAAACATTTCTAACTACTCTTGTTAAATGCAAAAATGATATGACATGATGCTGTATGCCCTTGCCAAACCACCCTCAAGCGACATCATCTTACGTTCGCGAATGCTAACTCCCTCAGTGCGCCACATCTACAAAGCACATGCGGTGCGATGATGCTCATGATTACCAAGTTTTTATTAATCCATTTCAACCAGCTGTATTGGAAAACTAAGGTACCTCCTTGTATCATTCCCAAACATGATCCATTCTAGGGTCGTCAATCCTAGCTAATCTCATACGATATTATGGTTTGAGAAGCGTAGTGAAGGCATCGCAAAGGGCTCGTCACCGTCAGCGCGGATACAAATCTCACCGTATGCGGCTCAATTGTCGGCCGTCACTCAACTACATATCTCACCGTATTTGGCTCAATCACTAGCCGTCAGCTCAAGTACAGGTCTCACCGTACTCGGCTCAACTCATACTCTAGTTACTGTGAAAGACTCGTCGCCAATCACAGACACTTGGAGTATACTCGAAGATACTACGGAGGACTCGTCGCCACAAGACGCACGAGCACAGTCTCACCGTACCGGCTTCGGCTCGCCGTAAGTATCGACAGCTCGAATATAGTGTCCCATACCACCATAATCGGCTCCCGAGTTTGGTTGCGCAATGGTCACTACGGGGAGGCACATGACCCCAGCGTAGGCCGACAGCTTGACCACGGTGTCCCATACCACCATGCCCGGCTCATGCGTCTTAGCGGATCGAGGTACCATGGTTAACGGGATCGCCACTGGTAAGTTTGGTACCCTAGGTTCAAGCAGTAGCGACCAAACATGGTGAACATACATATACACATATCGGTTTGCTTGACGAGCCTGACTAGCTCGAGCGCACCACAAGTTGAGCGATATGGAGCGCAAAAGTACTCCGTGTGGCCAACCACTATCGCCAACCGAAGTACGACTCGGGTTCGCCAGACACGTCCATTGTGGCGATATGAATCTCGGCCACAACCGCAAGTCTGTACCGAATGTTTGGACTATAGGCATAGTCCCAAACGCAAACAGTTGTAAAGCATGAAGTAAAGCATGAAGTAAAGCATGTTAGCAGGCATATTATAAAGCATGAAGTAAAGCATGTTATAAAGCATGTTATAAAGCATGTTGTAAAGCATGTTGTAAAGCATGTTATAAAGCACTATACACATAGGGATACAGTTACATACACATCACAAGTGAGTGGTTATAGCGAACCACCGCATAGAAGGGACCCTACATGTCTCTAAGGGAGTCGGGAATTCCATATCAGCGTCTATCTAAGGCACTAACACCCAAGCTTCTACGCACACAAGCATGTACACCAAACACTTAGAGTGTGCGATTCCAACATACATAACGTATGTTAGCAATTGCGGATTAGGGCTATTCTTTTACCAAGTGGTTAATTTACCCGCGTATATCATAATCATACAACAAATAATCATGACAATTACATTTCCAAATTTTACACATATGCGATATTTCTAGAATACGCAATTTCAACATACTTGACATTTACAAGGGAACATGTATTTTGGCGATTCCTTTCACCAAACTAGTATTTTATACATATATTGTATAATCATACATTAAATAAACATGTCATACATTTTCCCAAAAAAAAAATACATATACGGTATTTCTAGAATATACAATTTCAACATACGTCGCATTTACAAGTGAACATGTATTTTGGCGATTCCTTTCGCCAAACTAGTATTTTATTCATATATTATATAATCATACATTAAATAAACATGTCAAACATTTATCCAAAAAAATACATATACGGTATTTCTACGTATACCTAGAATATGTGAAATTCCATATTTCACAACATTAATCGAAACAGGAAACGGAAAGCACTTTGTACATGTGCAATTGCAAGCAGATCATGAATCCACCATTATCTGACATTGAAAGCGTTGAAAACCGTAACTTATATACTTAAAGTCCTCACCTTTGCCTTTTGAAACTCAACGAATCAGCAAGGGTAGTAGAACTTCCGTATACGGGAGATTTCTAGCCTAAAGAGCGGAATCGGTTAGTTGTTACACATCCCACATCGATTCTACCTTAAATCAGACCTAGGGTTAGGGTTTCTTACCTTCAAATGGGATGGATACCACCGGGAAAGCGCCTAGAACAGGGCGGTGTAGGCCGTGTAACAAGCCAAAGCAGGAGGAGGAAAATCGGCAACAAACTCCAAGCCTTTCTCTCTCTTTTCTCTCTCTCCCTCTAGGGTTTTTCTCCAAAATTCATATGGCTGTGAGAGGGGCTGTTCTAAGCCCCTTTATAGCAAAAACATTCGAAATTAGACTCGTGTTCAAGGGGTACTGCTAATATAGGATATTCGTCACTTTTCCAGCTCAAAAGGGAGGTTCTGGTGGCCCTCCTTGAACCAAACGTCAGACTTAAGCTCACCATCTATGGATCTACGTGGGATTACGTTTTTGACTCGATCGGATTCCCAGATCGCACGTGGCGGACCACTTTCAGTTCGACGGTCAGTGGGCCACGATCAGAAATTCTAAGTACATGTAAATGTTCCTGAAATTTTTCTTAATCCGAGGGTGTAATTTGGTCTGATTCTGACGGTCGGGTTGCTTATCATTGACGCGTCAACGAATGATGCCGATCACTATTCCGGATATTTATTTTGGCATGGGAATAGTGTTTTTCACACTCCCTCGCTCCGAATCGAAACGAATGGCCGTGGAACATCGGATGGAGCTGATTTTTGAGATGATTGTTAAGCCCAGTGGGGCGGTCCTAGTTCCTTAGCTTCGGGTTAATCGGACTCCCGATGTGCGATCTAGACCTAATACGAAGTTTCGTTTCATTCCCGAGAGCAGACGGGAAATGAGTTTGGTTCTAAACTTTAGGGTAACCTAGCGTCAATGATTCTGTAACTTTTTGGTCTTGCAGATCATATTTAAAGCGATCCTATCGGATTTCATGTCTAATCGAGTTTAGTACTTAGTTAACTTTGTTAAATTTCTAAAGTATTTAATCCTACGTGATTTCTGGTCGAGGTGGTACTCGACCCAATGTACGAAAATTTTCGGGTCGTTACACACACCATCCAGCACATGGACAGTGGGACCCAACAGTGATGTATGTATTATATCTGCACCATCTATCTGTGTGGACCCCACGTGATGTATTGGTTTTATCTGCACCATCCATCTCTGGAGGTGGGACCCACCCTGCATGTATTGCACGTGTAGGTGGAGGGGCCTACCATGATGTATGTGTTTTATCCATGTTGTCCACCGTCTAGCTGGGATGGTGGGACCTACCATAATATATGTGTTCTATCCTCACCGTCCATCTAGATGGTGGGAACCCACCTATGATGTATGTGTTTTAACTGCAATGTCCCACGTGTGAGGTCCCACGTGATGAATGTGTTGCACCCACGCCATTTAACGACTGTGAGGCCCACGTGTATATCTGTTGTATCCCCACCGTCCAGTTCATGGATGTGGGGCCTGCCTTGGTGATGTGTGATCATCCACACCATCCAACCACATGGATAGTGGGACCCACACGATGTATGTAGTTCATTCCACGCCATCCAGTCCTTGGACGTGGGCTAGACCCCACCATGATTTATGTATTACATCCACAAGGTCCAACAACCTGGGACAGTGGGATCCACCATAATGTATGTGTTAAAAACCACACTGGCCATCAGTTGGTGGGGCCCATTGGTGATATGTGAGGCCCACCTCGATGTGTGTGTTGTAAGCACACCGTTCATCTATTTTTCTGGACCATAGGGCTGGCCTGTGAAGCCCACCTTAATCTATATGAGGCCCATGTGGTGAGGCCCAATATGATGTATGTGATGCTCTTGTATGAGGCCCACTTTAATGTATGTGTTACACACACCATCCTCCCATTGTGCCTAGATTATGGGCTATTTCATGAGGCCCTTGTATGAGGCCCATTATGATGTATATGAGGCCCTCTATGCGGCCCATCGTGGTGCATATGAGGCCCATGTGGTGAGGCCCAATATGATGATGTGATGCCCTTGTAAGGCCCACCTTGATGTATATTATACACATGTTGTCCATCCATTTTTCCCAGATAGTACTATTGTGAGTTATATTCCAATCCCACCTTGATGTATATTATACACATGTTGTGCCCATTGTGAGTTAAATTCCAATCCCAAATTGGGCTGCACCTTAGGAGCAATAGTGGTTAAAGGTCCACCATTGTAAACCACCCTAGGGCCCATTGTTAAGCCTATTTCCACCCTTATCTTGTTGGGTTAACCCAAACCATTGGGCTCCATTGATGTAGAGATAAACACCTTCCTTTATTGGGCTATTCCAAATCCATTGGGCGCCCATTAATGATACTCATCTCACCTTATCGGGCTAACCCAAATCATTGGGTCCCCACTGGTGTTAACGATGCTCGTCCTTCTTGTTGGCCTAACCGAAATCATTGGGCCTCCATTGATGTAGAGATGACCACCTACCTTTATTCGGCTATCCCAAACCGTTGGGCCCCCATTAATAATGATGTTTTCCACCATACCCTGTAAGATTACCCAGACCTTGGAGCCCATCTTGTGTTCATACCGGGCCTCCCATAGGAAATGTGGCCCACGTAGATACATGTGTTTGCCCAAGTTTAGAGACCAAACCTGAGGGCCACTTAGATGTTGAATGAGCTACCTAGATCATTTGGAAAGACATATAGTCTGAGATGTATGGACCCCACCAAAGCCCACCTTATATTCATATCGGGCTCCCATAGAAAAGCCTAATTATTACATGATAGAGGGGTTAAGGAAGTTCATTTGTTATGCTTAGGCTCGTCCTCTTAACTCAACTTGTTATATACCCTCTTGACTCACCCCGTGAGATGTGTCCTACCTTTGTAATTAGTTGCTAGGATATCGATGTCATGTATGTATCGTCCACACCATCCATTTACCTTTTTGGATGAGTGTGAGGCCCATCCTTAACATTAGTGTGTCACCTAAGCCATCCATTGTTTGTAGGAGAGTGTATCATCACCCCTTGCCATAGATGGAAGAATATGTGGTATCAGATTTGATGTATCCACTCTTGAAGTTTATCTGGATTCGTGGGTTAGATCCACCACCCTTTCAATGGACCCTGCCTTAGGATATATGATGTATTAGCGCCTTAAGAAGGTTAGGATAGTCTAACATGGACCATACTATATAAACTGCTTCATGCCTAGTAGGGCGTATCGTTCCACTCATACTCTTTGCATGTGATATACTGGTTCGGGTCGGTTATTGTCTGCTACATCTAATAATCATGGTAGTGTACTTAGTCAAGTAGGACACACTGAGAATAGGCTTAGTATTACATCATAATGCATGCTCATACGCATCATTTGTATGTCTGTTATGAGGAATGATTGATCATAGCATATGTCATTGGGCTGAGATGTTCAGGGGACTCCTTGTGAGACGGAGTTGCCCCATATGATCGCGTAGTACGCGTAGGTTTGATGCATGACTGGATGGTATGACTCACGCATCTTGCATTTTGTATGGCATGATCACTTTGTGCCCTAGCGACATAAGGGCTGTGGCCTCCACAGACATATCATGGATGGCCAGATGGGACACCGAAAATATTTAGGACTCAGCATATGGGCACATTCGATGTCCGTGGGTGAAAGCTCCTAAACCCCCATAGTCAGGGGATGCTCTAATGTCTAGACCGAGTAAATACATAGTACCCAAGTGTCACATACTAGTAAGCAGCGTCTTCCACTGTGTCATGGTTGGTTGTGAAGGGGGTGTGACCTTATCCTCCTGAGTGAGGGGGCTGTAAGCTAGGCTAAGTTTGACCAGCTCACAAATGGGTCTGCTATCGATGAGCTGGGTAGGTATTGACAGACTACTGGCCAGGCGAGTAGTGAGGTCTTTTCCTCTCATTAGGTTGTGAGGCTAGGGAGGCGGTAGCCAGTATGGAGTGTACTAGACCCCTGTAAAATCCCAGTGATGTACAGTACTGATATTGTGACGCCCCGTCACTATTGTATATGTGGGCGGACGCTGATGTGAGAGGGGCATAAGGGCCTGGAAGAGCTAGCAGTGGTTGGCAGGCTACTATGCATACAGTGAGGCGGAACCTTGTCCCACATCAAAAGCGCTGTGGCAGTCATATGTGGACTTGTTGAGCAGGAGTTGTGTACTTAACACTTGACTCATTCATTTATTCATTCACTATCCACTTAGGCTGGTGGTGTGCAACCAAATCATTATGTGTACCTTCGCAATGGCCAGGATTTCGGTTGGGTGCGTAACCAACTTGATATAAGGAGTTTATCATATTGAGTCAGCTATTCAAATTTAGGTATGAGACTGGTTTGGGTAGAAGTCCCTTGTGATGAACCCCAAAACTTGTAATACCACGTACTATCTCCCGACTACACACTCCAGCTTTGTCATTTCTTTTGCATTGCATATTGCATTACATCCTCTGTATATGACATTTGGTTTACTATGTTTCGGCATTACATGGCCTAAATAAGACTGATGGTATTCGTGGACTTGTCAGGATTTGCACATTGCATCGCATCCTCAACATATGACATTTAGCATACTATGTCTCGCATCACATAACCTTGTTATGGTTAACAATATTCATGGACTTGCCAGTAATTCCGCTTACTCCGATATTTATGTGCTTGATACATGTATTGCGCACACACGCACCACCCTCTACGATTCTTCATAAGCTTATGCATGACCGTTGCGTGTATGTGACGTTAGGTCGTAGCAACATTGAGGCATGAGCATGCAGCTGAGAATTTAGAGCCCTTGATATCGATATTGTATTTTCCTTTATGCATTATACTCAAAGTTTTTTATATAGTGGATATGTGGTGATGTTTGTTGTTTTGTGACTTGGTTATGCTTATGGTTATGCTCCTTTACAAAAAAAATCACACTAAAAATCTTCCTTGTAGGGTCCCAAGATCGGAATCTCGCGTATGGGTGTTAGAAGTTGAGAATGAGGTCGTCGTCAGATTCAGCGATCAGGAATTTTGTGAGCCCAGCTCCCGAGTTTGGGGCGTGACACTATTTCTCTATTTCCCTGTTAATGGCCCACCCATGATGCGCATGAATTTTATCCACATTGTCCCATTTGTGGGATGCCCCTACTGTCCAAATCAGGGCCCACCTTGATACCACCATCTAGTAGGCAGGCTACCCTGCTGACCGTTGTGAGTAGCCTTGAAAGGGCCAAGCTATATGCCCTAGAGGGGGGTGAATAGGGTAATGCCAAATAAAACTTAAAACAGCGGAATAATAAAAGATAATGCTGAAATAATAACAATCTCAAAGCATATGAAATATGAGAATGATATTAAATCAGTTCTAAGGACAACCTTACACAAAAAACCAATGGCTTATGGTAGGACAACCTTATTTCTAGAACGATCTAGAAAACACAAATGATATGAAAATAAATCAAGAATAACTTAAAGAAATAAATCCTAAGTTATTACACCATTCAACCACACTTGCTTGAAATGAAAATTACAACATTCATCCACAAAAGCAATCCACAATAATAAAGGAATAAATGAATAAAGAAATCAAGCACATCCACAACACAACGATATATAGTGGTTCGCCTGTGTGTTCACCAACTATTAGCCAACAGCCACACAGAATGCTACTCCACTCCTAATATCCTCACACAGGGGATATTAGCATGCACTATCAAAATAGGTTTTCACAGGTTCACCCAAAACCTTCACAATTGTGTCTTTTTATCTCGGGCTTACACAATCCAAAAAACCCTCACAATCTGAGTTTTCTGGCTCTCCTCAGATAACCAAAACAATGAGATTTTTCTGGCAAATCTTAAACAAAACTAGAGAAAGTAAATTACAAAGTAAAATACCTGGATCTCCTTTTGAAGTAGCCCAGTAAAACCAATCGGAGTAGATGAATGATACGTCGTTCAATGTCCAATACTCACATAAAGAATGGTTCTAAGTCTAATTGATTTTAGATTAAATCAAGAAGAGCAAGGTCTATTTGATTTTGATCCCTGAAGAAGGAATATCACAAATTCCTCTTTTCTAAATAAGATTGGAATATGGATCAAAATCACAATAGAAAAATGCTAACAAAAGGAATATTAAATATGCACAATAGCTTAAAAAATAATCACTACTTATCTCAGAGTATAGCCTTAAATCGCTTCAATGGAATGGAATTGAATGAATAAACTCTGAAATTCGTGCACTATTTATAGCCTCAAAAATCTCATCTTCGACTGGTCTTAGAGTCCTAGGACTGGTCATAACGTCAAAGATTTTGAAAGATTTCCACGGGATTAGATTTGTTATACTCACGACTGGTCTTAGGTAGTCTACGACTGGTCGTGGACCACCTACGACTGGTCGTGAGACACCTACGACCGGTTGAGATACTCGAGATAAGTCGCTGGAGTTCGAGTCGTAAAACTATGACTGGTCGAAGGATGAGTCGTAGGACTTCTCAGGACCGGTCGAAGAAAGTCCAGGACTGTTCGAAGGACAACCAGGAAAATCCAAAAATCTGTAACAACCTAGGACTGGTCCTGAGAAACCTAAGACCGGTCGAAGCAAAGCTAGGACTGGTCTTAAGATTTCTAGGACTGATCTTAGAATAGTCACACCAAGTAAATTAAAATATTCAGATTATGTATTCAGAATGACCTATCATCTAGACCAACCTAAGGTCAATCTAAGGTCAAACAAACCTTGAGTGAGATGGACATTGAAGTCTTGAAGGTCTGTATTCTCAGATGATCTTGAAGTAGAAGCTTGAGTCGAGTTGATGGTCTTTCTCGAGCTTGGTACGTTCTTGACTTGTCTTGATGAAGTCTTCTAATCTTGAACTTGATAGAAGCAAACTTGGAGTCTTCTATTCTTGTAGACTTCATTCATGACATGTCTTGCAAGCATTCTTCATTTATGATCTTGTCTTGAAAACATTCTTCATTCATGATCTTGTCTTGAAAACATTCTTCATTCATGATCTTGTCTTGAAGCAGTGTGTAGTCACAAACAAGAAACACAAGAAGTACAAGACATATAGGTTTTGACATTACAAAATTTAACAACCAAAAGGGTTATGAAATCATAGCACTAACAATCTCCCCCTTTGTCAAATTTGTGATAAAACACATTTATAAATATAAGAGTAAAATGAAGAAAGAATCATGAGCCATCAGAGTGAGAAAAAGAAATACTCTACTCCCCCTAGGTGAGTAGAAACAATTAACCATTTTCAAGTAATCACTTTCTTCCTTTCTCCCATTCTCCCCCTTTCCATACTATTCTCCCATTCTCCCTTCCATACTACTCCCCCTTTTTGTCACAAAATGACAAGGGAAGGCCAAAGGAGAGAAGAGAACATCATATGAAGAGTAAGATTTAATTATCAAATTAGTACAACACTTCAATGTCATCAATCCAAACCATACAACCAAAGTCACCAAACTTAATAATAATACAGAAACCATCATATTCAAACCAAAAATAAATAAATAAAAATCCACCTAATCAGATCCAGATGAAGGAGCAGGGATGGTTGGATCAATCTGATGTAAACCCCTATTAATGCGACGAAGATATTTTCGCATATACTTAAATTGCATATCATGGGCTACACTCAGGTTATCAACCTTCTCTTCCAATGCACTTAGACGTGCATCATAACCAGAAGATGGATCGTAATCAGAATCATTTTGGGAGTCAGTTTCAATGTCTTCAAATATATCATCCATATTTATATCAGCCTGTGGAGGAAGATCAGTAGCTTCCCCTTCATTTCCGACCAAAGACCTTCACCACCACCTTCATAGAATTGACCAGGAAGCAAATCCAACTTCATCTTATTTAAATTAGTATTATTGAATAAAAGATGATGAATTGGTGCCTCATTCTCAGGTAAAGCAATGAGCAAATTTGTGGCTAAACAAGTCATAAGATAACCAAATGGAATATCACTATGACCCGGATGAAGATGAAACTGAATGATAAAATGACATATCAAAGAAGGTAAACATACAACCATGCCGGACACAACAGAGTGCAATACCTGAACCATGAAGGCAGTTAACTCGGTTTTATTGCCTGACCGAGGATACACGTTTGAAGTGAAGATCCAGTGCAAAACTCTATATCTAGGTAATAAAATTTTGAAGGGAGCACATTTCCTTTGTGCGTCCAATGCACTTCCATATTGCATAAATCTCTTGTCAACATTTGTTTTTCCGATTCTGATGGTTTGTCATATAATGTATGAATCGGAATACTTTCATCTTTGACAGGTATATCCATAATACCTGATATCAAATGTCGATCTATCAAAAATTTCCCTTCTTTAGTAGCAATTGAGAACATTAAATTATTAAGGAAAAAATCAGAGATACATGCAACCATAGATTGTGCAATGGACTGGTATGCAGGCCCACCCCAAAACAAAAAATTAGTCCAGCCAACAGATTCAAGGAGAGGTGTAATCTCAAATTGTTCAATGTGACTGAGACTTACAGGACGCTTAACGATAACTTTACGGTTAAGTAACTCCCGTACATCATTGAGATCATCTTCTGGTGACCAAAGGTGCCATCTTGTTATAGATGTAGATCTAGATGAAGATGGACAACGGGATGTTTTCTTTTTCCCTCTAACATCCATTTTCAACAAGATTTACCAAGGACCAAGCACAAAGAACACTAGAAGTGGTGGGTTTCTCTAGATCAGATTTTTAGAGAGAAAACCCTAAATAATCAGTAAAAGACGAGATCTAGCTTATGGAATAAACAAATCAAAGCATAAAAAGCATAAATCTTCAATAAAAATGAAGAAAAATGACTTATCTTGAAGAAAATCACGAACTCTCAAGACTGGTCGAGCCACGACTCGTCAAAGGAAGAAGAAGAAATGAATAACAAAGTGATTTTCCCCAAATTATATGATGCTCACGATCTCTACGACTGGTTGAGTGCAGTCCACGACCGGTCGAGTCAGGACCGGTCGTGTATGGGAAAGGCCGGTCGATCATCGACAAAAATAAATATTTTTATGCAGAAATTGAAATTTATTCACATAAAAATTTAAAATATAGTACACTATGATACCTGCAGACAAGTATATTCAATTTAAAATGCACATACCAAGATCAAATTTTATTTTAGTAAACCTGCTTTTGTTGAGCGGTTTAGTAAATATATCAGCAAGTTGGACATTAGTTGGAATATATTTCAAAGAGATAGCTTTTTCTTCAACTAATTCACGAATGTAATGATACCTAATGTCAATATGCTAAGTACACGAATGCTAAATTGGATTTTTGGAAATATTGATAGCACTGAAATTATCACAATGTAAGATCATTGAATCTTGATTAATTCCATAATCGCTTAACATGCGTTTCATCCATACGAGTTGTGTACATGCATATCCTGCTACAATATACTCAGCCTCAGCAGTGGAAAGCGATATTGAACTTTTCTTCTTGCTAAACCAAGAAACCAAACAATTTCCAATGTAAAAACAACCACCACTGGTTGATTTTCTATCATCAATATTACCAACCCAATCAGCATCAGAATACCCAGCTAATTTTACATTAGTATCAAAAGGATACCAAAGACCCAAACTAGTTGTACTTGCGACATATCCAATAATCCGTTTGACAGCAGTAAGATGTGAATCTTTAGGTTTAGACTGATATCTCGCACAAATACCAACGCTAAAAACGATATTAGGTCTACTAGCAGTTAGGTATAATAAACTACCAATCATACTACGATATAGCTTAGGATTTACATCTTTAATGTAGAGTCTTTTGAGAGTCTCAAGGTTGTACTCATAGGAGTATCAAATTTTTTACCATTTTTAAATCCAAACCTTTTAACCAAGTTTGTAGCATACTTGGTTTGAGAAATGAAGATTCCATCAGGTTGTTGTTTTACTTGTAACCCTAGGAAGCAATTTAGTTCACCAACCATGCTCATTTCGAATCTTGATTTCATCAATTCTGCAAACTCAATAGACATGTTAGAACAGGTTGATCCATAAATAATATCGTCTACATAGATCTGAACCATTAAAATCTCATTATTATGTTTCTTAACAAATAATGTCTTATCGACACTTCCCACTTGAAAACTATGACTAAGTAAGAATTTAGTCAATTTTTCATACCATGCCCTGGGCGCTTGTTTCAGACCATAGAGAGCTTTTTTGAGACGAAATACATGATCAGAAAGCTTGGGGTCTTCAAACCCTGAGGGTTGTTCTACATAAACTTCTTCGTGTAAATCGCCATTTAAGAAGGCACTCTTTACATCCATCTGATAAATTTTAAACTTTTTAAAGCAAGCGATGGAAATAAAAAGTCTGATAGATTCAAGGCGAGCGACTGGAGCAAAAGTTTCATCGTAATCGATACCTTCAATCTGAGTGTACCCTTGTACAACCAGTCTAGCCTTGTTTCGTATAACATTTCCAAGTTCATCAGACTTATTTTTAAAGATCCATTTTGTTCCAATAATGTGTTTATCTTTAGGTCTAGGAACAAGATACCAGACATCATTACGAACAAATTGATTAAGTTCATCCTTCATAGCTACTATCCAATTTTCGTTAGAAAGAGCTTCTTTTACATTGACCGGTTCTATTTGGGATGTAAAACAAACATAATTGCATATGTTTTCAAGTTGTTTGCGTGTACGAACTCCAGTGAGAGGGTTTCTAAGGATTTAATTAGTTGGATGATCTTTGACAGTCCTAGGTTCAGATTGAGATGAAGAGGTATCTTGATTTTCGATTATAAGAATTTCATCATCATCTGAACTCAGAGCAAGTGTATTCAAATGATCATCAATGACCACATTGATGGACTCTTGAATCACACCTGTTCTTTTATTTAGAACCCTATAGGCTCGACTGTTTAAAGAATATCCAAGAAAAATACCTTCATTACTCTTCGTATCAAATTTTCCCAAATTTTCACGATCTCGTAAAATGTAACACTTACTACCAAAAATTCGAAAGTAATTGACAGTAGGTTTCTTTTCGAACCATAACTCATAAGCAGTCTTATTTTTAGATTTACTAGTATAAACACGATTAATAATGTAGCAGGCAGTATTAATTACTTCGGCCCAAAGATTTTTGGAGAGCTTCATACTATTTAACATGACATTAGCCATATCTTGAAGCACTCTATTTTTTCTCTCAACTATACCATTTTGTTGAGGAGTTTTGGGTGCAGAGAATTCATGTGATATTCCCTGATCGCTACAGAATTTCTCAAAACTGCTATTTTCGAATTCAGAACCATGATCACTATGGATCTTATAAACTTGAGAACCTTTTTCATTTTGGATTCGTTTGATGATCTTCTTTACCTCATCTAGGGTTTCAGATTTATCTTTTAAGAACGATACCCAAGTGAATCTAGTAAAGACATCTACGATAACTAAGATTTATTTTTTGCCACCTCGACTCTCCGTTCTAGTTGGTCCAATGAGATCCATGTTGAGAAGCTCGAGAGGTCTAGATGTGGTATTGGAGTTCACTTTCTTGTGAGAGCTCCTAATTTGTTTGCCCAACTGGCATTCACCACATATTTTATCTACTTTTTGTAATTTGGGTAGACCTCTTATAAGTTCTCTTTTGCTCAATCTAAATAAGTTCCGGTAGTGTACATGTCCAAGGCGTTTATGCCATAATTCAGTCTCATCAGTATGGACCATGTAACATGATTGAGTAGATGAACTTGCATTACTAACGATGTAGTAGTTTTAAGATGTTCTGCGACCAGTTAATATAACAGAACCTTTTTTATTAACAATCTCACAACCTTGATTAGAAAACTTTACATTATGATTATTGTCGCATATCTGAGATATACTCAGTAGGTTGTGTTTCAAGCCCTCAACATATAATACATTTTTAAATAAAGGAAGGTTATAAAGTTGAACCGTACCTTGGCCAATGATTTTGCAATTTCTTCCATCACAAAAAGTGACTGACCCATCAGTCCTGTCTTCAAGATCGGTGAATAAAGCTTTGTCGCCTGTCATATGTCTGGAGCATCCACTGTCAAGGTACCACTTTGAATGGCTTGTAGCTTTGAAAGCAGTGTAGGCAACCAAGCAGTCAACTTTAGGAACCCATTTCAATACTGTTTTGGGTTTAGGAGTGTAGTTAAACTTTTTCTGTCTATTGTTATATGAATGACCTATAGAGTTAAATTTTAATAGCTCCTTGAGAAGATCAATAATCTTTTCAACCAAAGGATTTTGGTTTTGAAGATTGAAGTTGGCATGGCTATTTTTAGATTTTTGAAAGGTCCTTGAATTTTTTGAAAAACCTCGATAAGTATACTTTACTTTTGAGTTCGAAGACTCTCCTTTCACAAACTTAGGAGCAGTATTCTTTTATTTAAGAGAAGTATTCTTATCATAGCCCAACCCGGATCTATCGCCACATTTTCTTGATCCGGATAATAATTTTTCCAATTTAGGATCACCTTGGGCATATCACCAAGTGTCTTTTAAACTCAAAAGAGAAGCTACTTCATTTTTGAGTTTCTCGTTTTCGGTTTTCAAATCATCAACTTGGGAGGTTTTGATTTTTAAATCACATTTGGTCTTTTCAAAAAAATCGAAAATATGAGATTTTTCTAAAACAAGAGACTCATAATCTTCTTTAAGTTTAGAAAATTTTTTCTTTTGTAATTTAAGCTTGACAACAATTTTACAACTCTCCTTATAAAGGGCATTGTATGCATCCTGAAGATCATCTTCATTGTCACAATCACTATTCAGATTCTCTTCACTAGTTACTTCATCATAATATGAAAAAGTGACTTTGGCTAGAGTTATAAGGGCTTTAACATCATCTCCCGACTCGTTTTCAGAATCTTCTAATTTCGAAGAGGATTCCGAATCAAATGATTCATCCCAAGTAGCCAACATACTCTTCCTTTTTGATTTGTCCGTTTTAGGACATTTGTTAGCCAAGTGCCCATACTCTTGATAGTTGTAACATTGACTATCTTTCAAAGATTTTCGAGCTTTAGGTTTAGATTGTCTCTTATCGTTTGATTTTTGAAAATCTCCTCTTTTCTTATTTTTCAAAATTTTATAAAACATTTTTACAAAAAGTGCCATATCATCTTCAGAATTTTCAAAGTCTGAAGTGCTCTCTTGTGGAATATTTTTAGATGACTTAAGAGCAATTGATTTTCCTTTTGGAGCTTTAAAGTTCAATTCGTAGGTTTGTAAAGAACTAACTAGTTCCTCAACTCTCATGCTATCCGTATCACAAAGTTCCTGAATCGCGGTTACTTTTGAATTGAACCGTTCAGGAAGTGAGCGTAGTATCTTTGCACATACTTTACTTTCTGGGATTATATCACCAAGACCACACATTGAGTTTACAATGTCATTCAATCTAGTGTAGAAGTCCATAAACATTTCATTCTCCTCCATATGAATTTCTTCAAATTTAGTTGTGAGGAGTTGGACTTTAGATTTCTTGACAATTGATGTACCCTCGTGTGTCATTTCTAAAAGATCCCATGCTTGTTTAGCATTTTCACACGAGATGATTCTTTTGAATTCATCTGGAGACAATGTATAAGTAATTGCCTTTAGTGCTTTTGCATTGGCACTACTTTCACTTTTCTGAAGTGTGGTCCAAAGAGCATAAGATATTACTTTCATTGATTTTGAACCATCTTCATCAGTACTTCAGTGATAGGTAGTTTCTATCCGTTTACTATGGCCAGCCACACACTTTCATCCATGGATTTGAGAAAGATTCTCATCCTTGCTTTCCAATAGGCATAGTTTGTAAAGGGTGGTGGCCTAGTGACAGATAGGCTTTCAAAATTTGACATCTTAGTATAGCTTAGATCGTTAGCTTAGGAAATAAATCCAATAAATAAGCAATAAGCACGAGCTATTATGCTCTGATACCACTTGAAAGGGCCAAGCTATATGCCCTAGAGGGGGGTGAATAGGGCAATGCCAAATAAAACTTAAAACAGGGGAATAATAAAAGATAATGCTGAAATAATAACAATCTCAAAGCATATGAAATATGAGAATGATACTAAATCAGTTCTAACGACAACCTTACACAAAAAACTAATGGCTTATGGTAGGACAACCTTATTTCTAGAACGATCTAGAAAACACAAATGATATGAAAATAAATCAAGAATAACTTAAAGAAATAAATCCTAAGTTATTACACCATTCAACCACACTTGCTTGAAATGAAAATTACAACATTCATCCATAAAAGCAATCCACAATAATAAAGGAATAAATGAATAAAGAAATCAAGCACATCCACAACACAACCATATATAGTGGTTCGCCTGTGTGTTCACCAACTGTTAGCCAACAGTCACACAGAATGCTACTCCACTCCTAATATCCTCACACAGGGGATATTAGCATGCACTATCAAAATAGGTTTTCACAGGTTCACCCAAAACCTTCACAATTGTGTCTTTTTATCTCGGGCTTACACAATCCAAAAAACCCTCACAATTTGAGTTTTCTGGCTCTCCTCAGATAACTAAAACAATGAGATTTTTCTGGCAAATCTCAAACAAAACCAGAGAAAGTAAATTACAAAGTAAAATACCTGGATCTCCTTTTAAAGTAGCCCATTAGAACCAATCGGAGTAGATGAATGATACGTCGTTCAATGTCTAATACTCACATAAAGAATGGTTCTAAGTCTAATTGATTTTAGATTAAATCAAGAAGAGCAAGGTCTATTTGATTTTGATCCCTGAAGAAGGAATATCACAAATTCCTCTTTTCTAAATAAGATTGGAATATGGATCAAAATCACAATAGAAAAATGCTAACAAAAGGAATATTAAATATGCACAATAGCTTAAAAAATAATCACTACTTATCTCAGAGTATAGCCTTAAATCGCTTGAATGGAATGGAATTGAATGAATAAACTCTGAAATTTGTGCACTATTTATAGCCTCAAAAATCCCATCTTCGACTGGTCTTAGAGTCCTAGGACTGGTCATAGCGTCAAAGATTTTGAAAGATTTCCATGGGATTAGATTTTCTATACTCACGACTGGTCTTAGGTAGTCTACGACCGGTCGTGGACCACCTACGACTGGTCGTGAGACACCTACGACCGGTCGAGATACTCGAGATAAGTCGCTGGAGTTCAAGTCGTAGAACTACGACTGGTCGAAGGATGAGTCGTAGGACTTCTCAGGACTGGTCGAAGAAAGTCCAGGACTGGTCGAAGGACAACCAGGAAAATCCAAAAATCTGTAACAACCTAGGACTGGTCCTGAGAAACCTAAGACTGGTCGAAGCAAAGCTGAGGATCGGTCTTAAGATTTCTAGGACTGGTCTTAAACAAGACACCAAGTAAATTAAAATATTCAGATTATATATTCAGAATGACCTATCATCTAGACCAACCTAAGGTCAATCTAAGGTCAAACAAACCTTGAGTGAGATGGACATTGAAGTCTTGAAGGTCTGTATTCTCAGATGATCTTGAAGTAGAAGCTTGAGTCGAGTTGATGGTCTTTCTCGAGCTTGGTACATTCTTGACTTGTCTTGATGAAGTCTTCTAATCTTGAACTTGATAGAAGCAAACTTGGAGTCTTCTATTCTTGTAGACTTCATTCATGACATGTCTTGCAAGCATTCTTCATTTAAGATCTTGTCTTGAAAACATTCTTCATTCATGATCTTGTCTTGAAGTAGTGTGTAGTCACAAACAAGAAACACAAGAAGTACAAGACATATAGGTTTTGACACTACAAAATTTGACAACCAAAGGGATATGAAATCATTGCACTAACAAGCCTGTCTGGTAGAAAAACACAAATGTCAGCTTGATCCTAAGCTGGTGGGTCACACACATGGAACCCACCTTGATGTATGCATTATATTCTCACTGTCTATCTAAAATTTCAGGCGATGGGCCTAGGAATGAAATAGATCGAATGTCCAGCTGACCAAGCAGATAGCAGTGGGCTGACACCCACCATTTGAACTTTTTAGGCCCACTGAGATGTTTGTGAGAGGCCCAGCTTCCAGCTTACTCCCTGGGTGGCCCACATCCAATGAGACCCACCATATATGTGTTTCAATCCACGACGTCCCTCTATCTGGGCACCCAATAGGGTTGGAATGCTACTGGACTGACTGTCCAGCAGCAGGCCTACCCTGTTGTATGTATTATATCCAAACTGTCCATCTGGTGGAGCCCATCTGCAACGTGTAGGCCACCGTGAAGTGTATGTTATATCCAGGCCGTCCATTCACTAGACGTCCAGAGGCCTAGCTCGTTGGGTGGGTTGGACGTCCAGCAAGGGCCCATTATGATGTGTGAGACCCATTGTGATGTGTGAGGCCCGTTGTGATGTGAGAGGCCACCATGATGTGTGTAATGCACACTATCCATTAAATTATATGGACCATGGGGCTACCTTATGCAGGCCCACCATGATGTATGAGTTATATGCCCATTATGGGGCTGCCTTGTGAGGCCCACCATGTATGAGTGATGCTCACACATGGTCCTTCCGCCCTTCTAGAGATTTTAAAGGTCGAGGGCCCCGTTGTGATTCAGATTCTAATCCCAAGTGGACTGCACACTAGGAGACAACGGTTAGGTAACCCAAAATGTTGGGTCCCCATTGATGTTAGTCATACCCATTGGGTTAACCCAAACCATTGGGCCCCCATTGATGATGGTGATTTCAAACATACCTTGTAGGATTATCCACACCTTGGAGCGCACCTTGTGTACGTATTGAGCCCCATAGGAAAGCCCAATTTATTGCACGATAGAGAGGGTGAGGAAGTCCACTTATTGTACTTAGACTTATCCTCTCAACTCACATTGTTGTATAGCCATTAGACTCACCCATGAGGCCTATTCTTAATGTAAGTATGACGCTTAGGCCATCTATTATCTATAGGAGAAGTACATCATCACTCCTTGTCATAGATGGAAGAATATGTAGTATCAGATTTGGTATATCCACTGTGTGGAGACTACCTTAATGTATGGGTTACACCCATCATCCTTTCAGTGGACCCCGCCTTAAGGTATATGATATATTACTGCCTTGAGGAGGTTATGATAGTCTAACATGGACCATACCATATAGTCTTCTATATGTCTAATGGGGCATATCATTCAGCTCCTACTATTTGTATGTGATATATCGGTTAAGACTAATTATTATTTATATCTGATAATCATGATAGTGTACTTAGTCTAGTAGGACACATGCCCATATGCATGATACATGCCTATACGCATCATTTATACGCCTGTTGTTAGGAATGATTAATCATAGCATTGCCATTGGGCTGAGTTATTTAGGGGACTCCTTTTGAGACAGAGTTGCCCCACATGATCACACAGTATGCACAGGTTTGATGCATGACTGGATGGTATGACTCATGCATCTCACATTTTATGTGACATAATCACTTAAAGCCCTACCGATATCAGGGTTATGGCCTCCATAAGCATATCGTGGATGGTCAGATTGGACACCAGAAATATTTGGTTCTAGCACTGTGGGCGCTTAGTATGTCCTTTTGTGAAAGTCTCAGAACCCTTTTGGTATTAAGAGATGCTCCAACATCTAGACTGAGAGGATACATGAGCGCACAAGTGCCGAATACCAGTAGGCCACGTCTCCCACTATGTCGTGGTTGGTTATGAAGGGGGTGTGGCCTTATCCGCCCGAGTGAGGGGGCCGTAGTTAGGCCGAGTCTGACCAGCTTGTAAATGGGTCTGCTATTGACGAGCAGGGTAGATATTGGAAGACTACAGGCTAGGCAGGTAGTGAGGTCTTTTTCACTCACTAGTTGTGTGGTTAGGGAGGCGGCAGTAGTTGTGTGATTAGGGAGGTGGCAGCCAGTGTGGAGTGTACTAGACCCCGATGATGCTCCAAAGATGAACTATATGGACATGGGGACTCCATGAGGACTCTCATGCTTGTGTTGCATCTTGCATATGACATTTGGCTACGTATGCCTTGCATCGCATAGCCCTGATAGCATTCATGGACTTCCAAATATTTCTACTTACTCAAATTTCGCATGCTTGGTACATGCATTGCGTGCACACACACGTACACACACCCTTTGAGCTCGTTGTAAGCTTATGCACGACCATTGCGTGCATGTGACGCTATGATGCATCAGCGTTGAGGTGAGTGTGTGCGGCGATATTTTTAGACTTTCATTATACCTGTATATTTTCCTTCTGTATTTACTCAAATGGTTTATTATAGTGGATATGTGGTGGTGTTGTTTTGTAGCTTGGTTATGCTTGTGGTATGTTCCTTTACAAAAAAAATTCACATTAAAAATCCTCTTTGTAGGATCCCTGTGAGACCCGACCCTAGTTTTCATGTGTGCATGTGTGTGTGTGAGTATGCATCTTGTTCATCATGGTCTCGAGGTCCTACCGGTCGAATTCTGCCGACCCGCGACCCCCTGATTGTATTTGCAGTCACCTTGAGTTCGGTCACATAGACCCGACTTGGATCGACCCGAGACCTATGCCATCTCGTTCGTACCGTCGTTGCGGTTCCAACGACGCATCTTGTGCGTCAATCCGACCTATGGATCAAAAGTTATGAACATTTCATCATGTGGCCCACTTTTTGTACAAATGCATGTGGACCACCTCCATGACACAATTTCCCATGCACACCACACACACACACTACACTATTGCATGGACTAAACACTACCCACCCTAAACACTACCCACACCTAACCTACCCTAGCAACATTGTTATTGTCACCATAGGTTTGATTACTTACCTTAAAAAGCTTTTCCCTCTCTTTCCCTCTCATTTCTCTCTCTCTCTCTCTTCTCTTCTTCTCCAACAACTTCCCTTCCATCTCCCTCTCTTCTCCAACCCCATTTTCCCTTTAATCCTCTAAATCTAACCATCTAAATCCAATCTCACGCATTGATATGGATCCCTTGGTGCACTAGGAGCTAGGAGGTCCAAGTTTGGAGCAATCTAATGTGGGTGTACTCCTAGGACTTAGGATTTCCATTTTCATGTCCTTAGATCTCTTTTTGTGGAAAGTGTAGGACCCACCAATCCATGGTGGAGATCCTACATCATCCCTTAATTGTGGCCAAATGACCTATTTAATGCATGCATGTCCATGCATGGGGTTTTCCCTCTATAGGCCTTCATCATGGAGGATTACTTGGATTCCATAGCATGATAGGTCATCTAGACCCTAGAATCATGGTTGGGATGGCATCCCAACCATTGAACTTGAATCTAGAACATGCATGTGGTGGATCTTTGTTGTAACATATGAATAGAAGGAATGTATGGTGTGATTGATGAAGGGGAGGGCCTCAATGTGGCGGAGCCCCTCCTCTTGTGGCCGATTCTTTATTTTATTTTATTTTTCTTTATAATAGAATTCTGATCTTGCATGTGTGACCCACCTTGTAGGCCAACAAAAATCCAGACCAACCATGGAGCTTGGACGCCCATAGCGGTCCATCCTTAGACATGTGGCCCCAAAATCCACCTAAATGGGACACATGCAAGGGGTATTTGATGATGGGGAAGGTTTGGACATTTTTGGGGCCTACTGGGGTGGTCCACCACACAAATTCCTGGGGTTAAATCCCATGGAAAACCATGTTTATATTTTAATAATTTCTATTACATGTTGTTGTCCAAATCTGCCTGGACAGATTTCTGAGCCACCTTGGGGCCTGATTTATGGGTCTTTGATTGTAATACTGAAACAAAATAATATATGATTCTTGTAGCCTTATGACTCACCTATAACCATACCACATTTCAGCCCCATCTGACCTTCATTGGGGTCCCAAAGGTGTGGTCCAAGTGAGGTGGACAGTCTGGATTTTCTGCACTGTTCCAGCAACATTCCACCCTGGACAGGTTAGAATTCCGAAATTTATTAAAATATTTTTGGGTGTCTAAAAGTTATGAAAATTTACAGAAAAGTGGTCCACTCATGGTAGGACCAACATACAAAATTTTGGGACCAATGGACACCTGTACACACCATGGTGGTGGCTGGATCGGCCCATTACAATATGGTGTCCAGATCAGTCCGATTTTCAGGATAGATTGATTTCTTTAAATAAATTAAAATATTTTTAAATGTCTAAAAATTATGAAAATTTTGGTAGTTATTTTACACCCATGGTGGGACCTACCTACTAAGTTTTCGAGTCAATGGACCCCTGTGCACACCGTGACGAGGGCCGGACTGGCCCATCACATTGGGACGTCTAGGTCTGTCCGATTTTTTGGATAGACTGTCTTGTTTAAATTAATTAAAATACCTAGGAATATCTAAAAATTCTAAAATTTTGTGATGTTCTGTCCCACCTATTGAAGTATCACTCTGTAAACTTTCAGCCCCAACTGACCCCATTTGGGCATCCAAAAGAATGGGCCAAGATGGTTGGTTTGCCAGAATTTTCTGCTGTGCAGTCCAGCAATATGCCTTGATAAAAATTATAATTCAAAAATATTTCCTCTGATGGTGGGCCACCTTTTGGGTTTCCTATTATTGTATGCATGATGAGGGACCTTGGCCCTCAATTCCTAGAGTTTTATAGGCCCTGGGCCCACTCCAATGGAGTGCCCAAATTTAGGACAACATGTCATAATTATGCTTGGCCTTTTGGCTGAAATTTTGAGGAGTGGGGCCCAACACATTGTGAAGAATTTTAAAGGTAATAATTTATGCCTTTAGTTCCTTAAATATTGGGCTTAATAAATGCACTTTTGAGGCCCACCACAGTTGATTTAATTGGGTCCATGAATGTAGCTAGTTGTTGAACTCTTTAGGCCCAATTGGGTTGGAACTTTCCAGATAAGCCCATTGAACTCTTGGGCCATTTTTACCATACTATTGTGTTGGATTAGTGGGCCGAACTACACAAGTATATGGGCCCTTGGTTGCCCACCAAATCAACTTTATACTTGGGCCAGGTTGTAGGCCCAACTTACTTGACTACGAGCATGACATTTGCCCATGCGATTTGAGCAATGGGCTGCCCACTAGGCGACCACAATATATGGGATTAGTGGCCTTTATGTTGGGCCCTAATCTTTCCCCTATGGGCCCATAGTGATATATATGGGTTGGGCTATGTGTGTTCCCCTTGGACCCATGTTTTGGTTAGGCCTTGGGTCACCTTTCTGAAGCCCAACATGAATGTATGTGGTATGTAACGGCTGCCCATTTCTTATTTCTAATGTTGTGTGGGCCTTGGGCCTTGATCCGTAATCAATTAGAGATGGGCTACCTCTTGGAGACCAATTGTGGCTGGATGTCCACATTGGTGGCCCTAAGGTAGGCCCATGGGCTTCTGTGGTTAAAGGCCCACCATAGACCTTTGCTAGGCTCGTTTCATCTATTTAGGCCCATATCATTTTTCTCCTTAGTTTCGTAGGCTACCCCAGGTATATGGGCCCCCATTAGAGGTTGTATTCCTTATGAGGAATTGGTTAAGTACCTAAACCCTTCATGGTTAGGTAGAGAGTTCATCTTCACCTCATTGGCACCTCTATTCATCTTCATTGCCCACTCCCATATGCATCATATGCATACTTGGTTGAGGTATGATTGGCCATGGTTGTATCATTGTGTAGGACATGTCGGTATCTCCTCGAGAGATGGATGCTTGGGATTGATGCATGGGTGATTGTATGATTCATGCATCTGACATTGCATAGCTTATGGATATCCGCCCTTACTTCATCAGGGCCTTGCCTCCACAGGGTTATTCGTGGATGGCCGTATGTGTGGATACTGAAAATATTAGTTGAGCATAACGGGTGCATAAGATGCCCATGGGTGAAATTCCTAAAACTTCCATGGTAACAAGGATCTGCTCCAATGTCGTGACCGGGTGGAATATATGAGCGCATGAGGGCCTTATACCATTAGGTCGTGACTCCCACTGTCGTGTAGTCGGTTGGATAGGGGTGTGGCCTTACCTGCTTGATGTGAGGATGCATTACTAGGCTGAGTCTGACCAGCTCGTAAATGGGTCCGCTACCTTCAGGCCTTGTTGGTGATTGGTTATCCGCAGGTGGGTAGTGAGGTCTCTTACGCTTGTTTGACTATCTAGGGTCTGTAGAGCGGCAGTCATTCAGCAGTGTAATGGACCCCGGTGATTTCCTTATGATCGAAAATGTACATGATTTGTGATTTGGATATGAGCACTGACATTACTTGCACTGCACTAGCATTGGTTGTACAAGCCCCTTCATACATTGCCTTGGCATGGCACCCAGTACTCATTGCATCTTATTCATGATAAGTCTGGGTAAGGCTAGTGATATTCTCATTGATCATGCTTCTCTCCTTGTATCTCCTACTACTCTTATGTGCACCATTATCACACACCTACACCACCCTCTAAGCTTCTATAAGCTTATGCACGATTGATGCATGCAGGATACCCTAGGCAGGCGACATAGCAGTAGAGCATGGAGTAGAGCTGAGCATTTGAGGACTCCAGTGTTGCTAACCTTTCTCTCTTTTCCTTTTATCTCATGTATGTCCTTTTGGACCTTATGGATGATTGTAAAAGTTCAAATTTATAGTGGATTTTGTAATGTGTGCCTTTGTTATTCTCAGATGTACTTGTTATGATCTTGGGTATGCTCGTATTAGTAATGATTATATTGTTATGAAAAATTCTCCTTGTAGGATCCCAGGATCGGAACCTGCCTCAGGAGCCGAGAATGGGTATTATGGAGGCTGTTACGGCTAGAACCGGCCATCGGGTTCCTGTGATTCCGGTTACCGAGTCTGGGGCGTGACAATCTCAGGATTGAAATCTAGCATATGGGTATCAGGAGCCAAGAATAGGGTACTACGGAGGCTATCGGTGCCGGATTCGACGATCAGAAATTCTGGGAGCCCAGTTTTCGAGTTTGGGGCATGACAGAAGTTGGTATCAAAGCATAGCTTAGGTATACCTGAAGATAACATCACATATCTACTATGAACTTAGAATGATTAGGTCCCCAAGTTCGGATAACTTGGCAACACTCTGTTATAGCCCCCTAACATGTGTGTATTCAAGAGTACTCAAGGCTAATAGGTCCCTTATTCCTTCCTTTAGGACATGACACCTAAGAGGGTGACCAAAGGGGCTCCCACGTCTGAGACGAGTGCGGCCCTGACTGTATTTTTTAGCGTGGATCAGCTTCAGTAAATCCTGTAGGCAATGACCGCTATTCTTTAGAGGTAGGGTAGGCGACCCACTGATACACTAGCCCAGACTGAGCAAGAGCACGTGAGCTCCCTTCTACGTGACTTTGCGGGCTTGATTCCCCTCATTTCCAAGGAGAGCTCGACCCGACGGCAACAAAGTGATGGAGATCGGAGGTCGAGAAGAACTTCGATACTATGAGGTGCACAACCCAACAACAGGTTCCATTGGTTGTGTTTCTTCTTCAGGGTGAGGTCGAGCACTGGTGGGCATCAGTCTCTCGAGTGGTAGGGGCTGAGTTCCAGTTGACTTGGGAGGATTTTATTAATCGGCTTGACTAGAAGTTCTTCCCTAACCACTTCTATCAGCAGCGCGCTTGAGTTTGAGACTCTTGTGCAGGGGGACATGTTGGTGTCCTAGTATGAGGCTCGTTTCATCGTACTATCGAGATTCGTGACTTATCTTATTGATGATGAAGGGCAGAAGACCCGTCGTTTTGAGAATAACTTACATTTTATCCTCCGGAGCCATGTCATTGGACACATGCTCCCGACATTTGAGCAAGTCGTGCAACAGGCCCAGATATATGAGGCAGATTGGGTCGATTCTCAGAGGGTCCATGAGTAAAGAGGAGATCGGAAGAGGAAGGCCCCCTCCGGTAGTGCCCAGCAGCAGCAGCATCGAGCACAGAAGAGGCGCACGGCTTGCCCAGCTTTTAGCACCAATGGCACCTCCATTACCACCACCAGGACAGTTCTCAGGTGCTTGCTTTTGATGAGGTGCGATAGGACATCGTAGGCATGAGTGTCCCCATCCGCAACATCAGCAACAGCAGCACTTGCCGCTGAGGCCCCAACAATAGCAACTACAATGTCGGCCCACGAGGCCTCCCCATAGCAAAGATAGGCAAGAATTGTGGGCACACACATGGGAAGTAGCAGTGACGACTGCAGAGGGGACATGCACCTCCCCAGCAGGCTCAGGGCAGATTTTATGCAACCCAGTAGGACCCTCAGTCATCAGGAGAGGTCGTCGAGGGTACAGTCATTGTTTCGTCATGTATAGCTCATGTATTATTTAATTCTAGTGCATCGTATTCCTTCGTGGCCGAGGATTTTTGTCGATCAACTGGTTTACTGTTAGAGTCTAGTCGTGAGGGTTTGTCAGTATTGACGCCCTTAGGGAAGACTGCAGTATTAGGCCAGCTTTACTTGTCTTATCCCGTTTTGGTAGGAGAACCTTTTTGCTTACCGATTTATTTGTTTTACCGATGTTCGAGTTTAATATCATCTTGGGCATGGATTGGCTCGCCAAGTATCATGCCATATTGGACTGCTCCATGAGGACAGTCACGTTCTATATACACGGCATGTCGCATTCCAGTTCATGGTTGAGCCCAGAGGAGACCAGCTTTCTTGCCTCATGTCTCGTGGCGTAGAGGAGCCTGTCACCTTGTGTATCGACCAGTTGCCGGTTGTCTGTGGTTTTCTCGATGTGCTTGTTGAGGCTTTACGTAGATTACCTCGAGCTTAACAATGTCATGATTAAGAACAAGTACTCGCTTCCGAAGATCGATGATTTGTTCGATCAGCTCTAGGAGGCGCAGTTCTTTTCGAAGATAGACCTGTGGTCCGGTTATCATCAGGTTCGTGTCCGAGAGGAGGATATCCTTAAGACAACATTCAGGACTCGCTTTGGTCATTTTGAATTTCGGCGTCCCCAGTGTTTATGCAGTTGATGAATGAGGTTTTCATCCGTATCTTAATTAGTTTGTTATTGTATTCATCAACGACATCCTGATATATTTGAGGACCAGTGAGGAGCATGAGTAACATTTGGAGATTTCCTTGTAGATCCTCCGTGCACTCAGCTTTATGCGAAGTTGGAGAAGTGCGAGTTCTGGCAGGAGGAGGTGAATTTCCTTGGTCATGTGGTGATGAGGCAGGGAGTCAGTGGACACTTCGAAGATTGATGTCGTGCTTCAGTGGAGCCATCCCACTAATGCGTCTGAGATCCACAGCTTCCTTGGTTTAGCGGCCTACTACCGATGTTTCCTTGAGGGATTCTCCCGTATTGCAGCCTCGTTGACCAGGTTAACTCAGAAGGGCGATGAGTTCGTTTGGAGCGACGCATGTGAGCGAGCATTTATAGAGCTGAAAGATCGTCTTACGTCCACACCAGTCCTCAGTCTTCTCTCTAAGAGTGAAGGATTCGTGCTTTTTACCGATGCTTCACATATTGGTTTGGGTGATGTCCTGATGCAGCACGAGAAGCCCGTGGCCTTCGCGTCTCACCAGCTCAAGGTCCATGAGCAGAACTACCCCACGCATGATCTTGGTTGCAGTTTGTCTTCGCACTGACGGTGTGGAGGCATTATCTTTATAGGGTTAGGTTCGAGCTCTTCTCTGACCATAAGAGCTTGAAGTATCTCTTCTCGCCGTTAGAGTTGAACATGGGGAAGAGATGCTTGATGGAGCTCCTGAAGGACTACGATTTCGATATTTAGTACCACCCTGGTAAGGCGAATGTGGTGGCGAAAGCACTTAGCCACCAGCCACGGGGCCTGGTGGCGCATATGATGGTCCAGGAGTAGAGGATGCTCGAGGATGTAGCTGAGTATGACTTCGAGTTTGGTTTGTAGTCTGCCATCGTTCAATTATCAAGCTTGTCAATTCAACCATCTCTTGTTGCAAGGGTAATAGAGGCTCAACAGACATATCAATCGTTACAGGATTGCTGAGTAGAGGCCGCATCTGAGGAGCAGTTGGATTGGCAGGTTGGGTTCGATGGTGAACTTCATTTCAGAGGCCGATTGTGTATCCCAGACATTCCAAAGTTGCGCAGAGATCTGATGACTGAGGCACATCGATCGAGGTTTACTATCCACCCTCTCTCTATGAAAATGTATCGTGATATGAGGAGGTAGTATTTTTAGGCAGGGATGAAGTACCAAATTGCCAATTTTGTGGCCAAGTGTGACACATGCCAGCGTGTCAAGGCCGATCATCAGAGATCCCCAGGTCCCTTGCAGCCATTGTGTGTCTCATTATGGAAGTGGGAGCACGTATCCACATATTTCATCAGGGGTTTGCCAAGGACTCAGCATGGTCATGACACCATCTGGGTTGTCATCGATCGTCTAACGAAGTCGGCGCACTTACTTGTGATGTGTATGACCTAGCCGTTAGACTGTCTTGATAGGTTATTCATTGATGAGATTTTGAGACTGCATGGTGTTCCAGTCTCGATCATTTCTAACCGAGATTCGAGGTTCACGTCTCAGTTTTGGAGAAGCTTTTAGAAGGCAATGGGGTCTGCCTTTCAATTCAGTACCACGTATCATCTACAGACTGATGGGCAGACCAAGAGGGTCAACCAGATCCTTGAGGATATACTTCGGGCTTATGTGATCAATTTCTCAGGTAGCTGGGATGTGCACTTATGTTTGGCTGAGTTTTTGTATAACAATAGTTACAAATGGACTACTAGCATGGCTCCTTTCGAGGTGTTGTATGCCAGGCCATGCAGATATCCGAGTTACTGGATCTAGGTTGAAGAGCATCATCTCTTAGGTCCTAAGCTTGTGCAGAGGACATCAGAGGCCATTGATATCATTAGGTAGAGGATACGCATAGCTCAGAGCCAGCAGAAGAGTTTTGTTGATCATCAGCATCATCCCTTGGAGCCAGCAGAAGAGTGTGGTTCATTTTGGAGCGAAGGGTAAGCTTGCCCCGAGATTTATTGGACCTTTTGAGATCACTGGGCATGTTGGTGTCGTGTCCTATTGGTTTGCCTTGCCACCTTAGTTATCTGGAGTCCACAACATTTTTCATATTTCTATGTTGCGAAAGTGTGGGTCAGATATCGTTCGTGTGATAGATTGACAGCCTTTAGAGGTTCGTGAGGACGCTTCTTATATTGAGCAGCCAGTTCGTATCCTTGATCGGAAGGAGCAAGTCCTCTAGACTAAGGTCATTCCTTTAGTGAAGGTTCAGTGGAGTTATCATAGTGTAGATGAGGCATCCTGGGAGCGCGAGGCTGAGATTCGTGAGCACTATCCCCGTCTCTTTGATGTTTGATTGTATCTTATATTCTGTCTATAATTACATATATATAGTAATATGATTTCTCTTCCTTTATGAGTTCTGTCTAGTTGCATGATAGTGTAAATTTTGAGGATAAAATTTTTATTAGGAAGGAAGAACTGTAAGGCCCATATCCTGATACCGTACTGTTCCATCAACTCCCACGTTCCTCTCCGTTAAATTTCGGTAACCCACGACTTATAGATAGTGGATGTGTATGACATTAAGATGCGCACTGAAGACCTGAGTCGACTCAACCCAAAACTTATACCCTTGCGACCGCACAGTTGCCGCGGTTCTAACACCGCGTCTTACACACTAATGCTATACCCAGGCTAGGAGTAGTGGGCCTGCATATATTTCGAGGAAACACCTCGCATTGCAAATTCTGAGAGATTTCATTTGAGAGAGAGGAATCTTTACCCATCCTTTCACATTAACTAGTCAAGTACAACCATCATTTAAAACCATGCCTCTCTTCCCACCAAGACAAGCAACCCATCCCCTCTTATCCCAAAGTCAATATAACACATGCTTTCCATGTCACCTCTCTTACACAAACCATCCCTCCTCTCTCATTTCAATCCATCCCATCCCCTTTCTCTCTCATTCTCTAATCATTCCCTAGCAACCAATAGGAGAGAAGATCTAAGGAGAGAAAAGGACCTAAGCAAGTCCCATCTCCCTACCACCCAATCTCGCCATCCAACCATCCAATCTTCATCATCCACCATTAAAGTGGAAGATTAGGAGCTAAGGATTTCAAGGAACCAAGAAGAAGAGCTATAGGTGGATGTTTATAGGGTTAGATTATAGTTTTTAGTTATGGACCAAGTGGGGCCAACTGGTTAATGATAGGGATCCCATTTTGGACCCAAGGTGTGGCCAATGGCCCACCATAATATGCAAGTATAATCCATGATGGGGCCTTTCTCCATGGACCCCACCATGATGTTTTATTTAATTTCCATCTTGTAAGAGGTCATCTAGACCTTAAGTTTGTGGTGGGGATGGTATCCCCACCTTGATTTCCTTATTTGAGGGCCCACATGTTTGGGACCCATCTTGATGTATGTATTATAGCTCAAAGGGAGCTCATAGTGGCGGGGCTCCCTTCCACCACACGTCTCTCTCTCTCTATCTCTCTCTTTCCTTATTGATGGCCCACCCATGATGAGCATGAATTTTATCCACACTGTCCCATTTGTGGGATGCCCCTACTGTCCCACTCAGGGCCCACATTGCTACCACTATCCAGTAGGCAGGCCCACCCTGCTGACCATTATGGACGGCCTGTCTGGTGGAAAAACAAAAATGTCAGCTTGATCCTAAGCTGGTGGGTCACACATGTGGACCCCCCCTGATGTATGCATTATATCCTCATCGTCCATCCAAATTTTCAGGCCATGGGCCTGGGAATAAAGAAGATCCAACGCCCACCTGACCCAGCAGATAGCAGTGGGCTGACACCCACCATTTGAACTTTTTAGGCCCACTGAGATGTTTGTGGGAGGCCCAGCGGCCGGCCCACTGCCTGGGTGGCCCACATCCAATGGGACCCACCATGTATGTGTTTCAGTCCACGCTGCTGGACTGACCATCCAGCAGCATCCCACCCTGTTGTATGTATAATATCCACACTGTCCATCTGGTGGGGCCCATCTGCAATGTGTAGGCCACCATGAAGTGCATGTTGTATCCAGGCCGTCCATTCACTGGACGTCTAGAGGCCCAGCTCGTTGGGTGAGTTAGACGTCTAGTAAGGGCCCATTGTGATGTGTGAGGTCCATTATGATGTGAGAGGTCACCATGATGTGAGTGATGAACACTATCCATTAAATTATACAGATCATGAGGCTGCCTTATGCAGGCCCACCATGATGTATGAGTTATACGCCCATTATGGGACTACCTTGTGAGGCCCACCATGTATGAGTGATGTGCACACACGGTCCTTCCGTCCTTTTAGAGATTTTAAAGACCGAGGGCCCCATTGTGATTCAGATTCTAATCCCAAGTGGACTGCACACTAGGAGACAATGGTTAGCTAACCCAAAACGTTGGGTCCCCATCAATGTTAGTGATACCCATTAGGTTAACCCAAACCATTGGGCCCCCATTGATGATGGTGCTTTCCACCATACCTTGTAGGATTATCTACACCTTAGATCCCACCTTGTGTACGTATTGAGCTCCATAGGAAAGCTCAGTTTATTGCACAATAGAGAGGGTGAGGAAGCTCACTTATCGTACTTAGACTCATCCTCCTAACTCACCTTGTTGTATAGCCATTAGACTCACCCATGAGGCCCATTCTTAATATAAGTATGATGCCTAGGTCATCCATTGTCAATAGGAGAAGTGCATCATCACCCTTTCTCGTAGATGGAAGAATATGTGGTATCAGATTTGGTATATCCACTGTGTGGAGACTATCTTAATGTATGGGTTACACCCACCGTCCTTTTAGTGGACCCCGCCTTAGGGTATATGATATATTACTGCCTTGAGGAGGTTATGATAGTCTAACATGGACCATACCATATAGTCTTATATATGCCTAGTGGGGCGTATCGTTCAACTCCTACTCTTTGTATGTGATATACCAGTTAAGACCGATTATTATTTATATCTAATAATCATGATAGTGTACCTAGTCTAGTAGGACACACTGAGAACATGCTTAGTATTACATTATGATACATGCCCATACACATCATTTGTATGCCTGTTATAAGGAATGATTGATCATAGCATTGTCATTGGGTTGAGTTATTTAGGGGACTCCTTGTGAGATGGATTTGCCAACATGATCGCACGGTACGCATAGGTTTGATGCATGACTAGATGGTATGACTCATACATCTCGTATTTTGTGTGACATAATCATTTGACGCCTTATTGATATTAGGGTTGTGGCCTCCACAAGCATATCGTGGATAGTCAGATTAGACACCGAATCTCACGCCTCGAACTCGGAGACCGGGCTCACCAAATTCCTGATCGCTGAATCCGGCGCCGACAGCCTCCGTAGTACCCCATTCTTAGCTCCCGGTACCCATATACCAGTGTAACATCCTGGATTTTCACTGTTTTGGATTTTTAAAAATCCTTAAAATTTCTTTTTAATTAACTTATAAAATCACTTAATGACCATTATCACTCAATGTTAGTTTATACTGGGTTGGACCAGTCTAGTTATGATGGGACCAAGTGCGGGCCGCCAAGCCAAATGGCTCGTTTACACTTAACAACAGCCCGTGTGGGCCACCCAGAGACCGAGGAAGGTTAGAAAAATCTAAAACTTTAGAAAATCATAGATCTCACTAGGCTTGTGGTTCATAGCGGACTGCGGACCTAGTGGACACCCAAAAGTACCATCTGGTGCTTGCCCAATGCACCCCACCAATGTCAGAGTTAAAATCTGGCACTGACAAAAGAAACAGAGACTTCAGGCTTTTCAACCGTCGTATTTCTTCCAAATTTTTTAAGAAGGTCTAATGTATTTTTCTACACCCGTCCACCAAATCTAATCCTTAGGGCCATTTACACCAAAACTGGCCCTATATAAGGGTTTCATTTGGGCACCCCTCTCCCCATATGATTTTTCCCTAAGAGAAAAGGGGGAAAGAGAGAAGAGAGAAAAGGGAGAAGAGAAAGAGGAGAAAGGAGGAGGAAGAGAGAGTGAAGGAGGAGTGTGAACCCTAGATCGAGGTGGGGCCCAAGGAAGTCAATCTTGCATCTTCCCACCTCTTCTCCAAGAAGAAACCTCACCCCACAACTGCTATTTCGTCTGTTGAACAACTAGGTAAGCTCAATTCCCTATTTTCTTTGAAACCCTTGTGATGAGGGAGATTTACTTGGGATTCTAACAAGCAAGTGGTCGCCTTTAGGGATTCCGGCCGATCTACCCCGAAATCCACATCTCCTAGGTCGTTTCCAAGCCTCCATCGAATCCAAGGTGCGGAACATTGTTCTTAGGTGGCCTAGCACCAATTTTAGTATGTGTTTAATGATTTTGGTTGCTTGAATGTTATGTTTGGAGAATCTAGAGAGACCCTAGGAGTTGTATGTTTGTTAGAATTGTATGTTGGGCTTCCACATGATGTTGTTCTTGCTTTCCACATGATTTTGTGTATGGACGATTATATGCTCATGCCTTGTTGATCTTCTCATATGATGTGCCTCATAATACGTATGATTCCTTAATTTTTTTGTATTTTGGTTCTAAGCGAGGTAGGAAGGGCTTAACTTCCTCACCAACTCACACCACGGACACACTTCTTGTTTATAATATTAGTAGCTTTACATGTTGGCGGAAATTTAGAATTGTTTGTTGAGAAGCATGAGAACATGATGTCGTTTATGTTAGATGATGCATTGATACTTGGCATGTTATAGATCCCCTTCACCCCTTTGTGTTGATTAGGAACGTGATGAGAGACGGTAGTCCCGTCGGTAGGACTACGCTATGGCTAGATCCGTGGATTGGACGGGAGTGTTCGGGTGGCTGTAGTTCGACTACATGGGTCCCTTGTGCCCAAAGTCACTCGTCTCACGCTCGCCTGATCTGTGCGGTCTAGCCTACTCCCTGATCAACCCTGTTTGTTAACATTGTTCGCTCACATATGTATGGAACCTAAACCACCCTGTAACCATTATAGCCCATCGATAATCCACTTGAAACTGGTTCACAGCCTCGTGAGCCGGGCATGGTGGAATGAGACAGTGTCCGAGCTGTCGGCCTACACTGGGGTACCGCGCATCCCCGTAGTGACCGCGAGCGATCCCTTCCTTTCGGCACTCCTCATGTGCTTGGAGTCGGGGATGAGGAACCCGATGGGATCACAGACCGCGAGGTCTCGGCCTCACGCGTTGATGGGGTCTTAGCCTCGTAACTAGCTTAGGGCATTGGTACGTAGGGTGAATCAGAATCCCCAACCTGCTGGATGAATGGACTTAATTAATAACTCGGCTAACACGATCGCATTGCACGCATTAGTTAGGGTGGCGACTCGGAAGTCGAGGTCGCACTGAGGGAGTGTTGTCATATGCGATCGTTAGATGGAGTCGCTTGAGGGAGTGTTGTGGCGAGGGCATGCATCATATCATCTCGCATGCATGCATTTTAAATAAGAGTTATTAGGTTTTGATGATTACCTGCTTTTCATTAAGTTCATATTACAATTAATGACTATTGTAACTTGAGACCAATAATTCACACTGAGTTGATCACTCACTCCCACTCTGGGATGGTGTTTTAAAACACCAACCAGACCTATTCATAGATGCAGGTGACTTAGGGCATGAGGAGCCTGGCGAGGCGAGCTTGGACGAGGAGGACGGGCTCTCCTACTTGCAGCTGATGATCCGCTCTCCATCGGCTTGATCGGGCTGGATTTGGATTTGCTGAGCCGCGGGCTCAATTTTATTCTTTTTGGACATAGACTTCTTTTGTTGTTCTGTTGGGCAACGCCTTGGGCGACCCTTTATTATTTTTGGACCTGTATATAGGTGAGATATCCTTCATTTCAGTAGACTGGTGTGATTGCGCTTCGTGCCTCAGGTAATTCCAAATTGCGCAGTTAAATTTGATTAATAAAAAAAAACCATAAATACATGATAAGTGACACTCGAGAACTCGGGAGTCAAGTCTATGCACGACCCCCGATTTTTTTGGGTGTTACAGATGGTATCAGAGCAATAGTTTGGAATCCCTTCGGCCATGGGTCATGAACTCACCAACGCGTCCGCTGACTTGAGAGGATACCCAATAGAAAACGCGAAATGCTAGGAACCACCCCAGTCCCTGAGCCGCCAGTCTTAGACAGAAGGTGAGACTTTCAGATTGTTAGGGTTGGGTAGCGAGAGTAAGTAGCGATGCTAGAAAATAGGTCCGAGAATCTTACGAAGGGCTTCGACTGGTGAGAGAGAGCATAACAATATTAGAATTCGACGTGGGAGCCTTACGACCCGTTTCAGCCCATCTTTGGGGCAAGAGATCGGGAACTTAACGACAAGACCCGATTCGACCAATTAGGAAATTTAGGTAGTCCAAACCACCCAATCCCTAAGTCTAAACTCCTTTCAACCTATCTCCTTTAGATCATCACCTTTTACCCATTTATCCTTCAAATTTTTCTATTTACCTTCATCTTAGACACAAATCCTAAAGTTCAAGGATAAAGAATTATAAGTAAACAAAAATTTACTATAAATAGTAAAAATATAAGTAAAATAGTCTTTTAACCATTAACCTGACAGAATCTTACCGAATAACCATTTTATTTGGATAGAGAAGCTTCTCCTACCCCAAATTCATATATGGCACGTCGAATAACTCATCCCGGTTTGCGAGATATGTCCGTCTCAAGGCGACTCCGCCCAGAGCACAGTGGCCCGGCGTCGCAACACCAAGACATCCATTGGCCCGGCATCGCAACGCCTAGCTGGCGTCGCCACGCCGAAATTTCCTATAAAATTAGGTCGACTTCAAAAAGTCATATCTCCTTCGTTACAACTCCGATTTAGGTGATTCAAAAGGCATATTGAAGCTTAATAAGTCTAGTTTCATATAAAAATAAAAGAAAAGTAAAATAAAAATTTTGATATAGTTATATTTGGGATGAATTGACAACTATTTAAAAAAATCGTTAGTTTTAGACGGTGGTTACTTTTAAATTTTTTATAATTTATTTACAATTCCAAATGATATGAAACTTGGTGAGATGGCTTAAAACTTGATGGTAAATCATCATAAAAATTTTAAAATTAATACAGTTACTTAAAGTATAAGAAACGTTACGAGATAGGTCCCCTCCTCCTTTTCAATGTACACACGAGTAGGGCCCATTTCCCTTGCTATTTAGGCCTATCTAAAGTCCATAAAACCTATCTCTACTACTCCCATTACCCTCCACCATCCCTTCTAAACCTTAGAGAAATTTCTCCCTCTCCCAATCTCAAAACCCCTCCAAATCCCTTTTAACTCCAAGCCCCAAATTCAAAAGCCCATTTCAAATTAATATCCAATTCCATCCTCAAATCCATTTTTCCCAAACTCATTCTTAACCACTCCTTCTCCAATACATTCTCGAATCATTTCTAAAAATATACTCCCCAAATCCAATCCTAGGCCCATTCTCAAATATTCTCAAAACCACCCCTAAAAATCTTCCTTCCAATAACCAACCTACGTTTCTCATAGACAATCCATCCTAGCTGAGGGATATAGCATTCTTGGCAACCGTTGCCTCTTTCTTCGCCATTCCGATAATCTGTCTCCTCAAAGGAAAGAAGCACCCCCGTCCTCGTCTGACCCAGAAGAATAATAACTTAACTTCACGGAAATTAGTAGTTGTTTTGAGTTAGTTAGGACTACTACCATGTATTAAAGATAGTTAAAACTCCTGCTTGATTTGTCTGCTTTTTCTTTATTTATGTTTAGAGTATCTAGTAATACATGTAAATCCATATTGTAGGATATAACTGGCCATACTAATGACATTTTGAATTTAATATGAATGTATGAATTGTTTTAAAATTTTCTTGTCGCCTTGTGAATGCTTGTATGTATGATTGCCTTACTGTGTTTTTGTTTGCATTATTAGCACTTCCAACCACCAGAATACCTTAGAACCTCGACTATTCCTTCATTCTTGAAATGTATGAAACCAAAGTGTAGTCTGTAATTAACCTACTAGCCATAGGATTGAAATGGTAATTCATATACAAATTTGTGTCTTTAAAAACTTTTTAGGATGATCGTTGCCCATAGGCATGTTGAGAGAATTATTAAACCCCAAATTAGATATAAATTAAAACGAGGACTCCCATAAGCCAAAACCCAAAGGACAACCTTATAAATAGGAGATTTAAACATTCCAACGAGGGTCGTTCCCTAAATATTTAGGTTGATGGGACTACGGAATTATGAGACCATACACTTGCGAAGTATTTACGGCTTGACCAATTCTCAATCTTGAGCGATTACCAACGGACTCACTGCTTTGACCGAGCAGAAGACCAGGATCCATCAGGATTCAGAAGGGATACAACGTGTTGTCAGTCCTGGTCAGGCAGACAATCGACGTATCGGATTTGAGCCTGCCATAACCGTTATTTTTCCGTATTAGCTTGATCATAAAGGGTAGAATACACTACCCTTAAGTAAACTTTATCAGCAAACACTTAGCACGATAATCATGATTTTGACATTGTTTTCAAACCTCAAGGGTGAAAATTTTTAAGGGGGGTAGAATATAATAAGCAAGGCTAGGATAGTTAGTATGCATCCTACCACATATATAAACCTGAAATCAAAAAAACATAGGCAAACAAAATGATAATATATTTATTTATTACCCTTAGGCAATTTCGGGGATGAAATTATTTTTAAGGGGGGTAGATTGTAACATCCTGGATTTTCACTGTTTTGAATTTCTAAAAATCCTTGAAATTTCTTTTTAATTAACTTATAAAATCACTTAATGACCATTATCACTCAATGTTAGTTTATACTGGGGTGGACCAGTCTATGTGGGACCAAGTGCGTGTCGCCAAGTCAGATGGCCCGTTTACACTTAACAACAGCCTATGTGGGCCACCCAGTGCCCGAGGAGGGTCAGAAAAATCTAAAACTTTAAAAAATCATAGATCTCACTGGGCTTGTGGTCCATCGCAGACTGCGGACCTAGTGGACACCCAGAAGTACTATCTGGCGCTTGCCCAATGCGCCCCACCAATGCCAGAGTTAAAATCTGGCACTGACAAAAGAAACTAAGACTCCGGACTTTTCAACCATCTTATTTCTTCCAAATTCACCAAGAAGGTCTAATGTATTTTTCTACGCCCGTCCACCAAATCTGGGACCCTATCGTGGCACGGTGACCGTTGATCGCAAATCGGGCCCGTACGGCCAAACCCCATATCCGATCACCTCCAATTTTTGCATGGCCCTTCATCGGGCCGTGGAACATCCGTCCTATAAGTTTCATGGCCAGAGGGCCATCAGATCTGCTCCAATCACCAGAATGGCCCCCACAAGGCCACTTGAAGGTCGGAATCGCTTACTCAGACCCCATGTCCGTTCATCCGTTTGTCCCCAAATTTTACATGGGCCCTAATCGGGCCATAAGACACCTACCCACCGAATTTGGTGGCCCAGGAGGTGTTAGGGCCACCCCAACTTCAATAGGGAGCCCTAGAAGGCTAGTTTGGGCAATTATGGGAACTTAAGTGAATTGAGTCGTCCACTTTTATGCAAAGTTGAGGATTTAGGACCATCAGTTTGTGACCAAACTTCACACGTGGAGTAAGGATATTTTCTCACTCATATCCGTATAGCTACGGCCCCAATCGACTATCAGTGACCGTTGAACAGACTTCTAATCGTATCTATCGATCGACGCATCCAAATGGCGGGCCAATCGTATCCATATGTAGATCATCATTGGGGCTAACTATATTGCGTTGTGTATCGACTTGTACACCCCATAGTCGGCCCTTGAGCTTAGAAGGACCCTCCCATAGGTCTAGTATTGTAAAAACCTAGTCTTTGGGCCATTTACACCAAAACTGGCCCTGTATAAGGGTTTCATTTGGGCACCCCTCTCCCCATACGATTTTGCCCTAAGAGAAAAGGGGGAGAGAGAAAAAAGAGAAAAGGGAGAAGAGAAAGAGGAGAAAGGAGGAGGAAGAGAGAGTGAAGGAGGAGTGTGGACCCTAGATCGAGGTGGGGCACAAGGAAGCCAATCTCGTATCTTCCCACCTCTTCTCCAAGAAGAAACCTCACCCCACAACCGCTATTTCGTCCGTTGAGCAACTAGGTAAGCTCCATTCCCTATTTTCTTTGAAACCCTTGTGATGAGGGAGATTTACTTGGGATTCTAACAAGCAAGTGGTCGCCTTTAGGGGTTCCAGCCGATCTACCCCAAAATTCACATCTCCTAGGTCGTTTCCAAGCCTCCATCGAATCCAAGGTGCAGACTATTATTCTTAGGTGGCCTAGCACCAATTTTAGTATGTGTTTAATGATTTTGGTTGCTTGAATGTGATGTTTGGAGAATTTAAAGAGACCCTAGGACCTGTATGTTTGTTAGAATTGTATGTTGGGCTTCCACATGATGTTGTTCTTGCTTTCCACATGATTTTGTGTATGGCCGATTATATGCTCATGCCTTGTTGATCTTCTCATATGATGTGCCTCATAATACGTATGATTCCTTAATTTTTGTGTATTTTGGTTCTAAGGGAGGTAGGAAGGGCTTAACTTCCTCACCAACTCACACCATGCACACACTTCTTATTTATAATATTAGTAGCTTTACATGTTGGTGGAAATTTAGAATTGTTTGTTGAGAAGTATGAGAACATGATGTCGTTTATGTTAGATGATGCATTGATACTTGGCATGTTATTGATCCCCTTCACCCCTTTTGGTTGATTAGGAACGTGATGAGAGACGGTAGTCCCGTCGGTAGGACTACGCTATGGCTAGATTCGTAGATTGGGCGGGAGTGTTTGGGTGACTGTAGTTCAACTACATCGGTCCCTTGTGCCCGATGTCACTCGTCTCACGCTCGCCTGATCTGTACGGTCTAGCCTACTCCCTGATCAACCCTGTTTGTTAACGCTGTTTGCTCACATATGTATGGAACGTGAACCACCCTGCAACCATTGTAGCCCATCGATAATCCACTTGAAACTGGTTCACAGCCTCGTGAGCCGGGCATGGTGGAATGGGACACTGTGTCCGAGCTGTCAGCCTGCGCTAGGGTACCACGCCTCCCCGTAGTGACCGCGAGCGATCCCTTCCTTTCGGCACTCCTCATGTGCTTAGAATCGGGGATGAGGAACCCGACGGGATCACGGACCGCGAGGTCTCGGACTCACGCGTTGATGGGGTCTTAGCTTCGCAACCTGCTTAGGGCATTGATACGTAGGGTGAATCAAAATCTCCAACCTGTTGGATGAATGGACTTAATTAATAACTCGGCTAACACGATCGCATTGCACGCATTAGTTAGGATGGCAACTCGTAAGTCGAGGTTGCTCTGAGGGAGTGTTGTCATATGCGATCGTTAGATGGAGTCGCTTGAGGGAGTGTTGTAGCGAGGGCATGCATCATATCATCCCGCATGCATGCATTTTAAATAAGAGTTATTAGGTGTTGATGATTGCCTGCTTTTCATTAAGTTCATATTACAATTGATGCCTGTTGTAACTTGAGACCAATAATTCACACTGAGTTGATCACTCACTCCCACTCTGGGATGATGTTTTAAAACACCAACCAGACCCATTCATAGATGCAGGTGACTCAGGGCATGAGGAGCCTGGCAAGCGAGCTTGGACGAGGAGGACAGGCTCTCCTACATGCAGCTGATGGGCCGCTCTCCATCAGCTTGATCGGGCTAGATTTGGATTTGCTAAGCCGGGGCTCAGTTTTATTCTTTTTGGACATAGCCTTCTTTTGTTGTTCTGTTGGGCAACGCCTTGGGCGACCCTTTATTATTTTTGGACCTTTATATTGGTGAGATATCCTTCATTTCAGTAGACTGGTGTGATTGTGCTTCGTGCCTCAGGTAATTCCAAATTGCGCAGTTAAATTTGATTAATAAAAAAAACCATCAATGCATGATAAGTGACACTCGGGAACTCGGGAGTTGAGTCTATGTACGACCCCCGATTTTCTGGGGTCTTACAACCAGGTTCCGATCCTGGGATGCTACAAGGAGGATTTCTAATAATCAATTTGATTCGTAATGAGCTAACCACAAGCATAACCCACGAACAATAACCACAAGAACACCATCACAAAATTCACTATGAACAAAAACTTTGAGTACAAGGCGTATGAAAGGAAATACAAGATAGTGATAATAACAAAAACTCCAGAAGCTCGGCTGCACGCTCCAACTATGGCGAGACTACGGCTGCGTCCTGACGTCACCTGCATGCATCAATCGTGCATAAGCTTATAGAAAGCTTAGAGGGTGGTGTAAGTGTGTGCGTAATATGAGCATGCTCAGAATGTAAGGTCAGAGTAATGCGGAAGCATGCTGATGAGTACATGAATGTAGTTAGTCGTACCAAGGCTATGGGGTGCAAGATATGAATACTGTCGGCCATGTCAAGGTCATGCGATGAATAATGCAAGTCAAGCATGCTAATCCGCCTCCATATATCAATGCAGCTCCTTATTACAACATAAAATCAGTACGGTTCTCAGTCTGGATAATCACCGGGGTTCAGTACACTCCAAATGGCACTGTCTCTCTCCTAGCAGCACAGTCCAGATGAGCGTAAGAAACCTCACTATCCGCCTGACTAATAGTCTACCAACATCTATACGGCAAGTCGATAACGAACCCATTTCCGAGCTGGTCAAACTCAGCCTAGTAATGCCCCTTGCTCTCGGGCGAGTAAGGCCACACCCCTTTCCAACCGACCACGACACAGTGGGAGACGCGGCCTCATGGTATTCGGCCCTCGTACGCTCATATATCCACTCAGTCTCGACGTTGGAGTCATCCTCTGGTACCATCAGGTTCAGGGACTTTTACCCAGGGACATCTATGGTGCCCCAATTGCTTAGAACACAGTTTTCGGTATCCAACCAGCCGCTCACGGTGTGTCTGTGGAGGCTATGGCCCTGATGTCACTAGGGCATATCACAATCACACAAATGCAAGTGCATGTATCACACTATCAGTCATGCAGCCATCCTGCGTGAGACACGCGCTCATGTAGACAACTTCGCCTATCAGGGAGCCCGTAAATAGTCTGTCTCAAGGCATATGCTATGATTAGTCACTCCTCATAACAAGCATACATATGATGCGTATGATCATGAATCATGTATCTATACTAAACATGTTGTACAATGATGGGCTCTGAGCAAAGCGAAGATGGGCCTAGGCGGCCTACCCACTACAAGTATGGGCCTATCGGTGGACCTTAGGGAGAGTGATAATGCGGACATCTAACCAACATCATCCTTCAATGTGGACGTCAAACCATTATTGCTCCTAAGACATGACCCACTATAAAGGTCAACACATATACCATGGTGAAATCACACTACAATAGGCCTAAGGTACGTCCTATTAGGCCTAGACCCATGGGCCTTCATTACGTCAAATGGGCCACATAATCATGGGGCTTATGTATAATAAAGTGGGCCTCAACAACGGGCCATAAATACATCAGGATAGGCCTAGTTACATGGGCCTCATATATATCAAAGTGGGCCTCAACATTGGGCCACAAATACATCAAAATGAGCCTAATCATATGGGCCTCATATACATCAAAGTGGGCCTAATCATATGGGCCTCATATACATCAAAGTGGGCCTCAATATTGGGCCCATATACATGCCAAGATGGGCCTAGATGCATGGCCCATATATACCAAAGTGGGCCTCAATAATGGGCCTAAAAATACATCAAGATGGGCCTAAATACATGGGCCCATATTTACCAAAGTGAGCCTCATGTGAGGCCCGCCATAATGTTTATTTTCCTATCCAATCTGTTGATAAGGTCACATGAATAGGGGCCCACCATAATATTTATTTTCCATCCACCTGTTGATGAGGTCACACAGACCTAGGGGCCCACTGTAATGTTTATTTGAAATCCAACCTATTCCTAAGGTCACGGGACCAGGGCCCACTGTGATATTTATTTGCTATCAAACCTGTTCATATGGTCACACAGACCAGGGCCCACCGCAATGTTTGTTTTCCAGCCAACCTGCTGACAGGGTCACATGGACCTGGGGCCCACTGCAACGTTCATTTGTCATTTAACTGTTCATAAGGTCACACTGACCTGGGGCCCACTGGAAGGTGATTCACAAATCCAGCCCATCCATTAAGTGTATCCCACCTGGCTGAGGGTCCAGACCAAGTTTTAGCCATATCTAAATTTCAGGTAGGCCCCACCATATGATTTTATATGTTTTAGGCATGTTTTCACATGATTTTAGATGGTATCGCCCACCTGAGTTCCTTATACGGCTGATTTTTGGGGCAAGCCCTTAATAGAAGGAGGGCCCCATGATGGATGGTACTGATGTTCGAAACGCATCACGGTGGGGCCTACAGCTGGGCCGTGAGGGCCCAACCTGTCCGCCCGCCACCCATGCAGGCAGGCGTTGCTTACTTTTTTTTCTAGATGGGACCCACATTAACTAGATCCGCTCCGTCCATTATCTGAGTCCCACAAAATTAGGGGTCCACACCAAGTTTCAGGTGGGTTCAAGCTTCTTGTGGACCCCAGCAATAATTTTTTCAAAGTTTTAACGGAAATACTAGCATTCTCAATGCCACAGCCTGCTAGAAAATGAGATCAGCTTCATTTTTCGACTCAACACCTAAAATGATCTGGAGAACAGGATGGACGGCGTGGATCAGCCTCCTACATCAAGGTGGGGCCTGCATGAGCAGCCCACCCTAAAAGTAATTTTTTTTTTATAGTTAGCTTGTAAGTACACACCCATGTCAGTACACGTTATACTCGTCCAGCGTCTAGGGATGCTGGACAGTATAAATACAACACATGCACTGTGGTGGGTCTCACATGGACATGGCCCACCATAATTATAAATATACGTGTATATGTATATACATATATATAATATAATATACATAATGTAAATATAATACGGATCTCTCCTAAAATGCGGTGGGCCAGACCATCCGATGGATGGAGTAGGTTTAACACAATTCGGTGGGGCCCACTACATTCTAGAGAGAGGAAAAAGGAGAGAGAGAGAGAGAGAGAGAGAGAGAGAGAGAGATACGGTGAGATAGAGGGACCCCACCATTATGGGCCCCTCTCTACATTGCACACACCATTTTGGGTCCCACAACAAGTGGCCATTAAAACTGAAATTAACGGTGGATCACCCACCTATCTTCCTTCTTCTTGCTCCCCTAGCTTCCTTAGCTCCTTGCCTTCAAGTTTGATGGTGGTAGATGACGATTAGAAGGTTGAAATGGAGGATGAGAAGGTGTAGATGGGAGATGAGAAGGTGGACCACACTTAGGAGGGAGAGGGAAGCTTGGATGTGTGGAATTTCTCATGGGAGTGTTTGAGAAAATGAAAGAAAGAGAATAATAAGAGGGATGGTTGGAGTGGTGGGTGTAAGGAAAAGGGATGGGGAAGGTATGGTTGTGTTTGAAAATTGTAAAAAGGAAGAATGGTGAGGGGAGGGAGAGGTTTGACTTATGGGAAAAGGGAGAGAGGCCACTTGTACTTGTTGTTGGGTGAGGTGGCATGGAGGTAAGATGGTGTGCTTGACTTGATTTGATGTGATATTCCATAGAGATTTCCTTGAAGTTCGCAATGTGCAGTGTTTCTTCAGAATGAATGCAGACCGACATCTTCTACCCTAGGTATTGGATCGGTGAGCGAGTTACGGTGTTGGAACCGCGACGACGACATGGTCGCCAAGGTACGAGTTTCGGATCGAGCAGCCTTCGGTAGGCAGGACTAGGCTTAGGATTGCGCGTAAACTTGGAAATGGGTTAAGGATTGCCAAAATTTGACTGGTAGGATAGCGGAAGTCTACGAAACGGTACAGACTAGAGTACAGGTCTTACACCGAAAATATTTGGTTCTAGCACTATGGGCGATTGGGATGTCCTTGGGTGAAAGTCCCAGAACCCTTTTGGTACTTGGAGATGCTCCAATGTCTAGACTGAGTGGATATATGAGCGCACAAGTGCCGAATAATAGTAGGCCGCATCTCCCACTGTGTATGGTCGGTTGTGAAGAGGGTGTAGCCTTATCCGCTCGAGTGAGGGGGCTTTAAGCTAGGCAGACTCTGACCAGCTCATAAATGGGTCCGCTATTAACAAGTCGAGTAAGTATTGGCAGACTACTGGCTAGGCGAGTAGTGAGGTCTTTTCCAGTCGCTAGTTGTGCAGCTAGGGAGGCGGTAGCCAGTGTGGAGTGTATTAGACCCCGATAATGTTCCAGAGATGAACTATATTGACTTGTGGACTCGATGAGGATTGGCATGCTTGTGTTATATCTTGCATATGACATTTGGCTACATAGGCCTTGCATCGCATAGCCTTGTTATGGTTGATAACATTCATGGACTTGCCAGTATTTCTACTTACTCTGATTTCGCATGCTTGGTACATGCATTGCGCACACACACTCACACACCCTCTAAGCTTCATTATAAGCTGATGCATGACCATTGCATGCTGGTGATGCTATGACGGAGCAGCACTGAGGTGGGAGTGTGCGGCAATATTTTTGAAGTTTCATTATACTTGTATATTTCCCTTTTGCATTGTACTCAAATGGTTTATTATAGTGGATATGTGGTGATGTTGTTTTGTGAGTTGTTTATGCTCTTTTACAAAAGAAATCACATTGAAAATCCTCCTCGTAGAATCCCAGGATCGGAATCTGGCATATGGGTGTCGAGAGCCGAGAATGGGGTACTACGGAGGCTATCGGCGGCAGATTTGGTGACCGGGAATTCTGTGAGCCCGGTTTTCAAGTTTGGGGCGTGACAAGATGAAGACCCCTCTCGTCTAGACATTTGAATAATGTTCTCTTAAACCTAACATCTGAAGTTCCCAAACTTACTTTCTATTAGAAGTAATATCATTATGTTGGAGTTTCGACATCATGTTGGAACTTTAGATAAATTCAAGGAATTACAAGTTTAAACCCAAGTATATGACTCGATTTCCATAAACGCGAGTGTTAACCTTTAAAGATAACAAAATTCCACGTATTTTTATTATTATTATTTTTCTTATTTTCCTTTTTAGAGTGAGCATTTAGGCGGATTAGGAACAAATCAAACATAAAGGAAATTGCATATACATTCAAATCATACGAGCGACTGCCCATAGAGCTTATACAAGCCAATGTCTCATACTAATAAATACAGGAATGAACAATTTAATACATGAAACTAAATAAAATGCAACTAGTCTTGAGCTGCAAGATCAGGTAGGTTCTCTTGACAGATACGACCATGCATCCCTGACAATCATACCTTGCACATCATCAATCTGATCATGAATATTATTTACGCCACCTGTGTTACTTGTACGGTTATATATTTGATGAATGAGTGACCAACTCAGTGTGAATTCTCCCCAAGATTATACAGCGTCGCCTTAGACAAGCATAGTTTAAAAAAACATAGCAAGGCATACAAAACAATACAAAATATAGTCTTATTTAATGCATGGATGTATAAGTGCACATCAACCAGGGATGCTCATCCAGTTGGCTTTTAAGCAAAACCCATACATGTGGCCGGTCACCAGAGAAAGTACATCCCATATATGCGTAGTGCCAAAATCACTGAAAGTGAGTCGATAGTTGATGGTCTAGGAGTTAGTGAAATGAGACCACGACTAAGGGCATGTGCTACAGTATCCATAATTAGCCACGCGTCATCGCCTGTATGCTATAAATGCATTATTAGCCCAACCGTTATTATTCCATTTGCAATCAGCTAATTTAAGATAGCTCAAAGGTCACTACGGGGCATTCATCACCAGCATTGGCCGACAACTCGGGCATAGTGTCTCATTCCCACCATCCCCGGCTTATGAGACTCCCACCTTAAAATGTTTAATAAAAGCCCATCAACCAGTGGTAAATCAAATTCAATGTGTTGGAACCACCATCGCATGATTATATGGGAATGAACTGTCGGAGCCACATAGGGCAAATACCAAATCATGGGACAAATACAAAGTCGAAGCGATAAAAGGTCACACGAAGTAAATACTAAATCAAAATGGTAAGGAGGTTGTATAGGGTAATGTTAAATCATAGCGGTAAAAGATCATCCCCAAAGTCACATAGACAAAAAAAAATCTATGGATGGTACACCCACATTAATGTTTCACCACCAAAGGTAACCTCCAAGTTGAGGGTCCATTTTTTAATACATTTTGTCTCGTTACATCCTAACTGTGGGCTTACATACATAAGTGGGGTTTCCCACTAGTTGATGTAGTGAATTTGGATTCTATATGCGACTTATGAACAACTCATTGACATGTGAAGTATATGGAGACAACATGCAAGACATGTGTTGAAATTAAAATTCTTAACTATGACAAGGAATCGTAGATCAAGGGCATAAGCTATCAATTAGAATTGGAACTTAGAATGTAGGATATAATGACTTTTGCACATAAACATGATTTACAAGCTATCAATTAAAGGGGAAACTTAGCATGTAGGATTTAATAGCTATGTGAACATGGTTTTGTAAGCTATCAACTATAGAACAAATGTGAGCCATTAATTATGATTGAGTAACTAGTGTAAGTGATCATGAGTTCTAAGATAGTAATCATGATTCAAATAGAAACCATCCTTTGACTAATTTGGAGATGGAAAGCTTCAGGGGAAGAAGTCATCACCTCTCGGGTCGGATTCCCTTGTGCAATTCCTTCTTTAGAGAAACCCAAGTTGCCTCAATCAATCCACAATTCAATGTCGCTTAATTAAACACCTAGGGTCATTCCCAATATAAGTGACTACGAGTTTGAGATTAATAACTCAATTGATAAATGATTGCAATGATTCATTTATTTACAAGCTTAGTTCAGCTTATTTTATTCCGACTCTCGGATCCAACTTGGTGGACTTGGGCTCATAACTATCTAGGCCTGATTCAACTTGAGTTTTTCTTACATCCAGTAACAAGGAGGCCTAAGACTGGTGTAACTTGAGTGTAATGGGCCTACACTCAGTCCATGATCATCTCAAGAGTGGAAAATACTGAGTTACTGACTCAGTTATTGGATGGCATGTCAAACTCAATAGTGGGCTACGTAGCTTGACCTTAAGCCGAGTTATTAGGCCATCAAGTCTGAGTTATCAGGCCGTCAAGCCGGTAAACAATGTGCCCGAACACTCCCACTCTCTTCCTCTTCTCTACCTCCCTCTCTCCCTCTTTGTCTCACCTTCCTTCCCATATTTCCTAGAGCCAGGGCCTCTAAGCTTGCCCTAACTCAACCAAAACGAGCTGGCCTGTCCGACTCAATGCGAAGCGGCACCGAGCTCAGCGCCCACCCTCAAACTACCTCTCTCTTTTCTCTCCTATTTTCCCTCTTTCTCCCTCTTTTCTCTCCTAATTTCTTGGTGGGAATCTCAAGACGAACGAGCCTCTTTTATAGGCCAAGGGCACGCTCGAACCATTCATTGAACGGTCGAGATAAGTGATTGTATTCATGTCCCCACCTCCGTTCCTTAGGTGCATGGGGTCAATTCATTACAAGGGATGGATTCCCATCATCGTGGCCAACTGGAAAAGTACCCCATATCAGCAAATGGGGCCCACACCATCCTGGTGGGTATTTCGATCTAACGGAGAAGATGATTTGGCAGATCATGGCAGATTTTCATCTACAGCCTAACAGGATGATCTAGACCATTTAAATGGCTTGGATGAGACCATTGATCATTGTGGGGGCCACTAATCCCACCATTCATTGCATTTTCCCCACCACTCGTGAGATTTTTTGTTATTTACGTCTTCTCACGAGATGAGAAATTCTCCTCGAATAGAGACATTGTTGCCTTAGAGGGGAAGGTAGAGATCGCCCCACGTGGTTCTGTTGGAGTTTTGGATGTCGCCAGTGAGCTTTCCTTAACAGGAAATCCTCCAGCAAACTTTCTTCCCGACGAGAGGTTGTTCTGCATTTTTTGGCAATGGAAGAAAGGCTAGGATGACTCTCAACAAGCGGTTGGGATTTGTAGAGGAGGACCCTCACGCGGATCGCCAGCTTGGCAGGACGGAACCGACTTCCGCTTTCAGAATTCTTCATGCACAACCTTAGTTTCGGCTAAGAATCGTGCGCCCACAAACCCTTAAGATCCGTTGGGTTTTAGCCGGGCCCACAGCTTGAATCAAATGGACAGTTTGGATCAGCTAAATGTGGCCCGTATAAATCATAATGGTTTGGTTTAGAAGTGGCTAGAAACATAATTATTATGCACGCTAGCCTTCTTACGATCGATTTTGTGTGTACGAACGGGCCCACCAGCTTGCAAAACTCATGAGGTTTGGGTCTCTTGTGGCCCCTCTACCAAATGGACAGATCAGATCATGTTTCTGGCCATGATGGTGGGCCACAAACTGAATGCACGGGTGACGCTTGTTTTAAAAGGTCCGTAGGCGAGAATAGTGGAAACTCTTATTTCATTTTTTATAGATATTTTGGGTCAAGCAAGTTTTACCGAGCTGGCAGGTTCGGTGCATGACTTGTGCAATGTCTCTGGTATACACACCACTCTTGTGTGGGGCCCACTGAGATGTATTTTCTAAATCCACCCCATCTATTCGGTCCGGGGGTCCCCATAAGGGCGTCTGACCAAAAAACAGGTAGATCCAAAGCTCAGGTGGGCCATACCTAGTGATCTTACAACCAACTATTGGTTTCTTCTAATCCGATGGCCGGATTTCTTCTAGATTTGATCATTACCAAACAAAAGGATTCTAAAGGTCCAATGACTATTCACACTCTGTTTAGTAGTGGCATTTAAGGCCCATCTTGTTAGTCAATGGATGAATGACTTGATTTATAGATGCAGTTTACTTAAAATGGTAAGATTTATTCCAAATCTGACTCACACTTAAATAAAAGGTTACCTTGAAAGTGCCCTGGTTTGTCAATTAGCATGAGACTTGAGTCGGTAAGATAAGTGAGCCCCATATAAAGATCATACAAGCATTACCTCAACTGGATGTGTGCTCCGAACTCATCAAAGGTAAACTTAGCCTCACATCCCATGTCCCAAAACACCCAGGTATATAAATCCTTAAAAAGCTTAGAACAACATAGGATATAAGTATGAAAACTGATCTTGCAAACAAGAAAATTCTCTAAGTTTTCAGCTTTCTTCGATGTATCGAGCTTACATTGATGACATCGAACACTTGTTTTCGATTACATCGATACAGCGTCGATGACATTGAATTAAGGTCTTTTATGTCCAGCAACCAACATGATATTTGGACAATATTCTTGATGAATCGACCTCGCTTCGATGACATCCGAATTCAAATTCTAATGATATCGAGCAAGGTTCGATGTCATTGAATATATGCTAGTCTGTGTCTAGCAAGCTTCAAAGGAAAATCGAGAATTTCATTGATAACTCAAAACGAGCCTCAATGACATCGGAATTTAAATCCCGATGACATTGAGGGAGCTTCGATGTCATCGAATTCGGACAAGTCACGTCTAGCAAGCTTGATAGGAATATCATCAGGATATGTTCGAGGAATCGATCTAGCCTCGATGACATCGAAATTCAAATATTGATCATATTGAAACTAGGTCGATGACATCGATTTCGAACAAAGGAATGTCCAGCAAACTCTTAAGGAAAATCTTCTAAAAAGATCGATGTATCAAACTAGGTTTCGATGTCATCGCCATTTGAAATCTCATGGCATCAAAGCAGGCTCGATGACATCGAAGCCAGCCTATTCATGTCTAACAAGCTCCTTTGGAATATATTGTTGAGGAATCAAACCTTGGTTTGATTACATTGGAGTTCAAATCCCGATGTCATTGAAGCAAGTTCGATATCATCAAGCTTTTATCAAAAAGTTCCAGCTGTGTTTGTCAGTTAAGTTCGTATCATCGAACTGTCATTTGACGTCATCGAAAGTATATGTTCGATGACATCGAACTCAGTCAGAAATTGACTATTTTATTACCGTTGGAACTTTTTGCCTATATAAGGTGAGCTTGTTCTTGGTTGCTTGATTGAGAAAAATAAAGAGAGCTTTGAGAGAGTAATTGCATATCACCCACCCCAAGCTCATTTTCTCATGAAAGTTCATACTTCAATCCACCACTCATCATTGATATTTAATAGAGTGGATTGATGAATGAACTTCCCCATTCAAGGATCATCTAGCTACTATCTTAATGACAAATCATTGAGTTAGGATATATTAAATGCTTGAATGCTTGGAATCACTCCTTTTCTAAAATAGGAAAACAATTATTAGAGTAGGATTCCAACATAACCTTGACCTAACCCGTCACCTTTATTGTAACATCATCAAGTGTTGCGGATTAAGGGAGTTATAAAATCTTCAACATCAAGGAGGAGATCTTCATCAACGTGCTTAACAAGGCTCATCTACTTATCTGTAAGTCATTAGAGTTCAGAGACCCTATTGATCATTCCTTGTTTATGATTGGGTCACAGGTACATCTCACCCCTTATAAATCCTCATAAGAGGCATCTGATGGGAGAGTACATTTGGGTGTTGTATGTTGACCCTTGCTCTTATGTAGGGCATAAACTTAGGTCCTTTGTGTAAGTCCTTGGCTTGTGTGGCATAAACCTAAGTTCCTTGTGTGGATCCTTAGCCTGTGTGGCCTAAAACGGAGGTTCCTTATGTGGATCCTTTGTTCTTGTGTAGGGCATAAAACTTAGATACTTCGTGTTAACCTTTGCTCCTATGTAGGGCATAAACTTGTGTCTTGTGTAGGCACGTCTTAGGTACCTTGTGTAGGTCCTAGAGTCAACCTTGTGTAGGTTGTAACAGTTTGAGATGAACCTGATTTGAAACCTTTATTAGTGAAATCCGGTACACTCATGGGATGAGTGCGTCTGCCAGGAGTGGAGTAGGCACATAGCCGAACCACTATAAATGATTGTGTTTGGGATTGATTCTTACTTGATCTTTCATTATGTTTATCTTTTATATGCAAGCTTGATAATATGAATGCTTTGATCTAAATCACATCTCACACACATTCACTCTTCTCATCTTAGACTATTTATTGTATCATGCTGTATATTGAATAATCTTGTGATTGGATCCTCTACTTGGCTTGGAAGCCATTAGAGTTAATTTGGGGATATCTTGATAGTTGCATATTAAATCAAGATTAAGGTAATGGTATTTAAAATGAGGCATAAAATTTTATAAAGTCCTATTCACCCCCCTCTAGGACACTTTGAGCTATTTCCACTTCATCTAAAGCGGCCCTCACCGTAATTTCATTTGGTATCAGAGCGGGTCTCTCTTAAGGGCTTTACCGCCTAGAGAGTGATCTTGACTGAAGTTGGAATCATGGCCAAAGGAGAGGGCTCATCTGTAACTAGACCTCCTATATTTGATGGTTCAAATTATGCATACTAGAAGGCTAGGATGCAATACTTTCTGAGATCTTTGGATCATGAGGTTTGGGAAATAGTTGAAAATGGATATGTACCACCAACCAACAATGTAGTACTTGAAAATGGTACAACTATCATCAAACCCGGATCTAAAGAGATGTGGACTACGTATGATAAAGAAAAGAAAACATGTGAAGCCAAAGTAATGAATGTTATCTATTGTGCAGTATCACAAGAAGTCTTTAATCAGATTAGTATGTGTGGTACATCAAAAGAGGCTTGATACTTGTTGGAAACAACCCATGAAGGAACTAGCACAGTGAAAAGATCCAAGCTACAACTTCTTACATCACAATTTGAACATCGTAGAATAGAGGAACATGAGACATTCATGGAATTCTTTACTAAGCTAAATATCATATGTAATTTCATGGGTGGACTGGGAGAGAAGGTTCTGGTGTCAAAATTTTGTAGGAAAATACTAAGATCCCTACCGGAATGATTCAACTCCAAAGCAACAACTATCGAAGAGTATATAAATGTAGATGAAATGAAAGTAGTAGAACTCGTAGGTTCCCTACAAATATTTGAACTACACTTTAAACCTACCCCCAAATCCAAAAATAATGCCCTCAAAACTTCAAAACTTCAAAACACATCACCACAAATGAGGAGGAGGAAAGTGAAAGGGAAAATGAAGATGAAGAAGTGGCCCTCTTAGCTCAACGGTTCAAAAAATTCTTCCACAAAAACCATGGCCTACCATTCAAAAGGAAACAGTTGGACAACAAGCGTTATACAATTAAACCTATTAAAAAGTTCAAAGAGTCATAGTGTTACACTTGCCGAAAATTTGGGCACCTGTCCACTAAATGCCCCGACAGAAAAACCAAAGGAAAGGCTATGGCAGCCACTTGAGATGACACTGAAGAATCAAACTCAGACTTCAGTGATTCAGAGAGTAATGGAGACTAGAAATCCCTAAAAATACACATGGCCTCAACACCTACAAACATTTCATTGATAACCGAGGAAATTGATGAACCAAGAGTCGAAGGGACACTTCCATTAGATGAAGAGAAAGAAGAAGAAGAAAATGATAATTTACAGGCTGTCTATAATCAACTTTACACACATAGCATCAATATCCTTAAAAGACTTGGCATTATTGAAAATAAGAATAAATTGCTACAAATGCATCTGGATAATACCTTAGAGACCAATACACACATAATTAATGATCTTTAGCAATACCACTCAGATAATGATAGGCTGGAAAGAATCAATTCATTTCTGAAATCTGAGTCGATGAAACTAAACAAACAGATTGAGTCATTGAAAGATGAAAACATGCGTCTTAAGAATGAAAATCACACCCTTATGTTTAATGTAGAAAAATTCAAAAAATCTGTTGAACTTAGTTACAAATTCTCCCAAAGCAGTGAAAAATTAAAAAGACTCTTAGGGATGGGGAGACCATAAAAAGATAAGAGAGGGCTGGTATATGAAAAATCCAAACCAAGCCTCACTCCTGCAGCACCAATGGTAAGAAAAAATGTTACATCAAGAACTAACACCAGGACTACTATTTATCATTCATGTGGCGACTCTGGTCATTATAAATTTGAATGCCTCACTACTAGGAGAACTCAATCCAATTCCGGTTTGAACCTTACAGGAAAGTACAAATCAACCAGAAAATTGATACAAACTATCAAGAGTCCACCAAAGTACATGACAAGAGGTAAGCCACGTCCGTCCCCAGCTAGAATGACTAAGAAAATGGAGGAGCTACTAAGTCAGGTGGCTCAACTGAATTAGAAAACAAATGAATTAATGAAACAAGGAAAAGTGATTCAGTCACCTAACATACCCAGACAAGTTCACAATCCAAGGAAACTTGTCACGAAATGGGTAGTGAAAGAAAAAAAATGCCTAATAACTCATTTGACCCCAAAAACAGGCAATAATGCTAAGTGGTACCTAGATAGTGGATGCTCAAGATATGTCATGGGTGACAAAACCTTTCTCTCCAACTATTCAAATCTTGATGATGGGAAGGTCATCTTTGGTGATGAAAGCACCGCTAAGGTACTAGGGCATGGGACTATCATTGGATTAGAGGTGCTTAAAAGTGAGAATGCATTTTGTGTAGAAGGACTGACACACAACCTTCTAAGCATCTCTCAAATATGTGATAACAAGCATGAGGTGACATTCGCAAAACAAGAGTGCAAGATCTTGAACCTGTCAGGAAAATTAATTATGAAGGGTCTTCGCACTAATGATCACTGCTATGTTGTCAAAGGCAAGAGCAGGGATGATCCATCTGCCTGATATCATCAGACCACAGTCAATAAGATCAGGCCATGGCATCTAGGCCTGGACATGTGTGTGAAATGATGCACTTTTGTGATTACTATGTTATATCTGAGGTTTCTATACCTCAAAATCTCCTTATGACAATGAACATAACAAATGTTCCTAATTTTGAGTTTCACAACTTTTGTACAAAATTTTGTTGTGCTTATATGCTGATGAGAAAATATTTTCTAATATGCATTTATGAAAGATTATCGAAGTACTTAGATCAATGCCATATTCTTTACTTCGATAAGTCAATCGATGAATCGAATGACTCGTCGATAACATCGAAAAACTCTCCATGTCATCGACAACCTCTTAAAAATAGAAACGTCGCACCCGATAGTCTGTCATCAAACACCACTTCGATATCATCGACTCAGGATTCTCAATATCATCGAATCGAATTCGATGACATTGAAAAATCCCGCCCGATAAAAGGTAGGCGAGCAAGAGTTCTTTTATTTCTCATTTCTTTGGGCGTTTCTTCTTCCCAAGAGTTCTCCACCACTATTGACGAGCAAGGAGTGGTTTGCACCGTAGATCCAGAGTCTCCTTGGCATTTTCATCCATTTCACTTAAGGTACTCATCGTCCGTTTGAGGTATTTTAAGGCTACTTTCGATTTCCCTCCTTCTTCCTCTGCGTTTCTGTTGAGCATTTTGTAATGCCCTGAAATTCGAGGGTCGAGTAGTAACTCAACTCTCGAGTTCCAAAACATCACTTATGCAACATAGATAACGATGATTAAATATTGTCTGTGTTAGTGTAATAAACATGAGTGAGATTATACCAAAACAGTAATTCATACTCCAGATCAATTGTATAAAGGCATGCGGAAGAGTGAAACTGTATATAATTGTATGTAAAAGAAGAAAAACTATCTCAATCTCCAGAGTATGACCCCAACTGAGTCATCATATACATGTATCTGTTTTACGATCAAAATGTCAAAAGTACAACTAGAGAAGTAAGCCCTGTAAGTCCCGTCGATCCAGGCAGTCTAGACAAAGCCACCAGAATACTGCATATACGAGAAATGGTCCTGGTCCTCGTCGTAGTCCGGCTCAGCCTCTTGAGTCGTCACCTCATCTGCACCTGAGACAGACTCTGGTTGGTGTGTACAACACCGTCCCGTAACGTGGGAGTGAGTAGCTAACTCAGTGGAACAATAAAGCATAGGTTAACATGTTATCAATTCAGTCAAGCAGTAATGATAAAGCAGTACAATCAAACAATCCTAACTACTCTTATTAATGCAAGTATTAAATGCAGTCATGATACATGCCCTCACCGACATACTCCCTCATGCGACACCATCTTATGTCTGCGGCATGCGTTCATTCCTCAGTGCTCCACATCTTCCAGGCACATGCAGTGCGATGATGAGTATGATTACCGAGTTGTTATTAGTCCATTTTAAACAGCAGGATTGGGAAACTAAGGTACCTCCCTTGTATCATTACCAAACATGATCTATTCTAGGGTCGTCAAACCTACATAATCTCATACGATAGTGTGGTTCTAGGTGTCTTTGCAGAAAGGTCGCTAGAGGCATTACATAATAATCGTTACACAACTCCCCCATCACCTTTTTAACGGTTCATCACTAAATTGATACAGGCCTAGTTCATATTCTATTCACCGCGGCAAAACTTGTCGCCTCACCGCAAATCCAGAGTATGCTTGAGGTCACTATAAAGGGCTCGTCACCAATCAGTGTAGGCCGACAACTCGAATACAGTGTCCCATACCACCGTATTCGGCTCACGAGTCAGGGTTGCTCACTTATCACTACGGGGAGGCACGTGGCCCCAGAGTAGGCCGACAGCTCGACCACGGTGTCCCATACCACCATGCCCAGCTCATGAGTCTTAGCGGATCGAGGTACCATGGTTAACGGGGTTACACTGGTAAGTTTGGTACCCTAGGTTCAAGCAGTGGCGTCCAAACATGATAAACATACATTAGACAGATCGGGTTACTTGACGAGCCAGACTAGCACGAGCGCATGACCAGCCGAACGACATGAAGTGCATAAGCACTTCGCGTGGCCTAACCACTGTCCCAACCGAAGTACGACTCGGGTTTGTCAGACACATCCTATGTGGCGAAATGAATCTCAACCACGAACTCAACTCTGGTACCAATTGTCTGGACTATAATCATAGTCCCAATCACAATCAATCCTTATTCAGAGCATGTGGAGTAAAGAATAATAAACAAAGTAATTCAATCATGTTAACAAACATGTCATAAAGCATGTTACAAAGCATAATATAAACAAGAAATACAAACACATATATTTCATAGTAAGCGATTAAATTAAACAACCATCATGGAGGAAATCATATACGTTTCTGTTCACTCCCCAAGTATAGGGTTGTGATGTAGTAATAAACTCGATAAGACCGAGGTCGAATCCACAGGGACTGAAACCTGTACATTATCTGAAATTTACTAGAATTAGAACTAGACTAAGATGAATTCTAAATCAGATGAATTTTGAGGAATAATAGTGAAATAGTAACGTAAAACTTAAGAAAATTCAGAGAAGGGAAACTAGGGATTCAGAGGATCCACTTGTAGAGATCAGGGAGATCTTATGCCTGGATTAAAATTAGGGAAATTAACTGAACTGCCGTTGATAAAGTTTTCAAGAGATGAAAGGTATATGAATTAGAATGGATTCCATCACCAAACCATGCCCAGGAGACAAAGCAAACAACAGAATTAAACTAATTACCAACCAATCAACATGCCATGAAGGTTAGGAAGGGTACCGTCATCCGACCATGCCCAGGAGACGATGGTGAACAACAGGGCTTCCTGATGTCATAGGCATAAAGAGGAAAAGAACATGCTCAAAGCCATCGCAGACCCATTGTAATTTCAGTCACAACAGACCATTAAAGACTAAAACCATTCCCAGAATAAAATTAAATCAAAATCAATTCAGTCTAAACAGAAGGCACAAGCATAGACTCATCCCATCACGCTACAAGCTTCACCTCTTAGCCCTACCAAACTCTACTCCCTGTCTCTCTCTCTTGACGTCCCACACTCCCAGCCTCTTCTCTGATTCTCCCAGTTAGGATGCTGCCCCCAGCCTCTCGTTTCTCTCTTCCCTTTATAGCTGCCAGGGTCCTTCAATGCATAAGGAGGTCGGCTGGAACTCCTTGCGTTATGCAATAATAATCCTTTCGCAGCAAGGAAAGCAGAAACTCACCCACGCAGGGGTATTAGAATCGGTGGTGACTGTGGGGCCCACTTGTAGTGACTTCACGCCTCATCAGAGTCAATCATTGGCTCTGGGAGGTTGATTTAGGATATCGTGCCAAAATTGAAGAGGATCTGAGCTTTTGGTGAGCCATGGCATTGATCAATGTATGGGAATGATTTGGATTGTGCACTTCTGTTGTTGTACATGGACAGATGGACAGGATCAAGGTTTGGTCAATTTCTCCCCCTGATTACATTGGATGGTTCAGATCTTTGTCCCAAAGATTACAACGTGGCCCATCTCGATCAGCCGCAAATCTGTCCGCGAACAGAGCTCGCGTAATCATTACGCTGTGATGAAGGTGGGACCCATGATCAGTGATGCATGAAAAATCCATTCCGTCCATTGGTTTCAGTTCGAGAAACCGGTTGGAAATGACCAGTTCTTGATTAGATTTGGTGTGGCCCTCAGCATCTTTTCCTTCGCCGTCCGTTCTCCGTTTAACGGCTGGGATATTGCACTAGATCGCATGGTAGAAAAGTGACGCCTAGGTGAGGGTAATACCTTCCTTCTGAGACCATTGAACAGTTCGGATCATTGAACCGGAGAGTTTGTGGGACCCACAAGAATCGTCCGTAAGCTACAAAGAATCCCGCAAGACAGAGCTTCACATCCAGCTCTGTGATGGTTGATGGGCCCATGGATGATGTCAGTGGGGATATCCACGCCGTTCATTGAGATCCACTCGGAAAACCGTTTGGTTTTGATCGGTTTTGGACGAGCTTCTGTCGTGGCCCACTGAAGTATAGCCCAGCCGTCCATCGTGTGTTCAACAATCAGGATCTTCCAATATTTTGCAAGGTTGAGAAACGACACCTAGGTGAGGTGACTACCCCCCTATGTACATATGAACGGTTCAGATTTACGATTTGAGTGATGGGTGGGGTCCACTACTCAAAAACGGATGGACAGCGTCCGTCCGCTGTCGCCCAGTAGGAGATGGCGCGGGTCAGCCCGGCTTTGACCGGGCTGACCGTCCGGTGTGGCGCGGTCACGTGCATTCTCATGTACATGCGTTGTACATGCGGGGTCCACCGTGATGTCTATGAGAAATCCAATCCAACCATCTGTTTTGTCACCTCCTAAAACAGGCTGAGACCGAAAGTGAAGCATATCCAGATATCAGGTGGGCCCCAGTTTGACAATTTGTGGGCTGATCTGTCCGTTGGGTCACTTCCACAAGGATCGAACGGATGAAATTCGAATTGTACGGTTAATTTATGGCCCTCAGGTCATGTATGAAGTTTCGACCTGAACGGATAGTGGGAACCCTGTGATCTTTCATTCTGAACCAATTTCGGGCCACTTGAACTTCAGTTTCTCGATTTTCGCAGATCTCCGATGTGTAAATTCGATGATTTGGTCCCCTGGGGTCCGTCCCTTGCCTTAGTGTCATTAGAGCATTAAATCCCAGCTTTAAACACCCTTTCTTAGTCCCAGTTCGTAATTACACCTTGCATCACATACATAGTTAAACCAAGATGTTAAACAGAGTCATGCTCATAAATCCAGATAATAAATGGGGTCTGATATGCAATATTTGACCCTCAACACAACCCCCAACCAGCATTTTGCTAGTCCCGAGCAAAGTATGCGAAAAATAAATTGAGAATTATATCATAATTTTAAAAACTCGAATGATTTTGGGGAACAATCCAGATACTAGAAGTTTAAGATTCATGAATGTTGGGCATTACTTTCTCCTGAACTCAAGCGCACGGAAAACTTCACAACAACTTCAAAAAGTATTAATCCATAAACTGGAATAATTTTAAACATTGAGTTCCATGGGTGTATAGTGAAATCTCGGTCTATCATCATTAAGAGATCAAATTGTCGATTTCATGATATCATTGGTAACCAATCAGAAAATTTATAACTATCATCACCTAAAACCAAAACTTTGCCTCACAAATCATTCTTTCATTTAATTAAATTTATTTTTATTATTATTTTTTTTTAAAAGACTAGATGGGAATCAAATTTTCACTTATAGGGAGCAAACCTATGGTGAAACTAGTCGCCCAACTCTTTCCAACTGTTAATCATGAAAAATTGAATCCACACCTATAAGGAGCAAACCCATGGTGCAACTCTTTTTTGTACCCTGATGGCCAAATCTTTTAGGCTGGTTTCTTTCATGCTCAGTGATTACCAAGTTAATCATTCAATATCAAACTGAAATCTCAATGTGTAAGTGAGATGTGGTATGTGAAATCATGACTCAATCAATGTTTACAACTTCTAATCATGGATTAACAATTCAAACTTAATTGTGAAATCTACAGATAACTGAATCCAAAAGTCATGAATTACCAACATTACGTATTTTAAAATTATAAATCCAAGATGGTCGTCAAAATCACTTCAAATTCACAAGAATTTCCAGAAAAAAAAATTTTAATTTTCACAATTTTTTCCTCAAGACCAAGAAAACACTGATTAGGAAATCTAATCTCCTACCCCCAACCTAAAATCTACATTGTCCTCAATGTAAAAGATATGAGCATGGAATGCACATGGGACAACAAAAGTAAATGTGAAGTGATGGGAGGATAGTACCTGGATGATGAATCGTGAGAGACTTTCCAAGAGATCGCAGCATAGAATCCGGTCAGCACGAGAGAAAATAACAAAAATAAAATCCTACCTATACCACTTTCGCAGGTGCTCTCGATTGAATTTAGCGCATGCAACAAGCTTTTAAACCCCTAGGTTTCCCCTAGTGGACGAGTTGTAGTCTCGTGAGGGTTTGCACTAATGTTACCCACAAACATTGAACTAACTAAGAAAATGAAATAAATTGAAAAGCTGGGTTGCCTCCCAGGAGCGCTAAGTTTATCGTCTTCAGCCAGACAAATAAAACAACTACCCTAGTTCTAAGAAAGCGATAAACCTACCTATACCTCCATCAGACTAGGAGATCAGTCCTGGTAAACAAGATCATTCAAAGGTGTGGACATGTCCTCTGAATCAAATTTCTCGACAAATGGTTTTAATCGATGTCCATTTACTTTAAATTCCTTACCATTGTCGGGATCTCTTATCTCAACGGCCCCATGAGGATAAGCAGTAACAACAATGTAAGGGCTGGTCCAACGAGATCGAAGCTTACCCGAAAAGAGATGTAATCGAGAATTATACAAAAGGACTTTCTAACCTGGTGTGAATAATTTTCGTAGAATATGTTGGTCATGAAACGCGTTCATCTTGTCCTTGTAAATTCTCGAGTTCTCATATGCGTCGTTCCGAATTTCTTCAAGTTCATTCAACTGAAGTTTGTGTAGTGAGCCAGCGTTGTCCAAATTGAAATTTAGATTTTTGATCGCCCAGTAGGCTCTATGTTCCAACTCCACAGGCAAGTGGCAAGCTTTCCCATAGACAAGTCTAAAGGGAGACATTCCAATAGGGGTTTTAAAAGCAGTACGGTACGCCCATAAGGCATCGGTCAATCGGATTGACCAATCCTTACGGTTAGGGTTAACCGTTTTCTCCAAAATGTGTTTAATCTCCCTATTAGAAATCTCAGCTTGCCCACTTGTCTGTGGGTGGTATGGGGTGCTCACCTTATGAGAGATACCGTATTTCTTCATTAAACTCTCGAATGGCCTATTACAAAAGTGTGAGCCCCCATCACTAATGATGGCTCGAGGCGTTCCGAATCGGGAAAGGATGTTTTCTTTTAGGAATTTAATGACTGTGCGATGGTCATTAGTTCGACACGAAATCGCTTCGACCCATTTAGTGACATAGTCTACAGCAAGCAAAATATATAAATTCCCATGAGATTGGGGGAATGGTCCCATGAAATCGATGCCCCAGCAATCAAATGCCTCTATGATAAGAATAGGATTCAAGGGCATCATATTTCGACGGGACAATGCTCCCAATTTCTGACAACGCTCACAAACTTTGCAAAACTTATGAGTGTCCCTGAACATAGTGGGCCAATAGAAGCCACACTGCAGAATCTTGGCCGTGGTCTTTTTTGCAGAAAAGTGACCACCACAGGCCTGTGAGTGACAGAAGGAGATGACACTCTGATGCTCATCGTCTGGCACACATCTCCTCAAAATTTGGTCTGGGCAATATTTAAACAAGTATGGATCATCCCAGAAGAATTTGCGCACCTCGGTGAAAAATTTCTTCTTATCTTGTGCAGTCCAATGTGTCGGTATGGAACCTGTGGCAAGATAATTAGCGATGTCAGCGAACCAAGGTGAATGGGAGACTCTAAACAACTGTTCATCAGAGAACATGTCATTGATATGGGTCGCCTCAAGGGAATCAGAGGTATTAAGGTGAGAAAGGTGATCGGCCACTACGTTCTCTACTCACTTTTTATCTTTAATTTCCAAATCAAATTCTTGGAGTAGAAGGATCCATCGTATCAGGCGGGGCTTAGAATCATTCTTAGAAAGAAGATACTTCAGTACTGCATGATCTGTATAGATAATGATCTTGGATCCAATCAAGTAGGACCTAAATTTATCCAAGGCGAACACCACGGCTAAGAGTTCCTTTTCTCTAGTCGAGTAGTTCACTTGGGCAGGATTTAAAGTCCTACTCGCATAATGGATGATGTAGGGCCTCTTATCTTTTCTCTAGCCTATAACCGCTCCAAGAGCATAATCAGAAGCGTCGCACATAAGCTCAAAAGGAAGGCTCCAGTCGGGTGGCTGCATGATGGGTGCAGTGGTTAACATGCCTTTAAGCTTGGTGAAAGCTTTCTGGCATTGCTCAGTCCACTCGTATGGAACATCCTTTTGAAGAAGATTACATAAAGGACGAGAGAGGAGACTAAAGTCCTTTATGAATCGCCTGTAAAATCCTGCGTGTCGTAAGAAGGATCGCACGTCCCTGATGTTCTTGGGTGGAGGTAGGTTAGAGATAAGATCGATTTTTGCCTTATCTACCTCAATTCCCTTGGACGAGATGATATGTCCAAGGACAATCCCCTTATGAACCATGAAATGACACTTCTCCCAATTAAGTACCAAGTTATTCTCTTCACATCTTTTCAGCACACATTTAAGACTTTCCAAGCACTTGCTGAAAGATGAACAGTAGACAGAGAAATCGTCCATGAAGACCTCTAGATATTGCCTTACCATATCAGAAAAGATACTCAGCATACATCGCTAAAAGGTGGCAGAGGCATTACATAGTCCAAATGGCATCCTTCGGTAAGCAAAGGTGTCATAGGGACATGTAAATGTGGTCTTTTCCTGGTCTTCAGGGGTGATTTCAATCTGATTGTAGCCCGAATACCCGTCAAGGAAACAGTAATAAGAATGACCAGCTAGCCTTTCCAAGATTTGATGGATGAAGGGCAAAGGAAAGTGATCATTCCTTGTGACGGTATTCAACTTTCTGTAGTCAATGCACATTCTCCAATCAGTAGTGACTCTAGTTGACACGAGTTCATTATTAGCATTGGCTACGATGGTGATTCCGAACTTCTTAGGAACCACCTGAGTTGGACTCACCCATTGACTATCAGATATGGGGTATATAATACCCACATCTAATAGTTTAAGAACTTCGACCTTAACCACTTCCTTCATGTTTGGATTTAGTCTACGTTGTGGTTGCCCAGCTGTCTTCGCATTATCCTCAAGATATATGTGGTGAGTACAAATCGAGAGGTCGATTCCCTTGAGGTCCGCAATCGTTCATCCTAGGGCTCCTTTATGCTCAATGAGAGTAGATATGAGCATACTCTCATGTTCTTTCTCCAGGTGGGCAGAGATCACCACCGGGTATGTCTCATCTTAACCTAAATAGGCATATTTCAAATCAGAGGGCAAAGGTTTTAGGTCAAGCTTCGGTGCGTTGAGGTTAGACGGAAGAGGCACTACATTAGTTTGTGGCAATTCTTCAAATTGTGGCCTCCACCGGTTAACTTCAAGTACCGGTGCAGTATCAAGCAAGGCAACGTCTCCCTAATCATATTATCATCAAACTCATGGGAATGAGCTAAGCACGTCTCTAGAGGATCAGATGATAAGGTAAGGGGTGCCCTATCTTCCACGAAAGTATCGATCATGTTAATGTCGTGGACATCGTCATCATCCTTTGAGTTGCTGCCGTTATTGAAAAAGATGTTTGACTCCAATGTCAAATTTCCAAAAGACATAGTCATAACACCATTCCTGCAATTGATAATTGCATTTGACGTGGCAAGGAATGGGTGACCAAGAATGACGGGAATCCGAGTACTCATGTTATTGATGGGTTCGGTGTCCAGGATGATAAAATCTACAGGGTAGTAAAATCTATTGACTTCGACTAACACATCCTCAATAATCCCTCTTAGTACACGAACAGTTCGATCGGTAAGTTGTAGTGTGGTTAGGGTAGGTTTTAACTCACCCAATCCTAACTGTTTGTATACCGAGTAGGGAATCAGATTGACGCTCGCTCCCAAGTGAAGAAGTGCGTGATCAATTCGATGGTTCCCGATTACACATGATATGGTTGGGCTACCGGGATCCTTGAATTTCTGCGGCACGTCTTGCTTCAGGATGACACTCACTTTCTCAGTCAAGAAGATCTTCTTTTGAATGCTTTGCCGTCTTTTGGCCGTGCATAGGTCTTTGAGAAATTTTGCATATAAAGGAACCTATTTTACGACATCAAGTAGAGGAATGTTGACTTTCACTTGTTTCAACACCTCCAGAATATCCTGAGAGTTAGAAAGACGTTTTGGTGCAACCAACCGTTGGGGGAACGGAGCAACTGGTTTCTCTAGAAGTTCCGGTTCTAATTTTTGTGGGACATCACTAGATCCATCATTATTGTCCTCTTCTGGTTCTTGAGGCTTTTTGGGCCTAACCGGAAGGGTTTTATCAATGATCTTCCCACTCCTAAGAGTGGTGATGGATTTAGCGTGCCCCATTTGATTTGAAGAGCTGGGATCATTTATCTCGTATTGCGGTTTAGGATTGGGGAGGAGTTGTGCAGGGTGCATCCCCTTTTCTATAACCGTCATACGAGAATCTATCTTTTACACAAAGTCCCGCATTGTCTGGGCCAGCTCTTGTATGGAATTTTGAACTGGTTCTTCTTGAGGTTTCCCCTGATTTGAATTTTGATTGAGAAAACTTTGGGGGGTAGCAGTTTGTCCATTCCTCCAACTAAAATTTGGATGATTTCTCCAACCAGGATTATATGTGTTAGAGGTAGATCCATTGAAAGGTCTTTGATAGTTCTTTACGGCATTAGCTTGCTCATTCAACACTCCTTGAAAAGCAGATATTGTAGGACAATTTTCAGTTGTGTGAATGGTGCAATCACAGATGCTGCAAACAATTTCATTAACCTTATCCTTCTTTCCTTCCATGGCCTCGACTCTTCGCATAAGATTAGTCACTTTAAAATTTACATCATCCTCTTCTTTCAGTAGATATACTCCACCTTTCTCCTTAGATTGAGTTGGCCTAGACATGGTGTTTGATTTTGGGTAATGGTCCCATGATTGTGCATTTTCGGCAAGTCTATCGAGGTAATCCCATACCTCATCGACTTCTTTATTCATGAATTCTCCATTACACATTGTCTCGACCAGTTGGCGCATGGAAGATGTCAGTCCATCATAGAAAAAATTTGTAATGTGCCACATTTCAAAACCGTGTTGTGGGCATGAACTGATAAGATCCTTGAACCTTTCCCAACATTGGTAGAATGTTTCATCTTCCTTTTGGGCGAAGTTCATGATTGCTTTTCTGAGGGTAATCGTTTTATGGTGTGGGAAAAATTTCTTTATGAATTCCCTCTGCAAATCATTCCATGTGCCAATGGATCTAGGACGCAGTGAATGTAACCACGTCTTAGCCTTCTCTTTCAAGGAAAAAGGAAAGAGTTTCAGCCTGATTGTATCCTCGGATACATTGGGAAAGTATAAGGTGGCTATAATCTCATCGAACTCTTTCAAATGTAAGTATGGACTTTCTGATTCAAGCCCATAGAGTCATCTTTCTTCTTCACAAATAGTACAGGTGCTCCCCAGGGAGACACACTAGGTCGTATAAAGCCCTTCTCTACTAGCCCATCAATCTGTTTCTGCAGTTCCTCCATCTCACACGGAGGCATGCGATACGTCGGTAAAGAGATGGGTGTCGCACAGGGCGTAAGATCAATGGTAAAGTCGATCTCGCGCCGAGGTGGCAACCCAGGAATCGGTTCAAACGTCCGTAAAAGCCTGAACTACAGGCGTATTCACAAGCGTCGGAACATCAATAGCCTCTAATGAAGAAGCGTAACATCGCAACCGAGTAGCGTGACTGACCTGAACAAGAAAAGTAAAGGCCGTGCCATCAAGTCCATAGGCTGTCACCACCCTAGTTTCGCAATTGATCTCTGCTCACATCTCCGTGAGCCAATCCATACCGAAGATAACATCGTAATGGAATAAGGGGATGACGATCAGGTCAACTAGTGTCACTCTGTCACCCAAGTCTATCGGGCTGCCCTCACACATACGAGTAACTTCAGATGAAGTCCCTATGGTAGTGATGACCCTCACTCCTCTCGTAGAAGCAGTAACCAAACCCAGTCGATTGACTGTCGTGCATGAAATCATGGAGGTAGTGGACCTAGTGTCCACCAATAAGAAGACGGGAGTACCTTGGGCATGTGCAGTGACCTTGAAGGCCATAGGTGCTGAAGGTGTAGTCTCTGGTTCCTCTGCTGTAAGCGTATGAACATGGGCCTACTGAGATCGGTTAGGCTGAGGTACCATGGGCCATTGAGGCGGCCTGAAGCGAGGTGTAGGTGGTCTGAAGGATGGATGTACAGGTGCCATCTGAAGTGTTGGAGCCGATAGAGCTTGTGGGCGAGGGCGATCAATCCTCTGCAGCGGAGAGAACCCGCTATCCCTCATCCGCGCAAAACAGCACCCAGCAAGATGATCCAGTTTCCTGCAGTATGTACAGGTCACAACAGGGCGCCTCATCGAAACCACTGGCACTGCGGTCCTGGGAGGCGAATCAGTACAAGACCTCTTGCCAAGGAAAAGCCTGCTCTGAACATCTGGTCATAGTCTCGTAACCATAGCACCACGAGAGCGTGTCAGCAGATCAACATCCTACTCCACCTGAATGAACATATGAATAAACTCCATATAGGATGGTATGCGGACACAGCACATCTTCGACCGGATGTTAGGTCACAAGCCCTCAGAGAAGCGTCGAATCCGCATCTGCTCATCAGCAAGTATAGTCGGGACAAAGCGGCCTAACTCAGTAAAGCGATGCTCATACTCTGTAACTGTCATGCCTCCCTATCTGAGGTGTAGAAACTCATTCTCCCTCTCGTGTCGGTAGGCCTGAGGGTAATATTTCTCATGGAAACGGAACTCAAATGCTGCCCAGGTCCACACATATCCCACTGCGACGGTCCGCAGTATGCTGTCCCACCATAAGCTAGCCTCCTTCTCGAACATGAAGGCGACCAGCTTAACCTGTTCAGCCTCAGAACAATGCAGCATCTTCAGTATCTTCGAGATGTGGTCTAACCAGTACTCAGCCTCCTCGGGTCTGTGAGAACCTATAAAAGTCGGAGGCCTCAAGCGCTGGAATCGCTCTAGTAGACCGCGAGTACCCACGTCCCCCGTAGGGTATGCAACAGGTGTGGGCAGAGGCACATCCTCAGCCTGAGCGGGAGGCTCTGTAGGTTCAGTAAGACGTGTAGATGGCGAAGGTGGAGTCGCACTTCCACCCTGAGATGATAAGACCGTAAGAAGCTGTTTGTGCTATTGCTGCATCAGCATCATCATCTACTCAAACCTCTCAGTAGGCGGAGCAGCCTGCGGCTCATACGGTGTCGAAGAGGATGCCCGGTTCTGCTCGCGAACCGGGGGTGTATAAGGTGGCAGTCCACCCATAGGACTAGCTGAAGGCTGATCTAAGCCTAAACCTCAGTCCGTATGACCACCTCTATGGGAAGGAGTCTAGTCCATCAAGTTAGTAAGCAAGAGGGGTGCCATGCTCCTCTTATAATACCGTGGCATACCCTATACAATATAAGGTGCAACGAATGTAAGACGAAGTATAGCAACACAATACATAATCACTTAAGCATTCCACACACTTCATAACAAAAGAGGCCGTATGCATTTTATTACCAAAATTATCGTAATACATGGAATACAAAGTTACATGAATCATGACAGAAGATGCATGTGAGCTAATTACAACCAAGCTTCAACTATTAAAACCATGCTAACTACTACATCCATCAACATGAAAACATAAACCGCCTAAAGCGGTAGGCAAAATAAACTACAAACAACAACTTGGATGACTAGGCATCCGAGTCAGGCGATGGAGGAGGATCGCCCTTGTCCTGTACACAACACAGGATAGTCCTCAATGTGCGAGACACCTTCTTAAAACTCCGCTTCATGAAGGCTTCGATCATCTCAAGCTTAGCTCAAGTCTCACCAAGCTCGGCCCGAACCTGCCCAATCTCTTACCGCAGGGCGGCTTGGCCCTCCTCAATGCGAATCATACGAGCATCCCTCGCAGCCTGATCAGCGTCCGGCTCTGGTGCTCTAATGAAAGGAAATGAAGAAGATAGGTGAGGGGTTGTTGGGTTTCGGAATCTTGAGCCTACATAGGCTCAAATGAAAGGGAATAAAGAGGGAAAATGGAAAGATAGGATGGATTAGAGAGCTTACATGATTTTGAGCCTCAAATAGGGGATATACAGGCTCAAATGGGAGAGATTGGAGAGGGTAGGGGAGTAGGACTTGCTGTAAATGGAGGTGAATGGGTTGTGACAGAACATGACAGAATGGGTGATTGGGGCCCCACACGTGTCCAGGGGTCGGGCCGACACCAACCAGCACCGGCCCGACCAGCCCGGCCCAAGGGGACCACGATCGATCGCGGTGGGCATGGCGCCACCGCGGTCCTCTGGACTAACCGCGGTGCCGCCGTGGTAGGGCGGTGGCCACCCCCCTTCAAAGGTGCCAATGACACCTCGGGTCCACTGCGGGCCCCCCCCCCCGGATTGCATTGTATGGCCCCCGACTCTGTTACGAGTCGTTTCAGGAAGCTTCTGATGCATATTTGTATTTACTGATTTCTAACGGCTGGGATGGGTTGATTTGTGATCTACACATGTTGTTTGACGGTCTAAAAGTAGTTTTTGGGTTGACTCCTGTGATCACGGTCGAGTACTGACTCAAACAACATGACCGATTTCAGTGAACTTCGTCGTTCGACGAATTTGAAAAATTTTAAGTCTGTTTCTACGTTCCGTCACTCCCTCCTAAGTCAGAGTGCATTAGAGTGCATCGTGTGATCATAACCCAGGTCCGGTTTAATCCAAAATCATGCTCTGATACCAACTTGTAACGCCCTGAAATTCGAGGGTCGAGTAGCAACACAACTCTCGAGTTCCAAAACATCACTTATGTAACATAGATAATAATGATTAAATGTTGTTTATGTTAGTGCAATAAACATGAGTTAGATTATACCAAAATAGTAATTCATACTCCAGATCAATTGTATAAAGGCAAGTGGAAGACTGAAACTGTATATAATTGTATGTAAAAGAAACAAAACCATCTCAATCTCCAGAGTATGAACCCAACTGAGTCACCATATACATGTATCTGGTTTACGATCAAAATGTCAAAAGTACAACTAGAGAAGTAAGCCCTGTAAGTCCCGTCGATCCATGCAGTCTAGGCAAAGCCACTGGAATATTGCATATACGAGAACTCGTCCTGGTCCTCGTCATACTCCGGCTCAACCTCTTGAGTCGTCACCTCATCTGCACCTGAGACAAAGTCTGGTTGGTGTGTACAACACCGTCCCGTAACGTGGGAGTGAATTGCTAACTCAGTGGAACAATAAAGCATAGGTTAACATGTTATCAATTCAGTCAAGCAGTAATGATAAAGCAGTACAATCGAACAATCCTAACTACTCTTATTAATGCAAGTATGAAATGGAGTCATGATGCATGCCCTCACCGACATACTCCCTCATGCGACACCATCTTACGTCCGTGGCATGCGTTCATTCCTCAGTGCTCCACATCTTCCAGGCACATGCAGTGCGATGATGAGTATGATTACCGAGTTGTTATTAGTCCATTTCAAATAGCAGGATTGGGAAACTAAGGTACCTCCCTTGTATCATTCCCAAACATGATCTATTTAGGGTCGTCAAACCTAGATAATCTCATATGATAGTGTGGTTCTAGGGCGCTGCAAAGGTTGTCAGGGTTGTTACACATAATCGTTACACCACTCCCCGATCACTTTTTTAACGGTTCATCACTAAATTGATACAGGCCTAGTTCATACTCTATACACCATGGTAAAATTCGTCGCCTCACCGCAAATCCAGAGTATGCTCGAGGTCACTACAAAGGGCTCGTCACCAATCAGTGTAGGCCGACAGCTCAAATACAGTGTCCCATACCACCGTATTCGGCTCATGAGTCAGGGTTGCTCACTGATCACTACGGGGAGGCACATGGCCCCAGAGTAGGCCGACAGCTCGACCACAGTGTCCCATACCACCATGCCCGGCTCATGAGTCTTAGCGGATCGAGGTACCACGGTTAACGGGGTTACACTGTAAGTTTGGTACCCTAGGTTCAAGCAGTGGCGTCCAAAAATGATGAACATACATTAGACAGATCGGGTTACTTGACGAGCCAGACTAGCACAAGTGCACGACCAGCAGAACGACATGAACTGCATAAGCACTTCGCGCGGCCTAACCACTGTCGCCAACGAAGTATGACTCGGGTTCATCAGACATATCCTACGTGGTGAAATGAATCTCAACCACGAACTTAAGTTTGGTACCGATTGTCTGGACTATAATCATAGTCCCAATCGCAATCAATCCTTATTCAGAGCATGTGGAGTAAAGCATAATAAACAAAGTAATTCAAGCATGTTAACAAACATGTCATAAAGCATGTTACAAAGCATAATGTAAATAAGAAATACAAACACATATATTTCATAGTAAGCAATTAAATTAAACAACCATCATGGAGGAAATCATATATGTTTCTAAGGTAGTTGAGAATCTCATCTCAACACCTACCTAAAGCATGATTATCTAAGCACTTATTCTTTCAAGCATTTTCACAAACACTTAGAATACACTATTTTAACATACATAGTGTATATTAGCAAAAACATGTATTAGGGCGAACCCTCTCGCCAAGTAAGTGTTATACACATATATAATATGTTCATACAACAAATAATCATGGCAAACACATTTCCAAAATTTATACGTATACGGTACTTTCTACAAATACTAGGAATACAGTATATTCAACATAGTTATCGTATAACCGAAAAGTGAAACGGACAACACTTTGTACATGTGCAATAACATACAGATCATGAATTTATCATTTTCTGACATTGAAAGCGTTGAAAACCATAACCTATACACCTAAAGTCTGCACCTTACACCGCAGAAGCGTAAAGAACGCGATTGATTTGCTAAGCTTTCGTATACGACTATTCGGCAACCTAGAGAGTGAAATAGGTTAGCTTTTTCATCACGTACAACTATCAAAACTCCAAATCAGTTTAGGATTAGGGTTTCTTACCTAGAAACATAGCTGAAAATCGCCGGGAAAACAATGAGAAGTGAGTGGTGAAGCTTGTGTAGCGGCAGGGAAAAAGGGTAGGAAGAATCCTCACACAACTCTCTCACTTTCTCTCTTTTCTCTCTCTCTCTCCTAGGGTTTTTCTCAAATTCGTATGGCTGAATGAGAGAGGGTTTTAAGGTCCTTATATAGCCTAAAACTACGCCAAAATAGACCTAAGGTCAAGGTATACTTAGGTTATATCCAAAGTGAGTTTCAGTTCAACGGAGGACTTCTAGCAGGCCCCCTTGAGCCAAAGGTCGAACTTAAGCTCACCAACTATCACGCCCCAAACTCGAAAATCGGGCTCACAAAATTTTCGATCGCCGAATCCGGCGCTGACAGCCTCCGTAGTACCCCATTCTCGGATCCGAATGCCCATACGCTAGATTTCGATCCTGAGATCCTACAAGGAGGATTTTCAGTATGATTTTTTTTTTTTTGTAATGGAGAATAACCACAAGCATAACCAAGTTACAAAACAACAACACCACATATCCACTATAACAAAAACTTTGAGTACAATGCAGAAAGGGAAATATAATATGAAGATATCAAAGAGAACTCCAAAAGCTCCAGAAGACTACTGCACGCTCCAAGCTCAACGCTGCTGCAACCTAACGCCACCTGCACGCATCTATCGTGCATAAGCTTATAAAAGCTTAGAGGGTGGTGAAAGTGTGTGTAAGGCGAGTGCCAAGTGTACAATATCAGAGTAATGTAGAAATATACGGTAAGTCCATGAATACTATCAGCTATACCAAAGCTATGTAATGCATGACATGAATGTTATCGGCCATACCAAGACCATGCGATGCGAGGCCTATGTAGCCAAATGTCATATGCGAGATGCAAAGCAAGTGTGCCAGTACTCATCAAGTACACATATCAGTATAGTTCCCCTCTGGATATCACCAGGGTCTAATACACCTCACACTGACTACCTCCTCCCTAGCTGTACAATCAATCAAGTGGAAGAGACCACACTATCCGCCTGACCAGTAGTCTGCCAATACCTACCCGGCTCGTCGATAGCGGACACATTTGTGAGCTGGTCAAACTCAGCCTAGCTTATAGGCCCCTCACTCAGGCGGATAAGGCCACACCCCCTTCCAACCGACCACGACACAGTGGGAGACGCGGCCTACTGGTATTCGGTACTCGGGCCCTCGTGTTTCCACTCGGTCTAGACGTTGGAGCATCCCCTGGTACCAAAAAGGTTCTGGAACTTTCACCCAAGGATATCCTAAGTGCCCACAGTGCTAGAATAAAGTATTTTTAATATCCGATACGGCCACCACGATGTGCCTGTGGAGCCACAGCCCTGATGTCGTTAGGGCATGTAGTGATCAAGTCACATATATGCGAGATGCATGAGTCACACCGTATAATCATGCACCAATCTCACGCGTACCACGCAATCATGTGGGGCACTCCGTCTCATAAGGAGTCCCGTAAATGTCTCAGCCCAACGGCTTATGCTATGATCAAACATTCCTCATATCAAGCATACATATGATGTGTATGCACATGAATCATGGAAGTGTACTAAGCATGTTATAAAGTAATGAACTATCCTTACACCGAAGATGGGCCTAGACGGCCTACACATAACCAGTATGGGCCTATCAATAGGCCCTAGGGAGATTTATAATGCGGATATTAAACTAACATCATTCTTACAATGTGGACGTCAAACCAACATTTCTCCCAAGGCATGACCCGCCATAAATATCATCACACAAACCATGGGGAAATCTCACATTGCAATGGACCTTAGGTACATCCAATTGGACCTTAAATACATCAAATGAGCCATATCACATGGGCCTTACATTCATCAAGTGGGCCACATCATGGGCCACACCAATGGGCCTTACAAATGTGCCTTAAGTGCATTGCAATGGCCTACAACCCATGGGCCTTGATTACCTCACAATGGGCCTAAACCCATGGGCCCTAATACATCATAATGGGCCTTAAAATACATACAAATGGGCCTAATCACCTAGGCCTTATATATATCAAATGGGCTTAATCCCATGGACCTTGTATATACCAAATGGGCCATACCAATTGAGCCCCATAGTACGTCAAAATGGGACTGATCACAAGGACCATATGAATAACAAATGGTGAGGTCCACTTGAATTGTTAGATCTGCCTCATTCTTTAGCTCATGCAATAACATGAGCTTTCAAAATTGGATGGACGGGTTGGATGCAACAAATGCATCATGGTAGGGCCCATAAAGCCCACCATAATATATATATATATATGGAAAAAGGCACAATGCGCATGAGCTAATTTTTAATGTCCCATAAGGTCGACCTAAGTGGGCCCCACTGTGATGTGTTTTCGAACATCTACCCCATCAGCCAGATGCACCATTCCATCATAAGCCTAGGTCTCAAAAATCAAGTCAATCCGTGACTTATGTAGGCCACGCCACATGCAGATGTGGAGAGGGCCGTGCACCATTTAAAACATTCATAACCATTTTAAGGGCCCACAAAGATGTGGTTTGTAAATCCAGCCCATCCATTATGTGCCTCCCACTTGCATGAGGGCTCAGACCAAGCTCCAGGCGCATGCCAAAAACTCCAGGTGGGACCCACCGTCCACTGGACGATGTGCATGAAACACAAACATCACCGTGGGCTCCACCATCCGCTGGACGGTGGAATACAACACATACATTACAGTGGGCTCCACCGTCCGCTGGACGGTGGGAGTAAAACACATACATTGTTGTGGGGTCCACCATAACATTTACTTTCCATCCAACCCGTTAATAAGGTCACAAGGCCGGGATGAATAGGAAAAATAAATATCAAATTGATTCAAAACTTCCATGGGCCCAAAAAGAGTTTCAATGGTAGAGTTCAATCACCGTTGTTTCGTGTGGTGTGGGCCACCTGAAATCTGGACCAAGCTGATTTTCGGAGGGGACCCACCTCAGGGGGTGGTCCACCTCATGGACGGTGTGGATACAAAATATACATCATGGTGGGGTCCACATGTGGGGCCGTGGCCCCTGGCCCATCCACCCGAAATGGAGGCATCCTCCCTCTATGTGTCAGCAGCAGCAGCAGCAATACTGCTATTGATATATATATATATATATATATATATATATTTGAAAACGTGTATTTCCATAGTTTTTCATGTGCGTGGCCCGCATCCGTCGAATCCACCCCAGCCACTAGTTTCCATGGCCTGAGATGGACCAAACAAGTCCAATATTGGATATTTTTTAGTGCATAGTACTATCGAGGTAGGTCTGAATGGTAATGATATTGTTTTCAACACTATGGCCCACCAAGTACTTGGATCAACCTCATTTTTTGGCTCAACGCCTAAAATGAGCTGGTAAATAAGATGGACAGCATGGATTGGTTACATACATCGAGGTGGAGCCTATACAAGTGGCCCCCTTTCCAAAGCTTTGAGACAAGCTAATATTTGTGTTTTCAAAAACATCCAGGGAGTGTTCCAGCGTCCCTGGACGGGTTGGGTGCTCTCTGCATGAGGTGGGCCCTACTCAAGTGGGCCACCTGATGGCGGATGATGTGGGTTCAACACATATAAAAGTGGGCCCCACCTATAATCGGCTTGGATCTAAAACATGCTTCAGGGTGGGGTCCATCCAAGTGGGCCACACAACCATAAAATCAAAAAGAGAGAGAGAGAGAGAGAAAAGTGGGACACACGTGTGATGGAGGGACCCCGACTCTATGGGACCTCCCTTGCATTCCATCATACATCAAAAGATAATCATAGTGGGCCATTGGCCATATCTTAGGGTCCCAAGTGAGATCCATACCATTGATCGGTATGCCTCACTTGGCCCATCATGAAAACATAGAAAACTACCCTATCAAAGCACCCACCGGTTGATCTTCTCGGTCCGTTGGAACACCAACCTCCTTGTGCTCCTCTTTGATGGTGGAGATGGGAAATGGATGGCTAGGATGATGGGTTTTGGAATGGGAAAGGTGGGCCACACAAACTCTCTCTTTTCTCACTCGGAAGCTTGGACGTGGGGGTGCTCTTGCTTGACTTGAGAATGTTGGGAAATGAGAGGGAGAGAGAGAGTTGTAAGGAGAGATGTGAGTGAGTGATGTGAGGTGATGGATGTGGTACTTGACTAGGTATGGGTGTGTAAGAGAGAGGGTGAGAAAGAGTTGACTTTGGAGAGAGAAAGCATGGGTTACTTTATACTTGACATTGAAGTGATTGATTGATTGATGTGATTGATTGATTGATGGGATTGATTTGACATTGTGTAGAGATTCTCTTGGGATTGAGAAAGCGTGGCATTTCTTTGAAATAAATGCCGGCTCACATCTTCTGGTCAGGGTATCAGATCCGTGCATGAGTTGTGGCGTTGGAACCGTGGCGACGGTGCGGTCGTAATGATACAAGTCTTGGATTAAGTCGACATGAATTTACAAGATATGACTTAGGGTCGATCGCAACGTTGATTATATGTCACAAGTTGCCAAAATTTGATGGAAAGGATCACAGGATTCATCAGAACAGTACAAACTAGGATACGGGTCTTACACCAACCTTGGATCCAAGTGGAGTTAAGTTTTTGTTCTAGCCGGATTCCCAGATCACCCGTGGCGGACCAGTTTCAGTTCAATGTTCACTGAATCTCGATCGAGGATTTCAAGTACACTGCCATGTATATGAAATTTTTCCTGATCCGAGGGTGTATTTGGGTCAAATTCTGATGGTCTGATTGCTTATAGTTGGCCCGCAAACATCAAGTCTCAGATTACTTAATTTCTAAAGAAAACTAGGTTTTCTCACACTCCTCGCTCCGGACTCAAGTGAATAGTCGTGGGACACTGTCTGGATTTGATCTCTGAGATGGTTGTCAAGCCCAACGAGGTAGTCCTAAGTCTATAACTTCGTATTATTCGGACTTTCGATGCATGGTCCAAATCTGATACGGAGTTTCAATGTGCTCACGAGAGCAGACGGGTAATGAGATTGATCCTAGATTTTAGGGTAATGTAGCATCAATGATTCCACAAGTTTTGGGTCTTGTAGATCATATTTAAAGTGATTTAAGCGGATTTCATGGCTAATCTAGTTTAGCACGTAGTTAAATTTGTCAAATTTTTAAAGGATTCTAATCCTAAGTGATTTCTGGTCGAGGTGGTACTCGAGCCTTTGTACGAAAATTTTTGAGTCGTTACACATTTGGTATCTCTTTTTTCATCATCATTTGAGATTGTCTTCACCCTCATGTCTAAAGACAAAGGAAAAGCTCCAATCATTGGAGAATCCTCGCGGCCTACTCGGCAGAAGGCTCTGGCTCCGTGCGAAAGAGTCAGAGCTCCCGAATTGCCAACTCGCTGCCGTGGAACACTAATAGACAATTGGCTCATGATGAGGCTCCAACTACTGCGCATACTCCTCCTCCAGCCGCTGAAATCCCTCTACCACACGCCAATATTTTGGAAAAATATTTGGGGAGGAAATTTGTGTACGAGCGCCGAGTAGACAGGGAATGCATTTGACCTTTTGATCTGGAATCCCTCCTATTGGTAGTTGATTGGTCACCCATTTTCAATTTTGGTAGACCATGTCACGATGAAAGGACCTATCGTTTCCTTGCCTACCGTCATTCTCCTGTCCTTGAGCCTTCATCACTCACAGTTACTGTCGGTGAACTCAGTGTCAAAATCACAGCAGAATCTATCGCAGAACCACTTAGACTCACTCTTTCTCCAGTTGGTATGTCTGATCTTGATATGGAGGAACCCACTGTGCGATCCTAAGTCACCAATTTTCTGTATCATGGAAGAGATGTTCCCTGGCATCACGGAAATGCACTCAAAGTCAAATATATGGAAACAAAATATCGAGTTCTGCATGGGATTTTCTCAAACAATGTGTATCCAAGGGGATCGAATCGAGCTGATCTTACTAGCTTTACGGTCCTTGCTATGTATAGCATTGCCTCAGGTGTCAAATTGTGTCTACCCACTTTAATAGTCCATCAATTAGCCGATGTGATTCACACTTCTAGGGCAACTCATCTGCCTTTCCCACATATCATCCATGTGTTATGCAATGAAATAAGACTGCCTATGACGGATGATCCTGAGCATCCACTGCAACTTTTCAGTAAGGTCAACATTCGAAAGATGGACCTCAAGTTGCATCCACTTACCGATGAACAGACTGAGGAGGAGACGCAAGGAGACATAAACATAGGGGAAGAAGCAGAGCCAACTGAAGGAGAACCTCAGGATACACGAGCTATTCCGACCACGCCTGATTTTACACAAACCCAGCAACACAAGCTACATCAGGATCGGGTCGGGGCAACCTTGCAAGGAGTGGCATGGATTGAGGATAGGCTTGATAAACAGGATGAACGACTCTCGGGCTTGGAAAGGATGGTGGCTAGATTATAGCATACGGCACAGCAAATTGTCGATCTATTGACATGTCGTCAAGATGACACGGCTCCATCTCACTCTGCTCCAGCACCATAATGTTCATTTTATCATCACATACACTGATTACTCATTCATACTTAGGCCATGAGTATCTTTTTGAATGTCCTACGTTCTTATGAGTGTATGTGGTGGTCAGCTAACTTGGACAGATTAACGTTTGTTTTAATTCTCTAGCCCATAATTGGGAAAAATATTTTGGATTGATCGTTTGGCCTTGCCTCTAAATGAAGAGAATATTTTTTTGTGCCCATGGATGGGCTAGCTTTTTAGATGCTTTAAAAGTTTAATTCTGCCAAGCTTGGACAGTTCTTTTGAATGATCATATGGATGAATGATATTTTTTTGTGAGCATTGTATGGAGTATTTATGGGCAAAATGCTTCATATAACATGATGATAGGCGGACTACTATTTGTTGCATGCATGATGAAAGTATTTAATTGTGAATGTGTGTTAATGATTCAAATACCAATGTGCTCTTTGAAATGTTGAATATTCTGATATCTCTCTATGTGTTTTTGGAAATTTGATTCCTTTGATTCTCCCATGATTCATCAAGTTCAAACTTCAATCAAATCTGCTATACGTATATACTACTCTTGGTCAATGACTGACAAAAAGGGGGAGAAAAAATCCCACCATGAGAACAATTGTTTGTATGGTTTATATGCATGGTGATGCAAGTGATAGGGGGAGCAGCTACAGGAAGATAGGTGGAGCAGCTTCATAAAGTTTCTGTGTGTATGAACTCTAATAGTCGCTTTGTATATAAATCCTTAAAAAGCTTAGAACAACATAGGAATATAAGTATGAAAACTTGATTTTGCAAACAGGAAAATTCCCTAAGTTTTCAGCTTTCTTCGATGTATCAAGCTTACATCGATGACATCAAACACTTGTTTTCGATTACATCGATACAACCTCGATGACATCGAATTGAGGTCTTTTATGTCCAGCAACCAACATGATATTTGGACAATATTCTTGATGAATCGACCTCGCTTCGATGACATCAGAATTCAAATTCCGATGACATCGAGTAAGGTTCGATGTCTTCGAATATAGCCTAGTCTGTGTCTAGCAAGCTTCAAAGGAAAATTGAGAATTCCATCGATAACTCGAAACGAGCCTCAATGACATCGGAATTCAAATCCCGATGACATCAAGGGAGTTTCAATGTCATCGAATTCGGACAAGTAATGTCCAACAAGCTTGATAGGAATATCATCAGGATATGTTCAAGGAATCAATCTACCCTCGATGACATCGAAATTCAAATCTCAATCATATTAAAACTAGGTCGATGACATCGATTTCGAACAAAGGAATGTCTAGCAAACTCTCAAGGAAAATCTTCTGAAAAGATCGATGTATCGAACTAGGTTTCGATGTCATCGCCATTTGAAATCCGATGACATCGAAGTAGGCTCGATGACATCAAAGCCAGCCTGTTCATGTCCAGCAAGCTCCTTTGGAATATATTAAGGAGGAATCGAACCTTGATTCAATTACATCAGAGTTCAAATCCCGATGCCATCGAAGCAGGTTCGATATCATCGAGCTTTTGTCAAAAAGTTCCAGCTATGTTTGTCAGTTGAGTTCGTATCATCAAACTATCATTTGACGTCATCGAAAGTATACATTCGATGACATTGAATCTGGTTCGATGACATCGAACTCAGTCAAAAATTGACTAGTTTATTACCGTTGGAACTTTTTGCCTATATAAGGTGAGCTTGTTCTTGGTTGCTTGATTGAGAAAAATAGAGAGAGTTTTGAGAGAGTAATTGCATATCACCTACCCCAAGCTCATTTTCTCATGAAAGTTCATCCTTCAATCCACCACTCATCATTGATATTTAATAGAGTGGATTGATGAATGAACTTCCCCATTCAAGGATCATCTATCTGCTATCTTAATGACAAATCATTGAGTTGGGATACCTTGAATGCTTGAATGCTTGGAATCACTCCTTTTCTAAAATAGGAAAACATTTATTAGAGTAGGATTTCAACATAACCTTGACCCAACCCGTCACCTTTATTGTAACATCATCAAGTGTTGCCGATCAAGGGAACTGAAGAATCTTCAACATCAAGGAGGAGATCTTCATCAATGTGCTTAACGGGGCTCATCTACTTATCCGTAAGTCATTAGAGTCTAGAGACCCTGTTGATCATTCCTTATGTAGGATTGGGTCACAGGTACATCTCACCCCTTATAAGTCCTCATAGGAGGCATCTGACGGGAAAGTACGCTTAGGTGTTGTGTGTTGACCCTTGTTCTTGTGTAAGGTATAAACTTAGGTCCTTTGTGTAGGTCCTTGGCCTATGTGACATAAACCCAGGTTACTTGTGTGGATCCTTGGCCTATGTGGCCTAAAATGGAGGTTCCTTGTGTAGATCCTTTGCTCTTGTGTTGGGCATAAAACTTAGGTGCTTCATATTAACCTTTACTCTTGTATAGGGCATAAACTTGTGTCTTCTGTAGACACATTTTACATACCTTGTGTAGGTCCTAGAGTCAACCTTGTGTAGGTTATAATGGTTTGAGGTGAACCTGATTTAAAACCTCTGTTAATGAAATCCGGTACACTCATGGGATGAGTCCGTCCGCCGGGAGTGGAGTAGGCACATAGCCGAACCACTATAAATGACCGTGTTTCGGATTGATTCTTGCTTAATCTTTCATTATGTTTATCTTTTATTTGTAAGCTTGATAATATGAATGCTTTAATCTGAATCACATCTCACACACATTCACTCTTCCCATCCATCTTAGAATATTTATTGTATCATGTTGTATGTCGAATAGTCTTGTGATTGGATCCTCTACTTGGCTTGGAAGCCATTAGAGTTAATTTGGGGATATCTTGATAGTTGCATATTAAATCAAGATTATGGTAATAGGATTTAAAATAAGGCATAAAATTTTATAAAGTCCTATTCACCCGCCTCTAGGACACTTTGAGCTATTTCCACTTCAATTAAAGCGGTCCTCACCGCAATTTCATACTTGACTTGTTTAAAGGACAATGAGTGGTAGTTTTAGGGGTCAGATAATTTAATCATTATAAAAAATGATGGATTATCTATTAGCAGTTGTAGATCAACTTAGCTGTGGATCTGAGGTACAACGATTAATCCATGGTTTCCTAAAGAGCCCTATTAGCGTGATCAAGCGGCATGTCAAGGGACAAGAGGCCATGCCCCTTATGTTTTAGGCTTCAAATCTTAAGATGTATGGTTAGGTTTAGCCTAATAAAGGGAATGTTCAATGAAATAGGTGTATGTTACTAAGTTAGATCTCCACGATAACACTCGAGTACTGAAAAGTACGGAGTGTTACAATAGGACCATGACAAATTCTTTTTTTTAAAATGATTATGGCTACAAAATCCTGTCGCCCAAAACCGCGGACTTCTTATTTGTTGGCTTCACTAACAAACAAGGTCGTTAGGGAGGAGAGTCCTGAGCTCACTCCTACATCTCTAATTAGACCAAGTAACATTGAGAGAGAGTCAACATTAGGAACTATCCCATCTCCACTGCCTGCAGGTTTTGTTGACTCGCCTCCATAAAATGTTCAGCATGGAGCTCCACCTTATGATGTTGTTAGTAAGATGATTACTATCATGCAATGGCAACATGCATCGATTGCCACACCGTTGGAGGCTCTTCAACACAATATTCATGCACTAACCTCAAATTCAGAGGAAATTAGATAAGCAGATATGTTTGAAAGATTTCAGAGATTAAGGCCACCGACTTTCTTGGGATAGCCATATCCAGTCTTGGCAGAATACTGATTGAATTGAATGGCCAAGATGATGAGACCGTTAGGTTGTTTAGATGCCCAGAAGGTTGTTCTCACTAATTATGCTTTGGAGGGTGAGGAAGATATATGGCGGGAGAGCATATTAAGAAGAGTTCCAACTGATTATAAATGGACCTATGCAGAGTTTTAGAGGAAGTTCAGTGAAAAATATTTTCCCCAATTCTACCATAATGTAACACCCCGGTTCCCGGAACTCGAGTACATTACTCATTTTCCAAAAACCCGAGCATTAACCTCTGAAATCACCCAAATTCCACGTACATTTTTTTTTCTTTTATCAGAGTTAATAATATAGTGGGATGGAAATAAACTAGATATTAGAGTGAGTCCAAATATAAATAACTAATGTTTCAAGTGGTTACCCAAAAACTTACACAAACCAATGTCTTAACCTTTACAAACATAACAGTATAAATTAAATACAAATAAAATCAAGAATGGAGAGTCGCAAGATCTTCTGGGTCCTCCCATTCCTCCTGAACACCAGCGTACGCATCATCTACGTCTCTTGTACACTGAGTACGGTTCGATAGCGTCAATGGCTATCCAGTGAGGTATAACCCCCAAGATTTATCAAAGCATCAAGATAATTAAGCATAGTTATCAGAGACAGTATATAACAAATATTACACAATGATTATCACGGAAATCAGGTGAGGTTTAACAAATACGCATTCATTAAATAAATCATACAAAATAATCTTGTTTAAATGCATGGATGTATGCACATGCTCACAGGCCTGGGGATGCACATCCAGCTGGTAAAAAGTCGACCAAGGAGAATTAGTCACCCGGAAAAGACTATGATATATAGATCGCCTAAGGAGGAGTAGTCACTCAGAAAAATATGCAAAGGTATGCCCAAGGAGAACTAACCACCCGAAAAAGACGGTAATAATACATAGATCGTCCAAGGAGGATTAGTCACCCGAAAAAATACGCAAAGGTACGCCCAAGGAGAACTAACCACCTAGAAAAGACCATAATATATGCCACGAAATTGTATGATTAGCCCAACCATTATTATTCCAATTTCAAACAATCATTTTAAGAAAGCTCAAAGGTCACTATGGGGGGTTTGTCACCCAGCATAGGCCGACAGCTCAGGCATAGTGTCCCATTCCACCATCCCTGGCTCAAGAGACTAACAATAGGATGTCTTAAAGGTGGCCTACTCAACTAATGGCCAATTATAGCTATACAAGTGAGACTTATCATCGCAAGGTTATATGAAAATGGTTCCTTAAAGCCACATAGGACAAATATCAAATCAAGCCTCATAGGGCAAACAACACATCTAAAGGAGGTAATGAAAATGGATTATCTCAACAGTCACTTAGACAACAAACGTTCTGCAAGATGATAAGCCCACATCAAATTTTTCATTTAATTTATTAGATAAAATGGCCACTAGTTTTAGGACCTCCAATCATTCCATCAAGTGATCATGAATGACAAATCATGTATAATATCGTTATAGCACATGCATACTAAAGCATTCATTTCAAATTAAAATAGAGGTAATTACATCTTACAACATATTTGAATATTAAATTTAAACCTACTATATCCATCATCATAAGGAATAAAATCAATAAGAGCGATGAACCCCATTAAACAATTAATAAAGTAAATGAACAAAGATAAGCGAGCAAGGCTAATTATCAAGATGTGGAAAGGCTTGAAGGGTGATCCTCACCTCTTGAAACGAATCACTTGAACTCGATTGAATGAGATTGAAAGTGACTTTGGAGAAAACAAATTCCTACAATTAAATAAATATTTTAGAGATAACAAACTTTAATTAAATTCTAGTTACGATAACAATGGAAGATTTGAGGGGTACATACCTCAAATGTGTTGGCTCTAACTCAACTTGGTCACATTCCACAATCCAATTGAGGTATTGGGAAATTTACAATTCTTTGCGAGCTAGGTTCGAATTCGACTTGGTGACAACCATGTCTCCTCCCACTGAGCCAGACCTCTAAAGAAAAATCTCTAATAAAGGCTGACTGAAACTAACCCAAATCAGATCCTCCACGCAACTAGACTTAATGAGTCTAACTAAGTTAACTCAACAATGGATTGTATCTCAAACATGCAACATCAACTAAAAAAAAATTCGCTATGAAACTCGAACTTGATCAAGAAGAAATCTCACTTTCTAGACCCGACCCAATTGTAAGCGGAGGTCTAGGCAATAGCTCACAACTCCAAGGAATCGACCCAAGAGTTTGACTCTGCAGTTGCCGAGTTGACTCGGCTCAACCCAAGCCCGACTCGGAAACACGCTATTCCCTTCTCTTTCATCTTTTTTTTTTCTTTCTTCCTCTCCAACTCAACAAAACAATCGACAACATGAGTCCCACCACCACAACCTATAGTGAGCCAACTCACCGAATGACTCGATTGGTAGCAAAGGAGAGTGAAACAATAACTCTCCTCCATCCTGCTTCAAAACTACGACTAGAAATGGTGCTGGACTGGCCCTGGGTTCTTCAAGAAGTTGGACAACTCAGCAACAACCAGTGAGTTTTTGAGCTTCTCGCTAACACGCTCCCAGATCCAGTTCCGACTCAATGAAATCCGAGTCGACTCACACAACTAGATCTCCACCTCGGGGTTGAACTCGGTTACACTACGAGCTCACTGACTTCTCTATCCCTTCACTATTACTCTTCTCCTTCTAACAGCTAAGCTGGAATCAACACAACATGATTCGACTTGAACTGAGTTGACTCAGTTGCTTAAACAACTTACAATCCATTGGAAAGATCTGATAGAATATCATGATTTTTGAAATGCTAGAATGGAGAAGTGTTCCTCTGATGGTTTACTAAATGGACATAACAGACTTGAAATCGAGCAAGACAGGTCTGGGCGGTGGCTCTTCTCTTTCCTCCCTCGCCATTCCTCTTCTTGCACTCTTCTTTCTTCTTTTTCTCCCTCATTTCTCTGCTATGGAAGTCCAGCAACTGGACTCGACAGGATTTGACTCGAACGGGAGAACGGCGACTCGGGCTAGGTCGCCCTACGACCGACTTGGGTCGATCCAAGGGATGGACCAGCACCATCTCTCCTCTCTTCTCTATCTTCTCTTCATCTTCTTTGATTCTCATTCTCCTTTCTCCTTTTCTTCTTCTGTTATTCTCTACTAGAGGGACCTGAGATGCTGAACTCGGTCCAGGCTAACTCATGACTCATTCCGAGTCGGCTAATATGGAAAGACAGAAATGACGCACCTTGCTTCCCTCTCAGGCTTTCCCCCCCGTTTTTTTTTTGGAAAGTGTTGCCCTAAAAGGATACCTTTTATAAGGCCCCTCTAATTTGCTTCTAGGTCTTTCCAGCTAATCACTCGATTAGTTACGGTCTGGCCATTTTAATAAAAGAGTTTAAGTTGTGCAAACTAAGATCTAATTCACATGCAACATATCTAATTCCATGCTTAGACTTTTAACACTAAGGCCCATCGGATGGAGGGTCCTGATCATGAAATGGGACCCACTGCAGATGATGGGTCATTTCGAGCGGACAAAGAAGATGATGCGTCCAATCATGGCAATTCTGGATCCATGGCCCTATCCTCTGATCCATAGCTCTTGGATGGTTTGAATGGGTCTTAAAGATTATGTGGGACCCACCATTGGGATGACTGTCCACCATTTCTCAGTAGGTTCGAAGATTCTCAGCTGCGGCCACAAACTCGTGCACTGGCGAGTTTTTCACGAGAAATCTAGATCGGCATGAGATAGCCTCGTTGGCTGCCCTAAAATTGACGACTGAAAGGTGCTAGGCAATGGAAGTGAACGGTTGGGATCATGCCAGCGCAAAGCAGGAAGATTCCTTACACAATGTCTCTCTCTCTCTCTCTCTCTCTCTCTCTCTCTCTCTCTCAGCTGTACACCCTAAGAGTGGATGGTTGGGATGATTTTCATCCAACGGCCAGGGTTGCGAGTGCTTTACACTTGTCAACGGAGCAGGGAGGAACGGAGTTCCATTTTTAGCAAAATCGTGCGCATGAGGTGCTGTTTGCGGATGAGGTTGTTCACCCGTGTGTGTGAAACTCATATGAAAACGCCAATGATCTTAGTCAGATTCATCTGTTCATCACGATGGATGGTTCAGTTCTACCCAAAGATCACCGTGGTGGGACCCATCTTGAACAACAGACAACCGTTCGTTTGAAACAGGCTCTGGCGGGAAATCTAAAGAAAGAAATGAAAAGGAAAATCCTCTTTTCCCAGGATTCATCGAGTCAATGGCTTGTTGACCCAGGCTATTGTTCAGTGCCCTGCGAGTGCACCACTTGTAGGTGTGCGTGCAGCCTTAGAGTGGGGTCCACGGAGATGTATGGTGTAATCTGCACCGTCCATTAGAACCTACTAGTCCTGTTAGGACATCTGACTGTTCATTAGGCAATTCGTATGCTTAGATGAGCCCTACTTTTAACTTTCAATTCTTATTTGTGGATTTATATTGATCTGGTGGTCGGATTAATCCTAATTCGGTCTAGAATGGTTCCAAAGTCATGAGCTAGTTTAAGTGCATCTAAATAGTCAATTTCACATAATTCTTTAGTCATTTAGTTCCCAAACTATGGTGCATCTCTCCATTTAACCCTTTGATCAAGTTATTTCAAGCAAGTGTGTATCCTTGCAGTTGTATGCTTAACTACAACATTTGCTCTAGTAAGCAATGGCTAGATGGCCAGGTCTAAGGATGAAAATTACTTCAAAGGGTTCACTAAATGCTATGACAAAGGCAAGTGTTCTATTTAGTTGGATTTGTGTTTATACTATTCCAAGTCTTTTCGGTAATATCTGAGTATTGAAAGTACGAGTTGTTACAATCTACCCTCCTTAAAGAGAATTTCGTCCTCGAAATTCAACGGTCCTACCCATACTGTGAATGAGAATATCTCCTTTACAATGTTTCTAATCATTCACCAATTTACTTATGAGGTATATTTGGTAGATGTAGTTGCCATTAAAACTAGGGTTGTTACAATCTACCCTCCTTGAAGAGAAATCTCGTCCTCGAGATTGATAACATACATCTCAATGACTAACATGTCAATCAATAAGACTATCTTTTCTAGCCTATGTTCCAAATATGCTACCATATTATTGATTTGAACATGTTATATCTAGATTTCCACTATAACTCTTACACTACTACTCTAACCAATCGGGCAAAGTATGTAAGTTCTATTAGGTATCTTTTTAGCATATATCGAAAGTAGGGATTTATTTAAATGCCTAATGATGTCACGATTTCCCTATAGTATTCATTGCGCGTACAAGTTCATTTAGGTGATCTTTAATAATAATATTATATCCTACTTTTATTTTCTTTAACCTTTAGTGATAGTTCCTCACTATCTATAAAAAATACCTTCTTTTTTTTTCGGGCTAACACGAATGAATAGTTGTAGTAGGTTTGAGCCTGATAAGTCAAGTTGAAGGAATTTTTTGTCAGACCATAGATATATCAGAGTTGGAATTTGTTTTCCCATGGTACCAGGTAGTTTCCAAATTCAAGTAACTATTCTAGTAATTTACATTGAATTCAAAGCTCTTGTTCCTATGTTCAAATCACTCATCCTACGAATTTCAAAGGAAACTAAGGTTTTAAATTTCCTTGGAATCTACCATAAATCCAAATGATATTCCTAATAAATTCTCTAAGGGGACCTAGTGTTCGGTTTCTGGGTCCAGACAATTTTTAGTTCGTAATGGGAACCTAAGTTTGGGTTTTTATGTTCTCAAAATCTCTCCTAGTCTAGAAGAGATTCACCTAAGTTCCAACATCTAATTCCAAAATCTTAATTTAAGACATTAAATGTTTGTATAAGTTTGTTTCCCAAAGGCAAGGTTTGTCTAGACTCTGATACCAACTTGTAACACCCCGGTTCCCGGAACCCGAGTACATTACTCGTTTTCCAAAAACCCGAGCATTAACCTCTGAAATCACCCAAATTCCACGTACATTTTTTTTTTCTTTTATCAAAGTTAATAATATAGTGGGATGGAAATAAACTAGATATTAGAGTGAGTCCAAATATACATAACTAATGTTTCAAGTGGTTACCCAAAAACTTACACAACCAATGTCTTAACCTTTACAAACATAACAGTATAAATTAAATACAAATAAAATTAGGAATGGAGAATCGCAAGATCATCTGGCTCCTCCCATTCCTTCTGAACACCAGCGTACGCATCATCTACGTCTCCAGTACACTGAGTATGGTTCGATAGCGTCAATGGCTATCTAGTGAGGTATAACCCTCAAGATTTATCACAGCATCAAGATAATTAAGCATAGTTATCAGAGACAGTATATAACAAATATTATACAATGATTATCACGAAAATCAGGTGAGGTTTAACAAATATGCATTCATTAAATAAATCATACAAAATAATCTTGTTTAAATGCATGGATGTATGCACATGCTCACAGACCTGGGGATGCACATCCAGCTGGTAAAAAGTCGACCAAGGAGAACTAGTCACCCGGAAAAGACTATGATATATAGATCGCCCAAGGAGGAGTAGTCACCCGGAAAAATATGCAAAGGTACGCCCAAGGAGAACTAACCACCCGGAAAAGACAGTAATAATACATAGATCGTCCAAGGAGGATTAGTCACCCGAAAAAATATGCAAAGGTACGCCCAAGGAGAACTAACCACCTGGAAAAGACCATAATATATGCCATGAAATTGCATGATTAGCCCAACCATTATTATTCCAATTTCAAACAATCATTTTAAGAAAGCTCATAGGTCACTATGGGGGGTTTGTCACCCAGCATAGGCCGACAGCTCAGGCATAGTGTCCCATTCCACCATCCCTGGCTCAAGAGACTAACAATAGGATGTCTTAAAGGTGGCCTACTCAACTAGTGGCCAATTATAGTTGTACAAGTGAGACTTATCATCGCAAGGTTATATGAAAATGGTTCCTTAAAGCCACATAGGACAAATATCAAATCAAGCCTCATAGGGCAAACAACACATCTAAAGGAGGTAATAAAAATGGATTATCTCAACAGTCACTTAGACAACAAACGTTCTACAAGATGATAAGCCCACATCAAATTTTTCATTTAATTTATTAGATAAAATGGCCACTAGTTTTAGGACCTCAAATCATTCCATCAAGTGATCATGAATGATAAATCATGTATAATATCGATATAGCACATGCATACTAAAGCATTCATTTCAAATTAAAATAGAGGTAATTAGATCTTACGGCAAATTTGAATATTAAATTTAAACCTACTATATCCATCATCATAAGGAATAAAATCAATAAGAGCGATGAACCCCATTAAACAATTAATAAAGTAAATGAACAAAGATAAGTGAGCAAGGCTAATTATCAAGATGTGAAAAGGCTTGAAGGGTAATCCTCACCTCATGAAACAAATCACTTGAACTCGATTGAATGAGATTGAAAGTGACTTTGGAGAAAACAAATTCCTACAATTAAATAAAGATTTTAGAGATAACAAACTTCAATTAAATTCTAGTTACGATAGCAATGGGAGATTTGAGGGGTACATACCTCAAATGAGTTGGATGTAACTCAACTTGGTCACATTCCACAATCCAATTGAGGTATTGGGAAATTTACAATTCTTTATGAGCTAGGTTCGAATTCGACTTGGTGACAACCATGTCTCCTCCCACTGAGCCAGACCTTTAAAGAAAAATCTGTAACATCCCGGATTTTTGCCAACCTGGAATTAGACTTCCTTAGGCAATGGGTCGCTCCTGACACCTTATTAACTTGTCAGAACTCAATCCCATTGTCTAAAATCGCTTCTTAACCCATTTCCTTCACAAATCTCACCTTTCACCACCTCGTTCTTTAAATCCTTCTAAGTACTTTCACAATAAACACTATCTTAAAGTTTATGTGATGAAGAAGAATACTTAAACCAAACATAACTACAAAGGCCCAAGTACCACCTTAGACAGAAATTTTACAGGACTAAATCCTTTAGAAATTTGATAAAGTTAACTAAGTGCTAAACTAGATTAGCCATGAAATTCGCTAGAATCGCTTTAAATACGATCTGCAAGACCCAAAACTTGTAGAATCATTGACGCTAGGTTACCCTAAAATCTAGGATCAAACTCATTACCCGACTGCTCTCGGGAGCACATTGAAACTCCGTATCAGATCTGGACCGCACGTCGGAAGTCCGAATAATACCAAGTTAAGGAATTAGGGCCGCCTTGCTGGGCTTGACAACCATCTCGGAAATTAAATCTAGATAGTGTCCCAGCGCTATTCGCTTGAGCTCGGAACGAGGAGTGTGAGAAATATGAAAATAATTCTAAATTAAATTTAAAATAAATAAATTTGAGACTTGTCGCTTGCAGGTCAGTATTAAGCAACCAGACCATCATTATTAGGCCAAATTACACCTTCGGATCAGGGATATTTCGCCAAACATATCCATGTACTCGAAATCTCTGATCGAGATCCACTGACTGTTGAACTGAAACTGGTCCGCCACGCATGATCTGAGAATCTAACCAGAGTGAAAACTTAACTCGACCTAGATCCATCGTCTGTGAGCTTAAGTCCAACCTTTGGCTCAAGGGGGGCCACCAGAAGTCCTCCGTTAAGCTGAAACAGCCTTGCTTTGGCTATAACCTAAGTATACCTTGACCTGGAGTCTAATTTGGTGAGTTTTTAGGATATATAAGGACCTTAAAACTCTCTCTCATTCAACCATACGAATTTGAGATTGAGAAGAGAGAAAAGAGAGAGAAAGTGTAAGAGATGTGGGAGCATCTCCCTGCCATGCTTACCTGCCGCTTCACGAGCTTAACCACTCATTTCTAATCGCTTTCCCAGCGATTCCGGTGTCATTTCTAGGTAAGAAACCCTAACCCTAATCTGTTTTGGAGTTATAAAGTTTGTAGGTTATGAAATAGCTAACCTATTTCGTTCTATAGGTTACCAAACTGCCGAATACGAAAGCTTAACAAACCTATTGAATTCGTTACGATTCTACGACAAAATGTATGGACTTTAGGTGTATAGGTTACGGTTTTCAACACTTTCAATGTCAGATAATGATAGATTCATGATCTGCATGCAATTGTACATGTACAAAGTGCTGTCTGTTTTCCGTTTCGATTAAAGATGGAGAATATGGAATTTTACACACTCTAGGTATTTGTAGAAAGTACCGTATACGTATAAATTTTGAAAATGTGTTTGCCATGATTTGTATGAATATATTATATATGGATAAAATACTTATTTGGTGAAAGGACTCGCCCTAATACATGTTTTGCTAATATACACTATGTATGTGAAAATAGTGTATTCTAAGTATTTGTGAAAATGACTGAGTATAGAATTCTCATTCATGTTCACCATGACTAATTGTCATGGATATATGATTGTTGTATTGGCGATACCCCTTTGACAAAAGGATTTGCCCTAATCACGCCATGGCCAATATACACTATATATGTTACAACGTGTGGCCCAAGTATTTGTTAAAATGACTAAATGAACAAGGAACTTGGATTCCTGCTTGCCATGATTATCCATTATGGGTGCACGCGTGTTATAATTGGGGCAACTCCCTAGTGAAAGGATTTGGCCTAATGCCTATGTGATCAACATATGTCATGTATGTTGATGTATGTAGTTTAAAGTGCTTGTTGAAATGTCTGAATGAGTAGTAGTGTAACGCCCCAGATTTTTGCAAACCTGGGATTAGACGTCCTTAGATCCTAATACCTCATTAACTTGTTAGAACTGAATCCCAAAGTCTAAAGCCGCCGTTGAACTCATTTCCTTCACAAATCTCACCCTTCATCACCTTGATCTTCCAATTTTTCTAAGAACTTTCACCCTAGACACTATCTTAAACTAGCTAAGTAGTATAACTTGGATCACTTTATATACAAATTACAAAGGCACAGTACCACCTCGACCAGAAATCACTTAGGACTAAATCCTTTAGAAATGAGACAAAGTAACTAGGTGTGAAACCAGATTAGCTACGAAATCCGTTTGAATCACTTTAAATACGATCTGCAAGACCCAAAACTTGTAGAATCATTGACGCTAGGTTACCCTAAAATCTAGTATCAATCTCATTACCCGGCTGCTCTCGGGAGCACATCGAAACTCCGTATCAGATCTGGACCGCACGTCGGAAGTCCGAATAACTCGAAGTTAAGGAATTAGGACCGCCTCACTGGGCTCGACAACCATCTCAGAAATCAAGTCCAGACAATGTCCCATGGCCATTCGATCGTGTCCGGAGCGAGAGAGTGTGAAAACCACCATTTCCTTTACAAAATAAATATCTTGAATAGTGATCTGGCATCAATTGTTTGCGAATTAGTATTAAGCAACCAGACTGTCAGAATCTGACCAAATTACACCCTCGGATAAGGAAAAATTTCATACATATTTACATGTACTCGGAATCTCCGATCGAGGTCCGCTGACCGTTGAACTAAAACTGGTCCGCCACGTGTGATCTGGAATCCCCACCGAAATGAAAACTTAATAGAACGTAGATCTAGCGTTAGTGAGCTTAAGTCCAACCTTTGGCTCAAGGAGGCCCGCCAGAAGTCCTCCGTTGAGCTGAAACAGGTCCGCTTTGGTTATAACATAAGTATACTTTGACCTGGAGTCTGTTTTGGAGAATTCTTAGGCTATATAAGGACCTTAAACCCTCTCTCATGGCAGCCATACGAATTTGAGATTGAGAGAGAGAAAAGAGAGAGAAAGTGAGGGAGAAGTGGGAGCTTCTCCCTGCCGTACTTCCCTGCCGCTCCACGGGCTGCACCGCCTCTTTCCAGACGCTTTCCCGGCGATACCGACTCCGTTTTAAGGTAATAAACCCTAACCCTAGACCTGTTTTGAGGTGTATAGGCTACAGGTTATGAAATAGCTAACCGATTTCACTCTTTAGGCTAGAAAACTCCCGAATACGGAAGCTCCTCAACCCTTGTCGATCCGTTACGATTCTACGACAAAAGGTGAGGACTTTAGGTGTATAGGTTATGGTTTTCAACGCTTTCAATGTCAGATAATGATAGATTCATGATCTGCATGTAATTGCACATGTAAAAAGTGCTTTCCGTTTTCTGTTTCGATTAGAATTGTAGAATTTAGAATTTCACATACTCTAGGTATTCGTATAAAATACCGTATACGTATTTTTTATGGAAATGTGGTTGACATGTTTAATTGTCGTATGGATATATGATGTATGGATAAAATACTCATTTGGCGAAAGGGTTCGCCTAAATACATGTTTACTAATATACACCATGAATGTAGAAATACGGTATTGTAAGAAGTACCATATACGTGTATATTTTAGCGTTGTGTTTGTCATGATTAATTATTATATATATATTATGTGCTTATAAATTAATTTTTTGGCGAAAAGAATCGCCGTAATACATGTTTGCTTGTATACACTATGTATGTTGAAAATACGTATTCTAGAAAATACTGTATACGTATAAATATTGGGAGATGTATTTATCATGATTATTTGTTGTAGTAATATATTATACATGGATAAAATACTCACTTGGCTAAAGGATAGCCCTAATGCATGTTTTGCTAACATACACCATGTATGTTGTAACAGTGTATTTTAAGTGTTTGTGAAAATGATTGAATGAGTACCGAATTCTCATTCATACTCGCCATGACTAATTGTCATGGATTCATGATTGTTGTATTGGTGATACCCCTTTGACGAAAGGATTTGCCCTAAATCACGCCACGGCCGATATACACCATATATGCTAAAATGTGTGGCCCAAGTGTTTGTGGAAATGACTGAATGAATATGGAACTTGGATTCCTGGTTGCCATGACTATCCATCGTGGGTGTACGCGTGTTATGATTGGGGCAACTCCCTAGTGAAAGGATTTGGCCTAATGCCTATGTGAACGACATATGTCATGTATGTTGATGTATGTTTGTTTAAGTGTTTCTTGAAATGTCTGAATGAGTAGTAGTTAGCAAATTGTAATGTATAAGGGTGTTGAGATATGATTCTCAACCTCTTCTAACTATGTGTATGATCTCCTTGGATAGTTGTGTGATTAGGAATTGAACATGTACAAATTCATGCTTGTGTTGTGCTTCATAATATGCTTAACTGCTTTATGATTTTAACTATGTAATGCATATGTTTAAATTTATATTTACGTCGTATGATCCGTCATGAGTGATGGGGGAGTGGAGCAACGAGTGCGTGCAACAGCCCTGGCAGCCCTAAACGGATAATACCAGACCTTGATTGTATGTGTTGAATCTTGATCCACTACTGCTTTATCTATCTGCACTTGATTGTGTTTGGGGCTATGATTATAGTCCAGACAATCGGTACCCGAATTGGATTTGTGGCTATGATCTATTTGCCACGTGAGATGTGTTCGACGAACCCGAGTCGTACTTCGGTTGGCGATAGTGGTTGGCCACGCGAAGTGCTCATGCATTTCATGTCGTTCAACTTGTTGTGTGCTCGAGCTAGCCGAGCTCGTCAAGTAACCCGATCTGTCTAATGTATGTTCACCATGTTTGGACACTACTGCTTGAACTTAGGGTACCAAACTTACCAGTGGCAATCCCGTTAACCATGGTACCTCGATCCGCTAAGACTCATGAGCCGGACATGGTGGTATGGGACACCGTGGCCGAGCTGTCGGCCTATGCTGGGGCCATGTGCCTCCCGTAGTGACCATTGAGCAACCCAAACTCGTGAGTCGGATACGGTGGTATGGGACACTGTATTCGAGCTATCGATACTTACGGCGAGAGCCGAGTACGGTGAGACCTGTACTCGTGCTGACAGGCGACGAGTCCTCTGTAGTATCTTCGAGTATACTCCAAGGTCTGTGATTGGCGACGAGTCTTTCACAGCAACTAGAGTATGAGTTGAGCCGGGTACGGTGAGACCTGTACTCGAGCTGACGGCTAGTGATTGAGCCGAGTACGGGGAGACCTGTACTCGAGCTGATGGTCAGCAATTGAGCTGCATAAGGTGAGATCTGTATTCGTGCTAACGGGTGACGAGCCCTTTGTGATGCCTTCGCTACGCCTCTCAAACCATAATATCGTATGAGATTAACTAGGACTGACGACCCTAGAATGGATCATGTTTGGGAATGATACAAGGGAGGTACCTTAGTTTCCTAATAATGTTGTTTGAAATGAACTAATAATTACTCGGTAATCATGCTCATCATCGCACTGCATGTGCCTAGTAGATGTGGAGCACTGAGGGATGGACGCATTCGCGAACGTAAGATGATGTCGCATGAGGGTGGTTTGGCAAGGGCATTCATCATGTCATTTCATACTTGCATTAATAAGAGTACTTAGCATTGTTTGATTTTACTGCTTTATCATTACTGGTTGACTGAATTGATAACATGTTAACCTATGCTTTATTGTTCCACTGAGTTGATCACTCACTCCCACGTTACGGGACGGTGTTTCGAACACCCACCAAACTTTGTCTGATTGCAGATAGCGACACTACTTCTGAGGCGGAGCCGGACTTCTATGACGACGAGAATGCTTTCTTGTATATGCTGTTATCTGGCGGCTTCGTGAGAGTCGTACCTTGATTATCGGGGTTACAGGGATGTTGACTAGATCACACTACACAACTTGGTAAAAGTTAAAATTATACTTGTAATTATTTAACCTGGTAACTTTATCACACTCTGGAGACCCACCACAGTTTATATATTTTATCTATCTATCACAGTCTTCCGCTTGCAAATTTAACTGTCTCTGGAGTATGATATGCTGTTTTGGCTTAATCTCACTCATGTTCATTGCACTAATACCGATCACATTCAATCATCATTCATTTTGTTGCATAAGTGATGCGTTGGAACTCGGGAGTTGAGTTTATGCTCGACCCCCGATTTTTAGGGCGTTACAAGTAGTTAGTAAATTGTAATGTATAAGGGTATTGAGATATGATTCTCAACTTCTTTAACTATGTGTATGATTTCTTTAGATATCTGTGTGATTAGGAATTGAATATGTATAAACTCATGCTTATGTTGTACTTCATAACATGCTCAACTGATTGTATGATTTTATTTATGTAATAGATATGTTTAAATCATGTTTGTGTTGTATTCCATAAGTGTCATGAAGGGTGATGGGGGAGTGGTGTAACGAGTGCGTGCAACAGCCCTGATAGCCCTAAGCGGATGTTATCAGACTTTGATTGCATGATTTGAATCTTGATCCATTACTGCTTTACCTATCTGCAATTGAATGTGATTGGGGCTATTGTATAGTCCAAGCAGTCGGTAATGGGATTGAATTCGTGGCTGAGATTCATTCGCCACGTAGGATGTGTTTGACGAACCCGAGTCGTGCGTTGCTTGTCGGCAGTGGTTAAGTCACACGAAGTGCTTATGCACTTCATGTCGTACAACTCAATGGACGCTCATATTAGTCTGGCTCGTCAAGTAACCCGATCTGTCTAATGTATGTTCACCATGTTTGGACGCTACTGCTTAAACCTAGGGTACCAAACTTACCAGTGAAATCCTGTTAACCATGGTACCTCAATCCACTAAGACTCATGAGCCGGGCATGGTGGTATGGGACACCGTGGTTGAGCTGTTGACCTAAGCTGGGGCAACATGCCTCCCCGTATTGACCAGTGAGTAACTAGACTCGTGAGCCGATTATGGTGGTATGGGACACTATATTCGTGCTGTCGGCCTACATTGATAAGGTGATGGGGGAGTGGTGTAACATTTGTGCGTAACAGCCCTGGCATCCCTTTGTAGTGACCTCAAGTATACTCTGAATTTGCGGTGAGGTGATGAGTTTTACCGCAGTGTATAGAGTATGAACTAGGCCTGTATCAGCTTAGTGATGAACCGTTAAAGAGGTGATGGGGGAGTGGTGTAACCATTGTGCGTAACAGCCCTGACAGCCTTTATAATAACCTAGAAAAACACCATCGTATGAGATTAACTAGGACTGACGACCCTAGAATGGATCATGTTTGGGAATGATACAAGAGAGGTACCTTAGTTTCCCAATCCTACTGTTTGAAATGGACCAATAACTACTCGGTAATCATGCTCATCATCACATTGCATGTGCCTGGTAGATGTGGAGCACTGAGGGATGAACGCATATCGCAAACGTAAGATGGTGTCGCATGAGGGTGGTTTGGCAAGGGCATTCATCATGTCATTTCATACTTGCATTAAATAAGAGTAGTTAGGATTGTTTGATTGTACTGCTTTATCATTACTGCTTGACTGAATTGATAACATGTTAATCTATGCTTTATTGTTCCACTGAGTTGATCATTCACTCCCACGTTACGGGACGGTGTTGTACACACCAACCAAACTTGTTTGAGTTTTAGATGATGGTGATGCTGCGAAGCGGAGCCGGACTTTTATGAGGATGAGGAGGATTCCTCCTTTATGCTGTTTCAGGCAGGTTCCTGTGAGCTGTGTCCTGATCGACGGGGCTTTCTGGGATGTTGACTAGATGACATTACACCTTTGGTATAATTTGAAAATTTACATGTAATTATTTAACCTGGTAACCTTATCACACTCTGGAGACTTACCATAGTTTATATATTATATATATCTAGCATAATCTTCCACTTGCAAATTTAACTGTCTCTGGAGTATGATATGTTGTTTTGGTATAATCCAATTCATGTTTCAATGCTCTCATCATAATCATCATTATTTGTGTTGCATAAGTGATGCGTTGGAACTCGGGAGCTGAGCTTTGCTCGACCCCCGATTTTCAGGGCGTTACAAAATCTCTAATAAAGGCTGACTGAAACTAACCCAAATCAGATCATCCACGCAACTAGACTTAATGAGTCTAACTGAGTTAACTCAACAATGGATTGTATCTCGAACATGCAACATCAACTCAAAAACAATTCGCTATGAAACTCGAACTTGATCAAGAAGAAATAACACTTCATAAACCTGACCCCAAAGTAAGCGGAGGTCTAGGCAATAGCTCACAACTCCAAGGAGTTGACCCAAGAGTTTGACTCTGCAGTTGCCGAGTTGACTCGGATCAACCCAAGCCCGACTCAGCAACACGCTATTCCCTTCTCTTTCATCTTTTTTTTTTCTTTCTTCCTCTCCAACTCAACAAAACAATCGACAACACGAGTCCCACCACCACAACCTATAGTGAGCCAACTCACTGAACGACTCAATTGGTAGCAAAGGAGAGTGAAACAACTCTCCTCCATCCTACTTCAAAACTACGACTAGAAATGGCGCTGGACTGGCCCTGGGTTCTTCAAGAAGTTGGACAACTCAGCAACAACCAGTGAGTTTTTGAGCTTCTCGCTAACATGCTCCCAGATCTAGTTCCGACTCAATGAAATCCGAGTCGACTCACACAACTAGATCTCCACCTCGGGGTTGAACTCGGTTATACTACGAGCTCACCAACTTCTCTATCCCTTCACTATTACTCTTCTCCTTCTAACAGCTAAGCTGGAATCAACACAACATGATTCAACTCGAACTGAGTCGACTCAGTTGCTTAAACAACTTGTAATCCATTGGAAAGATCTGATAGAATATCATGATTTCTGAAATGCTAGAATGAACAAGTGTTCCTCTGATGGTTTACCAAATGGACATACCAGACTTGAAATCGAGCAAGACAGGTCTGGGCGGTGGCTCTTCTCTTTCCTCCCTCACCATTCCTCTTCTTGTACTCTTCTTTCTTCTTTTTCTCCTTCGTTTCTCTTCTATGGAAGTCCAGCAACTGGACTCGATAGGATTCAACTCGAATGGGAGAACGACGACTCTAAGTATAGAATCGAGCTCAGACCTGCTACAACCATCCTAGTGTGTTTGTTTAAATAATGAGAACAGAAAATTTTCTTTCACTTTAGATAGTGAGGAACTATCATCGATTCCATTCAAGATAAAAGTTTTGAATTTTGGGACGAAATTTTCTTTAAGGGGGTAGATTTTAACACCCCATACTTTTCAGTGCTCAGGTGTTACCATGAGTACCTAACTTATTGAACTGTTCACCTCACTCTAACCTAAATCCGACCTTGAGGGGTAACCTTCATCCATAGATCGAGCTATCTGACCCTCTAAGTATAGAATCAATAGCTAGATTTCCACTTATATAGTCCTTAGGATACCTAGAACAAGTGAGGAATGAGTCTGAAACAATTGCATTGTCGGATCTCAAGATCCGACCATTGAAATTGAAGATCGATTGTTGGATCTGAGGTTAACCATTAGATTAGAACCTCTCATCACCCACTCAGGGTTATGAACATCCAAACTACCTATTAGATTTCACATAGAAAATTTAAACGACTCTTAAGATTGTTGATGATCACATTTGAAGTGATTCAATCATTAAAGTTCATAATCATAAGTTCAATTGAGATATAAGACCATCTAATTATAGAAATTGTTAGTGCTATGATTTCATATCCCTTTGGTTGTCAAATTTTGTAGTGTCAAAACCTATATGTCTTGTACTTCTTGCGTTTCTTGTTTGTGACTACACACTGCTTCAAGACAAGATCATGAATGAAGAATGTTTTCAAGACAATATCATAAATGAAGAATGCTTGTAAGACATGTCATGAATGAAGTCTACAAGAATAGAAGACTCCAAGTTTGCTTCTATCAAGTTCGAGATTAGAAGACTTCATCAAGACAAGTCAAGAATGTACTAAGCTCGAGAAAGACCATCAACTCGACTCAAGCTTCTACTTCAAGATCATCTGAGAATACAGACCTTTAAGACTTTAATGTCCATCTCACTCAAGGTTTGTTTGACCTTAGATTGACCTTAGGCTGATCTATATGATAGGTCATTCTGGATACATAATCCGAATATTTTAATTTACTTGGTGTGACTGTTCTAAGACCAGTCTTAGAAATCTTAAGACCAGTCCTATCTTTGCTTCGACCAGTCTTAGGTTTCTTAGGACTAGTCCTAGGTTGTTACAGACTTTTGGATTTTCCCGGTTGTCCTTCGACCAGTCCTGGACTTTCTTCGACCAGTCCTGAGAAGTCCTACGACTCATCCTTCGACCAGTCGTAGTTCTACGACTCGAACTCCAGCGACTTATCTCGAGTATCTCGACCGATCGTAGGTGTCTCACGACCAGTCGTAGGTGGTCCACGACCGGTCGTAGACTACCTAAGACCAGTCGTGAGTATAGCAAATCTAATCCCGTGGAAATCTTTCAAAATCTTTGACGCTACGACCAGTCCTAGGACTCTAAGACCAGTCGAAGATGGGATTTTTGAGGCTATAAATAGTGCACGAATTTCAGAGTTTATTCATTCAATTTCATTCCATTCAAGCGATTTAAGGCTATACTCTGAGATAAGTAGTGATTATTTTTAAGCTATTGTGCATATTTAATATTCCTTTTGTAAGTATTTTTCTATTGTGATTTTGATCCATATTCCAATCTTATTTAGAAAAGAGGAATTTGTGATATTCCTTCTTCAGGGATCAAAATCAAATAGACCTTGCTCTTCTTGATTTAATCTAAAATCAATTAGACTTAGAACCATTCTTTATGTGAGTATTGGACATTGAACGACGTATCATTCATCTACTCCGATTGGTTCTACTGGGCTACTTCAAAAGGAGATCTAGTTATTTTACTTTTTAATTTACTTTCTCTGGTTTTGTTTGAGATTTGCCAGAAAAATCTCATTGTTTTGGTTATCTGAGGAGAGCCAGAAAACTCAGATTGTGGGGGTTTTTGGATTGTGTAAGCCCGAGATAAAAAGACACAATTGTGAAGGTTTTGGGTGAACCTGTGAAAACCTATTTTGATAGTGCATGCTAATATCCCCTGTGTGAGGATATTAGGAGTGGAGTAGCATTCTGTGTGGCTGTTGGCTAACAGTTGGTGAACACACAGGCGAACCACTATATATCGTTGTGTTGTGGATGTGCTTGATTTCTTTATTCATTTATTCCTTTATTATTGTGGATTGCTTTTGTGGATGAATGTTGTAATTTTCATTTCAAGCAAGTGTGGTTGAATGGTGTAATAACTTAGGATTTATTTCTTTAAGTTATTCTTGATTTATTTTCATATCATTTGTGTTTTCTAGATCATTCTAGAAATAAGGTTCTCCTACCATAAGTCATTGGTTTTTAGTGTAAGGTTGTCCTTAGAACTGATTTAGTATCATTCTCATATTTCATATGCTTTGAGATTATTATTATTTCAGCATTATCTTTTATTATTCCGTTGTTTTAAGTTTTATTTGGCATTGCCCTATTCACCCCCCTCTAGGGCATATAGCTTGGCCCTTTCAAGTGGTATCAGAGAGTAATAGCTCGTGCTTATTGCTTATTTATTGGATTTATTTCCTGAGCTAACGATCTAAGCTATATTAAGATGTCAAATTTTGAAAGCCTATCTATCACTAGGCCACCACCCTTTAATGACACAAATTATGCCTATTGGAAAGCAAGGATGAGAATCTTTCTCAAATCCATGGATGAAAGTGTGTGGCTGGCCACAGTAAACGGATGGAAACTACCTATCACTGAAGTAACTGATGAAGATGGTTCAAAATTAATGAAAGTAATAGCTTATGCTCTTTGGACCACACTTCAGAAAAGTGAAAGTAGTGCCAATGCAAAAGCACTAAATATAATTACTTGTGCATTGTCACCAGATGAATTCAAAAGAATCATCTCGTGTGAAAATGCTAAACAAGCATGGGATCTTTTAGAAATGACACACGAGGGTACATCAATTGTCAAGAAATCTAAAGTCCAACTCCTCACAACTAAATTTGAAGAAATTCATATGGAGGAGAATGAAATGTTTATGGACTTCTACACTAGATTGAATGACATTGTAAACTCAATGTGGGGTCTTGGTGATAGAATCCCAGAAAGTAAAGTATGTGCAAAGATACTACGCTCACTTCCTGAACGATTCAATTCAAAAGTAACCGCAATTCAGGAACTTCGTGATACGGATAACATGAGGGTTGAGGAACTAGTTGGTTCTTTACAAACCTATGAATTAAACTTTAAAGCTCCAAAAGGAAAATCAATTGCTCTCAAGTCATCTAAAAATATTCCACAAGAGAGCACTTCAGACTTTGAAAATTCTGAAGATGATATGGCACTTTTTGTAAAAAGGTTTTATAAAATTTTGAACAATAAGAAAAGAGGAGATGTTCAAAAATCAAATGATAAGAGACAATCTAAACCTAGAGCTCGAAAATCTTTGAAAGATAGTCAATGTTACAACTGTCAAGAGTATGGGCACTTGGCTAACAAATGTCCTAAAAAGGACAAACCAAAAAGGAAGAGTATGTTGGCTACTTGGGATGAATCATCTGATTCGGAATCCTCTTCGAAATCAGAAGATTCTGAAAACGAGTCGGGAGATGATGTTAAAGCCCTTATGACTCTAGCCAAAGTCACTTTTTTAGATTATGATGAAGTAACTAGTGAAGATAATCTGAATAGTGATTGTGACAATGAAGATGATCTTTAGGATGCATACAATGCCCTTTATAAGGAGAGTTGTAAAATTGCTGTCAAGCTTAAATTACAAAAGGAAAAATTTTCTAAACTTAAAGAAGATTATGAGTCTCTTGTTTTAGAAAAATCTCATATTTTTGATTTTTTTGAAAAGACCAAATGTGATTTAAAAATCAAAACCTCCCAAGTTGATGATTTAAAAACCGAGAACGAGAAACTCAAAAATGAAGTAGCTTCTCTTTTGAGTTTAAAAGACACTTGGAGATATGCCCAAGGTGATCCTAAATTGGAAAAATTATTATCCGAATCGAGAAAATGTGGCGATAGATCCGGGTTGGGCTATGATAAGAATACTTCTCCTAAACAAAAGAATACTGCTCCTAAGTTTATGAAATGAGAGTCTTCGAACTCAAAAGTAAAGTATACTTATCGAGGTTTTTCAAAAAATTCAAGGACCTTTCAAAAATCTAAAAATAGCCATGCCAACTTCAATCTTCAAAACCAAAATCCTTTGGTTGAAAGGATTATTGATCTTCTCAAGGAGCTATTAAAATTTAACTCTATAGGTCATTCATATAACAATAGACAAAAAAAGTTCAACTACACTCCTAAACCCAAAACAGTACTGAAATGGGTTCCTAAAGTTGACTGCTTGGTTGCCCACACTGCTTTGAAAGCTACAAGCCATTCAAAGTGGTACCTTGACAGTGGATGCTCCAGACATATGACAGGCGATAAAGCTTTATTCACCGATCTTGAAGACAGGACTGATGGGTCAGTCACTTTTGGTGATGGAAGAAATTACAAAATCATTGGCCAAGGTACGGTTCAGCTTTATAACCTTCCTTTATTTAAAAATGTATTATATGTTGAGGGCTTGAAACACAACCTACTGAGTATATCTCAGATATGCAACAACAATCATAATGTAAAGTTTTCTAATCAAGGTTGTGAGATTGTTAATAAAGAAGGTTCTGTTATATTAACTGGTCGCAGAACATCTGAAAACTGCTACATCGTTAGTAATGCAAGTTCATCTACTCAATCGTGTTACATGGTCCATACTGATGAGACTGAATTATGGCATAAACGCCTTGGACATGTACACTACCAGAACTTATTTAGATTGAGCAAAAGAGAACTTATAAGAGGTCTACCCAAATTACAAAAAGTAGACAAAATATGTGGTGAATGCCAGTTGGGCAAACAAATTAGGAGCTCTCACAAGAAAGTGAACTCCAATACCACATCTAGACCTCTCGAGCTTCTCCACATAGATCTCATTGGACCAACTAGAACGGAGAGTCAAGGTGGCAAAAAATACATCTTGGTTATCATAGATGACTTTACTAGATTCACTTGGGTATCGTTCTTAAAAGATAAATCTGAAACCCTAGATGAGGTAAAGAAGATCATCAAATGAATCCAAAATGAAAAAGGTTCTCAAGTTTATAAGATTCGTAGTGATCATGGTTCTGAATTCAAAAATAGCAGTTTTGAGAAATTCTGTAGCGATCAGGGAATATCACATGAATTCTCTGCGCCCAAAACTCCTCAACAAAAAATGGTATAGTTGAGAGAAAAAATAGAGTGCTTCGGGATATGGCTAATGTCATGTTAAATAGTATGAAGCTCTCCAAAATTTTGGTGAAGCAATTAATCTTGCTCGCTACATTATTAATCGTGTTTATACTAGTAAATCAAAATAAGGCGCTTATGAGTTATGGTTCAAAAAGAAACCTACTGTCAAATACTTTCGAATTTTTGGCAGTAAGTGTTACATTTTACGAGATCGTGAAAATTTGGGAAAATTTGATACGAAGAGTGATGAAGGTATTTTTCTTGGATATTCTTTAAACAGTCGAGCATATAGGGTTCTAAATAAAAGAACAGGTGTGATTCAAGAGTCCATCAATGTGGTCATTGATGATCATTTGAATACACTTGCTCCGAGTTCAGATAATGATGAAATTCCTATAATCGAAAATCAAGATACCTCTTCATCTCAATCGAACCTAGGATCTCAAAGATCATCCAACTAATCAAATCCTTAGAAACCCTCTCACTGGAGTTCGTACACGCAAACAACTTGAAAACATATGCAATTATGTTTGTTTTACATCCCAAATAGAACCGGTCAATGTAAAAGAAGCTCTTTCTGACGAAAATTGGATAATAGCTATGCAGGATGAAGTTAATCAATTTGTTCGTAATGATGTCTGGTATCTTGTTCCTAGACCTAAAGATAAACACATTATTGGAACAAAATGGATCTTTAAAAACAAGTCTGATGAACTTGGAAATGTTATACGAAACAAGGCTAGACTGGTTGTACAAGGGTACACTTAGATTGAAGGTATCGATTACGATGAAACCTGTGCTCCAGTCGCTCGCCTTGAATCTATCAGACTTTTTATTTCCATCGCTTGCTTTAGAAAGTTTAAAATTTATCAGATGGATGTAAAGAGTGCCTTCTTAAATGGCGATCTACATGAAGAAGTTTATGTAAAACAACCCTCAGGGTTTGAAGACCCTAAGCTTTCTGATCATGTATTTCGTCTCAAAAAGGCTCTCTATGGTCTGAAACAAGCGCCCAGGGCATGGTATGAAAATTTGACTAAATTCATACTTAGTCATAGTTTTCAAGTGGGAAGTGTCGATACGACATTATTTGTTAAGAAACATAATAATGAGATTTTAATGGTTTAGATCTATGTAGACGATATTATTTATGGATCAACCTGTTCTAACATGTCTATTGAGTTTGTAGAGTTGATGAAATCAAGATTCGAAATGAGCATGGTTGGTAAACTAAATTACTTCCTAGGGTTACAAGTAAAACAACAACCTGATGGAATCTTCATTTCTCAAACCAAGTATGCTACAAACTTGGTTAAAAGGTTTGGATTTGAAAATGGTAAAAAATTTGATACTCCTATGAGTACAACCTTGAGACTCTCAAAAGACTCTACATGTAAAGATGTAGATCCTAAGCTATATCGTAGTATGATTGGTAGTTTATTATACCTAACTGCTAGTAGACCTGATATCGCTTTTAGCGTTGGTATTTGTGCGAGATATCAGTCTAAACCTAAAGATTCACATCTTACTACTGTCAAACGGATTATTAGATATGTCGCAAGTACAACTAATTTGGGTCTTTGGTATCCTTTTGATACTAATGTTAAATTAACTGGGTATTTTGATGCTGATTGGGCTGATAATATTGATGATAGAAAATCAACCAGTGGTGGTTGTTTTTACATTGGAAATTCTTTGGTTTCTTGGTTTAGCAAGAAGCAAAGTTCAATATCGCTTTCCACTGCTGAGGCTGAGTATATCGCAGCAGGATATGCATGTACACAACTCGTATGGATGAAACGCATGTTAAGCGATTATGAAATTAATCAAGATTCAATGATCTTACATTGTGATAATTCCAGTGCTATCAATATTTCCAAAAATCCAATTCAGCATTCGCGTACTAAGCATATTGACATTAGGTATCATTAAATTCGTGAATTAGTTGAAGAAAAAGCTATCTCTTTGAAATATATTCCAACTAATGTCCAACTTGCTGATATATTTACTAAACCGCTCGACAAAAGCAGGTTTACTAAAATAAAATTTGATCTTGGTATGTGCATTTTAAATTGAATATACTTGTCTGCATGTATCATAGTGTACTATATTTTAAATTTTTATGTGAATAAATTTCAATTTCTGCATAAAAATATTTATTTTTTTCGATGCTCAACTGGCCTTTGCCATACACGACCGGTCCTGACTCGACCAGTCGTGGACTGCACTCGACCGGTCGTAGAGATCGTGAGCATCATATCATTTGGGAAAAATCACTTTGTTCTTCATTTCCTCTTCTTCCTTCGACGAGTCGTGGCTCGACCAGTCTTGAGAGTTCGTGATTTTCTTCAAGATAAGTCATTTTTCTTCATTTTTATTGAAGATTTATGCTTTCTATGCTTTGATTTGTTTATTTCATAAGCTAGATCTCATCTTTTGTTGATTGTTTAGGGTTTCCTCTCTAAAAATCTGATTTAGAGAAACCCACCACTTCTAGTGTTCTTTGTGCTTGGTCCTTGGTAAATCTTGTTGAAAATGGATGTTAGAGGGAAAAAGAAAACATCCCGTGGTCCATCTTCATCTAGATCTACATCTATAACAAGACGGCACCTTCGGTCACCCGAAGATGATCCCAATGATGTACGGGAGTTACGTAACCGTAAAGTTATTGTTGAGCGTCTTGTAAGTCTCAGTCACATTGAACAATTTGAGATTACACCTCTCCTTGAATCTGTTGGCTGGACTAATATTTTATTTTGGGGTGGGCCTACATACCAGTCCATTGCACAATCTATGGTTGCATGTACCTTTGATTTTTCCCTTGATAATTTAATGTTCTCAATTGCTACTAGAGAAGGGAAATTCTTGATAGATCGACATTTGATATCAGGTATTATGGATATACCTATCAAAGATGAAGGTATTCCGATTCATACATTATATGACAAACCATCAGAATCGGAAAAACAAATGTTGACAAGAGATCTATGCAATATGGAAGTGCATTGGACGCACAAAGGAAATGTGCTCCATTCAAAAATTTTATTACCCAGATACAGAGTTTTGCACCGGATCTTCACTTCAAACGTGTATCCTCGGTCAGGCAATAAAACTGAGTTAACTGCCTTCATAGTTCGGGTATTGCACTCTGTTGTGTCCGGCATGGTTGTCTGTTTACCTTCTTTGATATGTCATTTTATCATTCAGTTTCGTCTTCATCCGGGTCATAGTGATATTCCCTTTGGTTATCTTATGACTTGTTTAGCCACAAATATGCTCGTTGCTTTACCTGAGAATGAGGCACCAATTCATTATCTTTTATTCAATAATACTAATTTAAATAAGATGAAGTTGGATTTGCTTCCTGGTCAATTCTATGAAGGTGGTGGTGAAGGTCAAGGAAATGAAGGGGAAGTCTTGATCTTCCTCCACAGGCTGATATAAATATGGATGATATATTTGAAGACATTGAAACTGACTCCCAAAATGACTCTGATTACGATCCATCTTCTAGTTATGATACACGTCTAAGTGCATTGGAGGAGAAGGTTGATAACCTGAGTGTAGCCTATGATATGCAATTTAAATATATGCAAAAATATCTTCGTCGCATTAATAGGGGTTTACATCAGATTGATCCAACCATCCTTGCTCCTTCATCTGGATCTGATTAGGTGGATTTTTATTTTTTATTTTGGTTTGAATATGATGGTTTCTGTATTATTATTAAGTTTGGTGACTTTGGTTGTATGGTTTAGATTGATGACATTGAAGTGTTGTACTAATTTGATAATTAAATCTTGACTCTTCATATGGTGTTCTCTTCTCTCCTTTGGCCTTCCCTTGTCATTTTATGACAAAAAGGGGGAGTGGTATGGAAGTGAGAATGGGAGAATAGTATGGAAAAGGGGAGAATGGGAGAAAGGAAGAAAGCGATTACTTGAAAATGGTTGATTGTTTTTACTCACTTAGAGGGAGTAGAGTATTTCTTTTTCTCACTCTGATGGCTCATGATTCTTTCTTCATTTTACTCTTATGTTTATAAATGTGTTTTGTCACAAATTTGACAAAGGGGGAGATTGTTAGTGCTATGATTTCATATCCCTTTGGTTGTCAAATTTTGTAGTGTCAAAACCTATATGTCTTGTACTTCTTGTGTTTCTTGTTTATGACTACACACTGCTTCAAGACAAGATCATGAATGAAGAATGTTTTCAAGACAAGATCATAAATGAAGAATGCTTCCAAGACATGTCATGAATGAAGTCTACAAGAATAGAAGACTCCAAGTTTGCTTCTATCAAGTTCGAGATTAGAAGACTTCATCAAGACAAGTTAAGAATGTACCAAGCTCGAGAAAGACCATCAACTCGATTCAAGCTTCTACTTCAAGATCATCTGAGAATACAGACCTTCAAGACTTCAATGTCCATCTCACTCAAGGTTTGTTTGACCTTAGATTGACCTTAGGCTGGTCTATATGATAGGTCATTCTGGATACATAATCCGAATATTTTAATTTACTTGGTGTGACTGTTCTAAGACCAGTCCTAGAAATCTTAAGACCACCCCTATCTTTGCTTCGACCGGTCTTAGGTTTCTAGGACCGATCCAAGGTTATTCTGAGACTTTCGAATTTTCCTGGTTGTCCTTCGACCAGTCCTGGACTTTCTTCGACCAGTCCTGAGAAGTCCTACGACTCATCCTTCGACCAGTCGTAGTTCTACGACTCGAACTCCAGCGACTTATCTCGAGTATCTCGACCGATCGTAGGTGTCTCACGACCAGTCGTAGGTGGTCCACGACCGGTCGTAGACTACCTAAGACCAGTCGTGAGTATAGCAAATCTAATCTCGCGGAAATCTTTCAAAATCTTTGATGCTACGACCAGTCCTAGGACTCTAAGACCAGTCGAAGATGGGATTTTTGAGGCTATAAATAGTGCACGAATTTCAGAGTTTATTCATTCAATTTCATTCCATTCAAGCGATTTAAGGCTATACTCTGAGATAAGTAGTGATTATTTTTTAAGCTATTGTGCATATTTAATATTCCTTTTGTAAGCATTTTTCTATTGTGATTTTGATCCATATTCCAATCTTATTTAGAAAAGAGGAATTTATGATATTCCTTCTTCAGGGATGAAAATCAAATAGACCTTGCTCTTCTTGATTTAATCTAAAATCAATTAGACTTAGAACCATTCTTTATGTGAGTATTGGACATTGAACGACGTATCATTCATCTACTCCGATTGGTTCTACTAGGCTACTTCAAAAGGAGATCTAAGTATTTTACTTTGTAATTTACTTTCTCTAGTTTTGTTTGAGATTTGCCAAAAAAATCTCATTGTTTTAGTTATCTGAGGAGAGCCAGAAAACTCAGATTGTGGGGGTTTTTTGGATTGTGTAAGCCCGAGATAAAAAGACACAATTGTGAAGGTTTTGGGTGAACCTGTGAAAACCTATTTTGATAGTGCATGCTAATATCCCCTGTGTGAGGATATTAGGAGTGGAGTAGCATTTTGTGTGGCTGTTGGCTAACAGTTGGTGAACACACAGGCGAACCACTATATATCGTTGTGTTGTGGATGTGCTTGATTTCTTTATTCATTTATTCCTTTATTATTGTGGATTGCTTTTGTGGATGAATGTTGTAATTTTCATTTCAAGCAAGTGTGGTTGAATGGTGTAATAACTTAGGATTTATTTCTTTAAGTTATTTTTGATTTATTTTCATATCATTTGTGTTTTCTAGATCGTTCTAGAAATAAGGTTGTCCTACCATAAGCCATTGGTTTTTGGTGTAAGGTTGTCCTTAGAACTGATTTAGTATCATTCTCATATTTCATATGCTTTGAGATTGTTATTATTTCAGCATTATCTTTTATTATTCCGCTGTTTTAAGTTTTATTTGGCATTGCCCTATTCACCCCCCTTAGGGCATATAGCTTGGCCCTTTCAGAAATAACTGTCAAATTTTCCCTAAAGTGGATTATGAACCATTTGATGTATTGATGATCATATTTAGGAAGAATCTGACCATCAAATTGATAATAATCGATGATATAATTCAAGTTACACTAAGTACGACCCACCTAGGCCATGGATCTCTCTCACCCTTTAGTCTGGAGTCCTAATTTGAGATGACAAAACGAGTGAAGGGACAATCATTAGTATGTGTGTGCACCTGTGGTGCAATAGATTGCTAGTACAGTCAAATAAGCGCTGAATTAGTCTCTTCTGAAAATGGAGAGCTTTTCTCATGTCCCCCCCCCCCCCCCCCACAAAAGCCGGGTTTGAAGGGACAATCATATGAGATCAAATGACTGATCCAAACCGTCCATCCTAGAGAGCACAAGATATCAACCAAACCTCGTCCGAATCTTCATGTTTTCACATGTGTGCATGTGCACGATGTCTAACACAAATAGGTGTTTCGTGCAATATTTTTCTAAAAATGAAAATTTTGTGTGGCTTTTTTTTCACGACACACTGACAATCCGTGTAGATTTCCCTCCCTCCATCTCGACCTCCCATCTTAACGAATCCTAACCATCCACTCTAGGGCATCTAGCTTAGCAAGAGAGGCTCGAAAAAAATCTTTCCGTTAGAGGAAAGTGGCACCCTGTGTTGAATTTGAGCCCTTCATTGGCTATTTTTATTGATATCGTATAATGAAAATAACCCAACTAACAATTTTAGAAGCTCCCTTTTGTAAAGGATTAGGGCTCCGTGAGAGCTCTCCATGCAGTACGAGAAAATTTCCCGACTCATCAGTTTTTTGAAATCCACCAACTGATTCAACATCGTTTTCTAAAATATGGATACCACAGTGATCACTGAACATATCCACGCTATCCATGTGCATCAGATCATAAGATCAAGCATTTGTAGAGAAACTACCATTAACGGTGAAGTTATCTTTCCCATTGAGCTGAAAAACCCAGTTGTTGGGCGAGTCTGGCATGTCTTAACCATGTGGACACTTGAGTTGGGTCTAGAGAGGGTAAGGAAGAAGATAGAAAGGAGAAAGGAGGGAAAGAGACAAAAAAAAATGAGAGAGATAGAGATAGAGTGAGTTCGAGTTGAGGCTCCCGAATGAGTTGACTCGCTGAGTCTTATGCATAGGTCGGGGTTGTCAGGATGTTCACAACCCCAAGTGTAGGGTTGCGATGTAGTAATAATCTCGGTGAGACCGAGGTCGAATCCACAGGGACTAATTTCGTGAGTATTTTGAAAGTAAGTAGAAGTAGAACAAGAAGAAGATGTAAACCTGAATCTGAATGAATTAAGAGAGTAATTGTGATTAGAGTAATTAAAACTAATAAATTTAAAGGTGGAAACTAGGGTTTCCAACGATTCACTTGTAGTGATTAGGGAGCCCTCTTCCTTGATTCAAGTCACACAATTGGAATTAGAGTCCTATCCTATCCAATTGGAAGATATGCAATTAAGATCAATTTTGAACTTTCCTTGACCAAATTCTCAATGGAGGAGAACTATAATAATTGGCAGGGATTCCATCACCAAACCATGCCCAGGAGGCAATGGCAAACAATAGAATTTACCAACCCCATAATCTCAGAGCAGGAGAATTGTGAAGATTAGGAAGGATTCCATCACCCTACCATGCCCACGGGACGATGGTGAATAACAGGATTTCCTAATTTCACAATCTCAAAGCATGAAAATAAGATACTTAAAGCTGTTTCAGATCTACTATATATTTGAGTCACAATAAACCATTAAAAACTGAAAGTATTCCTTAAATAGCAAACTATAATCAGAGTAAGTTCAACATAAACATGAATCAAAATAATAGAAACATCCCATCACGCTACAAGCTTCACCTCTTAGCCCTAGCTAAGAGGTTTAGCCAACCATATACATGATTGGATTTAAAACCGTAGAAGAAAACATGAAAAACTAATGAAGAAAGGAAGAAAAATGCTTGGCGACAGCTTTCCACCCTTGTGCTTTGCTCCTCCAAACTCTAGATGATGCTTAGGGACATCCTAGGGACTCCTATTTATAGTTTTGCAGCACCTCTTTTCCCACCAACTTGGAAAAATCTAGAAACTGCCTCAAATTTATGCAGTTTCGATGCTATCGAAGTGTCTTCGATATGTCCTTCGATTCTGTCGAACAGTCTTCGATTGAATCGAAGATTGGTCTAGAACTGTTCAGTGAGTTTGGCCTGAAATCCTGAATTTCTCGATTTTGATCGAAGTATCTTCAATATGTTCTTCGATATATTCTCTGATTCTATCTAACAGTCTTCGATAGAATCGAAGGCCATTCTAGAAGTTTTCCAAAATTGGACTTTTCTGGCCCCGGAATCTGTTTTCAGGACAATTTTCAGGATTCTTTTTCTTCACTTCAAATCTTCGATTCTCTTCTTTCATCACTTGGTTTCCTTGGATCTTTGGCATGTGAATTCTTGGTCTCCTAAGATCTCTCCTTTGCCTTGGTGACTTTTGAGCATTAATTTCATGCTTTTGGCACTGTTTTCAATTTAAGCTCTTAAATTCACCTTGCAACACATACATGCATAAAATATACCATTAAGAAATATCATGTTCATAAAACTAAGAAATAAATGGGGGATAATATGTATTATTTGACCCTCGACACAATTCCCAAGCAGCATTTTGCTAGTCCCGAGCAAAGTATTCGAAAAATAATTTGAGAATCACAGGATAATATCTATAAGCTCAACTGGTTTTAAAACCGATCCAGATAATAGGATTCTAAAATACATTAATATTGAGCCTTACTTTTTCCTAAACTCGAGTGCATGGTAAATTTCATAGTCAAGTTCAAAGTATTAATCTACCAATTAGAACAATTCTAAACATTTACTTCCATGGGTGCATAGTGAAATCTAGACTTATCACAATCAAAAGTTCAATTCTCAATTTTCATGATAACATTGATAATGAAAGAGCATCCAGGATGACCAAAACTTGTCATACAGTTCGTTTTTTTTATAGCTTTTGATTTTTCCATCAATGGCTTTCACGCTATGTTTAATCTTTTCATTGACCTTCAATAGGTAGCCCTTTTCGACGACAACTGTTTTTTAGCTGGGCATTCTTTTTTTTTTTTCTTTTCAATTCTTCTCATTAAACATGATAGAAAAATTCCCCGGGTTGCTTCCTTCCATGCTTAATAATCATTAAGTTACTAATTCAATATCAAACTAAAACCTTAATGTGTAAGCTAGATGTGATATGTGAAATCATGACTTAATTAATGTTTAAAACATCTAGTGAGGAGTTAATAACTCAATGTTAATTTTGAAGTCTATCAAGTGACTAAAATCCAAGAGGCATAAATCATCAACATTAGGTATCTTGTAATTCTAATATATGGATTAACTTCAAAATTACTTCAATTTATAAAAATTTCTGAAAATTTTTAAAAATTTTGCAAAAAAATTGCTTAAAGCTTACAAAACACTAATTAGTTTACCTAATCTCCCATCCCCAACCTAAAATGTACATTGTCCTCAATGTAAAAATAAAAATAAATTTGCAAAAGAGATAATGAAATTGAAAGGAGAAGTGATGGAAAGATAGTACCTGATGAAGGAATTGTGAGGCCTTTCCAAAAGGATCTTAATGTGAAGATGGGTTAGGATAAGGATTAAACAACTGAAAAAAAACTATCTCAAATAAACGGGAAGTAAACTATCCTAAACAGCATAAAGCAAACTATCATAATTCTAAATTCTATGAAAGCAGCAAACTAATCTTAAACTAGGAAAGTAAGGGAAAAGCTACTCAGTCATGCCGCAAGGTTCCTCCTCCGGCTAATATCTTGATAAATTTCTCAGTAGGTTTCTCAACAAGATCATCCAAAAGCCCTTTTACAATAGGCTTGGATGCCCTAGAGCATGAATGTCCAGAGAAATTTATGGATCTCAGCATAAGGTTTTCTTTTAATATTCTGAGGTGTTCAAAGTATGTACGATTCACCTGTGACAGAAAAATTCTCGATGTTAGTACACCATGGTGAATCAAAGACTACAAGTAGATGAAATTTTAAAAAAATCTCAGTAGGTGGTGTAGTCTCAACACATTCCGAAGTTTCAGACTTCGGTTTAGTTGTCAATTCCTTCTCCCTTGATGGTAAACATTTAGGATCTGTGGGAGGGGAGGTTTCAGAACAAGGATTCCCTCGGTTAGTATTAACTACTGAGGTATTGTCTCGTAAGGCATTCACATATCTTGTACTGTGGGATCATTTGAATCTTCAAAGTGTGCCAAGCAATCTTCTAGAGAGTGGAAAGATTCAGTTGAGAGGGGCTCATTTTCCACATTGAGGTCTAATACTGATATGCCCAAGGATTCCTTCATCTTCTCTTAAAATAGCGGGAAACATGCTCTCTTGCTCTTCACCATGGTGAGAGTTAATTGTCATCGGATACATCTCACCCTGCCCTGCATAGACAAATTGTGGATCAGTAGGCGCATTAATATGAAGACTCTGTTCATTGGTACTACTTAGTAGAGAAACTATATCGTCAAGGGTTGATAGCTCATATGGTGGCCTTAACTAGGTAGTTTCAAATTCTAGAGTCATATCAAGTAAATCATCCATCTCCTTAATCATGTCATAATCTAAACCAAGGGAGTGGTCTAAATACTCCTCAAAAGAGTTGGAAGAGTCGGTTGAAAGGGGCTCATCATCCACATTAAAATCAGACATGTCAAATGGGTGGAGTATATCCTCATGGCCGACCACTTCCTGTACCCCTTAATCATTGACCTGGACCAAACTTGAGATCGATTCCAAGGGAATTTGGACTATACATTCATGATTATCATCCCAATACTCATCATCTTCCAATTCAATGCAGTTTATCAGTAGGATATGATCACTTTCCTCACACTGTGTTTCTAGGTTGGGTTGAGGCTCGAATAAACTAGCCTCTTCCTCCTCATTGAAGCCAAGTGTGTCATGTGAGTGAAGTGTGTCAGTATTACTGTATTTAAAAACTAACAATGTCTCTTGATCACTTCTTTGGACCGTCATCGAGATTGACGCCCCAGGGAATTGAACCATATGCTCATTAACACAATCCAATTCTTCATTCTCAATTTCAGTATATTCCATAAGCAAGTTAAGATCACTTTCTTCGCATTGTGTTTCTGGATTGGGTTAAGGCTGGGATAACCTAGCCTCTTCCTCCTCATTAAGATGCGACTGACGTTCTTGAATGGAAGGTTCAATCACCTCTAATGATTTCATAATACATGCGACTACTTGAATGAGATATTAATTGAATTGTTCTTATGCATCCATGTATTTCTAAAGTAAATCCTCTTGGATCATTTCTAGTCGAGTTTCAAAGGTAGAGGATCCAAGAGAATTTGCACCGTGATTTATTCCTAGTTCATCTTTCCAATAATGATGTTTCCACTGATCATAGTCATATGGCTCATAAGTGGGAGAGTTTGATGGTCATTGATATATATTATCACCCATAATATAATCACGCATTGTTTTCTCCTTGTCTGATGAGTAATAATAGTTCTCACTCCCATAATTATGAGACGTACTGTTTTCTTAATCCGTGGGGTGTAATTATTCTCCCGCATATGATCGCGTAAGGACTTCTTAACTGGTGGAGTATTGTATTCTGGTTGGTTCTCGATGATGGTTTAAGAAAAATTTTGAGACATGGGTTGTTTCCTAATATAATCATCTGACAGCCCTTCACAATTTCTCGCATACTCTAAAACTAGCTAAGCATATTGACTTCCCACTCTTGCATTTACATGGTGAAACCATAATCCTAAAATAAAATAAAAGAAAATCATACAGTAATAAGAAATCTAAAAATAGAAAGGGAGAGAATTCGAAAGAGGTTACCAAATTAGAAGTTTCTATATTGAGATCCTACAAAACAAAAAGGAGAAAATAATTAGTTTCTAAGAACAATTTAAGAAAGTTTCAAAACTTAGAAAATAATTAGTTTCTAAGAACAAATTAAAAAAGTTCCTAAAAATAAATTAGGAAAGTTTCTAATTCTAAAAATAGAAAGTCAGTTAGTTTCTAAAAAAATCCAAAAAAAATCCTAACCTAAAAAAACAAGACAAAAAGTTAGTCCTAATCTTAACATAATTTCAAAACTAATCAAATTTAGAAAACGCAACCGTTAATCTCCGACAACGGCGCCAACAACTTATTCACAACCCCAAGTGCAGGGTCGTGATGTAGTAATAATATCGGTGAGACTGAGGTCAAATCCACAAGGACTAATCTCGTGAGTATTTTGAAAGTAACTAGAAATAAAACTAGAAGAAGATGTAAACCTAAATCTGAATGAATTGAAAGAGTAATTGTGATTAGAGTAATTAAAACTAATAAATTTAAAGGTGGGAACTAGGGTTTCCAAGGTTCCACTTGTAGTGATTAGGGAGCCCTCGTACTTTATTCAAGTCACACAATTGAAATTGGAGTCCTATCCTATCCAATTGGAAGATATGCAATTAAGATCAATTTTGAACTTTCCATGACCTAATTCTCAATGGAGGAAAACTATGATAATTGGCAGAGATTCCATCACCAAACCATGCCCAGGAGGCAATGGCAAACAACAGGATTTACCAATCCCATATTTTCGGAGCAAGAGAATTGTGAAGATTAGGAAGGATTCCATCACCCTACCATGCCCAGGGAATGATGGTGAACAACAGAATTTCCTAATTTCACAATCTCAAAGCATAAAAATAAGATACTTAAAGCTAATTCCAGATCTATTGTAATTTAAGTCACAATAAACCATTAAAAACTAAAAGTATTCCTTAAATATTAAACTAGAATCAAAGTAAGTTCAAAATAAACATGAATTCAAGTAATAGAAACATCCCATCACACTACAAGCTTCAGCTCTTAGCACTAACTAAGAGGTTTAGCCAACCATAAACATGATTGGATCTAAAACCATAGAAGAAAACATGAAAAACTAAGGAAGAAAGGAAGAAAAACGCTTGGTGACGGCTCTCCACCCTTGTGTTTTGCTCCCTCTAAACCCTAGATGATGCTTAAGGACATCCTAGGGACTCCTATTTATAGTTTTGCAGCACCTCCTTTCGGTCTAGAATTGTTTAGTGAGTTTGGCCTGAAATGCTGAATTTCTCGATTCTATCAAAGTGTCTTTGATATGTTCTCTGATACTATCTAACAGTCTTCGATAAAATTGAAGGCCATTTTGGAAGTTTTCTAAAATTAGACTTTTCTGTCCTCGAAATCTGTTTTCAGGACAATTTTCAGGATTCCTTTTCTTCACTTCAAATCTTCGATTCTCTTCCTTCATCACTTGGTTTCCTTGGATCTTTGGCATGTAAATTCTTCAATCTTGGTCTCCTAATATCCATCCCTTACCTTGGTGACTTTTGAGCATTAATTTCATGCTTTTAGCACTGTTTTCAATTTAAGCTCTTAAATTCACCTTGCAACACAAACATGCATAAAATATACCATTAAGTTGTATCATGTTCATAAAACCAAGAAATAAATGGGGGATAATATGCAATATTTGAACCTCAGCACTGGCCAGGTAGAGAAGAAGAGTAAGAGAAAGGAGAAGGAAGAAAAAGAAAGAAGGAAAGGAAAGATGAAGAAGTAGGATTGGTAGGGTTGCTACTATAAATGTGTTGAGCCAAGCAATCGAATTACTGGCAAGTTGGGGTTGATCTACTCAGTGAGTCGGTCTGTCTTGCAGATTTGGTTATGGCCTAGGTCTTTGTGTGATTTTATTTATGTAAGGAGAAAAAAAAAACAATGGGATGAAGGAAAAGAAAGGGAAATGAAGAATGAGAGGAAGAAGAAAGAGAGAAAGAGTGGTACTAATTTTTTCTGTTGGGTGAAACTGAAGTTCACTTGTTGATTTTCTAGTTACCTTACGGAGTTCCATATGATTTTTGAATGATGGCAGAGTTCACGTGTTGATTTTCCATTCACCTTGTGGAGTTCATTTGTATTGTGATTTTTGGATGAAGCTGAAGTTAACTTGTTGATATACTACTCACCTTACTGAGTTCCATAAGATTTTTGGGTGAAGCTGAAGTTCATTTATTAATTTTTTAATCATCTTGCGGAGTTCCTGTAACGCCCTGAACTTTTCAATACTCGAATATTGAAAGTTCTAAAGCATTACCAAAAGATTTAACTTAATATATACATGCGTACGATACCAATATACCTAACCTTAAATCTATTCTCCAACACGAATCTGACCGTTGAGAATAATCTTCATCCATAAATCAAGCAATCGGACTGTCGATTTTAGGATAAGATCATCCATCAGGTGATTTAACATATAAACCATCTCTTAAATGAATTAGCAAATAAACCCTTCATCCGTAATAATTTAGACATAAGTTATTTTATAAGAATTACTTAGAAAGGTGCATAAAACTAGGTAGAACCATTAGATTTCACAAAACTCTCGGATCAGCAATAATTACGAAAATGTCATTAACCTAGACCACTGGATTCTAGATCACGTGGTTCCCAAGATTCATTTAATGTGAAAATTTACATCATGCCTATGTATCATAAATTAACCATACACATCGAATTTCGGCCCTTAGATCATTGTATAAGTGACCCGATCAACAGATTAGCCCCTTAACCATTGATTTTGGTGTCCAATAGTTGAAGAAAGGTCATGGGAAGTCATAGTAGGATATTTCTCTTCATCTATGTCTCTATGATCTTATGAACAAGTTGGATGACAAATAAACATCACTATAGGGCCTAGAAAGGTTTCAACAGTGGGAATCATTATAACCACTATTCATATAGTATGATCCACCTGATCTTTAGATATACTTCAAATTTGGGCATAACCCCTTAAATTAGATGGAGAAACGAATGAACGGTGCAGATTCCTCGGGAGAACACCTCTGTGGGCCCCACGTTTGGTGCATGTACACAACAGAGGTGCACTGTGTTGCACCGAACTAAGAATGCGGTCAAACCAAGTTTGACCGCAAGAAGTTGAATCTTCCTTCTTTGTTTGAAAATCTGGCGCAGGGCGGATTCTAGCCACAATGACCGCTGAGTCGTGTGGTTGGCCATCATGAGGAACCCCCATGATGCCATCATCAGGGACCCCCATGATTATCTAAACTATCCGATCAATTCGGAGCAATGACCAGACCAGAACCACAAATGCCCCACACATAACCATGCATGTGTGCGCATACGGGCAGAGCAAGAGCAAGCTGCGTGCAGCTGGACTCTCCAGGAAGAAGGAATATTTTCACACCCACTACGAAACTCTCGTGAGATCTCTGCCCTCCAAGGCACTCCCCAAGCAATTCTGAAACCTTATACGTTGGTGAAAGCCAAGAGGAGGGAGATCAATGGGGCAATCTCCCATCTTCCATGGAAACACAATGACAACTATGAAGAGGGGTGGCCCAAGAGATCCACACTGGATCAAGATCTGGTCCATCTTTCCTTACCTTTACAAGATCCAGAGCATCGGGATTAAAGACTGATCAGATCTAGGATGATCTGAGAAGAGAAAAGGAGGAACCTAAGAGAGAACCGCGACCTATCTTTCCGGTTACGCAGATCGAGTGCGTAAGGTTTACGCTCAAGTTCCTTACCCTGTAAACAAAGTTTTGCAGAAGGATGCCTAGGTCTAGATAGCCTAGAAAAGGGGGCCTAGCCATCCGCAAAAATGAAAGTAAGAGAGAGAGAGAGAGAGAGAGAGAGAGAGAGAGAGAGCAAAGGCTAGCCCCTTGCTGGATGTACCAGCAAGAAAGAAAGAGAAAGGAAAGAAAGAGAGAGAGAGAGAGAGAGAGAGAGAGAGAGAGAGAGAGAGAGAGAGAGAGAGAGAGATTGGGTGTTGAGTCGAGTCATAGAGTTCTGGACTGAGTCGAGTCGAGTCATAAACTTACTTTAATTTAAGTTTATATAATTTATCTTGGCTTTTACCTGTTCTCATGTTACTATAATTTTCTCTCTATTTTTGTTTAATTTGTCATCAACAATTATTTGCCCTTTTGGGATTATGACATGATATCAATTACAAGTGATCTTTCTGAATTTATGTGGGGCCATGGATATAAACATTGCCCTTGCCTTATCAAATTTATTGAGTTGGCCCTACCACTCGTCTCTTTATTGAGTTGGTCATTACCACTCACCTTATTATTGAGTTGGCCATTGCCACACGTCTATTCGTTAAGTTAGCCATTGCTACCAATTTTTTATTGAGTTTCACTCTCCTCTTTATTATATTGGTCATTGCCACGTTTATCTTTATTAAATTGACCATTGTCACTCTTCTCTTTATTATATTGGCCTTGTGCTATTTACCTTTAAGGCTTGGGCATGTGTCTTGATATTCTAAAAACCCTCATGATTTAGTTTATATTATTTATAAGTGCAAGTAATGTGTTAAGATGTATCACAACTAGTGATTCAAATATTCTATCATAGACGTAATGCGCTCTGGGTAGAGACCCTCTTGGTCGTCACGTAAATCCATGAGTTTTAGGTAATGTCAGGCCTGTGTCCTAGTATCATTGCATTCCTTAGGATCCCACGATCCACCCCTCGAATTCCACCGACTCGCGACCTATAAATAGCATTTGTGAGTGACCTCAAGTTGCATCCTATTAACTTGAGTCGGCTCAACCCGAGACCTATGTCATTGCGACCGCGCCATCGTCGTGGTTCCAACGCCGCGTCTCATTCGCCAATGCGATAGTTAGATTGAGAGATCGGCCAGTGCAATATCTTGGTCGTTGATCGCATGTTGCAGGACCCGAGGTGTCCAAGCAGATTCTTTAGCAAGTAATCATAATGGTGACATCACCTCTACCCCTAGCCCCCCATGCTTCTTACAAGCTATGATTGTTAGCCCCATGCCTCTTTCATATCTCCTACAAGTCATCATGACTCAAGCCATGCCTTCTTACACCCTCATGATTACCTCCCTACATCCCTCTCTCCCTCTCATTCTCTCTCACTTCCTCCATTGCAAGAGCTTGGACGTCCCACCTTGGAGAGCCAAAACCCATCTCCATTTCCAGCCACTTTCTAGTTGATCTCTCCCAATCTAACCATCTCAAGCCTATCTCAACCGTTAAATCCTCTCTTTTGAAGCTGTAGAACCTAGAGGTGGAAGAATAAGTAGGAGATTTGAGGTGGGTGCCATGTTTAGGGTAGATATTCTATTTTTCTTTCTTAAATCTTTGATTTTCTTATTTGGGGGCATGTAGGACCCACCAATCAATGGTGGAGAACCTACTTGACATATTGGGTGTGGCCAATGGCCCACCCTTGTTGTATGCATGAGCCATGATGGGAACATTCTCCATGGACCCCATTATGATTATTTATTTGAATTCATGGCCTTGATGGGACATTTAGACCCTGATGTCATGGTGGGGATAGCATCCCCACCTCAGATTTTTAAATGTAGGGATCCATTAATGTATTGTTTGGAGGGGCTCATAGTGGCGAAGCCCCCTCCATGTTCGTTCTCTCTCTCTCTCTCTCTCTCTCTCTCTCTCTCTCTCTTAATGATGATGTGTGGCCTACCTGATGTGCACAGCATATCCAGACCGTCCAGCAAGGTAGGACGGCCCTACTGTCCCAAAATCTAGATGCAGGCTGGCCCACCTTGTTTTCATGTTTTGTATGCAAGGAAAGACATTAAGAGGGGCTTGGTCTGATGTGTGTGGTCTATCCAGGAGGGCCCTACCTTAATGCTCATATTTTATAACCTTGTTGTCCAGCAATCTGGACAGCACGCTGTCCCATTTGTGGGGCCCACTTGCTAATGTCCAGAAGCATTGTTGCTGCCTAAATCGTCTGGGACAGGCCCTGATAGAGGGAGAACACGAATATCAGCTTAATATCCTAAGCTGGTGGGCCACACTATGTGGACCCACCTTGATGTATATGATGTATATCCACACCGTCCAGTCCCTGGATGGTGGAACCCACCATGATTTATGTGTGTATCCACGCCATCCGTGCATGGGATGTGGACCCCATCCACATGGCCTACCTTGATGTATGTATCACGTCCCCACCGTCCAAGCTAGGACGGTGGACCCTGACGTGATGCATGTGTTGTATTAGCACTATCCAAACTGGACGTGCTTCATCTCCACTATCCAGCAGGGATGGTGGGTCCCATTGATGTATGTATTTCACCCACACTATCCACATGGACGGTGGGGCCATCCATGAGATATGTGTTGTATCCATCGTCCAATAGCTGGATGACGGTACACACCGTGATGTATATGTATTATATCCACACCGTCCAGGTAGGCAAGATGGTGGGACCTCATGTGAGATATGTGATGCACCTACGCCATCTAGTGACTGTGGGGCTCATGTGAAGTATGTGTTTCATTCATACCATCCAACAACAATCTGAATGTTGTTAGACAGCAGTGATTAAACATCCACCGTTAAAACCTTCTAGGCCTCACTGTGATGTTTGTGGGGGGCCTAGCAGCTGGCTCATTTTTCTGGACCCACTGTGATGTAATTTTATCCAGGTCGTCCATCAGTGGGTCATCCCTTGTAACGCCCAACAAGCCCATTATGATGAGGCCCATTTTGTAATGCATAAGGCCCACCTTGATGTGTGTTGTAAGCACACTGTCCATCTATTTTTCTGGACTATAGGGCTGACCCGTGAGGCCCACCATGATGTATATGTTATACATGTTGACCCATCTATTTTGTTGGATCATGGGCTACCCCATAAGGCCCACTATGATGTATGTGTTACACACACACACACACACACACACACACCATCCTCTCATTCAGCCTAGATTATGGGTTGTTTCATGAGGCCCTTGTATGAGGCCCATGGTGATGTATATGAGGCACTTGTGTGAGGCCTAATATGATGTATGTGAGGCCCATGTGATGAGGTCCAATGTGATGTATGTGAGGCCCTTGTATGAGGCCCTTGTGTAAGGCCCAAGATGATGTATGTAAGGCCCATGTGATGAGACCTAATGTGATGTATGTGAGGCCCATGTGTGAGGCCCTTGGTGATGTATATGTGTTCACTCCCCAAGTATAGGGTTGTGATGTAGTAATAAACTCGGTAAGATCGAGGTCGAATCCCACGAGGACTGGTCGTCACAAATCAAATCTGTGATTCCCCTTAACTAATCCAACGATTAATGTAGCGAATTGCTAACACAAATTTATGGAAAATAACTATTGAGAATAAGGAAGAAAATTCAATCAGAGAGAGCACTAGGACTTTCGAATCCACCCCTAATTATCCTAACCCTTGTCTTGTCTGTTAATTCACTTTAATTTAGATTGATCTAACTTATCTAGAGAAAGCACAATCAGTGTCCTTAATCGGGCATACAGATTGTCTAATTCCTTCAAGCAATGCCATGAATAACATATCTCATGTCCTTTGTTGGGCACATGGAATATACCGTTCATTAAAGCACCCTGTCTCTTCCTCTATAGGAACCTGTTCATAATCAGACACATGTACCTAGCATAAGCATCCAGACCACATCCATGCATAGACTTTGATCAAAGTTGATAGATGGAGAAGTATGGAATTTAAAGCAATCAAGCACACTAGGGAAAGAAACAAACCAATCTAATTAAAATAAAATCAACATAGAAAAAAGGGTGTTCAAATTAGGGGTTTCATCTCAGCCCTAGCTGAGAGATTAGTTACCCATAAAATCCATTAAACATATGGATAAATAAAAATTCATAAAAAAAAACATCAAACCAATTTCTCTCTTTCTTCTTTCTTCTCTTTCTTCTCTCCTTTGCTCTAGATCTGGAATTCTCCACTTTTTCAATGCCCCTCCTCATGTTTTGCAACTCTTTTTATAGCTGATGGAGTGGCTGGAGTGGTGAAATTCGGATTTGGGAAAGGCTGCATCGCCGACGCTGTAAAGCAAAAACTTTTTGCGGCCAAGTTCGGGACCTCAAAACACCATACTTTCCTCATTCAAATTCCAACAAACACCGTCCCTTAGGACTTTCTTGGGTCCTCTACATGATGGACGGTTCAGATCTGCCATATGATCAAAGATGGTGGCCCACAACCGCCTGGAAAACTGAATTTTCAAATTGTGCGAAACCTTTCGCACCCTTTTTGTCGTGATCGGTGGGGCCAGAAGTATTTTCTGGAAAATCCACACCATCCATTGGATTCAGGACGAAATTTCAGTCAAGAATAGGTAGTTTTGAACGTCCATTGATGCGTTCCAGAGAAGAAAACACAAAAAGATCAGATTTGGACGTTATAGGGCAGCCCTTTTGTGGCCTCTGTACCCCACACATGTGCACGCATGGGTATAAAATAGTTTTGAAGTCCTCGAGCCCATCTTCAAGATGGACGGTTCGGATCATCCGTATAAGTGACGAGTGGGGCCCACTAGCGACCGTAAAAACGGACGGCGTCGTCGTTATTTTGCAGAAAAGCAGCTTGCCGTGCAAGCGTGGCGGGTGCACTTTGGAAGGCGCGGTCGGCGGCCGACCGATTGACTCGGATCGGTGCACCGCCAGCACACATGCGATTTATGCACACTTCCATGCATGTGGGGTCCACTTCAATGTTCTGAAGAAATCTGATCCGTCCATCCTGCTTCCCGTATTATTTAAACCATCGATACCAATTTTTAGGCGAGTTCCAGATATCAGGTGGGCCCGAGAATCAACGGTTTATGGACTGATCGTCGTTGGGCACTTCCCTAGTCATCAGAAGGCTAAAATTTGAAATGTACGGTTAATTTATGTCTCTAATCCCATGTATAAATTTTTGAGCCAATTGGATGGAGAGAACCATGTGATCTTTCATTATGGACCAGTTTCGGGCCTCTTTAAACGTGAACGGCTTGATTTCCTCGGGTCCCAGGCATGTAAATTCTTCAATATTGGTCCTCTCGAGGTTTATCCGTGCTCTGGTAATTAGGAGAGTCAAATCCATGCTTTTAACATCATTTTTCAATACACGCTCCTGATTTCATCCTGTAATAAAAACACAATTAAAATATGGCATTCAGCATTATCATGTATGTAAAATCAAGTAATTACTGGGGTCTGATATGCAATATTCGACCCTGATCACAACCCCCAACCAGCATTTTGCTAGTCCCGAGCAAAACATGCGAAAAATAATTTCAGAAATAAAAGACAATTCCTGTAAACTCAAGTGACGGGTGAACAGATAATTGAGATGTGAAAATCCCACGATTCATGAATGGTGAGAAGATTTTTCTCTTGAAATCAAGCTTACAGTAAACTACATAATCAAGTTTAAAAAAATTAATCCATTAATTAGAACAATTTTAAACATTGAGTTCCATGAGTGCATAATGTAATCTCGGCTTACAATCATTAAAAGATCCAATTGTCAATTTCATGAGATCATTAGTAATTCATGACAACCAACCTGAAACCAACACTAGCATTTAGATCATCTTTTCGTTCTATCAGCCTTTGATTTCCTTTATAAACAGTGGTGCCAAGGAGGGGAATCAAATCCGCACCTATAGGGAGCAAACCTATGATGAAAACTTGTCGCCTAACTCTTTTCTCATGTCAACTATGGGGAATCAAATCTTCATCTATAGGGAGCAAACCTATGATGAAGATTATGCGTCCTAGCCTTTTCTCTTCTTCTTTATAAACTGATGCTAACAAAAAAAAATTTCAAGCTAGTTCCTTTCATGCTTTAATGATCACCATGTTACCATTTAATATCGAACTGAAAACTTAATGTGTAAGTGAGATCTGATATGTGCAATCCTGGCTCAATCAATGTTTACAACTTCTAATCATGGATTAACAATTCAAACTTAACTGTGAAATCTACCAGACAACTGAATCCAAGAGTCATAAATTACTCACATTCTGTATCTTGTAATTTCAAAATCACAACTATCCTTCAAAATCACTTTAAAGTCAACAGAAATTCCAGAAAAATTTTAAAAATTTTCACAATTTTTGCTCAAGACCAAGAAAATACTGATTAGGTAACCTAATTTCCCACCCCCAACCTAAAATCTACATTGTCCTCAATGTAAAAAAAAATAAACATGCAATGCATATGAGACAATGAAAATAAAAGAGGAGTGATGGAAAGATAGTACCTGAATGAAGAATCAAGAAGCTTTCTCAAGAATATCAACATAAAAGCGAGTTAGCACAGGAGATATCAACAAAAACAAAACAAAAAATAAAAATAAATAAAATCCTAAAAAGAAAATCCTACCTATACCACTTTCGCAGGTGCTCTCGATTGCATTTAGCGTATGCAACAAGCCTTTAAACCCCTAGGTTACCCCTAGTGGACGAGTTGTAGTCTCGTGAGGGTTTGCAGTAATGTTACCCACAAACATTGAACTAACTAACAAGGAAAAAGAAATCAAATGAAATCTTTGGGTTGCCTCCCAGGAGCGCTAAGTTAACGTCTTGAGCCAGACAAGAACGGACCATGAATTCATTAATCTTTATGACCAGGGTCCGCCAAAGAACTTACCTCAACACGTGGTTAACCAATCCCAGGACAAGTGATGCGAGTTCCCATAAAGCTGTGCTATACGAAATGAGGTAATTGACACTATCATCAAACAATTTAAGGACTTCCGCTCGAACAACTTCTTCCATGTTAAGATCATGCTTCTTTGTATTGTACGTGACATTTCCACAACATGATCCTTACATACAGTGGGGCACACTCCTTGTATTTCTGCTATCTTCCGTTCAATTGCCGCCTTATATGTTCGAAGAACATTAAGCAACTGTTCTCTTTGCCTTCTCAGAGTTAGAAACTGTGCTTGTCAGGAAGAGTCTCAGAGGGATGAAGAGGTTCCACTTTCGCTCTCCATTTTTAGTCTCCAATATAGGAGTAGAGTCGAGCAGTGCATTGACTTCGTGGATGGGACTATCGATATCAAAATCCATGCCCGATTGTGCTAAGCATGTCTCAAGAGGATCTTCAAAAGATGTACGGAAGGAGTCCTGCACAAGGCTCTCGATCATGTCCACTTCAAATATGTCATCCAAATCTGCGGATTGTTGTCCTGCATTAAAAACATTAAGTTTAATATTCATGTTACCAAAGGACAACTTCATAACTCCATTTCGGCAATTTATAATAGCATTAGATGTGGCCAAAAATGGACGACCCAAGATATTTGGGATCGACTATGAGGATTGCAGACGGTGAGTATCTATAACTATGAAATCCTTGGAAAATAGAATTTATCAACACTGGATTAGCACATCTTCAATAACACCCCGGGGAACCTTGACAGATCTATCAGCCAGTTGTAATGTTACCTTAGTCGGTTTCAACTCACCAAGTCCTAGCTGCTCATAAACCGAATAAGGTAACAAATTAACACTCGCCCCTAAATCGAGTAATGCCTTCCCAATCTTATGATCTCCTATGCATGCAAGAAATGGTGGGAGCTCTGGATCCCTAAATTTAGGAGGAGTGTTATGTTGAATCATGGGTGGTACTCTTTCTGCCAGGAAGACTTTCTTATGAACATTCTGCTTACGCTTTTGAGTGCATAAATCTTTAAGAAACTTAGCGTAAGGAGGGACTTGCTTGATGGCATCAAGTAACGGAATGTTGACTTGCACTTTTTTAAACACATCCAAGATTTCTTCAAAGTTATTTCTTTTCTTCATTGGTGCCAGACGTTGAGGAAATGGTGCTTTGGGCACGTAGGGTGGCACATTAGTGGTTCCTAGAGAGTCAGAGAGCTTTTGAATTTTGGATGCATTGGTGTGTCTCTCTGCTTCATCTTGATCTTCCGCTTTAGAATTTGATTCATCCCTAGGCATCTCTATTCTGTTATCAATCTGTTTGCCTGACCTAAGGGTAGTGATCGATTTGGCTTGCTCATGATATTGTCCTTGGTTAGAATTAGAGCCAATCTCATACTGTCCCTTTGGATTAGCCACTGAGTTGACTAGGAACTTGCCTTTTCTCTCTCACTCAATGTGGCGACTAGTTGACCCATTTGTACTTCGACTTGGCAATGGATTGCGCATTTGCATGTAAGCTTTGCTGGTTGGCTAGTAAGGTTTGTTGGGTGTCTTTTTGGAATTGGAGAGAACTCTACATAAAAAGATGGAGTGTATCCTCAAGAGATGGTTTCCGTGATTGTGAAGGGACTTGTTGATATTGCGGAAACTGTTGGAGTTGTTGATTGCCAGCTTGAGGGTAAGGTTGCATGGGAGGATTTCCAGATGGTCCTCCTTGTTGTGGCCCTTTTGTCCAAGAAAAATTTGGATGCCTAGCCCAACCTGGGTTGTAAGTGTTTGAGTAAGGATCATTCCCGGGTTTCGAAAGGTGTTCAAAGCATGAACTTGTTCGAGAGAGGAATTGGAAATCTTTGTACCGGATGGGCAAGATTGCGTAGGATGGGTAGAACTAGAACATATGGCACAAGCCTCGGCTTGAGTTGTTTGTGGAGGTCCATTATGTAACATCGAGCATCAACCTTCTTTGTCGGGCCTCAATCTTGGCATGGAGATCTGGTGTGACTCCTATCTCATATATGCCACCTCTCTTTTGTGGTTGGGAACTTCTTTCACCTCTATCTGAATAGTCCCATTGCTGGGAATTTTCACACAAGGTTTCAAAGAATTTCCATGCTTCGGTATCGCTTTTGGTCATGAAGGACCCTCCACTGGTGGCATCAACCATGCGACGGTTCTGGGGTGTCAAACCGTCATAAAAGTATTGCACTTGTTGCCACTTCTCAAAACCGTGGTGTGGACATTTAAGAAGCAAGTCCTTCCATCTTTCCCAACATTCATGAAAGTGCTCTCCCTCTTTTTGTGTGAAATTAGTGATTTCTCTACGGAGAGCATTAGTTTTGTGAACAGGGAAGAACTTGTTTAAGAACTTTCTAGACAATTGGTCCCATGTAGTGATAGACCCAACTTCTAGAGAATTCAACCATGCTTTCGCCTTATCGTTCAAAGAAAAAGGAGGAAAGCGTAGGCGGATCGAATCGTCGAGAAGTTTTGGAATTTAAAGGTGGAGCAAATGTCTAGGAATTCTTTCACATGATGATATGGGTCCTCCTCGTCCAACCCATAAAAGGAAGGCAAACAATCATTTGTATGACCCAGTCTTGAGTTCAAAGTGTCTTTGCCGTGGTGGTGGGCAACACTATGCATGAAGGCGCATTGAATTGGACAGGAGCTGAATAATCTCTAAGAGTTTTAGTTCCATTCTCTTCTGCCATTTCAACTGGGATGTCTTTCAATCTTCTATGGAATGTTCTTTCTATTTCAGGATCAAAAGGTGCTAGTTCTTTATCTAGAGATCTACGTCCTAGCATAAACTAAGTAACAACCTAAGAGAAAGAAAACTAGAACTAGAAATTATGTTATTCAAAAAAAAACAAGTTAAAACTATGTGAATAAGAATGGGAAGAAAGAACCAGGAAAAGGAGATGATTGATGGCAGAAGATTTAAGAAGCTCCTCTTTCACTTAGTAGCTTCCTTCCTTAATTCCTGTAAATAAAAACAAAAACAAATCAAGTTTCCTAAAATAATGATAGAAAAATCTTAAGCAACGGTTAATTTCTAAAAAAGAAAGTTTCTAAAACTAGAAAATAGAAAGTTACCAAATCCAAAGTTAGAAAGTAGAAAATTCCTAAAAATTGAAAACCTAAATCTCAAAATAGAAAGTAGAGAGGACTGGAGAATTTAGAAAGATGTTACCAATTGGAGATCTATGTTAAAATCCTGCAAAAGAAAATAAAACAAGTTAGTTTCTAAACAGAAAATCTAAAATTAGAAATTTTCTAAAGAACTAAAAAAAAAAGGGTTAGTTTCTAAAAATAAAGAAGAAATCCTAGAATTAGAAAGTTACTAAAAATAAAAAAAACTAAGTTAGTTTCTAAAAAGGAAAAAAAAAATAAAAAAAATAAAAATTCTAAAAGTAGAAAATAGAAAGTTACTTAAAAGAAGAATCTAAATATAAAATTAGAAACTAAAAAAAAAATTCTAAAAATAAAATCCTAATTCTAAAAATAGAAATTAGAAAAAGTAAGAAATTTAGAAAGGGATTACCAAATTAGAAATTTATGTCAGGACCCTACAAAATAGGAAATAGGTTAATTTCTAACAAAAACTCTAATCTAAAGTTAGTAAAATCCTATGACTATGAATTATGATAAGAGAGAATCTTAAATCCAATTTGGATCGAAACAATCCCCGGCAACGGCGCCAAAAACTTGTTCACTCCCCAAGTATAGGGTTGTGATGTAGTAATAAACTCGGTAAGATCGAGGTCGAATCCCACGAGGACTGGTCGTCACAAATCAAATCTGTGATTCCCCTTAACTAATCCAACGATTAATGTAGCGAATTGCTAACACAAATTTATGGAAAATAACTATTGAGAATAAGGAAGAAAATTCAATCAGAGAGAGCACTAGGACTTTCGAATCCACCCCTAATTATCCTAACCCTTGTCTTGTCTGTTAATTCACTTTAATTTAGATTGATCTAACTTATCTAGAGAAAGCACAATCAGTGTCCTTAATCGGGCATACAGATTGTCTAATTCCTTCAAGCAATGCCATGAATAACATATCTCATGTCCTTTGTTGGGCACATGGAATATACCGTTCATTAAAGCACCCTGTCTCTTCCTCTATAGGAACCTGTTCATAATCAGACACAAGTACCTAGCATAAGCATCCAGACCACATCCATGCATAGACTCTGATCAAAGTTGATAGATGGAGAAGTATGGAATTTAAAGCAATCAAGCACACTAGGGAAAGAAACAAACCAATCTAATTAAAATAAAATCAACATAGAAAAAAGGGTGTTCAAATTAGGGGTTTCATCTCAGCCCTAGCTGAGAGATTAGTTACCCATAAAATCCATTAAACATATGTATAAATAAAAATTCATAAAAAAAACATCAAACCAATTTCTCTCTTTCTTCTTTCTTCTCTTTCTTCTCTCCTTTGCTCTAGATCTGGAATTCTCCACTTTTTCAATGCCCCTCCTCATGTTTTGCAACTCTTTTTATAGCTGATGGAGTGGTGGAGTGGTGAAATTCGGATTTGGGAAGCTGTCACACGCCTGTGATAAAAAACTTTTTGCAGCCAAGTTCGGGACCTTAAAACACCATACTTTCCTCGTTCAAATTCCAACAAACACATAGTCCCTTAGGACTTTCTTGGGTCCTCTACATGATGGACGGTTCGGATCCGCCATATGATCAAAGATGGTGGCCCACAACCACTGGAAAACCGGATTTTCAAATTGTGCGAAACCTTTCGCACCCTTTCATTGTCGTGATCGGTGGGGCCCCGAAGTATTTTCTGGAAAATCCACCCCGTCCATTGGATTCGGGACGAAATTTCGATCAAGAATAGGTAGTTTTGAACGTCCATTGATGCGTCTAGAGAAGAAAACACAAAAGATCGGATTTGGACGTTACAGGGCAGCCCTTTTGTGGCCTGCATGCGCACACGTGTGCACGCATGGGTATAAAATATTACCATGGTTTTGAAGTCCTCGAGCCCATCTTCAAGATGGACGGTTCGGATCATCCGTACAAGTGACGAGTGGGGCCCACTAGCGACCGTAAAAACGGACAGCGTCGTCCGTTCGCTGCCGCAAAAACGGCAACTGCCGTTGCCGTGGCGGGTGCACTTTTGGAAGGCGCGGTCAGCAGCGCTGACCGATTGACTCGGTTCGGTGCACCGCCAGCACACGTGCGATTTATGCACACTTCCATGCATGTGGGGTCCACTTCAATGTTCTGAAGAAATCTGATCCGTCCATCCTGCTTCCCGTATTATTTAAACCATCGATACCAATTTTTAGGCAGTTCCAGATATCAGGTGGGCCCAGAATCAACGGTTTATGGACTGATCTGTCAGCTGGGGCACTTCCCTAGTCATCCGAAGGCTAAAATTTGAAATGTACGGTTAATTTATGTCCCTAATCCCATGTATAAATTTTTGAGCCAATTGGATGGAGGGAACCATGTGATCTTTCATTCTGGACCAGTTTCGGGCCTCTTTAAACGTGAACGGCTTGATTTCCTCGGGTCCCAGGCATGTAAATTCTTCAATATTGGTCCTCTGAGGTTTATCCCGTGCTCTGGTAATTCCGGAGAGTCAAATCCATGCTTTTAACATCATTTTTCAATACACGCTCCTGATTTCATCCTGTAATAAAAACACAATTAAAATATGGCATTCAGCATTATCATGTATGTAAAATCAAGTAATTACTGGGGTCTGATATGCAATATTCGACCCTGATCAATATGAGGCCCTTGTGTGAGACCCACTATGGTGCATATGAGGCCTATGTGATGAGGCCCAATTTTCATGTGTGATTCCACCATGATGTATGTGATAATGATTATGATGCTCATCCATCTCCTAACTAGAATAAGGACTATGAGCCCCCATTTTAGGATAGGTTCTAAATGGGCCATGCCTTGGGAGAAATGATGGTTAAATGTCCACATTGTAAGAGCAATGGTGGTTAAATGTCCACATTGTAATCCTCCCTAGTGCTTGTTAATTAGGCCCATTCTCATCTCCTCTTTGTGGGCTAACCCAAGCCATTGGTGTCACGCCTCAAACTAGAAAACCGAGCTCACAAAAGTTCCCGATCACCGAATCCAGCGTTGACAGCCTCCGTAGTGCCCTACTGTCGGTTTCCAGCACCCATACGTCAGGTTCCAATCCTGGGACCCTACAAAGAGGATTTTGGTACATACATTTATCTTGTAAGAAGCATAACCACAAGTTTACCCAAATCACAAAGGCAACATCATCTTCACATATCCACTAATATAAATAATTAAATACAGTACATGAAGGGAAAATACATATATAAAAAATCAAAGCTCCAAAAGACCACTGCACGCTCCAAACTTAACGCTGTTGAGACCTAATGCCACTTGCACTCATCTATCATGCATAAGCTTATAGAAAGCTTAAAGGGTGGTGAAAGTGTGTGCGATGCACATGCTAAATGTATAAATATCAGAGTAAGTGGAAATACTGACAATCCATAAATCGTACAATATCAGAGTAATTCGGAAACATGTTGGTAAGTCCATAAATATCATCAGCCTTATCCATGCTATGTGATGCAAAAATATAATAGGCTAATATCATATGCTGAGGAAGCAATGTAGATCAACTATACAATATAGAGACATAGTGAGCCAAACATCATATACTAAGGATTCAATGCAATAAGGATTCAATGCAATATGCAAATCCTGGTAAGTCTATGAATACCGTCAGGATCATCTAGGCCATATAAATGTAGAAACATAGCAACCCAAAATGTCATATGTCGCAGATGTAGTATGCAGTGTGAATGTAATGACCAAGCTGGAGTCTGAAGTCAGGATGATAGTACGTAGTATCGCAAGCTATGGGGTCCATTATAAGGGACTTCTATCCAAACCAGTCTCATACCTAAATTTGGATAGTCAGACTTAATGTGGTAGACTCTTGATCTCAGGTTGGTCGCGTGCCCCAACCGAAATTCTAGTCCTTATGAAGGTACACAACAATTAGTTACGCACTACTAGCCCGAGTGGATAGTGAATGAATGAGAAAAATGTTGAGTATGCAACTCCTGCTCAATAAATCCACATATCAGTACTATATATCTCTAAGATCATCACCGGGGTCTATTACACTCTACGCCAGCTTGTCGCCCCTATCCGAGTGCACAACTGGGAAAGTGGAAGAGACCTCACTATCCGCCTGCCAATATCGGGCTTGACTCGTCGATAGTGGACCCATTTCTCAAGATGGTCAAACTCAACCTAGATATTGCCCCCTCACTCAGGTGGGTAAGGTCACACCCCTCCCAACCGAGCACGACACAGTGGGAGATGCGACCTACTGGTATACGGCCCTCATGCCCTCATATATATCCACTCAGTCTCGATGTTAGGGCATCTCCTAGCCCAAGAGGTTTAGGGATTTTCACTTAGGGACATTTATGACGCCCGTATGCTAAAACTAAACATTTCTGGTGTCCCATCTGACCATCCATAATATGCCTGTGGAGGCCACGGCCCTGATGTCGTTAGGGCATACAGTAGTCATATCACAATATGCGAGATGTATGAGTCATACCATCCAATCATGCAGTAATCCTGCATGTACTTCGTGCTCATGTGAGTAACTCCTCCTATCAGGGAGTCCCCTAATAATCCACCCTATAACATATGCAATTGTCAACCACATCTCATAACAAACATGCAGATGATGTGTATGGGTATGTATCATGATGCTATGTTATCACATACTCATAATCGGTATCGATAATCGGCATCGATAATCGACATTGGTAATCGACCTCGACAATCGACATCAATAATCGGCAAGCTATCCATCTACAGCGATGATGGACCATTCAACATCAATGGGGCCTAAAGATTTAGGTTAACCCACTTTGAGAATGATGAGAATAGGCTTAACAAGGCCTAAGGGAAGGTCACAATGTGGACATTTAACCATCATTGTCCATCAATGTGGACATTCATCCAGCATTGCTCCCAAGTAGTAACCCTCATAGGGCCAAACATATAATGGGCCCATGGCCTCACACAAGGGCCTAATATACAACACCATGGGCCTTGCTCAAGGGCCTAATACATATCATTATGGGCCCTGGCACATTGGCCATAAATACATCACATCGGGCCTCGCTCATGGGTCGCACATACATCACAATGGGCCTCAGCACATGGTCCATAAATACATTACATCGGGCCTCATATACATCAAGTGGGCCGCATCAACGGGCTGCACCAATGGGCCTCACATACATCAAGTGAACCGCACCAACGGGTCGCACCAATGGGCCTCATAAACATCAAGTGGGCCGCATCAACAGGTCACACTAATGGGCCTCATAAACGTCAAGTGGGCTACATCAATGGGCCGCACCAATGGGCCTCGATACATCAAGTGGGGCCACACCATCTATATTTATTTATCTATTTTAAAGATCATTTTAGAGCATTTCCTAAAAAATGAATCATATCGAAAGATTATCTGGACCATAACATAAATAACAGTGGAGATAATGATTTCCCTCGTTAAAATTTCCCGGGACCACCATGTTGTTTATTTTCCGTCCAATCTGTCCATAAGGTCACCAAGACCTATATTAAGAGGGAAAACAAGTTTCACATTGATCCAGAACTTCCGCGATACCCAAAGGATTTTAATGGTAGCTGTTCAACCCCCCACTAATATTTGTAGTGTGGTCCACCTGATAGGTAGATCTATCTTATCTTTAGTCTCAAGCGTTAAGACGAGTTCACCATCCAAATGGACGGTTTAGATATAACACATACATCATACAATGGGCCCCACACATGGACGGTGTGGATCAGCGTATACATCATGGAGTGACCCACAGAACTGGCAGATGTCACACAGCAGCTGTTTAACTGGTGTGAGGTTGCTGGCCCACCGTTTAGATGGACGGTGGGATATACACATATCAACGAGGTGGGCCCACCCATCTAGAAAATGGACAGACAGTGTGGATAAAACCAACACACGTCAGGTGGGTCCCACGAAACTTGGTGACATCACGACAGTAGCCATGCTGCTGCAGGGGTGGATCGATGGTATAGATAAACACATGCATCATGTGGGTCTTGCACGAATGGACGACACAGATAAAACACTTACATTATGGTGTAGTCCCACCGTCCAGCAACCTGGACAGTGGAGATAAAACACATATATCATGGTGTGGTCCATTGCATGGATGGTGCAGATGGAACCCATGCATCACGCCTGGCCCCATAGCAGAGATGGATGGTGTAGGATATTATACATACCTTATGGTCAGACCCATAGACACGTGTGGAACCCACACGTGGATGGATGGTTTGAATATAACAATACCTTGTGGTGGGATACACCATCCACGTGGCTGGACGGTGTGGATCTCACATGCCTCGTGGTGGGCCATGTCGAAATGGATGGACAGTTTGAATATAAAAGACACATCAGGTGGGTCCCACCTCCACACGTGCAACACGTGTGGAGTGGGTGCCATGCTTGCTGACATCCTATATAACAGCATATAGTTGTATGAGGTACAATAGCCAATCCGTTTTCACATCAGGTGGTCCTACATGGGGCCCACCATAATATAATATTATATTATTTATTATATTATATTATAATATTATACATTTCATAAGAAATGCTCCAGCATCCAGGTAATGAACGGACGGCCTGGAGTAATACATTCATCACGTTGGTGGTCCACACCACCGATGTACAGGTGTGGATATAAAATAGATGCATCAAGGTGGGTCCCACCTACTCACACGTGTCACACGTGTGAAGGCCCACCTCTCAAATGAATGGACGGTGTAGATAAAAGACAAACACCATGGTAGCCGACAGGGTTGCTGACGTTAATGCAGCTAAGGCTGCTGGGACCCACCGTCCCCTAGACGGTCTGGATTTACATTATAGGTGGGTCCCATGAATCATACATCACGGTGGAGCCCACACTTGTGGCCCACCAGCTTCGGATCTAGCTGATATTTGCGTTTTCCCTCCCGTCCAAACCTAGTAACGGGCTGGATGGTGCAGATCCGACACATTCATGAGGCGGATCCCACGAAGGTGGACGACATGGATAAAACACATGCATCCTCAGGTGGGCCATGCATAGAGAGAGAGAGAGAGAGAGAGAGAGAGAGAGAGAGAAATTGTGATGGAGGGGAGGGACCCCGCTACTATGCGCCCTCTCTATACAATGCATACATCAAGTGGGTCCCAAATCATGTGGGCCCTAAATAAAAAAATTGATATGTAATGCTATGAACACCCACCGTTAGCTCTTCTTCTTGGATCCATGGCAAGCTAAACTCCATAGCTTCTTCTTTGATGGTAGATGATAAGATTTGAAGGGTTGGATGGTGAGGATCTTGGGGTAGGAAGTGGGCCACACACAAAGCTCTCCTCTCATGGACATTTCCTCTCCTCTTGGTTGCTTTGAAAAATGGTAGGGAAGAGAGAGAGAGAGAGAGAGAGAGAGAGAGAGAGAGAGAGAGTGGTTGTAAGGGAAAGGAATGGGTGTGATGGGTGACAGATGGGTGATGAATGTGTACTTGACTTAAGAGTTGACTTTAGGTGAGAGAGGGATGGGTGTTGGTACTTGATTGATTGATTGATTTGACATTAGGTAGAGATTCTCTCGAAATCCACAACGTGCGGCGTTTCTTCAGAAAATACACGACCCTACAACTCCTGACCTGGGTATCATATCAGCGTGCGAGACGCGGCATTGGAACCGCGGCAACAGGGCGGTAGCAAGGATACAAGTTTCAAGTTGAGCCAACTCTAGAATACAGGTTACGACTCAGGGTTGTGCGCAAATACCGATTACAGGTCGCGGGTTGCCTAATTCGACCGGGAGGATTGTGGAAGTCTACGAAACGGTACGGTCTAAGATACGGGCCTTACAATTAGGCCCCCACCATTCTTAGTATGATCCATCTTACTTAATTAGGCATTCCTAATTCATTAGGCCTCCATTGACATTAGCATGATCCACCTCATTGGGCTTACCCCAAACTGTTGGACCCCCATTATCGTTGATGCTTCAATTATGCCTTGTGGATTGTCCAAGTTATTAAGCTCATCTTATATTTATTGGGCCCCTTAAGAAGTCTAGTTTACTACATAATGGAGCGGGTGAGGAAGCCCACTCCTCATTCTTAGGCCCATTCTTGATATGAGTAAGCCATATAGGCCCTTCCTTGATATGAGGAGAGTACATCATCACCATAGATGGAAGAATCGGTGATATCAAATTTGGTGTATCCATTGTTGAGGACTGATCTTGATGTTTTGGATTAGATCCACCGTCCTTTTATGGACATCGCCATGTATATATAAGCTGATTATTGCCTATCACTATGCAGTATACTTTATCTAGTATGACTCACTAAGTACGTGATAGTATAACATCATGATACATGCCCATAAACATCATATGTATGCTTGATATGAGGAGTGACAGATCATAGTATATGTCATTGAGCGGATTGTTTATGGGACTCCTTGAGAGACAAAGTTGACCCTCATGAGTGCAGGTACACATAGGATTGATGCATGACTAGATAATGTGACTCATGCACCTTGTATTGCTTGATATGATTTCTGTATGCCCTGGCGATATCAGGGTTGTGGCCTCCACAGGCATATCGTGGATAACAGAATTGGATACCGAAAATACTTGATTCTAGCACTGTGGGCACTTAGGATGTCCTTGGGTGAAAGTCTTAGAACCCTTATGGTATTAAGAGGAAGCTCCAACGTCGAGATTGAGTGGATACATGAGTGCATGAAGGTCGTATACCAGTAAACCACATCTCTCATTGTGTCGTGGTCGGTTGGAAGAGGGGTGGCCTTATCCACCCGAGAGGGCTTTAAGCTAGGCAGAGTTTGACCAGCTCGTAAGTGGGTCTACTACCGACAAGCCGGATATATATATATTGGCTGACTACTGGCCAGGCGAGTAGCGAGGTTTCTTTCACTCACTTAATTGCGCGGCTAGGGAGGCGACAACCAGTGTGGAGTCTATTAGACCCTAGTGATATTCCAGAGATGAGATGTATTGTTATGTGGATTCAGATGAGGATTCGTATGCTTGAGTTGCATCTCGCATAAGACGTTAGCCATGTAGGCCTTGTATCGCATATCCTTGGTATTGCTGATAGCATTCATGGACTTACCAGCATGTTTTCACTTTACTCTAACATTGCATACTTGGCGTATACCTTACGCACACACTTACACTACCCTCTAAGCTTTCTATAAGCTTATGCATGATCGTTGCGTGTAGGAGACACTAGGACGCCGCAGCAGCACTGAGTCAGGAGGGTGCCGCTGGCCTTCTGGAGCTTTTGATATTAACATTGTATTTCCTTTTTATGCATTGTACTTAAAGTTTTTTATTATAGTGGATATGTGGTGATATTGTGGTTATTGTTTGTAGGTTATGTTTATGGTTATGCTTCTTATGAGATAAATTTATGTCGAAAATCCTTCTTGTAGGATCCCAGGATCAGAACCTGGTATATGGGTACCAGGAACCGAGAATGGGGTACTACGGAGGCTGTCGGCGCCGAATTCGACAATTTAGAATTTTGTGAGCCCGGTTTCTAAGTCTGGGGCGTTATAGGTAATGGTGCACAAATCGATGTGTGTAATTCGCAAATACAATGTCACATCACTTTCGGGATTGGATGTCGCAAATTGTCACTCCATGAACAAATCGTGTCACATAATTCATCTGACTCATGTGTTGTGCGCCTTGAGATGTTCACATAAATGCACTATAGTGTCGGACATGCCGGTGAATCTTCATAGTGTGAGAATGCGGGACAATCCGGGTTTTCTATGAATCATATTCCACATTGTAAGGATCATTATGTATGATAAGTCGCACATGCTTTGCTAGGCATGCATCTCATGTAGGTTGTTTGTACATGTTAATACCCTCGTATTAGTGGAGTACGGGACGTATTAGAACCCTTACATTATTGTTATGAATCTCTTAAATTATTGTTAATCTTAAAGGATAACCATCACTATGAGCAGGGCGTTGACCATCTCCAACAGTACAGATGATGCAGGTGACGTACAGATTGAAGACTTAAAAAACCATCTCCCTATCGAAGACTATATTGAAAGGATACAAAGATAGTTTTAAGATTTAGTTTTATACTTCTGCTGCAAACTCGATAATGTAATAAGCTTCCATTGATAAGGGTTTAATTATTTACTGAATTCTTTTACTCTGATGAAATAATAAATACATTAGATTTTATTCACTTGAATGTTACCTTCATGAATGTACCTGGATGTGATCTAAATGAAAAAAATATGGTGTGATTTTGAAAGAATCTAAGTTTCACATTATTAACACCCAGTTTTCTTGAGCAAGAGTATAAACTCTGGTAATGAAAATTCGGGATGTTACGGTTCCATAAATTTCTAGGTGAAGTTAAAGCTCGCTTGTTGATTTTTTAGTCATCTTGCGGAGTTCAAATACAACATGATTTACGTGTTAAGTACAAGTTCAAATGTCGATTATCTGATTATCTTAATATATTCACTTGTATTGTGGTTTCTACTGCATTTTATCAATGGTGAATTTATGTTGATTATTTATATTCTGTGTATATGATCATGAGTAGAATTTAATTGTTGAATACATATCTCTTTCTGTCTTGCGAAATATATCTGGTTATGAATGTTAGGTGTGTAATCATAGAGGGTATTCATCACTGCGGTAGCCATTGATTGTAACACTCCATACTTTCCCGTACTCAAGTGTTACTATATAAACTGACTTAGTAGGATGCAAACCTGGCTTAGTGAACATTCACGTGCAACCTAGTTTAAATCTGACTATCGAAGGTGATCCCTATCCACATATCAAACCACCTAATGGTCAAATTAAATATATTAAGTATATTATCTTATAAATTTTACATAAACATGGATCAAAAGATTATGGATGTATTTTGATAGTTTATTTATTAAATAAATAATGTATGAAAATGCATTGTAATAGAGTGATACACATGTATATAAAATATTATGAAAATAATATTACATTAACTAAACATAGTGGATAATAATTTTACAATATATAATTGAATTATAAATGTATTAAACATGTAGGCAAAAAAAACTATTAGACGTCTTAATAAGGTGGTATATTATTTAACGATGTGATTTTAAAAGAGATATTGTATAATTTTCAATCCATACATATTAGGAATTTCATAAATATATGACTAATAGCATGTATATAGTAGCATGTTAATATTATAAATTATATTTATATATATCAGCGATTTTTTAATTATCTTAACTACAAGTAAATTAATATCAATATTAGCATTGGTTAATAATACATGATGAAAACCTTCAATGGACCCTTGAACTCTTTTAACCGTTGAAACAAAATTTCAGACTTATCTAACCATCCGATCGAGATATATGGGCCAAATAAAGTGTAATATGTCCCACCTGGGCCTCTCCATCGACCCAAACTGGGCCGCGACCCCAATATGGGGCCCCCAAGCCGATTGGACGGAGTGGATTTAACATAAACATTACAGTGGCCCCCCCCCCACGAGGTGCGTGTGCATCGTGGACCATCATGCACGATGTACACCAAACCAAGATACTCGGTCAACCGACCGAACTCAAAAATACCAAATTTCTCAAAGGGAAATTGACCGTACCGACCTCGAAGTTTGCAAAATTTACCTCGATCGCTACCACACTCCATATATTCCCTAAAGGGCCTTCTGATAGCCTTTGAACCTTTTTTTGGACGAAAATGCCCCTGACCCTGGTTCAGGAATTGTACGGTCCTGGCATGAAGCAAAAGTCACCAGCTATCTTAACTCCGGAGAAATTGACGGTTCGGCTACTCCCCGGGACACCGTCCAATGGCTGGCGCTCGGAGCTCTGTGGGTCCCACCGCCAACTACGTGTTTCATCCATGCCGTCCATATAATCTCTAAAGATCATTGTATGGCAGGAGACCAAAAACGACCATGATCCAATCACGGTGGGACCTATGGGGATCATAGTGGTGGATATCCAATAACGATTATTTTCCTGCAGTGTGGTCCACCCAAGAGTTGTATCACTCTCGCTTTTCGCTTCATGCCGTAAAATGATATTTTAAACTGGATGAACGGCCTGAATGAAGCACATACATCTTGCTGGGCCCCACAGACCACCCATCACCTGCACCACGAGCCTCTGATGGGGTAGATGTCGCACTAATGCACATTTGAGAGGCCCTCTCCTTCCCTTTCTCTTGCTTTCCTAGAGAAGCCAACATCCAGGGGCCAACCGCCAGAGGGCAACGTTGTTTCTCCTCCTCGCTTCGCTCGTCTGAAAGCCTCTTCCACTGCGAGGTTTGTATTCTATTCCGTTTCAACTGCTTTTCCTTTATTCGTGATCCTTCTCCTTCCTTAGGCACGTTCACGATCGGCCTAAAGCTCAACGACCCAGTGTGATTAGTTACCACGATCCAACGTGTAGGACAACCTCGATCTACTGTGCATGAACGTGCTAAAGTCCTTGTAATGGGACCAGTTGCTGATCTGGGTCGAATATTGCATATCAGACCCCAGTAATTACTTGATTTTACATACATGATAATGTTTAATGCCTGATTTTACTCGTGTTTTTGTTACAGGAGGAAATTAGGAGCATGTATAGCAAAATGATGTTAAAAGTATGGATTTGACGCTCCGAAATTACCAGAGTACGGGATGGACTCCAGAAAACTAATAGTGAAGAATATACACGCCTGGGATCTGAGGAAAGCACGATAAAGAGGCCTGAAAAGGGTCCAGAATGCAAGATCACATGTTTTTCGCCATCCGATCAACTCGAAACTTCATACATATGATGGGGGCCGTAAATTAACCGTACATATTAAATTTCAGCCCTTGCAGATCTCGGGAAGTGGTCCAACGGACAGATCAGCCCATTAATCTACAATTTGGGACCCACCTGATATTTGGAACTGCTTCAAAATTTACAATTTGGGACCCACCTGATATTTGGAACTGCTTCAAACTTAGTTTTGACAGTTGGAATTATATGAAGGATGGACGGCGCAGATTTCTCGTAAACATCACGGTGGACCCTGTGTATGAAGTGTGTACACCGAGTACATTAATGCAAGCCGTGCACCGGACGGCTGAAGGGTCAGCGCTTGCGCTGACCCGACTCCTCTTCTCAAAACGAGAAATCGTCCAGCGTTAACACCGTCCGACCGCTGGATCAAGCTGTGGGTCCCACCCTTCATCTAAAACACTGATCCGGACCGTCCATCCGTTTTCTGGGGCGTTCATTACCACTGCCTAGATGGCAGAATTTTAGACTATAGCAGAAGATGGTGTTCTACCGTTCAAACACCAAGTTTGAAGCAGTTCCAAATATCAGGTGGGTCCCAAATTGTAGATTAACGGGCTGATCTGTCCGTTGGACCACTTCCCGAGATCTACAAGGGCTGAAATTTAATATGTACGGTTAATTTACGGCCCCCATCATATGTATGAAGTTTCGAGTTGATCGGATGGCGGGAAACATGTGATCTTGCATTCTGGACCCTTTTCAGGCCTCTTTATTGTGCTTTCCTCAGATCCCAGGCGTGTATATTCTTCACTATTAGTTTTCTGGAGTCCATCCCGTGCTCTGGTAATTTCAGAGCGTCAAATCCATGCTTTTAACATCAATTTTCAATTAACGCTCCTGATTTAATCCTGTAATAAAAACACGAGAAAAATCTGGCATTAAACATTATCATGTATGTAAAATTAGGCAATTGCTGGGGTCTGATATGCAATATTCGACCCTGATCAGTTGCAGACTAATTTGCGTGTGCTGTGGATTGCGCAAAAGTCCTTGTAATGGGCTGAACCTATCCTCTAAGCATGATAAACGGATTGGATTACCCAAACCGATCACAGAGGTGGGCCACATCAAGTCACAGCGACATGGTTGCCCTGTTCGCACGTGCAATGGAAATCCCATTGATTCCTAGATTTTCCTGCGAAATTTCTTTAGATTTTCCTGTTCTTTCTCAACCCTTCTCCATGGGTGGCCCACTCCGTACAGATCCTCCTGCGAAAACCTCCTGTTTACACAACCACGCAGCCAGCTGCCTTACGTAACCGACATGAAAGGCAGGAATCCAGCTTGCATATTCAATGCACAAGGAGGCTTCTTCTTTAAAAAGGGAGAACGCCCCCATGGTCGATATTTTATGGACAAACATATGGAGGTCTAATGCCATACCCAAACACGCCCAGCTGGATGTCGATGGTGTACAACAAATCCAATGGTCATCCCAAACACGCTCGCCATCCATCCTGGAAGTCGTCCCATCTCATGGGATTAGCCGACATCTACTGTCACTACCATCATTACCATAAAAACACTTCCATCCCTCCTAATCCCATGGGATTGGTCCGGCCAAACACGCCCTAAAGACGCTCCTTCCACGTAATACATTGGGCACTGAGCGCGACCCTTCGTTATCCGTACGAACGCGCCGAACAGCGCTACCCTTTGGAATCATGGTTGGCCATTGAATTGCCAGCCTATAAGAGTGGTACCTTGCTGAAACTTCCACAAGCCAATTCATGCATTTCTTTACCATCTCATTCAAAACAATGGAGCATATATTCGAAGAAATAATAGAGCCCATATCGCGATCTTCCTCTATTCGTGAACCCTTCTCCTTCCTCAGGGACGTTCACAATCTGTTTAAAGCTCAAAGGTCTCCGCTGAAAGTTTTGTAGACTACTTCCGATCTCCGCCAACTAGACAATTTGAACGGGCACCCAGCCATCGGAAAAAGGTTAGGGCATGGCATACGTGTTTGCATAAATTTAATTTGTAATAAACGGCAAGCAAGTAATTATGTAATTTGTTATGTGTCTCTAACAGAGGGAAGCTTGTTCAAATTACATGGAAAAGAAAGAAAAAACATAAGAGATGAGAGAAGAGAGATGGAAAAAACTCATGGGGAACCTTTCCTTGTCTTGTAGGTTTTCGAAGAGATGTTCATTGGCCATGCATCAATTGGGATCGACTCTATGTAAACCATTCAAGGCGGCATAAAACTCAGGTGGGCCATATTCACTTGTTCTATGCTTTACATTGAGTTCCCCCATTCTTTTTATCCCAAATGATGCATGGTCAATGAACATCTCTTCGAAAACCATCAATTGGTTTTTGAAGAGATGTTCATTGACCATGCATCATTTGGGATAAAAAGAATGGGGGCAACTTAATGCAAAGCTAGAACAAGTGAATATGGCCCACCTGAGTTTTATGCTGCCTTGAATGGTTTACGTCGAGTTGATTCCAATTGATGCATAGTCAATGAACATCTCTTCGAAAACCTACATGACAAGGAAAGGTTCCTCATGCGTTTTTTCAACTCTCTTCTCTCATCTGTTATATTTTTTTTTCTTTTTTTTCTTTTAGTAAATTTGAACATTAGTTTAAGACAATAACGTGGAGCAAAGGAGTCAAGATATTGCCACCATTATCTTCTTTGATCGCGAAGGGTCATAACTAGACTACAGGCTGGAGACCTTCCGACTGGTAAGAATTGATCTTTTTCATACCAGCCAGCATAGTTGGCATAGGCCTTATTATATGTTCCATATGCTATGATATTTTGCCATGTCAGCTTTGGAATGATGAAGCAGAGATATTAGTCTTGGCGGAGAAGCACAAAACAGGGGCAGCAGCAAGGCGAATCAGAGCAATCATAAAAGTAATATCTGTGAACGGAGGTTCGACGCAAGATTGTCGTCTGAAGGGAGATCTTCTTCCTACTATAACTCCATTGTGGGTGTCTTACCATAAAGGCGTAAACAATTCCGTCATGGCTCTCTTTCAATGGATCGTGATTTTCAATTTATATTTGTCGTGTTTTGTAATATAATATGGGATGCATGTGTCATATTAGATCCGTCGTGGGTGTGTTCTCTTCAACGTGCACACATCGAGGTTTGGTCGTGGTTTGCATTGCAGATTCGTCGTGAAGATGACATGGGTCATGGCTCACACGAGGGATTGGGTCGTTAATTTCATGTTATACTGGGCATGATTCTCTATTGACGACACCAATCCAGTATTCATCATGCAGCGACACAACGAAATGGATATTCATGACCTACCAATTATCAATGTTCCATTGGTCGTGGTATCGTTCAATATGGTCGTTGCTGTAGTGTTCTATATGCCTCGACTGTTATGATATTTGGATCCTGCGTGTAAGTATTTAAAGGTCGTGGTTGCCTTGTTATACCGATCGTGGTTGTCGTATAACACGTTTTGTAGTTGATGTGAATCAGTGATTGTAGTTGTCATTGTCATTTTATATGGTAAGGGTCTTAATTTTTTGCACTGATTTTTGCAGTACCGATCTTCCGTTAGTCGCTCGGATGCAAACAAACGTGATTACAGTCCACGTTGGGTCGTGGTTGACATGAAACTTGGGTCGTGACTGTCATTGGATATTTCTTGTCTGTCATTGATACATGGACCCTGGATCGATTGACACATAGGTTGTTGTTTTCTTAGTTTGATCATTATCACTGGTAACGGTAGTTCAACCTCGGTCCACCTGTCACGGATGCCATCACCCGTTGTTAAGCTTACCATGTCCTCTATGGGTTGTGGTTTAAATGCTCAAGAATTCATGCATAGTGGTTAATAGGTATGTGAATCAATAGGTATAATGTAATTACAGTACCATGATCAGTTATGTTCACCATTTCATCAATGGGTCGTGGTTCAAAAGCACAACAATTCATTATGATCATTCTCTACATTGGATCGTGGTTATCATGCACCAAGGTTCATGAATCAATATGTGTGTGTGTGTGTGTGAGTGTGTGTGTGTATGTGTGTGTGTGTGTGTGTGTGTGTGTGTGTATATATATATATATATATATATATATATAAGTGTGTGAACCACAACCCAAAAACGACCACCTCTATATACATGACAATCACATTCGTGGTTGACAGCAAGGAAACTCGTGGATCAGATGGTGGATGGTCTTGATCTTCGACTTTGACTCGGCATAGACGACAACAATGAGCCACGATCCTCTTAACATGTCAATCACGAGGCATTTTGTATTGAAAACCACGATGCATATTACATTACAGTCACGACCCGTATTACACTGACAACAACGATGCATGTTACATTACAGCCACAATGAATATTACATGATAGGATGGGCAGATTTCCATTCTTATCTACGAGAACAGATCAAACTACGTGGACAGGCAGATTCCCATACACTATAAATACGACAGCGGGTTCCGAAAACTCTCTCTCCCTTAAGTGGGAGAGGGAGAGTAACCTTGGTGTGTTATTCATGGTGCTCCATCCTCGGTCGTCCGTGTGATCAACTCGTTGACCTATGAAGGACCGGATCGGTGAATGACCATTGAAACGCTACAACCCATGTTGCATGATAACCACGACCCGTAAAACCTGACAACCACGGGCATAATTAATATACAATGTGAGGATCTGTTCTCTTTGAATGGCAGCCAGCAAGATGGAAAACTCTGTTGAGAAGGTGAGGCTTAAACAAGACACTCTCAAAAGTGCTTTGCAGCTCGCTGGTTGCCCTTCGAAGAGAACAGATCTTCACATTGTCTTGTAATTATGGTCGTAGTTGTCATGTTTTATGGGTCATGGATATCATGAACTATGGGTCGTGGTGTTTCAATGGTCATTCAACGTTCCGGTCCTTCATAGGTCAACGAGTTGATCACGTGGATGGCCGAGGATGGAGCACCATGAATAACACACCAAGGTCACTCTCTCTCTCTCTCCCTATGGAGCGAGAGAGTTTTCTTCCCGCCGTTGTGTCTATAGAGGGGAGGTGTGGCTGAGTAATGATGTTATAAGACATGAGTGTATGAAAATCTTCAGTTTGATTTATTGTCGTTATGGAAATCTGCCCATCAAAGTTACGTCATGGCATATGTAGATATCGAATATCCCATGTTATAGATCGTGGTGAACATGCAATAAAGGCGACCCATGTAACATGACAACCACGACCATATTACATCGGAATAACCCCGACCAATGCTACATGACAACCACAACCCATGACAACCACACTCTCACTTTAAATGTGAACTTATTGTTGCCGTGCGAATAGAGTTTGAGATATCTCCAAACAGAACACGGAATTAAGCGGGAGATAGTGTGGGATGGAGACGTTATCTTGAAAACACCAACAACGACTGTAAGCCACGATTATGAAGAACAGTTCTCTTTGAAGGAGACCTCGGGAGCCGAATACATATATTGAGAAGGAGTCATTGATCTGCCACAGGCATCGAACGGTCTGCGGAATTCCGGCAACATTCCTCAAGAAAGGGATGGGATCACCCATGAAGAAAGACCGATAAATGGATTTGTGGTTCGGATTGGCTTCAGCAAGATGTTACCCAAGTACCACTTTTATAGGCTGTTGAAGAAGTGGTTAATGTGGGGGTGAGAATTCTTCCAAAGGGTGGGTAGGTATCATCATCAATGTGTTTTACTGCATTTGAATGTGCCGCTGATTCCGAATAGAAGGGTCGTGGATATATATAAAGAACTTTAGGTCGTGGATGTGAATCACAACTCAACGCAGCTAACAACAACGATCTCTATAGCATGACAATCACGTTCGTGGGTGACAGCAAAAAACTCGTGGATCAGATGGTGGATAGTCTTGATATTCGACTTCGACCTAGCATAGACGACAACAACGAAACGTGTGGCATGACAACCACATCCCTTTGGAACTGGTGCTTGCCTTGAGCCTCTACAGGCAAAGGCTCGCGATCAAATATGTAGTACAATCACGACCATGTTATATTTTGCAAGAAGTACTTGCATGCGTAGGTGTCTAATATCCCATGTATACATATGCGAGGCAGTTATGTACATGTGGAGAACATGTTCGACGGTGAATTTATTGTTGCTGCGAGAGTAGTTTATGAGATATTTGCAAGAGTTGGTCGTGTCAGTATATGTCGTTGTGTGACAACATTTTCGTGGTTAAAAGATGTAATAGATCGTGGTTGTCATCCATGCTCGATCGTGGTTGTCACCAGCGGCCTTAGGAGAAACACGATCCATACGTCATGGAAGACACGATCTACACGTCAGGCAACAATGATCCCCATGTGACAGAAACCACGACTGGTTAAAGTGGTTACAACGGCCGCGTCTTCAAACCCACTGTAATGGATAGTGTAAGAAACTTGCGGAGTCCTGTCCATCAATGAGCTTCTCGTCTGACAGTTAACACAATGTTATAAAGGTTTATCTTAATTGTAATATTATATGGGTTGTAATTGCCATGAAATACGGATCGTGGTTGTCATAATGACTGGATCGTTGTTATGCTGCACAAAGTTCTGCACGTTGAATTGGTCATGGTTCTCAGTATATATGGATCGTGGTTTCCATGTTGTATGGGCCGTGTTCCTCCTAAATTCGTTGCTGTCGAATACGACCCAACATGGACTAGGACCACGATCCGTTACAGAGGTGAACGACGACGACGACCAATTTAATATGAGAACACGATCCATATCAACTACGACCCGTTGGTCATGACAATCACGACCCATATAACGCGGAGATAACGACCCATATATCCCACCGTTACATGACAACCACGTTTTTTCTTAGGCGACAACCACGACCCATTCCTCACTACATTCATGATCCATAATTCATAGCAACCATGACGTTAACGGAATTATTACCACGACCCAACATGCAAACTACTCTTCTAGCCCGAGCTCAGACTTAGAGAGTAAATGCCTGGCGATAGCTGAGTCCGAAGATGAGGCTGGTAACCCAACAAAAAAATACGAAGATGTGTAGACCAGTGAAGAGGGTCAAATATTGATTAGTAAATGCTGAATTTTATTCTACGCTCTTCTATTATGGTTGAGTGAACGAGAGGGGTCGTGTATATGATGAACAATGTATCGTGCTTAGCATCCACAATGCTATATGAGTCGTAGTTATGCTTTTTTGTGAGATGGTTCTATGGTATGACATAGTCGACCCATATGGCGTAACAACAATGATTCATATAACATAACGAGTGCATCCGCAGCAATGCAATAGCCACAACCGCCAGTCTTTACAGGATATCGCGTTCATGTCGCTTCCTCGACGCATTCCGTCGAGAACCAGCGATAGTCCAGAATCATGCGCGACCCTTCGGAATGTGCAATAATGAAGCCTCCTCTACGTAATCTATTGGGAAACGAGCGCGACCCTTTGGAATTCCTGCGACCGTTTAGAACTATGTGGGCCGCACATCATACTGGTCAAACTTACTTTTGCCATTACATGGTCATTATAATACGATGGTCGGTTTAGATGGCATATATATCACTGTGGCCTCCACACATCTTACTTCCTACCAAATACGACTCATGTACACATTTTTGCATGCTAAAAAGGCAGAATTTCGCTTACGGTTCCAAACGCAGAATACCAATCGTCGATCACCTGGTTCTAGCCTATGGGCTCATCATAAATCGAATCCAATCCGTTGTAATTATTCATGGACGATGAATTTCTTCGAAATATTCTATAGTGGCACGTATCGAGCCATCAGTGGCCCACACTGCGTAAAGATGACAAATCATTTTAATTAATTTATTTGATGAAAACTATTGGTTTTACTGTTGTGGTCCATTGGATTTGAATATTTTGACCATTGGTTGGGTTTCTCGATGTTATAAATTAAATGGACGGTGCGGATCAGAGCATATCTGCAGTTCGATGTGACGTACGGAACACCGCCTATTTCGACGCTTTTACGTACGTTTACGTGCCCCCATGCGGATCACCGATATATTTTTCTGAACTTCTTCTCCGACCACTTTCACTTTTCCCCTTCACTTAACGGACTAATCCTTGTTTTCTGTCTTTTACCGGTTTTGAATCTTCTTCCCTGGGCCCCTCCATCGCCAGTCAGCGAGCACATCTACAAGTTCAGTGCATCTCAGTGCGAAGCAAGGTAATGGAAGACGGTCAGTGTATACTGGTTATTAACAATGTTATGTGAGTCGTGTGCGTCAACCACGACCCAATGGATATAACTATAACGAAATGTATAGCATGACAATTAAGGCCCAATGGATCGTGGTTGACACGGTCAGTGTATGGTGGCCAACATGTTATGTGCGTCGTGGCCGTGAATCACGCCTCAATGTATATGACATGAACGATATGTATGGTGTGACAACCGTGATCATGGTCATCACCGTGGTTTATTACACAATGGATCGTGGTTGACAGATGGGGCATAGGCAAAGAAAGCCAAACACTGATTTGACGATGAATGGTGAATTTATTTATTGCATTCAATGTTTCTTCTGCTTATAGGCTATAATGGGTTAGTGAACGAGATGGGTCGTAATTGTTCGCGAACATTTAGAAGTTGGTTAACATGCACAATGGATCGTTGTTGTATATGGGTGGTTGAATGTGGATGCCAACCAAGATCCATATATCGTGACAACCGGGACCCCTGTGAAATCAGAACCACGACGCATGTCATTTTACAACCACGATCCTTCTAAGATCATAACCACGACCAGTCTAAAGCGACAACCACGGTGCATTACAACATTACAACAACGACAGTCTGTATGACGCCCACGAAACTGTGGCATGATCTGATCCCGTCGTACACATGCATGTTAAATCGTGGTTACTGTCCACATTGGAACGTGGTTATAATCCATGTTGGTTCATGGTTCACAACCACGCCCTAGGCTTGTCCCATGAAAATATACCATGAAGTATATGTATTACAGTTCAAATGACATGTCGCAAACAATGTAAATTTAATGCCAGCATGTTAAGTCATCATCAGCCTCGGCCTCAGCCAGTAGGGACGAAAGTGCATCGACGCCGGTTGTGACCTATTTGTTTGCATCTAGAGCATTTGGGTGTTGTCCCATCTTCCGTGGGCCGTGGCTGTGAATCATGGTAGTAGTGCTATATGGGTCATGGTTACGCCTACATAGATCACAATAACAACCACAATATCGTTGTTGCAATTATTTATCAATATTCTGATTCGTGTCTCTTTTTTTTTTCTAATCTCTACAAGCTGAGTGCAGATATGTCGTCATCTTACCCATCGTCAGACATTTGGATCTACGCTTCCCTGGTTGAATCACTACCAGGAACTGAAAAATCAAAGATCAAGTGTCGTATGTGTGGCGCAAAGTTTGTGAATAATACTAATCGGTTTCGGTTACACTTGTCATGTCGAGGTGGTGATGCAAAACCATGCCCCAATGCCCCAATCGAGGTCTGAATACTGTTTCAAGCCCTGTTAAATTCGAATAGAAAACCTTCCTCTCCATCCAAACCATGTGCTTCTGGAACTAGTACACGAATGACAATCACAACAGACACAGAGGAGGATGCCAGATTAATAGCTTTGAAGGAAAAACAAGTCCAACTCGCCTTAAAACGCAGTATGGAAGAAGTTTCTAAACCCCAGCGATATTCGAGACAAAGACAACACGATGTTGAAGCCAGATCGAGTGCAATAAACAAGAAGAATAAAACGAGTAAGCAATTCAAATTCCTGACCTGTCTCGGTGAATTTTATAGGGCATTAGGTACTACATACAATTCTTCACACAAAAAAAGTTTGAAAAATCTAGTTCAAAGTGTAAAAGAGCACGAGGGAAATATCTCTTCACCTTCCGACTCAAATGAAGTGAACCAATATGTATATGAAAAAATAGATAGAAGTTCCGATTGATCAGATGATAATACAGGAGGTTATTAGTTGTAAATTGTCATATTGGATAATATACATATGAAATTATGGAAGTTTTTGTAATTGTAAATTATGCATTATATATATATATATAATTTTATCGCCTTGTGCAACTTCGAAGGGGGCCCTCGACAGCGATTTCAAATCATCAGCTTATTTGTTGAGGTGGGGTGATCGATCCATGGTGGGACATCCTTCAGTTTACGTCATAGGTGGGGAAGAGAGTTCATTAGCGGGTGGGATGACCATAACGAGGGAAGGTGGTGGTGGAAGAGGCTATGTTAATTTACAATATTCATTGCCTTTTTCTCCGAAGAAAGCATATGTTCATCCTGTGGATGACCGCCTTTCTAACATTGCAACTACAAAGCACAGAGCGTTACAATCACGACCCATATAAAGGGAAAAGCACGTCCCTTATGGATCCTGGTTGTCCATACATGACAAACTTCGCATGATGACTATAAAATCAACAATTGAATGTTCATTTAATTATAAGATTACAACGAAGAAAAATAGTGACTGGATGGGTGCTACAGGTGGCCCAATTTGAGCTCTTCAAATCTTTTAGTCTTATAGTGACTGGATGGGTGCTACAGGTGGCTATGTTAATTTACAATCTTTTAGCTCTCTTTGTCGCGTCGTACCTCTCGATCCAGTGCGGCCTTTTCTCGTTAAACTGCTGATCGCGAGACCTAGCGGAATGATACCGTTCAATTTCTCTGTCCGCCGCAGAAAAATTCTCGGCGAGTTGCCGGAGTTCAGAAACTGTCTTCAGAATTTCCTACGGAGGCCGTTGATCTTCCGAGAGATCATGAACGTTCCTGATGAAAGGGAAGGGATCGCTCATAAAGGATGAACGAGAGAATGACTCGATGCCTTCCTCGAATGTCTCCTCAAGTATTTTGATTGAAAGAGCAACCAAATCCATGAATGCTTAAGTTGTTGTAGTAAGGATTCTGGGAAGGATTACACCCGAGTACCCCTTATATATATTCCAAAGGGGTTAAGGGGAAGTAGCGACATTAAAGCAAGTAATTGAAGCCAAGAATCACCTTGATATGCATGTGAACAGGTAGTTAATGCGATTAGGATGTCGTGAGACTATTGGTTTTCCAAGGCTGGTGGCTGTCAGCCACGATTGTTGTCATGAGCAAGGGATTATTGTTGCATGCACAATGGATTGTTGTCATCGACGTGGAGTTGAACGTGTATGGCAAACCACGATCTATGTATCGTGGCAACCATGACCCCTGTAACACTAAAACAACAATACATATCATCTTACAACCACGATCCGTCGAACATCATACCACTGCCAAGCTGAAACGAAAACCATGATCCATAATAACAATGCCACAGTCTGTATGACAACTACAAAACTGTCATGTGATCTGATCCCGTGGTCTACACGCATGTTATATCATCGTTATTGCCCATGATCTTTCTTGGTTCACAACCACGACCTTCCATAAACGCCTGCATGATCTGTGTACACGACATGTCTCCATGACGTACATAAACCATACAGCGTCGAGAAGCTGGAGTTCTGGAGATGTTACCCGAACTTCATGTCGAGGCCGTTGAGCGTCAGGAATGTCTTAAACATCCTGGAGGAAAGGGAAGGGATCACACGTAAATGAAGAATGCCCGAATGACCGGATGCCTTCTTTGAATATCTCCTTCATGGTCCTCTTGTTTATTTTTTAAGATTCTTGGAGGCCAATTACCACTATTATAGGCTGGTCAGATATATTGATCAACATGTTGATTCCAAAGGGTCGTGCATTTTCTCACTGGATGTAGGGATTCCAACAAATTGCGTGGAGGAAGCGACATTAACATGACTTCCTGAAATGGCTGTGTCGGTTGTGGCTACTTTGTTATAAGGTCATTGTTGTTATGTTATATGGGTCGTGGTTTCCAGTCTACGTTACAGCTTTAGATGACAACCACGACGCAAAGGGGATAAAAACCGCGGTCCATGGTGCATGTGAAACCTGACCCAACGTGTGGACTGAGCGCAAACACGACATTGAAACCACAATGTGGATGAATCGGTCAAATGGTTTGATAGGGAGGGAAGAGAACACGTTTCAAAACACAATCACGATCAACCAAAAATGACAACCACGATCCATATAAAAGTTAACTACCAAAACATTAGCATTACAATCACGACCCATATAACCTGAAACCGCGATCTAGACAGAACGGCAACCACGACCTATTTACACAGTAAATGCCCAGTGAGAAGCTCAGTGATGTCATGACCCATATAACATGAAACCACGATCGTGACAGATTTACAAGTATGACCTATCTAACACAGTCACTGCCAGAAGAGAAGCTCAGTGATGCGCAAGACTCTTCGCGTTTCTTCCATTTAAGTTTGCAAATGGAGATATTATCATATTTTATCTTTTCCTTCCACTTCGGTCTCAGTGAGACCCTTCCACATGCAGCATGCCAGCGACGACCCTCTCGATATTCAGGACACCATTATAAAATTTATCATGCGGTGCACTGTGTCTAAGGTGTAACGCTGCCTCAGTAGAGAAGCGAAGTAAAAGAAAAGGTAAGTATTCCCATGTCATTACAGAGAACTATTCTTGAATAACGTGTTTCCGATGGCTGGATGCCTATTGATATTGTCGAGTAGCAGGACTTCTGAATTGCATTCGGAACTGTTTGTGAAGGCCGTTGAGCTTCCGGACGATCGTCAACATCCAAGAGAAAATAGAAAGGATCACTAATAAAGGATGAACAAGAGAGGGACTCAATGGCTTCTTCGAATATCTCCTACATTATTTTATTTTAAATAAAAGAGCAAAGAAATTCATGAACGCGTAAGGTGACGCGATAAATAAGGATTCTGGTTCGGAATGGCCTGTGGGGGTAATCACATGAAGCCGAGGTGCCTCTTTTATAGGCTGGTCATTCAATGGTCAGGCACTGTTTCCGAAGGGTCGCACTGATTGCGTGGGGATGTCATAACATAAAACAACGACACATATGAAGTAACAACCACGACCCATATAACACCTTTCGTGGTTCTCGTGTTATATTGTCTGTGGTTAGAATATCATATGAGTCATCTTTGTCACTCCGTTAGATACACAACCATGATCCAACGTGGATATATAACACGATCCAGTGCTGTTAGTGTTATGATTTCATATCCTTTTGGTTGTCAAATTTTGTAGTGCCAAAACCTATATGTCTTGTACTTCTTGTGTTTCTTGTTTGTGACTACACACTGCTTCAAGACAAGATCATGAATGAAGAATGTTTTCAAGACAAGATCATAAATGAAGAATGTTTGCAAGACATGTCATGGATGAAGTCTACAAGAATAGAAGACTTCAAGTTTGCTTCTAACAAGTTCAAGATTAGAAGACTTCATCAAGACAAGTCAAGAAAGTACCAAGCTTTAGAAAGCCGTCAACTCGATTCAAGCTTCTCCTTCAAGTTCATCTGAGAATACAGACCTTCAAGACTTCAATGTTCATCTCACTTCAAGGTTTGTTTGACCTTAGATTGACCTTAGGTTAGTCTGTATGATAGGTCATTCTGGATACATAATCTGAATATTTTAATATGTTTGTTATAACTATTCTAAGACCGGTCCTAGAAATCTTAAGACCAGTCCTAGCTTTGCTTCGACCAGTCTTAGGTTTCTCAGGACCAGTCCTAGGTTGTTACAGATTTTCGAATTTTCCTGTTTGTCCTTCGACCAGTCCTGGACTTGCTTCGACCAGTCCTGGGAAGTTCTACGACTAATCCTTTGACCGGTCGTAGTCCTACGACTCGAACTCCAGCGACCTATCTAGGGTCCTACGACCAGTCGTAGGTGGCCCATGACTGGTCGTAGGTTACCTAAGACCAGTCGTGAGAACAACTAATCTAATCCCGCAGAAATCTTTTAAAATCTTTGAAGCTACGATCGGTCCTAGGGATCCTAAGACCAGTCGAAGATGGGATTTTTTTCAAGCTATAAATAATGCACGAATGTCAGAGTTTTAGACATTCCATTCCATTCAATTTAAGCGATTTAAGGCTATACTCTGAGATAAGTTGTGATTATTTTTTAAGCTACTCTGCATATTTAATATTCCTTTTGTTAGCATTATTCTATTGTGATTTTGATCCACATTCCAATCTCATTTAGAAAAGAGGAATTTGGGATATTCCTTCTTCTGGGATCAAAATCAAATAGACCTTGCTCTTCTTGATTTAATCTAAAATCAATTAGACATAGAACCATTCTTTAAGTGAGTATTAGACATTGAACGACGTATCATACATCTACTCTGATTGGTTCTACTGGGCTACTTCAAAAGGAGATCCAGGTATTTTACTTTATAATTTACTTTCTCTGGTTTTGTTTGAGATTTGCCAAAAAAATCTCATTGTATTGGTTATCTGAGGAGAGCCAGAAAACTCAGATTGTGGGGGTTTTTGGATTGTGTAAGCCCGAGATAAAATGACACAATTGTGAAGGTTTTGGGTGAACCTGTGAAAACCTATTTTGAAAGTGCATGCTAATATCCCCTGTGTGAGGATATTAGGAGTGGAGTAGCATTCTGTGCGGCTGTTAGCTAACAGTTGGTGAACACACAGGCGAACCACTATATATCGTTGTATTGTGGATGTGCTTGATTTCTTTATTAATTTATTCCTTCAGTATTGTGGTTGCTTTTGTGGATGAATGTTGTAATTTTCATTTCAAGCAAGTGTGGTTGAATGGTGTAATAACTTAGGATTTATTTCTGTAAGTTATTCTTGATTTATTTTCCATATCATTTGTGATTTTTAGATTGTTCTATAAATAAGGTTGTCCTACCATAACCCATTGGTTTTTGGTGTAAGGTTGTCCTTAGAACTGATTTAGTATCATTCTCATATTTCATGTGCTTTGAGATTGTTATTATTTCAGCATTGTTATTTATATCTTTTATTATTCCGCTGTTTTAAGTTTTATTTGGCATTACCCTATTCACCCCCCTTTAGGGCATATAGCTAGGCCCTTTCAAGTGGTATCAGAGCCAAATAGCTCGTGCTTATTGCTTATTTATTGGATTTATTTCCTGAGCTAACGATCTAAGCTATATTAAGATATCAAATTTTGATAGACTATCTGTCACTAGGCCACCACCCTTTAATGGTACAAATTATGCCTATTGGAAAGCAAGGATGAGAATCTTTCTCAAATCCATGGATGAAAGTTGTGGCTGGCCACAGTGAACAGATGGAAACTACCTATCACTGAAGTAACTGATGAAGATGGTTCAAAATCAATGAAAGTAATATCTTATGCCCTTTGGACCACACTTCAGAAAAGTGAGAGTAGTGCCAATGCAAAAGCACTAAATGCAATTACTTGTGCATTGTCACCAGATGAATTCAAAAGAATCATCTCGTGTGAAAATGCTAAACAAGCATGGGATCTTTTAGAAATGACACACGAGGGTACATCAATTGTTAAGAAATCTAAAGTCCAACTCCTCACAACTAAATTTGAAGAAATTCATATGGAGGAGAATGAAATGTTTATAGACTTCTACACTAGATTGAATGACATTGTAAACTCAATGTGGGGTCTTGGTGATATAATCCCAGAAAGTAAAGTGTCTGCAAAGATACTACGGTTACTTCCTGAATGGTTCAATTCAAAAGTAACCGCGATTCAGGAACTTCGTGATACGGATAACATGAGGGTTGAGGAACTAGTTGGTTCTTTACAGACCTACGAATTGAAATTTAAAGCTCCAAAAGGAAAATCAATTGCTCTTAAATCATCTAAAAATATTCCACAAGAGAGCACTTCAGACTTTGAAAATTTCGAAGATGATATGGCACTTTTTGTAAAAAGGTTTTATAAACTTTTCAAAAATAAGAAAAAAGTAGATTTTCAAAAATCAAACGATAAGAGACAATCTAAACCTAGAGCTCGAAAATCTTTGAAAGATAGTCATTGTTACAACTGTCAAGAATATGGGCACTTGGCTAACAAATGTCCTAAAAAGGACAAATCGAAAAGGAAGAGTATGTTGGCTACTTGGGATGAATCATCTGATTCGAAATCCTCTTCGAAATCAGAAGATTTTGAAAACGAGTCGGGAGATGATATTAAAGCCCTTATGACTCTAACCAAAGTCACGTTTTCAGATTATGATGAAGTAACTAACGAAGAGAATCTGAATAGTGATTGCGACAATGAAGATGATCTTCAGGATGCATACAATGCCCTTTATAAGGAGAGTTGTAAAATTGCTGTAAAGCTTAAATTACAAAAGGAAAAATTTTCTAAACATAAAGAAGATTATGAGTCTCTTGTTTTAGAAAAATCTCATATTTTCGATTTTTTTGAAAAGACCAAATGTGATTTAAAAATCAAAACCTCCCAAGTTAATGATTTGAAATCCGAGAACGAGAAACTCAAAAATGAAGTAGCTTCTCTTTTGAGCTTGAAAGACACTTGGAGATATGCCCAAGGTGATCCTAAATTAGAAAAATTGTTATCCGGATCAAGAAAATGTGGCGATCGATCCGGGTTGGGCTATGATAAGAATACCTCTCCTAAAAAAAAGAATACTGCTCCTAAGTTTGTGAAAGGAGAGTCTTCGAACTCAAAAGTAAAGAATACTTATCAAAGTCTTCCAAAAAATTCAAGGACCCTTCAAAAACCTAAAAATAGTCATGCCAACTTCAATCTTCAAAATCGAAATCCTTTGATTGAAAAGATTATTGATCTTCTCAAGGAGCTATTGAAATTTAACTCTATAAGTCATTCATATAACAACAGACAGAAAAAGTCCAACTACACTCCTAAGCCCAAAATGTACTGAAATGTGTTCCTAAAGTTGGCTGCTTGGTTGCCCACACTGCTTTCAAAGCTACAAGCCATTCAAAGTGGTACCTAGACAGTGGTTGCTCCAGGCATATGACAGGCGACAAAGCTTTATTCACCGATCTAAAAGATAGGACTGATGGGTCAGTCACCTTTGGTGATGGAAGCAATTGCAAAATCATTGGCCAAGGTACGGTTCAGCTTTATAACCATCCCTTATTTAAAAATGTATTATATGTTGAGGACTTGAAACACAACCTACTGAGTATATCTCAGATATGCGACAACAATCATAATGTAAAGTTTTCTAATCAAGGTTGTGAGATTGTTAATAAAGAGGTTTCTGTTATATTAACTGGTCGCAGAACTTCTGAAAACTGCTACATCGTTAGTGATGCAAGCTCATCTAATCAATCGTGTTTCATGGTCTATACTGATGAGATTAAATTATGGCAAAAACGCCTTGGACATGTACACTACTGGAACTTTTTTAGATTGAGCAAAAGAGAACTTATAAGAGGTCTACCCAAATTACAAAAAGTAGACAAAATATGTGGTGAATGCCAGTTGGGCAAACAGATTATGAGCTCTCACAAGAAAGTGAACTCTAATATCACATCTAAACCTCTCGAGCTTCTCCACATGGATCTCATTGGACCAACCAGAACGGAGAGTATAGGTGGCAAAAAATACATCTTGGTTATCGTAGATGACTTTACTAGATTCACTTGGGTATCGTTCTTAAAAGACAAATCTGAAACCCTAGATGAAGTAAAGAAGATCATCAAACGAATCCAAAATGAAAAAGGTCCTCAAGTTTATAAGATCCGTAGTGATCATGGATCTGAATTCGAAAATAGTAGTTTTGAGAAATTCTGTAGCGATCAGGGAATATCACATGAATTTTCTGCACCCAAAACTCCTCAACAAAATGGTATAGTTGAGAGAAAAAATAGAGTGCTTCAGGATATGGCTAATGTCATGTTAAATAGTATGAAGCTCTCCAGAAATCTTTGATCTGAAGCAATTAATACTGCATGCTACATTATTAATCGTGTTTATACTAATAAATCTGAAAATAAGACTGCTTATGAGTTATGGTTCGAAAAGAAAACCTACTGTCAAATACTTTCGAATTTTTGGCAGTAAGTGTTACATTTTACGAGATCGTGAAATTTTGAGAAAATTTGATACGAAGAGTGATGAAGGTATTTTCCTTGGATATTCCTTAAACAGTCGAGCTTATATGGTTCTAAATAACAGAACAGGTGTGATTCAAGAGTCCATCAATGTGGTCATTGATGATCATTTAAATACACTTGCTCCGAGTTCAGATGATGATGAAATTCTTATAATCGACAATCAAGATACCTCTTCATCTCAATCTGAACCTAGGACTGTCAAAGATCATCCAACCAATCAAATCCTTGGAAACCCTCTCACTGGAGTTCGTACACGCAAACAACTTGAAAACATATGCAATTATGTTTGTTTTACATCCCAAATAGAACCGGTCAATGTAAAAGAAGCTCTTTCTGACGAAAATTGGATAGTTGCTATGCAGGATGAACTTAATCAATTTGTTCGTAATGATGTCTGGTATCTTGTTCCTAGACCTAAAGATAAACACATTATTGGAACAAAATGGATCTTAAAAAACAAGTGTGATGAACTTGGAAATATTATACAAAACAAGGCTAGACTGGTTGTACAAGGGTACACTCAGATTGAAGGCATCGATTACGATGAAACCTTTGCTCGCCGCCGCCTTGAATCTATCAGACTTTTTATTTCCATCGCTTGCTTTAGAAAGTTTAAAATTTATCAGATGGATGTAAAGAGTGCCTTCTTAAATGGCGATTTACATGAAGAAGTTTATGTAGAACAACCCTCAGGGTTTGAAGACCCCATGCTTTCTGATCATGTATTTCGTCTGAAAAAGGCTCTCTATGGTCTGAAACAAGCGCCCAGGGCATGGTATGAAAAATTGACTAAATTCTTACTTAGTCATAGTTTTCAAGTGGGAAGTGTCAATAAGACGCTATTTGTTAAGAAACATAATAATGAGATTTTAATGGTTCATATCTATGTAAACGATATTATTTATGGATCAACTTATTCTAACATGTCTATTGAGTTTGCAGAGTTGATGAAATCAAGATTCGAAATGAGCATGGTTGGTGAACTAAATTACTTCCTAGGGTTACAAGTAAAACAACAACCTGATGGAATCTTCATTTCTCAAACCAAGTATGCTACTGTCACGCCCCAAACCCAGAAATTGAATTCACAGGAATTCTGATCACCGAATCCGGTGCCGACAGCCTCCGTAGTATCCCATTCTCGGCTCTTAGTGCCCATACACCAGATTCCGATCCTGGGATCCTATAAGGAGGATTTTTTTTTCGTACATTTAACCCGTAATAAGCATAACCACAAGTATACCCAAATCATAAAAGCAACATCATCATCATATATCCACTAATATAATCATTTAATCATATGTGCCACCAAGCCTCATGGCTGATGGCTGAGGGCATCCGCCACCACATTTGCCTTGCCTGGGTGGTACTGGAAATCAAAATCATAGTCCATCAGAAGCTCCATCCAGCGTCTCTACCTCATGTTCAGTTCAGACTAAGAGAATAGATACTTCAAGGTCTTGTGGTCAGAGAAGAGCTCAAACCTGACCCCATAGAGATAGTGTCTCCACACCTTCAGTGCGAAGACGACTACTGCCAGCTCCAAATCATTCGTAGGGTAAGTCAGGTCATAGACCTTGAGCTGACGAGACGTGAAGGCTACAGGCCTGCCGTGCTGCATCAAGACAACACCTAAACTAATACGTGAGGCATCGGTAAATACAACAAATCCATCACTCCCAGAGGGAAGAGTGAGGATAGGAGTGGACGTGAGACAATCCTTCACCTGCACGAATGTCTGCTCACATGCGTCAGTCCAAACAAAATCTGCACCCTTCCGAGCCAACTTGGTCAACGAGGCTACGATACGGGGGAAGCCCTCAAGGAAACACCGATGGTATCCCACTAAACCAAGGAAACTACGGATCTCGGACGCAGTAGTGGGCTAGCCCCACTAACGCACTACTTCAACCTTCAAGGGGTCCACTGTGATACCCTCCCTCGTCACTACGTGATCGAGGAACCACACCTCCTCCTGTCAAAACTCATACTTCTCCCGTTTCACATATAGCTGGTGGGCACGGGCAAAGCAATCTCCAGATGTTGCATATGCTCCTCACGGGTCCTCAAATATATCAGAATATCGTCGATGAAGACCATAACAAACTGATCAAGATATGGATGGAAGACCTTTTTCATCAACTGCATGAAGACCGCAGGTGCATTGGTCAGTCCGAAGGACATGACCTAAAACTCAAAATGACCATAACACGTCCTGAAAGCTATTTTCTGGATGTCCTCCTCTCGGACGCGAATCTGATGATAACCGGAACGCAGGTCAATCTTCGAAAAGAACTATGTACCCTGCAGCTGATCAAACAAATTATCTATCCTTGGAAGCAGGTACTTGTTCTTGATTGTGACTCAGTTGAGCTCGCGGTAATCTACGAAGAGCCTCAATGAGCCATCCTTCTTCCTGACGAAGAGTACTGGTGTTCCCCACAGAGAACTGCTCGGACGAATAAATCTCAACTCACGCAACTCATCCAACTGTCACTGCAGCTCACGTAACTCCATCGATGTCATACGGTACGGGGCCTTCGAGATAGGTGGGGTACTAGGCACATGATCGATATGGAACTCAATAAGACGGTGCGGCGGCAATCACAAAGTCTCCTGGAACACATCAGGGAAGTTACAGATAATCGGCAACCGATCAATACAATCAGTAACAAGCTCCTCAAAGGCACAAGACATCAAGCAAGACAATTGCTCTCTTCGGGGCTCTACAATGAACTGAAACTGCGGCAAGCCTAGTATACAGAATGTAACTATCCTCGCAGATCAGTCCAAGATGGCGTGGTACTCGGTAAGCCAATCGATACCCAAGATAACGTCAAAATCTAACATCGGCAGTACAAATAAGTCAGCGAGCAAAAAGATATCACCGACCAAAATAGGGCAAGACGAACAGAAACGGCCTAATGCTGTAGCCTTCCCCAAGGGCGTCGATACGGTCAATCTCTCACTAGTCGATTCTGTCAACAACCCAGTCGATCAACAAAAATACTTAGACATGAATGAATGCAAAGCAAATAACACTCGAGCGATGCATGAAGAGACTGGAAGTATACCCTCAACGACTCCTCCAGAGGTCTGCGGGTCCTGCTGAGTCACGTAGAATCTAGCCTGAGATGGCTGAGGAGGCACCTGTCCCCTCGGATGATGTTGTTGCTGCTACTATCGCTGAGGTGGCTGAAACTACTGCCTCTACTACTGTGGCCTCTGAGGTTGGTGCTGATGCTACTGATGAGGAGGCCTCTGTGGTGGGATCTGCTGTCACTGCTGCTGCGGAGGCTACTGCGGTGCCCTTAACTGCTGTTGTGGAGGCTGCTGTGGTGCTCTCGGCTACTGCTGCTGAGGTCGGGGACACTCTCACCTACGATGTCCTATCCTATCGTATTTATAGTATGTATCAGAAAGCTATCACTGAGGTGGTGCTGCTGGAGGTGTCAATGGTGCTATTGATGCTCTAGCGGATGAGTGACTCCTATACCTCTGCAGTCGTCAATGCTGCTAGGAGCTACTAGAGGGGGCCTAACTCTTCCGACCTCTCCTCTGATCTCGATCGCTCTGTGTGCTGGCCCACTCAGTCTCGTAAATCTTGGCCCTCCGTACTACCACCTGAAAAGTCGGGAGCTCATACCCAATAACATCGCATCGAAGACCGTAATATAAGCCGTTCTTGAAACGGCGGGCCTTTCACCCCTCATCATCAACCAAATACGATATAAAACTCGAGAGTGCCACAAAACGAGCCACGTATTGTGCCACAAACATGTCTCCCTGCACCAAAGTCTCAAACTCTAATGCTCGCTGATGATGAATGTTGTCAGGGAAGTACTGCTGCTCGAATTGGTCTACGAAATCCTCCCATGTCCAGACAAAATCTGGTCCTACAACATGAGTAACAGAGGTCCACCAGTGCTCGACCTCATCCTAGAGAAGAAATATTGTCAACCAGACTCGCTGCTAGGTTGTACATGCCATCGTATGAAAAATCTTCTCCACATCGGAGCACCATCTCTTGGCGGCAGTCGGATCTGGCTCGCCCTGAAAACACGAAGGGTCGAGCTATCTAAACTCTCAAAGAAGGGCACTTGCACGCTCCTGGTCTGCCTACACTGCTGAAACAACTGCGCGCCTACCCTGTCCCTGAAGTGCAGCCATCATAGCTTGCAACATCTGTTGTAACTGAGAGGCACTCACAGGTACGGTCGGATCCACATCGGTCTTAGGTGGAGGAATGACATACTCAGGCTAGGGAGCAGGGATCTCTAGGGATGGAACGAGAGTCGCAGATGGTAAAGCTAAAGCCTCAGGTGGTGGAGCGGGATTCACTCGGGTCGCTCTCCTGAGCGGCATGTCTTATAGGAAGAATAAGGACGCCCATCAACTTTTACATTAGGGAACTCAATCGAAAGGTTACGCACTCGAAACCTAATCATCCTAAACTCATAACAAATATGTGATGTTGTTCTCAGTTATTCCCAAGTTACGCTCTAATACCAACTTCTGTCATGCCCCAAACTCGGAAACTGGGCTCACAAAATTCTCGATTGCCGAATCCGGAGCCGACAGCCTCCGTAGTACCCTATTCTCGGATCCTGTCACCCATACACCAGGTTTCGATCCTCGGATCCTACAAGGAGGATTTCAAACATGATTTGATTCATAATGAGCATAACCATAATTATAACCCAAGAACAATAACCACAAGAACACCATCATAAAATTCACTATGATCAAAAACTTTGAGTACAATGCATATGAAAGGGAAATACAAGATAATGAAAATAACAGAAACTCCAAAATCTCGACTGCACGCTCCAACTGTGAGAAGGCTACGGCTGCAACCTGGCGTCACCTACATGCATCAATCATGCATAAGCTTATAGAAAGCTTAGAGGGTGGTGTAAGTGTGTGCATAGTATGAACATGCTCAGAATGCAATATCAAAGTAATGCAGAATCATGTTGGTGGGTACATGAATGCAATCAGCCGTACTGAGGCTATACGGTGTAAGACATGAATGATATCGACATAGTGAGAGACGCGGCTTACTGGTATATGACCCGCGTGCGCTCATGCATCCACTTGGTCTCAACATTGGAGTCATCCTCTAGTACCATCGGATTTAGGAATTTTCACCCAGGGACATCTATGGCGCCCCAATGTTAGAAACAATATTTTCGATATCCAATCCAGCCATCCAAGATGTGCCTGTGGAGGCTATAGCCCTAATGTTGGTAGGGCATACAATAATCACAATCATACAAATGTAAGTCCATGAATCACTCTACCAAACATGCAACAATCCTGCGCATACCCCACGCTCATGAAGGGCAACTTCACCTATCAGGGAGCCCATAAATAATCTATCCGAAGACATATGCTATGATCAGTCACTCCTCATATCAAGCATACATATGATACGTATGAGCATGAATCGTGGATCTATATTAAACGTGTTATATGGTGATGGACTCTATTCATAACGAAGATGGGCCTAGATGGCCTACACACTACAAGTATGGGCTTATCAATGGGCCCTAGGGAGAGTTATAATGCGAACATTTAACCAACATTATCCTTACAATGTGGACATCAAACCATCATTGCTCCCAGGGCACAGCCCGTTATAAACATCATTATATACATCATAGTGAAATCACACATTGCAATGGACTTATGTACATCCCATTGGGCCTCGACCCATGGGCCTCCAATACATCAAAATGGGCCTCCTAGCATGGGCCTTATATATATATATATATATATATATATATATATATATATATATCCAAGTGGGCCTCATATATCACATCGGGCCTCATATATCACATCGGGCCTATTTAAATGGGCCGAAACAATGGGCCAAATCAACTGGGCCAAGTCGAATGGGTAGAGTCAAATACATCAAATGGGCCGCATCACATGGGCCGCATATATATCAAAGTAGGCCTCAACAACATACCTCATACACATCAAGGTGGGCCTCAACAATAGGCCATAAATACATCAAGATGGGCCTCATCACATACCTAAAATGAGACAAATTGAAAGATCATTTGGACCATACCCCAAGTAACAGTGAAGATAATTTTCACTGTTTAAACAATTCACAGGGGCCTATCATAAGGTTTATTTCCCACCCAATCTAATCATAAGGTCTTAAAGACCTAGATTAAGAGGAAAAAATAAATATCATATTGGTCCAAACCCTGCAGTCCAAGGGTTTTAATGGTGGATGTTCAAACCCACCGTTTCCTGAAATATGGTCCACCTGATCCTAAATCTGTCTTCTTTTTAGTCTCAAGCCTTAAAATGAGCTTTCAAAATGGTTGGATGGCTTGGATGTGACACATGCATCATGGTGGGTCCTATAGATGAACGGCGTGTATGAAATAAGTGGGACCCACAGAACTTGGTGACGCCACTACAGCTAGAGTGAGATACACCAGCCGACCCACCCCAAAAAAGGTTGGGCGGTATGGATACAACACAATGTCAATGGGTCCCACGTGGGGCCCACCATAATGTTTATCTGCCATCCAATCTGTTGATAGGGTCACACGTACCCTGATGAAGAGGAAAAATAAATTTCACAATGACCCAAAACTTCAGACCTAAAAGGGTTTCAATGGCAGACATGCAATCCTCCCTGTTTCTTGTAGTGTGGGCCACCTGAGTTTCAGGTACGGCTGATTTTTGAGGCGGCCCACAGCTAGGAGGAGGGCCCACAAAATGCACAGTGTAGATGTTCTACACATGTCACGGTGGGGCCCATAGCTGGGACCGTGGGTCCCTGTCTCCAGTGTCCACGCAGCAGTAGGACGTTGTTGCGTCCTTTAGTGTCAGCGGCAGCAGCCCTGCTACATGCAATATCTGTATTTTATTTTATTTTAAAAAAAAATATTTCTTTTTGTGGTTTTTCTTAAGTGGGGCCCATATCAGGGGGATCTAACCCACTGGTTGGGTCCCATGGCTCATGACGGACCAAACGAGCTCAATATGCAGTATATTTTGGTGGGTGAAAACATCAAGGTGATTTGAACAGTAAAAATCCTTATTTCTATGCAATGACCTACCAGAAAAATTGGATTAACTTCCTCTTTCGGCTCAATGCCTAAAATGGGCTGAGAAATAGGATGGACGACGTGAATTATATGCATACATCATGGTGGGACCTGCATAAGTAGTCCACACTTCACTTCACTATTAGCCACCCACCCACATTAATTCACACTTCATTGCAACCCACACACCACGTCAGCTCACACTTCACTTGTGGAGCCACGTCCAGCGTCCCTGGATGCTGGATAGTGGATACAACACAGGGTCCCACAGGGACGTGGCCCACCATCCATATATATATATATATATATATATATATATATATATAATATATATATATATATATATATATCTCAGTCCAACATGTGTGTGTGTGTGTGTGTGTGTGTATATATATATCTCAGTCCAACATGTGGGACTTCCCACCATCCCAACAATGGACGGCGGATCCCGCCTGAAACGTGGTGGGCCACAACATCTGATGGATGGAGTAGATTTAACACAAATCGGTGGGGCCCACTTCATTCTAGGGGAGGATAGAGAGAGAGAGAGAGAAGATGACACGTGAAGGGGAGGGACCCCGCCACTATTGGGCCCTCTCAAATACTATGCATACATCAAGTGGGTCTCACAATAAATGGGCCCTTAAAATTGAAATTAACGGTGGATCACCCACCTATTGGCTTCCTTCTTCCTCCATTAGGCTTGTATGCTCCTTGTCTTCGATTTTAATAGAGGTTGATGAAAGATGAATAGTTGAGATGAGAGATGAGAGGGTGGGAAAGTGGGCCACACTTGAAATGGGAGAGAGAGCTTGGACGTTGGGTTTTTTGTTGCTTGGGAGATTTTTGAGAAATGAGGAAGAGAGAAAAGTGATGGGATGATATGGATGGGTGATGGGTGATGGGTGATGGGTGGAGTGATAGATGAAGTAATGTAAGGGTTGACTTTAGGGTAGCTTGTGTAAGAGAGAGGTAGGGGTAGGGTATGGGTTGCTTGTACTTGACTTGAGGGGTGATGTGTACTTAATTGATGGGATTGATTGATTGATTGATGGGATAGGTAGTAGAGATTCTCTTGGAGTTCACACGCGCGGCGTTTTCCTTAAAATGAATGCGGGCCCATATCTTCCAGCCTGGGTATCGGGTCGGTGCGCGAGTCGTGATGCTAGAACTGCAGCGATGGTGCGGTCGCTAAGATACAAGTTTTAGTTCGAGCTGACTTTGGTATGCAAGATTCAACTTAGGATCGCAAGCAAATATCGGATACAGGTCGAGGGTTGCCGAAATTCGACCAGAAAGACCGGGGAAACCTATGGAACAGTACGGCTAAGGATACGGACCTTACAATATGTGATGATAAAAATGAACACTATGGTGCTGGAGAAGAGTGAGATGGAGCCATGTCATCTTAACGGCAAGTCAATAGATCTAGGATCTTCTGTGCCGTATACTGTAATCCAGCCACCATCCTTTCCAAGCCTGAGAGTCGTTCATCCTGTTTATCAAGCCTATCCTCAATCTGCGCCACTCCTCATAAGGTTGCCCCAACCCGATCCTGATGTAGCTTGTGTCGTTGGGTTTGTGTAGAATCAAGCGTGATCGAAATAGCTCGTTACTCTTAAGGCTCTCCTTCAGTCGGCGCTGCTCCTTCCTCTATGTTTGTTTCTCCTTGCATCTCCTCCTTGGTCTGTCCTTCGGTAAGTGAATGGAACTTAAGGTTCATTTTTTTAATGTTGACCTTATTGAAAAATTGCAGCGGAAGCTTAAGATCATTCGTCATAGGTAGTCCTATTTAATTGCATAGTACATGGATGATATGTGGGAAAGGCGGATGAGTTGCCTTGGAAGTGTGAATCACACCGGCTAATTAGTGGACTATTAAAGTGGGCAGACACAATTTGATACCTGAGGCAATGCTATACATAACGAGGACCATGAAGCTGGTAAGATCAGCTCGATTAGTCCCCCTTGGATACACATTGGTTGAGAAAATCCCATGCAGAACCTTATATTTAGTTTCCATATATTTAGCTTTGAGTGCATTTCCATGATGTCAGGAACATCTCTTCCATGACAAAGAAATTTGGTGACTCAGGATCGCACAGTAGGATCCTCCATATCAAGATCAGACATACCGATTAGAGAAAGGGTGAAACCAAGTAATTCTGCGATAAACTCTGCTATGATTTCGACACTGAGTTCCCCAATAGCAACTGTGATCGATGGAGGCTGAAGGACAGGAGAATGATAGTAGGCGAGGAAACGATAGGTCCTTTCATCGTGAACATGGTCCGCCAAAATCCAAAATGGGTGACCAATCAACTGCAAATAGGAGGGATTCCAGATCATAAGGTCAAATGCATTCCCTGTCTACTCGGCGCTCGTGCACAAGATTCCTCCCCAAATATTTTTCCAAAATATTGGCGTGTGGTAGAGGGATTTCAGTGACTGGAGGAGGAGCATGCGCAGCAGCTAGAGCCTCATCGCGAGCTGACTGTCTAATAATGGTTCCACGGCAGCAAGCTGGCGATTCAGGAGCTCTGGCTCTTTCACGCAGAGCCAAAGCCTTCTTCCAAGTAGGCCGCGAGGATTCTCCAATTATTGGAGCTTTTCCTTTGTCTTTAGACATGAGGGTATCGGCAATCTCGAAAGATGATGAAGAATGAAAGAGATACCAAATGTTCAACAAAGATGCAGAGGAAGAAGGGGGGAAATCGAAAACACTCTTAGAATACCTCAATCGAATGATGAGCACCTTAAGTGAAATGGATGAAAATCCCTTGGAGACTCCGGATCTCCTTGTTCATTAATGGCGGTGGAGAACTCTTGGGAAAATGAAACGCCCAAAAAGAATGAGAAATAAAAGAATTCCCGCTCACCCCCCTTTTATCAAGCGAAATTTTTTGATGACATCAAATTCGATTCAATGACATCGATAAGCCTAAGTCGATGACATCAAAATGGTGTTTGATGACAGACTATCAGGTGCGACGTTTCCGATTTTGAGAGGTTGTCGATGACATCGAGAAGTTCTTGATGTTATTGACGAATCATTCGATTCATTGATTGACTTATCGAAGTAAAGAATATGATGTTGATCTAAGTACTTCGATAATCCTTCATATATGCATATCATAAAATATTTTCTTTTTAGCATATAAACACAGTAAAATTTTGTACAAAAAGTTGTGAAACTCAAAATTATGAACATTGTTATGTTCATTGTCAAAAACAAATTTTGAGGTATAGAAACCTTGGATATAACATAGTAATCACAAAAATCTATCATTTCACACATATGTCCGGTCCTAGATGCCATGGTCTGAACTTATTATTTGTGCTCCGGTGATATCAAGCAGAAGGTTCATCCTTACTCTTGCATTTGACAACATAGCAGTGATCATTAGTGTGAAGACCCTTCATAAATAATTTTCCTGATAGGTCCAAGATCTTGCACTCTTGTTTGGAGAATGTCACCACATGCTTGTTTTCACATATTTGAGAGATTCTTAGAAGGTTGTGTGTCAATCTTATGCAAAAAGCATTCTCACTTTTGAGCACCTCTAATCCAATGATAGTCCCATGCCCTAGTACCTTAGCGGTGCTTCCATCACCAAAGGTGACCTTTCCATCATCAAGATTTGAATAGTTGAAGCGAAGGGTTTTATCACCCGTGACATGTCTTAATCACCCGCTATCTAGGTACCACTTAGCATTATTGCCTATTTTTGGGCTTGAATGAGTTATTAGGCAAATTTTCTTTTCTTTCACAACCTATTTTGTGACAAGTTTCCTTGATGATGTTATTTTTGCTTTATTGTGAACTTGTCTGGGTATGTTAGGTGACTGAATCACTTTTCCTTGTCTCATTAATTCATTTGTGTTCTGATTCAGTTGAGCCACCTGACTTAATAGCTCCTCCATTTTCGTAGTCATTCTAGGTGGGGACGGAAGTGGCTTACCTCTTGCCATGTACTTTGGTAAACTCTTGACGGTTTGTATCATTTTTTCGGTTGATTTGTATTTTCTTATAGGGTTCAAACCGGAATTGGATTGAGTTCTCCCAGTAGTAAGGCATTCGAATTTATAATGACCAGAGTCGCCACATGAATGACAAATAGGAGTAGTCCTGGTGTTACTTCGTGATGTAGCACTTTTCCTAGATGTAGCACTTTTCCTATCATTGGTGCTGCAGGAGTGAGGCTTGGTTTGAATTTCTCATATCCCAGTCCTCACTTATCTTTTTGTGGTCTCCCCATCCCTAAGAGTCTTTCTAATTTTTCACTACTTTGGGAGAATTTGTAACTAAGCTCAACAGATTTTTTGAATTTTTCTACATCAAACATTAGTGTGTGATTTTCATTCTTAAGACGCATGTTTTCATCTTTCAATGGCTCAATCCGTTTGTTTAGTTTCATCGACTCAGATTTCAGAAATGAGTTGATTCTTTCTAACCTATCATTATCTGAGTGGTATTGCTGAAGATCATTAATTATGTGTGTATTGGTCTCTAAGGTTTTATCCAAATCCATTTGCAGCAATTTATTCTTATTTTCACTAATGCCAAGCCTTTTAAGGATATTGATGCTATGTATGTAAAGTTGATTATAGGCATCCTATAAATTATCCTTTTCTTCTTCTTCTCTCTCCTCATCTAATGGAAGTGTCCCTTTGACTCGTGGTTCATCAATTTCCTTGGTTATCAATGGAATGTTTGCAGGTGTGGAGGCCATGAGTATTTTCAGGGATTTCTGGTCTCCATCACTCTCTGAATCACTGAAGTCTAAGTTTGATTCTTCAGTGTCATCCCAAGTGGCTGCCATAGCATTTCCTTTGGTTTTTATGTTGGGGCATTCAGTGGACAGGTGCCCAAATTTTTAACACATGTAACACTGTGGCTCTTTGGACTTTTTAATAGGTTTACCTATATAACGCTTGTTGTCCAATTGTTTCCCTTTGAATGGTCGGCCACGGTTTTTATGGAAGAATTTTTTGAACAATTAAGCTAAGAGGACCACTTCCTCATGTTCATTTTCCCTTTCACTTTCCTCCTCCTCATTATTGTTGATATGTTTTGTAGCTCTGAGGGCATTACTTTTGGATTTGATGATTGGTTTGAAGTGTAGTTCAAATGTTTGTAGGGAACCTACTAGTTCTTCTACTTTCATTTCATCTAAGTTTTTACATTCTTCAATGGTTGTGACTTTGGAGTTGAACCGTTACGGTAGGGATCTTAGAATTTTCCTCCAGATTTTAGATGCCAGAACTTTTTCTCCTAATCCACCCATGGAATTACAAATAATGTTCAGTTTTGTAAAGAATTCCATGAATGTCTCATGTTCCTCCATTCTGAGATGTTCGAATTGAAATGTTAGAAGTTGCAACTTGGATCTTTTTACTGTGTTGGTTCCCTCATGGGTTGTTTCTAACAAATTCCATGCTTCTTTAGAAGTGCCACACATGCTGATTTGATTAAAGACTTCTTGGGACACAGCATAGTAAATGGCATTCATTGCTTTCGCTTCAGCAGTCTGTTTTTCTTTATCGAATGCAGTCCACATTTTTTTAGATTATGGTTTGGAAATGGTTGTGCCATTTTCAAGTACTATTTGTTTGGTTGGTGGCACATATCCGTTTTCAACAATGTCCCAAACGTCATGATCCAAAGATCTCATAAAGTAGTACATTTTAGCCTTTTAGTAAGCATATTTTGAGCCATCAAAAATAGAAGGTCTAGTTACAGATGAGCCCTTTCCTTTAGCCATGATTCCAACTTCAGTCAAGATCGCTCTCTAAGCATTTAAGCCCTTAAGAGAGACCCGTCTCTAATACCAATTGAAATTATGGTGAGGACCGCTTTAGTTGAAGTAGAAATAGCTCAAGATGTCCTAGAGGGGGGTGAATAGGACTTTATAAAATTTTATGCTTCATTTTCAATCCTATTACCTTAATCTTGATCTAATATACAACTATCAAGATATCCCTCAATTTAACTCTAATGGCTTCCAAGCCAAATAGAGGATCCAATCACAAGACTATTCAATATTAAGCATGATACAACAAATAATCTAGGACGGATGAGAAGTGTAAATGTGTGTGAGATGTGATTCAAATCAAAGCATTCATATTATCAAGCTTGCATGTAAAAGATTAACGTAATGAAAGATTAAGCAAGAATCATCCCAAACACAGTCGTTTATAGTGGTTCGGCTATGTGCCTACTCCACTCCTGGCGAACACACTCATCCCATAAGTGTACTAGATTTCACTAACGGATGTTTCAAATCAAGTTCACCTCAAACCGTTACAACCTACACAAGGTTGACTCTACAACCTACAAAAGGTACCTAAGATGTGCCTACACAAGACATAAGTTTATGCCCTACATAAGAGCAAAGGTCAACATGAAGCACCTAAGTTTTATGCCCTACACGAGAGCAAAGGATCCATACAAGGAACCTCCGTTTGAGGCCACACAGGCCAAGCATCCACATAAGGAACCTAGGTTTAGGCCACACAGGCCAAGGACCTACACAAAGGACCTAAGTTTATGCCCTACATAAGAGAAAGGGTCAACACAGCATCCAACATACTCTCCTATCGGAGGACTCCTATGAGGACTTATAAGGGGTGAGATGTACCTATGATCCAATCCTACACAAGGAATGATCAACAGGGTCTCTAGACTCTAATAACTTACAGATAAGTATATGAGCCCTGTTAATCATGTTGATGAAGATCTTTTCCTTGATGATGAAGATTCTTCAGCTCCCTTGATCCGCAACACTTGATGATGTTCCAATAAATGCAACGGATTGGGTTAAGGTTATGTTGGAATCCTACTCTAATAAATGTTTTCCTATTTTAGAAAAGGAGTGATTCTAAGCATTCAAGCATTCAAGGTATCCCAGCTCAAAGATTTGCCATTAAGATAGTAGCTGGATGATCCTTGAATGGGGAAGTTCATTCCTCAATCCACTTTATTGAATATCAATGATGAGGGTGAATTAAAGGATGAACTTCCATGAGAAAATGAGCTTGGGGTAGGTGATATGCAATTACTCTCTCAAAGCTCTCTCTATTTTTTTCTCTTAAACAACTAAGAACAAGCTCCCCTTATATTTATCCAAAAAGATCCAACAGTAATAAAATGTCAATTTTTGACAGAGTTCGATGTCATTGAATGTATACTTTTGATGACGTCAAATGTCAGTCGATGATACGAACTCAACTGACAAACATAGCTAGAACTTTTTGACAGACGCTCGATGATATCGAACCTGCTTCAATGGCATCGGGATTTGAACTCCAATGTAATTGACCAAGGTTCGATTCCTCAACAATAAATACAGATAAGCTTGCCGGACATGAACAGCCCGGCTTCGATGTCCTCGAGCCTACTTCGATGTCATCAAATTTTAAATGATGATGACATCGAAACCTAGTTTGATACATTGATATTTTCAAAAGATTTTCCTTGAGAGATTGCTGGACATTCCTTTGTCCGAAATCAATGTCATCAACCTAGTTTCGATATGATCGAGATTTGAATTTCGATGATATCGAGGGTAGCTCAATTCCTCGAACATATTCAGATGATTTTCCTATCAAGCTTGCTGGACATGACTTATCCGAATTCGATGACATCTAAGCTCCTTCGACGTCATCGGGGTTTGAATTCCGATGTCATCGAGGTTCATTTCGAGTTATCGACCAAATTCTTGATTTACCTTTAAAGCTTGTTGGACACAGACTAGCCTATATTCGATGACATCGAACCTTGCTCGATGTCATTCTGATGTCATCAAAGCTCGGTCGATTCATCAAGAATATTGTTCAAATATCATGTTGGTTATTGGACATAAAAGACTTCAATTCGATGTCATTGAGGCTATATCAATGTTATCGAAAATAAGTGTTTAATGTCATCGATGTAAGCTCGATACATCGAAGAAAGCTGAAAACTTAGAGAATTTTCCTGTTTGCAAAATCAGTTTTCATACTTATATTCCTATGTTGTTCTAACCTTTTTAAGGATTTATATACCTGTGACGAGCTCGGAACACACATCCGGATGAGGCGATAGCTTGATCAATCTTCATATGGGGCTCACATGTCTTTCCGACTCAACTCTCACGCTAATTGACAAACCAGGGCACTTTTAACAAATAGAAATGTCTAAGGTTGAAACCTTTTTGGATCTGACCATTACGTTTATATGCCATCCAAACTGTTCATAGGGTTACTATACCACTCAGATAAACTATAGGCACAATATCATCCTGATACAAAATATATGTGGCCCCCAAAAATTTCCATTGGTGGCCGTTGAATCCCTGCAGTTGTTTCATGTGGTATGACCCACATGAGTTTTGGATCTACCTGATTTTTAGAATCCTGTCCTCTCATGGTCTTGTGAAACTGATGGACACATTGAATTTGTCACAGGCATCTCTGTAGGCCCACACAGCTTTCCACTTCTGCCAGGGCGTCTATATGGTGAGGCCCACTAAGAGAATTAAAAATCTCATTAACAACAGCACAAATGACCCAAATATGTTAACTCAGTCTTTTAACCATGACTGGCTCAATAATTTTCAAAGATGCAAATGACGCTTCGCAGACATGCATTATGATCTGAACCGTTCATCCATTGATTTCAACCATGAATTGATCGTAGGCCTCAAATCCATTCATGGAGCCTTCTGATAAGATAGTGGTTCTGATCATCATACACATCTCATGCCTAGCATATATATGATGATCACACACACCTCATGCCTATAATATAAAACTTGGATGACCAAAATGTCTTCCTCCCATTTGGACTGGGTGGGTTTATCTCCGTCTATACACGTGGGTGGGTCGGAAAGTTCACAACATGTTCTACCCCAATGCAGTGCAAAAATGAGATTTTTGGACCCAAATGATAATGGTTGACGTCATGACAAATGTCAAAAATCGAATGGCTGGTTGACAAGTGGTGGTGGTTGATTAGCAAGATTCTCACGCATTCTAATCAGCTTAATATAATATTAAAATCTTAATTAACACGATAAATCCACATTTATACAGAATAGATTAAAATATAACAAAGAACAAAATTCCAAAATAATCGATCAGGATTGTTCAGCTGCATCGCATCCTTAAAAATATAACAAAGAACTTAAAAAATCTTCATTAAAAATGTGTGACAGGTCGTCACTACGACTTTGTCAATGCCTTCACTAGGTAGCATGACACGCGTTCCTTTGCATTTGTTTAAATAGAAAGGAAAGTCCAAGAAAGAGAGACTTCCAAAATCATTGTTGAAACAACAACTTGCCATTCAAGTTTTAAAAATTGGCTACAGCCGGTTGCCTAACCCCAAAGAAAGGGATCATATCACATCTGCTTTTGCTAATAAGAAGGAATATATGCTTAAAGTTTCCAAAGTAACCCTCTTTGGAATATTGTAAAAACTCCAAAACTTGAGTAGGGTTAAGTTCACTTTCTTGGTTAAGTTTGATTCTTGAACATAGACTCATAACATTTCACATGTGCAAGTGTGTGTGTGGAAAGGTCTCACGCACTGCTAGTTGTAAATGCACCTAGTTGGGTTGTGGGGCCATTGCATCCAACTAGTCTAACATGGTTGCCCCATAATGAAAGCGAGATTCTCAAAAAACTTGCCACTGCTAGTTGTAAATGCAATTATTTGGGTTGTGAGGCCATTGCATCCAACTAGTCTAACATGGTTGCCCATAATGAAAGCGTGCCATCTAAACATCAAGTGAGACGCCATGTGAATTTCAAGGTTATATTGTGGTTGTACATTATTTTTTTTATCATCTGTCCCAAATGATGATTGGATCGGCATGATTTTTGGGGGCAACTCTATTGGATGGATTTGATGTCATTAAGACACCACAGTAAGCCCCAATTATGTTGACGTAGTTAATAGAGTTTTTCGTTTTTTGTTTCCTTTCTTTTTTTGTGAGTTGTGATCACATAGAATTCCTTTTAGGTTTTGATGATCGGGGTGGAGACGATTTGTTGAAGTGTCATTAGTAATCCCAAATGCATTGTTGTTAACTTTTATAATGCCCTTAAAAGATTAATCCAAGAATTTATTTTTTAAAAAAAATTACTCAGATTTCCTGGCCTTGTTGGGTCGACTCAAAGGCTCAACCAATCTTTACTTAACTCAATGTTTAATAATTAAGTTAAAAATATTTACATAATACTTATTTGAAAGAGTTTCTTTTCTAAAATACATAAAATAGCAAGCATAAATACCTCAATTGCATATGTGCCATTGCCATTCTCTTCGTCTGCCTTTGTAGAGGCTGTGTAGGTTCTTTTTTATTCAATGAATAAATGCTTGATCTAGGAAGGTGACTAAGCCTGAGTTACCACAAGTCCTTTCGGATCAACCAATTCAACAAACCAACTTGATTAGTCTTATCAAGTCTAATCTTTACTGAATATCCCAGTGGCTAGGCTCAAAATCTTGACAGGCCATGAGTTGACTCGACTAGGTTTTGAGTCTAAGTTAGCAAGTTTTAAGGCCTATTTGGCTTTCCTAGAAGTGTGTGTTATTTTTATCTCTTTTTTGGTATTTTTGAATCTAAAAATCACTTTTTAGGTTATAAGTGTGCTTGATTAAATAAGTTTTTTTTAATAAATTTTTTAATTTGTTGTTTTTCTACAACACTTAGTCCCTCGTTTCCTTTAGTTGTTTCTACTTCTACAAACCCACAAAATCCTCTCTCTCTCTCTCTCTCTCTCTCTCTCTCTCTCTCTCTCTCTCTCTCTCTCTCTCTCTCTCTCTCTCTCTCTCTGGTTCGTTAACTGCATACAAGTGTAGAGACATACACCTCCACACATGTGCCATCATGTCACATAGGTCCAAAATCAAATGCATCCACTAGTTGGTACAACCATAATTGCCTCAAATTAATCTGGTCCCCTCTGAAGGTGGGCCCCAATATTGGAAACAAGTAGATGAGTTAGAAAACTTAAGCCAAGTGTTTTAGGGCCCCAATATTTGTTTCGCAAACTGTGGCCCATATGTGCTATGCATCAACCTAATTCTTGGGCTAGGCATTAATGTAGTATTGCCCTTTTAACGGATGGATTGGATCTTGGACCTATGTGCCATGATGGTAAATGCATGGCTAGTACGAGTCTATTAAGATTATATGGGATAAATGTTGGGGACCTTGCACAAAACCTTAGGATCTAGCCCTCCAGAACAAACCAGAATTATGGATAATAAAGCAATGAAAACAATCAATGCATCAATCACACACCACACAAGAGATTTTTACATGGAAAACCCTTAAAGAGGTAAAAACCACGGGACCTCATCCAAATCAACAATCCACTATGAAATAGAACGTTACAACCTTCTTCGCTCACACAGGAGTGGATAAACAATAAGAGAAATAGAGAAAACAGAGAGATCTAACTGATTAAGAGGACATAGAAGCGCTAAGATATAGATTGCACAGTAGAAAACCTCTACGAGCAGAACCTCCCTTCTATAAGTTTCCTCTCTCTCTCTTCCTCTCTCTCTCTCTCACCTTTTAATACCCTAAACCCTTTAGCAAATCCCTTGTAAAGCTTTAAGAAACCCTCTTGTATTCTCTTGTGATCCCTAGAAAACCCTAGGCAACCCCTTTTATAGTTTAGGAAACTTCCCTTTCGCATCCCGGTTGCGAAAGGACTCAAATCCGCAGTTTCACGAAAAATCGCGGAACAAACTGCGTAACCTTCGACTGGTCGAAGCCTGTCCACAACCGGTCCACCTTCGATTGGTCCTGGAATTCCAGGACTGGTCTTAGCCTCTGAGAAAAAATAGCACGAACTCGTTGGACTTTGAGTCATGCCATGGCTCGAACCCATGACCGGTCGAGCGCCTCCCACGACCGGTCGAGCGGGGCTTAAGACCGGTCGAAGACGGGGAAAAAACCTCATCAAATCTTCTCCTTTTTTACCCAGGAGGGATCCACCTTCTTCAAGCCAACCAGGTTTCTACAAACCTCAAACTTGCCCTTGAGCAAAGCCTTGGTCATCATGTCTGACCCATTATCGTCCGTGTGGACCTTCTCAAGCTGTAACACCTTTTGTTCCAAAGTATCCCTGATCCAGTGATACCAAATCTCTATGTGCTTCGACTTGGAATGCTGACTTGGATTCTTGCTCAAGTGTATAGCACTCTGACTATCGCAATAGACCACGTGCTCCTCCTGCTTTAGGCAAGTTCCTGTAGGAACCTCTTCATCCAAAGCATCTCTTTACATGCCTCTGTGACTGCAATGTACTCGGCCTCTGTCATCGACAATGCTACGACCTTCTGTAGCTTGCTCTACCAAGAAACTGTTCCCCCTGCAAATGTGAACATGAACCCTGATGTAGACTTCTTGGAGTCTATGTCGTCTGCCATATCTGCATCTGTGTAGCCCTCTAATACAGGTTTACTGTCACCATAGCATAGGCTCAACCTGGATGAGCCTCTTAGATATCGTAGTATCCATTTTACTGCTGCCCAATGCTCTTTACCAGGATTGGCAAGATACCGGCTGACAACACTAACCGCATACACTATGTCTGGGCATGTACACACCATAGCATATATCAAACTTCCTACCACTGATGCGTAGGGTATCTTCTGCATCTCTTCTACCTTTGCCTTCATCTTGGGACACTGCCTGTCGCTCAATCTGAAGTGACCATCCAGTGGAGTACTGACCGGCTTCGCTGCATTTATATTGAACCGCTTTAGGACTTTCTCAATATACCGTTCTTGTGACAGCCAGAGCTTCCTGCTACTTATGTCACAGGTTATCTCCATTCATATGATTTGTCTAGCCGGGCCCAAGTCTTTCATCGTAACAGACTTTCCCAACTTCTGTTTTAGCCTGTCAATCTTCTTGATGTCTTTTCCCATGATGAGCATGTCATCAACGTATAATAGCAGAACTAAAAAATTACCATCTGAGAACTTGCGCGTGAACACACAGTGGTCCGACTCCGTTCTGTCATACCCATGGTTTAACGTAAATGAGTCGAACTTCTTGTACCATTGCCGAGGAGCCTGTTTCAGCCCATACAAGCTCTTCCTCAGCCTACACACCATATGCTCCTTGCCCTTGACTTTGAACCCCTCTGGTTGGTGCATGTAGATCTCTTCTTCCAGGTCACCATGGAGAAAGGCAGTTTTAACATCTAACTACTCTATCTCTAGATCCATGCTAGCCGCCAACCCAAGCAACACCCGTATGGTGTCATCTTCACCACTGGTGAGAATATCTCCTCGAAGTCTATGCCTTTCCTCTGACCAAAACCTTTCACCACAAGTCTAGCCTTGAACCTCATCTGTGAATTCTTCTACTCAATCTTCTTTCTGAATACCCACTTGTTGCTCAAAGCTTTCTTGCCCTTAGGCAATTTCACCATATCATAGGTGTGGTTCTTATGCAAGGATTCCATCTCCTCTTGCATAACTTTTAACCACTCCCCCTTATGCTCATCGGTTAGGGCCTCAGAATAATCTTCTGGCTCTTCCCCATCAGTTAACATAATGTACTCATGCGGTGAGTACCTCTTGGACGGCTGTCTGTCCCTAGATGACCTCCTCACCTGTGGCTCAACAGGTGGATCAAGTGGGGGCTGCTCCCCTGGTCTATCTTCTGAAGGAACTCTCTCATCCTCTGCACCTTGCTGTACTCCCTCATCATCAGGTACCATGGGAGGAGTAACCGGATCCATGTCCTCTAGCTCACCTGAACTACGCTGGTTCTTCTCTGGCTTACCAATGTCTTCGATACACTGATCTTCAAAGAATACCACATCTCTGCTCCTGACGAGCTTCCTCTCGGTCGGATCCTACAACCTGTAACCGAACTTTTCATCACTGTACCCTAAGAACACACACTGCCTGATCTTTATATCGAGCTTAGACCTCTCGTCCTTTGGTACGTGAACGGATGCCCTGCATCTAAACACCCTAGGATGACTATACGATGGATCATGTTCAGTCCACACCTTCTCAGGTACTTCTCCATTCAATGGGGCTGATGAAGACCTGTTTATCAAATACACCGCTGTGCGCATTGCTTCTTCCCAGAATGTCTTGGGCAATTTCGCATGGGATAACATGCATCTGATTCTTTCAACAATGGTGCGATTCATTCGTTCAGTTACACTATTATGCTGGGGGGTCTTGGGAACCGTCTGTTCATGTCGTATACCCAGGGACTTGCAGTACTCGTGAAAGTCGCCAATGTATTCACCACCATTGTCAGTGCAGATGCACTTCAATGATCTACCTGTTTCTCTCTTGACCATAGCATGAAACAACTTAAACACACCAAAGACCTCGTCCTTGGATTTTAAAGCATAAACTCAAACCCTCCTAGATGCATTATCTATAAAAGTAACAAAATACAATGCCCCACCCAAGGTTTTTGTCCTCATAGGACCACAAACATCAGAATAAACCAAATCTAATGCATGCACTTTATTAACATGAGAAGCAGATTTAACAAATGAAACTCTATGCTATTTCTCTGATAAACAATCAAGACAGATTTTGAGAGGTGTACCTATCATGTCTGGAAGGAGCCGCTTCTTTGCTAGTACCTGAAACCCTTTTTCACTCATGTGGCCTAGACGCATGTGCCATATGTCAATAGCTGAATCTTCCACTACGTTCAACCCACCCTTGTACATACTGACACTTGTCTTGTACAGGGTGCAACACTTCTTCCCTTTGACCGCGATCAACGAACCCTTGATGAGCTTTCATCGCCCACCAGCAAACCGGCTTTCATAGCCATCATCATCCAGCCTTCCCGTCGACATCAAGTTGAGGCGAAGGTCTGGGATATGTCTCACATCCCTGAGAACCAATGTGTAGCCCACATCAGTTTTCACACAAATATTACCGACTCCCACGATTTTTGATACACCAAAATTTCCCATCTTCATAATCCCATAGTCACCTGACTTGTAGCTTGTGAAGGAGTTCCTGTGTGGAGTCGCATGAAAAGAAGCTCCCAAGTCTATCACCCAGTCGGTGCCCTGACTCATAGCCGTGAGATATACATCATGATCTGCAGAAAGAATAACTACCATGTCGCCATCTGAAGCGACCGCAGTGGAATCTGATTCATCTTCCTTCCCTTTTCCTTTCTAATCGTTCTTCTTACCATGACATTCATGCTTGTAGTGGCCCTTCTTGCCACAATTCCAGCATTCAACATCTTTTCTATTACTCGACTTGCCTCTTGATTTATCTCGGGCCTTCCCGCCCTTCCTGTTCTTTCCTCTCCCCCATTCCTGTGTCACAAGAGTCTCTTGCTAAGTAGACCCCTGAGACTTCCTCCTTGTCTCCTCATTGAAGAGACAACTGGTTACCTGTTCCATGGATATCTTTCCTTCTAGCGCGGAGTTACTCAGAGACACCACCAATGTCTCCCAACTGTCAGGCAATGAACTAAGCAATAGTAAAGCCTGCAATTCATCATCCAGGACCATCTTCATAGAGGTGAGTTGGTTCACTATATTGTTGACCTCATTCATGTGCTCGGCCACAGAACCATCATCCTTGAACTTGAGATTCACAAGTCGCCTTATTAGAAAAATCTTATTACCGGCTGTCTTCCTCTCATACAACCCTTGTAATTTCAGCCATAGGCTAGCGGCTGAGGTTTCCGTAGACACATGGTGGAACACAGAATCATCCAACCATTTTCTAATAAACCCCACCACCTTTCGGTCCATCTTCTTCCAATCATCATCAGTCATATCATTGGATTTTGCTGATATGCCTAAAATTGGAGAATATAGGTCCTTGCAATAAAGCAAGTCCTCCATCTTAGCCTTCAATATGGTCCAGTTAGAACCATTGAGGCTGATCATCCTTGATGAGCCACCTTCCATAATTCCAAACCGATCCTACCCGTTCAATGAACTTAGCTCTGATACCACTTTGTTGGGGGCCTTGCACAAAACCTTAGGATCTAGCCCTCCAGAACAAACCAGAATTATGGATAATAAAGCAATGAAAATAATCAATGCATTAATCACACACTACACAAGAGATTTTTACGTGGAAAACCCTTAAAGAGGTAAAAACCACGGGACCTCGTCCATATCAACAATCCACTATGAAGTAGAACGTTACAACCTTCTTCACTCACGCAGGAGTGGATAAACAATAAAAGAAATAGAGAAAACAGAGAGATCTAACCGATTAAGAGGATATAGAAGCGTTGAGATATAAATTGCACAGTAGAAAACCTCCATGAGCAGAACCTCCCTTCTATAAGCTTCCTCTCTCTCTTCCTCTCTCTCTCTCACCTTTTGATAGCCCTAAACCCTTTAGCAAATCCCTTGTAAAGTTTTAAGAAACCCTCTTGTATTCTCTTGTGATCCCTAGAAAACCCTAGGCAACCCCTTTTATAGTTTAGGAAACTTCCCTTTCGCATCCCGGTTGCGAAAGGACTCAATCCGCAGTTTCGCGCAAAATCGCGAAACAAACTGTGTAACCTTCGACTAGTTGAAGCCTGTCCATGACTGGTCCACCGTTGACTGGTCCTGGAATTCTAAGACTGGTCTTAGCCTCCGAGAAAAAATAGCACGAACTCGTTGGACTTTGAGTCGTGTCAGGGCTCGAACCCACGACCGGTCGAGCGCCTCCCACGACTGGTCGAGCGGGGCTCAAGACCGATCGAAGACGGGGAAAAAACCCCATCAATAAAGAAAATGTATTGTATATAATAAAAATCATTAGATAAAAACCTAAGATAGAAATGAGAATATATTAATAAGTAGCTTGGACAAGCGCAGCAGGAAGTGAACACTTCAGGTAGTCATGCAGTAGTCGATTCCATGAGCTCATCTCAAAAGTGGACCGGGAGAAAATTTGAAATTTAAAATTTCATCTTCCTCCGTTCGGCCAGAGCCCCGCCGCTTCAATCTCGCTGACCATCTCAAGTAATTGCTTTAGCTAATCTGCGGCCTGTAGTTGATGCATCCTCTTTTTTATCAGAAGCGATCCCTATTTCCATCCCCCATGGTTTTTACCACTGATACTTGGTAGTTGGTTAGAGGGAGGCGAGGCCTCCGATCTGATAGAAATCCCTCCAATGGCGCATAGACTACAGCCCTCCCCTCCCCAAACAGAAGGTACATCAGCTCCCACAACAGAGTTTTTAACCTCTTCATCAGGAACATCTCCTTCGATACAACTATGGAAGACCTTTTTCGTATTTTCAGTAAATTCGGTAAGGTCTTATAAACATATATCTCAATGTTTCTTGGTTCTCTTAAACCTAAGGGCTATGGTTTTGCTCGTTTTCGTTATGAGCAGGATGCAAAAAATGCCTTGGATGTCTTGAACGGCAAAAGGATTGATGGTATGCTTGTAGAAATTTGATGGGCCAAGAGGTCAGCAGCCCAATCCAGGATCCCTCAAATCTAGCCCAGCTCATCTCAGATAATCGAGAAACCGCCTCTCAATCCGACTTTTTCCTTCACGAATGATGTTACCTCAAAGTCACATCCACGCCCTTCCAATCATCTTCAGGAAGATATAGTAGCTACCATTGCCGATCGCAGATCAGTTGAGACTAGATTAGAGGCTCTAAAATGGGGAGTGGTAATTACAGTTCTGGTCCAGAAATCTCGATTCTTCATATCCAAAGCGCCATCCGCAACTCAGTTTTTGGCCCTTCTATTGGGGAAAGCACGAGTCTCCAAACTCAAATTCTCTTACTATGGATATCCAAACCGGCTCAAGACAAATTCCTGTCAGACATGGCACTTCATAACTCCTCCAACATTACGAACATAGCCAAATGGCCCCTGAGGAGTTGCCTGGAGGAGGAGTCTGGCTGAGGTTATACGGCATACCGGCATATGCTTGGATGGAATCTGTCCTGCTCGATTTGGGAAATCAGCTGGGAAGGGTGACCCATATAGACTCGATAAGCACGTACAGAATTTTCTAGTGTTTCACTCGAATCAAAGTGGTCATTCGTCCAGGAACCAATCTGCAGAAGGTCCTGTCCCTTTAGGTCCTAGGGAGATGTTTCCTAGTAATGATTGAAATAAAACCCATTGTTAGATCCAGGGCCTCTTTGCCTGCTCCTATATCCAAGGAAAGCACAAAACAATGGGTGATGAGGAGGTTTACCTCCGCTGTGACAGCTAGACATTCATGTCCCTCACATGTTCATGACATTGTTAAAGAGAAGGAACTCATCGACCCGGACTTGCACTGTTTGCAACATATCAACTCTTAGATAACACCTCAACAACATTCCTCCCCATCACTGACTACAACTCATCAGAAAGAGAATGACAAGGCAAAGGAAGGAGCCCATATAATTCACATTGTTGCGGCTCGTCATGATCCAGATCAATGCCAGGGAGGTGATGCAGCAGATACTCAGATTCCCCATCAACGCCTGGACGGTGAATTTGTGATTGCGGTTAGTAGAACAGCACAGGATATGGGAACTGCTATCACCTCTCATCCGTGCCTTAGAGGTGGGGTAGCAGACTCGCTTGTTCCAGCCCAAGGCCAGGGAAGGAAGTAGGATTGTCCTGTGCATGAACTTGCGCAGGACTGCGGCCCAAGTCTTCGCTCAGTTCAGGAGGGAGGGTCAACCCTTTGGTCTCGTCCTCTGATCAGGCCAGATATCTGCCTCCCTCCTATTAAAAACACAACCAATCCTACAAAAACCTCGGCAATGAGTGCCAATCCTCTACAATAGCCACTTCCTGACTATAGACCTGTTGAAAAATCCCTGATCATATGCCCCAGCCCATCTCTCCTGCAATGCCAGCATCTCAGTCCATTGCACCAATCCAATTTTCAGTGACAACTAAACATAATGGATCTATCTAAAGAGCTTTTTCCTTTGGATCCTACCCTTATTGCAGCTTCTCATCTGGGAGATCAACGAGACATGGACTTGGGGCCAACACACAGCAGCAAAAAGGTAAACAATTATAAATGTCGTAGAGCTAGATCGGAAGGAAATTCTCCCTATAAGTTTGGGGAACATATCATTCAAAAGGACATTGATCTCCCATCATATGCAAATTCAGAAAATGACTCAGAATAGGGTATGACCGAAAGCCAGGGACCTTCAAATCCATTTCTTTTACAGAGAGGCTCACACTGTCCAGGAGAATTCAGATCCCTAGGGAGTAGGAACTTGCTGCTACACCAGCACTTGGAGGTTGATTTATCTCCCTTCTTTACAAACCAAGAAAATGCAATTGATATTGTAAGGAACAAAATCAGACAGGACCAATCAAAAACAACAAATCAAAAGGAGTGTGATCAAGTGCAGAATGAAGTAGCATATCAGCAACAGCAAACAACCCAGGAAAATCAAGTAAGCCAGAAAGGAAACCATCAAGGAAGCCTGTCAACCAATCGGAATAAGGTCCCGAGCAAACGACCGTGGATTTTCTACAGTAAAGGGGACTAGGATTCTAAATTAAGACGCATCAAACGTCAGGCAGTGAACATGGGATGTGTCATGGATGGATAAAATTCTTATGTGGAACACCCGAGGTGTTGAAAACTGCAGAACAATCAAAACACTGAAACACTTGATATCAACTCATAGCCCATGGATTGTGGTGATCCTTGAACCAATGATCAACGATGCTAGTAGAGTGATAATTGGTATCACTTTGGGCTTTCACCTCTCTTTCTTGAATGTTGAGGAGGGGGGAAAGATCTGGTTTTTCTACAAAAACTCTGCTTCCTGTTTAGTTATAAAGGCAACTAACCAGCTATTATCTGTAATATGGAATTTCAAATCTTGCAGATCTCCATCAACCTAACCTGTATCTACGCTAGCTGCTTCAGGCTCATCAGGAAGCTTCTCTGGGAGGATCTGGCGGATCTGTCCATCTTGTTGCAAGGCCCTTAGGGTGTCGGCAGGGATTTCAAAGCTGTCACTGAAGCATCAGAAAGACGAAGTAGAGGAATATTCGATAAATATAGTGCCAGGGATTTCTGTGAGGCGATTGACAACGTTAGCCTATCTGATGCAGGTTTCAAGGGGCCGCGTTTCACATGTTGCAACAATCAGTCCGGTAACTCTATAAGTTGGGCTGGGCTTGACAAAATGCTTATTAACTCAGCCTGGGCTTCCTCTTTTCCGACTTTCCAGGTTGATCATCTTCCAAGGACTAACTCAAACCACGGCCCTCTCCTTCTTTCCTTTCCTCATCCCTCGCCGACCGCACCTAAGCCTTTTAAATTTCAGAGGATGTAGACAATGGATAACTATTTTATGCAGGTGGTTAACGAGGCCTAGATCAATGTAGACTCCTATCATCCAGTCTTTAATGTCGTAGCCAAGATGAAAAAGGTGAAAGCGCAGCACAAAATCTAGAACATGGAGCATTTTGGTGATTTTTTAAGAAGCTAAAGACAGCAGAAGTAGAGGTGGCTAAGCTTGATCGGTAGCTCCATCAATCTGTCCTACACCAGGATGAATTCTCATCCTTACAAAACAAATTTCAGGAAGCTTCAAATCAGCTAAATCAGTGGGAGATTAAACATGAGATCTTCGAGAAACAGAAATCCAGATCCAGCTGGCTAAGAGAGGGGCACTGCAACACTAAATATTTTCATGCAACAGCCACTGAGCGTCAACAGAGAGCCAGGATCTCTAACATTCAGCTACAATCAGGTGCGGTTGTGACAGATCACAAAGACATCAAAAGGGAAGCCAACAACTACTTTGAAGAGCTCTTTAAGGGAAGATCCTATCAGATAAATTCGGATTTGCTGGATTTGGTGCTTAAGCTTGTAACGCAAGACATGAACAATTTTCTTACTGCTCTGCCTACCATCCAAGAGGTTAAAGCAGCCATCCCGTCTGACAGTGCGCTTGGGCCGGATGGTTTCTCTGGAATCTTCTACACCGCTTGTTGGGACATCATTGGTCGGGACATCCACAAAGCCATAGCTTATTTCTTCCAGGGTGATAAAATTCCTCGTGTAGTCAATTCCACGCTTATCTGCTTGATCCCCAAGAGGGAGGCCCCGAGAAAATGAACTGATTTCAAACATATAAGCTTATGCAACTACCTTTACAAAATCTTCTCTAAGATCATTGCAGTTCATCTCAGTGGTTTTCTCCCTGTCCTGATTTCTCTAGAACAGGGTGCTTTCATCAAAGGAAGATCAATCTCAAAAAATATTGCTCTTTCCTAGGAATTGTTCAGGGAAGTGAATAGAAAGAACAGAGGAGGAAATGTGGTGCTAAAACTAGATACGGAAAAAGCATACAATAAAGTCGATTGGAACTATCTAAAACAAGTTTTGCTCCGTTTCAGTTTCTGCGACAGGTGGGTTCACGTAGTTGAAAATTGTTGGGCCTCCTGCTGGTTCTCTATTCTTATAAATGGGGAAACGACTGGTTTTTCAAATCCTCTTGCGGGTTGAGATAAGGTGACCCCCTTTCGCCGAGTCTTTTCATTTTGGGGGCAGATGTCTTGAGCCGTAGCCTCCATAACTTGATGTCAAATGGCAGCTACCTTCCTTTCTCGCTAGGGAGGGGCTGCCCACGGACTTCTCACCTCCTCTACGCAAATAATACCCTCCTCTTGCTTAATGGTGGAAGGACTTCTATGAGGAAAATCACAGCTTTGTTGGAGGAGTACCAATCAGCGTCGAGGCAACTTATTAACAAAGAAAAAAGCTCCTTCCTCTGCTCGGACAAGATCCCAGCCTTCAGGATTTGTGTTATCAGCTCTTTACTTGGAATTGCCAGATCCACAGGCATGTTTTACTACCTTAGAGTTCCTCTACCTGTTGGTAGGCTAAAATCCTCTACTTTTCAGCCTTTGATGGACAAAGTTGGGGGTCGTATTAAGGGTTGGATAGCCAGATTTTTATCTCAAGTAGGGAGAATGGTCCTTATTAAGCATGTGCTGAGTAGTATCCCTATTCACTCTATGGTTGCCTCTTGTATTCTAAATCAGGTCCTGGCCGATCTTGACAGAAGATTTGCCTCATTCTTTTTGGGGGTGTAGTGAAGGCAAAAGAAAGTTACATTGGAAGAGTTGGAAAACTATCTCAGTGCCTAAGGAAGAAGGTGGTCTCGTTATCAGGAAGCTCGCCGATGTGATGCAAGCCTTTAACATTAAAATGGCATGGGTGCTAAAATTTCATAAAGATTCCAGTCTCTGGTCCTCATTCATGACAACTAAATATAATTTCTCCAATGAACCGATGAGGGCTGATCTCATCCAGAGAAGAGCTTCCCCTTTCCTTAAGAGGATCCTTAATAAATTTTCATTCATTAATGACAAGGTTCAATGGAATGTTGGCGCAGGTGAATGCAGTTTTTGGTAAGAAAATTAGACAGGACCCCTTCAGAACTTTCTGTCGTTAGATGTTGTAGCCACCGTCCAGCCCCTGAAGGTTAATCAAGTGTTGGGGCCTAGGGATCCACTTCCACCATCGATTGCCTTGTCCATGCTCCCTAATGAGGTGACTGATTTCATCTTCCACCATGGTTTTTGCATCTCAGCTGAACCCGATTATCCCCTGTGGCCTTTCACCTCTTCAGGTTCCTTTTTCATCAAGACCGCTTGGGACGTTAGTAGGCTAACTGGCCCCACAAAGGGTTGGGCAAGGTGGGTCTAGCACGATCAGCTTCCACCTAAAATCTCTCTCTTCCTTTGGAGGCTTCTCCAAAATGTAGTTCCCCTTCAGCTTGCAGTCCAAGCTAAAGGCGTTTCCCTTGCCTCAAAATGTTTGTGCTGCAGAGACAGATCCGACCCGGGCCCAGACGCAGAATCACATACCCATCTTTTTCTAGACAGCGAGATTACAAAATCGGTTTGGAATTTCTTTGGTGTGCAGGTGGGGATCTCCATCATCCAGGCATTGACGGTAGAATCCAGAATCATTTAATGGAGAAGTGCCTATGCTGGTAGGAGAAACCAGGGGAAGCGTCCCTGTGTTTATTTTGTGGGAGCTATGGAAATCTAGGAATGGGGCTTTTTTCAATGACAAGTTGATGAACCACCATTCGATCATAGCTAAAGTCCTCTGGTAGCTGTCTTACGACGAGGAGGAGGTTGCGAGATACAGGTTCGCCCAGCGCCTTCAATCTATGGATGGGCTTCGATCAGTTAGAGATTCCTGTCGTAAACAATCGGTGCCAACAGTTATCCGATGGCAAAAACTACCCGCTAGTTAGGTAAAAGTCAATGTCACAGATCTTCTAGAGGAAACCCGAGCTTGGCAGGGAGAGGTGGTGTTTGTAGAAACGGCAAGGGGGATTTTATCTTTGGATTTGCTTCAGGTTATGGTCTTATGACAAACATTGGTGCTGAGTTCAGGGCAGCCCATGATGGAATCCTTTTGTGCTTGGAGAAAGGTTTCTCCCAAATCATAGTGGAATCAGATTCAGATATGGTGATTAAGGTCTTTAATGAGGGGGCTAAAATTGGCTGGATATGGAAAGGTTGGAGAACCCTTACTGAGAGGCTCCGTGGTCTCACATCGGTGGCTTTGAAGCACATCTTTAGGGAGGGCAATGGCACGGTGGACGGCCTTGCTTGAGTGGGTAGTGTGTCCCAATCACGGTTATTTTTCTCCAGTTCTGTTGATCTTCCTCGACATGTACGGGGCGTCCTTTTCCTCGATAAGGTGGGGCTTGGAGCAATTAGGGAGAGGAAGATTTAAATTGTACCCCCTCCCCAGTTTCCTTTTTTTGAAATTTTCCTTTTTTTTTCCTTTGTTCGGCCTTTATGATAGATCTTCCTTTGGTCCTTTTTTTGGAGGAAGATCCGAAGCGTTGTAATTTTTTGTCTAGATTGAATATATCTCATACTTTTCAAAAAAAAATATCAATAAGTAGCTTGAAGCTCACACAATAGAAATATAAGAAATTAAAGAAAAAAAAAAGCATAAATATGAAAAACATCATTCTTACCTCCCTACACAAAGAACTGATCCCCACATATTGAATTTATGAAATTGCAGGAAAATGTGAGATACCTTGATTAAGTCTTATGTTAAAATGTTAGATACTAAAATTAAAACAATGCAAATGAAATTTGATACATATAGAATGCCAACTGGATGCTTTATTTGTTAGTACATTGATTTTTGCACCTATTTATTAATTTCGTGTATCAGTGAGTTAGTTGAGCACTTGGAAGTTGAAGACTGAAGGCGCTAGAAGACATGAAACATAAATGAGTAAATAACAGGTAAATCACTAGGTACCTTGGTGACCCCAACCTTAAATCCAAAACAACCTAGCCTCTAGATAATCATTCCCTAATAGGAAAACCTTCAATTGATTATTCATTAGCCTTTGGAGTTCATTTAAAACATGATAAAAAAAGCTAATAAAGATTCAGAGCTACAGTAAATCAAACATTTCAAAACAACAGACTCTTAGGAGAATTCGATTGAAGCTCGATCGATCGGGTCGATCGATCGAACTTGGCCAAAACTATACATGGTTATCTCTGGACTATCTCGATGACTCTCGAGCAAAGCTTGATTGAGTCGATCGTTGAACATGGCCAAAATAGTTCAGTGAGTTCAATGGCCTAAATCAATAAAGTTCGATCAATTGATGGCCCTCAGTCAATCAATCAAAGTTGACATTTTTTACCCCTTTCATAGTCGTAGCTAACCGAAATCTATATAAAGGGCATTCGAGCATTAGGTATTCTAATGGGTTTTTGTGCAATATAAGGCTAGGTGATTCCTCACTCATATCCCTCATCCTAAGCCTTTAAACTTATGGGATCTAAGTCATCCTCTTGAGCTTTACCACTCTAATAAGGATTCCAACCTCCATTGTAAAGATAATCTTAGTCTCCACCATTTTTTAAAGATTAGACACTAAGCCTATAAGTATATCCTTGTCTACATGGGAGTGTACGTATAGGTTAGTGGTTAGCCTGGGAGAAACCATTGTAAAGGTTAGAGGTGAACTTCATTTAAAATCTCTAATAGTGAAAAATCGGTACACTCGAGGAAAATGCATCCGCCATGAGTAGAGTAGGAAAACCAAACTACTATATATGCTTGTGTTTATGATTATCAATGGAGAACATTTCTATTTATTCTTATGAGATTAATTTGCTAAATATGATTGCATAATTAGATATATGCTAGCTAGGTGTTGAATAGTAACCAAATCTCACATACAAGATCACTATCTTTCTTTATAAACTAATAGCTTATAATGTTACATCCATTATAGTATATGTGGTTAGACCCACTTTGGCTTAGAAGCCTAAAGTGTTAATTGCCTAAATAGTTTAAATCCCCCCCCCCCCCTCTCATGCTTTTTGCGTGTCAAGGTAGACAATCCACGCAATTTCATTATTAAGAACTATATCAAGAAGATGAAACAAATAACGATAGATTTGTGGAATGCAGATTGTGTTTTAACAAATAATTTAAAAAATCATCGTAATTTTTCGATCTTTGTCAAATTCTTGGACTCATATTAAAGACATCATGAATCATAATAAGATAATTTAACCCTTTAAACTTAGTTCATTATTTAACATGAAATAGAAAAACATTCAATCCAGAAGTAATGTGGTTTTGCCTATTTAATATCCAAAAAAAAAAGATATTCAGTTAAAGAAAAAGTTTGGGATAATAGAAAAACAGATGTTCCCAACAATCAATTTAATCCAACTTACGTTCACTCATTTCTCTACATTTCCATTCATATTCACTTTGTTACCAACAATGACCATCCCGGCACCAACCATATCCACATCAAAATAGATGTTACCCATTTAAGTACCACACATGAAACCTCCACACAACCCCATGATACACATGACAGATAAGGGATTGATTCCTACTTTGTGTGTGGATAAAAGGGTTGTAGGGCCAAGACTTGTATCTAAACATTGCAGAAAGTATGTAATACACCACGTTTCAAAACTGTGTTATGGGCATGAACTGACAAGATCCTTGAACCTTTCCCAACATTGGAAGAATGTCTCATCCTCCTTTTGGGTGAAGTTCATGATTGACTTTCTAAGGATGTTTGTCTTATGATGTGGAAAAAATTTCTTTATGAACTCCCTTATCATGTCATTCCATGTGCCAATAGATCTAGGACGTAGTGAATGCAACCATGTCTTAGCTTTTTCTTTCAAGGAAAAGGGAAAGAGTTTCAATCTGACCATGTCCTCAGACACGTTAGGAAAATATAAAGTGGCTATGATCTCATCAAACTCTTTCAAGTGTAAATATGGACTTTCATATTTAAGTTCATGGAATTTTAAAAGGTGTTGGATCACCCTCATCCCGTGTTTTCTGGAAAAACCATACATAAGGGCGTGCTCACCCCTGCTGATTGTAAATAATCTAGCAAAGTACGAGGTGGGGGTGCTTGATGCATCTCATTCTCATCCTGGACTTCCTCAGTCCTAGGTTGAGGTTGTTGATTTACCGGTTGATTTGCAGTTATCACTTCAATTAACTCTGAGGATCTCGAGTGGTGTCTAATCCTGTGATGGATAGATAACTCCTCAATCAATCCTCCTTCACTCAAAAGACATTGAGTGTTGTCACGGACCCACTTGGGCATGAACTGCTCTGAGCCCTCAATTTCAGATTCTAACCAAAACCTAAAAGAGAGAAAGGAAATAGAAATCTAAAAAGAGAGAAGAAATTAGAAAGAAGTTACCAAATTAGAAGTTCCTAAATTAAAATCCTACAAAACAAAACAAAACAAGTCAGTTTCTAAAAACAGAAATTCTAAAATTAGAAAGTTTCTAAAAACTATTTAGGAAAGTAAACTAGTTTCTAAAAAAAGAAAGTTTCTAAAAACAAAAAATAGAAAGTTTCTAAAAAAAATTAGATTCTAAAATCAAATCAGGAAAGTTTCTAAACCAAGAATTAGAAAGTTTCTAAAAAAAAATAAAAAAATAAAAAAATAAACCTTAATCCTAAAAATAGAAAAATAGAAAAACTCTAATCTTAACCTAATTCCAAAACTAGTTAATCTTAGAAAAATGCAACCATTAGTCCCCGGCAACGGCGCCAAAAACTTGTTCACAACCCCAAGTGTAGGGTCGCGATGTAGTAATAATTTCAGTGAGACCGAGGTCGAATCCATAGGGACTAATCTCGTGTGTTTTCTAAGAGCAACTAGAACTAGAACTAGAAGAAGACGAAAACCTAAATTTGGAATAAGTGAGAGAGTAATTGTGAAAAACTTAATGAAAAACTTGCGAAATTCAAAAGAGGGAAACTAGGGTTTCTAAGGATCCACTTGTAGAAATAAGGGAGATCTATGCTTGATTCACGAACACAACTGGAATCAGAGTCTCATCTTTATCCAATTGGAAGATATCTTATTAAGAATCAAATCTGAACTTACTTTGATCTAGTTCTCAATGGATGAGAGGTATGAGAACTAGAAGTGATTCCATCACAAAACCATGCCCATGGGACAAATCAAACAACAGAATTTACCAATTCACAATCAATCTGAGAGAATTGTGAGTTAGGGAGGATTTCATCATCCAACCATGCCCAGTGGATGATGGCGAACAACAGGATTTCCTAAATTCAATCTCAATAATGAAAAGAACATACTCAAAGCTATCGCAGATCTATTGTAATTTAAGTCACAACAAACCATTAAAAACTGCAAGTATTCCTTCTAATCAAACTAGAATCAAAGAGAGTTCAATATAAACATGAATCAAAGCAATAGAAAACATCCCATCATGCTACAAGCTTCACCTCTTAGCCCTAGCTAAGAGGTTTAGCCAACCACAGACATGATTGAACTAGAATCTCTTAAGAAAAACATTTTAAAAAATAACTAAGTGAAGAAAAACTCTTGATGATGGCCTCTCCACACTTTTGCTCCCTGCTCCCTTTCTCCTCTTGCTTACACTACCCCTAAGTCAGATAGATGGGGTTTATTTATAGGGAGCAGATTTTTCAGAAGGTTCTTGCGTGAATCACTTTCCAACCAGGAGTCGAACGTCTTTCCTGCGCACCCTATTTCTACACAGGGACGATCGGACATCGTTCGTGGTCCACTGTGCTACTTTCAATCCCATCTGCCAGCATGAGGACGGTCTAAACCTCTTTCCTAGCATCTGGATGGTCTGAATCATGGCCCTGATCCGGACCTTGATCGTCCAACAGTCTGTAGTGGTCCGAGCTGTCCGCAATTCACGCTTGCACTCTCTATGGAAGTTCTTGGATCTGTGATGGTTGGTGGGCCCATGATCAGTGCAGGTAGGGAAATTCATTCCATCCATTGGATTTCCCTTGCCGTTTTGATCTAACCTGCCCTATCGCGAATTAGATCCGTGGTGGTTCGGAAGGTTTCCCTCGCTGCCGTTTATTCTATGTTTGAACAGTTGGAAGCCGATCTTGCTGCATCTTTTCCACCTTCTCTTCTAAGCTTTGATCACAAGACCTGTGGGATTTTAATGGACAATCTGGATCGATCCTAGGAGTCAAGATGGCGGCCCATCTGCAATCGTCCGCAAGCCTCTGTTTCAAAATCCTGTTGCGAGAGATTCGCTGGGGGAGAAGATGCGGGTCAATGCCGCTAGGTAAGGCACGATTTGCCTTGCTTTGACTAGGTCCACAGTCCTTGTATACTACGAGTGTGTGTGTGTTGTGCACACGCACCTTGTAGGTGGGGTCCGTGATGGTGTTCCGAAGAAATCCACACCATCCATTCATTCTTCCATCTAATTTAAGGGGTTGAGCCCAAATTTGAAGCATATCCATAGGTCGTGTGGTCTGGTGATTCTTGAGTGTTAAATTCATGCTTTTAGCATCCTTTCGAATCCAAGTTCTTGAATTCACCTTGCAATACAAACATGATTAAAATAGAACATTAAGTGTTATCATGTTCGTAAAACCAAGTAATAAATTGTGTTTAATATGCAATATTTGACCCTCAACATGGGGAGCATCATGTATGCTCAAGTCTGCACGCGACCGGATATTACCTTTGTAGTTGGAATGTTGGGCAAGTATTTATTCAATCTAGGAATGCAACATTGGATAGCTACAAAGAAGGTGTTGCGCTACCTAAAAAGAACAAAGGACTTCATACTCATATATAAAAGGTCTTATCATTTAAAGTTGGTTGGATACTTAGATGCAGATTATTTTGACTATGTTGATATAAAGAAGTTCACCTCAGCTGGCTACATATTTATGATGGTTAGTGGAGTTGTGTATTGGAAAAGCATGAAATAGTCGATCATAACCTCATCCACCATGGAAGTTGAGTTCATTACTTTTCATGAAACATCTAATCAGGCATTGTGGTTACATCATTTCTTCTCAGGTTTGCAAGTACTGGAGCATATCCTGAAACCATTGGGAATCTTTTGGGATAATTCAGTTGTGGTTTCCTTCTCTAGTAACAACAAGCATTTGTCAAGGTCGAATCATATCAACATCAAGTACTATTTTGTTATGAAGGAGAGAGTTCAAAATCGTCCAGTGTCTGTGGAGTTCATCGGCATTAAACAAATGATTGTGGATCCGCTCACTAAATGACACTCCTTATCACGCCATTTCAAGAGCATGTAACATTTATAAGAGTCATCAATCACACAGATGTATTCAATTGGTGGGAGTTAAGAGTGTTTTCTTTTCATAGACATTAAAGAGATCTCATTAATAAAATTTTGATGATTATGATATAAAAGTTAATTTCTGTTTCTCTCTAAATATACACAATTTATTCTGAGTAAGCAAAATTAAAATCGTGTCTCGTTTAAGACATTTAAAAACTCCAGGACTTCTTAAGCATAAACACATATCATAACACTGAATGGGTAATCCTTATATCACACTCTAGTTCCCGATCTATGTTGTTAAGACTGCTAGTATTTGTAACCACGCTTAGTCTTACTTCACCAATATTAAATGTTGTGATGCCTACCGCAGTCTAATATTAGTAGTCTTAATGGACCAAATTGTTATAGTGTTGCCCGTATTATTCAACAATTATTGGTTAACCATTTGGTTGTTTTCTAAAACATGTTTTCGAAATTAATGTTGAACATTAATCAACGTGGCCCAAGCGGGAGAATGTACGAATTTTATAAGGTGGGCCTTATTGATCAATAGTATGAATTTTCCTACGGATTAGATAATATAATCTAGAATACCAGTGGACCCCACAAAGTTGTGATTTATCTAAAACTGTGTAAGGGGTAGTGTGCTACAACTATGTCACACACAATGTTCTAGTTGGACTAGGATTAACAAATTCGTGTGGAGCCTAAGGGAGAGGAGTTTCGATGGGTTTCAAACTCCTCGACCCTCTAAACTATATAGATATATATGGGTCCCCAAACCTACATACAACTGAAGCTTCTATTCTCATTCATGTGCTTCTATAAGGATCCAAGGTGCCGAAGACTACGACATCAAGTATACAGTAATGGCGTCCCAATCAAGTACATCACTAATTCAGTTATCATATCTCCATACTCAATGTATAGTACGATCCTTTACAATTCCACATACAGTGTATAAACTATTTACAACAATGGTACACTAATGACTCTAAAAGACCCTTCAAAATATTATTGAAGTTCTAACCAAGATAACATTAATAGAAACTGTCCGACTTGGTAAAAAGCCAACTCAGTTCCGTTATCGTTATTAGTTCAATGTTTCATATCTTAGTTCATATTCTGCTAATGTATGAAGGGGTCTTTTTTAAATCTTTCATTTAGAAGTCCAGTGATGGTCCATCTCCCAAGAAATCTTTCCTTTGGGAATTCAATGTGAATTAGGCCATTAAAAGGCCTTAATCTTATTTTTTGAAAACCTTTAGGGCCTGTTTGGATTCGTGCATATGGGTGTATTGTATTGTATTAAAGGGGTTAAAATACATTATACAGTGTTTGGTTTGAAGTTGAGATCCGTGGAACACCACGCGCGCGAATACATCTTTTATTCAAAAAATCATAACAACGGTAGTGTATTATTAGACATCTCTGTTTCCTTCAGTACAACCTATTCAAAACGCTGTATTCGCGTGCGATAGAGGCAGAGTACTCTCTCTCTCTCTCTCTCTCTCTCTACTCTCTCTCTCTCTCTCTCTCTCTCTCTGCTTCCCTCCCCATTCAATTCCACCCAAAACCCCCCATCACCTTCTCCCATTCTTCCCAAAGAAGAAAAAGAGAGAAAAATAAAAAAGCGTCCCGAATCCCGTCACACAAAACAGAAAAAATCCCAAATTCATCTCCCCCTGTGGCCCACCATCATGATCACTTCCTCATCTTCTTCCCCATCTTCGATCATCGATTGCCTCTTCCAACACTCCCTCTACGATCTCATCAAATCTCTCCAATCCCAACTCGTCCCCGAATCCAAGCTCATCAGCAAAGCCCTTAACGAGATCCGCCATGAGCTCAAATGCATCGATCTCACCACCAAATTCGTCCCCCTTCAGAAACTCACCTTCCTTTCCTCCATCCATTCAGTGGACCCCAGCTTCGCCTCATTCCCCACCATCGAGCTCCTCTCCTCGCCCCGCTTCTCTCACAAGAAAACTGCCTCCCTCTCCTTTCACCCTGGCACGGATGTCCTCCTCCTCATCCCCAACCAGCTCCGAAAGGACCTCGCCTCCCCCAATCCCTTCGAATCTAGCCTCGCCCTCGATTTCTTATCTGTTACAGCTACTCCCGATCTTGCCCGTGAGCTCACACCTGACGTCTTCGCCCTCCTAGCGACTTCCAAACTTGCCCTCAGAAAAAAGGCCATTGCTGGAAGTTCCTACACTGGTAACCCAGGTGGGGCCCACTTTCATGTTTGTGAATGATCCTCCTTGTCCATCGGTTCTGTGAGATCATGTTAGGACATAAACCCATTTTAAATGTCATCCATACTGTTAATTACGTCAATCCTATTGGGATACGATGGATGGATGGGTAGGATTATTCAATCAGAACATGATGAATGGGTAGGATTAATCACAAACATGACAGTGGGCCCCACCTAGGATACAATGTATGAGAACTTAAAAATAGCCTCGGTCATACAAGTGCTATCAATATTATACATATATATAATATGTAGCCCTAATATGTCGTATCTAAACATCGATGTGTACAAGAATTTGTATACTTGCCCGAACAATACCTCCTATCTAAATACTGATTAATGGCATGTTGATTTGGATTTATTCTGAAATTGATCAAAGGTATACATGAACAGTAACAGGATACAATACAATACACCTTTATGCCCGAATCCAAACATGCCCTAAGGTTTAAGCTATGTATTGCACTAAATGTATATAATATTATATATTTAATTTTAATTGGATACTCGGTACCCTGTATATATAAAACACGAATAGACCTCCTTTTCAAAAAGATATGAGGTGGTAGACACGAACCCGACCCAATTTTTAAAACGAGCCTCAAAATCAAACCCAAGCTGATTTTTACCCGGTCCGGTTCATCAGGTACCCACAGGTCTGGTCCTTATTGACATCCCAAGAGGAAATGCTATGATTATCTGATTCAACATTTGAATTAGTTATTATTGCACTTTTCCTTGATTTATGTACATTTACCCATTCAAAATGGTAAAACAAATAATGGAAATGGATAATGTAGCATATCTCCAAAGAAATCCAAATTGCTAAACCCAACATTGGAAACCAAAAAACAAAAAAGGATTTCCATTCTTTTCTTCATAGTCCCTTGATTGAAGGATTCTAAAGGGGTTTTCCATTTTCACATTTTGGTTTGAACGTACCCAAACTAGTTAGAACCGAGTAAAATATAAAGACGTGGGTGGATGCTTCACACAAACTTATATTAATTAGAAAATAAGTAATTCGATTAATTCAGTTTAATCATGATGGCCCCTTACCTAACCGAAAGAAACGTGCCGCTGGTTTAGATCCATAGCTTAGATTGGACGTAGCTTAGCCAAAAAGCCCCACCAAACTTAATTAGTTAATTAGACTTTGAAATGAGTTACACCTGGCCCATGTACTCCATTGGATCAGTGGCCATGAAGCCCTCTTGATCTGACCGCTCATGGTTGAGACCTGGGTAATCCCCCACAATGGTTTGCTAATTAGGATGTTGAAACCATTTTAATATTATTAAAAGGTTACAAAATAATATTGATTTTATAAAATATCAACTGTTCAAATCAATAAAGGTTAAAATGGATTAGGGCGTGTTTGGCCGGACCAATCCCATGGGAGGGATAGAACGGATTTTAAGGTAATGATGGTGGTGTCAGTGTTTGTCCCTTGATCCCATGGGTTTGGGATAGCCCATGGCATATACAACAGCTTGTTTGGGCAGTCCCAAATGGATGGGTTTGCATCTACACTACTTCTTGTGGTGTGCCCCATTCATTGTTTTATATTTGCCTTAAAATAGGTTTATGCCTAAATGTACGCCGGTGAAAATGATAGATGGAGTGGATATCTCATTGATATCTTGGTGGGCCCCACATAAAGGTGAAAATTCACTCCTGGTATTGGCAAAATCCATAGTAGCTAAGGGCGGTGTTTAGAGGGCGAGGTACATCCTGCCATCCCAAACGGGGATAGGATGAGATGGCGCAGGATAACCCTTCTAATCCCATCTAATACCATATCGAGCGCCCGGCCAAACACGCCGGTGCTCCTACGACGAGGCGTTTCTCTTTGGTCATTGAAGATCTGATGGTTAGAAATATGGACTGGAGTCATTAGAGTGGGATTATCAGCCCCATTGCATGATATTTGAAAATGCATAATCCCAAGAAGAGCACACCACAAAAGCTACTCCCAAATTTTTTTACGTCAATCAACGGTCCGGATCCTAGTAAATTTAAGTATGGACTCGATCCATGGGTAAAGCCTAGAAATAATTATTAAACATGAATACTTACAACAACCTTCGACCCGCTTGGATATGGCCCACGATCTGTAAAAATGGCTGAACTGCATGAGTAAAACCCATACATCACGGTGGGTCCCACAGAGCCCCTGCAAGAATGGAATCCGTACAGGTGGTGGGAGGACGCAATCCGCTTCCCAAATCCACCGCTGGTAACCCTAACCCGGTTGTTGATTTCACGTAATTCAGCCAAAAGAAAGAGGGCAGTTTCGTCATCTGAGAATGGGATTCCGTGATTATCTATCCAAGAGGGGTATCACCGTAAATTTCAATTAAAGCAAGACCATTTAAGAAAAGTCAATACGTGGCAGCTTTCATCGTCGCCAGCAATTGCTGTCTCCAAGCGTGTAGAAACCGTCGGCGTGTAGCCCACTGCTTTGCAGCCTTCAAGATTAAATAAGAGCCTCCTCCCAAGGATAGTATATTATCCTCCGACTCCTATTAATACAAGTGGGACACTGAGATCAGTGATCTAGTCCGTTGTTCTGATGGACCACACTATATATACACTAATATTCATAACTATATTTGATTGTACAGTTTAGATCATCCAAATATAGACATCTTTCTTGATTTCCTTTCTAACCGTTTAAAATAAGTACATCAATTGAACACTGGTCTTTCTCTGATCAGAATATTGCATCAGAATCAAACATCTAATAAGGGCCCCTAATATCAACGGCCTGGATTACTGATATGTGGGTTCCACATATCAAATCTATAAACCACTGCATATGTCGGCGAGGATCACGATTCTTCTCACTACCGTTGGATCTCTAAACCCAACCTCTAACCACAGTCAACTAACCTTCGTACAAACGGCCGCTTTAGTTAGGTTAAACGAATTCCAACAAATACAAACGAACGCAAGAAAACCCTCGAAACTTCTTTTAATAACCATTTGTACCACCCCAGGCATCCCTATAAATACAGGGCGTGAGGTTTGCTAGGTTTGCCAAAATAGAGACCGAACGGCCCCTATCTAATCTCCTCTCCTCACTACTCTCCTATCTCTCTCTCTCAGCCGCCCGATCAAATGGCCACTTCTTCGAGAACCAGATCCAACGGTCCAGTCTTAAGATCGGTCTCACCTTCTGGAAGATTTTACTCCTCTTCATCATCTTCATCATCTGCCTCGGCCTTCGCATCTTCTTCTTCCAGCTTTTCTTCCCCAACCTCTTCGTTCTTCCACCGGTCCTCCTCCCCCACACGTGTCAACCTCTACAGCCAAACACCATCTGCCGCTACCGTCCGATTCTCCATCGACCGTTCGATCTCCCCCGGCCGATCCTTTGCGGTAGCCCCCGTCAAGAAGCCGCTGTCGACCCCACCCGCCCAGCGCAGGACCTGCATGTGCTCGCCCACGACGCACCCTGGCTCGTTCCGATGCAGCCTTCACAAGAACTTCAACCACCAATCCGTATACTCGCCGTCGCATAGGCTCAACGCTCGCCGATCCGCGATGACGAACTCGCTGGTGCGGATCGGGACCGTGGAAGGGGACTTGGTCAAGCGCGCCCTTTCCGCTCTGATCCGTCCGTCCTCTCATCAGCAGAAGAGGAGGGCGGCGTTCCAGCCAAGGCCCAGCCGGCTGTCGATCATGTCCAAGGCAGAGGATTGAGTAGATCTTGATTATTGTTTTTATTTTTAAACAGGTTCGTTTATATTCTACTTTTTACAGCGGCAGATCTTGATCAGAGGTTTTAGATCTGACGACGACGGAGAGAGTGATCCTGATAGACGGTCGAGATGGAACGAAGATATTTTGTACTTTCAGGACACAAACCCTTCCCTTGTACATATGCTTTTGTAGCCATTTGAAGGCTATTGAAGGAGAAGAACTCAAGAGATTCATTTCATTGACTAATTAATTAACTAACTAATTCAAAATCATGGATTAATCCGGACTAAAATCAAATTAATTTCTTTCATTTTTCAAGTTTAGGAAATTTCCATAATCCGTTAAAATCACCAGCATTTCGTGACAAAGGATCGCCTTCGTCTTTTGCAGCGTGTGGTTGTTCCGGACCGTTACGTTTTCCGTTGGATGTGACGTTTTCCGTTATCAGACGTTTGGATGGATGGTTGAGATGGATTGCGTCGCATGTGCATTTTCGTGGTATGTATGTACGTATTCGTATTATACGTTGCGTTGGGTGGAGGTAAATACTCTGCATCTTAACGTTATTATTATTATTATTATTATTTTATTTGCATTTGTTTATGTTTATTTATTTCTTATTATATTGATTTTTTATTTGACTTCTTCTGCAGGACGGTTGGATTGCGTGGAGCTTCGGACTTTTATTGGAAGGAAATGGAACGACATTTCCATTCTAACAGCGTCGTATGAAGGAACCGAAGATTTAAATATAATTAATTAAATATTAATTAAAAAATAAGAAAATAACTTCGGGGATTAATCTCAAACCATGAGAAATTTGATAATATTAAAATCGGATAATACTGAGAGGAGAAATCGTTGGAGGGCCGTTGATCACAAAGATATTGGAATAATCAGGATTTTGACTTTAAGTGGGGCCCATCAGTTTTTTATATTTAATAAACTTGAAAGTGGAAGAAGGGGTTTTGTAATATCAAGTGGGCCTGTTGGCATTGGATGGGCGGAGATTCCGAGGACTCGTTTGGACGGCTGAGATTGCCCTGCTGGTTAAAGTAGACTATAATTTCCTGATCTGAAAAGCCACGTGGATGGAATAGACGTTGATAAGGGCAGCAATGGAAACCATGAAACGGAAGTCAGGCCCATTAATCACTACGTGGACCACAACAGAAACAAAGTAACAACCGTTATCTGGCCGAAAGTATAGGTGGGGCCCACTGATGAGTGGTGGGGCCAATTTATTGGACTGAACGAGGATGGCCTACATACATGACAGGTTGGGATTAGGGCCTACGTGATGGGATGGAATCTGAGATGCCACGTGTACGATTGATTTAGCATCTGATGCTTCGAAAAGAAATGGGCGCTCTCCAACGAATATCCTTTTCTTCCGGAATCTTCCAGAAGAAGCGGAACCGTTTGATTGAATTTCGGCGTGAATGGCGCGTTTATTCGACGGTGTAGGCTGGACTGGGATTTCAAACCTTCTAAAGTGAAGCTAATGAAATCAGGATTACCAAGTATCCAGTAATCCAGCGGACTATCTTTCTAATATTGGGCACCTTTTGCTTTGATCATTGGGGTCGACAGGAACGTCGAGGATTTCAAGTTTACAATGATATGTAGTTCTGGATGCTTTGGATGGTTCGGATTTCAGCGTGTTTATCATCCGTCGATTGTCCGAGTATGGAATGCAGGACGGGTAATGAAATTTAAAAAATATATATCCTCATTTTATTTTATTTTTGCTTTCTTTAAAATGTAATAGAGTTGAAGACCTGTCAGGGCAATTTCTATGCCTATAACGTACAAATACAATCCCTCAGACGTATGTACCACACAGCCACTGATGATAGCAGAAGCTAAATAACGTATGCACTATACACCACAAACAATATAAAACATCATATCAATCAGAACATCAGACGAGCTACACTCAGGTCCAAAAAGCAGATGCTTAAGTACTTTCATCCTTTCACTTTTTCTTTAGAACAAGGTAAAAACATACCGTCTGTCTTGATTTATATACCCGGCGGTATGATACAACCATACCTAAGATAAAATCATCCATACAACCAGCCCAAATATAAAATCATCCGAATCCGACTGTCTGTGGTAATATGTAATGACCATTTGCTATTGTTTTTAATCATGACCTGTGGCTACACACCTTATGTCATAAGTAAGTATGCCAAAGTCATACTTAACTTATGTGCGACTACCAATAATGCTAGGTGTGCCAAAGTCCTACTCAACCTAAATGAATTGAATGCATGAATTCAGTCAAATATGTGCAACGAGGAGTAATACTAGGTGTGTCAAAGTTCAAATATATCGAACCCTTATGACATAAGGTGTAGAACTATCCACATAAAAATTAGACATGTGAAGGTTAATATGATTGCTCGGCCATCAAAAAGTCCTCAACCCAAATGAATTGAATGCATGAATTGAGTCAAATATGTACAATTAAGAGTAATACTAGGTGTGTCAAAGTCATACTCAACTTATATGCAATCGACACTTTTGACTTGATGTGTCAAACTATCCGGATAAAAATTAGACATGTGAAGCTTAATATGATTGTTTAGTCTTTCAAAATTGAATATTTTTACCTTGCATTCAGGACTTTTCTTTCAATAGTGATAAAGTTTTTAGATTTTTTAATAGTGCGATGATGAATGATTAAGATTAAAAATTAAGGTTAAATTGTTGATTTTATTAATAAAATAAAATGAACAACACAATTAGCAAGGAAAAATTCAATTAAGCAGAGAAATTAGATAATACTTATGATTATCTTTGTAGACAGAGCAAATGGGGTGTGCAATCTCTGCATGGTGTGACTGATGTGATCCACCAAGTAAGAACTCGGTGATCAGTAGATCCGACGATAAAGATTGTGGATATTTAATCTAACTCATAAGGCATAGTGCAACAATAGCACTAGACAATTGCAAATTTAAGCAAAAATTAAAATTACAGACCAGATGCAGTATGATTGGACAAAAGTGTAATATCAAAACTAAGAAATTAAAATTTAGGATAAGCTGCGCTGCGCTATAGAGATTGATTGGTTATGTATAGTGTGGGCATATATTTTTCTTCGTCAGATATTGCTTTTATATGCTTCTAAGATGCGATGGCCAAGTCAGAGTTTGAGAGATTTGGATAGTCGTTAGTCCAAATCTCATTAATTCTCCACGTAAGTATAGCCAATTGTATCATGCCACAAGGTATCACGTCAATGGACTCTTATAGATAAGGAAACTTATTGAAAGCGTCATATCACTAGGCTCTTGCATTCATAGAGGTTGATTTTGGTGGAATTTTAGTATTTAATTTCTGTAGAGAAACTTACTTTAATAGGATTCTAGCACTTAATACTCTCGCATGTACTAACTCCTTCCTTTAAACTTCATCTACACCACGTGTGGCACGACCACCACATGACGCTTTTTTAGATCGTCCGATTTGACTGTGATTAATTGATCAAGGTGTAAACCCAATGCATCAGGAGAATTTGAAGAAATGTTGAATAGCTTTTAACATTTTTTCATCCAATCGGTCGTTTTGTTCATTAAATCAGACATTTCAATAATTAATTTGACAATTCTAATTGAATCAATCATGAAATTAGACATTACAACCATTATTTTATCAATTTTGATCAAATCATCTATGAAATTGGACATTTTGGTCATTAATTTGACAATTTTGGTTAAATTGGCCATTAGGTAGGTCATTTTGGTTATCGTTGGCCGTGATCGGCCAATGAAAATTTTCTATCAGCTACTATGGTCATGAAGTTTTTCCATGCAATCATTATGATTGTGGGAAGCTTTCTTATATTTGGTTATAGTGGCCTTGACAATTCTCCATGCGGCCATTGTAATTTACTTAAGAGTAGTGTTTCGGTCTTTACATATATTTTGTGACATCATCATTCAGATAACACGTTCTTAGGCGGCACGTCTTTTAAAGGGCAATCTTCATGATGCACTAGTGTTTTATATAGACAATGCAGTTGTGGGCATGGCTTGTTTGGAGCATTACGTTGGTCAATTCTTTAGACTTTTTAGCAACATCATTCATGTACTTTCACAACTTCAAATTTCATCTTAAAAAGCATTGCCTGTAATATCGCACACTTGATATACGATAAATTGTTTTAAATTCTCAAGCCCAACTGTTTGGGCCACAATTTAATGTTCACCTAGTGGATAACATTCAACCCATAAGTGCATGTGACATCTAACCCTTCATTTATTCAACCCATAAGTGCATGTGACATATAACCCTTCATTTAGGGTTACATCCACATTGTTTATCCATTTTGCCATATTATTTTAAGGAATGATCTTAAAAATTAGACAAATTCAAAGCTGAAGTAGACCACAGAAAGTAGTGGGGACAATGAGGTAGATCATTCAATAACCATTACCCCATCATTTTTGGGCTCATACCCTAAGGGCCTGTTTGGTTTTCCGCAATACCGGCAATTGGCGATAAAAAAGTAATTATTACTTTTTGCGGACATTTGAAAATTTCTGCATTCGGACGTAAAGGCGACCCGTCCGAAATGACGGTAATCCGGCGTAAAAGCACACTCGATGTAATATCTCCCTGCCAACTACTGGGATCGGCAGTCGATGTAATTACTACCCTCCCATCAGGTAACGTGGTCCGCAGGAGCACGGCTGCAACACTGAGACCGAGATGATGCTAGTACAACATAAAAACAAAACCTATTCCTCATTTCCATCATCCGACGTCGAGAAGATATTACAGTCATAGCGATGAAGCGGGGCTAAGGTAGATGGGGATAACGTTCTATTGGCTTTGATGAAGGAGAATCTGATCTTCTCTTTTCTTGTAGTGAAAGTTTTCCTTCTCTTCTCATTCCTCTATTCTGTTTCCACTGTCATAGGGTGAGGGGTTCGGAGCTTCTCTCATCGGCGGGTTCCACATCACCTCTATCCGATTGCAGGTACGTTTGTAACTTCATTCAAATAAATCACTGCGTGTTACGTTCATCTTCTTCATTTTGTTTTTCTACTTCGTATGTTATTCGAAAGATTCGAGCTTGCATGTTACGGGTTTTGCCATCCATGATATTACACCCTGCATCATGTAAGCAGCCTTGCATGTTGTTGGAATCTCCTGTATTCCAGTCTTTCGTCTTTGTTACCTCTTGCTATACCTATTACCTCTCTCTATCAGCGGTTCTCTCTGCTGTCTGGGAGTGACACCTTCTTTCAAGTCCTACGGCTCCAAATCGCATATTCCACTTTCTGTGATGTTTACCATTTTTCTATTGTAATTATTTTTCGCTATCATGCAGCGATCTTCTCGGCCGTCTCCGACTGACATCCCCCCATCCATCAGCTACGGCAACTTCAGAACAGGTAATCTGTTGGACACCATGTCTTCATACAGGTATGATGCCTAATGTGATTAGTGGAAAAGAAGAATCGTCATATTCTGGATGTGGTCGGGCCCTGGTAGCCCACATGTTTGACATTCATTCTTCTACAAAATAGTTTTGAGCCATCCGATGTCGTTGTAGGGAGCCGACAGGCCTTTTCTTCTTCATCATTATTACTATGGATTTAAAACGATTGTCATTGCCAAATGTGGATTTCAATTGCATGTGGAATATATATTATAGAATTAAGAATTTGGGGCCTACAAAATAACGTATTGAAGATAAGTATAACATATGGTGGAGTATGTTATACATTGTATCTGGAATATGTTTTCTAGTGCCTCCCCTTTTTGGAAATTTTAGTACTTTCTCAGATTATTTCTCTTCAAAATTTTTTTTTTTTTTGGGGGCCATACTGGACGACACGGGCAAGACGTCCCTGTATTGGTGGATCTTGATATGGATTCTGCATCACAAAGGCTGTTTGGGTACTTTGTTGGAGATCTGATCTTCATTTAAATGTAGTCCCTAAATGGTTTACCGATAGTGGGTCAAGTGTAACTTTATCTGCCAACAGGTATGAGACCCATGAACCATAAGGTTCTACCAGATTTAAATACTCCTTGTTGCCCATAATTTGGAAACAAAATCGTGACATTCTCTAAGTTAACTTCATCCTTATGATTCATTTATAATGTCCACTTTATTCTCAAATGGTGTTAACAATTCTTCAATTTTCTATGTCCTTTGCTATAGTCACATCCTTATGAGCAACATGTTCGCGGTAAACCTGTACGAAGGTATGATGACCTCACGTACTTATTTGGAAATGACCGAGCTACTAGATTGCATGCTTCGACGGAGAATTTGGGATGTAATATGCATTCGAGGAAGTCTCGCGATGACGATGATTTACCGATGGGATCAGTTGATCTGAATGACGATACAATTGTTTTATCCAGTGAAGAGATGGGAGACAGTGCGCATAACATTCACTGGTCATTTCAAAGTCATGACGGTACTCATGTTGCAAATCGCAGTCCGAATCTCAATGGTAACACATCCATGAACACAGGCAGCACAAACAGCTCCAGGAAGAGAGCTAGATTGGAACGTCCTTGTGATGTCATTTGCAAAGGGATGAGTGATGTTGCAGAAGCTGTGAAGTCACTAACAATTACCATACACAAAGGGAAGGACATGATACATATGGAGTAGATTGTACTTGCACTGGAGCAGATTGAAGGCCTCACAAGTAATGAGATCCTACGCACAACAAGGATCCTTTCGAAAGATGAACAACAATCTGCCTCATTCCTTTCTCTTCCTGAGCCCAGGAGGCTGGACTTTGTGCTAATGCTGCTTGCACCAGATCAGTCTTCCGACTGATCACACATCCCTGCCCTTTTCTGTTCGCAACATGGTTGATATGGCTGCACGACCATTGGAATTTTTTGTACAGTTGTTTATGGATTTTTTTTTTGGACAGTTGGTTATGGTTCTCTGCTGCTAGTGAAGGATACTAGCTCTTCAGATGTTGTAATTTTTTTATTATATAGGTGTTTTCTATTGTTTTTTTTTATTGGATATACATGTTTGATCACTGCTTAATCATACGAATGTCTGTCAACCTGCTTATAATCTACTACACATGGTAATGGCATGTTTGATGTTGTTGACTACAATGGTTATATGTACACAACGATACAGATACAGACACAAGTATGTCAATTTCAGTTTCACTCTCTGTTTTATGTATTGAATCATCTTTACAGGGAATAGCTGAGTTGCTTATATAGTTACATTGATATTTCGATTGTTCATATTACTATGTGACAGTCCTAAACAGATACGGGTTGATCATGTTTATGATATTTTTGTTATAGGTGCAGATGGGTAAGAAGATATGCATTGAAGATTGCTTATATAGTTACATTAAAATTTCAATTGTTCATATTACTATATTACAGTCCTAAACAGATATGGTTTGATGCTGTTTATGATATTTTTGTTATAGGTGTAGATGGGTAAGAAGATATATATTAAAGAATTGCTTATATAGTTACTTTGAAATGTCAATTGTTCATATTACTATGTTGCAGAACTAAAACAGATACGGTTTTTTTGGTATGATAATTTTGGTATAGGTGCAAATGAGTAAGAAGATATACGTTGTTTTTAATGGACGACGACCAGACATTTACTACACATGGGAAGAGTGTCGGGCTAATGTCGAAGGCTATTCAATGGCCCGCTTCAGGGGATACAAATCGACGTCTGAGGCTTTCTTTCAGTGGACATTGTATTGCGAGTCTTTATAGCGTAGAAATGCATATGAACTAATTGACGAGCAGGAACAGGACAATCACATGGCGAACGATCGACTGGGTTCCGGATGTAGTAACCCGTTCCCTCCAGCGACTGCCCCATCATCATACAGTTGCCGGCCTTTCAGCGAAGAATACGGGAAATAGAATGAAGATGTGGAAGATACACTAGAGTTACTTCGAGCACTGATACACCTTATCGTTGGCTACCTGGTTTTCATTATCACCGTTCAGATCATGTACTGGCGTTAACTGCACTGGCATGTTTGATGTGGATATTTTAAATTCCTGTTTCTGTTTGTTCTTTTATGAGGAAACTGCTTAAGATCGACTGTTTTGGACATTGCTTAGGATACATAATGGGTTGCTGGGATTGTGACCTATATGTCATAATATGCATATTTCAGGTTCATGTTGTTTTTCGGATCAGTTTCATCTTTGACATGAGGTAGATTCAAAAAACAGGTGGATCAGACGGTTGGAAGATGATGATGTGGTAATTGACCGATACACTGCCGGAGAACATACCGGCATTGAAGATGTTATTTGGTTATAGTTTGGTTATGCACGCCTAAGTGATTGACCAGTAATGGCTCCGTGAAGAGTTGTTTAATTCTATTGGTAGATTGATAATACATATGAATGTATTCATATATTGGATGGGGAAATGTTAGTACATACATTCATATGGGCCCCACATGTACCCCATCACTGCGTGGTACGTGGATTCATCATAAATAGTGAGTCCCAACATGTACCCCATCACTGCGTGGTATGTGGATTCATCATAGATAGTGGGTCCCAGCATGTCACGGTGACTGTTGTCCATCTAAACCCTGAAAATGACTGCAAAATATATTACACATCTAGGGTGCATACTGCTGTGGAAATCAAACACCGGTATGTAGTCGTTGTAGAGCTAAAGTGCTGGACACCATACCATTCATTTGTGATGACAGGATTATAACAGCCAATACCCAAACACATGATTAGAGAAGGTCTGCCTAGTACCCTGTTACATATCAGGAAATCAAGTGTGGGATAGCAGTCAACTGCATTTCACCCAATCATTGGCATTACATGTAAATTGTAATTAATGCTTTCTTTACCCCTAATTGCTGGTATTGCGGAAAACCAAACAAGCCCTAAAACGATTTAGGAAAATAGATGAATGGTATGGATATAACATATTCATCTTAGTGGGGCCACAGAACTTTGCCATGTCAACTCACCACTAAGGTTGATGGTGCATGCTACACTACACAATCTAAGTTGGCATCCTCCCACGTCCCATCTTTCCCTCCTCTCTCCACCATCTCTCGATCCACCAATCTCTCTCTAAAAACATATTTGGCGCATTTGGATGCATCATTCATCATGTTGGCTCAACTTAGCTTGCATTATGGCTCGAAACTCTGGAAAGACCTTTCATAAGGTGGGCCACAAAGTTGTTCAAATTGAAAACAAATGCCTACAATTGTGAACTTCTTAGAAGGCACAAAAGTTTTGGATCAAGATGATATTTGTGCTTTCCCATATTCCAAGTATGTGAGACCCTACGAACAAGTTAAATGGCAAATAAGGCCCTAGAAAGAATGTTTCAATTATGGGTCTCATTGCCTCCATTGCTTTCTAAGGTGTGTTTTATTTGAGATTTGAATATACTTTATTTTTATGTTCATAGCTTAAAATGATACGGAAAAATGTATCGATTGTATAGATTTAACACATCATGGTGGAGCCCAATGAACTTTGCCACATCAACATAGTACCTAAATGTGTTGTATTCTTTAATTTACATTCAAGTAATTACCATGTATCATTAGTGATGGATGTTTTGCCATTTCATGAAAAAAAAAAAAAAAAAAAAAAATGATGGAAATGAGAGAACATATGAAGGTACCCTTGATAATTATCTTAATTAATGAGGTAGTTTAATGAAAAGTTAATTAAAAGGGTATTGGGATGTAAACAGGGTATTAATGAGGTAGTGTTTTGTAAAATTTCCTACATAAAGTAGGTCAGTAATGCAAATATTCTTATTAAAAAGCCACACAACTTTCATTTTCCAACATATTATAAACGAAAAAAAAATAAAAAAAAAATCGAGGGGCAGTAATGTCATTTTTCATCTTAAAAGGCTCTACAACCTTTAATTTTCCACTTTGTGGGAAAAAGCCAAAAAGTAAAGTAGGGTAATGTAAATTTTATTCTTAGCAAGGGCTGCTGTAGTATTATTTACTTAGAGGCACTGTTTAGTAAAATCCAATTCCTTAAATAATTTTGTCAAAAAATTCCAACTAAATAAAAAATTTTAAAGTCTCAAGTCCATCCATTTGGACCATAAGTTACGGTCCACCCAGCAGATGACAATCAACCTGATAAGTGCATGTGACATCCAAAGCTTCCAACAGATTTTTCCACCACGAGGATCATCATATCAATTCAACAGGTGGGCCAAACATTAAAAACAATCTGGTCATTGATAAATAAAAAATATAAATGTGACCTACTCTTGAACTCAATATCGCAGATTTTTGTGCAACGCGATCTTCATGGAGGGACCAACTTATTGGACGGGTTGGATGTCACATGCACGTAAAATATTGGAATTTATCCACTAGGTGGACCCAAGCAATAGTCCAACTGGTTGTACAACCTCAAAATACATGTACGTAATATTTATTTAGTCTATCTAAATTTCGTGTTAATACCGGGATATTTTCAAAATGTCTGGAAGGACGTTGTGTTGATCGGTACCGTCATTTACTAGGTATTATCATGGATGGTCCACGCAATAAAGTGACATCAATCAAATTGTCGTATCAAAATCTATATATATTTTTTTCATTGAAAGATCACCGTCAACGGCTTTGTTCTCTGTAGTCACTGAGAGCCACTGATCTAATGGCTACGGTCAAATTATCAATCCGTTGTGGGGCCAACTAGATGGACGATCCTGATTGACTCGTCATCCAGCGAGTGTACTCGCTGAAGATGGCGCATCAGAATCCGGTTCTACCGGCCTTTATCGTACGACCCGCCCTTTCACAAGTTTACATGGACAGCTGTACGCCATTTCGTGTGATCCATTGAACCGGCTTCGCTACCCTATTTATTGATAAATTAATACATTTTTAATGACTCGGATTGCGTCGTCGAAACAAGAACCGACGTAGGTACGGTGTATACGTGGCAAAACTCTGTGGGTCCCATAATGATGTATATGTTTTATCCATGCCGTCCATCCATTTTTTCAGATCATTTTAGGGCATGAGCACAAAAATGAGATAAATCGAAAGCTCAAGTGAACCACACCACAGGAAACAGTGGGGACTGAATGCTTACCATTGAAAACTTATCGGGGGACCACATAAGTTTTGGATCAAACTAATATTTGTGTTTTCCCTTCGTCCATTGCTTTATGATTTTATGAACAAGTTGGATGGTAAATAAATATCACGGTGAGCCTTATAAAGGTTTCAATGGTAAGCATCTTTATCTCCACTTTTTCCTGTATTGTGGTTCTCTTGAGCTTTGGATCTCTTCAATTTTTGGTTACTACCTTAAAATGATCTGAAAAAAATGAATGGACGGCATGGATAAAATGCATACATTATGGTGGGGTGCACAAAATTTCGCCACGTATACATAATAATGCCAACGTCTGTGATGTGTTCTCCTGCATTACGCAATTCGAATCCTTCTGCAGGGTATGTTTCAAGCAAAGCATCCCACAGAGCACGTCACCCCATTTTTTAAGTTCCACATGTAACCACAATCAAAGCTACTCACTTGAAGGTTACGTGAATGATATACCGCAATCCAAACCGTTCAAATAGTTGGGATCAGCTAAAAATTCAATCAAAAAGTTTCGGATTGAAGAAATATCAGCCAATTGGGCCATCCGATGGTGGGACCCACTTGACGTCGAATATGGAAAAATATTCTAATCGCATATGCGTGGGCCCACCATGTAGCGAGCTGCAAATGGACGCGGATTGCCTGTAGTTGTAGTTGGAAGCTATGTGGGGTCTACAGAGATGCTGATGATAAATCCACTCCGTCCATCAGTTTCTCAATATCACCGAATTCCAAAACTAGGCAGATCCAATCCTCAGGTGAGCCACACCCCACAAAACAGTGGGGATTGAACGCCCACCATTGGAAACTTTGTGGGGGCCACATAATTTTGTTTCAGGATGATATTTGTGCCTACGGTTTATCTGAATGGTAATAACCCTATGAGCGGTTTGGATTTCATATAAACATCATGACGGGTTCTAGGAAGGTTTCAATGGTGGTGGATGTTTCGGTTCTCATTCTTTTGTGTCGTGTGGCCCACATGAGTTTTAGATCTTCCTATTTTTTAATTCCTATCCTAATGCAATCTTGAGAAACTGTTTGACGGAATGGATTTCTCACAGTCATCTCTATGGGCCCCGCATAGCTTCCGACCACAGGCAATTCGCGGCCGCTGCAAATTCAGTTCAGTAGTCCGCGGACCATATAAATGAGACCGATTCCTGGAAAATAGCGAAGTCTCAACTGCATCGAGGAAGACGACCTACAAGGGGGAGATTTCAAGAGTGGATGGGATTCCTCTACACCCGGTGTACGGAATGTGTAAAACACCCGAGATCCGTGGGGTTATCCTGTTATTCTCATGAAATCCGTTACGTTCATCAGATCCGACCGTCAATATTAGGCGCTGTTGTAAAAATTCAGACAGATCCACAACTCAGGCGTCCCACACTACAGATAACAATCGGAAGGGTATGCCAACCGTAGGTTTCTTTGAGATGGCCACCCTGGTTAAGCATTCAATCTCAACCATTCATCAGCTTTCCTTAATTGGATAAACAGACAATCTAAAAATAACCATGATACAAAACTCAGGTGGGACAGAAAGATATGGCATGTACAGTCTACGTTAAGAGATGCAGCTGATGCATGGATTGGATGTCAGTGTCACATGTGTTCCCATCTACTCCAGTATTTAATCCGTCTGCATACGGGGCACGGCTTCGGTGGTTTTTCAGAAACACCGAAGTGGGTGGGATCCCTGACCGTGGGGCCCACCGTGATGTATGTACCTTAAATTCATGCCGTCCATCCATTTTGACAGCTCATTTAAAGGCATAATACCAAAAATGAAGCAGAGGAACATAAAACAGGAAACAGTGGTAAATGAACATTGAAAACTTCTAGTGGGCCACGAAAATTGTGGATCGATCTGATATTTGTGTGGTCTCTGTATACAGGTCTTTCTGACCTTATCAACAGCTTGGATGGAAAATAAACATTCCGGTGGCATCCATGAATGTTTTTTACTGGTGGGTATTCAATCACCACTGTTTTATGTGATATGGTCTAAGACTTGGATCTGCTTCAATTTGGGTTCATGTTCTGAAAGAAGCTGTCAAAATGGATGGACGGCGTGGATGTAAGGAACATATAACACAGTGGGCCCACCGTTAGGATCCACCGAACTCGGTGGATTCGGGATCCACCCCAGCGCAAGAACCTACTTTGGCGGGAAATCCGCGTCCGTGCTGATCGAGTACCAAGAGGCATGAGTAGTCGTTGTTGAAACTGGTACCCGCTGCGCAGCTGATGCCATGGCAGCGTATGACGCATGTACGTAGGCATTAAAATGCTGAGCGACAGTCCAGAATCAGATGGGGTGGCTCAAATTCGGTCGTGCTCTGCATGCGTGCCAAGTTGTATGGAGCGCCAATCGAACCCAAACTCGTGTGACCCCAAGCGCCAAAATAGGTTGGTGGTTTAGGATGGCCGTCTGTCCAGATATCTATTATGAGTAGGGCTGTACACGAACCGGGCTACCCAGGTTAACTCGCTCGGCTCGGCCTGACTCGGAATTGAGTTCGGTCCGGGACGGACTATTTTCTCCACCTCAAAACTAAGTTCGGCCTGAGTTCGAGAAGGTCCCAATTCAGTTCGGCTCGGCCGTTTATATATATATATATATATATATATATATATATATAGAAAACGCTTCCTAAATCGTACGCATAGTACGTACTGAACTTTTTTGAGGACCCATCATAATCATTCGAACCGTCCACATGAAGCGAGAACCTCATGAAACCTCATAGTATAAAATTTTACTTTGATCCGAAACTTTGGTGGACCGTGAAAAATGCTTGCTTTCTTTCCTTGATTTAAATTTCTCTTTGTTATGGATGGTATAGATAAAAGTAAAACTTGGTCGTAGGAGGTTTCACTAGGTGTCTTTGCTTCACATGAACGGTTCAGATTTTTGCGAGATTCATCACATATGATGGGTTCTCAAAAGTTCAGACGTTACGTATTTAACCGGTTCCTGTGTGAGCTTCTATATATATATATATATATATATATATATATATATATATATATATATATATATATATATTCGTAAATCCTTACCCTAATCATTTGAGACAGAAAAGTGGGAACGCCGCCCAACCTATGAACTTGTTGTAAGGTCCGACACTGGCTTGAACTCGGATTGCTTAGCACGGGCCGAGTTGGGCCGGACATGTTAGTGTGGTGACAGTGCCGGCCGGCCGGCCGGTGGTATGGCTGGTGACCGGGCCGGGCTGGGTATGGCTGGTGACCGGGCCAAGTCGGGTTGAGCCCAGTTCAACTCGGTTCGGCTCGATGTACACCCCTAATTATGAGTAGGGCCGAATGTCCGGCGGGTTAGGTCAGGTTGGTGTTCAACCCTAGCTCAACCCAAGGTTCCTATACCTCAACCCTAACGCAACCCAACCCAACCCGACCACTGGTTGGAAATTTTCAACCTAAGCCGGCTGAGTCAGGTTGGTCAGGTGGATACATGCTAATATTTTTGTTATTAAATTAGTCTATTATGTTTCAATACAAGTCTTATTTTTTTTACTTATAATTTTATTAATTATATATGTAATCATTTATCATAAAGAACTTCATTTTTTCTGAATAACCAAGCTAAAATATAGGACAACCACTCCTTTAAAAGTCGTGTTGGGTAGTAAGCAATCTATTTGGGAGAGTGATATCCAATGTATATTGTTAGCTTGAGTAATCGGAAATAACAGGGACTAATGAGATTCGATGGCACTGGAATTTCTTATGCCTTCAACACAGATGATCTACACTCAATTATATATCGATCGGGTTCGGGTTGGGTCTAGTAACCCGAGACCCCAACTCAAGCCCGACCTAAGTTTTATCGGGTTGGTGTTTGAATAGCCCAAGCTCGAGACCGAACCCAATACATCCTGCCCAAGCCCAACCTAATGTCAGGTCGGTCACCGGTCGGTCGGGTCGAACCCGTCAACTTTCAGCCCTAATTATGAGAGATCAACAAATTTACTAGGAGGAAGGTTTATTTTATTTTTTATGATTTCTTTTTTACTTGTTGATTAAAAGACTTTTAATTAACCTCTTAATAATAATCACACTTCAATTATTTTCTAAATAGTCTTCTCTCACGTTTGCATTTGTAAAAATTTTCTTTCAAATGTGTTTGTACCAAAATTTGTACGGACTAGATAAACGGTTCGGATTGAGCCACATGGCATAAAAGATATTTGAGAAGCTTATGTGTTCCGACCATGTCAGCTAAAATATGTTTTAAGTGTTCAATGCCCAACGAAGATAAGATCATGGTTGATAAATGAAACTAATATTTTCTAGCTGATTACGTGAAAAAGTGTCAATGGACGAGTAGTTGTTCTCTCATCTCTCCTGGAAAGTTATAAATAGCATAAACAAATTCAAGGTGACCCTCCCTTCGAATCTAAAACCAAACTATAATCCAATGCAATGTTATGTATCTAGGTTCAGTTCTCCACTGCTCATCAGTAGCAGACCCTTAGGTTAGATCTAGTTTTTGTCTGTCCTTACGCACATGTTGGATTGACTCTTAGTTGTAGCTAGCAATTATAATTCCCTTCCATCTGCGCCTGCATGCTGAATCTGAAATAAGATCTTAGTTTAGGAATCTGTCTACCTAGCTCATATGTTGGTTCGAGCATGGTTGTAATATCTAACATTGCCTTTGCCTCACTTATAAGCATGCTCCCTAAAGCATGCTACCGCTCTCAGCTAGGTTGGTGATCCCATCATAGTGGTAAGTTGCGCATCCTTTTTAGCATCCATCTCTCTATTTTTTTTTCTGTTTGACCATACAACTGTCACACCTTCAAAAGTCCTTCAATTTTCAAAACAAAAAGGAGCTCGTTTGGAGGAAGAGCCCTAACCCCTGCCAATTGCCTGAGTAACGAGCACACGACAGTTGGCTAAATAAATGAATGGTTGAAACATGACCGAACACTACTCTATCTAGACGCTAGGGGTCGGTGGTCATGGTTTGAATCAGACAATCGGTTCTGACACGCCCATAAATCACGCACATGTTCTGCGTGGTTAAATTTAAGACCAACACTATTTTGGCATGCACGGTGGGACGAGTGTGCAGTTGTTAATTGAAAATTTTAACAACATGAGTACGTGATCCACTCAAGTTAGTGAAAATATTGAATAATAAGATCTTAATCAGGCCCTCGAGGCATTTTCTATGCAGGCGGAACAGGAGATCCCTAACCCTCTGCTTTCAGCCATATAGGAAGTAGGGTCATCATCCCAAAACAATTCCATAGATTCTAATGGAGTTTTGAGAGATTCTAATGTTACCTTACGGGAACTAACTGAACAAGGGTGCAAGTCGAATACTCTAGGGCTCAAACTAAAGCTATAAATAGGCTTGTAACATTTCTTAATGACAAGTTGCTTGATTACTGTCAGTATAATCAAGAAATACTTAGGTTCAACAACATTTCCCTAGACTCACCGATTATACCTCCACATAACATATGACCAGATCTAGAGCTGGTAGGCCAAAATATGTCACCTTAAGTAGGTATTAAGAGGAATGGATGAAATGAATACAATGAAGGCTTTGTCCTAAAGAGGGAGGGGGGGATTAGGATCAAATAAAAATTTCACATTTTAAACACAATTGCTTACTTAAACTAATATACAAATTAAACAAAGTAAGACAATTAACTTTAAGACTTCCAAGGCAATAGAGGGTCCAATCACATAGACTACAAATCATATTCTTATGAAGTAACTATTCTATAAACATTATAGTGTACATGTGTGTGTGGGATGTGCTACCTATCAACTCCTAGCATTCATCTAACCATGCATACATATAATTAAATATTCATCACATAAGCATAATTAAACAAGTGCTCAAAGATAATCCCAAACACAAGTATGTATAGTGGTTCAGTTTTCCTACTCCATTCCTGACGGACGCACTTAACCCATGAGTATATCAAATTTCACTATCGATGGTTTTAAATGAGGTTCACTTCTAGCCTTTACAACCCTGCATAAGGACTCTAACATATACTCCTGTTAGATGCTCTCACAAGATATTTGGGTTGGTTTTGCTAACCAACAACCTCAGTCATAATCCAAGGACCTATGTTTACTCTCACTGGAGGCTCCCTCAGAGACTAACACGTACACACCTATGTCTACTAGCCTACACAAGGATTTGAATTTAGGTCATATACAAGAACCAATGTCCTACATAAGAACCTAATCGAGTTTGAAAATTCAAACTTTACACTTAATCCTCCCTCGTGTAAATGGACTTATAAATGAGAGTTTTTCAAATTGAGCCCCTTTTGTAGCGACGTCTTTAGTTGCTTGATCGATGCTCTCTCGTTCTTCAATTAGCTCCCATTTTTTCCCTCGATCGTGATCTCACTGCGTTGCCAATGCTCTAGTTCCAAGAGAAACCACCTTGCATATGTTGCTCCTATGAGGTGACTAAGGTGATGGGAGCTTTATAGAATCTCCTACAACTAGTGGAAAGTTGTAATTCCTAGGAGATTCACCTTGATGGGGTTTTAGAGGGTTTAAGCAACAATTCAACTATTGGTTCAAGTTTAATCTATAAAAAAATGATGAGGTTCAAGCACATCTTTAAGGGGGAGGTTGGAATGCTCATTTGAGTGTTAATCGCAAGGAAGATGACTTAGAATTTATTGGTTTAGAGGCTTGGGATGAGGGATATGATCATTGAATCACCTAAGCTTCTATTGTATAAAAAACTCATCTATATACTCAAGAACCAAATGACCTTTATATAAAGTCCGAGTCCAACGGTTAAAAAATGGGTAGATAATGGCTCTGTCGATGACATCAAGAAAATTAGGTTTCTAGTTGAAATGTTGTTGGATAGTTTACACACTGCTACTTGATGCCATCGAGTGGTCTTCGATGTCATCAAGTGGACCTTTCGATGAGTCCATGATGTGATCGAGAAACTTGAATAAAAATTTCAATATCTGTTTATAGATCCGAGTTATCTGCTTGATTCCATTGGGGGGATCTTCGATGCCATCAAAGACCCATCGAGGTTTGCTCGATGAGATCGAGCAACACTCACAAGTCTGTTGTTTTGGGCATACAATTTCACAGTAGTTGTAACACCCTATACTTTTTCAGTACTCCGGTGTTACCATGGAGGCCCAACTTCATGTAAACATAGACCTATCCTATTTAAACATTCAACTTCATGCTAGCCTAAATCCGACTGTTGAGTATAATTGCCATTATAGATCAAATCATCCATCCGTTGAATTTCAAGTTGGGCCATCACATCATCTGGAAAACCCATTTTTAGGATCTCAATCTCCTTGATAGGTATATGGAACCGTCCACCTTAAACGTAGAGGCTTAAATCGTGAAATCCACCATTCATCGAACTGATGACCTCTTGTAAGAGAACTTGGATATTTAATTAAACAAAACAGTCATCAGACTTTGAAAGCAATGGTGTAAGTATATCCACACTAGCCCATGAACATTTAAGATCATTGATGATCAAATATGGACATAATCAGGCTATTGAAACATTAGATATCTTTAGATATAACACAAAATCACTTGACGCGTCCACTTGAGCTATGAATCTCTCCCATTTTGCCTAGGGGTCCTAATTGGACCCATGGAGTTAGGTGGTCGGAGTGGATTCATCAAATACATTGTTGTGGACATCACTTTCATGGGGTGTTCATCCAGCGGGCGTACTCCTGCACAACATCGAACATGGCACTTGATCAAACTGGGTTTGACCTATCAACTTGAAGAGGAAAACTCATCTTCTTCTTTTTCTTTTCCCACCAGCAATGAATGAAGTTTGTCTATTTGAATTTGGACCCACCATCTTAGATCATATGGATGATTTAAACCGTCCATCACATTCAGAAGGGAATTCCGACCAAACCCCAGCATTTTCAACTTTGGCCATGCATGTGTGGACTCACAATCTCAACCACAAATCGATTTGTGTGCAGCTAGTTTTTCTAAAAATGGAAACTTCCCACTGCTACCATGTTGGCAATCTAGATAGCTATTTTCTGATCAATCCTAGTCCTTCATTTGAGCAAATCACAACTGTTATTCCTTTCCATTTTGAGGTTTTCCGTAACTGGAGTTCAGGTGGAAAGAATCTTACCTTGGGTATTGTTGGCACAATTCTATTATTTTTAGAAGGCCTCTGGGAGCATCCTAGTCGTCCAATATAGGGCTTCTTAAGGCCTCGTGGGTGGCAACCGCAAGTTCTCGTGAGAGAACTTGATATCGAGAGAAAACTGCCGCAACTCAAAATCTTGTTAACCATCAGAATTTTCATCTCAACTATCCTGATGATTGGTCCCACAATGATCAAGGGACCTATCTACACCATCCATACAATATTGATTGTCAGATCAACCATTGATTGATGATCCGTCATGATCATGGCCATTATCTTCCCCGTTCCACATGAAAACCCACCACCCTCTAGTGGGCCCCATCTTCTGATATGAGTCATCTAGCTGGTGGTCCCTAGCATCAGATGGACCTCTGTAATGATGGATTCAGACCATGCAAACTAGTTTTGCTACATTCGAACCAAATTGTGCGTATTGTTCGATAATCAACTTAGCCTAATCGTAGGTAATTCGAAGGCTAGTTAATTGCGAATCCCCTAGAAGACAATTAAGGAAACCTATAAAGAGCCCTTTTAGGGCAGCCCTTCCAAGAAAAAGAAAGCTAGAGAGAGAGAATTTGAGTTGGGGGCCGCCGCATCAGGTTGACTAGCCCGAGTTGCGGGACAGTTTCAGTCCAACAATCTTGCTAGACAAGTTGGAGGAAAGGGAGCAAGGAAAAGGGAGGAAAAGGAGGGAGAGAGAGAGAGAGAGAGAGAGAGAGAGAGAGAGAGAGAGGAAGAGAAACGAGAGAGAAGGGGAGCCAGGGGCGTGGGCTGATGTCGAGTCGAGTGGACTCAACTCGCTGAGTCTAAGTTAGGTCTGGTCAAGTCAGCAGCCCTTCTAGCGTGTGGTTTGAGTGAGAAGAAAAGAAAGAGAGAAGGAGAGAGTGAAAGAGGAAGCGGGAAGGAGAAGAAGATTGTAGGCGGATTGGTTGCTGGAGTTTTTCCGGCACCTTTGCGGAGTCACCGTCCGAGTTTGTTGAGTTCGGGTTGAATCTGGCCCCTAGTTGGCTGAGCAAGAAGAGGGAGAGTGAGGAAAGATGAAGAAGGGAGAGAGAGAGAGAGAGAGAGAGAGAGAGAGAGAGAGAGAGAGAGAGAGAGAGAGAGAGGAGAGGAGAGGGCTTGAGTTCTATGGCGAGTTGTTGTCCAAGTCCTGCACCAATCCGCCCCATGTGGCCAATGTATCAGCTACAAGAGAGGGTTAGTCAGGTCAACTAGCCAAGTTTGACTCGCTGCCAACTGTTGAGTGTCAAATATTGCATATTTTTCCCTATTTATATCTTGGTTTTATGAACATGATAAGGCATAATGATATATTTTATACATGTTTATATTATAAGGTAAATCTGAGAGCTTAGATTGAAAAGAATGCTAAAAGCATGAATTTAATGCTCGAGAATCACCAAGGCAAAAGATGTATCTTAGGAGACCAAGAATGAAGAATTCATATGCCAAAAATCCAAGGAAACCAAGTACAAAGGATGAAGAAAGCACTTGAAAGAATGCAAAATCTGCAGCAGAAAACAAGACATTTCGGTCCGACTTGAGCCAATTTCGGTCCATCCAAAATCGTAGAAAACTATCCAGTAAGAAATCAGGATAACTTGGTCCAACCTGAGTCAACTTTGGTCTAACTAAAGTACTTCGTTTGGAGTCGGTCTGACCTAAATTTGATAGATTTTCTACACAAGAATTTTTAGCATCAACTTCAGTCTAACTGAAATTGTGCAGAATTGTCCAGCGAGAAAGTGCGATTTTCAATCTTAATTCGGTTCGACCGAACCCAACTTCGGTCCAACCGAAGCATAACGTAGAAAAGCTGTGGACTGCATAAATTGAAGTGGTTTCGCAACGGATTGCGAAAATTCCAAGTCGGTGCGTAAATTAGAGCTTCATAACTATAAATAGGAGTCCCTAGGATGTTCCTTGGCATCTTTTAATGTTTAAGGAGTGGAGCAAAAAGGTGGAGCCGCTGCTCGGGAGTTTTTTTTCTTCTTTCTTAGTTGGTCTTTTTGTTTTGTTTAAGAGTTCTTAATTCAATCATGTCTATAGTTGGCTAAACCTCTTAGCTATGGCTAAAATGTGAAGCTTGTAGCGTGATTGGGATGTTTACTTTATTTTGATTCATGTTTATGTTGAACTTCATTGATTTCTAGTTGATTTTAAAAAATATTTTCAGTTTTCAATGGTTTGTTATAACTCAAATTATAATAGATCTGTAATAGCTTTAAATATCTTCTTTTCTTAATTGAGATTGTGGGATTGGTAAATCCTGTTGTTTGCTATCATCTCTGGGGCATGGTTAGGTGATGGAATCCCTTTCAAATCCTCACAATTCTCCTCCTTTGAGACTGGATCAATGAGAAGTTCAGAGATTCGATCATCTCTTTCTTCAACTGGATAAGATAGGACTCTGATTCCAGTTAGATCTCTTGAATCAAGTTAGGTAGCATCTCAATTACTACAAGTGGATCCTTAGCACCCTAGTTCCCACCTTTCAATTGATAGTTTTAATCTATATCATTCACAATAATTCTCTTTAATTTAGAATTGAGATTTTAGATCTTCTTCTAGTTCTACTGCTAGTTATTTTCAGAAATGTACAAGTTTAGTCCCTATGGATTCGACCTTAGTCTCACCGAGTTTTACTACATTGTGACCCTATACTTGGGGTTGTGAACACCGAGTCAGGACCAAGTTCATTCTGAGTTGGGTGCGGGTCTAGTCAAGCTTAGACACCTCCTAGTCGAGAGAGAAAGGAATGGAGAAGGAAGAAGGAAGGTGAGGGGGTTCGCGGAGTCGACTCGATGAATCAATCCGAGTTCAACCCAAACCTGAATCATTTCGGGAATATTTTTAGTTCATTGGGCCGCATGGTAATTGGAGCTTGGTCCAGTAACAACTGTAGTCTCAATTAGCTTCGCGTAAACTTAGTTTGGATCTGAGTTAAGTTGAGTTGACTCAATGGTTAGGTGAGTAGAATTCCATTCTTCTAAATTTTAGAAATTCAATTGTATGGAGGTTAACTAATTATAATTCTTATGTTGGTTGTAGGGAATTTGAATTCCAAATGCCGCGGTTAGATCTTGAGTAGATTTAAGTTGGAGATCAAATTACTCCTGAGTCAAATTGAGGCGTATAGATCGTTTAAAAGTAAATTAGAGCTCTAACCATTTTAGATGAATTGAATTTTAACTTTAAATGTAGGAAAAACACTTCTCCTCAAACCCTCATTTTGAAATCTATCCCGAGTGAGTTGTTGAGTGTGAAATATTGCATATTTCTCCTTATTTATACCTTGGTTTGATAAGCATGATAATGCTTAATCAATCTAATTATGTATGTTTTCATGTGCAAGGTGATTTCGAGAGCTTAAGGTGAAATTGATGCCAAAAGGAAGATTTACACTCAAAAGATTAGTAAATGAAGATTTGGAGATTTGGAAGTCATTAATGAAGAATTCACAAAGATCCAAGGAAACTAAGTGAGGAATGAAGAAAATCGGAGATTTTAAGTGAAGAAAAGGAATCTTGAAAATTGTCCTGAAAAAAAAACATATTCTTGAAAATTTCTTTGAAAAAACATAGTCTGGAATTTTGAGTTTAAAGCAGAATTTTCCTGAAACAGACTTCCTGTCCGACTGAAATCACACAAAAAAGTCCAGCAAGAAGCATAATTTTCAGACTTATTCCGGTCCGATCGAAGCCAACTTCGGTCTGACCGAAATCGCGCAGAATTGTCTAGCGAGAAAGTGCGATTTTCAGCCTTAATTCAGTCTGACTGAACCCAACTTCGGTCCGACCAAAGTATAACTTTTTACATAAATTTGAGGTGGTTTCAAAGTCAGTCCAAGTAAATATTATAAATATGGGTCTTTTAATTATTTTTAAGCACGAATTAGGGTTGGAAGAGTGGAGCAAAGTGTTAGATAACTTCAACGAGTTTTTCGTTCTTCCTGATCTTCTTCTTCTAGTTAGTTTTTATGATTTCTTTTATGAGTTTTTAGTTCAATCATGTCTTTGGTTGGCTAAATATCTCAGCTAGGGCTAAGAGGTGAAGCTTGTAGCATGTTTAGATGTTTATTTTGCTTTGATTCTTATTTATGTTGAACTTCATTGACTTCTAGTTTGAATTTAAGAAATATTTTTAGTTTTCTATGGTTCATTGTGACTCAAATTACAATAGATGCTCTGATAGCCTTGAGTATCTTCTTTTCAGTTGGAAAAATTTTGGTGGTTGATCGATAGTGGAAAAAACTTAAATATAAAATTTCACATTTTGTACCAAAAAAAGAATTGGCTTTAACCTTCAACGTTGTAGGATCATAGATCGTGACCTAAATTTTGTAAAACCTTGTAGTCGTATGATACCAAAGTGTGGTCCAAATTTGAGTTATGATGGACGAAAGGAAGTGGTTAAATTGAAAAATCCAAATTTATAAGGAGTTGGTAGAACTTGACAGGATAACTTTACGCCTAAGGAAAAGCCTACCAAAGTGAGGTCTTCATATTTCATACTTGGTTTATATGATGGGCAATTCAAATCGTTAATATGAAAGGAAATATCCTACTATGACTACCCACGAAGTTTCTTCACTCGATGGACACTAAAATCAACAACTAAGGGGTTGATTTGTCAATTGAGTCACTTTTACAATGATTTAAGGGTTGAAATTTAACATGTATAGTTAATTTATTATAAATAAGCATGGTATAAAACTTCGCATTAAATGGATCATGAGAACCATGTGATCTAGAATTTAAGGGTTTAAGTTAATGGCATTTTCGTAATTATTGCTGATATGAGAGTTTTGGGAAATCTAATGGTTCTACATGGTTATAGGGACATTTCTAAGTAATTCTTATAAAAGAACTTATATCTAAATCATTATGAATAAAGAATTATTCACCAAATTAATTAAGGGAATGTATATATATCAACCAACATAATGGATGGTTAGATGACATGTTAAGAATATAAAAACTTGATGGTTAGTACTCTGATCGTGTATGTAAATGGGTGTATGGTTAGTTTTGTAATCGGATGATCACAAGTGGGTTGTTGGAGTGATCAAGAGGCAAAACATGTGGGTCCTTGCTCTTGCTGCGATGGTAGACTCTTAGGAGTTTCAACACCTGGTCAAGGGTTCAAGTACTCATAGGTGGTGAAATCCCACTACGGCATGAGTGTGTGGTGGTGTGTTAAAAAAAAGAGGAAGAACATGTATACCGTTAGATTCAAGTGATTTGTTCACATGTGTAAGTTTTTCAGATTGTAGTTTCGATGGTAGGTTAAGCATATTCATAGGTGGTGAATAAGATGAACGGATCAGAATCTCAATTTGATATGTGTATGAGTGGATGCAGATATCAATAGTTAGTTTATTATGATCGGGTGGTCTAAAATCAGAGTGGACAGTCAGATATCTTTACCTAGCGGTGAGTAGTTGACTGAACAATTGGTTACGATGGATATATTAGAATACTTATATGATGATCCTATCTTAAAATCAACAGTCAAATGGCTTGATCTATGAATGGAGATTATTCCCAAGAGTCAGATTCGTGTTAGAGAATAGATGTAAGGTTAGGATAGCTAGATTGGTATCGTACATATGTACATAATAAGTTAAATTTTATTGTAACACTTAAGAATTTTCAATACTCGGGTATTGGAAAGTTCAAGGTGTTACAAAGAATTACCAAAGTAAGGAATGAATCTTTGGTGGCCAAGAATGAAGATTTTAAGAGTCTAAGATCCAAGAAAACCAAGTGAAGTAAATAGAAATTTGAGATTACAAAGTACAAGAATCTGGAACTGTTGAACTTGATAGTTCGATGACATCGAACACAGCTTCGATACTATCGAAGTAAGTGTTCAATGCCATCGAAGGAGGCTTGATCCCTTCAAAAAATTAGTTAAAATCAAGTTTGGTTGCTGGACATATGAGTGCAATTCTCGATTCTATTGAAGGCCATTTTGATTCCATCGAAGACAAGTTCGATGCCATCAAAGATAGGTCGATGACATCGAAATTATCATGAATTTTGGGATTAACTCGCTGGACTATTTTAGACGTTTCTTAATCCCATCAAGCAAATGTTTGATGACATCGAAGATAGTTCTATGCCATTGAAGGTCGGGTGATCTCATTGAAGGACGTACATAGACAGTTGTGACAGTTTCCAAATTCGAATCAAACTCGGCCATGGATATTTGATGCCATCAAAGACCCATTAAAGCTGCACAAACTGCGCAAAATTGAGGCAGTTTCAAAGTCAGTTCGATCAAAGCCTATATAAAGGAGTCTCCTGAGTCTTTCCAAGCATGAATTAGGGTTGGAAGATTAGAGCAATGAGTGTTGCTACGTTAAGGAGTTCTTTCTTTCTTTTTTAGTTAGTTCTTCATGTTTTTCTTTAAAGAGTTTTAGCTCAATCATGTCCATGATTAATTAATCTCTTAGCTAGAGCTAAGAGGTGAAGCTTGTAGTTTGTTTTAATGTTTATCTTACTTTGATTCAAGTTTGTGTTGAACTTCTGTTGATCTTTAGTTTGAATGAAGGAATATTTTCAGTTTACTTTGATCTATTGTCAACTCCGGTCATAGTGGATGCTTAGGAAGCTTTTGATATATTCTGACCTGTTTTACAATTGTGTGACCTATAAAATTCGTGATCTACCATTGTCTCCGGGCATGGTAGATGCTTTGAATTCCCTGCTATCATTACATTGGTGCTATATGAGGGAACTAATCCAATGAAAGTTCAGAATCTTATTATGTTTTAATTGCTCCATCATCTAACTGGATAGATTAAGACTTCGATTCCAGTTGAAGTATTATTGAATCAAGTGAGATTGCATTAAGATAACTACAAGTGAATTCTTGGCACTCTAATTTTTCCCTTATCTTTAATAAGTTATTCACAATTGATCTCTTTTATTCTAAATTTTAAGTTTAGTTTAGATTTTAGTTCTAGTTTTACTTTTTTTCAGAAAGAACACACATAATAAGTCCCTGTGGATTCGACCTCGGTCTCACTGAGATTATTACTACAGCACAGCCTTACACTTGGGGTTGTGAACAAGGATAGAAACAAAAAAACTCTTAGTCTTTTAAACCTCTAAAATGCCCATATGGGTGAATCTCTATTTGGAAACCAACTAACCCTTTAGTTGTAGGAAATTCAACCAAACCCCTCCCATTACCTTGGTAGGCTAATTGGAGCATCGATTGTAAGGGAGCCAATTCAAGGAAGCTGAAGAAGACTAGCTTCAGCTATCTAGGAGTATAAGGGAAGCTAATTGGAGCATAGGAGAGCATCGATCAAGCAACCCAAGCATGACACATCAAAGGGGTTCAATCCAACAAGTAGGTTGTCCTTTAGTGAGTTCATACTCTCTTTTCTTGTGTAGGATTAATGGTAAGAGTTTGTGATCCAAACTTGAATAGGTTCTTGTGTAGGACCTAGGCTCTTGTGTAGGGATTAATTCACCGGACACGTTTGACAAGTAGGTTATATTTTAGTGAGTTCATACTCTCTTTCCTTGTGCAGGATTGATGGTAAGAGTTTGTTACCCAAAATTGAATATGTTCTTTCGTAGGACCTACACTCTTGTGTATGGGCCGAATTCACAGGACATGGGTGTATACCTGTTAGTCTCTATGGGAGCCTTCGGTGGGATTAAACGTAGGTCCTTTGACTAGGACTGAGGTTGTTGGTTAGTCAATAGAAAACTAACTAAAGTCTTTTGCAGGAGCCTCCAATGAGAGTGTACACTAGGTAAGTCCTTGTGAATGCCACCGACACGAGTGTATACGTAGTAAGTGCTTGCGTAAGCTACTGACACGGGTGAGTACATGGTAAGTCCTTGTGTACGCTGTAAAGGTTAGAAGTGAACCTGATTTAAAACCTCCAATAATGAAATATGGTACTCTCGGAGATAGTGCGTCTACTGAGAGTGGAGTAGGAAAACTAAACCACTATACATACTTGTGTTTAGGATTGTCATTTGAAAACTTTTCTAATTATGCTTAATGTGATTGTTTTGTTGAATTATATGTATATGTGATTAGATGAATATTAGGAGTTGAAAGTTAAAACATCTTCTTCACAACCCCAAGTGTAGGGTCGCAATGTAGTAATCACTCGGTAAGACCGAGGTCATATCCACAGGGACTAAACTTGTATGTATTCTGAAAATAACTAGAACTAGAACTAGTAAAATATCTAAATTGAAATATGAATAATTGAGAGTAATGGTGAATAATGTTGATTAAAACTTATGAATTTAAAGGTGGGAACTAGGGTGCCAAGGATCCACTTATAGCTATCAAGATGCTACCTTACTTGATTCAAGGAACATAAATGGAATTGAAGTCTTATCCTATCCAATTGAAAGATAAAACAATTTAAATCAAATATGAACTTTTCATTGACCTAATTCTTAATGGAGAAGAATTGTGATGATTGGAAGGTATTCCATCAGCCTACCATGCCCAGGAGATGATGGTGAACAACAGGATTTACTAATCTCACAATAGGAAAAGAAGATATCCAAATCTATCACAACATCTATTATAATTTAAGTCACAATAAATCATAGAAAACTAAAAATATTCCTTTAATATCAAACTAGAAGTCAATGAGGTCTAATAAAAACAAGAATCATAGCAAGATAATCATCCAAACACGCTACAAGCTTCACCTCTTAGCCCTAAAGGAGAGGTTTAAGCAATCATAGACATAATTGAAACCAAATCTCTTAAACAAAGCATGAAAAATAAACTAGGGAAGAAGAAAAACTCTTTGGCGGCTGCTCCACCATTGTGCTACGCTCCTTGAGACCTTTCCAAACCTTAAAAGATGCTTTGGAGCATTCTAGGGAGTCCTATTTATAGTTGTGGAACTTCAACTTTCGCACTGAGTTAGAAAAATCTAAAAACTGCCTCAAATTTACGCACTCTGCACAGTTTCTCAAAATAGACTTCCAGAACTTTCCTTTTTTAAACTCTGAGTTTCAGAATATTTTTTTTCAGGACAATTTATAGGAATATATTTTTTAGGACAATTTTTAGGATTCCTTTTTTTTTTCACTTTAAATCTTCGATTCTCTTCATTCCTCACTTGGTTTCCTTGGATCTTTGGCATGTGAATTCTTCATTAATAACTTTCAAATCTCCATATCTTCATTTAGTAATCGTTTGAGCATAAATCTTTCTTTTGACATCAATTTCACCTTAAGCTCATAAAATCATCTCGCACATGAAAATATGCATAATTAAATCGATTAAACACTATCATGTTTATAAAACCAAGGTATAAATAGGGAAAATATGCAATATTTCACACTCAACACACCCCCCAACCAACATTTTACTAGTCCCTAGCAAAACATGCATGAAGAAATCCTCAATTCTCAATGTTCAAATCACATTTAGAAAACAATCTTTTATGTAATCAAGTATGAATGAGTATAATTTAAAGAAGCGAGAGTGAAATTTTGAAAACCTAGATCCGAATCACACGAGCAATCAATCAAATAGGTTCTTTATCAATCATTTAAGAACATAAGTTCATATATCAACTTTTGCCAATGTGCTTAGTGAATTCTATTTACTTTCCATAATGTACTACTATTTCATAATGTTAGTCATGCTCATCACCTCAAGTTTTATTGAATAATCAAGTACTGATTCCGAACTTATCACATTTTTCTTCTTTTTCCAGTTTTTTATTTTATATCGACGGTCCTTTTTTATTTATTCATTCTTTTTAGACTTTTCATTCATGTCTAGTCTTTTCATCATACATGATCTTTTTGTCGATCTCTCTGTTTTTTAACTGGTTCTTTTTATCTTTTTAAGGTGGATAAAATTCTCTAGAATTAATTCTCAATATTTTTCAATGATATACATACTAACAATGAGAAATTCTAGTACAATTCACAGAAAGCAATTTGAATGTGGCTTGTGACTTAGATTAATATGATATTCAAACTTCCTCTTAATCAATTAAATGCAAGAATTTAGACTATAGTCTACTTAGTTGATCAAACTCCAACAATTCAAAGTTCAATCTCCTATCTTATCATCACACTCAAAACATTCTTAATTCCTCAAATTATCATCTCTCAAACATGTTTTTATCTTGAAAAATTAAAAATTTTCACAATTTTTGCTCATAACTAAGAAAACACTGATTAGTTTACCTAATTTACACCCCAACCTAAAACCTACATTGTCCTCAATGTAAAAGATATGAGCATGCAATGCACATGAGACAACAAAAAGAAATGGGAAGTGATAGGAAGATAATACTTGAAGAAAGAGAATTGAAGCTTGTCCAAAGTTCTTAACATATAAATGGGTTAGCAAGAAGACTAAACAAATTGAAATTAAACTATCCTAATCATAAATCCTATGAAAGCAATAAACCTAACTATACCTCCATCAAACTAGGAGGTCAATCCTGATACACAGGATTAGTCAGAGGCATGGACATGTCCTCTGAATCAAACTTCTCAACAAATGACTTGAGACAATGTCTATTCACTTTAAAAGATATTGTCATTCGTCGAATTCTTTATCTCGACAGTCCCATGAGGATAAACATTAGTAACAATGAAGGGACCAGTCCAACGAGATCAAAGTTTACCCGGAAAAAGATGTAACTGAGAATTGTACAGAAGAACTTTTTAATCGATTATGAATGATTTTCAAAGGATATTCCTATCATGGAATACCTTCATCCTGTCCTTGTAAATTCTCGAGTTCTCATAAGCATCGTTCCAGATTTCTTCGAGTTCATCCAATTGAAGTTTGCACAGTGAGCCAGCATTGTCCAAATTAAAGTTCAAATTTTTGATAGCCCAGTAGGCTTTATGCTCCTGCTCCACAAGGAGGTAGCAAGCTTTCCCATAGACGAGTTTAAAAGGGAGACATTCCAATTGGGGTCTTAAAAGTTGTATGGTAAGCCCATAAAGCATCAGTCAAGCGAATTGACCAATCCTTACAGTCAGGGTTAACCATTTTTTTTTTCAGAATTTGTTTAATTTCCCTATTAAAAATCTTGTCTTGCCCTCTTGTCTGCGGGTAGTATGGAGTACTCACTTTATGAGAGATGTCATATTACTGCATTAAGTTTTCAAATGGCCTATTACAAAAGTGTGAACCTCCATCACTAATGATGGCCCGAGGTGTTCCGAACCGTGAAATGATATTTTCTTTTAAGAATTCAATGACTTTTTTACGATAATTATTCCAGCACGGGATCACACCAACCCACTTAGTGACATATTCTACTACTAACAAAATGTAAATACTCCTAAAGGATTGGGGGAATGGTCTATGAAATGAATGCCCCAGTAATCAAATGCTTCAATGATAAGAATGGGGTTCAAAGGCATCATATTTCGATGGGACAACCCTCCCAATTTCTAATAACATTCACAAGCTTTGTAAAACTCATGAGTATCTCTGAACGTCGTGGGCCAGTAAAAGCCACGCTGTAAAATTTTGGCCATGGTCTTTTTAGCAGAAAAGTGATCGCTATAGGCCTGAGAATGAAAAAAGGAGATGACACTTGATGTTCATTTTCTGGCACACATTTCCTTAGAATTTGGTCTAAGAAATATTTAAACAAATAAGGATCATTCCGGAAAAACTTACGTACCTCGGTGAAGAATTTTTTCTTATCTCACGTAGTCCAATATGTTGGCGTGAAACTTGTACCAAGATAATTTACAATGTCAGCAAACCAAGGTAGTTGGGAGAGTTTAAACAATTGTTCATCAGGGAACGTATCGTTTATTAGTGTCGGCTCAAGGGAATCAAGGAGGTCAAGTCGAGAAAGGTGGTCGGCCACTATATTTTTTACTCATTTTTTGTCTTGCATTTTAATATCAAATTCTTGGAGATCCATCTTATCAGGTGGGGCTTGGCATCCGTCTTTAAAAAAAGATACTTTAGCACCGCATGGTCCGTGTACATGATGATCTTAGATCCAATCAAGTATGACCTAAATTTGTCCAAAGTGAATACTACGGCTAAGAGTTCTTTCTCCATATTAGAGTAGTTTACTTAGGGCAGAATTTAGAGTTCTACTTGCATAGTGAATAACGTAGGGCTTCTTTTCTTTTCTCTAACCTAACACCGCCCCAATAGCATAGTCAGATGCATCACACATAACCTCAAAAGGGATTCTCCAATCGAGTGGCTGCATGATAGGAGTGGTAGTCAACATGCCCTTGAGCTTAGTGAAAGCTTTATGGCATTGTTCAGTTGACTCGTATGATGCATCCTTTTAAAGTAGATTACATAAAAGATGAGAGAGATGACTAAAGTCCTTTATGAATCGTCTATAGAATCTGGTGTGTCCTAGGAAGGATCGCACGTCACGTATGCTCTTGGGTAGAGGTAAGTTAGAGATAAGATCAATTTTTTCCTTTTCTACCTTAATTCCCTTGGACGAAATTATGTGTCCAAGCACAATTCCCTTGGGAACCATGAAATGAAATTTCTTCCAATTCAGAACCAAATTCTTTTCCTCACATTTCTTCAGCACACATTTAAGATTTTCCAAACATTCACTGAAGGATGGACCAAAGACAGAGAAGTCATTCATGAAGACCTCTAAATATTATCCCACCATGTCAGAAAAAATACTTAATATGCATTGCTGAAAAGTGGCGGGAGCATTACACAGTCCGAATGGCATCCTTCGATAAGCAAAGGTGCCAAATAGACATGTGAACAATATCTTTTCTTGATCTTCAAGGGCTATCTCAATGTCGTTGTACCCCGAATAACCATCAAGGAAGCAATAATAAGAGTGACCAGCTAGCCTTTCCAAAATTTGATCAATAAAGGGCAAAAGAAAGTGGTCTTTCCTTATGACAATATTCAATTTTCTGTAGTTAATGCACGTTCTCCAACTAGTAGTAACTCTAATTGGTACGAGTTCCTTGTTGGCATTGGCTACGATGGTGATTTCGAACTTCTTAGGAACCACCTGAGTTGGACTCACCCATTGACTGTCGGATATAAGGTGTATTATATCCACATCCAACAACTTAAGTACCTCAGCCTTAACCACTTCTTTCATATTTGGATTGAGTCAACATTGTGGTTGTTGAGAGGTTTTCGCATTATCCTAAAGATGAATGCGATGAGTACAAATCAAAAGATCAATTCCCTTGAGGTCCGCAATTGACCATGCAAGGGCTCTTTTATGCTCAATGTGAGTAGAAATAAGCATACTCTCTTGTTCTTTCTCTAGGTGAGAAGAAATCAACACCGGATATGTCTTATCTTGATTTAAGTAAACATATTTAAGATCAGTGGGCAAAGGTTTTAGGTCAAGCTTCAGTGCTTTGAGGCTAGACAGTAGAGGCACTACATCGGTTTGGGGCAATTCTCAAATTGTGACATCCACCGGTTAGCTTCAAGTACCGGCGTAGCATCAAGCAAGACATCTATTTCCCTAATCATGCCATCATCTAAATTAGGGGAGCAGGCCAAGCATGTCTCTAGAGTATCAGAGTATGGAGTCAAAAGTACTATATCTTTGAATTTACGCACTATGCGTAGTTTTCCAAAATAGATTTCTAGAACTTTTCTTTTTTAAACTCGGAGTTTTAGAATATGTTTTTTTTTTCATAATAATTTTTAGGAATATGTTTTTTAGGACAATTTTCAGGATTCCTTTTCTTTTTCTTCACTTTAAATCTTCGATTCTCTTCATTCCTCACTAGATTTTCTTGGATCTTTGACATGTGAATTCTTCATTAATGACTTTCAAATCTCCAAATCTTCATTTAGTAATTTTTTGAGCATAAATCTTCATTTTGACATCAATTTCACTTTAAGTTCTCGAAATCACCTCGCACATAAAAACATACATAATTAGAACGATTAAATAGGGGGAATATGCAATATTTCACACTCAACACATCTCACACATACATGTACACCATCTTAAATAGACTAGTTGCATAATTGGCATATTTTTTATCAGGCTCGTATCCTAGATCGTACCGTTCCTTGGACTCCCGCGGTCCTCTTTATCGAATTCCGGTGACCTATGATCTATAATCGGTATTTGCGCGTGACCCTAAGTTACATCCTATCAATCTGAGTCGGTTCAGCCTGAGACTTGTATCATTGCGACCGCGTCATCATCCCGGTTTCAACGCCGAGTTTCACACGCCGGTGCGATACCCAGGCCAAAAGTTGTGGGTCCGAGTTTATTTTGAGGAAAATGCCATGCCTTGCAAAATTCAAGAGAATCTCTACCAAACATCAAATCAATCAATCAATCATAAGTCAAGTACACAACCCATCCCTCTCTTACCAACAAGGCATGGCTCCCATCTCTCTCTCATTCCCAAAGTCAACTCTCTCTCTCTCTCTCCACCCATCTCTTTCTTACAACACCATCCCTCTCTCCCATACATCACTCCATCCCATCCCATTCTCTACCAAATCCCAAGCTTTCATGAGAGAAAATTCCAAGGAGAGAATAGCTAAGAGAGAACCCATCTTCCTACCCCCTCATCTCACCACCAACCCTTCAATTCTCATCTTCCACCGTTAAAGAAGAAGCTAAGGAGCTAAGGAAGCCATAGAACCGAGAAGATTAGCAATCGATGGGTGTTTATAGGATTAGATTGTGATTTTTGTGATGGACCAAGTGGGGCCCACCGATTGATGGTATGAATCCCATTTAGGACCCATCTTAATGTATGTATTATAATCCTAGGAGGGCTCATAGTGGCAGAGCCCTCCATCACTCGATTCTCTCTCTCTCTCTCTCTCTCTCTCTCTCTCTCTCTTTTTCCTTGGTTTGATGGCCCACCATTAATGTTGTATGATGATCCACGCCATCCATTTTAGTGGGCCAACCCACTGTCCACATTTAGGTCCACCTTGCTACTCGTTTTCGGGCCAACCATGAATGAAAGGAAAATATAAATGTCAGTGGATCCAAATTGTGTGGGCCACCCATGTGGACCCCACTGTGATTTATGGGTTTTATTTCTACTGTCCATGTCACGCCCCAAACTAGAAAATCGGGCTCACAAAATTCCCGATCGCCGAATCCGGCACTGACAGCCTCCTTAGAACCCCATTCTCGGCTCCCGGTGCCCATCTGCCGGGTTCCAATCCTGGGATACTACGAGGAGGATTTTCAACATCAGTTTGATTCGTAATAAGCATAACCAAAGGCATAACCCACAAATAATAATAAAAAACTCCATCACATTTTCACTATGATAAAAAAATTTACAAGTACAAAGTACATAAAAGGGAAATACAATGATGATAAACAAAAGCTCCAAGATGATCTGCTAAGCGCTGTTGCGGTCCAACGTCACCTGCATGCAACGGTCGGCATAAGCTTATGGAAAGCTTAGAGGGTGGTGAAAGTATGTGCACAATGTAGTAATACAATTATGCAATATCAGAGTAATGCGAAATATACTGATGATTTCATGAATACTATTAGCCATACCAAGGCCATGCAATACAAAGCATGAATGATGTCTGTCATACCAAGGCTATGCGATACGAGATGTAAACCAAGCACACCAATCCTCATCTAAGTCCACATATCAATACAGGTCAACTCTAGAATATCACCGGGGTCTAGTACACTACAAACCAAATTGTCACCCCATCGCGTGCAATAAGGTGAGTGGAAGAGACCTCACTATCCGTCTGCCAATATTGGGCCCGGCTTACCGATAACGGACCCAATCCACGAGCTGGTCAAACTCAACCTACCTTTGCCCCCTCCTCTTTGGTGGGTAAGGTCGCACCCCCTTCCAACCTACCACGACACAGTGAAAAGTGCAGCCTCCTGGTATTCGGCACTCGGCGCTCATGCATCCACTCAGTCTAGACATTGAAGTAACCTCCTGGTACCATAAGGGTTTAGGGACTTTTAAACAGGGACATCTATAGCACCCCATGTAGAATAAGATTTTCGGTATCCAATCCTACCAACCACGATATGCCTGTAGAGGCTACGGCCCTGATATTGCTAGGGCATACAATGTACATGTCACACAATGTAAGATGCATAAATCACGCAATTCAGTCATACAACAAACATGTGCGTACCACGCGCTTATGTGGGGTAACCTCCCTTACCAAGGAATCCCATAATAATCTACCATGTGCTATGATCAATCATTCCTCATATCAAGCATACATATGATACGTATTGGTATGAATCATGGAGCTATACTAAGCATATTATATTATGACCATATATTCCCCCTTATATCAAGGTTAAGCCTAAGTGGCTTACCCACAATCCTAGAGATCCGGAAAGGGTTCCTTCACCATACTATTGCATGGCCTGCTTGATGCCCTAGGGGGCCTAAATGAGTCCTAGATGGACTTTCAAAAATAAAAGAAGTAATCCTACTAACAACCGATGGGGGCCCAACATCTTGAGATAGCCCAATGAGAATGGATGGATCATGCAAATGAGGCCCAAAATTAGGGTCAACCTACTTGGAGAATGGTGTGAATGGGCCTAAAAAGGCCTAAGGGAAGGTCACAATGAGGACATCTAACCATCATTGCCCATCAATGTGGACATCTAACCAACATTGATCCCAAGGAGTGGCCCACATAAGAGATTCATACACAACGTAACGTCCACATATATATCACATTGAGCCTCTTTCATGGGCCTCTCATATATCATGTTGGGCTTCATACAAGGGTCTCAAACGTATCACAATAGCCATGCCCATGGGCCTCGAATACATCACAATAGGCCGATCGAGTGGGCTGATCAAATGGGCCTAATCAAATGGGCCGAATTAATGGGTCGATCAAATGAGCCGATTCAATTGGCCCAAACCAACACACCATTCATCTATTACTAGAGATCATTTTAAAACATTATCACTACAAAAATGAATCATATCCAAAGGATCATCTGGACCAAACCATACCTAACAGTGGTGATGATGATTTCCACTGTTAATTTCCAGTGGGCCCCACCATAGTATTATTTCCCGTCCAATCTGTTCATCAGGTTACAAAGGCCTAGATATAGAGGAAAAATAATTATCATATTAGTCCAAAACTTCTATAACCCAAGGGGTTTTAATGGTGGACATTCATCCCACTATTTCCTGTAGCGTGGTCCACTTGATATTAGATCTGTCTCATTTTCAGGCTCAAGCCTTAAATCAAGCTCACCATGAATGGATGGTTTGGAAGTAACATATACATCCAGGTGAGGTCCATGTGGTGTGGCCCACCAGAGATTCTGATCAGCTACAGTCCCTGGCCCATGGCCAGGGACGGACGGGGTAGATGGGGCACATGCTCCATGAGGGTCCACGTAGCGTGGCCCACAAGATATAATATATTTATATTATTATTTATATATTATATATTTTATTCTTATTTAATAATATATATATATATATTATTAACAGCAACCAGAGTCCAGATAGATGGACGATGGATGAAATACATTCATCAATGTGGCCCACCATCCAAGCCATGGATAGTGAGGATCCACACGTGCAACCATGGGGAGGCCCACCGCAATATGAATGGTGTGGATGCAAACCACACCTCCTGGCCAGGGCTCACCTGGCCCGCTGACACCTGCAACTACCAGTTGCATGCTGGCTATCGTCCATCAGACGGTTTATTTGTATGAAAACAGATGGATGATGTGGGTGAGATCCACACAAGTGGGTCCCACAAAACTTAGTGACGTCAACAGCTGGTGTGGGACATACGCCAGCCAATCAGATTCCCATGGTGAGTCCCACCTCCAGCGTGTCCATCCCACTGTCTAGCAAGCTGGACAGTGCTGGATGGCACTCATACGTCACGGTGGTCCCACGTAGTAGGCCACCAGATTTGGATCAAGCTGATATGTATTTTTCCCCTTATTCGGGCTTGTGTGACCGTCCGGTCATGCAAGCCCCAAATTTGGATCAAGGTGGCCCATTCATCGGGTGGCATGGATAAGATACACATATTATAGGTGGGCCATTGATCGAAGAAAAGAGAGAGAGAGAGAGAGAGAGAGAGAGAGAGAGAGAGAGAGAGAGAGAGAGAGAGAGATTGGCGATGACGGAGGGGCCCCGCCACTATGGGCCCCCTCTTGGATACAAGCATACATCAAAGCGGGTCCCACCATATGTGGGCCCTTAGATCACGAAAAAAGGACAAATATAAAGAGAATGAAAATGTGGGTCCAAGATCACCCACCGTCCACTTCTTCTTGGCTCCTTGGAAAGGAAATTGCCTTGGCTTCAATTTCAACGAAAGATGATGAAGTTTTAATGGTTGAGATGGAAGATGAGAGGGTAGAAAGTGGGCCACACACAAAACTCTCTCATGGAGATTTGGGAGAGCTTGGATGTGTGGTATTTTGTTGCTTAGGAATGGGTTTGAGAAGTGAGGGAGAGAGGGTTGTAAAGAGAAGAGAGAGAGAGAGAGAGAAGAGAGAGAGAGAGAGAGAGAGAGAGAGATGGGTGATGGAGTGATGGGTGAGGTGAGAGTTTGTTGACTTTTAGGGTAATTTGTGTAAGAAGGGTATGGATTGTGTAAGGAATTGTTGACTTATAGGGTTGCTCGGGGATGTGGTGTGAGGTGATGTATACTTGACATGTACTTGACCCTTAATGGGATTGATTGAGGTGACGAGTTCTAGAGATTCTCTCGGAATTGCAAATGCGAGGCATTTTCCTCGAATTGAACACGAGCCTACATCTCCTGGCCAGGGTGTAAGGCCCACCCCCACAGCACATGATATTGTCGACTTTGCAGAAGCTCACGGCTTTAAAACGCGTCATGTCTGTTATGGGAGAAACCCAACATATAACCACCACAACTCCAGACAACTCTTCCGATGTGGGACAAGTTACGCTACAGTCAACTGCAACAGTAGCTCGCCCAACACAAGAACTGTCACCACACGGTAGCTGCCGCCACACACAGGGGCCTGCCACACTGCCAGTGTGCCCGCCCACATGAAGCAGTGATCGGGGCATCACATTATCCCCCAACGAGGGTAGATCCGTCCTCGACTCTGATACCATTTGTAAGGCCCACCCCCACAGCACATGATATTGTCCGCTTTGCAGAAGCTCACGGCTTTATAACGCGTCATGTCTGTTATAGGAGAAACCCAACATATAACCACCACAACTCCAGACAACTCTTCTGATGTGGGACAAGTTACGCTCAATCAACCGCAAATGAGTAGCTCGCCCAAAGACAAGAGTCTATCGGCCACACAAGAGCCTACCGCCCACACTGGGGCCCGCCCACATGTGTGCCTGCCCACGTGTGCCCGCCCACATGAAGCAGTGACCGGGGCGTCACACAGGGTATCGGATCGACGCAAGAGTCACGGCATCGGAACCGCGGTGACGGCACGGTCGTTAGGGTATAAGTCTCGGGTTGAGTCAACTCAAGTTTGCAGGACTTGGTTTAGGATCGCCCGCAAACGTCGGATAAAGGTCGAAGGTTGCCGGAATTTGACTGGGAAGACCGCAGAAGCCTACGAAATGGTACGATCTAGGATACGGGTCTTACAGTCCATATGGTGGAGTCACCCCAGCTGTGGGCCTAAGGACCAGCCAGGCCCAACGAACAAGCTGCTATCCAGCAGGCCTGGACGTTGCTGGCTATTTTTTTAAAAAATATAATATAATAAGTATATATATATATATACACACACTATATACTATATTAACTGGTGGGCCACACACGTGTGGACCCACCTGACGTACGCACCTCATCCACTGTTTGGGACAGTGGGACCCACCGTATATGTGTTGTGCATAGCGTCCAGTCATCTGGACTTAGTTATGGACCCCACCTATGATATAGGTGTTTGATCCAGACCGTCCAACTGTCTGGACATGGTCATGGACCACCATGATATATGTATTATATTCCACCATCCATCTGGACGGTGGGTCCCACGCAGTTATCTGCTGCTATGGTATTGACGTCAGCAATTCTATGGGGCCCGCACATGATATATGTATTTTATCCATTGCTGCCCATCAGCGTGGGCCCCACACACGTGTGGACTCCACCATGGTATATGTGTCCTATCCTCACCGTCCATCTGGACGGTGAGATCCTCTTTGATGTATGTGTTTTATCCACGTCATCCACCTGTAGACGGTGGGCCCTACCCCCTGATACATGTGTTGTATACATGTCGTCCATCTGTGGGGCCCACACGTGTTGTATGTGCTTTATTAGCACCGTCCGTCCGTGGAAGGTGGGTCCCCAACATGATATATGTGATTTATTCCACACCATCCACATCTGGGCTATGGGGCCCACCTTACATGCGGGCCCCTGCATGATGTAAGTGTTGTATCCTCACCGTCCACATGGATGGTGGGGACTACCGTGATGTATGGGTCTTATCCACACCGTCCGTAGGATGGGACCCATGTGATGTATGTGATTTATATCCTAGTCATCCATCCATTTCTAGGACGTGAGGCCAGCCATGATGCACTTGTTGTATATCCTCACCATTCAGCTTGTTGGGTGATGGGACTCCATGATGAATGTACTGTAAATCCACACCATCTGGCCATGGATGTCAGGCCCACCTACTGTGTGAATGTAAGGCCCACCATGTTGTACGTGTTTCATCTATACCGTCCACTTGTGCGGCCCATTGTGATATATTTGAGGCCATGGAAGTGGCCCATTGCGAGGTATTTGAGGCCCATGAGTGAGGCCCAATGCGATGCATGTGAGGCCCTTGTGTATGGCCCAAAGTGATGTATGTGAGGCCCATGAGTGAGGCCCAATGCGATACATGTGAGGCCCTTGTGTATGGCCCAAAGTGATGTATGTGAGGCCCACTATGATTAATATGTGGCCCATGAGTGGGGCCCAACGTGGTGCGTATATGACCCTTGAGTAAGGCCCATCATGGTGTACATTAGACCCTTTATATGAGGCCCTTGCGTGAGACCATGGGCCTACCAGGTGTTTGGTTCTATGTGGGCCACCCCTTGGAAGCAATATTGGTTAAATGTTCACATTGATTGGCAATGATAGTTAAATGTCCACATTGTGACCCTTCCTAAGGCCCATTGTTGGGCCCATTCTCATGCTTCCTTAGTGGACTAACCCAAATCTTTGGAACCCATTGATGTTGTATGGTCCATCATCGTTGTAGATGGATGGCTCCGTGCTACCGGATTTGACATATCCACGGCCGATGGCTGATCTTTATATTATGGTTTAGATCGACTATTCATCTACGGACCCCACCTTGCAGACCGTTTATTGGTACCGATTATCGATATCGATTATGAGTATGTAACAGCATAGCATCATAATACATGCCCATACTCATGTATCTCGCATTTTGTGATATGACCACCATATGCCCTAGCGACATAAGGGTCGTGGCCTCCACAGGCATATCGTGGATGGCCAGATGAGACACCAAAAATATTTGGTTCAAGCATACGTGTAACGCCCCGGATTTTTGCCAACCTGGGATTAGACGTCCTTAGGCAATGGATCAATCCTAACACAGGTTTAACTTCTTAAACGCTCAATTAAAGCCTCAAATCGCTCCTTAAACCATTTTCTTCACAAATCCCACCCTTCACTACCTTGTGCTTTCAATTTTTCAAAGCACCTTCGCCCCAGACACTATCTTAAATTAGCTAAGTAGTATAACTTAGATCACTTTATATACAAACTACAATGGACTAAGTTCCACCTCAGACGAAAATCACTTAGGATTAAATTCTTTAGAAATTTAACAAAGTTAACTAAGTACTAAACTCGATTAGCCATGAAATCAGTTAGGATCGCTTTAAATACGATCTGCAAGACCCAAAAGTTCATAGAATCATTGGCCTAGGTTACCCTAAAGTTTAGAACCAAACTCATTTCCGTATACGCTCTCAGAATGAAATGAAACTTAAGTATTAGGTCTAGATCGCACATCGAGTCCGATTAACCCGGTAAGGAACTAGGACCTTACCGGGCTTAACAATCATCTCAAAAAATCAGCTCCATTCGATGTTCCATGGTCATTCGTTTCGGTTCGGAGCGAGGAGTGTGAAAAACACTATTCCCATCCAAAAATAAATATACGGAATAGTGATCGCATCATTCGTTGATTGCGTCGATTAAGCAACTGGCCGAGTGAGAATCGGACAAATTACACCCTCGGATTAAGAAAAATTTCAGGAACATTTACATGTACTTGGAATTTCTGATCGTGGCCCACTGACCGTCGAACTGAAAGTGGTCCGCCACGTGTGATCTGGGTATCCGATCGAGTCAAAAATGTAATCCCACGTAGATCCATCGATGGTGAGCTTAAGTCTGACGTTTGGTTCAAGGAGGGCCACCAGAACTTCCCTTTTGAGCTGGAAAAGCGACGAAAATCCTATATTAGCAGTACCCCTTGAACCTGAGTCTAATTTCGTAATGTTTGTGGCTATAAAAGGAGCTTAGAACAGCCCCTCTCACAGCCATACGAATTTTGGAGAAAACCCTTGAGGGAGAGAGAGAAAAGACAGAGAAGAGCTTGGGTTTTCCTGCCGATCTTCCTCCTACTGCTTTGGACCTTTACACGGCCTACACCGCTTCATTCCAGGTGTTTTCCCGGCGGTTTCCATCCCATTTGAAGGTAAGAAACCCTAACCCTAGGTCTGATTTGAAGTGGGATCGATGTGGGTTGCGTAACAACTAACCGATTCCGCTCTTTAGGTTAGAAATCTCCTGTATACGGAAGTTCTTCTACCCATTCTTTGATTCGTTCGTTTCCAAAGGCAAAGGTGAGGACTTTAAGTGTATAAGTTGCGGTTTTCAACGCTTTCAATGTCGGATAATGGTAGATTCATGATCGCATGCAATTGCACATGTACAAAGTGCTTTCGTTTCTGTTTCGATTAACGTTGTGAAATATGGAATTTCACATATTCTAGGTATACGTAGAAATACCGTATACGTATTTTTTGGATAAATGTTTGACATGTTTATTTAATGTATGATTATATAATATATGAATAAAATACTAGTTTAGCGAAAGGAATTGCCAAAATACATGTTCACTTGTAAATGCGACGTATGTTGAAATTGTGTATGTTAGAAATACCGTATCGTATTTCTTTTGGAATAATGTTTGACATACTTATTTAATATATGATTATACAATATATGAATAAAATACTAGCTTGGCGAAAGGATTCGCCTAAATACATGTTTACTAACAAACACTATGTATGTAGAAATCGGTATTGCAATACCGTATACATGTATATTTTAGCAATGTGTTTGTCATGATTAATTGTCGTATAAATATATTATGTGCGTATAAAATATTTGCTTAGCGAAGGAATCGCCGTAATACATGTTTGCTTGTATACACTATGTATGTTGAAAATGCGTATTCTAGAAAATCGTATACGTATAAATTTTGGAGATGTATTTATCATGATTATTTGTTGTAGTAATATATTATACATGAATAAAATACTCACTTGGCTAAAGGATAGCCCTAATACATGTTTTGCTAACATACACCATGTATGTTGTAATAGTGTATTCTAAGTGTTGTGAAAATGTGAATGAGTATAGAATTCTCATTCGTGCTTGCCATGACTAATTGTCATGGATAATTGATTGTTGTATTGGCAATACCCCTTTTGTGAAAGGATTTGTCCTAAATCACGCCACGGCCAATACACACTATATATGCTAAAATGTGTGGCCCAAGTGTTTGTGGAAATGGCCTGAATGAATATGGAATTTGGTTTCTGCTTGCCATGACTATCGTCATGGGTGTATGCGTGTTATGATTGGGGTAACTCCCTAGTGAAAGGATTTGGCCTTATACCTCTGTGATCAACATATGTCATGTATGTTGATTCCTGTATTTTAAAGTGTTTGTTGAAATGTCTGAATGAGTAGTAGTTAGTAAATTGTAATGTTTAAGGGTGTTGAGGTATGATTCTCAACTCCTTTAACTATGTGTATGATTTCCTTGAATAGCTATGTGATTAGGAATTGAATATATACAAACTCATGCTTGTGTTGTTCTTTACAACATGCTTTATATCATGCTCTATAATATGCTTATAACATGCCTACTAGCATGTTTGAATTACTTTATTTATCATGCTTGAATTACTTTGTCTATCATGCTTTACTCCACATGCTATGGATGATAATTGATTGTGCTCGGGGCTATGATTATAGTCCAGACAATCGGTACTAGATTAGAGATCGTGGTTGAGTTTCATGTCGCCACGTGAGATGTGTTCGACGAACTCGAGTCGTACTTTGGTTGGCGATAGTGGTTGGCCACGCGAAGTGCTTATGCACTTCATGTCGTTCAACTTGTTGTGCGCTCGAGCTAGCCGAGCTCATCATGTAACCCGATTTGTCTTTTGTATGTTCACCATGTTTGGTCACTAATGCTTGAACCTAGGGTACCAAACTTACCAGTGAAAACCCTTTTAACCATGGTACCTCGATCCGCTGTGGTCGGCTGTCGGCCTCGGGGGCTACGTGCCTCCCCGTAGTGACCAGTGAGCACCTTAACTCGTGAGCCGATTATGGTGGTATGGGACACTATATTCGCGTTGTCGGCCTACATTGATAAGGTGATGGGGGAGTGGTGCAACCTTTGTGCGTAACAGCCCCAGCCCTTTGTAGTGACCGCGAGCATATTATGAAGTTGCAGTGCGCCTTAGGGTTCGCCGCGATATATAGAATATGAACTAGGCTGTTTCGTATAGTGATGAATCGTTTAAGGGGTGATGGGGAGTGGTCGACCTTTGTGCGTCGGACCATTTGGCGACCTCTGAGTGACCTAGAAAATACACCATCGTCGATATTAACTAGGATTTGACGACCCTAGAATGGATCATGTTTGGGAATGATACAAGAGGAGGTACCTTAGTTTCCCAATCCTTTGTTTGAAATGGACTAATTAAAAACTCGGTAATCATGCTCATCATGCATCGCATGTGCCTGGAAGATGTGGAGCATTGTGGGATGTAAGCATGCGCGAACGTGAGATGGTGTCGCATGAGGGAGTATGTCGGTGAGGGCATCCATCATACCTGCATTCATACTTGCATTAATCAGAGTAACTAGGAGTGCTTGATTTACTGCTTTATCATTACTGCTTGACTGCATCGATAACATGTTAACTTATGCCTTATTGTTCCACTGAGTTAGCTACTCACTCCCACGTTACGGGACGGTGTTGTACACACCAAAGCATTTATTGAGTTTCAGGTGATGGCGATGCTTGTGAAGTAAATGGGACTACTTCTATGGTGATGAGGAGGAGTTCTCCTATCGTATCTCTCTGACAGTGGTCTATGAAGACACTGGTATTATCTTGACGGGGCTATGGTATTTGGGATAGGAGACTTTACACGTCATCACATTAGGTATATTTTAGAATTGTCCTTGTAATTATTTAACACTGGAAATGTTATCACACTCTTGGAGACTCATCATAGTTTATATATTTTGTCTACTATTACTGGTCTTCCGCTTGCAACTTTAAGCTGTCTACGGAGTATGATATGTTGTTTTGGCTTAATCTCACTCATGTTCACTACTCTAATACAGTCAACATTCAATCATCATTCATTTTGTTGCATAAGTGATGTTCTGGAACTCGAGAGTTGAGTTACTACTCGACCCCCGATTTTCAGGGCGTTACAATACGGGCGCCATAGATGTTCCTGGGTAAAAATCTCTAAACCTCCATGGCCAAGAGACGCCCCAACGTCTAGACCAAGTGGATATATATGAGCGCATGAGGGCCGTATACTAGTAAGCCGCGTCTCCCACTGTGTCGTGGTCGGTTGAGAGGGGGTATGACCTTACCCGCTTGAGTGAGGGGGGCAATATTTAGGTTGAGTTTGACCAGCTTGAGGAATGGGTCTGTTATCGACGAGTCGGGCCCGATATTAGCAGGCGAATAGTGAGGTCTCTTCCACATACCCAGTTGTGTGCTCGAATAGGGGCGGCAAGCTTGCGTGGAGTGTACTAGACCCCGGTGATGATCCCAAAGATGTATGGTACTGATATGTGGACTTACTGAGTAAGAGTTGCGTACTCAGCATTTGACTCATTCATTCATTCACTATCCACTCAGGCTGGTGGTGTGCAATCAAGACATCATGTGTACCTTCGCAGTGGCCAGGATTTCTATTGGAGTGCGCGACCAACCTGAGATCAGGAGTTTACCACATTGAGTCTATCTATCCAAATATAGGTATGAGACTGGTTTGGATAGAAATCCCTTGTGATGGACCCCGTAGCCTGCGATATTATGTACCATCATCTCGACTTCACACTCCAGCTTAGTCATTTCGTTTGCAACACATATTGCATTGCATCCCCAGCACATAGTATTTGGTTTACTATGCTTCTTTTTGCATGGCCTAGATACGGCTGATGGTATTCTTGGACTCGTCAGGATTTGTATATTGTATTGCATCCTCAGTATATGATATTTTGTTTATTATGTCTCCGCATTGCATAGTTGATCTACATTGCTTCCTCGGTATATGATATTGACTTATTATGTTTACATCGCATAGCCTGGGTATGACCAATGATATTTATGGACTTATCAGCATGTTTTCGCATTACTCTGATGTTGGATACTTGACACTTATCTTGCGCACACACTTATACCACCCTCTAAGCTTTCTATAAGCTTATGCACAATAGATGCATGCAGGTAGCGTTAGGTCACAACAGCATGGAGCTTGGAGCGTGCAGCTGTCTTCTGGAGCTTTGATTTTCAAAATATGTATTTTTCCCTTTTAATACTGTATTCAACTATTTATATTAGTAGATATGTGATGATGATGTTACTTTTGTGATTTGGGTAAACTTGTGGTTATGCTTCTTACGAGATAAATGTACGTTGGAAATCCTCTTTGTAGGATCCCAGGATCGAAATCTAGTGTATGGGCGCCGGGAGCCGAAAAGGAGCACTACGGAGGCTGTCGGTGCCGGATTCGGCGATCGGGAATTCTATGAGCTCGGTTTCCGAGTTTGGGGCATGACATTTTTAGTAGTCTATGTGATTGGACTCATTATTAGCTTGAAACCTTAGTGTTAAATTGTTTTACTTAGTTTAATTGACATATTAATTTAAGTAAATAATTGAGTTTTAATTGAAAAAATTTTGATTGGTCATAATCACTCCCCCTTAGGACATAACTATTCATTCCTTAGCTACGCCACACTTCCATATATAATCATGTCATCTCACCGCGCAATTTTCTAGTCCAATGTCATCACTGATGTACTTTTAGAAGTAAAATAAATATCCGTAATTTACTGTCGTTGGATTCCTGATCAATCGAGTCCTTGGAAGATCACACTTCAGTTACATCCTATTAACTAATTTGCTTCAATTGTTTGTCCGCACAGCCGAATGCAGGTATTTATCTTTCATTTATTTCTCTACTTGTTCTATTTATTTGTCGATTGTACTAAACTTCATATGCAAATTAATAATATCATCATTTTTAACATTTAACTTTTAAATTATTCATTATTATTCAATTGTGAAATACAAAGCTTGCAATCATTGACAAAATAGAAGTCCTTAATGCAAGGTAAAAAGAATCTATTTGGAAAGACTAACACATACCCTTCTACACTTGGCCTTATTGCTGTAATTGTTGGTGACTAAGAGAGCAGTTGATCCCATGTCACGCCCCAAACTCGGAAACCGAGCTCACAAAATTCCCGATCGTCGAATCCGGTGCCGACAGCCTCCGTAGAACCTCATTCTCGGCCCCTAGCGCCCATACGTCAGGTTCCGATCCTGGGATACTACAAGAAGGATTTTTAATATCAGTTTAATTCGTAATAAGCATAACCAAAGGTATAACCCACAAACAACAATAAAAAACTCCATCACATTTCCACTATGATAAAAAACTTTACAAGTACAATGAGCATAAAGGAAAATACAATGAGAATGGATAAAAACTCCAAAAAGATCTGCTCTGCGCTCCGCCTCCGCCTCAACGCTCGCAGCTGCCTGCGTCGCTCGCTCACACGCACGTTAACGGTTGTGCATAAGCTTATAGAAAGCTTAGAGGGTGGTGAAAGTGTGTGCGCAAGGTAGTAATGCAGTATGCAGTATCAGAGTAATGTGGAACATGCTGGTGAATCCATGCATAATACTAGCCGTACCAAGCCTATGCGATGCAAGGCATGAATGATGTCAGCCATACCAAGGCCATGCAATGCAGGATGCAACTCAAGCATACAAATCCTCATCTACATCCACCTATTAGTACAGCTCAAATCTGGGATATAACCGGGGTCTAGTACACTCTAAACCAGATTGCCGTGCCATCGCGTGCAATAAGGTAAGTGGAAGAGACCTCACTATCCGCCTGTCAATATCGGGCTCGGCTCGTCGATAGCGGACCCATTCCTCGAGCTGGTCAGACTCAGTCTAGCATTGCCCCCTCCTCTCGGGCGGGTAAGGCCGTACCCCCTTCCAACCGACCACGACACAGTGGAAAGCGCAGCCTCTTGGTAATCGGCCATCAACGCTCATGCACCCACTCGGTCTAGACGTTGGAGCAACCTCTTGGTACCATAAGGGTTTAGGGACTTTCACCCAGGGATATCTATAGCACCTCATGTAGAACAAGATTTTCGGTATCCAATCCTGCCAACCACGATATGCCTGTGGAGGCTACGGCCCTGATGTCGCTAGGGCGTACAGTAACCATATCACACAATGCGAATGCATAAATCACACTATCCAATCATGCAGCAATCCTACGCGTCTCGTGCGCTCATATGGGGCAACACCGCCTAACCGGGAGCCCCTAAACAGTCTGCCCGAAGGCATATGCTATGATCAGTCACTTCTCATACCAAGCATACATATGATGCGTATGATCATGAATCATGAGACTATACTAAACATGTTATATGGGATAGATGTTGTTCATAAGGAAATGGGCCTAGACGGCCTACAAGTATGGGCCTAGACGGCCTACAAGTATGGGCCTAACAATGGGCCCTAGGGAGAATCATAATGCGGACATTTAACTAACATTATTTTACAATGTGGACGTCAAACCAACATTGTTCCCAAGGCATTTCCCGTCGTAAACATCATTACATAAACCATGTTGGGATCACACATTGCAATGGACCTTAAGTACATCCCATTGGGCCTTAAATACATCGAATGGGCCGTATCACATGGGCCTTACATCCATCAAATGGGCCGCATTAATGGGCTTCACCAACGGGCCTAATGTACATTGCAATGGGCCATAACCCATGGGCCTTAGAATGCATCAAAATGGGCCTCGTAACATGGGCCTTTCATTCACATCAAAGCGGGCCTCAAGAATGGGCCATGATTATGGCAAGGTGGGCCTAATCACTTGGGCCTTTATGCATATCAAGGTGAGCCTCAATGGATGGGCCATAAATGGCCCAAGATGGGCCTCATAATATGACAAAGTGGGCCCACTTGAACTATGGATCTGACCATTCTTTGGCTCACGCCATAAAATGAGCCTACAAAATAGATGGACAGTTTGTATGCAACACTAGCATCATGGTGGGCCCCATGAAGGCCCAACATCAGGTATACGTATATTACATAATATAATATATATATACACACATAATATATATATACCCATAATATATATACCCATAATATATATATATATACCCACACGGCCACACGTGCACACACCACACGCACATACACCGTACACACGCCACATGCACACGCACGCACCCACATACACCCACCCACCCAGGCACGCACCCACGCACACGCTGTGGGCTCCACCGTCCAGCGGACGGTGGGATAAAACATATGAATCATGTGGGCTCCGCGTGGGGCCCACCGTAATGTTTACATGTCATCCAACCCGTTGACAAGGTCACACGGACCTGAGTGAAAGGAAAACACAAATTTCATCTTGATCCAAAACTTCAGTGGGCCCAAAAACGTTTCAATGGCAGACAATTCAATTTACACTGTTTCCTTTGGTGTGGGCCATCTGAGACTCAGATCGGTCTAATTTTTGGATGGGGCCCACCTTAGGAGGTGGCCTACCCAATGAACGGGTTGGATGGTAAATATACATCATGGTGGATCCCACACGGTGGAGGCCGGGGTGCCGCCGTCCGTCCGTCGTCCGCGAGCGCGAGCGGACGCCCGCCACTTCGCCGCCCTTTCGAGAGGCACATGCCCTTTTTTTTTTTTTTTTTTTTCGGGGAAAACTGCATGTGGGCCCGCTACTGGAGAATCCACTCCATCCAGTGGATTCTATGGATCGGAATACACCAAACCAGTCTAATATTGGGTATTTTTGGCGTATAGAAACAGAAAGGTGGGCCTGAATAGCCTTGAACAGTAGGAAATACAGTTTCCTATGGTATGGTCCGCCTGATTGTCGGATTGACCTCATTTTTCGGCTCAACGCCTAAAATGAGCCAAAGAATAAGATGGACGGCGTGGATTGAACCCTTACATCAGGGTGGAGCCTATTTGTGAGGTCCACCCAAAAGCTTCAATAAGCTTATATATGTGTTTTTCAAAAAAAAAAAAAAAAACGTCCGTATTTGGACTCTTAAGGCGCAATAAAATCTTCAAGGTGGTCCCGCCTAGGTGGGCCACTACACTGTGATGGTGTGGAACATACCTACATATAAAGTAGGCCCCACCTACAAACGGGTTGGATCCAAAACATGCTCTGTGGTGGGGTCCAATAGGGTGGGCCGCATGGCCATTTCATCACACAAAAGGAAGAAGAAAAAGAGAGAGAGAGAGAGAGAGAGAGAGAGAAAGAGAGATCGGTGAGGATGGAGGGACCCCGCCACTATGGGCCCTCCCTTGCAATAAATCATACATCAAGTGGGCCCTAAAGCATGTGGGCCCATCAAAATTGAAACTCAATGATGGAGATCCTTTCCCCACCAGTATGGACGGTCTAGATGACCTATCTAAAGCAAGGAAATAAACATCATGATGGGGGCCATGGAGAATGGCCCCATCATGGAATGATCATGATGATCGAAGCGGGCCATCGACCACATCTTAGGGTCCCAAGTGAGATCCAAACCATTGATCGGTTGGCCTCACTTGACCCATCTTAAAAGAAATGAAAACTACTCTATCAAAGCACCCATCACTTAATCTTCTTGCTACAATGGGTTCCTTAGCTCCTTAACTTCGATTCCAATGGAGGAGATGATGAATGGATGGCTAGGATGGCTAGGATGGGAGATCTTGGGATGGAAAGGTAGGCCACACTTGGAGCTTTGAAAGAGAGGGAGAGGCTCATATGTATGGGGGTTTGCTTGGAATGAGATTTGGAAAAGAGAGAGAGAGACTTGTAAAGGGAGAGAGATATGGGTGATGTTTGATAGAGTGATGGATGTGGGGGTGATGGGTGTAAGAGCACCTTTTTGACTTTTGGGGTAAAGGTATAAGAAAGGCATGGGTGGTGTAAGAAATTCTTGACTTTAGGGGTTGCTTGGGGAAGAGTGTGAAGTGATGTGTACTTGACTTGATGGGATTGATTGATGGTTGATTGATGTGACATCTCGTTGAGATTCTCTTGGGTTTCGCAACGCGCGGCATTTTTCTCGCACTGAACGCTGGCCCACATCTCTTGGCCAGAGTATCGCCTCAGCGCGCGAGTCGCGGCATCGAAACCGCGGTGACGGTGCGGTCGGAATGGTACAAGTCTCGGGGTGAGTCGAATCAGATTAACGACGTGTGAATCAGGGTCACGCGCAACGCCGGTTAAGGGTCGAAGGTTGACGGAATTCGACCGGAGAGACCGCGGAAGTCTATGTAACGGTACGGTCAAGGATGCGGGTCTTACAGCTCTCCCCTCCTAATAAAAATTTCGTCCTTGAAATTTATACAATCATCGCAACTAGTTATAACTCGTGAGGAAGAAGAGACATAATATCATAATATAAAATCAGAAATAACATACAAAATATAACACATAATCAGTCATCAAAGAGATGGGGATAACACTCTCGAATCTCAGCCTCGCGCTCCCACGAAGCCTCCTCAATAGAATGGTGACCCCACTGAATCTTCACCAACGGAATGACCTTGGTCCGGAGGACCTGCTCCTTCCGATCAAGGACACGGACTGGCTGCTCAATATAAGAAGCGTCCTCACGAACTGCTAATGGCTACCAATCAATAACAGGAACGATGTCTGACCCACACTTCCTCAACATAGAGACATGAAAAACGTTGTGGACGTCAGACAACTGAGATGGCAAGGCAAGTCGATAGGCCATGGCGCTAACGCGCCCAGTGATCTCAAAAGGTCCTATGAATCTTGGGGCAAGCTTGCCCTTCGCTCCAAAACGAACTACGCCCTTCATGGGTGAGACCTTGAGATACACATGATCCCCTACATCAAACTCCAAGGGACGACGCTGACGATCAGCAAAACTCTTCTGCCGGCTCTGAGCTGTGCGCATCCTCTGCCTGATGATATCGATAGCCTCTATTGTCTCCTGCAAAAGCTCGGGACCTAGGAGACGACGCTCTCCAACCTCGGTCCAACAACTCGGTGATTTGCATGGTCTGCCATATAGTGCCTCAAAAGGAAAAATGCAGATGGTCGCCTGATAGCTGTTATTGTATGCGAACTCAGCCAATCGAAGATGCTCATCCCAGCTACCCCCGAAATCAATCGCGTAAGCCCGAAGCATATCCTCAAGGATCTGGTTGACCCTCTCAGTCTGGCCATCGGTCTGCGGATGGTACGCGGTGCTGAGCTGCAAATCAGTCCCCATCGCTCTCTGGAAGCTCTCCCAAAACTGAGATGTGAACCTCGAGTCTCGGTCCGAAACGATCGAGACTGGAACACCATGCAGTCTCATGATCTCCTCGAGGAATAATCTCGCAAGCTCGTCCATAGACTAAGTCGCACGCATCGCGAGAAAATGTGCCGACTTCGTCAGACGATCCACAACAACCCAAATGACATCATGACCGCGCTGAGTCCTCTGCAAGCCCATAATGAAATCTGTCGAGACGTGCTCCCACTTCCACATCGGGATACTCAACGGCTGCAATAGACCAAGGGGTCTCTGATGATCGGCCTTGACACGCTGGCATATGTCATACTCGGCCACAAAACTAGCGATCTGGCGCTTCATCCCCGCCCAAAAATACTGTCGCCTCATATCACGGTACATCTTCGTCGAGCTTATATGGATAGAAAACTGCAATCGATGTGCCTCGGTCATAAGATCTCTGCGTAACTCAGGAATATCCAGGACTCATAATCGACCTCTGAAGCGAAGTCCACCATCTGTACCAATCTGCCCATATGCCTGACTCTCAGATGTCGCCTCAGCCATATAACTCTGCAACGACTCATCAACCTGCTGAGCCTCGATCACCCTTGCGATAAGAGAGGGTTGAATCGATAGGCTCGATAACTGCACGATAGAAAACTGCACGCCGAACTCAAAATCATACTCTGCTACATCCTCAAGCATCCGCCACTCCTGAATCATCATATGCGCCACCAGGCCTCGTGGCTGACGGCTGAGGGCATCCGCCACCATGTTCGCCTTGCCCGGGTGGTACTGAAGATCGAAGTCATAGTCCTTCAGGAGCTCCATCTAGCGCCTCTGCCTCATGTTCAACTTAGACTGCGAGAAGAGGTACTTCAAGCTCTTGTGGTCGGAGAAGAGCTCGAACATAACCCCATAAAGATAGTGCCTCCACACCTTCAGTGCAAAGATAACTACAGCGAGCTTCAAATCATGTGTGGGGTAGTTCAGCTCATGGATCTTGAGCTGGCGAGACGCGAAGGCCACTGGTGTCGAGACGCGAAGGCCACTGGTCTCTCGTGCTGCATCAGGATAGCACCCAAACCAATATGCGAGGCATCAGTGAATACAATAAATCCATCACTCTCAGAGGGAAGAGTGAGGACATGAGCGGACGTCAGACGGTCCTTTAACTCCATAAATGCTCGCTCGCAAGCGTCGCTCCAAATAAACTCTGCGCCCTTCCGAGTCAACCTGGTCAGCGGGGCTGCAATACGGGAGAAGCCCTCAATGAAATGATGATAATAGCCCGCCAAACCAAGGAAACTGCGGATCTCGGACGCAGTCGTGGGCTGGCCCCACTGATGCACTGCCTCAACCTTCGAGGGGTCCACTGCGACGCCCTCCCTTGTCACCACGTGACCGAGGAACTTCACCTCCTCCTGCCAGAACTCGCACTTCTCTAACTTCACATATAGCTGGTGTGCGCGGAGGGTCTGCAACGTAACCTCCAGATGTTGCTCGGCTCCTCACGGGTCCTCAAATAGATCAGAATGTCGTCGATGAAGACTATAACAAATTGATCTAGATAAGGGCGGAAGAATTCATTCATCAACTGCATGAAGACCGCGGGTGCATTGGTCAGTCCAAAGGACATGACCTGAAACTCGAAATGACCGTAGCGCGTCCTGAATGCCGTCTTCGGAATGTCCTCCTCTCAAACCTGAATCTAATGATAACCGGAACGCAAGTCAATCTTCGAAAAGAACTATGCACCCTGCAGCTGATCAAACAAATCATCAATCCTCAGGAGCGGGTACTTGTTCTTGATCGTGACCTTGTTGAGCTCGCGGTAATCTATGCAGAGCCTCAACGATCTATCCTTCTTCTTCACGAAGAGTACCGGCGCTCCCCACGGTGAACTGCTTGGATGGATAAAGCCCAACTTACGCAACTCGTCCAATTACTTCTGCAGTTCCCGCAACTCCAACGGTGCCATACGATATGGGGCCTTCGAGTTAGGTGCGGTACCGGGCACGAGATCAATCTGAAACTCGGTGAGTCTGCGAGGCGGTAATCCCGGAATCTCCTAAAACACATCGAGATAATTGCGAACAATCGGCATATAATCAATACGAGCGGCAACAGGCTCCTCAACGGTGCAGGACATCAAGCAAGACAACGGCTCTCCTTAGGGCTCTGCAACGAACTGAAACTGCTGCAAGCCTGGTATATCAAATGTGACGGTCCTCACGGAGCAGTCCAAGATGGCGTGGTACTCGGCAAGCCAATCCATGCCCAGGATGACATCGAACTCAGACATCGATAATGCAAATAGATCGGCAAGCAAAAAGGTATCCCCGACTAGAACGGGGCAAGACGAGCAAAGTCGGTCCAACACTGCAGTCTTTCCCAAGGGAGTCAATACTGACAGACTCTCACGAGTAGACTCCAACGGTAGGCCAGTCGATCGGCAGAAACTCTCGGCCACAAAAGAATGCGATGCACCAGAATCAAACAACACACGTGCAGCGCATGTAGAGACTAAAAGCATACCCTCGAGAACCCCTCCAGATGACTGCGGATCCTGCTGAGCTGCGTAGAACCTAGCCTGAGCTGGCTGGGGAGGTGCCTATCCCCTCTGAACGTGCCGTTGCCGCTTGGGGTCGCCGAGGCGGTCGAACCACGCGCCGCCTCGCCGCCGTGGTCTCGAGGCCGGTGCCGATGCCGATGCCGCCGCCGAGGTGGCCTCGTGGTGGGGCCGCCGTCGCCGCCGGCCGTGTGAGTCTCTCGCCGCCGTGGTGGAGGCCGCCGTGGACCTCTCGCCGCCGCCGCCGATGATGCGGGGGGCCTCTTCGCCTTCCGAGGGCGGGGACACTCCCACATACGGTGCCCCATCGCACCGCACCCAAAACAAGTGCCGGTGAACTGCCTCGGAGGTGGTGCTGGAGGTGCTGCTGACGCTCGGAAGGCCAGGCGACCTGTGCGCCTCTGCTACTGCGGTCGATGCTGCTGTGAGTCACCCGAAGGAGCGGGCCTCTTCTGGTCTCTCCTCTGACCGTGATCGGACTGAGAACCGGCCCACTCAGCCTCATAAATCTGGGCCTTCCGTACCACTCCCTCGAAAGTCGGGAGCTCATGCCTAATAACACGGCCTCGAAGACCGTAATGCAAACCGTCCTCGAATCGGTGGACTTTTCACCCTTCATCATCTACTAGATATGGTGCAAATCTAGACAACGCTACAAAATGGGCCGCATACTGAGCCACTGTCATATCACCCTGCACCAGGGCCTTAAACTCCAACGCTCGCTGTCGTTGGATATGATTAGAAAAATACTGTCGGTCGAACCGATCCACAAAATCCTCCCATGTTCATACAAAATCAGCGCCTGCTGCTAGGGAGACTGACGCCCACCAATGCTCAGCCTCACCATGGAGGAGAAATACGGCTAATCGGACTCGCCGCTCGGTCGTGCATCCCATCGTCTCAAATATCTTCTCCACATCGGCACGCCATCTCTCAGCTACCGTCGGGTCTGGCTCACCCTGGAAACGCGGGGGATCGAGCCGTCGAAACTCACAAAAGAGAGCACTCGCGCGGTCCTGCTCGGCCTGCTCCGGTGAAACAACAGGGTGTCTGCCCTGCCCCTGAAGTGCAGCCGTCACAGCCTGTAACATCTGCTGCAACTGGGAGGCACTCACGGATACGGTCAGGTCCGCACCGGTCTCTGGTGGAGGAGCAGCATATTCCGGATGGGCAGTAGGAATCTCTGATGGTGGAATGAGCATCGTAGGTGGTAGTGTGGGAGTCTCAGGCGGTGATGCGGGAGTCTTAGGTGGTGGTGCGGGGGTCGATCGAGTCATTCTCTGGCGCGCCATGTCCTATAGGAAGACCAAAGACGCCTATTAACTTAGAAACTCTCGAAGGTACGAACGTTAAGGGTTGGTAATAAAGATTACTAAGCTATCCGGACTTGAGACTTAATCATCCTAAACTCATAACAGACATGTAATGTTGTTTTTAGTTATTCCCGAGTTATGCTCTGATACTAACTTCTGTCACGCCCCAAACTCAAAAACCGGGCTCACAAAATTCCCGATCGCCGAATCCGGTGCCGACAGCCTCCGTAGAACCTCATTCTTGGCCCCCGGCGCCCATACGCCAAGCTCCGATCCTGAGATGCTACAAGGAGGATTTTTAACATCAGTTTAATTCGTAATAAGCATAACCAAAGGCATAACCCAAAAACAATAACCAAAAACTCCGTCACATTTCCACTATGATAAAAAACTTTACAAGTACAATGAACATAAAGGGAAATATAATGAGAATGGATAAAAACTCCAAAAGATGCGCTCTGCTAACACGCCGCCTCAACGCCGTCAAGGCGTCCTCGCGTCACCTGCACGCAACGGTCATGCATAAGCTTATAGAAAGCTTAGAGGGTGGTGAAAGTGTGTGCGCAAGGTAGTAATGCAGTATGCAGTATCAGAGTAATGCGGAACATGCTGGTGAATCCATGCATAATACTAATCGTACCAAGCCTATGCGATGCAAGGCATGAATGATGTCGGCTATACTAAGGCCATGCAATGCAAGATGCAACTCAAGCATACAAATCCTCATCTATATCCACCTATTAGTACAGCTCAAATCTGGGATATAACCGGGGTCTAGTACACTCTAAACCAGATTGCCGCGCCATCGCGTGCAATAAGGTAAGTGGAAGAGACCTCACTATCCGCCTGTCAATATCGGGCTCGGCTCGTCGATAGCGGACCCATTCCTCGAGCTGGTCGACTCAGCCCAGCATTGCCCCCTCCTCTCGGGCGGGTAAGGCCGTACCCCCTTCCAACCGACCACGACACAGTGGAAAGCGCAGCCTCCTGGTAATCGGCCATCGGCGCTCATGCACCCACTCGGTCTAGACGTTGGAGCAACCTCTTAGTACCATAAGGGTTTGGAAACTTTCACCCAGGGATATCTATAGAACCCTATGTAAAACAAGATTTTCGGTATCCAATCCTGCCAACCACGATATGCCCATGGAGGCTACGGCCCTGATGTCGCTAGGGCATACAGTAACCATATCACACAATGCGAATGCATGATCACACTATCCAGTCATGCAGCAATCCTGCGCGTCTCGTGCGCTCATGTGGGGCAACACCGCCTAACCGGGAGCCCCTAAACAATCTGCCCGAAGGTATATGTTATGATCAGTCACTTCTCATACCAAGCATACATATGATGCGTATGATCATGAATCATGGGACTATACTAAACATGTTATATGGGATAAATGTTGTTCATAAGGAGATGGGCCTAGACGGCCTACAAGTATGGGCCCTAGGGAGAATCATAATGCGGACATTTAACTAACATTATTCTACAATGTGGACATCAAACCAACATTGCTCCCAAGGCATTGCCCGTCGTAAACATCATTACATAAACCATGTTGGGATCACACATTGCAATGGACCTTAGGTACATCCCATTGGGCCTTAAATACATCGAATGGGCCGTATCACATGGGCCTTACATCCATCAAATGGGCCGCATTAATGGGCTTCACCAACGGGCCTAATGTACATTGCAATGGGCCATAACCCATGGGCCTTAGAATGCATCAAAATGGGCGTCATAACATGGGCCTTTCATTCACATCAAAGCGGGCCTCAACAATGGGCCATGATTATGGCAAGGTGGGCCTAATCACTTGGGCCTTTATGCATATCAAGGTGGGCCTCAATGGATGGGCCACAAATGGCCCAAGATGGGCCTCATAATATGACAAAGTGGGCCCACTTGAACTATGGATCTGACTCATTCTTTGGCTCCCGCCATGAAATGAGCCTACAAAATAGATGGACAATTTGTATGCAACACTAGCATCATGGTGGGCCCCATGGAGGCCCACCATCAGGTATACGTATATTACATAATATAATATATATATATATATACATAATATATATATATATATATATATATATAATATATATATATATATATATACCCATAATATATATATAATATAATATATATATATATACCCACACGGCCACACGTGCCCACACCACACGCACATACACCGTACACACGCCACATGCACACGCACGCACCCACATACACCCACCCACCTAGGCACGCACCCACGCACCCACGCTGTGGGGCTGGACGGTGGGATAAAACACATGAATCATGTGGGCTCCACGTGGGGCCCACCGTAATGTTTACATGCCATCCAACCCATTGACAAGGTCACACGGACCTGAGTGAAAGGAAAACACAAATTTCATCTTGATCCAAAACTTCTGTGGGCCCAAAAACGTTTCAATGGCAGACAGTTCAATTTGCACTGTTTCCTTTGGTGTGGGCCATCTGAGACTCAGATCGGTCTGATTTTTGGATGGGGCCCACCTTAGGAGGTGGCCTACCCAATGAACGGGTTGGATGGAAAATATACATCATGGTGGGGCCCACGGCTGGAGGCCGTGGGTGCTGCTGCCGTCCGTCGTCCGCAGGCGGCAGGGGCAGGCAGCGCCCACCCTTTCTGACAGAGGCAGCACTGCAGCAGCAACGATGCTTTTTTTTTTTTTTTTAATTTTCGGGGGAAAACTGCATGTGGGGCCCGCTACCGGAGAATCCACTCCGTCCAGTGGATTCTATGGCTCGGAATACACCAAACCAGTCTAATATTGGGTATTTTTGGCGTATAGAAACAGAAAGGGGGGCCTGAATAGCCTTGAACAGTAGGAAATACAGTTTCCTACGGTATGGTCCGCCTGATTGTCGGATTGACCTCATTTTTCGGCTCAACGCCTAAAATGAGCCAAAGAATAAGATGGACGGCGTGGATTGAACCCTTACATCAGGGTGGAGCCTATTTGTGAGGTCCACCCAAAAGCTTCAATAAGCTTATATATGTGTTTTTTTAAAAAAAAAAACGTCCAGACGCTGGACTCTTCTGGGCGCAATAAAATCTTCAAGGTGGTCCCGCCTAGGTGGGCCACTACACAGTGATGGTGTGGAACATACCTACATATAAAGTGGGCCCCACCTACAAACGGGTTGGATCCAAAACATGCTCTATGGTGGGGTCCAACAGGGTGGGCCGCATGTCCATTTCATCACACAAAAGGAAGAAGAAAAAGAGAGAGAGATAGAGAGAGACGGAGAAAGAGAGATCGGTGAGGATGGAGGGACCCCGCCACTATGGGCCCTCCCTTGCAATAAATCATACATTAAGTGAGCCCTAAAGCATGTGGGCCCATCAAAATTGAAACTCAACGATGGAGATCCTTTCCCCACCAGTATGGACGGTCTAGATGACCTATCTAAAGCAAGGAAATAAACATCATGATGGGGGCCATGGAGAATGGCCCCATCATGGAATGATCATGATGATCGAAGCGGGCCATCGACCACATCTTAGGGTCCCAAGTGAGATCCAAACCATTGATCGGTTGGCCTCACTTGACCCATCTTAAAAGAAATGAAAGCTACTCTATCAAAGCACCCATCACTTAATCTTCTTGCTACAATGGGTTCCTTAGCTCCTTAACTTCGATTCCAATGGAGGAGATGATGAATGGATGGCTAGGATGGCTAGGATGGGAGATCTTGGGATGGAAAGGTGGGCCACACTTGGAGCTTTGAAAGAGAGGGAGAGGCTCATATGTATGGGGGTTTGCTTGGAATGAGATTTGGAAAAAGAGAGAGAGACTTGTAAAGGGAGAGAGATATGGTGATGTTTGATGGAGTAATGGATGTGGGGGTGATGGGTGTAAGATCACCTTTTTGACTTTTGGGGTAAAGGTATAAGAAAGGCATGGGTGGTGTAAGAAATTCTTGACTTTAGGGGTTGCTTGGGGAAGAGTGTGAAGTGATGTGTACTTGACTTGATGGGATTGATTGATGGTTGATTGATGTGACATCTCGTTGAGATTCTCTTGGGTTTCGCAATGCGCGGCGTTTTCCTCACACCGAACGCTGGCCCACATCTCCTGGCCAGAGTATCGCCTCGGCGCGCGTGTCGCGGCATCAGAATTGCGGTGACGGTGCGGTCGCAATGGTACAAGTCTCGGGTTGAGTCGAATCAGATTAACGACGTGTAAATCAGGGTCACGTGTAACGCCGGTTAAGGGTCGAAGGTTGCCGAAATTCGACCGGAAATACCGCGGAAGTCTATGTAACGGTATGGTCAAGGATACGGGTCTTACATCCCATGGGTTCGGTCTTAATCATTGTACGTTAGCACAAACACCAGCGTTCAATCAAACTTAGGCAGAATAAGACTCCAACATGCCTGCATTGTTCTAAATGCACACACTAAACTAAATACGGGCCCATAACAATACTTGTGATCTTGTGTTTGATTGAAATGCACAAAGCAAGTGCAGCCGAAGAAATTTTTTATGTCTCTTGAGATGATGTTACTACCTGTTGGAAAATATGTTGGAAGTACCGAAAAATAAAAATAAAATAAAATAAATTATTTTTGTTTCACCAGGCTGAATCATGCAAAAATTATGCTGTCCTTAAAGAGTGATTCGACCCCTTACCAATTGCTGATGGGTTACAGGTGAATTGCTCCCAAGATAAGACAAGCCTATATAGATCATGCGTGCAGCAATCACGAAGGGTCCACTTAGGAACAATTCAAAGTAGCAGATCTTCCGCCAGACTTAAACAGTGGACGTATTTGCAGTATTCTTTAATGCAGATGTTTTCTGGAGGATCTGATGGATGATAAGAGATCTGTTAGAGTTTATTGAGATTTGGACTGGAATGTTTCAGTTTATATAGGCACCAGGGAGTGGACCGTTGCTAGGTGGCCATCAATGGTTCAGAACGTTTGAAAAGCATTTATGACTTTTGATCATTAATTTAAGCCATTTTTGATCATCGAATCATCATAGCCTATTCATTTTTAGACCGTTGTGGCTTTTAAGGCTGCTAGTCGTTCTAAAAATCGGCTGACCGTTTCGGATTAATAATCTGTCTGTTCTCATTAGCCTATAAAACCCTAGTTCATTTCAAACCTGTCGCACTTAGGCTTATATTAGACCACTTGCACTGTGATTACACCGTTTCGCAACGATTCGGGTATGATCGCGAGGGAGTGACCACTCTGCGAAGTGCAAAGTGTGCCCAACTAGCGTCACTACAGCCACACTGCCCACACCCATGCCTGTGCTTGAGTGCGCACGTGTGTGTAGCATTGGAATACACAACCTGAGGATTTCAATCTCTAAAACTCCAAGTAATAATACCACACACACTTCCACGTAGAAACCATAAGTTTTCTTTTCTTATTTTTGATGTGTGACAAAAGCACAAATCACACTTTTTCATTTGAAATTTTCCTAAATCGTTTTGGCAGAAAATTCTAAAAATTTTCAAATATTTTTTTTATTTTCAAAAAACTAAATTTCAACACCGCACCATGGCATCATCTCTAACGCATTAGTGGTCATATGTGGCGTCAACAGGTACATGTAAACTTTGGCCCATAATTTAGTCAATTTAATTTGAGTTACTCGACTTAGGTATGCGTCTCTAGGAGCCCGCATCATCTATCACCCTCCACCAGAGTATTAAAGATTTTCTCTCCCCGGAAATTTGCCCCAACAAAATGGCACCCACCGCTTAGACGATTTGGATTGAAGAACATCTGTGCCGTTGGCGCAGCAGGTATATGAGTCGATCGTACTCTGGGACCTTAGCAAACGGTGGGAAAAGTGGGGAAGCGGATTGGCTGGTGTAACTCACACCAGCTGTATAGCTGGTACATTGACATCAGTAAGTTTTGTGGGTCTAATCATGAGGTATGTGTTATATCCAAACCAACCATCCATTTGGCGAGCCAGTTTTAAGGCTTGAGACGAAAAATAAGACAGATATAACCATCAAATGGACCACACTACAAAAAGCAATGGGGATTAAATGTCTACCATTGAAACTCTTTTTGGAGTCACAGGAGTTTTGGATCAATATAAAATTTGTTGTTTCTCTTCATTCAGGTCTCCCTGACCTTATGAACAGATTTGATGGAAAATAAACGCTATGGTGAGCCTTACAAATTTTTTAACAGTGAAAATCATAATCGCCGCTGCTATTTGTGGTGTGGTCCAGACGATCTTTAGATATAATTCATTTTTTGAATAATGCTCTAAAATGATCTATAAAAATAAATAAACGGTGTAGATATAATAAATACATTACCGTGGGCAATGTAACTTTGATCTCCTTTGAACCATTCCCACGACTCGGAGCTAGAGGTGCGTCAGTGCTCTCGTCTTCGCAAGACACGTACCCACAGCGGCTGTGTGGTCCAGCAGCCAATCCGCTTCCGAAAAGTGGGGAACGAAAGTCTCTTTCAAAATTGATGGTGGTGGACCCACATGGAAAACTTTCTAAAAATAAGAAAGGAGCCAGGTCGATGGATGGGAGAGGTGAAGATCTGCATCACGTGGGGCCACGTTTTCGGTGGAGCGCCCATTAGAAGAAGAAAACAATAGATGCTCTTTTCATGCCGAAGGTCGTTGGATTAGTTGGATAGTCCAGTCCATGTTAGGTGTCTGTCACATTGCCAGCTTTATCCCCGCACGCTTGGAGAGCGAGAGTTGCCGCGAACGCCGATTGCGTACTGAGTTACTCAGTAAACTCTGTGGAGCCGACCGTGATGTATGTATCTGGTCCATACGTTTTATCAGCTCATTTTAAGTCATGAAAAAAAAAATCGAAGCTTATCCAAAGCTTACGGGGATCACGCTACATGAAAAAAGTGGTTATGGTCACATCCACCGTTGAATCCTTCCTAAGGTTGAGAGTGCTGTTTATTTTTCATCCAACCTGTTCATAAGGTCACAAAAACATGGATGACGGGAAAACACAAATATCAACTTGATCCAAAACTTACGTGGAATCTAAGAATATTTGAACGATAGACTTTCAATTCCCATTGTTTCCTATGGTATGATCCACTTAAGCATTAGATATGCCTCAATTTTGTATGTCCTAAATTAATCTGAAAAATCGGATGAACAGCATGGATAATGACACATACATTTCTGATGAGCCAATGGAGTTTACTTGGTAAGCTACACCGTTACTCAATAGCCAATCCGCGTTCGGCTGGTGCTGGACTCACATTGCTTATTATTATTATTATTATTTTTTGTACACACGACATGTACACCGCCCAACCCCACACACTCACGAGAATTTTCCGAATGTACGACACATTTATGGGACAATTCCGGGACGAAGCACACCTCATTTTACCTTTCAAGAATAAGCCCCAGCTGTACGGACGCTTCCCAAGGATCGAAAATGCCATTGCTTTTCCTTCGGCGACGGGATCGGCCGCTTACGCTCCTCGAACGCCAAGTTGTACGAACGGTTTAAAAGATATCAAAGTTACATGGCCCCACAGTTATGTATTTATTATATCCACAACGTTCATCAATATTTCGAGATCATTCCGGAGCATTATGGGAAAAAAGTCATACCCAAAGATCAACTGTACCACACCACAGAGAGCAGCAGGAAAATTGATTTTGACTGTTAAAATTTTTGTAGGGCCCACCACAACATTTATTTTCCATCCAATCTATTCATAAGGTCACAAAGACCTGGATGAAGGGGAAAAACAAATTTCATAATGATCCAAAACTTCAGCGACCCCTAAAAGGGTTGAAATGGTAGACGTTCAATCCTCCACTGCCTTTTACAGTGTGGTTCACTGGATAGCTAAATCTACTGTATTTTTCATCTCAAGACTTAATACGAGTTCGCCAAATAGATGGACGGTTTGGATATAACACATACCTCATAACAGGACCCACAAAGGTGGTCGGGATTTCAATAGGAAAAAAAAGAGAGCCGGGAACCTATTGCTACGGTAACCATAACCAAAGCCCATGCTTTTTCTATGTCCTTTGCTATGTATTGAAGGCCTTTCCGTATGTACTTCGATATATTGAATGTCTTTCAATATAATCGAAAAAGGTCCAAAACTGTCCAGCAAGTTTGCATAAAAAAATCCAGCAATTTTCGATACATATCGAAGTGTGTTCGATATGTATCGAAGCTATAGCTAGGGATAATATCCGAAGCCATAACTGTAGTCCGTAAAAGTCTAGGCAATTTTTATTTTTTTACATGGAGAACTTTACTCTACCTACAATTTTCTCTAATACATATTTATATAAATATGTATATATAAGTATATAAAATTTTTTTCCCTCTTTTTTTTTTATTTCTTTCTTTATTCATTTAACAAGAATATCTTCTAAACTAAAATTAGTTACTTGATGTACCATATATGATTTTAGGCTAGGAGAAGCTACTTTAGCCAACTAACCTTGTTATTTTCCAAGATTCCATCAGGTCGATGGTCGAAAATTCATTTCATTCACTTCGTGGACAATTTCAATCAGTTTGCGGTCAATTTCATTTATTTCATTTACTTCGCGATCAATTCCATGCATTTCACAGTCAATTCCCTTCACTTCATGGTCATTTCCATGCATTTCACGATCAATTCGCTTCACTTCAAGGTCATTTCCATGTATTTCATAGTCATTCTCGGCGATTCAGTGTTGATTCACGGACATTTCCACTCATTTTACGGTCAATTCCTTTCACTTCACGGTCATTTCCACGCATTTCACAGTCAATTCGCTTCACTTTAGGGTCATTTTCATGCATTTCACGGTCATTTTCGACGATTCCGTTTAGATTCAGGGTCATTTCTATGCACTTCACGGTCAATTCCCTTCACTTCACGGTCATTTCCATGAATTTCACGGTCATTTCTGGCAATTCCATGTTGAGTCACGGTCATTTCCATGCATTTCATGGTTAATTCCTTCACTTCACGATCATTTCCACGCATTTCACAGTCAATTCGCTTCACTTCACGGTCATTTCCATGCATTTCACGGTCATTCCCGGCAATTCTGTGTTGATTCACGGTCATTTCCACGTATTTAACGGTCAATTCCCTTCACTTCACGGTCATTTCCACGCATTTCACCGTCAATTCGCTTCACTTCACGATCATTTCCATGCATTTCACGGTCATTCCCGGCGATTCTGTGTTGATTCACGGTCATTTCCACGCATTTCACGGTCAATTCCCTTCACTTCACGGTCATTTCCACGCATTTCACGGTCAATTCGCTTCACTTCACGGTCAATTCATGGTCGTTCCCGGCAATTTCGTGTTGATTCACGGTCATTTCCACGCATTTCACGGTCGATTCCCTTCACTTCACAGTCATTTCCACACATTTCATAGTCAATTAGCTTCACTTCACGGTCATTTTCATGCATTTCACGGTCATTCCCAGCAATTCCATGTTGATTCACGGTCATTTCCACGCATTTCACGGTCAATTCCCTTCACTTCACGGTCATTTCCACGCATTTCACGGTCAATTCGCTTCGCTTCACTTCACGATCATTTCCATGCATTTAACGGTCATTCCCGACAATTCCGTGTTGGTTCACGGTCATTTCCACACATTTCACGATCAATTCCTTTCACTTCACGGTCATTTCCACGCATTTCATGGTCAATTCGCTTCACTTCACAGTCATTTTCATGCATTTCACGGTCATTCCCGGCAATTCCGTGTTGATTCACCGTCATTTCCATGCATTTCACGGTCGATTCCCTTCACTTCATGGTCATTTCCACGCATTTCACGGTCAATTCGCTTCACTTCACGGGCATTTCCATGCATTTCATGCTCATTCCCGGCGATTCCGTGTTGATTCACGGTCATTTCCACACATTTCACGGTCAATTGAAATTGCCCGCGAAGTGAAGCGAATTGACCGTGAAATGCGTGGAAATGAGCGTGAATCAACACGAAATTGCCAGGAATGACCGTGAAATGCTTGGAAATGACCGTGAAGTGAAGCGAATTGACCGTGAAATGCGTGAAAATGACCGTAAAGTGAAAGTAATTGACCGTGAAATGCGTGGAAATGACCGTGAATCAACACGAAATTGCCGGGAATAACTATGAAATGCATGGAAATGACCGTGAAGTGAAGCGAATTGACCGTGAAATGCGTGGAAATGACCGTGAAGTGAAGGAAATTGACCGTGAAATGCGTGGAAATGACCGTGAATCAACACGGAATTGTCGGGAATGACCGTGAAATGCATGGAAATGACCATGAAGTGAAGCGAATTGACCGTGAAATGCATGAAAATGATCGTGAAGTGAAGGGAATTGACCGTGAAATGCATGAAAATGACTGTGAATCAAAACGGAATCGCCAGGATTGACCATGAAATGCATGAAAATGACCGTGAAGTGAAGCGAATTGACCGTGAAATGCATGGAAATGACCGCGAAGTGAAGGGAATTGACTGTGAAATGCATGAAAATGACCGTGAATCAAAACGGAATCGCTGGAATTGACTGTGAAATGCATGGAACTGACCGTGAGGTGAAGCGAATTGACCGTGAAATGCGTGGAATTGACCGTGAAGTGAAGGGAATTGACCGTGAAATGCATGGAAATGACTGTGAATCAAAACGGAATCGCCGGGATTGACCGTGAAATGCATGAAAATGACCGTGAAGTGAAGCGAATTGACCGTGAAATGCACATTTGGTTAAGAGTGAACCAGTAAAACTCTGTGTATGAGGTGAACCATGTAGAAACCTCCAGTAGGGTCTTATGGAAGATCCTTGGCCAGTGTACCTAAAAGTGGGTGAGTTGTGTTGACCCTTGCTCGTGAGAGCATAAACAGTCAGCCTCAGTGTAGGTTGTAAAAGTTGAAGGTGAACCTGATTTAAAACCTTAGGTTCGAGGTGAACCACTGCGAAACCTCTTTAGTGAAATCCAGTATACTCAAGGGTTGAGTGCGGTTACCGGGAGTGGAGTAGACAAATAGTTGAATCACTATAAAAATGACTGTGTTTGTAATTGCTCTTCTTCTGTGTTTGTTTGTGATTGCTCTTCTTCTGTGTTTTTGATTCATGTTGATGCATTCATATTTATATATCTAATTACACCTCACACACATTCACAGTCATATCCATCTTAAACTAAGTTATATATATTACTACTTCTTTTGGATCCTCTACCAGGCTTGGAAGCTAGTAGAGTTACATTTGAGTAATCCTAATATATGTCTGTTGTTAGGATTAGTGTAATAGGATTTTAAAATAAACCATAAAACTTTTAAAAGTCCTATTCACCCCCCTCTAGGACATATTGGCATATTCCTTCTTCAACTAATGCAATCTTCACCGCAATTTCAATTGGTATCAGAGCGGGTCTCTCTTTAAGGACTTCACCGCTTAGAGAGTGATCTTAACTGAAGTTGGAAATATGGCCAAAGGAGAGGGCTCATCAGTCAATAGACCTCCAGTATTTGTTGGCTCAAATTATGCATACTGGAAGGCTAGGATGCACTACTTTCTGAGATCTTCGGACCATGATGTTTGGGATATATTTGAAAATGGATACGTGCCACCAATCCTACAAATCGTACTTGATAGTGGCACGACGATCACAAAGCCCAAACCCAAGGAAAAGTGGACGGCGTTTGATAAGGAAAAACAGACTGCTGAAGCAAAAGCTATGAACGCCATCTACTATGCCGTGTCCCAGGATATAGTCAATCAGATAAGTATGTGTGGGACATCCAAGGAAGCATGGGATCTATTGGAAACAACCCATGAAGGCACAAGCACTGTGAAGTGGTCTAAACTTCAACTCCTGACTTCATAGTTCGAAAGTCTCAGAATGGAAGAGCATGAGACATTTATGGAGTTTTCCATAAAGTTGAATATCATCTGTAACTCCATTGGTGGATTGAGAGAAAAAGTTCTGGTACCAAAAATTTGTAGGAAAATCCTAAGATCCCTACCGGAACGGTTTAATCCCAAGGTTACAACAATTGAGGAGTGTAGAAACATAGATGAGATGAAAATAGAAGAACTGGAAGGTTCCCTACAAACTTTCGAACTAAACTTCAAACAAATCTCTAAATCCAAAACAACTGGCCTAAAAACCTCTAAGAAAACATCACATGAGGACAGTGAGTGCGAAATTGAAAATGAAGAGGAGGAAGTGGCTTTGTTGGCCCAACAATTTAGGAAACTCTTTCAAAAGAATCGTGGTCGTCCTTCCAAAGGAAGAAAGGTGAACTATAAACCTTCTACAGGCAAATTTGGTAAAAGAACCAAAGAATCACAATGCTATGCCTGTCATGAGTATGGACACCTATCTACTGAATGCCCAAACAGAAAAACTAAGGGCAAGGCAATGGCTGCCATGTGAGATGATACTGAGTCAAATTCAGAATCTAGTGACTCAGAAAGCGATGGAGATCAGAAATCATTGAAAATACTCATGGTCTCCACTGCTTCAATCATTCCCACCAAATCTGAGAACGAGATAGAACAGCAAGCCACTGAATCATTTTCATCTGATAATGAGGGAACTGAAGAAGAAGAAGAAGAAGAAGAAGAAGAAGAAGAAAAGGACAAGCTACAAGATGCTTACAATCAACTATATATCCATAGCATCAAAGTGGTTAAAAGACTTGGAATATCTGAGAACAAATTGGAATTGCTGCAAAAAGATTTGGATAAAACTCTATAAATTAATACACATCTAATCAATGACTTACAACGATATCACTCTGACAATGATAGACTTGAGAGAGTTAACTCCTTCCTTAAATCTGAGTCCGAGAAATTGAACAAGCAGGTTGAGATCTTAAAAGACAAAAATATGCTTCTTCAAAATGAAAATCATACACTCCTGTTTGATCTAGAAGAGTCCAGAAAAACTGCCAAGCAAAACTGTAAGTTTTCCCAGAATGGTGAGAAGTTAGAAAAACTTTTAGGTATGAGAAAATCTGGAAATAACAAAAATGGCTTAAGATATGAGAAAGTTAGAGCCAAATTTGGGTATGGAACACAAGTACTTGAAAAATCTAATGCCTCCAGTAGGAACACAAAGACTAATCAAGAAGTTGAATCAAATAAGAAAATTAAATCTACTTCAAGTAAGAACCCTGTCACAAAGTGGATAATTAAAGAAAAGAAGAATGGTCTTGTTACTCACTCAAATCACTTAACCGGCAATGATTCTAAGTGGTATCTTGACAGTGGTTGCTCAAGACATGTAATCGGTGATATGTCCCTTCTTTCAAATTATGAGAACTTTCATAATGGGATAGTCACCTACGGAGATGGAACCACTGCTAAAGTAATTGGACAGGGAATCATAAAAGGAATTCAGTTGCTTTAAAATGAGAATGCTTTCTGCATAAAAGGTCTGACACATAATCTCCTAAGCATATCTCAAATTTGTGATAATGGGCACGTGGTTAAATTTAACAAACAAGAGTGTGAAATCCTAGACCTATCAAGAAAATCGGTAAAGAAGGGTCATCGCAGAAGCAATCATTGCTACACTATCAGAGGCATAGAGTAAACTGATGCCTAGAAGTCCTGAGCATAAAAAGACAAGTCCAGATCATGCATCTAGATCTGAATATTTGCTAAAAAGATGCAATTTTGTTGAGTGTCAAATGTCCCTCACCTCAATCTTTTGTATATAAACATTCAAATGTTTATAATTTTTGATATGTACAGTCATTGTACATAATTTTACTGAGTACGCTATTAAGTCACAGAAATACTATAAGTATACTTGAAGGGTCGTCTGTATGCTGAAAAAGAAAAATATTCCTCTTCGATGTCTATCGATATGACATTCCCGATTAATCGATCATGAGTCGATATCATTGACATCTCTTCAGAATGTGGAAAGTCATGATCGGGACTACTATTGAAGCAATTGTTGATAACATCGGATGAGGATCATCGATATAGTCGAAAGTAAGGTTGATAAAATCGAAGACTGCCACCCAATAAAAAGCGGTCGAGTGGGAAAATCTTATTTTTCTGAAAATTTTTCTCTTTTGCCCTCTACTCGAATCCTCGGCCAGAAGATCATCGGTGGATCCCAGAAGCTTCAAAAGAAATGAGTATTATCCTTCCAATTCTTCCACTCCAGAGTCTAGCCTCACTTTTGGTTGAGTATTTTCTGTTCTTTTGGTTGACCATCCTTACCTTTACCTATCTCATAAACTGAAAAATCATGAACAAAGGAAAAGTTAAGTCTCTTCACTCATTACAATCAAAGAACATGCAATCCGAATCCAGTAGGCATCAACCTATTCCTATAGAAGGACGTCCATTCACCATTGTTGAATGTCTAGTACTCAATAGTGCTATTGAATCTTTTGGAGTGAACTTACTTTTGGAAGTACTAGGTTGGCAGAACATCCTCAATCTTGGAGGATCGTATCAACTAGGGGTGATTCAAGAATTCTTCAATCACTGTCATGTCACTAGTAATGATCCCCCTAGCATTCAGGTCGAACTTGCACATTACTCAAAGATCATCACTCCGATCACCCTGGCTCATCTTCTAGATCTTGATGTCACTCGGATTCCAGTAACTAACAGGAATCTCAACGGTCCGGGTGTATGGTGAGAAATTACTCGTGCATTATATTAAGGTACTACCGTTCCACGAAATGATGACGATTTGCTTCACATCAACTATCTTGGACCCACTTTCAAAATTCTTTATAACATTTTTGGGTCTAATGTATATATCCATGTGATGTCGAAAGAAATCATCTCTCTCCATTTACGATCAATGTGCTGTATGATATACATCAAGAAAATCAAGTGTGCCTGCCGACTCTTCTCCTCAAGCAAATCATCCGTGTCATCCAAGGCAATTTATCAGGAGAAACTGTGCTTTCCCGTACTCATATGCAAATTAGCACAGCAAGCGGAACTTCCTACCACATCTGATGTTGTATATCCTGAAGCATGGTTTGACAGTAATGCAGCCTGAGAATCCCAACAATTGTTTCTCTCTTCGTCTCCCCCCACGGTTCTCTTTTTCATGCCAAGGGATGTCCAACATACTTAACCATCGACTCAGCCTACACATGGAGGGTCCAATCGCACGCCAATGGTCAGCCTAGAGTCAATCACAAACTGCCAGTCCCATCATCTAGAACGACACTTTTTGAATGTGATGGCTGGAATGGAGGAACGACTGTACAACTATGAAAGGCGCCTCACCACAATCGAAGAGAAGGTCGATGTCCTCCAGCACACTACTCAACAAGTGGTGGACTTGCTTACACAGAGCAATCCTCGTGGACATTGAGCTCATGTCGAGGAGTACAACTACAGACGGATTGCCGCGCTTGTCTATTTTGCCCTGACTAAATACTTTACTGCAAAATCCTTGGGTAGTTTATTTTAGATAGTTGGAAATTTTTTTGGGTTCATTTTGATAATGGCTGAGTATAATTCTTATTTTTACTGCCATGATTTTGTTCTGAGTTCCCCTGGTTTATCAAGATTCTAATATGGTATGCAAGTACTGTTCTTTACTGATTACTCTATCTGCTATATCACTATTTTATCTGATCTACTATGCATCCATACATTCTGAAATTGATGTCTGCTTAAACTAAGTTGATTATTATACATCAAATGATCTGCTTCTGCCTGGTTGGTTCTCTCAAGTAATTCACTCTTCAGTCAATATCATTTGATCTATCTTTGTCAATAACTGATAAAAAGGGGGAGAACATTTGCAAACACCCCGAACGGAAAATTGCGTATCTGCTTGAATGGTTGTGCAGGTGTTTAAGGGGAGCAGCTGTAACAAAAAAAAGGGGAGTTTACAAACAGGGGGAGTAGCTACCGGTTGTGTACATGGGTTAGAAATTGTAAAGTTGTGTAAAAGCATGTACACACAATTTAGGGTGTGTTTGTCTAAAGTATTCTAGGGTATTTTAGGTTTTTGTCACGTAATTGACAAAGGGGGAGATTGAAAGTGACCTGGTTTGTCAAGTTACGTGAGTGTTGAGTCAAATTGTCTACAGAGACTGATAGGAAGATCATTTCAAGCGTCTGCCTCAACTGGATGTGTGCAAGCTCGCCACAGGTAAAATTAAAGCCTCACATCTCTTGTCCCAAAACATTAGGTGAATAAAACCCTTAAAAATAAACTAGAAAATCATAGGGTTTTTAGGTGAGAAAACTTTTTCAAAATAGGAAAATCTCTAAGTTTTTCTTGCCTTGTTGATTTTATCGAAACACTCTTGATATTATCGACCTGTGATCAGGGTCGAATATTGCATATCAGACCCAGTAATTGCCTAAATTTACGTACATGATAAGGCTTAATGGAGTGTATTAATTGTGTTTCTGTTACAGGATGAAATCGGGAGCGTTAATTGAAAATTGATGTTAAAGGCATGGATTTCATGATCCAAAGTCTCCAGAGCACGGGATGGACTCCAGAGAACCAATAATGAAGATTTTACACACCTGGGATCTGAGGAAAGCAAGCCAAAGGGGCCCGAAAAGGGTTCAGAATGCAAGATCACATGGGTCCCGCCATCCGATCAGTTCGAAACTCCATACATGGGATGAGAACCATAAATTAACTGTACATATTAAATTTCATCCATTAAAGATCTCGGGAAGTGGGTCAACGGCCAGATCAGCCCATTAACTTCCAATTTGGGGCCCACCTGACATCTGAAACCGCCTCAATTGAGTATTGACGGGTTAAATGATATGGGAAAAAGGATGGACGGTGCCGATTTCTCATTTACATTGTAGTGGACCCCAACTAAACAGAGTGTGCATCATGCACACTTGCACCGGCTGCGCACCGCACCAGCGTCTCGGTCAGCGCAAGCGCTGACCCGCGCTCTCTCTCTCAAAACTCAAAACAGCATCTGCCGTTCTAGCATCCGCAAACACGGCTGCCGGTTCGTAGTTGTGGACCCCACCTATTGTCCAAATGGACAATCCAAACCGTCCATCCGCTTCCTGGGGCAGCCATAACCCACGCCTAGGTGATAGAACTAAAAAATACAATGAATACTGGTTTTTTTAACTGTTCAAAAGCGGAACGGACGACGGAGTAGAAATCAGGTGGACCGCATCAATGGACACCCCAAAACTGTGCCTTCCCGAATGGTTTTTCGAGAGGAATCCAATGTACGTCTTGGATTTTCCATTTAATTGAAGGAATGGGCCCCACTATCACCACAGCTGCTCTGTTCGCGTCTGCGTAACGTCACCCGCTGGCCATTTTTGCGGATGATTATGGGCCCCCTACGTCACCCTTCCGGACGATCCAAGCCGTTCATCGTGTAGAAGGCTTCAAGAGCTACAAAACCATGTTGATATTCTGCTCTCATGCGTGCACACGTGCGCGGTCCAGAGGCCACAAACGGACTGCCCTGCATTGTTCAAAACTGATCTTTTTGTGATTTCTTCTTTGAGCCGCATCAATGGACATTCAAAACCACCCATTCTTGACTGAAATTTTGTCCTGAATCCAATGGACGGGGTGGATTTTCTAGAAAATACCTCTGTGGGGCCCACCGATCACGGCTGCGAAAAAATACACTCCGTGTCCTGCTACGACTCTGCCACCGATTCCAGCCATCCAGCAGCTATAAAAGAGGAGTTTTGGACGTGAGAAAGGTATTCAGAAAGAGGGAATTCCAGATCTAGAGCAAGGGAGAGAAGAAAGAGAAGAAAGAAGAGAGAGAGATCGATTGGTTTGGTGTTTTGTTTTTATGAATTTTGTTTAATCTTTTTGATGGATTTTATGGGTCACTAATCTCTCAGCTAGGGCTGAGATGAAGCCCCTAATTTGATTATCTCTTGTATTGGTTGATTTACTTTGAATATTAATTAATTTATTTCTTTCTCTAAGTGGGCTTGATTGGTTTAAATTCTATACTTCTCCATCTATGAACTCGACTAAAGTATATATATATATGGATGTTGTTTGGATGCTTATTATAGGTGCTTGTGTCTGATCAAGAACAGGTTTCCTATAGAGGAAGAAACAGGGTGCTTTAATGACTATACATTCCATGTGCCCGACCAAGGACATGGGATGTGTTATTCATGGCATTGCTTAAAGGAATTAGACATTCTGTATGCCCGATTAAGGACACAGATTGTGCTTTCTCTATATAAGTGGTATCAATCTAGATCAAGGTGAATTAACAGACAAAACAAGGGTTAGGATAATTAGGGGTGGATTCGAAAGTCCTAGTGCTCTCTCTCTCGATTGAATTTTCTTACCTGTTCTTAATTGTTTTTTTCTTAGAATTGTGCTTAGTAGGTCATTCCATTATTTGTTGGATTAGTTAAGGAGAATCATAGATTTGAATTGTGACGACCAGTCCTCTTGGGAACGATCTCGTAATACGTACCATATCTGCATCTGATTCGTATACTTGCGAGTTTAAATATCATTTAAATCATGTTGGTTTAAATAAAACAACAAGTTTTAGCGCGTTGCCGGGGACTGTTTCGTTCCAAATTGAATTTAGGATTCTCTCTTATCATAATTCATAGTCTTAGGATTTTACTAACTTTAGGTTAAAGTTTTTATTTTATTTTTAGAAACTAACCTATTTCTTGTTTTATAGGGTCTTGAAATAATCATCTAATTTTGAATTGAGGAAGGAAGCTACTAAGTGAAGGAAGAGCTTCTTAAATTTTTTTGACATCAATCATCTCCTTTCCCGGGTTCTTTCTTCCCATTCTTGTTTACATAGTTTTAACTTGTTTTTTTTTTTCTAGTTCTAGTTTTATTTCTCTTAGGTTGCTTCTTAGTTTAGTTTTTTTTCTTACATTGCAATAACATAGTTTATGATAGGATGTAGATCTCTGAATATATAACTAGCACCGTTTGATCCTGAAATAGAAAGAACATTTCGTGAAAGATTGAGAAATAATCCTGTTGAAATGGCGAATGAGAATGAAGTTAAAGCTCTCAAAGATTATTCACTCCCCTGTCCAATTTAATGCGCTTCATGCATAGTGTTGCCAACCACTACGGCGGCACACTTTGAACTTAAACCTGGAGTCATACAATTGTTGCCATCATTTTACGGATTGGACAAGGAGGACCCATACCATCATGTGAAAGAATTCCTAGACATTTGCTCCACCTTTAAGTTCCAAAACTTCTCAGACGATTCGATCCGCCTACGCCTGTTTCCTTTTTCTTTGAAGGATAAGGCGAAAGCATGGTTGAATTCTCTAGAAGTTGGATCTATCACTACATGGGACCAACTGTCTAAGAAGTTCTTAAACAAGTTCTTCCCCGTTCACAAAACCAATGCCCTCCGAAGAGAAATTACTAACTTCACACAAAAAGAGGGCGAGCACTTTCATGAATGTTGGGAAAGATGGAAGGACTTGCTTCTTAAATGTCCTCACCATGGTTTTGAGAAATGGCAACAAGTTCAATACTTTTATGACGGTCTGACACCCCAGAACCGTCGCATGGTTGATGCCACCAGTGGAGGGTCATTCATGACCAAAAGTGATGTCGAAGCGTGGAACTTCTTTGAAACCTTGTGCGAAAATTCCCAGCAATGGGACTATTCAAATAGAGGTGACAGAAGTCCCCAACCACAAAAGAGAGGTGGTATATATGAGATAGGAGTCATGCCGAGTCAGGCGCCAAGCTTGATAACCCGACAAAGAAAGTTGATGCTCGGTATTAAATAATGGACCTCCACAAACAACTCAAGCCGAGGCTTATGCAATATGTTCTAGTCCCGCCCATCCTATGGTCTTGTCCATCCGTGCAAAGATCCCTTAACTTCTCTCTCGAACAAGTACATGCTATGAACACTTTTCAAAAACCCGGGAATGATCCTTACTCGAACACATACAACCCAGGGTGGGCTAGACATCCAAATTTTTCTTGGGCAAAAGGACCACAACAAGGAGGACCATCTGGAAATCCTCCCATGCAACCGCACCTCCAAGTTGGCAGTCAACAACTTCAACAGTTTTTGCAATATCAACAACTGCCTACACAATCAAGGAAACCATCTCTTGAGGATACACTCTATCTTTTTATGCAGAGTTCTCTCCAATTCCAAAAAGACACCTAACAAACCTTACTGGCCAACCAGCAAAGCTTACATGCAAATGCGCAATCCATTGCCAAGCTGGAAGTATAAATGGGTCAACTAGCTGCCACATTGAGTGAGAGAGAGAAGGGCAAGTTCCCTAGCCAACCTGAGGCTAATCCAAAGGGACAGTATGAGATTGTCTCTAATTCCAACCAAGGGCAATATCATGAACAGGCCAAATCGATCACTACCCTTAGGTCAGGCAAGCAGATTGATAACAGAATAGAGATGCCTAGGGATGAATCAAATTCTAAAGCAGAAGATCAAGATGAAGCAGAGGGACACACCAATGCATCCAAAGTCCAAAAGCCCTCTGACTCTCCAAGAGCCACTAATGTGCCACCCTACGTGCCTAAACTACCCTTTCCTCAACGTCTGGCACCAATAAAGAAAAGAAATAACTTTGATGAAATCTTAGATGTGTTCAAAAAAGTGCAAGTCAACATCCCGTTGCTTGACGCTATCAAGCAAGTCCCTGCTTACGCTAAGTTTCTTAAAGATTTATGCACTCAAAAGCGTAAGCAGAATGTTCATAAGAAAGTCTTCCTTGCAGAGCAGCTCAGCTCCATGATTCAACATAACACCCCTCCTAAATTTAGGGATCCAAGAGCTCCCACCATTTCTTGCGGCATAGGAGATCATAAGATCGGGAAGGCATTACTTGATTTAGCCCAAGCGTCAATTTGTTACCTGTAAGGGTTATGGTCTCATACTCCTTTGGTTGTCAAATTTTGATGTGTCAAAACATCTATCTGTGTCTTGTGCTGGTATGATGATTTTATACTTCAAGATGTTAAAGTTCAAAATGCTACAAGTTGAAGCACAAGATGTTAAAGTTCAAAAAGCTACAAGATGAAGCTCAAGATGTTGAAGTTCTCAAGGTTCAAATATTGATGAAGATCTCAAGACTTCAAGCTGATATTGTTCAAGACTTCAAGCCTGATATTGTTCAAGACTTCAAGCTGATATTGTTCAAGATTTCAAGCCTGATATTGTTCAAACAATCTACATTTGAATGGTTGAAGTTCAATGTCCATATGACATGTTTCATGTTTGAATGACCTTAGGTTGACCCTTTAAGTAGGTCATTTTGGATACATAAAACAAATGTTTATTTTACATAAGCTTACCTGTTCCAAGACCGGTCCCTAGCTCTTGTTCGACCTGGGCCCTAGCATTGGTTCGACTAGTCCAAGAAATTCCACGACCGGTCTAATTTGTTGAAGATTTTTCGAATTTTTTGGAACGCCCACGACCGATCCTGGAGGTCCTTCGACCGGTCGTAGGTTGGCTTCGACTCGCCCACGATCGGGTCGTGGAGCTACGACCGAAAGTCCAAAGAACCTATTTCATGGTCCTACGACCGGCCGAAGGTGTCCCACGACCGGTCGTAGGTGTCTCACGACTGGGTCGTAGGGTACACACGACCGGTCGTAGAACGGTTTTCAAAGATCGCTCAAATTTTCAAAAATTGTTAGAGCTACGACCTGTCCTAGGTTTCTAAGACCGGTCGTAGAACGATTTTTTCTTCTATAAATTGAACACGAAATTCGTAGTTTTTACATTCGTAACTCCATTCCTTTCAAGAATTTTCAAGTAATCACTCGAGATAAGTCTCCGTGTTTATTTTAAGCTAAATTGTGCTTATTTAATATTCCTTTTGCTAGCTTATTTAATTTGATTTTGTTTCTTATTCCAATCTTATTTGAAAAGAGGAATTATATTATTCCTTCTTCTTGGAATCAAAATCAAATATAGCTACGCCCAACAAGTTAAAATCTAAAATCTATTAGAAGTTAGAACCCTATGAATGTGAGTATTGGAAATTGAACTTTGACATTCAATCATCTACTCCGATTGGTTCTACCGGGCTGCTAAAGGAAAAATCCAGGTATTTTACATTTCTGTAAAATTCATTTATTTTTGGTTTTGTTTGAGGTTAAGCCAGAAAAATCTCATTGTACTGGTTTTGTTTGAGATTGAGCCAGAAAAATCTCATTGTATTGGTTGTCTGAGGAAAACCAGAAAACTCAGAAAAAGGGGTTTTTGAATTGTGTAAGCCCAAGTGAAAAAGACACAATTGTAAAGGTTTTTGGTGAACCTGTGAAAACCTATTTGATAGTGAACGCTAATATCCCCTGTGTGAGGATATTAGGAGTGGAGTAGCATTCTGTGTGGCTGTTGTAAAACAGTTGGTGTACACACAGGCGAACCACTATAACTCTTTGTCTTGTGGATTGAATGCTTGATTAATTTTCATATCTTTTATCATTTGATTGTGTGGAATGTACAAGTGGATGTGAATGTTGTAACTATTTACATTTTCAAGCAAGTGTGGGGATTGTTGTAATAATTTAGATCTTTACTTCTGCATTTATTTTCAATTCCTTGCTATTTCATTTACTTATATTAACATTGAGTTCTTGATTCAAAAGAGGTTCTAGAAATAAGGTTGTCCTACCATAAGCCCTTGTTTATTATGGTGTAAGGTTGTCCTTAGAACTGAATTTGTATCAATCTCTCAATAATTATTTATCAAGGTGATTTATATTTAGCATTGTGAATTGATTCATTATTGTAAGAGTATTGATTTACTTTTGTTCCGCTGATTTATTTTTAAATTTGGCATAGTCCTATTCACCCCCCCTCTAGGACATATAGCTTGGCCTTTTCAAGTGGTATCAAAGCCTAATAGCTCATTTTTGTTGCTTTTTATTTGGATTTATTTCCTGAGCTAACGATCTAAGCTATATAAAAAGATGTCAAATTTTGATAGCCTTTCAGTTACTAGGCCTCCACCTTTTGATGGCTCCAACTATGCCTATTGGAAAGCCAGAATGAGAATCTTTCTCAGATCAATGGATGAAAGTGTGTGGCTAGCCACAGTGACTGAATGGAATCCTCCTACCATGGAAGTAACTGGTGTTGATGGTTCAAAATCTATGAAAATTACACCATTTTTTCAATGGACCACACTTCAGAAAAATGAGAGTAGTGCTAATGCTAAAGCACTAAATGCAATCATTTGAGCACTATCACCAGGATGAATTCAAAAGAATCATATCCTGTGATACTGCAAAGCAAGCCTGGGATATTTTAGAAATGACACACGAAGGTACTACAATTGTCAAGAAATCTAAAGTCCAACTCCTCACAACTAAATTTGAAGAAATTCATATGGAGGAAAATGAAATGTTTATGGACTTTTACACTAGATTGAATGACATTGTAAACTCTATGTGGGTCTTGGTGAAAAGATCTCGAAAGTAAAGTGTGTGCAAAAATACTACGCTCTCTTCCTGAACGGTTCAATTCAAAGGTAACCGCAATCCAGGAACTTCGTGATACGGACAATATGAAGGTAGAAGAATTAGTTGGTTCTTTGCAAACCTATGAATTAAGTTTTAAAGCTCCTAAAGGTAAGTCTATTGCTTTAAAGTCATCTAAAAGTATTACTCAAGAAAATTCAGATTCAGAAAAGTCTCAAGATGATATGGCCCTTTAGCGAAAAAGTTTTATAAGATTTTCAAAAGTAAGAAAAGAGTCGACTTTCAAAAGGCAAATGAAAAGAAACGTTCTAAACCTAAGTCTAAAACTTGGAAATCATTGAAAGATAGTCAATGTTACAACTGTCAAGAATATGGGCATTTAGCAAACAAATGTCCTAAAAAGGACAGATCCAAAAGGAAGGGTATGTTGGCTACTTGGGATGAATCGTCTGATTCTGAAGCCTCTTCGAATCGTAAAATTAAACCGAAGTGGGCAAAGGAAGTGAACTTAAGGCCCTTATGACTCTAGCCAAGTTTACCTTTTCAGATCACGATGATTCAACAAGTGAAGAAAATCTGGATAGTGATCATGAAAATGATGAAGATCTACAAGATGCTTACAATGCCTTATATAAAGAAAGTTGTAAAATTGCTGTCAAACTAAAACTTCAAAAAGAAAAGTTTTTTAAACTTAAAGAATGTTTTGAAACCCTTGTTTTAGAAAAATCTCAAATTTCAGATTGTTTTGAAAAATCAAAGTGTGATTTAGAATACAAAACCTCCCTAATTGAAAATTTGAAATCTGAAAATGAGAAACTTAAAAATGAAGTATCCTCTCTTCTGAGTTTGAAGGACACATGGAGATATGCCCAAGGTGATCCAAAATTAGAAAAATTATTATCCGGATCAAGAAAATGTGGTGATCGATCCGGGTTGGGCTTTGATAAAAACACATCTCCTAAACAAGAATGCTCCTTCCATTTTTGTGAAAGGAGAGACTTCTAACTCAAAAGGAAAAGGTACTAATCAAGTTTGCTTTCTAAAAATACAAAACCTTTCAAAGACACAAAAGCAAGCCTATATAAATTTCAAAAATCGATTCGAAACCCGCTAGTGAAAAAATTATTGATTTACTTAAGGAGTGTTAAAATCTAACTCAAGAGGTCACTCTTATAACTATAAACAAAAGAAGACCAATTATTCTCCTAAACCCAAAACAAGATCAAATGGGTTCCCAAGGTTACTTGTTTGGTTGCTCACACCGCTTTCAAAGCTACAAGCCATTCAAAATGGTACCTAGACAAGTGGATGCTCCAGACATATGACAAAGCGACAAAGCTCTATTCACCGATCTTAAAGATATGACTGATGGGTCACCACATTTGGTGATGGTAGCAACCGCAAGATAATTGGCAAAGGTACGGTCCAACTCTATAACCTTCCTTATTTAAAAATGTGTTATATGTTGAGGGTTTAAAACACAACTTGTTGAGCATATCTCAAATATGCGATAACAACCATAATGTTAAATTTTCTAATCAAGGTTGTGAAATTACAAATGAAAAGGGTTCTCAGAATATTAACTGTCGCAGAACTTCAAACTGCTATATAGTAAGCAATGGTAGCTCATCTAATCAAACGTGCTACATGGTCCATACCAATGAGACAGATTTATGGCATAAACGCCTTGGACATGTACACTACCGAAATTTATACTGATTGAGCAAAAGTGAACTAATAAAAGGTCTACCTAAAATGCAAAAGTAGACAAGATCGTGGTGAATGCCAAGATGGTAAACAAACTAGGAGCTCTCACAAAAAGGTGAACTCCAATATCACCACAAGACCACTCGAGCTTCTCCATATGGATCTTATAGACCAACAAGAACGGAAAGTCGAGGTGGCAAAAGTACATCTTAGTTATTGTAGATGATTATACAAGATACACTTGGGTTTCATTCTTGAAAGATAAATCGAAACCCTTGATGAAGTGAAAAAGATTATAAAACGGATTCAAACCGAAAAATGTTCACAAGTCAACAAAATCCGTAGTGATCATGGATCCGAATTCGAAAATAGCGGTTTTGAGAAATTTTGTAGCGATCAAGGAATATCGCATGAATTCTCTGCACCTAAAACTCCTCAACAAAATGGAATAGTCGAGAGGAAGAATAGAGTGCTTCAAGAAATGGGAAATGTTATGTTAAATAGCATGAAGCTACCTAGAATCTTCAATTTGGGTCAAGCAAGAATACAAATTTTGCTACATTATTAACCGTGTTTATATTTGTAAATCTAATAATAAAACGGCTTATGAAATGTGGTTTGAGAAAAAGCCGTCTGTCAAATATTTTTCGAATTTTTGGCAGCAAGTGCTATATTTTGCGTGACCGTGAAAATTTGGGAAAATTCGACACTAAAAGTGATGAAGGGATCTTTTTAGGTTATTCTTTAAACAATGTCGTGCTTATCGTGTTCTGAACAACAGACCGGTGTGATTCAAGAGTCAATAAATGTTGTGATTGACGATCTTTTGAAGACACTGTCCCTAGTTTAGATAATGATGAAGTTCTTATACTTGAAAAACAAGAAACTTCATCAAATGAAACTAATCCCGAATTAAGGACTCGTTAAAGATCATCCAACCTCTCAAATACTTGGAAACCCTCTCATCGGTGTGCGCACTCAGACAATTAGAGGACATATGTAACTACGTATGCTTTACATCCAGCATTGAACCGGTAACGTAAAAGAAGCACTTTCGATGAAAATTGGATTCTTGCGATGCAAGAAGAACTTAATCGATTTGTCGAAATGATGTCCGGCAACTTGTTCCTAGACCTAAAGATAAACATATTATTGGAACAAAATGGATTTTCAAAACAAATCTGATGAGCTTGGAAATATTATTCGAAATAAAGCAAGACTAGTTGTACAGTGGATATACACAAATCGAAGGTATTGACTATAATGAAACATTTGCCCTCGTAGCTCGTCTTGAATCGATCGACTTTTTATCTCCATAGCATGTTATAAGAAAATTAAAATTTATCAAATGGATGTTAAGAGTGCCTTCTCGAATGGTGATTTACATGAAGAGGTATATGTTGAACAACCTACATGGTTTGAAGATCCTAAATTTACTGATCATGTGTATCGTCTTAAGAAAGCTCTCTATGGTCTGAAACAAGCTCCCAGAGCATGGTACGAAAAATTGACTAAGTTTTTACTGAGTCATAACTTTCGATGGGGTGTGTTGATAAAACACTCTTTGTTAAGAAATATAACGATGATATTCTAATGGTTCAAATATATGTTGACGATATTATTTATGGATCAACCTCGTACTAACATGATCGTTGAGTTTGCAGATTTGATGAAGTCTAAATTCGAAATGAGCATGGTTGGAGAATTAAACTATTTCCTAGGATTGCAAGTAAAACAACAACTCGATGGAATATTTATTTCACAAACCAAATATGCTCGAGTTTAATTAAAAATTTGGATTTGAGAAAGGTAAAAATTTTGATACTCCAATGAGTACAATCGTAAGACTCTCAAAAGACTCTACAGGTAATGATGTAGATCCTAAATTATATCGTAGTTTAATTGGTAGTTTACTCTATCTAACTGCTAGTAGACCTGATATTGCTTTGAGTGTTGGTATTTGTGCTCGTTATCAATCAAATCCTAAAGAATCTCACTTAATCATTGTTAAGCGGATTATGCGTTATGTCGCAAGTTCTACTAAATTGGGTCTCTGGTATCCACATGAGACTAATGTTCAATTAGCCGGGTACGCAGATGCTGACTGGGCTGGAAACATTGATGATAGGAAGTCAACCAGTGGTGGTTGTTTCTACATTGGAAATTGTCTTGTTTCTTGGTTTAGCAAGAAGCAAAGTTCTATATCGCTATCAACTGCTGAGGCTGAATACATTGCTGCTGGAAATGTTAAGCGATTATGGAATTACTCAAGATTCTATGATTTTATTTTGTGATAATTCCAGTGCAATAAATATCTCTAAAAATCCGATTCAAGATTCACGTACTAAGCATATTGACATTAGATTTCATTACATTCGTGAATTAGTAGAAGAAAAATTAATAAATTTGGATTACATTCCAACCGAGATTCAACTTGCGGACATTTTCACTAAACCGCTCGACAAAAGCCGGTTTAATAAATTAAAATTTGATCTCGGTATGTGCAATTTAAATTGAGTTTGCATGATTTTGTGTATCATAAGTTTGATGTTTTATTTGCTTAAACTTGAAATTATTTAAAAAAAAATAAAAAAAAAAAAATTGTAAATTTTTTGTCATACTCGACCTGTCGTGAGAATACACGACCGGTCGTGCCACGACCGGTCGAACACGTACACGACCTGTCGTAAAAGCACGGGATTTCACTTAAAATTGGGGATTTTAGTCTTCTTCTTCATTTCTTCATTTCTTTCCAACCGTCCTAGCTACGGCTGCCCCAACCCATCTTCATTGTTTTTCAAGGTTAGTGATTCTTTTACATTTTTCTTGTAGATTCTTACTATTAGTGCTTCAAAACTCATGTTTGTGGAATCTATTTGATCATTGATTGCAGGATTTGGTTTTTTTTCTCTTAAAAAATCTGTTCTATCTAAATCTCATTCCTTCTATCTTGCATCTTGTTGTTCCCTTGAAATCTTTCTTTGAAAATGGATCCTAGAGGTAAAAAGAAAACTACTCGAGGTCCATCTTCTTCTAGATCAACTTCCATTGTTCAACGTCATCTTCGTTCTCCTGAAAATGATTCTACTGATGCTCGTGATTTGCGTATGCGTAATGTAATTGTTGAACGTCATGTTAATGTCAATCACATTGCTTCTTTTGGTATTCCTTCTTTGTTGGAATCTGTGGGATGGGATAACATCCTACATTGGGGTGGAGCTGCATACCAGTCCATTGCCCAATCCATGTTTGCATGTATCTGCGATTTTTCTCTTGAGAATTTAACATTTAAAGTTGATACTCAAGAAGGTTTGTTTGTTGTAGATCGACATTTGATTGCAGATATTATGGAAATACCTATCAATGATGAAAGCATTCCAATTAATATTTTACATGATAGTCTCTCTGAATCTGAACGACGAATGATTACTAGAGACTTATGTAATATGGATGTTCATTGGACTCATAAAGGTCATGTACTTCCCTCAAGGTATTTGTTACCCGCATACGAGTACTTCATAAGATATTCATTTCGAATCTTTATCCACGTTTCGGTAACAAAACCGAACTCACTTCTTTTATGGTTCGTGTTTTGCATTCTGTTGTCTCTCGGTGTTAATATATGCCTCCTTCTTTAATCATGTCATTCCATTATTCTGTCACGTCACCATCCTGGACATAGTGATATACCCTTTGGTTATTTACTGACTAGGTTAGCAAATCATATGCTCATAGCCATGCCTACTAGAGAAAACCCATCCACCATCTCCCTTTTAATAACTCCAATCTTAATAAGATGACTTTAGATTTGGCTAGAGGCCAAGTGGATGCTGGTAGCAGTGGTGGTGAAGCAGGTAATGCTGAAGCTAGTGATCTTCCTGAGGACGTGAATATGGATGACTTATTTGAAGAACTTGAGTCGGACTCGGCTGATGATCCTGATTTTCAGCCTTCTGATTTTGATGAAAGGTTGAATTCTCTTCAAGAGCAGGTGGCTCAAATTCGTGTTACTCAAGACACACAATTTTCTTATATGCGTAAATATATGAGGCGAATTGCTAAGGGATTACACAAAATTGATCCATCTAATCCTGCACCTTCTTCTGGTTCTGACTGAATTTTTCTTTGGTCTGTAATATTTACTGATATTAGCTTGCATCTCTAAACTTTTTGTTGGTTATGGACTATTTTTTTTTTTTTTGCTTTAACTCCAACTTGGTTATGCACATTAACTGCTTTTCTTCCTTTGTCATTTTGTGTCAAAAAGGGGGAGAAGTTTGGTGAATGTTACAACAAATTTTGTTTTGTTGTTGTGCTAGCTATTACTCAGGGGGAGTTAAACTTCTCATGAGTTGTGGGAATATGTTTATTGCTTATACATGTCTATACATTGCTTATCATTTGTACATCTGTGCTTGCTTTGTACTTCTCTTGTCTATTGGAAGAATTATATACTTGGTGTGGTGTTTTGTCACAAATTTGACAAAGGGGGAGATTGTAAGGGTTATGGTCTCATACTCCTTTGGTTGTCAAATTTTGATGTGTCAAAACATCTATCTGTGTCTTGTGCTGGTATGATGATTTTATACTTCAAGATGTTAAAGTTCAAAATGCTACAAGTTGAAGCACAAGATGTTAAAGTTCAAAAAGCTACAAGATGAAGCTCAAGATGTTGAAGTTCTCAAGGTTCAAATATTGATGAAGATCTCAAGACTTCAAGCTGATATTGTTCAAGACTTCAAGCCTGATATTGTTCAAGACTTCAAGCTGATATTGTTCAAGATTTCAAGCCTGATATTGTTCAAACAATCTACATTTGAATGGTTGAAGTTCAATGTCCATATGACATGTTTCAGGTTTGAATGACCTTAGGTTGACCCTTTAAGTAGGTCATTTTGGATACATAAAACAAATGTTTATTTTACATAAGCTTAGTCTGTTCCAAGACCAGTCCTAGCTCTTGTTCGACCAGTCCTAGCATTGGTTCGACTAGTCCAAGAAATTCCACGACCAGTCCTAATTTGTTGAAGATTTTTCGGATTTTTTGGAACGCCCACGACCAGTCCTGGAGGTCCTTCGACCGGTCGTAGGTTGGCTTCGACTCGTCCACGATCAGTCGTGGAGCTACGACTGAAAGTCCAGCAACCTATTTCATGGTCCTACGACCAGTCGTAGGTGTCCCACGACCAGTCGTAGGTGTCTCACGACCAGTCGTAGGGTACACACGACCAGTCGTAGAACGGTTTTCAAAGATCGCGCTCAAATTTTCAAAAATTGTTAGAGCTACGACCAGTCCTAGGTTTCTAAGACCAGCCGTAGGAACGATTTTTTCTTCTATAAATTGAACACGAAATTCAGAGTTTTTACATTCAGAACTCCATTCCTTTCAAGAATTTTCAAGTAATCACTCTGAGATAAGTCTGTGTTTATTTTAAGCTAAATTGTGCTTATTTAATATTCCTTTTTGCTAGCTTATTTAATTTGATTTTGTTTCTCTATTCCAATCTTATTTGAAAAGAGGAATTATATTATTCCTTCTTCTTGGAATCAAAATCAAATATAGCTACGCCCAACAAGTTAAAATCTAAAATCTATTAGAAGTTAGAACCCTATGAATGTGAGTATTGGAAATTGAACTTTGACATTCAATCATCTACTCCGATTGGTTCTACCGGGTCGCTAAAGGAAAATCCAGGTATTTTACATTTCGTAAAATTCATTTATTTTTGGTTTTGTTTGAGATTAAGCCGTAAAAATCTCATTGATTGGTTTTGTTTGAGATTGAGCGAGAAAAATCTCATTGTATTGGTTGTCCGAGGAAAACCAGAAAACTCGAGAAAAGGGGTTTTTGAATTGTGTAAGCCCAAGTGAAAAAGACACAATTGTAAAGGTTTTGGTGAACCCGTGAAAACCTATTTGATAGTGAACGCTAATATCCCTGTGTGAGGATATTAGAGTGGAGTAGCATTCTGTGTGGTCGTTGTAAAAAGCTTGGTGTACACACAGTAACCACTATAACTCTTTGTCTTGTGGATTGAATGCTTGATTAATTTTCATATCTTTTATCATTTGATTGTGTGGAATGTACAAGTGGATGTGAATGTTGTAACTATTTACATTTTCAAGCAAGTGTGGGGATTGTTGTAATAATTTAGATCTTTATACGCATTTATTTTCAATTCCTTGCTATTTCATTTACTTATATTAACATTGAGTTCTTGATTCAAAAGAGGTTCTAGAAATAAGGTTGTCCTACCATAAGCCCTTGTTTATTATGGTGTAAGGTTGTCCTTAGAACTGAATTTGTATCAATCTCTCAATAATTATTTATCAAGGTGATTTATATTTAGCATTGTGAATTGATTCATTATTGTAAGAGTATTGATTTACTTTTGTTCCGCTGATTTATTTTTAAATTTGGCATTGTCCTATTCACCCCCCCCTCTAGGACATATAGCTTGGCCTTTTCATTACCATATTCGGTTTATGAGCAGCTAGGACTTGGTGAGTTGAAACCGACTAAGGTAACATTACAATTAGCTGATAGATCTGTCAAGGTGCCCCGGGGTGTTATTGAAGATGTGTTAATCCAGGTTGATAAATTTTATTTCCCGGTGGATTTCATAGTTATAGATACTCACTTGTCTGAGAATCTTCATAGTCAGATCCCAGTCATCCTGGGTCGTCCATTTTTGGCCACATCTAATGCTATTATAAATTGTCGAAATGGAGTTATGAAATTGTCCTTTGGTAACATGAATATTAAACTCAATGTTTTTAATGCAGGACAACAATCCGCAGATTTGGATGACATATCTGAAGTGGACATGATCGAGCGTCTAGTGCAGGACTCCTTCCATAAATCTTTTGAAGATCCACTTGAGACCTGCTTAGCACAATATGGCATGGATTTTGACATCGATAGTCCCATCCACGAAGTCAATGCACTGCTCGACTCTACTCCTATATTGGAAACTGAAAAATGGAGACCAAAAGTGGAACCTCTTCATCCCTCTGAGACTCTTCCTGACAGAGAAGTTTTTAACTCTGAGAAGACAAAGGCGAGCAGGCTGCTTAATTTTCTTAGAGCATATAAGGCAGCAATTGAACGGAAGATAGTGGAAATACAGGGAGTATGCCCCACTGTATGTATGGATCATGCTGTGGAAATGTCGCGCGAAATGCAAAGGAAGCGTGATCCTAACATGGAAGAAGTCGTTCGAGCAGAAGTCCTTAAATTATTTGACGACAGTGTCAGTTACCTCATTGCAGATAGCACAGCTCATGGGAACTCACATCACTTGTCTGGGATCGGTTAATTAAGGTGTTGAGGTAATTTCTTTGGCGGACCCTGGTTATAAAGATTAGTTCATTCATGGTCCGTTCTTGTCTGGCTGAAGACGTTAAACTTAGCGCTCCTGGGAGGCCACCCAGCCTTTTGTTTGATTATATTATTATTTTTAGTTAGTTACTTCAATGTTTGTGGGTAACATTACTGCAAACCTTCACGAGACTACAACTCGTCCACTAGGGGTAACCTAGGGGTTTAAAGGCTTGTTGCATGCGCTAAATGCAATCGAGAGCACCTGCGAAAGTGGTATAGGTAGGATCTTCTTTTGTTTTCTTTTTGTTATTTTTTCTTCTGTTGATTTCTCTCTTGTGCTAACTCGCTTTTACGTTGAAATTTTTTGAAAAAGCCTCTTGATTCTCCATCCAGGTACTATCTTTCCCTCATTCCTCTTTTACTTTCATTGTCCCATGCGCATTGCTTGCTTATTTCTTTTACATTGAGGACAATGTAGATTTTAGGTTGGGGGTGGGAGATTAGGTTACCAGATTAGGTTACCTAATCAGTATTTTCTTGGTCTTGAGCAAAATTTGTGAAAATTTTAAAATTTTTTCTGAAATTTCTATTGAATTCAAAGTGATTTTGAAGGATAGTTGTGATGTTAACATTATAAGATACGTGATGTTGGTAACTTATGACTCTTGGAATTGGCCATCTGCTTGATTTCACAGTCAATTTTGAATTGTTAATCCATGATTAGAAGTTGTAAACATTGATTGAGCTATGATTTCACATATCACATCTCACTTACACATTAAGGTTCCGGTTCAATAATTGAATGATTAACTTGGTAATCACTAAGCATGAAAGGAACTAGCCTGAAAAACAAAATTTTTAGCATCAGTTTATAAAGAAGAATTGAAAGGCTAAGTCACATAATCTTCACCATAGGTTTGCTCCCTATAGGTGCAGATTTGATTCTCCATAGTTGACATATGAAAAAAAAAAAAAAAAAAAAGTTAGGCGACAAGTTTTCGCCATAGGTTTGCTCCCTATAGGTGAGAATTTGATTCCCCTCATTTGCGTTACTGCTCATAAAGAAAATCAAAGGCTGGTAAAATGAAAAGTTAATCTGTGAGATAAGTGTTGGTTTCAAGCTTGGTTGTCACGAATTACTAATGATATCATGAAATTGACAATTGGATCTTTTAATGATTGTTAGCCGAGATTACACTATACACTCATGGAACTCGATGTTTAAAATTGTTCAAATTAATGGATTAATATTTTAAACTTGATTATGAAATCTGCCGAGAGCTTGATTCCAAGAGAAAAATTTCACACACCGATCATGAATCTTAGAATTTTCACATCTCAGCTATCTGTTCACATGTCACTTGAATTTACAGGAATTGTCTTTTATTTCTGAAATTATTTTTCACATGTTTTGCTCGGGACTAGCAAAATGCTGGTTGGGGGTTGTGATCAGGGTCAAATATTGCATATCAGACCCAGTAATTGCCTAAATTTACGTACATGATAAGGCTTAATGGAGTGTATTAATTGTGTTTCTGTTACAGGATGAAATCAGGAGCGTTAATTGAAAATTGATGTTAAAGGCATGGATTTCATGATCCAAAGTCTCCAGAGCACGGGATGGACTCCAGAGAACCAATAATAAAGATTTTACACACCTGGGATCTGAGGAAAGCAAGCCAAAGGGGCCCGAAAAGGGTCCAGAATGCAAGATCACATGGGTCCCGCCATCCGATCAGTTCGAAACTCCATACATGGGATGAGAACTATAAATTAACCGTACATATTAAATTTCATCCATTAAAGATCTCGGGAAGTGGGTCAACGGCCAGATCAGCCCATTAACCTCCAATTTGGGGCCCACCTGACATCTGAAACCGCCTCAACTGAGTTTTGACGGGTTAAATGATATGGGAAAAAGGATAGACGGTGCTGATTTCTCATTTACATTGTAGTGGACCCCAACCAAACAGAGTGTGCATCATGCACACTTGCACCGGCTGCGCACCGCACCAGCGTCTCGGTCAGCGCAAGCGTTGACCCGCGCTCTCTCTCTCAAAACTCAAAACGGCATCTGCTGTTCCAGCGTCCGCAAACACGGCCGCCGGTTCGCAGTTGTGGACCCCACCTATTGTCCAAATGGACAATCTAAACCGTCCATCCGCTTCCTGGGCAGCCATAACCTACGCCTAGGTGATAGAACTAAAAAATACAATGAATACTGGTTTTTTTAACCGTTCAAAAGTGGAACGGACGGCGGAGCAGAAATCAGGTGGACCGCATCAATGGACACCCCAAAACTGTCCCTTCCCGAACGGTTTTTCGAGAGGAATCCAATGTACGTCTTGGATTTTCCATTTAATTGAAGGAATGGGCCCCACTATCACCACAGCTGCTCCGTTCGCGTCCGCGTAACGTCACCCGCTGGCCATTTTTGCGGAAGATTGTGGGCCCCGTACGTCACCCTTCCGGACGATCCAAGCCGTTCATCGTGTAGAAGGCTTCGAGAGCTACAAAACCATGTTGATATTCTGCTCTCATGCATGCACACGTGTGTGGTACAGAGGCCACAAACGGACTGCCTTACATTGTTCAAAACTGATCTTTTTGTGATTTCTTCTCTGAGCCGCGTCAATGGACATTCAAAACCACCCATTCTTTACTGAAATTTCGTCCTGAATCCAATGGACGGGGTGGATTTTCTAGAAAATACCTCTGTGGGGCCCACCGATCACGGCTGCGAAAAATTACACTCCGTATCCTGCTACGACTCTGCCACCGATTCCAGCCATCCAGCAGCTATAAAAGAGGAGTTTTTGACGTGAGAAAGGCATTCAGAAAGAGGAGAGAAGAAAGAGAAGAAAGAGAAGAAAGAAGAGAGAGAGAGATCGATTGGTTTGGTGTTTTGTTTTTATGAATTTTGTTTAATCTTTTTGATGGATTTTATGGGTCACTAATCTCTCAGCTAGGGCTGAGATGAAGCCCCTAATTTGATTAGCTCTTGTATTGGTTAATTTACTTTGAATATTAATTAATTTGTTTCTTTCTCTAAGTGGGCTTGATTGGTTTAAATTCTATACTTCTCCATCTATGAACTCGACTAAAGTATATATATGGATGTTGTTTGGATGCTTATTATAGGTGCTTGTGTCTGATCAAGAACAGGTTTCCTATAGAGGAAGAAACAGAGTGCTTTAATGACTATACATTCCATGTGCCCGACCAAGGACATGGGATGTGTTATTCATGGCATTGCTTAAAGGAATTAGACATTCTGTATGTCCGATTAAGGACACAGATTGTGCTTTCTCTATATAAGTGGTATCAATCTAGATCAAGGTGAATTAACAGACAAAACAAGGGTTAGGATAATTAGGGGTGGATTCGAAAGTCCTAGTGCTCTCTCTCTGATTGAATTTTCTTCCCTGTTCTTAATTGTTTTTTTCTTAGAATTGTGCTTAGTAGTTCATTCCATTATTCGTTGGATTAGTTAAGGAGAATCATAGATTTGAATTGTGACGACCAGTCCTCGTGGGAACGATCTCGTAATACGTACCATATTTGCATCAGATTCGTATACTTGCGAGTTTAAATATCATTTAAATCATGTTGGTTTAAATAAAACATCAACCTGCGCTATCGAGTCCTCGATGCTTCATCGATATGATCGAAAGGAGGACCAAATATGTCCAGCAACTTCACAACATATCTGGACGAATTATCGTTGTATCGATACACCTATCGATACCATCGATACTCAAATCTCGAGCCCATCGAAAGTGGCTCGATAAGATTGACAGACAGATTTTTGGTGCCCCTACTTTTTAGAGAAAATTTTGAATTTCTATGATATATTGATGCGCCTTCCAATATAATCTGAAATCAAATATCGATAAGATCGAAAGTCCATCGATGATATCGACCGTGGGCACGCATTTCTTTCAGTGGATATTTCAGGTTGTTTTTAACTTTAATCAGGGACCATTCGAGGAAATCGATATTCATATGTCGATGATATCGAGGCCAAGTCGATTGCATCGAAACTGGATACAAACTATCCAGCGAGTTTACTGGTAAATCTATTGGATTTATCGATGCATCGACACTGCCTTCGATGTAATCGATATACAAATTCCGATGACATCGATTGACCCTCGATCATATCCTAAAAACCTGAAATATTCCATGTCAAGTCTTTCTCATTTTTCAAATGTCGATAGATCGAACCTACTATCGATGGAATCGGAGTTCGAAATCTGATGATATCGACAGTGGTTTCAATTTATAAACCATCTAGCAAAAGGTTTCAAAAGCGTATGACTTTGAGTTCAAGTCATCGAGCAGACCATCGATGCTATCGAGAGTATATGCTTGATGATATCGAACCTGCTCGATGATATCGAACTCAGTCATAAATGTGACCATTTTATATCCATTGGAACCTTTTGCCTATATATAGAGAACTTGTCTATTGTTGCTGAGAGAGAAAGTAGAGAGAGCTTTTGAGTGTTTAACCTTAGATTATATACCCAAAGCCCTTTCTCTCAAGGAAGTTCATCCTCCAATCCACCCTCATTATTGATATTCAATAGAGTGGTTGGGGAATGAACTTCCACATTCAAGGATCCTCCAGTTACTGCCTTAATGGCAAATCATTAAGCTTGGATGCCTTGAATGTATAAGATTGGAATCGCTCTACCTTCCTGATAGGAAAACACTTTGAGAGTAGGATTCCATCTTGACCTTAACCCAACCTGAAGCTAAGTACTGGTATATTATTTTGTATTGCGGATCAAGGGAGCAGAAGACTCTTAGTCAACAAGGAGGAGGAGATCTTCGGCATTGTGCTAATCGGGACTCATCAACTTATTTGTAAGTATGTAGAGGCAAAGAGGACACTTATGATCATTCCTTTTTAGGATTGGGTCTTAAGTGGTTCTCACCCTTTAAAGTTGTAACGCCCCAGATTTTTGCCAACCTGGGATTAGACGTCCTTAGGCAATGGGTCGATCCTAATACTTCATTAACTTATCAAAACTAAATCCCAAAGTCTAAAGCCGCCTTTGAACCCATTTCCTTCACAAATCTCACCCTTCACCACCTTGATCTTCCAATTTTTCTAAGAACTTTTACCCTAGACACTATCTTAAACTAGTTAAGTATCATAACTTGGATCACCTCATATACAAACTCCAAAGGCCTGAGTACCACCTCGACCAGAAATCACGTAGGATTAAATTCTTTAGAAATTTAACAAAGTTAACTAAGTACTAAACTCGATTAGCCATGAAATCTGTTAGGATCGCTTTCAATACGATCTGCAAGACTCAAAAGTTGCAGAATCATTGACGCTAGGTTACCCTAAAGTTTAGAACCAAACTCATTTCCCGTCTGCTCTCGGGAATGAAACGAAACTTCGTATTAGGTCTAGATCGCACATCGGGAGTCCGATTAACCCGAAGCTAAGGAACTAGGACCGCCCCACTGGGCTTAACAATCATCTCAAAAATCAGCTCCATCCGATGTTCCATGGCCATTCGTTTCGATTCGGAGCGAGGGAGTGTGAAAAGCACTATTTCCATCCAAAATAAATATCTGGAATAGTGATCTAGCATCATTCGTTGACGCGTCAGTATTAAGCAACCTGACCGTCAGAATCGGACCAAATTACACCCTCGGATTAAGAAAAATTTCGGGAACATTTACATGTACTTGGAATTTCGGATCGTGGCCCACTGACCGTCGAACTGAAAGTGGTCCGCCACGTGTGATCTGGGTATCCGATCGAGTCAAAAACGTAATCCCACGTAGATCCATCGATGGTGAGCTTAAGTCTGACGTTTGGTTCAAGGAGGGCTACCAGAACTTCCCTTTTGAGCTGGAAAAGCGGCGAAAATCCTATATTAGCAGTACCCCTTGAACCTGAGTCTAATTTCGTAATGTTTGTGACTATAAAAGGAGCTTAGAACAGCCCCTCTCACAGCCATACGAATTTTGGAGAAAACCCTAAAGGGAGAGAGAGAAAAGAGAGAGAAAGACTTGGAGATTGTTGCCGATTTCCCTCCTACTGCTTTGGACCTTTACACGGCCTACACCGCTTCATTCCAGGTGTTTTCCCGGCGTATTCCACCTCATTTGAAGGTAAGAAACCCTAACCCTAGGTCTGATTTGAGGTGGGATCGATGTAGGATATGTACCGACTAACCGATTCCGCTCTTTAGGCTAGAAATCTCCCGTAGACGGAAGTTCCATTACCCTTGCTGATTCGTTCCGTTTCCAAAGGCAAAGGTGAGGACTTTAAGTGTATAAGTTACGGTTTTCAATGCTTTCAATGTCAGATAATGGTAGATTCATGATCTGCTTGCAATTGCACATGTACAAAGTGCTTTCCGTTTCTGTTTTGATTAATCGGTGTGAAATATGGAATTTCACATATTCTAGGTATACGTAGAAATACCGTATACGTATTTTTTTTGGATAAATGTTTGACATGTTTATTTAATGTATGATTATATAATATATGAATAAAATACTAGTTTGGCAAAAGGAATCGCCAAAATATATGTTTACTTGTAAATGCGCCGTATGTTGAAATTACGTATTGTAGAAATACCGTATACGTATTTCTTTTGGAATAATATTTGACATATGTATTTAATATATGATTATACAATACATGATTAAAATATTAGCTTGGCGAAAGGAATCGCCGAAATCTATGTTCCTTTGTAAACACTATGTATGTTGAAATTGGGTATACGTGGAAGTACCCTATACGTATAAAATTTGCTGATGTGATTGCCATGTTTAATTGCTATAGGAATATGATGTATATGTATAAAATACTAGTTTGGTAAAGGGACAACCCTAGTACACACTTCCCTAGCATACGTCATGTATGTTGAACTATTGCATTCCAAGTGTTGGTGAATTCACTTGTGAGTGTAAGTGCTTAAGTGTTAGAATCTTAGGTAGGTGCTGAGATGGGATTCTCGACTACCTTAGAGTCACATATGACACTCTCCATGTGGTTGTTCACTCTAACCACTCGCCTACGAAATTTAAGTATTTGTATCCCTATTCACATAATGCTTTATAACATGCTTTTGAACATGCTTTGTGACTTGTTTATTAACATGCTTCATGTTATGCTTTATAATATGCTTGCTAGTGTTCTTGAATTACCATATTATCATGCCGTATTTCACATGCTATGGTTAGGATTTGACTGAGCTTGGGACTATGTTCATAGTCCAGGCATCCGGTATCAGACTTGAAGATGTGGTTGGGATTCGTTCCGCCACGCATGATGTGTTGGTGAACCCGTGTCGTACTTCGGTTGGCGATAGTGGTTGGCCACACGAGGTGCTTCTGCGCCTCATATCGCCCAACTTGTTGTGCGCTCGAGCTAGCCGAACATGTCAAGTAAACCATGTGTCTTATGTATGTTCACCATGTTTGGTCGCTAATGCTTGAACCTAGGGTACCAAACTTACCAGTGATAATCCCGTTAACCATGGTACCTCGATCCGCTAAGACTCATGAGCCGGGCATGGTGGTATGGGACACCGTAGTCGTGTCGCTCTGGCCCACGCCGGGCTACGTGCCTCCCGTAGTGACCAAAGTGAGCAACTCAACTCGTGAGCCGATTATGGTGGTATGGGACACTATATTCGCGCCTGTCGGCCTACATTGATAAGGTGATGGGGGAGTGGTGCAACCTTTGTGCGTAAGAGCACTGGCAGCCCTTTGTAGTGACCGCGAGCATATTTTGAAGTTGCAGCGTGCCTTAGGGTTCGCCGCGATATATAGAGTATGAACTAGGCCTATTTCTTTATAGCTGTATAGTGATAAATTGTTTAAGGGGTGATGGGGGAGTGGTGCAACCTTTGTGCGTAACAGCCCTGGCAGCCTCTGCAGTGACCTAGAAAACACACCATCGTCTGATATTAACTAGGACTGACGACCCTAGATTGGATCATGTTTGGAAATGATACAAGGGAGGTACCTTAGTTTCCCAATCCTGCTGTTTGAAACGAACTAATTAAAAACTCGGTAATCATACTCATCATGCATCGCATGTGCCTGGAAGATGTGGAGCACTGTGGGATGTAAGCATGCGCGAACGTAAGATGGTGTCGCTTGAGGGAGTATGTCGGAGAGGGCATCCATCATACCCGCATTCATACTTGCATTAATCGAGTAACTAGGAGTGTTTGATTTATCGCTTTATCATTCTTGTCAATGACCGTATTGATAACATGATAACTTATGTCTTATCGTTCCACCGAGTTAGCTACTCACTCCCACGTTACAGACGGTGTTGTACACACCAAAGCAGATTTGTTGAGTTTCGGGTGATGGCGATGCTTGTGAAGCAGAGCCGGACTACTTCTATGGTGATGAGGAGTTCTCCCATCAGATCTCTCGACAGTGTCTATGAAGACCGGTATTATCTGACGGGGCTATGGTATTTGAGATAGGAGACTTTACACGTCATCACATTAGGTATATTTTAGAATTGTCCTTGTAATTATTTAACCTGGAAATGTTATCACACTCTGGAGACTCATCATAGTTTATATATTTTGTCTACCTATTACAGTCTTCCGCTTGCAACTTTAACTGTCTCTGGAGTATGATATGTTGTTTTGGCTTAATCTCACTCATGTTCACTACTCTAATACAGTCAACATTCAATCATCATTCATTTTGTTGCATAAGTGATGTTCTGGAACTCGAGAGTTGAGTTATTACTCGACCCCCGATTTTCAGGGCGTTACAAAAGTCCTCAAGGAGGTCTCCGACGGGAGTGTACTTGGTGGGTGCGTTGTGTGGACCTTTGCTCTGTGAAGAGCATAAACATCTAGTTAAGAGTGAACCAGTAAAACTCTAGGTTTGAGGTGAACCATGTAGAAACTTCTAGTAGGGTCTTATGGAAGATCCTTGGACAGTGTGCCTAAAAGTGGGTGCGTTAGGTTGACCCTTGCTCGTAAGAGCATAAACAATCAGCTTCAGTGTAGGTTGTAAAGGTTGAAGGTGAACCTGATTTAAAACCTTAGGTTCGAGGTGAACCACTGTGAAACCTCCTTAGTGAAATCCAGTATACTCAAGGGTTGAGTGCGGTTACCGGGAGTAGAGTAGACAAATAGTTAAACCACTATAAAAATGACTATGTTTGTGATTACTCTTCTTATGTGTTTGTGATTCATGTTGATGCATTTATATTTATATATCTAATCACACCTCATACATTCACAGTCATATCCATCATAAACTAAGTTATATATATTGCTACTTCTTGAATAATTTGTGATTGGATCCTCTACCAGGCTTGGAAGCCAGTAAAGTTACATTTGAGTAATCCTAATATATGTCTATTGTTAGGATTAGTGTAATATGATTTTAAAATAAACAATAAAACCATTAAAAGTCCTATTCACCCCCCTTTAGGACATATTGGCGTATTCCTTCTTCAACTAGTGCGATCTTCACCGTAATTTCAGAATTGATCGTGAAATGCATGGAAATGGTCGTGAAGTGAAGCGAATTGACCGTGAAATGCATGGAAATGACCGTGAAGTGAAGGGAATTGACTATGAAATGCATGGAAATGACCGTGAATCAAAACAAATCTTCGGGATTGACCGTGAAATGCATGAAAATGACCGTGAAGTGAAGCGAATTGACTTTGAAATGCGTGGAAATGACCGTGAAATGCATGGAAATGACCGTGAATCAAAACGAAATTGTCAGGATTAACCGTGAAATGCATGAAAATGACCGTGAAGTGAAGCGAATTGACCGTGAAATGCATGGAAATGACCGTGAAGTGAAGGGAATTGACCGTGAAATGCATGGAAATGACCGTGAATCAAAATGGAATCGTCGGGATTGACCATAAAATGCACGGAAATGACTGTGAAGTGAAGCGAATTGACCGTGAAATGCACGGAAATGACCGTGAAGTGAAGCGAATTGACTGTGGAATGCATAGAAATGACTGTGAATCAAAACGGAATTGCCAGGATTGACCGTGAAATGCAAGGAAATGACTGTGAATCAAAACGGAATTGCCAGGATTGACCGTGAAATGCAAGGAAATGACTGTGAAGTGAACGGAATTGACCATAAATCAAAACGGAATCGCCGAGATGGACGGTGAAATGCATGGAATTGATCGCGAAGTAAATGAAATGAATGAAATTGACCGCAAATTGATTGAAATTGACCGCGAAGTGAATGAAATGGATTTTCAACCATAGACCTGATGGAATCTTGAAAAATAACCAGGTTGCTTGGCTAAAGTAGCTTCTCCTACCCCAAAATCATATATGGTACATCAAGTAACTAATTTTGATTTAGAAGATATTCTTGTTAAATGAAGAAAGAAAGAAATGAAAAAAAGAGGGGAAATTTTTTTTATATGCTTATATATACATATTTATATAAATATGTATTAGAGAATATTGTAGGTAGAATAAAGTTCTCCATGTAAAAAAAAATTTTTAAAAAAAAATCATAGACTAGCACAGACTAAAGTTATGGCTACGGTTATAATCCGTAGCTATAAGTCAAATCACCTTCGATACATATCGAATACACTTCGATATGTATCAAAAATTGCAGGATTTTTGAGGCAAACTCGCTGGACAGTTCTGGACCTTTTTCGATTAATCAAAATACCTTCGATGCATATGGAAAGACATATCAAAAGGCCTTCGATACATATAAAAGGACATATCGAAATGGCAGGGGCTACGGTTATAATCCGTAGCTACAGAAACTGCCGTAGCCTTAAGTTCCTGGTTTATTTATTTATTTATTTATTAATTATTATTATTATTATTATTATTATTTTATTTTTTGCTGTTGTAATTCCACCACTTTTTGTGGGTCTTATTATGAGGTATGTGTTATATCCAAACCATCTATCTATTTGGCGAACTCATATTAAGGCTTGAGATGAAAAATAAGACAGATCTAGCTATCAAGTGGACCACAACAAAATTTTTAACGGTGAAAATCAATTTTTCCGCTGCTCTTTGTGGTGTGGTCCAGTTGATCATTGGATATGATTTATTTTATTTTTGATAATGCTCCTAAATAATCTTGAAATATGGATGAACGTTGTGGATATAATAAATACATAACTGTGGGGCCATGTAACTTTGATATCTTTTGAACAGTTCGTACAACTTGGAGTTCGAGGAGTGTCAGCGCTCGTCTTCGAGCACCATCGATCCGCTTGAAGGAAAAAGCAAGGGCATTTTTTACCTCTGGGAAGGTGTCCGTACAGCTGGGGCTTATTCTTGAAAGGTAAAATGGTGTGGGCTTCGTCTCAAAAATGGGCCATAATGGGTCGTACAGTCAGAAATTTCTCCGCACTCACGCCGTGGCAGGCTTTCACCACCTATGGATACTCGAACCCTTGACCGGGTGTTGAAACTTTCGAGAATCTACCACCCGAGCAAGAGCAAGGATCCGATTGCTTATTAACACACAGCACCAATGTGGCACCGTGTGCTATTGGAAAAGCTCTATGGCCCCACCACGGTGTGTTTTGTCGGCGCTATTTATCTATTTCCCAGAAAAAATGAGGCACATCTAAATCACAGTGTGGTCCTAATTGAATGCCTACGGTTAAAAACTTTCCAAGGCTCACTGGAATGTTTAGTTAAAATCCAACATGCTTGATTAGATGATAAAAATCTGGACTAGAAAAAAACACAAATATCAGGTTGATCCAAAAATTTTGTAGCCTTCGTGAAGTTTTTAATCGGGAGCTTCAATCACCACAGTATCCTGTGGTTGAACTCCACCCGAGATTTGAATATTGCATCGAGAATTGGAGGACAGTGTGGATAAAACTATGCAATACCGACACGGTGGGGCCCACTTTTCCAAGTAGCACACGATACCGACGTCGATGTTGTGGTCCTAGCTACACAATCCGAGTCCATGCTTGCTAACATGGCACACGTGGGTGAGGTCCACGTCGTGTACCACGTGGGACTGTTTAAGAGGGGGCGGGGATCAGGTACTACCCCCGCCTGTACCGAGCTCGGACAGGCGGAGGCTCCGCAGGTCACGGAGGGGTCACCGTGATGTATGACTTATATCCAAACCGTTCATACATTTTTCTATATCATTTTAGAATAAATGATCAAAAATAAGGCAGATTTAAGTCTTAAATGGACCACACATTGGGGATCAAATTTTTACAGTTGAAAATTTCTCAGGGATCACAAAAGTTATGGATGAGGATGATATTTATTTTTTCACTTCATCCAGGCATATATGACCATAACAATAGGTTAGATGGAAAATAAATGACACGGTGGACCTTATAAAGGTTTCAATGGTGGGCATCCTTAGCACTGCTACTTCTTGTGGTGTGGTCCAGTTGAGCCTTTAATCTACCTTATTTTTTTATTTAATATTTTAAAATGATATGGAAAAATGGATGGACAGTGTTGATAAATATAATACATCATAGTGGCCCTCCCCTTTAAGAACGTCTTATTCCAAAATCGCCGCTGGTCTGCTCATTACGTGGCCCGCACTTGTGTTCATGTTTGAATATTTGCAAGTGGTCATTTTCATGCTACCATCAATTTTCACAATACAACACATACATCACAGTTGGCCAAACCAAACAAGAGCTCGTGGTCGGACTGAGTCAGTCATGCGACAAAATCCGCTTCCGTGGAGGGCGGCTTACAATAACTCTTCAACTGCCACAGCTCTATGGAAAATGATGACCCTTCAAATAACTGACGTTAAGTGTAAGATAGTGTCAACTTGTATATGTTTGTTAAAAACATTGTTGGTCACTTGCTTTGTTTTTAATTACACAGGTGTAATAAAATTGATACACCAGTTCAATCTAAACTGATCAACTTTGACCCCAAGTGTTAAAATAAGTAGATACGTCCAATATGAACATATACAATTAGATTTTGAGAATATCGGTTACTTACTCAACTACTTGAAGAAGTTATAACGTGCAGGTGATAATCTCATGCTCAAATTCTTCCTTTTAAGATGGGTTATTTTGTACCTTTCACAAGAAAGACTTTCATAATACCAGTGCAAATTGAATAGAAGGAAAAACTTACGATTGAACACAAGGAGCAACTGCAAGTATGAGTCTCTTGAAAGAATTTCTTGACATTGGTTAAAGAAGAAATCCAACGTATGGGCATATATTTGGATTACGACTAAAGATTATATAAAAGATTGCCACTACTTAACTACTGCTACTTTTAAGATAAGCTTAAATAAAGTAAATTGATAAATAATTTTATTTGTGTTTGATTGGGTTTGTATTCTTTCTCTGTTGCATTCATTTGCTATTTATAGAGTTATGTTGTAGCTTTCTCTTCCAGATCCTTCTCTTATTACCGCAACGATTAAAGTAATCAAAGAGTCATTCTAGATAATTCTCTCTTATCATGTTTTTTTTACTGTTCCTTTTATGAACGCCTCTCTCCATCATTCTTTCTATTATATTTTTTCTTCCTGATTGTTCCTCTCCCAAACACCTATCGCCCGCTTGCTTTATTTTTATCAGAAAGGGTTCTGTTTTGGTTGTCTTTGGTCGCCTTTTGTCTTAAACAACTCAACTCTTGTATATTAACTATAATATTCTGTCAACCATCCACTGATATATAGAATTAGACATACACCAGTTGTGAGCCTGTAAAAAGTGCTTCAAACCTTTGAAGATATTTTTATCCACTTTCTATTTCTCATATGATGCCACATGTCTCCCTTCTATTGACTTTCACAGAATTGCTAGAAATATGATACAACAAACATACCCCTAAACTGGTGTGTTATTTGATTCACACCTCAATGAAATCATTCTCTATAAATTAACATGATATCACAGCCTTTGTTTCCAACCATTGCATCTGTCATCCATTGCCATAATATTTATTTGACGGATTTCGCACATATTTCGAATACTTTTTCCAACTAGCATCGCCATAACTGCCAACCTCATTATTGTAACTGCATTGTGGAAAACTATAATGTGCTTCTTTCATTAAAAATCAGGAAAATAAATATAAGAGATTGAAAATCTCCAAAGATTTAGGAAGATTAATCTAACAGATGTATTAGCGACAGAGGCAGTATCCTAATTTATTTAATGTACTCTAACACATTCTAATTTCCTTGACTGCTCAACCTTTTTTCAAAACTAGTTTATAACCTTTGTAACCAACCATGAAATCTGTTTGACATTGAGCTAGTCTTGCACTTGCAGTGTACTCATCACCTCCTCTCACCCGGCATGGACTAGTTGTAGGTGGAGCATAACAAAAACTTAAAATTTGCCCCTTAAATTTGGAGGCCATGTATAAAAAACCTTCTCTACAACTTTGCTTGTGGGGTACATTGTGATTTGTGCATCGAATTGAATATATCAATGAGGATCGCTTTGCCAAGAAAGTGGGATGCCCCAAAAATAATGGAGATCCAACCATCGTATAGCCCACCACATGAATTTAAAAGTTTTTGGGAGAATGTTAATTATTTTCTATGGCATGGCCCATTTAATGATCAAACTTCATTTTTTAGCATCCCATCATCACAATGTGACTCACTTGATATGTGATAGTGGCATACACATAACACAATAGAGTGCAACTAAACAATTGTAACATTTATACTTAGGTTAAATAGTTTTATAGATGCTAGAAGTTTATATACATGTTAATAGCCTTACATGTAGGTGAACAGGAGAGGTAGAAAATGCTTTTTCTACAAAGAGGATCTGGCCTCTTGAATTCAAATCAGTTGGTATTTTACTTTCAACTATCCATATGGAAGTTAAAATGAGGATAATATGATGGATGAATAATGATTGAATTAGAAATTAATATATGGAACTTAGTAGTAATATCAATAGGTAATAAGAAGAGGAAAAGTAGACTTAGATGATTTGTTCACGTCCAATTGCTGACATTGAAAAACTTACCTTTTCAAGTTGAGATAAGGCTGAGATTAATATAATGGTTTTAGTATACTTAGTCGAGAGTTAAAGTGAGATTAATGTTCCATAAGATAAACTTTGAGTCAAATAATAGCATATTAAATGGTCTTTGATAGGAATGGTATATAACTCATTGGAAAGCTAGTCAAGTTACTTTTCCATTAGCCTGAGCTTATTCTGATTCAATGTGTAATTATTGTACTCTATTTTTAACCGTTCCAAGAAAAGTCAATAGGGAAGTGACATGTGGCATTACATAAGAAATAAGATGTGTATGAAAAGATTTTCTAAGATACTTGGAGCACTTTTTACAGAATTATAGCTGACATTTATTTAATGTTGCACGTCATCAGATGATCGACAAAGTAGTTTGACCAAGACATCCAAGAGCGGAACACAGTCGAAGAGAAAGGCATGACCGAGAGGAATAGAGCTTGGCCAAGAAAAGAAGAATAGTTTAAATGAAAAACGTAATAAGAGAAGGATCTAGATAGCGACGCCTCAATTTCCATAACCGTCCAATAAAGAAGAGAAACATTTTAAAAATATCTAAAGAAGAAATTTATAAATAGCAGGAAGATTAACAAAGTAAAACACATAACCAAATCCAACAAATAAATCAAATATATCAATTTATCTTAGCTCATTCTATCTTAGGAGTAGTGATAATCCAGTAGCACTAATTACTTAGTTGTAATCCAAGATTATGCTCATAAGTTGGACTTGATCCTTTTCCAATACAAGCATATCTTTCAAAAGAAGCATTCTTGCAGTTGTTCTCAGTGACCTACTGTAAGTTTTCCTTTTGTCTAATTGCACTAGTATACTGAAAAGCCCTTTCTTGTGAAAGGCAAGGTGTATCCTATCTTCGGAGGAAGAATCCCACCCTCCGATTATTGCTCGAATATTATAAATATCTCACGAGTGGTTGAGTAGGCAACTGATCTTCTTGGATTCTGTTATGTACTGTCAAGCTTGACGTATTTGCCTATTTTGGCGCTTGGGGTCAAAGTTGATTAGCTTGAATCGAGCCGCTATATTGATTATGGCACGCACAAACACATTGCACGTGACATAAAATAAACCTAGTGGCAATAATTTTTGGTATGCCCGATGGGACACAACTATTTGGTTGTCGTAAATATTCATTTTGCACCGACTGTGTAAAAAGAACATTTTTTGGCACGCCCAGTAGAACACTGATTATACTTACTGATATAAAAGTTTTGTGAAATCAAAATTATCTTTGATCTCCCCAAACCAAAACTAGCCAAGATATTAAGAGAACAACCATATATTACATTTTAATTGGTAATGAATTATACCGAAGGGTAACTGATGGTGTATTATTGCGATGTTTGGGCAAGAAAGAATCCATATTAATCATGGGTGAAGTGCATAAGGGAATCTATGGAGCACATCAAGTTGTGAGGAAAATGAGACTTACACTTCAGTGTTATGAATATTTCTGACTGAGAATGACAACCGACTGTATCTAATATGCCAGAGGATGTGAAGCATGTCAGAAACATGGGCCGATCCAACATGTACCGATGACCGAATTACATCCTATTATTAGACTTTGGCCATTTCGAGGATGGGTCATTGATTTAATAAGAAAATTTTATCTTCCTTCATTAAAAGGTCATTGTGGCTACCAATTACTTCACTGAATGGGTGGAACCAAAGCCCATGACAGGAACTGGTCATCAAAAAATTATTGAATTCATTGAAACCCTATAATCCATTGATTTAGAATTCCTGAATCGATCACTATTGATGGAGGCACGAATTTCTCATCCAAGGAAGTCAAAGCGACAGCCGATCAGTATAAAATTAAGTTGTTGCATTCATCACCTTACTATGCTCAGGAAAATAGCCAGGCCGATGTTAGTAATAAAATCATTAAAAACACTTTACGCAAGATGATCATGAAAACCTTAGAGAGTGGTATGTTAAGTTATCTGAGGCCCTTTGGGCTTATCGAAATTCATCTCGAATAAGCATAAGGATGAGTCCATTCATGCTTACATATGAAAACATGATATAATATTGCCTTTGGAGATAATTGTGCCATCATTAAGGGTAGCTTATCAAGCTAATCTCACATCATCTGAGTTCACAAAATCTATGGTAGTCAAACTTGAGAATTTATTTGAAATGCGATTGAGAGCCTTGGATTCTATTGTGTCCAACAAAGCCAAGGTTTCTCGAGCTTATAATAAGGTAAAAAAGAAAGCTTTTAGAGAAGGCAATATGGTTTGCAAGGTAATATTGCATCTCGAAACTAAGGATGTTGACTTTCACAAATGGTCAACCACTTGGTATGGACTATTTACAATAGTAAAGGTTCTCAATGGAGGTGCTTATGTCCTTCACGATATGTGGGGAAAATTGCAAATAACCCAATCAAAGGTCAATTTTTGAAAACCTATCATCCCAGTCTGTAGGAGGTATGGTGGGATCAGGCCAAACGATGACTAGAATAATCATAGTTCATGCACAATAGGCTGAAATCATTTGAAAATTCAAGACAGATATAAGAAAATATAAATTTTATTATTAGGCCGATAAGAGTTGACAAAGTGTGGCTTGGGCCAATTATATATATATATATGAATGCTCACATGCGTACCTTTTTACGTTCGCACCTTTGCACACGTGTCTTTGGCATAAAATTTGAATGGTTAACGTGATGCGGCACCCCTTGAAACCTCACAAGTCCAATTTTTAGCCCAATACAAAACTCTTATGGGCCATAGCAAAAGGAAACAGTTTCCTCCTTTAATTTTCATTTCTCTTTATTATGGCCCACTAGAGTTTTGGATCAAGCTGAAAATTGGGCCCATAGAGTTTCAAGGGGTGCCGCATCATGTGGACCATTGTAACGCCCTGAAATTCGGGGGTCGAGCATAAACTCAACTCCCGAGTACCAATGCATCACTTATGCAACAAAATGAATGATGATTGAATGTGATCGGTATTAGTGCAATGAACATGAGTGAGATTAAGCCAAAACAGCATATCATACTCTAGAGACAGTTAAATTTGCAAGTGGAAGACTGTGATAGATAGATAAAATATATAAACTGTGGTGGGTCTCCAGAGTGTGATAAAATTACCAGGTTAAATAATTACAAGTATGATTTTAAATTATACCAAGTTGTGTAGTGTGATCTAGTCAACATCCCTGTAGCCCCGACAATCAAGGCACGGCTCTCACGAAGCCGCCAGAAAATAACATATACGAGGAAGCATTATCGTCGTCATAGAAGTCCGACTCCGTCTCAGAAGTAGCGTCGCCATCTGCAATCAGACAAAGTCTGGTGGGTGTTCGGAACACCGTCCTGTATCGTGGGAGTGAGTGATCAACTCAGTGGAACAATAAAGCATAAGTTAACATGTTATCAATTCAGTCAAGTAGTAATGATAAAGCAGTACAATCAAACAATTTTAACTACTCTTATTTAATGCAAGTATGAAATGACATGATGTATGCCCTTGCCAAACTACCCTCATGCGACATCATCTTACGTTCGCGAATGCATCCATCCCTCAGTGCTCCACATCTACCAGGCACATGTAGTGCGATGATGAGCATGATTACCGAGTAATTATTAGTTCATTTCAAACAGCAGTATTGGAAAACTAAGGTACCTCCCTTGTATCATTCTCAAACATGATCCATTCTAGGGTTGTCAGTCCTAGTTAATCTCATACGATATTATGGTTTGAGAGGCGTAGCGAAGGCATCACAAAGGGCTCATCACCGGTCAGCATGAATACAGATCTCACCGTATGCGGCTCAATTGCTGACCGTCAGCTCGAGTACAGGTCTCACCGTACTTGGCTCAATCACTAGCCGTCAGCTCGAATACAGGTCTCACCGTACTTGACTCAACTCATACTCTAGTTGCTGTGAAAGACTCGTCGCCAATCACAGACCTTGGAGTATACTCGAAGATACTACAGAGGACTCGTCGCCCGTCAGCACGAGTATAGGTCTCACCATACTCGGCTCTCGCCGTAAGTATCAACAGCTCGAATACAGTGTCCCATACCACCGTATTCGGCTCACGAGTTTGGGTTGCTCAATGGTCACTACGGGGAGGAACATGGCCCCAGCGTAGGCCGACAGCTCAACCACGGTGTCCCATACCACCATGCCCGGCTCATGAGTCTTAGCGGATCGAGGTACCATGGTTAAAAGGGATTTCACTAGTAAGTTTGGTACCCTAGGTTCAAGCAATTGCGTCCAAACATGGTGAACAAACATTAGACGGATCGGGTTACTTGATGAGCTCGGCTAGCTCGAGTGCACAACAAGTTGAACGACATGAAGTGCATAAGCACTTCGCGTGGCCAACCACTATCGCCAACCGAAGTACGACTCGAGTTCGTCAAACACATCTCACATGGCAAATGAATCGCAGCCATGAATTCAATTCTGGTACCGATTGTCTGGACTATAATCATAGCCCCAAACACAATCAAGTGCAGATAGATAAAGCAGTAGTAAATCAAGATTCAACTCATACAATCAAGGTCTGGTAGTATCCGTTTAGGGCTGCCAGGGCTGTTGCACGCATTCGTTGCTCCACTCCCCCATCACCCATGACGGATCATACAATGTAAATATAAATTTAAACATATGCATTACATAGTTAAAATCATAAAGCAGTTGAGCATGTTATGAAGCACAACACGAGCATGAATTTGTACATGTTCAATTCCTAATCACACAACTATCCAAGGAGATCATACACATAGTTAAAAGAGGTTGAGAATCATATCTCAACACCCTTATACATTACAATTTGCTAACTACTACTCATTCAGACATTTCAAGAAACACTTAAACAAACATACATCAACATACATGACATATGTCGATCACATAGGCATTAGGCCAAATCCTTTCACTAGGGAGTTGCCCCAATCATAACACGCGTACACCCACGACGGATAGTCATGGCAAGCAGGAATCCAAGTTCCATATTCATTCAGTCATTTCCACAAACACTTGGGCCACACATTTTAGCATATATGGTGTATATTGGTCGTGGCGTGATTTAGGGCAAATCCTTTCGTCAAAGGGGTATCGCCAATACAACAATCATGAATCCATGACAATTAGTCATGGCGAGCACGAATGAGAATTCTATACTCATTCAATCATTTTCACAAACACTTAGAATACACTATTACAACATACATGGTGTAAGTTAGCAAAACATGTATTAGGGCTATCCTTTAGCCAAGTGAGTATTTTATCCATGTATAATATATTACTACAGCAAATAATCATGATAAATACATCTCCCAATATTTATACATATACAGTATTTTTCTTTCGCCAAATAAGTAATTACGCATTTTTAATCATGATAAAATACGCATTTTTACGCATTTTTAACATACATAGTGTATATAAGAAAACATGTATTACGGCGATTCCTTTCGCCAAATAAGTAATTTATCCATATATTATATAATCATATGATAAATAATCATGGCAAACACATCGCTAAAATATACACGTATACGGTACTTCTTACAATACCGTATTTCTACATACATGGTGTATATTAGTAAACATGTATTTAGGCGAATCCTTTCGCCAAATGAGTATTTTATCCATACATCATATATCCATACGACAAATAAACATGTCAAATACATTTCCAAAAAAATACGTATACGGTATTTTATACGAATACCTAGAGTATGTGAAATTCCAAATTCTACAATTCTAATCGAAACAGAAAATGGAAAGCACTTTGTACATGTGCAATTGCATACAGATCATGAATCTACCATTATCTGACATTGAAAGCATTGAAAACCGCAACTTATACATCTAAAGTCCTCACCTTTTGTCGTAGAATCGTAACGGAGTCGATAGGTTCGCTAAGCTTCCGTATACGGGAGTTTGGCAACCTAGAGAACGAAACAGGTTAGTTATTTCATAACCTACAACTGTCTAAACCCTAAAACAGATTAGGGTTAGGGTTTCTTACCTAGAAACGGAGCTGAAATCACCGGGAAAGCGATGAGAATCAGGCGGTGGAGCCCGAATAGCGGCAGGGAACAGCAGCAGGGAGTTCCTCCCAGATCTCCCATACTTTCTCTCTCTTTTCTCCCTCTCAAATCCAAATTCATATGGCTGAAATGGGAGAGGGTTTAAGGTCCTTATATAGTCTAAAACTTCACCAAAATAGACTTCTAGACAAGGTTCACCTAGGTTATAACCAAAATGGGACTTTTTCAGCTCAATGAAGGACTTCTGGCGGGCCTCCTTGAGCCAAAGGTCGGACTTAAGCTCACTAACGCCAGATTTATGTACTATTAAGTTTTCATTTCAGTAGGGTTCTCAGATCACGCGTGGCGGACCGGTTTCAGTTCAACGGTCAGTGGGCCACGATCCGAAATTCCAAGTACATGTAAATGTGTATGAAATTTTCTACGATCCAGGGTGTAATTTGGTCGATTCGACGGTGCCTGGTTACTTAAAACTGATCCGCAACCGACGAGTCTCAGATTACTATTCAAGATATTTATTTTTAAAGAAAACAAGTGTTTTCACACTCTCTCGCTCCGGACTCAAGCGAACAGCCGTGGGACATCGGCTGGATTTGATTTCTGAGATAGTTGTCAAGCCCAGCGAGGCGGTCCTAAGTCCTTAACCTTGTATTGTTCGGACTCCCGATGTGCGGTCCAGATCAGATACGGAGTTTCAACGTGCTCCCAAGAGCACTCGAGTAATGAGTTTGATCCTAGATTTTAGGGTAACCTAGCGTCAATGATTCTACAAGTTTTGGGTCTTGCAGATCGTATTTAAAGCGATTCAAATGGATTTCATGGCTAATCTAGTTTAGTACTTAGTTAACTTTGTCTAATTTCTAAAGGATTTAATCCTAAGTGATTTCCGTCTGAGGTAGTATTTAGTCCTTTGCAGTTTGTATCTAAAGTGATCCAAGTTATACTACTTAGCTAGTTTAAGATAGTGTCTAGGGCGAAAGTGCTTTGAAAAATTGAAAGAACAAGGTAGTGAAGGGTGGGATTTGTGAAGGAAATGGGTTAATGAGCGATTTTTGACTGTGAGATTCAGTTCTGACAAGTTAATAAAGTGTTAGGATCGACCATTACCTAAGGACGTCTAATTCCAGGTTGGCAAAAATCTGGGGTATTACAATCTACCCCCCTTAAAATAAAATTTCGTCCCCAAAATTGGCTAAGGGTAATAAAGAAAGATTTAATTATTTCTTTTGCCTAAGTTTTATTGATTTCAAGTTTCTACGCATGGTAGGGTATGTACTAGCTGGTTCATTTTAGTCTACCCCTGTAACGCCCCGGATTTTTGCCAACCTGGGATTAGACGTCCTTAGGCAATGGGTCGATCCTAATACTTCATTAACTTGTCAGAACTGAATCCCAAAGTCTAAAGCCACCTTTGAACCCATTTCCTTCACAAATCTCACCCTTCACCACCTTGATCTTCCAATTTTTCTAAGAACTTTTACCCTAGACACTATCTTAAACTAGTTAAGTATCATAACTTGGATCACCTCATATACAAACTCCAAAGGCCTGAGTACCACCTCGACCAGAAATCACTTAGGACTAAATCCTTTAGAAATTTGACAAAGTGAACTAGGTGCTAAACTAGATTAGCCATGAAATCTATTTGAATCGCTTTAAATACGATCTGCAAGACCCAAAACTTGCGTAATCATTGACGCTAGGTTATCCTAAAATCTAGGATCAATCTCATTACCATTTGCTCTCGGGAGCATCTCAAAATTTCGTATCGATCTGGACCGCACATCGGGAGTCCGAACAATACGAAGTTAAGGACTTAGGACCGCCTCGCTGGGCTTGACTATCATCTCAAAAATCAGGTCCAGCCGATGTCCCACGGCCATTCGTTTGGATCCGGAGCGAGGGTGTGTGAAAAACACTATTCCCATTCCAAAATAAATATCTGGAATAATGATCTGGCACCTTTCGCTTGCGCATCGATAAGTGTGCAGACGGGCCACGTTAGAATCGGACCAAATTACACCCTCGGATCGGGAAAAATTTGAACATTTACATGTGCTTGGAATTTCGGATCGTGGCCACATGACCAGATTGAACTGAAAGTGGTCCGCCACATGTGATATGAAAATCCGATCGATTCGAAAACGTAATCCCACATTGATCCATGTGTGGTAAGCTTAAGTCTGACGTTTGGCTCAAGGAGGGCCACCAGAACCTCTCTTTTGAGCTGGAAAAGTGACGAAATACCTATATTAGCAGTAACCCTTGAACAGGAGTCTATTTCGGTGAGTTTTGAGACTATATAAGGACCTTAAACCCTCTCCCATTCCAGCCATACGAATTTGGATTTGAGAGAGGGAAAAGAGAGAGAAAGTGAGGGAGATGTGGGAGGAACTCCCTGCCGTACTTCCCTGCCGCTCCACGGGCTGCACCGCCTCCTTCCAGACGCTTTCCCGGCGATACCGACTCTGTTTTAAGGTAATAAACCCTAACCCTAACCTGTTTGGGGGATTAGACAGTTGTAGGTTATGAAATAACTAACCTGTTTCGTTCTTTAGGCTGCCAAACTCCCGTATACGGAAGCTAGACAAACCTATCGTTTCCGTTGCGATTCTACGACAAAAGGTGCGGACTTTAGGTGTATAGGTTATGGTTTTCAACGCTTTCAATGTCAGATAATGATAGATTCATGATCTGCATGCAATTGCACATGTACAAAGTGCTTTCCGTTTTCAGTTTCGATTAGAATTGTAGAATTTGGAATTTCACATACTCTAGGTATTCGTATAAAATACCGTATATGTATTTTTTATGGAAATGTGGTTGACATGTTTATTTGTCGTATGGATATATGACGTATGGATAAAATACTTATTTGGCGAAAAGATTCGCCTAAATACATGTTAACTAATATATACCATGTATGTAGAAATCTGTATTGTAAGAAGTACCGTATATCACTGGTATATTTTAGCGATGTTGTCATGATTAATTGTTGTATAAATATATTATGTACGTATAAATTAATTGCTTGGCGAAAGGAATCGCCGTATTACAAGCTCCCTTGTAAATACTACGTATGTTGAAATTGTGTATACTAGAAATACCGTATATGTGTGAGTTTTGGAAATGCAATTGTCATGATTATTTCTTTGTATGATTATGGTATACATGGATAAAACAATCACTTGGCTAAAGGATAGCCCTAATACATGTTTTGCTAACATACACTATGTATGTTGTATTAGTGTATTGAAGTGTTTGTGAAAATGACTGAATGGGTATATAATCCCCATTCGTGTTTCATCTTACATGACTAATTGTCATGGATTCATGATTGTTGTATTGGCGATACCCTTTTGACGAAAGGATTTGCCCTAAATCACGCCATGGCCAATAGACACCATATATGCTAAAATGTGTGGCCCAAGTGTTTGTGGAAATGACTGAATGAATATGGAACTTGGATTCCTGCTTGCCATGACTATCCGTCATGGGTGTACGCGTGTTATGATTGGGGCAACTCCCTAGTGAAAGGATTTGGCCTAATGCCTATGTGATCGACATATGTCATGTATGTTGATGCATGTTTGTTTTAGTGTTTCTTGAAATGTCTGAATGAGTAGTAGTTAGCAAATTGTGATGTATAAGGGTGTTGAGATGTGAGTCTCAATTTCTTTTAATTGTGTATGATCTCCTTGGATTGTTGTGTAATTAGGAATTGAACATGTATAAACTCATGCTTGTGTTGTGATTCATAACATGCTCAACTGCTTTATATTATAACTATGTAATGCATATGTTTAAATTTGTATTTACGTTGTATGATCCGTCATGGGTGATGGGGAGCGAGAACGAACGAGTGCGTGCAATGACCACTGGCGACCCTAAATGGAAAATACCATACCTTGATTGTATGAGTGGAATCTTGATTCACTACTGCTTTATCTATCTGCACTTGATTGTGTTTGGGGCTATGATTATAGTCCGGACAATCGCATGTGAATTGAATTCGTGGCTGCGATTCATTTACCACGTGAGATGTGTTCGACGAACCCGAGTCGTACTTCGGTTGGCGATAGTGGTTGGCCACGCGAAGTGCTTATGCACTTCATGTCGTTCAACTTGTTGTGCGCTCGAGCTAGCCGAGCTCGTCAAGTAACCCGATTTGTCTAATGTATGTTCACCATGTTTGGTCGCCCTCGCTTGAACCTAGGGTACCAAACTTACCAGTGAAATCCCTTTTAACCATGGTACCTCGATCCGCTAAGACTCATGAGGCGGGCATGGTGGTATGGGACACCGTGGTCGACTGTCGGCCTACGCTGGGCCACGTGCCTCCCGTAGTGACCATGTGAGCAACCGCACTCGTGAGCCGATTATGGTGGTATGGGACACTATATTCGATTTGTCGATACTTACGGCGAGAGCCGAGTACTGTGAGACCTATGCTCGTCTTGTGACGGCGACGAGTCCTCTGTAGTATCTTCGAGTATACTCCAAGGTCTGTGATTGGCGACGAGTCTTTCACAGTAACTGGAGTATGAGTTGAGCCGAGTACGGTGAAACCTGTATTCGAGCTGACGGCTAGTGATTGAGCCGAGTACGGTGAGACCTGTACTCGAGCTGATGGCCAGCAATTGAGCCGCATACGGTGAGATCTGTATCCGCGCTGACGGGTGACGAACCCTTTGCGATGCCTTCATTATGCTTCTCAAACCATAATATCGTATGAGATTAACTAGGATTGACGAACCTAGAATGGATCATGTTTGGGAATGATACAAGGGAGGTACCTTAGTTTCCCAATATTGCTGTTTGAAATGGACTAATAATAACTTGGTAACCATGAGCATCATCGCACCGCATGTGCTTTGTAGATGTGGCATGCTTGAGGGAGTAAGCATTCGTGAACGTAAGATGATGTCGCTTGAGGGTGGTTTTGCAAGGGCATACGATATCATGTCATTTCATTTTCGCACTTAACAAGAGTAGTTAGAAATGTTTGATTTGTCTTGCTTTATCATTACTTGCTTGGTTGAATTGATAACATGTTAACCTATGCTTTCTTGTTCCCTTGAGTTGATCACTCACTCCCACGTTACTGGGACGGTGTTTGCAACACCAACCAGATTTGTTGAGTTTCAGGTGATGGTGATGCTTGTGAAGCGAGCCGGACTACTTCGTGATGATAGGAGGAGTTCTCTATCTGTATCTCTCTGGTAGGTCAATGAAGACGATATTGTATTGACGGGGCTATGGTACATGGGATAGGAGGCATTACACTTCCTCACATTTGGTACATTTTAGAAATTTGCACTTGTATTTATTTAACTGGTAATGTTATCACACTCTAGAGACTCATCATAAGTTATATATTTTATCTATCTATCACGGTCTTTCGCTTGCAAATTTAACTGCATCTCAGAGTATGATATCTTGTTTTGGCTTAATCTCACTCGTGTTCAATGCACGAATACAGTCAACATTCAATCATCATTCATTTTGTTGCATAAGTGATGTTCTGGAACTCGGGAGTTGAGTTTATGTTCGACCCCCGATTTTCAGGGCGTTACAACCCCCCTTAAAACTTATTTCTTTATCCATTTCTCATACCCTGATGGTTTGCTACAATTTATTTCTTTACCTACTTGGAGTCTTGACGACAACTCCCAACAATTTAGAGTAAGATAGCTATTTTCATTGTTTAACCAACACGGAGAAACGGTAATAGTGGGCTCGATCCCGATACATCGATCATCTACCGGGCCAGGGTAGGAATCTCATCGTATCACTTCCAAATCCTGGTGGATCCTGGTCTTCTGCTCGGCCAAGCAGTGAGTCCATTGGTAGTCGCCCAGGATTGAGAATTGGGTCAAGCCGCGAATGTTTCGCAGTTGTATATTTCAATAACTCCGTAGTCCGATCACTCTAAAACCGTAGGGAATGTCCATCATTGAAAGGTTCAAATTGTTTATTCTAAGGTTGCCCTTTAGGTCTTAGTCTAAGAGAGTCCTCGTTATTATCTATGTCAAAGGAAATGGGGAATCAAATCTTACCAGATGATTTTATATCATTTTAAATGAGGGAAATTGTTTTATCGCTTAGAGTCAAGCGTTGTCTAATTGGAACTGAGTTGTACGGACTTAAATTTAACTACTCTCGGGCACTTCACACATGCTCATACCAGCTAAGAGGATCCTAAGGTTCACATTTTTAATTTGTTGGATTTCCTCTACGGTCAGGTCTATCAAAATCTAGGAGCACCGCTCTAGGTTCAAAACTCCAAGGGCCTATTTGGCTTAAATGGGGCTGCATTGCTAATCTCTCCTCGAGATTGGGAATGACTTGTTTGGTAGGAGGGTGGGTGGGATAAAAATTAATTTTATAGGCTTTAGAAAATGAGTCTTGTGTGGGAAAGCGTGAGATGGGAGTTCCAAATCCCAGGATAATGAATTTCTAAGTGTTATTTGAAAGGAAATCTCGGAATTTACTTTTAATTGCGTACATTCTAAACATGGTGTCGGAAAACATGGGATACACCCAATCTAGGGACCATACCTACACATATATTTATTATGACATATACAATTCTATCCACCCAACTCACCTAATGTAGTTGGCCAAACGGGCCCTAAACGTCCTCAAACATCTAGAACATCCTACCAACTACTACACCCATCAATCATGAAAGCATAAACATCCAAAGACGGTAACCCATGCAAACTTCAAACAATAGTGTGGATAGCTAGACATCTGCGAAAGTGGCCGAACTAAGCTCGGATAGAGCCGTGGAAAAGTGAATGTAAAGTGATGGAGAGAGAGAAAGGGCTGGAGGTTTGGTTCTCCACAGATGTGAGCCTCAACAGATGTTGTAGAGGCTCAATAGATAGGGTTTAAAGAAAGGAAACGAAGAGATGGACGAGGTTGAGTGCTTACACAAGTTTAAGCTTCAAATGAGGGGTGTAGGAGCTCAAACGAGAGAAAACGGAAAGGGTAGAGGGTGGTTGTTGCATAAACGATGGAAGGGTGCGGGTTTTAATAGAAAACAGCGGAATGTGCAATTGGAAGGGAGGTTAGAGAGAGAAAATCAGATTTTAGAAGGAAAGGGAGAGCTTGGAGGGTCGTTTTGTGAAGGAAGTACTAGTTTGGGGGGGTTTTAGTCGACGGTCCATATACCAGGGGGTTCCCCTAGCCCCCAAACACGATCGGCCCGGACGGCCGGCCCGGCCCATCAAAAAAAGTGGCGAGGCCTTGCCGACTTGGCGAGGGCCTCGCCGAAAATTTTTGGATTTTTCAAAGGGGGGCACTAGGGACGTGTTCCTCCAGTCCCCTAGGCTCCCAAAAAGTATGGGGCCCACCCTGGTTCCCTCCGAAAGTGCTCCGTTTGGCCCCCGACTTCATTTTGAGCTGTATTGCGGCCAAAATGCAAACTGGAAAGATTTTATGTGATGTGTAGCATATGATTTTGGGGTAGGAGGAGCTCATCCATCCAACTAACCCATTTATTTGGTCAGATTCAACAATTTGAATGGTCAAAAGTCCAATTTCTACATATATTTACTATTTATAGTAAATTTTTGTTTTAGGTATTATTCTTCATCATTTATACGTTAGGATTTATGTCTAGTATGAAAGGATTAAAAAAATTAAAGAGTGAAGTGGTGCAAGGAGAGATTTTAAAGAAATTGGGTAAAAAGGGGTTTTAAGCTTTGGTGTTGTGGTTGACCCACAACCTAAGAACATTCATTTCTAGGGAACGACTCAAACCCGTCGACTGACGGCCTAGAAGTGATTCGGGATCGTCTCGCGTGATCATGGGTGTGTACGGGCCCAATCTCAGCGGTCGATTTCTGTCGGTTTCGCCGTTCGGGGAAATTAGAAAATCCTACGTCGGTTTCTACATTCCGTCGCTCCCTCCTAAGTCAGAGTGCGTCAGAGTGCGTCGTGTGACCATAACCCAGGTCCGGTTTAATCCAAATCATGCTCTGATACCATCTTGTAACGCCCTGAAATTCGGGGGTCGAGCATAAACTCAACTCCCGAGTTCCAACGCATCACTCATGCAACAAAATGAATGATGATTGAATGTGATCGGTATTAGTGCAATGAACGTGAGTGAGATTAAGCCAAAACAGCATATCATACTCCAGAGACAGTTAAATTTGCAAGCAGAAGACTGTGATAGATAGATAAAATATATAAAGCTGTGGTGGGTCTCCGAGTGTGATAAAGTTACCGGGTTAAATAATTACAAGTATGATTTTAAATTATACCAAGTTGTGTAGTGTGATCTAGTCAACATCCCACAGCCCCGACAATCAAGGCACGGCTCTCACGAAGCCGCGAAAACAGCATATACGAGGAAGCATTCTCGTCGTCATAGAAGTCCGGATCCGTCTCAGAAGTAGCGTCGCCATCATGTAATCAGACAAAGTCGGTGGGTGTTCGAACACCGTCCCGTATCGTGGGAGTGAGTGATCAACTCAGTGGAACAATAAAGCATAGGTTAACATGTTATCAATTCAGTCAAGCAGTAATGATAAAGCAGTACAATCAAATAATTTTAACTACTCTTATTTAATGCAAGTATGAAATGACATGATGTATGCCCTTGCCAAACCACCCTCATGCGACATCATCTTACGTTCGCGAATGCGTCTATCCCTCAGTGCTCTACATCTACCAGGCACATGCAGTGCGATGATGAGCATGATTACCGAGTAATTATTAGTTCATTTCAAATAGCAGTATTGAGAAACTAAGGTACCTCCCTTGTATCATTCCCAAACATGATCCATTCTAGGGTCGTCAGTCTTAGTTAATCTCATACGATATTATGGTTTGAGAGGCGTAGCGAAGGCATCACAAAGGGCTCGTCACCGTCAGCACGGATCTGAGATCTCACCGTATGCGGCCCAATTGCGACCGTCGGCTCGAGTCGGGTCTCCACCGTACTCGGCTCAATCACTAGCCGTCGGCTTGAATACGGAGTCTCACCGTACTTGGCTCAACTCATACTCTAGTTCTTTGTGAAAGACTCGTCGCCAATCACAGACCTTGGGTATACTCGAAGATACTACAGAGGACTCGTCGCCCGTCAGCATGAGTACAGGTCTCACCGTACTCGGCTCTCGCCGTAAGTATCGACAGCTCGAATACAGTGTCCCATACCACCGTATTCGGCTCACGAGTTTGGGTTGCTCAATGGTCACTACGGGGAGGCACATGGCCCCAGTGTAGGCCGACAGCTCAACCACGGTGTCCCATACCACCATACCCGGCTCATGAGTCTTAGCGGATCGAGGTACCATGGTTAAAAGGGATTTCACTAGTAAGTTTGGTACCCTAGGTTTAAGCAATTGCGTCCAAACAAGGTGAACAAATATTAGACGGATCGGGTTACTTGACGAGCTCGGCTAGCTCGAGCGCACAACAAGTTAAACGACATGAAGTACATAAGCACTTCACGTGGCCAACCACTATCGCCAACCGAAGTACGACTCGAGTTCGTCAAACACATCTCACGTGGCAAATGAATCGCAGCCACGAATTCATTCTGATGTACCGATTAATGCGGACTATAATCATAGCCCCAAACACAATCAAGTGCGGATAGATAAAGCGATAGTAAATCAAGATTCAACTCATACAATCAAGATGTCTGGTAGTATCCGTTTAGGAATTTGCAGGGGCATTACTGCATTCGTTGCTCCACTCCCCCATCACCCATGACGGATCATACAATGTAAATATAAATTTAAACATATGCATTACATAGTTAAAATCATAAAGCAGTTGAATATGTTATGAAGCACAACACGAGCCTGAATTTGTACATGTTCAATTCCTAATCACACAATTATCCAAGGAGATCATACACATAGTTAAAAGAGGTTGAGAATCATATCTCAACACCCTTATACATTACAATTTGCTAACTACTACTCATTCAGACATTTCAAGAAACACTTAAACAAACATACATCAACATACATGACATATGTCGATCACATAGGCATTAGGCCAAATCCTTTCACTAGGGAGTTGCCCCAATCATAACAGCGTACACCCACGACGGATAGTCATGGCGAGGAATCAAGTTCCATATTCATTCGGTCATTTCCACAAACACTTGGGCCACACATTTTAGCATATATGGTGTATATTGGTCGTGGCGTGATTTAGGGCAAATCCTTTCGTCAAAGGGGTATCGCCAATACAACAATCATGAATCCATGACAATTAGTCATGGCGAACACGAATGAGAATTCTATACTCATTCAATCATTTTCACAAACACTTAGAATACACTATTACAACATACATGGTGTAAGTTAGCAAAACATGTATTAGGGCTATCCTTTAGCCAAGTGAGTATTTTATCCATGTATAATATATTACTACAGCAAATAATCATGATAAATACATCTCCCAATATTTATACATATACAGTATTTTCTAGAATATGCATTTTCAACATACATAGTGTATATAAGCAAACATGTATTACGGCGATTACTTTCGCCAAATAAGTAATTTATCCATATATTATATAATCATATGACAAATAATCATGGCAAACACATCGCTAAAATATACACGTATACGGTACTTCTTACAATACCGTATTTCTACATACATGGTGTATATTAGTAAACATGTATTTAGGCGAACCCTTTCGCCAAATGAGTATTTTATCCATACATCATATATCCATACGACAAATAAACATGTCAAATACATTTTCAAAAAAATACGTATACGGTATTTTATACGAATACCTAGAGTATGTGAAATTCCAAATTCTACAATTCTAATCGAAACAGAAAGCGGAAAGCACTTTGTACATGTGCAATTGCATACAGATCATGAATCTATCATTATCTGACATTGAAAGCGTTGAAAACCACAACCTATACACCTAAAGTCCTCACCTTTTGTCGTAGAATCGTAACGGAGTCGATAGGTTCGCTAAGCTTCCGTATACGGGAGTTTGGCAACCTAGAGAACGAAACAGGTTAGCTATTTCATAACCTACAACTGTCTAAACCCCAAAACAGATTAGGGTTAGGGTTTCTTACCTAGAAACGGAGTTGGAATCACCGGGAAAACGATGAGAATCAGGCGGTGGAGCCGAATAGCGGCGAGGCACGTGACGGGGAGTTCCTCCCAAATCTCCCATACTTTCTCTCTCTTTTCTCCCTCTCAAATCCAAATTCGTATGGCTGAAATGGGAGAGGGTTTAAGGTCCTTATATAGTCTAAAACTTCACCAAAATAGACTTCTAGACAAGGTTCACCTAGGTTATAACCAAAACGGGACTTTTTCAGCTCAACGAAGGACTTCTGGCAGGCATCCTTGAGCCAAAGGTCGGACTTAAGCTCACTAACGCCGGATTTACGTACTATTAAGTTTTCATTTCAGTAGGGTTCTCAGATCACGCGTGGCGGACCGGTTTCAGTTCAACGGTCAGTGGGCCACGATCCGAAATTCCAAGTACATGTAAATGTGTATGAAATTTTCTGATCAGGGTGTAATTTGGTCGGATTCGGCCAGTGCAGTTACTTAAAGCGATCCGCAACCGACAAGTCTCAGATTACTATTCAAGATATTTATTTTTAAAGAAAACAAGTGTTTTCACACTCTCTCGCTCCGGACTCAAGCGAACAGCCGTGGGACATCAATTTGGATTTGATTTCGAGATGGTTGTCAAGCCCAGCAAGGCGGTCCTAAGTCCTTAACCTCGTATTGTTCGGACTCCCGATGTGTGGTCCAGATCAGATACGGAGTTTTAACATGCTCCCAAGAGCAGTCGGGTAATGAGTTTGATCCTAGATTTTAGGGTAACCTCGCGTCAATGATTCTACAAGTTTTGGGTCTTGCAGATCGTATTTAAAGCGATTCAAATGGATTTCATGGCTAATCTAGTTTAGCACTTAGTTAACTTTGTCAAATTTCTAAAGGATTTAATCCTAAGTGATTTCCGTCTGAGGTAGTATTTAGTCCTTTGCAGTTTGTATCTAAAGTGATCCAAGTTATACTACTTAGCTAGTTTAAGATAATGTCTAGTGCGAAAGTGCTTTGAAAAATTGAAAGAACAAGGTAGTGAAGGGTGGGATTTGTGAAGGAAATGGGTTAAGGAGCGATTTTTGACTGTGGGATTCAGTTCTGACAAGTTAATAAAGTGTTAGGATCGATCCATTGCCTAAGGACATCTAATTCCAGGTTGGCAAAAATCCGGGGTGTTACAACCATTCAGATTCTTTGCCTAAGACACGTGTGCAAAGGTGCACACGGGTGCTCACATAAGAAGGTGCACAGGTGAGCATCTCTCTCTCTCTCTCCATATATATATATATATATATATATATATATATATATATATATATATATATATAACACAAGGGGAAAAAAAAAAGAGAGAACAAGGCCTGATAGAGATTTAGTTTAGGCATAAACTACTTTCATTTCTTCAAATTCCTTAGAGGCGCAGTCCCTGATGAGTTCGACCTTCTGCCTTTGAGACTTCTTGGATTCTTCACTCTTTATAATATGATCGAGGAAACACAAAACCCGGTTGATACATTGATCGATTATGTTGGCATTGTATTATGCTTCTTTCTTTCATTCACTACTTTCATGCAATTGAGATTATTAAATATCAATCTAAGAGTTGATGAAATTTAGAAGGGTCTGAGAGTAATCTGAATCCCTCCAAGGGTAAGGCATTCAATCTCCTGAAGATCATTGTCAACCTCTTTACACTAAACTTGAAGGGTCCCCAACATCACCTTATTAAAATGATATTTCCTGGTCCAGTGCAGGTGATTATACAAGCCCACGTCATATTGGTCAGAGAGCATGTTTGATTATATGTGAATGTGAGGAATGCTCATTTGCATGAGCATCCAATATTTCAAGGTCTTTTTCAAAAATAAAATAAGCATTGTTGATGCGTTGGAACTTGGTCAGAGCATCTAGAAGTTCCTTCAATGGAGAATCATTCTCTACAATATCCTGGAACTTGCACACAAATAGGTAAATGCCAAACTGGAGAGAGGATGGGCAAAAGAATCAATATCGAGGGAAAGAATTTTCCTCAAGAAAGTATGAGCTCGATTGATGGCAAAAAGAGGTGCAATGGCCATGATTAAAAAACATAGATGTTTAAATTTAGAGACAAGAAATATTTGAGTGTGTAGTGGGGAAATAACTACTGATTCCTTTATATAAGGCTCAGAGAAGCCTAGTGTGCCTGAAGTGGAATGGTTATGATGATTAGAATGCTTATTAATGACATGAAATCTTTTCAAGCAAGATGGAACAAGCAGGCGCATGATTTTTCATGTCTGTGCCAATTTGTCGAGGTGGCTATTCCTGTTAAGCATTGTGGAAGAAAAAAAAAAGTATCAAATGCATTGTTAATAAAGAAGGCATTGTGGCCAATTGAATTAAAAATAGAGAATTACATGCCAACAGTATAACAGTTGGAGAGACGGACAAATTTATGGCAATCAAAACTCAAAAGAAGAAAATGTAAGAATAGTCTCTTGTAGTTTTGATCGCATTTCCTCCTACCAATCGAGTGCAGTTTTACTTTTATAAGATGAGCATACGATCTGACCGATCAATGGAGTATGATCTTGCATGAAGACACTCAATGTCTTGATCTCGACTTTCTGACCATGTCTGATCATGATCAATGAATTTTCTTCATCCTTTAATGCCTTCATCTTATCCTCCATCATTGAGATTTGAGCTTCCAATTCAGTTGGAGTCAAGTGTGACTACTTTAGTTTTCCATAGATAGTGGAAAGACGTTCCCTAACAGTTGTGACCTCGGTCATTTTAAGGGACATGGCCGTATGCTCATACTGAAAATTATTGACTGTCATAACTATATCCCGGTTGCATGGATTAGATTCAGAAATTCATAGAGTACAAGCATCTTGGTCGACGGGGATTCGTCAGACCGAGAGAGAGTTTGGTAGTGATGAATAAGCGGGTTGAGTCTCTCGATCGATCCTAAAGAAACGATGTCAGAAGCCCTGGAGCGAATGAGAACTCGTAATTCTAACTAAAGTTGTCGAAGCTCCAATGAAGGTGCTAGGGACTCGACCACCAAAGTATCACTGGTAAAGGCTTGGTCAAAGAAGGATAAGATTGTTGGGATTTGGTCTGCGAAATCACACAGATATGGATCTAGGATAGCAATCCAAGAGTACCAAGCAATCACAAGAGAACACAAAGATTTAACGTGGAAAACCCTTACGGGAAAAACCACAGCATAAAGCGACAAATCTTCACTATGAAAATAGAAATTACAAAGGGAGAGGACTTACCCGATTCGAACAACCTCGAATCTTATCCTTGTTACACCCTTTAATAACCTTAAAACCCTTTTAGAAATCCTTGGAGTACCTTTTGGAAGCCTTGGATATTTTAGAATGGCTCAAGGGACTCCTACTTATAGTTTAGGAAAGTCCATTTACGCACTTCCCTGAAACCGCCTCAAATTTACACTGTCCGCACAAAATCTGTGAGCAATCTGCGTAACCTTCGACTAGCCGAGCCTAGGCTTCGACTGGTCGAAGACCTCAGAAATTTCAAAAACATTGTTGCTGGATTTCCAGTCAAACTTGCTTCAACTAGTCAAACTTTTTAGATTTAAGACATCTATTTTAACAACAAAGATATCTTAGATGTCCTCCTTTTACGCCATCACCAAGCCCAGAGAAGTTGCACAGAACTTGAACTTCTCTGCAAGAATGACCTTGGTGATCATGTATTCCAGATTCACGCTGGTGTTAATCTTCTCCAGTGTTACACCTCCTTCCTCAAGCACCTATCGAATAACATGGATATCCAACTAATTGCTCCACCCGCTAGTACAAACGAGTAACCTGAAGTTGACTTCCTGGAATCCACATACCCTTCCAACTTTGTTCCTATCTTCTCAAAAGATAAGACGTAATCCTTCATAACCATCTCACTACCACCCAATATTGCTTGTCGGGGTATTTTCTCACAACACCGATAGCTTGTGAAATAACCGGTCTGATACATACCATGACATGCACTGCCAACCGCATTCGAATAAGGCTCATAAGACATATCCTATTTTTCCTCATCTGTTTTGGGATATGTCCTGAAGAAAACTTGAGGAGGGACGGGTAGGGAACACTCACCAGCTTTGCCAGGTCCATCACATACTTGATCAATACCTACCTAAGGTATTCTGCCTGAGATAACCAAAGCCTACTCTTCTTCCAGTCTCAATGAATATCAATGCCGAGAACCTTCTTTGCAACCCCCGATCCTTCATCCTGAATGTCCTACTTAACTCCCACTTAACCGAGTTTTTAGTACATTGATTTCAGACAAGTCATGATTGATGATCTACATGTCATCAACATATAATACCTGACTCACCATGAAGGAATTAAAATTTATACCACTGCCTGACGACAGGTCATGCAACGACCTCCTGTAAACTTTTTTTTTTTAGCCCCTTTAACTTCGAACCGCTCTGGTTGCTTCATTAAGAACCTCTCTTCCAATTTCCCATGTAGAAGCACAGTCTCCTCATCTATCCTTTCAACTCAAGATTACATTGGGCAACCAATGCCAATACGGATCTAATAGACACCTGTTATACCACCGGGGCAAATATCTCTGAGAAGTCGATCCATTCTCTCTGAGCATAACCCTCCGCTACTAGCCTCGCTTTGTATCCATGCTGTATCCTTTTAAAGATCCACCTATATCCAACCACTTTTCAGCCCACTGAAAGCTCTACCAGCTCCCATGAGACGATCTGATATAACAAGCCTATCACATCGTCCATAATCACCTTCCACTTCTCAGCACCAGGCTCACCTAGAGCCATCTGAATAGTAGACGGATCCCCCTCGCCTGTAGTGTGAGCATATGTGATATTGGAGTTGTCCATGTACCTCGCTGATATTCTGCGATTATGTTGTGTGATTCTTCTCACAAGTGCTGCTCCAGCTGCTCCATATCTCTGTCCGTGCGTCACATCCTTCCTGCCCTGCTCGCTCATATAGCCATGCCCAGCATGCCACATACGTACAAAAGTTGAATCCGCTACAGCCAATGTAACTCCACCTTTTGAGGTGCCCATGATCAACCTGTAAAGATTACTGAGTCGTTGCGCTTTCATGACTACCCGTGCCCCCTTAGATACTTTAAGAGCACCATCAATACTTGTGTACTTACAGCCCATTGCCTCAAGTATACCAAGGGAAATCATATTCTTCTTCAAATTAGGAACGTGCCTAACATCAGTCCAGGTACGCTCCACCCCATCAAACATCTTGATGTGCACCGTACCAATAGTCATAACATTACAGTCACTATCATTGCCCATAAATACCTGTCCACCATCACACTCCCTGTAGTTGGCAAACCAACTCCAATGGGGAGTCATGTGAAAGAATGCCCCTGTGTCTAGAATCCACTTACCCCTACGATCATCGTATGACTGTCTGATCATAAACACAAACAGAACATCAACATCATATCCACTCGATCCATCTGACGTGGCAGCATTGGCCTCCCTATATGAAGCCTCAGATTCTTCTATCTTAGATTTAGGATTTTCACGATCCTTCTTTATGTGTCCTTTCATCCCACAAATCCAGCACCTTAACTTACCTTTGCCCCTACCCTTGGATTTGGATCTAGAACTTAAAGATCTTATACCTTGTTCAGAATTCCTGTCCCTCATAAACAGTGCATCAGAAGATGTCTCCATGTCGCCGTTTAGCTTTCTCATGGTTTTCCCTTAAAGGGCTGAGATAATGGTGTCATTTATTCATGGTGCACATTGTGTCCTTGAATTACTCATACGTTGTCGGAAGAGAATTCAACAACATACATGCTTGTTCCTCATCTTTCATCACTTCCTCCATATCCAGCAATTTGTAAACCAATTTATTAAATGTGCTAATGTAAGCCTCCAGATCTCCACCCTCTACCATATTAAAGTTATATCACTGATGCTTCAAGTGTAGGCAATTTTTAGAGAATTTTTTCACATAGACATCGTCTAACTTAGCCCATGACTTAGCCACGATTTTCTCCCTCATGACATTGTAGAGAACCTCATCTGTGAGACAAACGGATTGAAGATAAGGCCTTCTTATCAAGGGTATTCAAATCATCATCAATTATAGTAGACTTTTTGTAACGCCCCGGATTTTTGCCAACCTGGGATTAGACGTCCTTAGGCAATGGGTCGATCCTAATACTTCATTAACTTGTCAGAACTGAATCCTAAAGTCTAAAGCCGCCTTTGAACCCATTTCCTTCACAAATCTCACCCTTCACTACCTTGTTCTTTCAATTTTTCAAAGCACTTTCGCCCTAGACACTATCTTAAACTAGCTAAGTAGTATAACTTGGATCACTTTAGATACAAACTACAAAGGACTAAGTACCACCTCAGACAGAAATCTTATAGGACTAAATCTTTTAGAAATTTGATAAAGTTAACTAAGTGCTAAACTAGATTAGCTACAAAATCCATTTGAATCGCTTTAAATACGATCTGCAAGACCCAAAACGTGTAGAATCATTGACGCTAGGTTACCCTAAAATTTAGGATCAATCTCATTACCCGGTTGCTCTCGGGAGCATCTCGAAACTCCGTATCAGATTTGGACCGCACGTCGGAAGTCCGAATAACATGAAGTTAAGGAATTAGGACCGCCTCGCTGGGCTTGACAACCATCTCAGAAATCAAATTCAGATGTGTCCCAGCGCTATTCGCTTGAGTCCGGAGCGAGAGAGTGTGAAACGCTTATTTCTTTCCAAAATAAATATCTTGAATAGTAATCTGAGACTCATCGCTTGCGGATCAGTATTAAGCAACCAGACCATCAGAATCTGACCAAATTACACCCTCGGTTCAGGAGAAATTTCATACACATTTACATGTACTCAGCATCTTCTATCGAGATCCGCTGACCGTTAAACTAAAACTGGTCCGCCACGCATGATCTAGATATCCGACTGAAACGAAAACTTAATAGAACGTAGATCCAGCGTTAGTGAGCTTAAGTCCGACCTTTGGCTTAAGGAGGCCCGCCAGAAGTCCTCCGTTGAGCTGAGAAAGTTCTGCTTTGGTTACAACTTAGGTGAACCTTGTCCAGAAGTCTATTTTGGTGAAGTTTTAGACTATATAAGGACCTTAAACCCTCTCCCATTTCGGCCATACGAATTTGAATTTGAGAGAGAGAAAAGAGAGAGAAAGTGAGGGAGATGTGGGAGGAACTCCCTGCTGCTGTTCCCTGCCGCTATTCGGGCTCCTGCACGATTCTCATCGCTTTTAGGTGATTCGGCGTCGTTTCTAGGTAAGAAACCCTAACCCTAATCTGTTTTAGGGTTGTATAGGTTGTAGGTTATGAAATAGCTAACCTGTTTCGTTCTCTAGGTTGCCAAACTCCCGTATACGGAAGCTTAGCAAACCTATCAACTCCGTTACGATTCTACAACACAAGGTGAGGACTTTAGGTGTATAGGTTGTGGTTTTCAACGCTTTCAATGTCAGATAATGGTAGATTCATGATCTGCATGCAATTGCACATGTACAAAGTGCTTTCCGTTTTCTGTTTCGATTAGAATTGTAAAATTTGGAATTTCACATACTCTAGGTATTCGTATAAAATACCGTATACGTATTTTTTATGGAAATGTGTTTGACATGTTTAATTGTCGTATGGATATATGATGTATGGATAAAATACTCATTTGGTGAAAGGGTTCGCCTAAATACATGTTTACTAATATACACCATGTATGTAGAAATACGGTATTGTAAGAAGTACCATATACGTATATATTTTAGCGATGTGTTTGTCATGATTAATTGTTGTATAAATATATTATGTGCGTATAAATTAATTTCTTGGCGAAAAGAATCGCCGTATTACATGTTTGCTTGTATACACTATGTATGTTAAAAATACGTATTCTAAAAAATACTGTATACGTATAAATATTGGGAGATGTATTTATCATGATTATTTGTTGTAGTAATATATTATACATGGATAAAATACTCACTTGGCTAAAGGATAGCCCTAATACATGTTTTGCTAACATACACCATGTATGTTGTAACAGTGTATTCTAAGTGTTTGTGAAAATGATTGAATGAGTACCGAATTCTCATTCGTACTCGCCATGACTAATTGTCATGGATTCATGATTGTTGTATTGGCGATACCCCTTTGACGAAAGGATTTGCCCTAAATCACGCCACGGCCAATATACACCATATATGCTAAAATGTGTGGCCCAAGTGTTTGTGGGAATGACTGAATGAATATGGGCCAGGATTCACTGCTTACCATAACTATCCGTCGTGGGTGTACGCGTGTTATGATTGGGGCAACTCCCTAGTGAAAGGATTTGGCCTAATGCCTATGTGATCGACATATGTCATGTATGTTGATGTATGTTTGTTTAAGTGTTTCTTGAAATGTCTGAATGAGTAGTAGTTAGCTGAATGAGTAGTAGTTAGCAAATTGTAATGTATAAGGGTGTTGAGATATGATTCTCAACCTCTTCTAACTATGTGTATGATCTCCTTAGATAGTTGTGTGATTAGGAATGGAACATGTACAAATTTATGCTCGTGTTGTGCTTCATAACATGCTCAATTGCTTTATAATTTTAACTATGTAATGCAAATGTTTAAATTCATAATTACATTGTATGATCCGTCATGGGTGATGGGGGAGTGGAGCAACGAGTGCGTGCAACAGCCCTGGCAGCCCTAAACGGATACTACCAGACCTCGATTGTATGAGTTGAATCTTGATTCACTACTGCTTTATCTATCCGCACTTGATTGTGTTTGGGGCTATGATTATAGTCCAGACAATCGGTACCAGAATTGAATTCGTGGTTGCGATTCATTTGCCACGTGAGATGTGTTCGACGAACCCGAGTCGTACTTCGGTTGGCGATAGTGGTTGGCCACGCGAAGTGCTTATGCACTTCATGTCATTCAACTTGTTGTGCGCTCGAGTTAGCCGAGCTCGTCAAGTAACCCGATCTGTCTAATGTATGTTCACCATGTTTGATCGCTACTGCCTGAACCTAGGGTACCAAACTTACCAGTGAAATCCCTTTTAACCATGGTACCTCGATCCGCTAAGACTTATGAGCCGGACATGGTGGTATGGGACACCGTGGCGAGCCATTTGTCGGCCCTATCTTTGGGGCCATGTGCCTCCCGTAGTGACCATTGAGCAACCCAAACTCGTGAGCCGAATACGGTGGTATGGGACAACGTATTATTTTGTCGATACTTACAGCGAGAGCCGAGTACGGTGAGATCTGTACTCGTGCTGACGGGCGACGAGTCCTCTGTAGTATCTTCGAGTATACTCCAAGGTCTATGATTAGCGACGAGTCTTTCACAGCAACTGGAGTATGAGTTGAGCCGAGTACGGTGAGACCTGTATTCGAGCTGACGGCTAGTGATTGAGCCGAGTACAGTGAGACCTGTACTCGAGCTAACGGTCAGCAATTGAGCCGTATACGGTGAGATCTGTATCCGTGCTGACGGGTGACAAGCCCTTTGTGATGCCTTCGCTATGCCTCTCAAACCATAATATTGTATGAGATTAACTAGGACTGACGACCCTAGAATGGATCATGTTTGAGAATGACACAAGGGAGGACTAATAACAACTCGGTAATCATGCTCATCATCACACCGCATGTGCCTAGTAGATGTGGAGCACTGAGGGAGGTACGCATTCGCGAACGTAAGATGATGTCGCATGAGGGTGGTTTGGCAAGGGCATACATCATGTCATTTCATACTTGCATTAAATATGAGTAGTTAAAATTGTTTGATTGTACTGCTTTATCATTATTGCTTGGTGAATTGATAACATGTTAACCTATGCTTTATTGTTCCACTGAGTTGATCACTCACTCCCACGATACGGGACAGTGTTCCGAACACCCACCAGACTTTGTCTGATTGCAGATGGCGACGCTACTTCTGAGGCGGAGCCGGACTTCTATGACGACGAGAATGCTTTCTCGTACATGCTGTTTTCTGGCGGCTTCATGAGAGTCGTGCCTTGATTGTCGGGGCTACCGAGATGTTGACTAGATCACACTACACAACTTGGTATAATTTAAAATTGTACTTGTAATTATTTAACCTAGTAATGTTATCAAACTCTGGAGACTCACCACAGTTTATATATTTTACATATCTATCACAGTCTTCCGCTCGCAAATTTAGCTATCTCTGGAGTATGATATGCTGTTTTGGCTTAATCTCACTCATGTTCACTACTTTAATACAGACAACATTCAATCATCATTCATTATGTTGCATAAGTGATGCGTTGAAACTTGGGAGTTGAGTTTTTCCTCGACCCCCGATTTTCAGGGCGTTACACTTTTGATCCTCAAGAGCACCATCTTTGCCTTACTTGATTAAGGAACTGATCATCTTGATCTTCCATAACTCAAAGTTATTTTCCCTGAGTACTTCTCAATATCATACCTAGTGCTTCCCATTGATGCTAATCCCTCATATTCAAATTTGTGCCTCGATGATTGCTTTGATATCACTTGTTGGGATTTGGTCAGTGGAATCATACAAATATGGATCTCGGATAACAATCCAAGAGCACCAAGCAATCATAAGAGACACAGAGATTTAATGTGAAAAACCCTTATGGGAAAAAACCACGGCATAAAGCAACAAATCTTTACTATAAAAATAGAAATTACAAAGAAAGAGGACTTACTCGATTTGAACGACCTTGAATCTTACACTTGCTACACCCTTTGATAACCCTATAACCCTTTTAGAAACCCTTAGAATACCTTTTGGAAGCCTTAAAATACTTTAGAATGGCCCTAGGGACTCCTATTTATAGTTTAGGAAACTCCACTTACGCGCCTCTCTGAAACCGCCTCAAATTTACGTAGTCCGCGCAAAATCTACGCACAATCTACGTAACCTTCGATTGGTCGAGCCTGTCCCGTAACTGATCGAAGACCTCAGAAGTTTCAGAAACACTGTTGCTGGACTTTGAGTCAAATTTTTTCCAGAACTTTTCAGATTTAAGATATCTGTTTTAACAATAAAGATATCTTCTACAGAAAGGGTATCTTCAGGTGATGAAGAGAGGGCACTAGAAGTATTGACTAACATGGGTAATGGAGCAGGAGCATAGACCACGAGAATCTTCGTGGGTATAGATTGATCATGAGAAACTTTACTGGGACAAGATAATTCCTCTTCCATTTCTTTTTCTTGCAGCATTGGCACAGTTGACTCCACAACTCCTTGACATTGATCACGAGCGAGCTACAATGTCATAGAATGCAAAAGGAGACTAAAAGAGTCCACAGGCTAATATGCGACTACTTCTTTAATGCAACTTTCTGTCTGATTTTCTGGTCGACAGATGTCACTCATAGTCTCTTTAGAGTAAGAAATATTAAGTTTTCTATGGGAGACTGACCTGCATCAACTGGCATAATTGAGATCAATGTGTCAGCTTAAGGGGTTAGCATAGAGGTATGTTGTCTCTTAGAGGTCGAGAGCTCTCCAGTCACTGTGAAAAAGAAAAGAAGAGAATTAAAGGAAAAATTGAATGAAAAAATAAAAATAAAAAAGGAGAAATATAATCGGTCCTAACAACAACGGTAGAAAATTTGTCGACCACTAGTGAAAATTTGGTGGGATCGACGATTAAAGCTAAAACTCGATTGGAACGTGGGAAATGAGGAGGATTGGGCCGATATGTTCCTAAAGATTGATTAAAAGGAAGATTGGGATCATCCAATCTTTCATTTTCTCTCTGATATTTGTTAAAGGCCTTGTTAAAGTGAGCATCCTTATGTCTCTTATAAGCCTCTTCCATCTCCCAAGCATATTTTGAAAGAAGAACACCCAATTAAAACTTCATTTTATAATATTTTTCAAAAGCTATAATAGCTTTAGCTGAAGAAGGAATACCTAAAGTTCTCATGGCCATTTGACTGGGAGCAACAAGAGATGTAGCAAGAGGGGCTACAAGAGGTCTAATTTCTGAAATCTTCAGAATAGCTGGAGGCGTTGTAGATGCATGGGTGGATGGAGCTGTAGTCTTTAGATGCTTTAGTTCAGGTGAAGCTGGCTCAACTGATCTTATTACTGTAAAAGAAGAAGGTTTGACTACCCTTATTGGTCCTAGGCACAGGCGATTGAAATGACTGATATTGTCTTCTTTGATCATGTCTTCCTCTACAAAGGAGGCGCGACCGACTGAGGTGTTGTCGACTTTTTAGTACCTTCGATCATCGTTTTCTTCTTGATTATATATTTCAACACTCTAGATGAAGGAGAGAGTGGAGCGATGATTAAATCATGAGATCCACTGACTAAAGTCCCATAGTAATTTTTTCACCAATGGTAAAATGAAGATAGCTGCTGGGGACAACTAAGGAAGAGAGGAAGCACAAAAGCAGAGCTCATAGTATTAAAATTGTTACAGAGGGTATGAAATGTATTAACCAAATCTACAACTAGTCGATGATTCAGAGGCTGATTGTAAGTTTGATGAATGAGCAAATAAGGAATGCATTGAGCCAAACTAAACTGACGAGGGAGGAGATTAGGGTAGCATTGCTCAGTCATGGCCTTGGCATTTACACCTAAATCTACTGTGCCACCATATGGAAGGTCTCTACAAATCAAATAGCTTTTCTACGCTTAATCTCTGAGACCAACTATCTCGATATTGGTTACTCATATTCTTTTATGAATCAGGTCAGGCTGAATTCTTTGCCATTGAAAGGACAAAAAGAATGGTTGAATTTATCGGGGTTTAAAGAAAGAAAGAAGTTCATGTACTCGGCAAAAGAATGATAAATTTTAGGGCAAAGGATGTTGTTATGGCCGAAAAAAGAAAAATCCACCCCAGTGGTAATGGATTTGACAAAATTTTCCTTAAAATATTCATAAAGCCACATCTAGACGAGCCAAACAAGTTTGCTAAAATGGTGAAAACCTTTAGTGGTCATTTTAAACATCCTTCGATGTAAGTGGTTGAGCACATATGGGGTAAGGGCAACCTAACGTCCGTGAGCAAGTGCCTCAATCAAATGAATATATTCCTTCGTAATTTGAAAAGCGCTCACACAAAGCAAAATTTGATAGATCCACATCAAGAGAAAGGTTGCGTTCTCTTGGTCATCAATGTCATCTTGAGATTTGCGTTGAATAGCTATGAAAGTAGAGTAGGTTTTGCTGGTCTTGTTTGGAAGGACAAATGTATGTTATCCTTTAGGGCAAAACCTGGATAAATAGACTCATCGAAAGGGAGAAGATGGGTAAAGGCACAAACATACATGATGGTTGGACACATGAGACTGCATCTAAAATGAAAGGTTTTAGTCTATCGACTTTACAAAGTTGAAGCTATTGCAAGGGGAAAAGGATTGGCTAGATATTCGTGCAAAGAAAGGCTGATACAATCATAGATACTATCATATTTTCATGTGTCACCATGATGTGCTTCTACACGTATGAGTATACCATTTTGCCCAACCATTCATCAGTTTCGGCCATGATATCAAAGCTTTGAAAATGTTGGTAAGATCAAGGAAGTGGTCAGATTGAATGAGTAGAACTTCATCAGGTCGCCTTGGGAAACATGGCTTTATTTTCCGAAGTTGTCCGTGACTTTATGATGAAAGGATGGGCCGAGTGTTGAGTATACCTTGCTTGATTCAACGGTAATATTGAAGAGGAGGTCATTAATGACTCTTGAAGAAAGGATATCTAAATCCTTTATGAAGGTCTCCTGGTGGAAGATTGGAACTAAGGAGGAAGATACAACCATGGTGATTGGAACAAGATCAGACGAAGAAAGAAGTTTGAGTCAGAGAGAAGAAGTAAGAGGCGCGAGAAGGCAAACATTAACCACGTGTGGTGTTTATATATCGGCCACAATGTGTGTGCATTAATAAAAGGGCAATCATAATTCCTAGTACAAGATGATTATATGCAACGTTACAATGATACGTGAAAAATAAGAGATAAAGACTATCATTCGGTTTAGTTTCGATCGGGAGGAATTAATAGGGTATTGACATATGGAAGAATGGTCGTTTGCATTAATTACATCAAGTAACCAAACAACGTCACTTTCATCTTTTACCCAAAGGTGAAGCAATGTGAGGCAATGTTGCACTCTATTTATGACCACTTCGAAAAAGCCAATAGGGTGGTGACATGTGGCATTACACGAGTATTAGGAGGTGTATGAAAATATTTTCTGAGATACTTGTTGAGTGAGAAATATTGTATATTTTCCTCTTATTGTACATTAGTTTTATATGCATAGATATGTTTAATTGATTTATGTACATATGTTTTTTATGCAAGGTGATTTCGAAAGCTAAGGTGAAAAGAATGATTAAAAAGAATATTTAATGCTTAAAGAATCACCAAGTAAATATTTGGAGATTTGAAGGTCATTGATGAAGATTGCAAGTGCCAAAGATCCAAAAAAATTAAATGCAAAAGAGAGAAAAGGTTGAGAAAATCACAAAGTACATCAACAAAAATAACAAACTGTTCGGTCCCATCTGATGTTGGTTCGGTCTAACCGAATGTGCACAGAACAACCCAACAAGAAATTTTGATTTTCGAAGGAAATTCAGTTTGACACTTAGGTGCGACCAAAGCCAGGTTCGGTGCAACTTAAGAGAGATAGAGACTTCAAATCTATTTTGGTGAAATTCGACTGTAATTGAAGGTATCTTCGGCTAGACTTGATGCGATCGAAGGCTATCGTTGGTGAGACCGAAGCATAACATAAATGCATAAATTTAAAGTCGGTTCCAAGTCGGTGCGAATTTTTCCTATATAAAGGGGTGATTTTAGCCTTCCTAGAGAGGAATTAGGGTAAAAGAGAAAGAGTAAGGAGTTATGGAGCTTCTACTGAATCCTCCTTCTCTAATCCTTCAGTTCTTCATTAATTTTTCACTCTTGTTTATGGTTGGCTAAATTTCTAAGCTAGGGCTAAGAGGTGAAGCTTATAGTTTTTTTAATGTCTTAGTTTACTTTAATTTAAGTAATTGGTTTGATTGTTGAACAATTCATTGATATTTGGTTTGAATAAAGATATACTTTTAGTATTACTTTGATCTATTGTCAACTTTAGATACATTGGATTCTTAGGAAAGCTAATAGTGATTGCTTATCTATTTTGTAAGGAATTGATATTTAAAATCTATTGATTTATCGTAGACGAAGTGCATGATAGATGTTTTAAATTACCTCCAATCAATACTTTGATTGAATCAAGTGAATTAAATATTAAGAATGGATATAAGTGGATCATCAGTACTCTAGTGTTTTATCTTTATTGATTTCCTTCTCAGTTACATCATTACTTCTTAAATCAAATTTCATAAGTTATTTTTAGTTTTAGTTCTCGCTCTAAAGTTTTCCAGAAATCGCATAAATATAAGTCTCTATGGGTATGACCTTGTTCTAACCGAGTTATTACTGCATCGTAACCCTGCGATTGGGGTTTGCTCCGATCAATACTTGAAACGCTTTTTGCATAATTATAGCTGGCATATATTTAATGTTGCACGTCATCAGGTGACCGATAAAGTAGTGCAGCGGAGACATCTAAGAACGGAACACGGTCAAAGAGCAAGCCATGACCAAGAGGAACAAAGCTTGGCTGAGAGAAGATGAACAATCAAAATGAGAAACATAATAAGAGAAGGATCTAGATGTCGACGTCTCAGTTGCCATAATCATCCAATAAAGAAGAGAAACGTTTGAAGAATAACTACAGAAGAAATATATAAATACAATGAAGATTGTTGGAGCAACACACAAGCAAATCAAATATATCAATTTATCTTAGCTTAGTCTATCTTGGGAATCATGATAATCCAGTAAAGATAATTTGTTAGTTGTAATTCAAGTTTATGCTCATACGCTGGACTTGATCCATATCCAATACAATTCTTTCATAAGAAGTATTTTTACAGTTATTCTCAGTGACTGATTGTAAGCTTTTCGTTTTATTTGATTGCACCAATATACTATAAGGCACAATTCATCTTGGGAAGAAGAATCTCTCACCCTTCGATTATCACCTGATCATTATAAATATTATGCGAGTGGCTGAGTAGGTGACCGATATCCTAAAATTGAGTTATATATTGTTAAGTTTGATGTATTTTTCTATTTTGAGGCTTGGACTCAAGGTTGATGAGTTTGAATCTAACTGCTACAATGATTCTAGCGTGCCTGCACATGCCCCAATACCAGGAAAAAAAAAGAAAAAAACCAAATGCCAATAGTAACGGGAGAGTTCCAATTCATTTATTAAAGTTGTGCATAGTTAACTCTATTGTCAGAGTGGTCACATTACTAAGGATTTTGGCTATATTTTTAAAAGGTTAAATATTCTCTAGAAAAGGAATTCTACTCCTATTAAAAGCTTCGATTGGAACTGTAACGAAAGGATACGAGTAAATTTTTAAAGTACGAAGTGTAATTAGACGGTAAGCGGATGGGATGACAAAAATCCTTTATGCTAACCAAGAATGACACGACAAGTATCTATTTAATTGTTGTAGTTGCCAGAACCTCCCCGGATCACCTGTAAATTTCTCAGATGAATCTCATTTGAAGGGGAAGACATGGATCGCGCGCCTACTACATGTTCCCATGTCCCATGGAATACCCTCCTACTTCCCATATCCCATGGGACGCGCACCTACATCCCATGTGTTATTTGTGACTACTCCTACATCCCATGTCCTATGTAACACGTGCCTACATCCCATGTGCATTCAACGTGTGTTATTTCCAGCCACTTTCAACCTATGCACTCAAGTGTGAGACTCACCATTATTCGCATGTCATCTAAACCATTCATTTTCAGAGTCTCAAATGGATGACCATTACAAAACCTAGGTGGGCCATAAAACATGATTTTACATGTTTTACACATGATTTTGCAGTGTTCCCAGTGGTGTGGCCCATTTTAGTATTGGATACAGCTTATTTTTGGTGTGGCCTATATGCTTGATCGATCCCATTTGATGCACGGTTCAGATACGATACACACATCATGGTGGGCCACAGTGAAGGAAAATTTTAGAGGGAACACCCACCCTTGATTTCCATGGGCCCACCTGATGCACAAATGGCACTTAATGGTCCAAATTCCACCTTGAATGTACGGCGGGCCATGTACAAAATCAAGGGCGAGCATCTCCCCCACCGACGTGGATTGCGTCCTACCCCGCCTGTCTCGAACGGGCAGCAGCTTTGAGTGGGCACCGTGATCTATGGGTCTTATCCATGCCATCCATCCATTTTTTCATATCATTTTAGGTCGAGAAATTGACCACCGTAAATGCTACCTTTTACCCTACGGCATTTCCAAACGCTCCCAAACTTATTTTCCCAGTCTAAACCTTTCACCTACAGACTAATTGAGGACGAAAATACTCCTACTTTTCAAGGTATATGTTTGAAAAGTAACAGTATTTTCGTCCTCAACTAGTCTGTCCGTATATGAGAGGTTAGATATATAGCTGGGAATGTAAGTATGAGATTCGAATTTCTCTTTCAGGTTATATAGAAGCACTAGTGATAATGATTGTCACCACTTGAAACTTTTATAGGGCCCACAGTGATGTCTATTTGCTATCCAACCTAGCCATAAAGTTAGGTAGATGTGGATGAATTAGAAAACACAAATATCAACTCCATCCAAAACCTCGGTGGCCCTCAAGAAGTTTTCAACGATGAGAGTTTAATACCCATTGTGTAGTCCACTTGAGCTTTGGATCTGCCTCATTTTTTGATTTATTCCATGAAATGATAGAAAAACATAGATGGATGGTGTGGATAAGACCCATACATCACGGTGGCCACTCAAAGCTGCTGCCGTGGGTAGGACGCAATCTGCATCCCTCCCATACCAAATGTTTCCCTTTGTGTGGTCCACCAGAATCATGAATTCGTCATTTTTATGGCTGGGCCTAACTTAATGGGTTGAATCTGATGGTTGGCTCAGATGTCAGCAACACATCAAGGAGGGGCCCCACCCAATTTGGTTCGCACGAAGGTCCCTTGAGAACCGGTTCTCAAGTAAAAATTATGTATGTATGAATGATTCATATGTGTAATGATGCTGGCATGCATCACAGAATCCTCATCGCATAATTCATCCATTTCAATGGACGGAAATCCTCAACAGCACCTGTTTTAGGCAGCGTAAAACACCCCTGATCTTTGGGGCCCACCATGTTGTATACATGAAATCCAACCCGTTCCTCAATGCTAAGTCATGGGCTTAAAACTCAGCAAGATTCACAGCTCAGGTGGGCCACGCCACAGGCAACATTGGGATGAGAAGCCAACCTTAGGTTTGTGTGTGGGACCACCATGGTATGTATCTTTCATCCAATCCATTCATCAGATGCGAATCATCGGGATGAAGGAATATACAAAAAATCAGACAAATCCAAAACTTAGATGCGCCACAAGGAATGAAATGAATTTTTAGGAACAATTTTACATTGTTTCCATCAGTGTGGCCCATCTGAGTTTTTTCCTTGTATGATATCTGACATAACGGTTATCAACTGATGGATGGAGCGGATTTCACATATACAGCATGGTGGCCCCAAATGGTTTCGGTTTATTACGCCCACTGTGGAGAACAGGCGTAGATGACTCGGGTCCCTTTTCAATTGGGTTAGGTGTGTTTGGCGCACCAAAAGAAAAGGGACGTATATGGTTCAAATAATATGGTATTTTCGTCCACCAACCGTAAAGTCTCAGCGTCAAGATGTGGACAGTGATCTCGACCATTCATCAAGTGAGACTTCTATTCTAACCAATGATGGGAAGGGCTTGCAAATGGACACTTTTAGCCACGCATTCAACTAGTCAAGTCCATCGAATGGGATATACGTGATTGAAGGATCATCGGCTAATATCAATGAACCCAACCAAATTGATGGTCCTGATCGCTGTCGCATTCAACATGAAGAGTGAAAGCCTTCTAGCGATTAAATTCAACCGTTGCTATCTGGTGGTCCACTTTTTTCGTATGTATGACTTGGATGAGCATGTGAGATGCTTCCGTTTTACTCTTTTTGCTTAGCTTGAACAACAGATATATGATTATCCGAGTGATGTATCCTCCCCCTTTTATTTGGAAAAGTGGGCCCCACAGCTTATTTGTTTGGACCGTTTATTTGATGGGCTCCATAATGGATAAGAGCTAACCCACAATACATGACTACGTGTTCTTTCTTATTTTTGTGGACAAGTTATGAAGGATGAATCAGCAACATTGGGGTGTTGCTAGGGTTGCCGATGGGCCGGTCAGGTTTCTAGGCCTGACCCATTTTGGGCCAGCCTTGGGCTAGAGTCTGAGGTCCAGGTTCAGTCTTGAAATATACGTCGATTTATTAATTAGACTGGGCTTCGGCAGTGCCTAAGAGACTCTCCACCTTGCCTGGCCTGTTTCTACAACATATCATGGTGGGGCATTCTTAATGAAGAGCCCGGATTTCGCACAAAGCTGAGTGGTTAGACTTGGGCTTGGGCCATTAAATACTGTCACTGGCTAGAGTAGCGCCTGTTTGTTTTTCCTGGTCACGGCCTTAGGCCTAGGGCTTACATTTCAGGCCAGGCTTCTACGGACCTCCGCACACTCCGTTGACAGCCCTAGGTGTTGCACCAATTTCCGGTGATACGGATCACACCTCTACTCTTCTCATGATACTTTTCAATGGCATCCATTATCCATAACTTGGATGTCCAGCACACTTGAGGTTGGCATTAGGGCTTTCAATGGGCCAGGCTGATCCTTCTGGCTTTCCACGCTGTCTGGAATCAGGTTAAACGTGGGCTGGAGTATCAGGTTTAGGCCTGGACTAGGCTTGGGCTTAAAATTCAATCCCACTTATTAATCTAGTCGGGCTTGGATCATATGTGAATGCAGCCGAGCCGATTAGGGTTTGCATGGATAACAATTCTTAACGGTGATAAGGTGACTATGTCAGACCCCAAATTCGGAACTCGAACCCTACTTCTTCCCAAGTCTCAAACTTGAGTTGCAATAGGTTTTTCGTCCCTACTACTTCCCAAGTCTCAAACTCTGAGTTGCAATACGTTTTTCGTCACTTATCATATTCGATGAACGATTAGCGAACCCATTGTGATGTATATTTGAAATCCATTCCTATCGTAGATGTGTAACCATATCGTAGGATCAGGGCTAAAAAATAAGGCCAACTTGTGATTCATGTGGGTCACACCATAGGAAATAATTGGGATAGAGACATTCATCCTTGATTTTTACAGGGCCACCATGATATTACGTGAAATCCACACCAAAATTTAGGCATGGCCCCAAAACCAGGCTCATATATGATTTAGATGAGCCAAACCAAGGTAAATAATTTGGAGGGTGACTGTTTCCCTATGCACTACTTCCAATTGTGTGGATTTGATATTCGGGCCCTGGGCCTAAAATGTGGTGACACATCGGATGGTTGGGGTGGAATTCAAATAAACATTACGGTGGGGCCCATCCGAGCGGAAGACTCTTTGGTTTATTCCAACCCAAGCCCCCATAACTTCCAACCTCTCTCTCTTTCTCTCGTCTTCCAAGCTCCAATCCACGCCCCCATCTCTCTCTCTCTCTCTCTCTCTCTCTCTCTCTCTCTCTCTCTCTCTCTCTCTCTCTCTCTCTCTCTCTCTCTCTCTCTCTCAGAACACACACAAGCGGCCGAGCTTGGCTAGGCCAGCATAAAAATCTCATTCTAAGCTTAGGTTGGACTATTTTAGCCTGTGATGGGCCTGGGCCTGATTTTGGCTCTCATGTTAAAAAATGCAGGCTGGGCTTGATAGATTTCTTATGTGATCCGAACAATATCACATTCCAAACTCATGCTATAGCTTTAGAGTTATGGTCCATGACATACTTAGAATGGCAGAAAAAGATTCATGTAACCTACCTAAATTAATTGCAGTAAGGCTTAAATGATGATGATGATAATAAGAAATCGAACAACAATACTTTGTAACCATCCTTACTAATTTAATTCATGGTAAACCTTGGTGACTCAATTTGAAACTCGTTCACGTCAACTCAACTCAACTCGATGAGATCTTAACCCGAGTCACTGTATGGCCAGTCTCAATTCTGACCGGCTCACCAACCTCGTCGACTGGATGCAACTCAAATAGTCACTAGCATAGTGAATGGCATTTTTGAGTATTTGGGTGAACTAGACCCAGCTGAACATCGAGTCCAGAAACCTTTATTTTCTATGATTTAATTAAGATCATAGCCTTCCAATATGTTAGGTTAAACCGTTGACGACCATACTTCGTAGTGGAATAGGCCACATGATCCTAATATGCTTGGAGTGCTTTTCATTGCATTCAATTTATTTTCTTCATGACTGTCCATTTGTGAGTTATCAAAATCCCTCTCAAGTAGTTAGGATCATATGACTGAGGTAGTTTTTTCTGTGCTATAGGTAGCAGTTTAAATAGGTTCCTGGGAATCTTGCTTAGTTCCAACCGAGGGGAAGCGGATTGCGTACTGAGTAACCTCTGTGGGGTCTATCATGATTTATGTATTTTATTCACTCCGTCTATCCATTTTAACAGATAATTTTAGGGCTTGAGCCCAAAAATGAAGTATATCCAAACCTCAATTGGACCACACCGCACGAAACAGTGTGAATTAAACATCTACCATTGAAAATTTCTTGGGGGCCACAGAAGTTTTGGATCAAGCTTGTATCTGTGTTTTCCCTGTTGGGGGCCTTGCACAAAACCTTAGCATCTAGCCCTCCAGAACAAACCAGAATTATGGATAATAAAGCAATGAAAACAATCAATGCATCAATCACACACCACACGAGATTTTTACGTGGAAAACCCTCAAAGAGGTAAAACCACGGGACCTCGTCCAGATCAACAATCCACTATGAAGTAGAACGTTACAACCTTCTTCACTCACGCAGGAGTGGATAAACAATAAGAGAAATAGAGAAAACGGAGAGATCTAACCGATTACGAGGACATAGAAGCGCTGAAATATAGATTACATAGTAGATAACCTCCACGAGCAGAACCTCCTTTCTATAATCTTCCTCTCTCTCTTTCTCTCTCTCTCACCTTTGATAGCCTTAAACCCTTTAGCAAATCCCCTATAAAGCTTTAGGAAACCCTCTTGTTATGTACCTAGAAAACCCTAGGCAACCCCTTTTATAGTTTTGGGAAACTCCTTTCCGCATCCCAGTTGCGAAAGGACTCAAATCCGCAGTTTTGTGCAAAATCGCAGAACAAACTGCGTAACCTTCGACTAGTCGAGCCGAGTCTTCGATTGGTCATAGGACCCCTTCGACCAGTCGAGCCATCCCTTTGACCATTCGTAGCTACAGTAAAAAAAAGTAAAGAAACTCGCTGGACTTTGAGTCGTGTCACGACTTGAACCTTCGACTGGTCGACCACCAGCCTTCGACCAGTTGAGCAAGGCTCACGACCGGTCGAAGATGGGTCAAAAAAACCCATCAAATCTCCCCCTTTTTGACCTAGGAGGGATCCACCTTCTTCAAGCCAGCCAGGTTTCAACAAACTTCAAACTTGCCCTTGAACAAAGCCTTGGTCATCATGTCTGACACATTATCGTTCGTGTGGACCTTCTCAAGCTGTAACACCTTTTGTTCCAAAGTATCCCTGATTCAATGATACCGAATCTCTATGTGCTTTGACTTGGAATACTAACTTGGATTCTTGCTCAAGTGTATAGCACTCTGACTATCGCAATAGACCACGTGCTCCTCCTGCTTTAGGCTAAGTTCCTGTAGGAACCTCTTCAACCAAAGCATCTCTTTACATACCTCTGTGACTGCAATGTATTCGACCTCTGTCGTCGACAATGTTACGACCTTCTGTAGCTTGCTCTGCCAAGAAACTGCTCCCCTTGCAAACGTGAACATGAACACCGATGTAGACTTCCTGGAGTCTATATCACCTGCCATATTTGCATCTGTGTAGCCCTCTAACACAGGTTTACCGTCACCATAGCATAGGCTCAACCTGGATGAGCCTCTTAGATACCGCAGTATCCACTTCACCGCTGCCCAATGCTCTTTGCCAGGATTAGTAAGATACCGGCTGACAACACCAACCGCATATGCTATGTCTGGGCGTGTACACACCATAGCATACATCAAACTTCCTATAGCTGAAGCGTAGGGTATCTTCTGCATCTCTTCCACCTCTGCCTTCATCTTGAGACACTGCCTATCGCTCAATCTGAAGTAACCATCTAGTGGAGTACTGACTGGCTTCGCTGCATTCATATTGAACCGCTCTAGAACTTTCTTAATATACCGCTCTTGTGACAACCAGAGCTTCCTACTACTTCTGTCACGGGTTATCTCCAATCCTAGGATCTGTCTAGTCGGGCCCAAGTCTTTCATCGCAAAAGACTTGCCCAACTCCTATTTCAGCCTGTCGATCTTCTTGATGTCTTTTCCCATAATGAGCATGTCATCAACGTATAATAGCAGAACTAAGAAATCACCATCTGAGAACTTGCGCGTGAACACACAGTGGTCCGACTCTGTTCTATCATACCCATGTTTCAACATTAACGAGTCGAACTTCTTGTACCATTGTTGTGGAGCTTGTTTCAGCTCATACAAGCTCTTCCTCAGCCTACACATCATATACTCCTTGCCCTTGACTTCGAACCCCTCTGGTTGGTGCATGTAGATCTCTTCTTCCAGGTCACCATGGAGAAAGGCAGTTTTAACATCTAACTACTTTATCTCTAGATTCATGCTAGCCGCCAACCCAAGCAACACCCGTATAGATGTCATCTTCACCATTGGTGAGAATATCTCCTCGAAGTCTATGCCTTTCCTCTGACCAAAACCTTTCACCACAAGTCTGGCCTTGAACCTCGTCTGTGAATTCTTCTGCTCAATTTTCTTTTTGAACACCCACTTGTTGCTCAAAGCTTTCTTGCCCTTAGGCAATTTCACCATATCATAGGTGTGGTTCTTATGCAAGGATTTCATCTCTTCTTGCATAGCTTTCAACCACTCCCCCTTATGCCCGTCGGCTAGGGCCTCAGAATAATCTTCTGGCTCTCTCCCATCGGTTAGTATAAAGTACTCATGCGGCGAATACCTCTTAGACGGCTATCTGTCCCTAGATGACCTCCTCACCTGTGGCTCAACAGGCGAATCAAGTGGGGGCTGCTCCCCTGGTCCATCTTCTGAAGGAACTCCCCCGTCCTCTGCACCTTGCTGTACTCCCCCGTCATCAGGCACCACGGGAGGAGTAACCGGATCCATGTTCTCTAGCTCACCTGAACTAAGCTAGTTCTTCTCTGGCTTACCAATGTCTTCTATACACTGATCTTCAAAGAAAACCACATCTCTGCTCCTAATGAGCTTCTCTCGGTCGGATCCCACAACCTGTAACCGAATTTTTCATCACCGTACCCTAAGAACACACACTGTCTGATCTTCATATCGAGCTTAGACCTCTCGTCCTTTGGTACTTGAACGGATGTCCTACACATCCAAACACACGAGATGATCATGTACGATGGATCTGTCAGGCCCACACCTTCTCAGAACTTCTCCATTCAACGGGGGCCGATGGAGACCGTTTATCAAATACACCGCCGTGTGCATTGCTTCTCCCCAGAACGTCTTGGGCAACTTCGCATGGGATAACATGCATCTGATTCTCTTAACAATGGTGCGATTCATTCGCTCAAACCTACACCATTATGCGGGGGTCTTGGGAACCGTCTGTTCATGCCGTATACCATGTGGACTCAAGAGATAAAAGATTAGTGAAAGTCGCCAATGTATTCACCACCATTGTCAGTGCAGATGCACTTCAAAAATCTACCTATCTCTCTCTCGACCACAGCATGAAACAATTTAAACACACCAAAGACATCGTCCTTGGATTTCAAAGCATAAACCCAAACCCTCCTAGATGCATCATCTATAAAAGTAATAAAATACAATGCCCCACCCAAGGTTTTTGTCCTCATAGGACCACAAACATCATAATAAACTAAATCAAATGCATGCACTTTATTAACATGAGAAACAGTTTTAACAAATGAAACTCTATGTTGTTTCCCTGATAAACAATCAAGACAGGTTTTGAGAGGTGTACCTGTCACGTCTGTAAGGAGCCGCTTCTTGTTAGTACCTGAAGCCCTTTTTCACTCATGTGGCCTAGACGCCTGTGCCACATGTCAATAGCTGAATCTTCCGCTGCGTTCAACCCACCCTTGCACATACTGACACTTGCCTTGTACAAGGTGCAACACTTCTTTCCTCTAGCCACGTTCAACGAACCTTTGATGAGCTTCCATCGCCCACAAGCAAACCGGCTTTCATAGCCATAATCATCCAACCTTCCCGTCGACATCAAGTTGAGACGAAGGTCTGGGATATGCCTCACATCCCTGAGAACCAATGTACAACCCATATCAGTTTTTACACAAATATCACCGACTCCCATGATTTTTGATACACCAAAATTTGTCATCTTCACAGTCCCATAGTCACCAGACTTATAACTTGTGAAGGAGTTCCTGTGTAGAGTCGTATGAAAAGAAGCTCCCGAGTCTATCACCCAATCAGTGTCCTGACTCGTAGCCCTGAGACATACATCATGATCTACTGAAAGAATAACTACCATGTCGCCATCTGAAGCGACCGCAATGGAATTTGATTCATCTTCTTTACCTTTTCCTTTCTTGTCGTTTTTCTTACCATGACATTCATGCTTGTAGTGGCCCTTCTTGCCACAATTCCAGCAATCAACATCTTTCCTGTTACTCGACTTGCCTCTTGATTTATCTCGGGCCTTCCCGCCCTTCCTGTTCTTTCCTCTCCCCCGTTCTTGTGTCACAAGAGTCTCTTGCTGAGTAGACCCCTGAGACTTCCTTCTTGTCTCTTCATTGAAGAGACAGCTAGTCACCTGTTCCATGGATATCTTTCTGTCTGGCGCGGAGTTACTTAGAGACACCACCAATGCCTCCCAACTGTTAGGTAATGAACTAAGCAATAGTAAAGCCTGCAATTCATCATCCAGGACCATCTTCATAAAGGTGAGTTGGTTCACTATATTGCTGACCTCATTCATGTGCTCGGCCACAGAACCACTATCTTTGAATTTGAGATTCACAAGTCGCTTTATCAGAAAAAATTTATTACCGGCTGTCTTCCTCTCATACAGCCCTTGTAATTTCAGCCATAGGCTAGCAGCTAAGGTTTCTATACACACATGGTGGAATACTGAATCATCCAACCATTATCTAACAAACCCCACCGCCTTCCGGTCCATCTTCTTCTAATCATCATCAGTCATATCCTTGGATTTTGCTGATATGCCTAAAATTGGAGAATATAAGTCCTTGTAATAAAGCAAGTCCTCCATCTTAGCCTTCCATATGGTCCAGTTAGAACCATTGAGGCTGATCATCCTTGATGAGCCACCTTCCATAATTCCAAACCGATCCTACCCATTCAATGAACTTAGCTCTGATACCACTTTGTTGGGGGCCTTGCACAAAACCTTAAGATCTAGCCCTCCAGAACAAACCAGAATTATGGATAATAAAGCAATGAAAATAATCAATGCATCAATCACACACTACATAAGAGATTTTTACGTGGAAAACCCTCAAAGAGGTAAAAACCACGGGACCTCGTCCAGATCAACAATCCACTATGAAGTAGAACGTTATAACCTTCTTCACTCACGCAGGAGTGGATAAACAATAAGAGAAATAGAGAAAACAGAGAGATCTAACCGATTACGAGGACATAGAAGCGCTGAGATATAGATTATACAGTAGATAACCTCCACGAGCAGAACCTCCCTTCTATAAGCTTCCCCTCTCTCTTTCTCTCTCTCTCTCACCTTTGATAGCCCTAAACCCTTTAGCAAATCTCTTGTAAAGCTTTAGGAAACCCTCTTGTTATGTACCTAGAAAACCCTAGGCAACCCCTTTTATAGTTTTGGGAAACTCCTTTTCGCATCCCAGTTACAAAAGGACTCAAATCCGCAGCTTCGTGCAAAATCGCAGAACAAACTGCGTAACCTTCAACTAGTCGAGTCGAGTCTTCGACTGGTCGTAGGACCCCTTTGACCAGTCGACCAATCCCTTTGACCAGTCGTAGCTACAGTAAAAAACAGCAAAAAAACTCGCTGGATTTTGAGTCGTGTCACGACTCGAACCTTCGACTGGTCGACCACCTGCCTTCGACCAGTCGAGCAGGGCTCACGACCGGTCGAAGATGGGTCAAAAAAACCCATCATTCCCTTCATCCATGTTTGTGTAATCTTATGAACAGGTTGAATGAGAAATAAACATCACTGTGGGCCCTATAAAGATTTCAACGGTGGAAATCATTATTCCAACCGTTTCATATGGTATGTTCCACTTGATCTTTGGGTATGCCTAAATTTTGGTCTCGACCTAAAATAAGATGGAAAAATTTATAGACAGTATGAATAGACCAAATACATTCACGGTGGGCCCAACAACATTTACTCAGTCCGATGTACGCAATCCGATTTCCAACCGAGGGTCCGAAGCTAGATATCTGGCATAAGCCTGACCTAGTCCACTGGATAAGTATTTAGAGCAAACCCGACGTGGCCGGAAGCGGATTGGCTAGTGTACCACACACCAGCTATATAGCTGCTATAGGTATGTGTTGTGCGAGGACGAGCACCGACGTCCTCACACCGATGCTCCTCGAGCTCTGAGTTGTACGAACGGTTCAAAGGAGATCAAAGTTACATGGCCCCACAGTGATGTATTTATCATATCTACATGGTTCATCTATTTTTAGATATCATTTTAGAGCATTATATATCCAAAAAATGAATCATATCCAAGGATCATCTGGACCACACCACAAATAGCAGCAGAGATAATGATTTTTACTGTTAAACAACTCGTAGGGTCCACATAACATTTATTTTCCATCTAATCTGTTCGTAAGGTTACGAAGACCTAAATTAAGAGTAAAAACAAATTTTATATTGATTCAAAACTTTTGTGACCCCAAAAAAGTTTTCAGTGGTAGACGTGCAATCCCCCACTACTTTTTGGAGTGTGGTCCACTTAATAGTTAGATCTGTCTTATTTTTAGTCTCAAGGTTTAAGACGAGCTCATCAAATGGATGGATGGTTTGGATATAACACATACCTGGTGATCAGACCCACAAAACTTGCTGACATCAATACAGCAGCTATAGCTGGTGTGAGGTACACCAGCCAATCCACTTCCAACGTGGCCCACCATTAAAGTACCCACTATAATAGCGTTAAATTCATCCAGCTGGGATGGGTTGTTACATCGGGAAGCGAATTGGCCGATGTGCCACATACCAATTATAATGAATTGAAGTCAACAAGTTTTGTGGGTCCCATCATGAGGTATGTGTTATATCCAAATCCATCCATTTTTCAATCTCGTCTTAAGTCTTGAAATGAAATATAAGATAGATCTAACTATCAACTGGATCACATTGAAAACAAACAGTGGGGGATTGAACATCTGCCAGAAGTTTTGGATCAATATGAAATTTGTTTTTCCTTTTCATTCAGGTCTTTGCGACCTTATGAACACATTGGATGGAAAATAAACGTTATAGTGAGCCCTATGGAAATTTTTAATAGTGAAAATCATTATCTTCACTGCTATTTGTGATGTAGTCCATTTGATCTTTATGAAAGTGCCCGAGTTTGACAATTAGCGTGAGTGTTGAGCCGGCAAGATAAGTAAGCTCCATAGGAAGATTGTTCAAGCATCTGCCTCAACAGGATCTGTGCCTGAACTTGTCAAAGGTAAACCTTAGCCTCACATCCCATGTCCCAAAACACCAGGTATATAAAACCCTTAAAAATGGATAGAACATCTTAGGGTTTTCGATAAGAAAACTAATTTGCAAAATCACGAAAATCTTTAAGTTTTCTGCCTTTGTCGATTTATCGATACCTTGTTCAATGAAATCAAACTCTGTTGTCGATGTCCTCGAAACTATCTCAATATTATCGAATGGATGACTTCTCATGTCTAGCAACTATAAAGAACTCTGGACTGAATTATTGATGAATCGATGGATTGTTCGATATCATCGACATTTGAATCTCAAGTCCATCGAGACGTCTCGATAAAATCGACATATGGTTAGTTGTTTCCAAAATTCTGCTAAGGCAAATCATGTGAGTCTCGATATATCGAAGAGAGACTCGATATCCTCGAAATTCAAATCTCGATGATATCAACGGACCTTTGACGATATCGGATTGGGACACAAATCTTTCCAACAAGTTTTCAGGTAAAATTAATTAAGTATCGAGGATCTCTCGATAAAATCGATATTCAAATACCGATCATATTGAGACAGGATTGATGTCATCAAAATAGGACACAATCTGTCCAGCAAGCTTGTAGGAAAATTCCTTGAAAATATTGATGAATCGACACTGTCATCGATATCATCGATATTCAAATTCCGATGATATCGAGTGATGCTCGATCATATCTGTCATGCCCCAAATCCGGGAACGGACAGCTTCCGTGATGCCTCGAATCTGGGGCTCGACTTCCATACACCAAGTCCTGAGTTCAGTGCACCACAAGGAAGATTTTCGACTGATTTTTTTTATCTAATAATAATACCTGAGCATGAAAATCCATGATCAAAATACCAAGCAACACTCTTCATTATAAGTCCTAATGGTTACAAGTACAATACTTTCCAAAAGGTACACAACGTCAACATTGCAAAATCAAAAAATAGATACAATGCATCGAGAAAGCTAAGTCTTCCAAGCTACTCCTGCCCTGAAAAAAATAGGAAATATGAAGCTTAGGTAAAAAGCCTAGTGAGTACACTCGTGTGTGCAGTGTGTCCTACATGCAAGTAAGATAAATATTCCACGAAGAAATCATGTATGGTAAAAGGTGTGTAGTATGTAAGGTATGATGTCAATGCTAACACAATGCATATGCAACATAAGAACACTCCGAGTTAATGCTACCAGCATCACTAAGTCATATTTTCGTTTCTCCTATACCACAGCCATATCCTTATTACACGCATCCGTAATCACATCATCATCATCATATTGTCATGCCATAATCATACAATATCAGAAATACTAGTAAGATCATGAATCATACGATATCAGAGTAAGTAGAAATACTGACAAGTCCATGAGTCATATAATATCAGAGTACACAATACAGATCAGTTATGCAAATGAGGAGTCATAAAGAGATAAATATCATATGCCAAAGATGTAATGCAATATACAATTCCTGATGAGTTCACGAATACCGTCAGCTGTATCTAAATGCAGAAACACAGTAACTCAAAATGTCATATGTCGTGGATGTAATGCAATATACGGTGCGAATGGAATGACCATGCTGGAGTATGAAGTCGGGATGATAGTACGTAATATCGGAGGCTATAGAGCCCATCATAAGGGACTTCTATCCAAACCAGTCCCATACCTAATTTGGATAGTCAAACTCAATGTGGTAAACTCCTGATCTCAGGTTAGTCGCACGCCTCAACCGAAATCCTGCCCATTGCGAAGGTACACATAACAAATAGTTGAGCACCACTAGCCCGAGTGGATAGTGAATTAATGAATAAATGAGTATGCAACTCCTGCTCAATAAGTCTACATATTAGTACTATTCATTTCTGGGATCATCACCGAGGTCTAGTACACTCTACACCCGCCTCATCAAGGGCACAACTGGGTAAGTGAAAGAGACCTCACTATCCGCCTGACCAGTAGTCAGCTAATACTACCTGGCACATCAATAGCGAACCCATTTACGAGCTGATCAAACTCAACCTAACTATGCCTACTCCCTTAGGTAGGTAAGGTCACACCCCTCCCAACCGACCGCGACACAGTGAAAGACGCGGCTTACTGGTATACGGCCCTCATGCACTCATATATATCTACTCGGTGTCAATGTTAGGGTGTCCTCTGGTACCAAGATGATTTAGAGATTTTCACCCAGGGCCATCTACGATATGCCTGTGGAGGTTACGACCCTGATGTCCTAGGGCGTACAATAATTATAACACACAATGCAAGATACATGAGTCAACAATCCAGTCATGCATCAATCCTGCGCATACCGTGCACTCATGTGAGATAACCTCCGCCTATTAGGGAGTCTCATAACGGCCTGCCCAATGACATATGTAATGGTCCACCACATCTCATAACAAACACGCAGATGATGCATATGGGCATGTATCATGATGCTATGTTATTACGTACTCATAATCAGTATCAATAACTAACATCGATAATCGACCTCAACAATGTGGACATTTAACCAACATTGCCCTCAAGGAATGGTCCACATAAAGCCTAACATATAGTGGACCCATGGTCTCACACAAGGGTCAAATATACAACACCATGGGCCTCACTCAAGAGCTTAATACACATTACGATGGGCCTCTCACATGGGCCTAATATACATCACATTGGGCCTTAAACATGGGCTAAATACATGTCACAATGGACCTCAAATACGGGCCACATATACATCACATGGGCCTCGACACATGGACCATAAACATGAGCCTCAAATATATCATAATGGTCCTCATATGCATCAAGTGGGCTGCATCAATAGGCCGCACTAATGGGGCAACCGCTTTACTAAACTTTCACATAATCAGGCGGCCAGTACCACAATTTCACATAGTTTAGCAGTCACCTAAGCACCACATAATCATATGGTTGGGCCACACATTCCCCACATACCCACATGATTTGTGACTATCCACGGTACGCATGATCACAAGATTTATGAGCTACATATTCAACACCATTTTGCCAAATCTAGCTGTCATTCATCCCGTCAGTGACCACATCATTCATAAATCCACTTAGGCAAGTAGTTACACAATTGCTTAAATTTCATGCAGTTACGTGGGCTATAAAAATCATGCACTCACATGGTGTAAAATCCCAAATTCCTATAGTGTAGTGATCCACATGATTCCTATCAACTGACAATCTAAATGAGGAATAACCATTACAATGGGTACCATGAAAATGACTTAGATTCCAGTAAATATATAGGTGGCCCCACACTCTAAAATGATCTAATCAAAATAGGTGAATGACTGGTAAAACATGTATATTAGGTGGCCCATGATCGGTTAAAAAGGAATGGATGGATATATTTCTCACAAACATTATTGCAGCTCTAAGAAATATTTAATGGTGGACAAGCGATCAATATTGCTCCCATGGCATGAGATTTAGATCTGACTAGTCTATGGGACCATACCCTAAAATGATAAGGATAAACCGATGAATGGCATGGATCTACATCATATTACAAGGTGGAGTCCATGGTCAAGGAAGCATCCTCGGATATAGGGGGCACACTAGAGCCTAAGAATTTTCAATGGTTATTACTACTGTTTGTACTTGCAGCGTGGCCCCACTTAAAATTGAGTTCTACTTCATCTTATGTCCACAGGCAGGAGGTGGGCCCACTTCCCAAGTGATTGGAAAATATAGGCAGTGTGAGTACACAACACATGCACCTAGGTGGGCTCCACATGCATCATGTTCAAGAAAGTTTTTATTGGTAAGCATGCAATTTCCTTTCCTTATTATTATTATTATTATTATTATATTTTGTATAATTGTGGGTCTCATTGACATGGCGGGGTCCACCCCATAAATAGTTGTATAACAAACAACATCATAGTTGATACCACCCACTAGATGAATGACATAGTTATAAGGTACATATGTCGGATGAGGCCCATAACACATGGATGGTCTAAATGATGGATGACCTGGATATAAAATACATGTAATAAGTTGGCTCCGCTGTCCAATGACCGACCCAACTTTGATAGCAATTACACATCACGGTAGAACTCAAAGGATTTAATAGTAGGGATTTTTATTCCCACTGTTTCTTATAGTGTGGTCCACCTAAGAGGCGTGGATTTGCCTCATTCTTTTACTCATGACTTAAAATGGTCTGAAGGAGTGGATGAATGACCTAGATATACTTTTCATCACCAAGGTGGGCCCCAGAAAAAATATGAGCATTTTTTTGGTACAATTTCCACTGTCCAATTGGCATGGCCTACATGAGCTTCTAATCGGCCTGATTTTTGGGACCATACAATGAATAGGGCTAGTGAGATGGATGAATAGTGTGGATTTAACACATACATCATGGTGCGGCCATGATCAGCCCCACAAAACCTTACCCCAAAGGTGGACAGGGACCGCCCTCCCTGGACGTCGAGGGAGGACGTCACCTCCTTCGAACCTTTTTTTCTATTTTATTGTATTTTATTTTATTTTATTATTATTATTATTTTTCTCATTAATGTGGGTCACTTGAGAGATCCAGTCCATCCATTGTGTGTCTCCCACTTGGTTGAGGGGTTAGTCCAAGTTTCAGATGCATCCAAATTTCAGCTGGACCCCAGAAAGTGCTTTTATATAATTTACCTACTCTTCACATGATTTTAGATAGTGTGGGCCACCTGAGTTCCATGTACGGTTGATTTTTGGGGGAACCCATTGACTAAAGGGACCCATCAAATGCATGGTGTTGATGATCAACATACATCATGGTGGGGCCTGTGGTGGGACCCACTATTCTTCCAGCGTCCAGCAGTAGACGCTGCTTGCTGCAACGTCTGACAACAACAGCGTCCAAGTGCTGCTAATTTTTTTTTAAAAAAAAAAAAATTTGTATTCGTGGTTTTTCATAGGTGGGGGTCCACATCATGACGATCCACTCCACCTGCTGGGTTTCCTAACTCGTGACGGGTCTAATGAGCCCAATATTCGACATGTTTTAACGTATAAGAATATTACAGTGGGACTTAACAATTTATCACTATTAAAATAGTCCTTTTGATGGTGTGGCCTACCAGAGATTTGTATTGGCTTCATTTTTCGGCTCAATGCCTAAAATAATCTAGGGAATCGGGTGGACGGCATGGATTAAGTGTATACATCATGGGTGGGGCCCGTTGTGGACCTACAACCCTTCTCCTCTTTCAAGCAGCAGCAGAGACGCTACTTGCTGCAGCGTCCAACAGCGTCCACCCCTATTTTTTTTTTATTTTGGTGTGGTGTGCACTTGTGTACATGGATGTGTGTGTGGCCAATCTAATGGACCACACTGGACTGTTTGGATGGCATATAAAGGTTCTGGTGGGGCCTACTATCAATAGGTCCGACATAAGGTCTATAACAAATTATTATTTTATTGTTTATTTGTATGAATCCTCCTATGCATCCACACCATTAATAACATCATTATCACCATATCATCACCACTATTAATCATCTCTTTATATGTATTCTCCTATACATCCACACCATTGATCACATCATTATCATCAACATCATCTCCACCATACATAAACAAAATGAAAACAAAATAGGAATGAGTGGAGTGGGTGTACTCACCTCGATGGACTAGATGGAATGTTGAGATGGATGGAACGGATAGGATTGATGGCCCACCAAGATCACTCCTCTCTCTCTCTCTCTCTCTCTCTTCTCTCTCTCTCTCCTTGTGTAGACAAATGGTGAAATGTTAAGGGATGAAGGACTATTTGTAGAGAAATTGTTAAACTGTTGTTAGATTCAATTAATGTGATCTTGGTTAGCATAGACTAGGATTATGACAATTAATTCATGATTTGTAATTAATGGTTGATTAAAGGGACATGGGATGGCATGATGTGATGATGTCATGTATAGGGTATGGTATGGAGAGAAGTTGACTTTGGAGAAAACATGAGAGAGGGATGGCAAGGGAGAGTGACATCACACACATGGGTAGAGATTCGATCACCCATATGTGGCATGTACATGTGTGTATGGCATACGTTGTGCACATGTATGGAATGGAGTACATGGCGTCATGCGTACATGATATACTAACAATTCTTCACGGCATATCTTACTAACGAAGCGTTGTACAGACGCATGGGTGGTACCTACGCGATCGCGGCGATGGGGCGGTCGATATGAAATCAGTTTCGAAGCCTTAGGGTTTCGGTCAGTCGGGTGTGCACTATGCATGACTAGTCCAGGTTTGGTTAAGGGTGTTAATCATTGCACATCCATCATGAATTATATTGAGCATCTTGTTTATTCTTTAAATAGTTTTGTGATTGGATCCTCTATTTGGCTTAGAAGCCATTAGAGTTATTTTGAAGAAATCATGATACTTGCATATTTATTCAGAATAGGGTTGATAGGTTTTAAATTATCATAAAATATTAAAAAGTTTTATTCACCCCCCTCTAACACATCTTGGCATATTCCCACTTCAACTAAAGCGGTCATTACCGTAATTTCACTTTGAATATGATTTTTTATTTTTGGATAGTACTCTAAAATGATATCGAAAAATGGATGAATGTTGTGGATAAAATAAATACATCACCGCCAGGGCATGTAACTTTGATCTCCTTTGAAACCGTTCAACTCCGAGCTCTAGGAGCGTCAGCGCTTGTCTTACTTGCCTCCATCAGTTATATAGCTGGTGTGTGGTACACTAGCCAATCCACTTCCGTTACATCAGAGCTTTATGACGTAAATAGTTATCGACCTCAAAAGTCGGAAACGGATTGGCTACTCCCCCTGCCACCAACAAATAGCTGGTGGTCGGTGCTTTGTAGGCCTTACCATGATGTATGTGTTTATTCCACATTGTCCATCTATTTTTTTAGATCATTTTATGGTACGAGACAAAAAAATAAGGTATACCTCAATCTCAAGTGGACCACATTATAGGAAACACTGTTGAATGAATTTTGACCATTAAAAGCTTTTTGGGGGCTATAAAAGTTTTGGATCAAGCTGATCTTTGATTTTTCCCTTCATCTGTGTCTTTATGACCTAGTCAATAGATTGGATGTCAAATAAACAGTACAGTAGGCCTTAAGAGGCTTTTAATGGTGGATATCCAATCACTATTGTTTTTCTGTGGTGTGGTCCACTTGAGATTTATATCCCTCTCACATATGGGATCAGGCCCTAAAATGATCTGTAAAAATGGATGACGGAATGGATGAAACACATACATCATGGTGGGGCCCACAAAGCACTGACCACCAGCCACCAATGATGGTGGCAAGGGAGTAGCCAATCCGTTTCTTAATACAAAAAATGTGAGGTATATAAATCTCAGGTAGCCCCCACCATAGGAAAACAATAGTGATAGGATATCTACCATTAAAATTCCCCTAAGGCCCACTATATTTATTTAACGTCCAATCTATTGATTAGGTCATACGGGCCAAGATGAAGGGAAAAAACAAAGATCAGCTCAATCCAAAACTTTTATAGCTCTCGAAAAGTTTTTAATGGTCTACATTCATTCAACATTGTTTCCTGCAACGTGGTCCACTTGAGATTTGGATATTCCTCATTTTTTTGTCTCATACCATAAAATGATCTAGAATAATAGATGGATGGCATGGATGAAATACGTAAATCATGGTAGAGGCGATAGAGCACCGACCATTAGCCATTGGCTGGTGTAGGGGTCAAGAAATGGATTTGCTACTCCTGCCTTCTTTGTGGGCCCCATCATGATGTATGTGTTTCATCCATTCCATTCATTCATTTTTACATATCATTTTAGGGCTTAATACCAAAAATGAGAGGTATATAAATCTCAGGTAGACCACACCATAGGAAAATAATAGTGATTGGATATCTACCATTAAAATTCCCCTGAGGCCCACTGTGCTGTTTATTTGACATCTAATCTATTGATTAGGTCATACAGACCCGAAGGGAAAAAACAAAGATCAGCTTGATCCAAAACTTTTATAGCCCCCAAAAAAGTTTTTAATGGTCTACATTCATTCAACACTGTTTCCTACAATGTGGTCCACTTGAGATTTGGATATACCTCATTTTTGTCTCATACCATAAAATGATCTTAAAAAAATAGATAGACAGCATGGATGAAATACATAAATCATGGTGGGCCCCCAGAGCACCAACCACCACCCCTTGGCTGGTGTCAAGGGGAGTAGCCAATCCGTTTCCCTCAAGTCAAGCCCATTGCCTCTAGCGTAGGCCAAATTAAATCCAATTTGCACTAAGCAGGCCTACGTCAAAGCCAGCCTGGCCCACTTTCATCCTTAGGTACCGACCATCCATGGTAGGACTTAGAAGTTAGCTGTCCATATCACATACATGTGTGCCACATGTATGGATATTAATTATCACTACGGTCATGTGTTATTAGTATTAATATGAAGATAACCATGTATTAAAAGGCAAATATAAGGTCCATTTTACTATACGTATCAATGTGTCTCCAAAGGAGAGAGGGAGTTTTTGGAGCTTTGAGAAAAGTGTGAGGGCCTGTTTGTTAACGCTGAATTTTTGTACTTAACACAAAATTGGGAAAATGCTCCACGTTTAGTGGTGTTTGTTAAGGCATCCTTAACGCGGGAAGAAGGAAAGCGCTAAGTGGTTTTTTACTAAATTCTTTCCGTGATAGGAGTCTGGCTTAATGGTGAATGTGGAATGTGCTCAGTGAATTTCGATAGCGAATCTCGCTATTCAACCTGTAAGTAGCTAATCCGCGTCCAAGTATGATGTGGATTGGTTGGTGTACCTCACACCAGCAATATAGCTGCTGTATTGACATTAGCAAGTTTTGTGGGTCCCATCATGAGGTATGTGCTATATCCAAACCATCCATCCATTTGGCGAGCTCGTATTAAAGCTTGAGATGAAAAATAAGCTGCAAAAAGCAGCGGGGGATTGAACGTCTACCATTAAACCCTTTTTGGGGTCATAGAAGTTTTAGATCAATATGATTTTTTTTTCCTCTTCATACAGGTATTTGTGACCTTATGAACATATTGGATGGAAAATAAACTTAAATATGGGCCACAGAAGTTTTGGATCAATATGTTTTCACTTCATCCAATTGGGAATGACCTTATAAACAGTTTGGATAGCATATAAATATAAGGTGGGCCTTATTTGAAGGTTTTGTTGCTCCTAGTGTTCAATCCTATACAACACATAGTGACAATCTTCCCGCTATGAAGAATCGAGGGCCTTATGATGATATTTTTAGTTTTTTAAGTATTTTAGTTTATTTGAATTAAATATAATGATTTTATTTTCATTTAATAAAAAATAATTTCTTTATAATGTAAAACATTTTCAAACGAGAGATAGGGCAAATGTGTCAAATTAACATATTTCACACATTTAAGATGTTTGTTAACAAACAGTTTGTTTCAGATTCAGTACTTAATTTTTCGACTTCAGCCATAATTATTAATTTTTTGACTTTAGCCATAATTATCAAACAAGTTTTTTTACTTCAGATTTCAGATTCAGGCTTTAGATTTCAGATTCAAGCTTCAGATTTCAATTTCGGTCTTTAGACTTCAGATTTAACAAACGGGGCTTGAGTCTCTATCTGCGTGTGGTTCTTCCTTGGCCATTTTCTGACGTGAAGTTCATCAGGACGATTGCTTTTTCCTGCTAACTTAATTAATGAGTTGTCTCTAGTAGACTTTGTGTAGCTTATCACACTATTATTGCCATGTGTACATATTTATTTATCAGAAAATGTGAAATATTTTACTTTTAAATGCTTTTATGTAACTGATTATCATATAATGTATACACAAACATTTTAAGTTCCATCGTGATGAGATTTGGTCAATAATCATTTATTCGAAAGCTTGGTTCACTTTCGCAATGCATAAACCATTGTTAAGGTATACACAATATGAATGATGCATATTAAAAAGCATGTACATATGAGATTTACCTCCTCCTGATTTATGAGATGAGATATAAAAAAGATCGGGATGATCGGCTCTATACCCAATCAAAGTCTAAGTGTATGTATTGTAGTTGGGGTTATACACGAACCTAGTTAGCTCGATTAGCTCGCTCGACTCGACTCGAAAAAACTCAATTCGACTCGGTTCGAAACTGAGTTTGAACCAAGTCGAGCTGATTTTTTGAGCTCGAAAAAATTTTGAACTGAGTTCGAGCTTGCCTGAGCTCGACTCGACTCGAATCGAACCCCAACTCAAATCGAACTTGGATCGAATCAGTTTGGTGACTCGGTTACTTTGATATTGATGTTACTCACCAAGTGTTTGATGAAATGACTCAATGAAGTGTCAGCACTAGTGGCAAGGAAGGTATGTATATAAAACAAATACCTTTTTTTCTTGATTTTAATGTTGCCTACAAGGTGTTTGATGAAATACCTATAAAACCATTGCTTCTATTTTACATATAGTGAGAATTTGAAGTTAAAGTCCATGTGTTTGTGAAAATGATGCCTAGTCGAACCTGGCTCAATCTTGGATGAAACTCGGCTCGAACTGGCTTGAGCTGCTGAATGAACCGAGCCAAGCTGGCCAGTTAAGCTCTAGGACAGACCCAAGCCGAGTTCGAGCTAGGTTCAACTAGTGGCCGAGCCAAGTCGAGTTGTGCCAAGCTCGACTCGTGTACACCCCTAATTGTAGTAGGGGATAGATTATTGGTTGATGGGGTGGATCCTGCATGATGATTTTTTAGGCGAAAAACACTTGTTCATTTATGACGTGTGAACTGAGCCACACTTACTATAAGACCAACTACTTACAAGTGAAAAATCAATTCTAATCTAGTTGTTATGCAAGTATGCTAGTCAAGGGTATTCTAATGTCTTATTACTCTACACCATATGGCAAGGTCATAATAAGTTAATGCTACTTTGGTGTACATTCTTAAGATAACATGCATAAACTTAGCTAGTTTAGAAGCACGCTTGGAAAGTGACCAAATCAGGATCAGGTCATAAAGATGAGTTAGAGGAAGATCATATATGATTGCATGGTAGTGATGATGCATAAGAGACTTATCTAAGGTGTTGGATCGAATTTACGATTGGATTTTATTGTGAATTATTTATAAAAAAAAAATATTCATATGCATATTAATATTTTTAATCAGCTTTGATTGATTATGTTTGCAATGATAAATTTTATTTAAGTTCAAAAGTAGATAAATGTACATCACAATTAGAGTATTGGAATCTTTGTACATGCACATGTGGAATATAACATAAGTATGATTTGGTTAACAGTCTAAGACAAGTAGTTAGAGATTAAGATGAGTCTTTTACGGTCCACTTGTAGATTTGGTGTGATGCATCCCATATGAAAGATTAATCTCAGAGGTCTCACATTGAATCTAATCATTTGAAGCATTTAGATTGGATTTAATTATTATGAGAGGTTGTAGTAATTTAGTATTGTAAGCATTATGATTTAGATCTAGCACCCTCTATTGTCAAATTTTATAGTGACAACCTATTTGGAGTGATTGACTTGTTTGATAGATAGAAAGTTCACCTTCAAGTTCAACAGATGGAAAGTTCACTGTAATGCCCCGAAATTCAAGGACCGAGTAGCAACTCGGCTCCCGAATTCCCAAGTGTCACGTGTGTAATGATTAGTCATTAATGCATACAGTTAACAGGTATTAATAAGCAATGATGAATTAAACTAAGTACGTTTAATCACTAATCAGATAATTAAGCTTCATGTGCTATTAACCAGTTTAAAATTCCATAGTAAATTCATATTCATCATAACAACTTAATAAATTTAATTAACAGTTATCTAGGGATCTAATCTCATATGCTATCACATCCCAAAATGATCTGGTCTCTTGCTCAGTCCCGCCAACATCCAGCTCGCTAATATGCCCCGTCGAACTCCTGGTAGTACGCCCGCTCCTCATCGTCGTTGGTACCGACATCGTCCAATGTGTAGTACTCTAGAGTACTTGCATCTATATCAGGTTCTGGTTAGTGTTTTAGAACACCGTCCCAGAGTGGGAGTGAGTGATCAACTCAGTGATACCATTAGTAATAGGCATACAAATTATCATGTATAAGATACATTTAACGAACAACAAATAACATAAAATCCTAAACACTGTTGTTAATGTAAATGCATGGTTATGATATGATGCATGCTCCTCTCAAACCAACACTCCCTCAAGCAACAACATCTCACGTTCGCGAATGAACCAACACTCCCTTAAAGCGACCTCGAATGCATAATCACCAAAATACAATGTCGTGAAACATGCTTGCCAGGTTAATTAGTTAAATTCATTCATTTAGCAGGTTGGAAAAATCGGAATACTCTAATGGAGTTATTGCCCTCACCCGATCGCACGGCTTAAGGGCCGTGGTCATGTGACTCTCGTGACCCCTAAGCCTATATTGGGGTTGTCAATCTCGAAAAGTAGTATAAACATAGATGAAATAGATTGAGACTTAAATGTTCTACTCGCGATCACTATAAGGAGGTCGTCACCCCAACACAGGCCGACAGCACGGGTACAGTGTCCCATACCACCGTCCCCTGCTCACGAGTCTAAGTGCTCAATGGACATTATGGGGAGGCTAGTCACCCCAGCGTAGGCTGACAACATAGGCATAGTGTTCCATACCACCATCCCCGGCTCATGAGATTTTATGGGCCATAATTACAGTTAATAATGGGCGCGATGGTCTTAGGGTACTTCAGGTTCATACAAACGTGATCAAACATAGTCGACTAGTAGTCAATGTGCCTCGACGAGCTGAACCGTAGCTAATCAGCCTGAGAACACTGTCTCGTGTAGTCCAACTACGGCTAACAACCTACAGTTTAACTATTCAGGCCAAATTCACTCGTGGACAGGTCCAACAAGGACCGCCCAAGGAATTCCAGGTAATCAGCCGATTTATAGGGGAATATGTAACAATTCATAGCAAAACATGGATTCCTTGGATGTAATTCATATATAGCAGGCACAATTTTTGTATAATCAGTACATGGACAGCCACATACAAAGTTCTACTCAAATTTACAGGTTCTACATAACATATTCCAACCAATACAATTATGTGGACAGCCATATAGCAATGCATTAAAATAAATCTTCCACATGTCAACATACATCATATAATTCAGCCATGCATTAAGAATCCAGATAAGTAACTCGACCAATCAGCCAATCCACGACATTTCATGCCTTCATTCAAGCATAATTAATCACTAGTTTAGAAAATTAAAGACTCAAATACCACATAGTAATTTACAACACTTCATGTCATCATGTTAGGCATAGTTAACACCAAACTAGGAAAAGCACAATTAACTACCAACAATTTGGAAAAATCCACAATTTTGTATTCAACATGCATGCAAATTTGCTAATTAATTGTTTAGGGATTTGGGGCCTAATGCCTTTCCATAATTTCAGCAATTTCTAATTCATTACCCTAATTATGTCATTAAAGGGAAAAATTCAGCCACATGCACTAACATTCACTAAATAAGGTCATTAAACCTATACTAGGCGTGATAACTGGTCACCTAAAGGTAATGGTCCTCACCTATTTTTAGTGGGAGGTTGCTGAGATGGTTCTAGTGACACTGGATCTGCAAGTTTGAGGTGTCGGGGCCCTACATTGCATAGAACGGAGGATAAGACACACGAATGTTACAATAATCAAGTAAGATGACCCATCTTACCTTAGATGGGTTGGAATCCCACTCCAACAATGATTAGAGTCGGCATGGAGAGGTGAAAGTGCCAGGATTTCAATATCCCAAGCTTCAATCTCACATGCACCACTAGAGGAGGCCTCTCTCTCTCTCTCTCTCTCTCTCTCTCTCTCTCTCTCTCTCTCTCTCTCAGCTGCTAGAGTTTATGGGATTTGAGAGAGGATTGAGCTTTTATATGCTCTTATTTCAGTTGACCCTGGCTTTTGGGTAATTCCCCAAATAGCCAAGTAGCGCCCATCTTATGTTATTGGAGCTGCTCTGATGGATCTCTGGCCCATCTGACACATGGGATTGGTTCCCCATGGCCCGATGAAGGTTTGGGCGAAGTTTGATTGCAAACGGATGTGGGGTCTTACCGCAACAACCCGATTCGCGATTAACAGTCACTGTCCCACGATCAACGGCCAAATTTTTGTAGGCAAGCGCCGGAAATTATTTCCAACCTTCGGTGTGAATTTAGAAGAGATCCTACAACAGAAATGTCTGGATTTGCTGACTCAACCAGCAGGGCCAATTGATTTAATTTCAGGATTTTATTTATTTAAGCCAAGTGACTCGCGGTTTGTAAGTGCCAGCATGACAGCATTGTTCAACCATTTCTAGGTGTCTTTGAGGCCTGGCATTCACGAGGGATCACAAGCTCAGCGAGCCCAAAGATCTGACAAAGTTTCAGGATTTTTGGACCTTCCTCGGGCGATATACGGCCCTTACGGATAGTCACCAAGTATGGCTCGGCCACCGGGCTCTATAGCCCGTACAGACAGTCGCCAAGTATGGCTCGACCACTTGGCTCTACGGCCCATGCTTGGCCCAGAATATTCTTTAATTTAATTGCATAGAAGGGTAAATTGGAATTAATTAATCCGTCTTAGGCCCACACGTGTGATCGAACCATTCGGTTCTGCATCAATTCACACGTGAGTGCCTCAAGACACCGTTCCCCTTTTGGACAAGGCGTTACAATCTACCCCTCTTACCAAAAAATATCCACTGTATAATTTACGAAACATCTCTGATCATAATGGCATTAGCTCATACCCATAACTACCCTTCTCATAATGGCATTAGCTCATACCCATGACTACCCTTCTCATAATGGCATTAGCTCATACCCATAAAAATATCCCCTTTTCATAATGGCATTAGCTCATACCCATAACTACTCATACCTGATCACCCTTAATATTGGAAAATTTTGCTTTCCTGAAGCTTACTCAATCCAACTACTTTTTTTTTAGTTAATCGTAGCCCACCTGACGAGTGGACCAACTTAGGGAATCTATGCAGTGGTACCCCTCTTAACAAATGGCTTGGGTATTGCAACTGTATGATGGAAGATGCGAATGGGCCAAGGAATCAGTCCAAATTAAACCTTAGCATTATCAAGACATATCTTTCACTACCTTAGCATTATTAAGACATCCAATCATAGCTTGTGTGTGTATGTACAATACATATATTATGCATACATATATGTGTGTGTAATATATGTAAGTTATATGTTTATATGCATAACACATTGTCTATTGAATGTCACTATATATGCATAACGCATTGTCTATTGAATGTCACTCTCTTTTACATCTGTTTAACATATAATATCCACTGTATAATTTACGAAACATCTCTCTTTTAAGGCTGCACCTATCACTTGTTAAAATTGTTATTACAATTAACTTTTTTTCTTGGGCCTCACCACCTGTTTACACAAGATGTGATCTATAATTACTGTGTAAGCAAAGGTTCTCTGTTAATCAATAATAAGGAACTTCTTTGTTGCACATGGAGTTTCTACATGTGAGGGTCATGGTGATTTAGATCATTGATCTGATAGCCCGATCATGATTTTACATTAAATGTGGGCTATTTGTGTCAAAATTCTTTTGTCTGGCCCATCCATAAGGAGGCCAACTTAACACGACTATGGATTGGCAACTAAACCATGGCCCCACATGTACAAACTGTGTTGAATAGAAATTCCCTAGTAGTCCCTAAAAGGAAGAAGAAGAAGAAGAAGAAACTTCAAAGTTTTTTAAAAAAAAATGCAATTTTTGTTTCCTAAGACAGTTTTTGTTATTCTTCAATCAATTTTATATTTATTCATACTATAGAAGTACAATTATGCATCAACTATTTTGTCTCTCCATTATCGCTTACTTTCATTTATTTTCCAAATGTATTGTTTCTCATTTGTCTTTACATTATTTTTCTATTTAGCCTTTAATTATCTATCTTGGGATCTTCCATTGTAGAAATTTTCTTCTAAAAAGTTGTATGTACATTTCAGATCTGTTGCAATTAGTTAGATTTCAAATCCTAATTGCTTCATCTATCTTGGGATCTTCCATTGTGGAATTTTCAACATGCGCACAATTTTCTCATATACATGCAGCCTAATGAATGGACCAATATGATTCTTGGGCCAAGGAAGCTTGTAGCGTTTTACTTGATGAATTTTTATTTTTATTTTTGTTCTCTCTTTTCTTCATCAAAAGTTAGTGACTGAATCAGACTCGATTAAGGGTTGAGTCTAAACCAACCCAAATCTCAACATTGGATTGAGTTTTTCAAGTTTAAATATCTTGCATTTTTAGTCTAATTTATCAAGTAATTGATTGAGTTCTTCAATTTCTCAAATGAGTTTTAAGGGTACATTTGGCCACACTGTCTAAATCAACCACTTTAATTGCTCTATTAAAGTGCAAATGGCTGAGGTTTACTTACCTGAACATTTATATTGCGGATCTCAGTTCCAATTACCATTGCATTACTCTTCCAAGTTGGAGTTGAAAGGAATGTAACTTAAATTTGAGGGCTATAAAATAGGGATGCTAGGAAACCATTTTTTTTTCTCATTTCTTCTTGATTGACTAGAATGTTTGCAATTTAATCTACTTGTGCATCCTAATGAACCGTTACTACTAGTAGTTGTTGTTGTTTCATCATCATAATTGTAATCATTATCTAAGCCCCTCTCAGCAATTTTGGGTTGGCTTTTAAATAAAAGTTGTGCTGCCATGTTTGGATATGAATATACTGCTCAAATTTACTAAAACTTTTCCTTTGTGGCTATCATGAATGTTTTGATGGGTGGTTTCCAGTGTTACTATGACACTTCCGAGGCAACAGATGAGCTCGTTTAGAAGATACTACTGACAGGACTGGAGCCTGGAGCTGTTGATGTGTTTCTTGATTTCATTTACTACTTAGGTGGTCCTCTACCTGACGAACTGCTCACCCAAGTTAAGGTTAGGCATCATCCCACATGATGTCAAATTCCATTTCTTTTAGCCTTTCGGTTCCTCCAATTCATAAAGCTAGTTCTGGATTTCTATGTATTTTTTTCTTCTTTCTTTGAAGTCAAGGTTTATGTGTTATTTTGTTGATATAATTTAGAAAATTTTCTACATCAGTATGCAATCATTCTTCAAAGCATTTTCTTTTATCAAATGTTATCAGTTGTTCTTTATCTTTATTCAATTTCTTTAGTGCTATTCAATTTTTCCTCATGCCTCATCTTGAAATAAGGTTTTTCTAATGGAGTTATTTTGTTATAACTAGGGAGTTTATGTTTCAGAGGACTTTGTTGTTGAGCAATTGAGGTCCATGCTTTCTGATATGTAGGTTGATGTGGTAAGTGACAAGCACCCAAAAGAAAGTTAGGATTAGATGGCACTTAAAGTTACTTCCCATATCCCATATCATATTATCTTTGTTAGATTTATCTCAATGCAATCCCACCTTTTCTCTGCAACTATCAACACATAATACTTGTAATTTTTTTATTGGTTTTGGCATCTCATGTAGATCTACAGATCTAAAAGGATTTTAAAAGCTTAAAGTTGTTTGTTATATACAATTTACTATAAATAGTGCCAGTTGAGCAACATAGTAGAACAACTTGTAAATTGAATCATTTTATTATTATTTATTATTATTATTTTATTTATTTTTTTGCAATTTTGAGAGCTATCTCTGCAGATAAGCAACTGTATCATAATTCAGGTAGAAACATACGGTATCTAGTTCTATCTGTGGAACATGCATCATTAAACTGAGTTTGTTTAAACCATACCCACAATCTATAAGGTTATAACTATGTATACAACTTTTCAGGAAAGATGCAATTTTAGTAGTATAAAATTCTAGATATTCTCATTTCTTTTTCATAAAGGAGCTTTAGAGAAATTTGTTGTTACCAACTTAGAAATAGATAGCAGAGATAGATTATCCTTCTCATCTCCAGGTCAATTTGTTTCTTAAATCATAAGCTTCTTCAGCGTTTGATGAGGATCCTTATGTGATGGTTTTATTAAGAAAACATAATTCATTTGCAACTGAAACATTTATATGCTGAGTGTAAGTTAGAATCCCTCATCAGGTACCTGTAGTATTCAAGCATTTAAACTTGACCTTTTTCAATGATGGATGGTGCAGTTATTTGCTAAATTATATCTGTATATTTGATTGTTTGTTTTTCATTTCCAATCAATTACTTTCACAATGAAGAATTTTAGGTAAATCTTTAGCTATGCAAGATGTTTTATCTCTGACTTCTTTTCAAATGCAGATGGATTATATAATTGGAGAAGTTGAATGTCAGAAATCTACTAATGATATGGCATGATTAGCTTGGTAGGAATTTGTGAAGGCAATGATAGGGTATCAACAGAAAGTCAATAGCTTAGCATGTGCAGCAAATAGACTAAAGCTGGATCAAGAAATGGAGAAGAAGAGGAAGATATTATCCAAAGTTTCTCAATTGCGAGAGACATGTACGCATATGGGCTTGAAATGCCCCAATCTAAGGAGTCAGATCTCGAGGCAGAAGCTGAATTCCTGGAGGTATTACCATTAGACATATTCATTTAGCAGAATTATACTTTGGGACACCTAAAAACATGTTGTGGATTTAGTCACCATCCAGTGAGGATTGGATTTGAATCAAAGTAGGCCCCACTTTCTTTGACTTTGTTAGGATCAAGTGCCACTTCACATCGTGGTCAGATCCTTGATTGGAGGCATTAGTATTAAATGGATACACATACATGAATTATCTGTTGTGAAACACACTCATTGGGAGTTTTCTGAACGTGAGTCTTCTTATCACCATCCCACCAACATATGGTGGCAATGGAAGTGGGTCCCACTTGCTTGCTTTGGACTCTTAAGGTATAGATATGTAAAGTGGAATCCACTTCAAATCATGGTCTTGTGTTTGAGACTGTGGTTTGGCATTTTATCGATAAGCGTAAGATGTTTCACCATTCACATTTCTTAGTAGATGGTTTCACATATAAAAAAACATACAGTGCATAGGCATAACTACCATGGATCTCATTTCTAAATTATTTCATTTTTTGTTTTAGGTTGTAGTTGAACACGACATTGAGCGTGCAACAAGAAAATAGACTGAAGCAGATGGGTGCGATGGTGAGGAATGTTTGTTCGTATCTAGAGGGAAATGTTAGCAAAGACAGAAGTGGGGGAAATCAGAAAATGTCGATAGGGTAGTTATCTGATCTGCTCTTAAGATCTGCAGCACAAGGCAGCTCTCAAACTTGCGTAGAAAGCAACAGGAAGCAGAGCTTGATGCTTAGTGTTATTTGTGTCTTTTGTTAGTTTAAATAGACGGTTAACTATTTTGTTGGTGTTGTATTTTTATGCTTAGTGTTATTTGTGCCTGTAGTATTTTGAAAACCTTAAATAGACTGTTAACTACTCTATTGGTATTGTGTTTTTATGATTGTTTTTAAACAAACATTTTTAACCACAATTTATAACTGAACTAAATAAAAAATTTAGCCTTGGTTTTGCTTCAGTTATCCAAACTGAGGCCACAACCCTTGTGGCTAAAGGCTTTAAACTCGGTTGTTGAGAATCGAGGTTAAAATTAGATTTAGCTTTGGTTAAAGGTAACTGAGGTTAAAATTTGGATTTAGCCTTATTTCGAGACAACCAAAGCAAGAAAGGCTTCTTTAACTTCACTTGAAGAACTGAGGCTATAAAAGTAATTTTAGCCTCGGTTGCTAAAACTGAGACTAAAGCCTTTAGCAACGACAGTTCTAACCTCGGTTTGGATAACTGAGGCTAAAGGCTTTAGCCTCAGTTTTTTACTTTTTTAGCCACGGTTTTGAACCGAGGCTAAAGCCCCCTTTTCTTGTACTTTTTAAAATTATCGTATTTATGGTGCTTCCACTTACAATCTTATAACTGAACTTGATGCTATACCTATGGATACATTTGCAATCTTCTTATTACCATTCTCTTCCTTATTTGCCCCTGAAGATTTCACCAAATTTAGAAGATTGATCTAGTATTGCAACCATCACAACACCTTGCATTTTTTATAAAGGTGGACTCCACCACCTGTAGTTTTGTTGATAGAAAAAATAATAGTTTAATTAATCACAACACACCTCATGCTATATCCCAACTTCCTGCTATTACAACACCATGTTGTGTTGCATCGATGTAATAAGAGAGTATGCTTGTTTCAAATGAGTTTAGGATGAAAGGTAATCTCAACGTCTACAAAGGTGAATACAACAAAGTTGTCGAAGGATGTAAGAATGAGCTAGAGGAACATGGAGCAGTGACTATGCCAACATGGGAGACAATCTAAAGATGGTGAACATTCTTCAAATCAAGCTTAAAACTCAAAAAAACATAAAATAAAAAAATAAATAAAGCTAACAGTGAAGTGTGAACTGACAGTGGGGTGTAGTAACAAGCTAACAACAACAACAAAACTTAAAACTCAACAATATTTACATTAAACTCAAGCCATTTTTCTATTTGTGTAACCGATGATTCTTATCATACATGTGTCCCACTTAATGAGCTACACATCTTGATTATTCGGACCGTGCATGTTTATATTATAGCCCGTTGGTTAGAAGGCATGGATGTCGTACACTTGTTCCATGATCAGTGATGTTCAACTAAAAGGATTATTAGATACTGGCTAAAATAATGGTAAATAGACTATGCTTATTGCATCTATTGTGTAGCCCTCCTGAAAAATGGCTTAAAACTCATGCATTGTCATACTCTTAATAAAATTTAGGGGTAGATTTTTTATTTTTTATTTTTTTTTGGAAAATGTTGACCAAAATTATCATTAAGTGGGCCATCTAATCATTTTGACTTGGATACATGATGATCTGTCTATTTAAACACCAATCCACACCATGGATGATTCATCTAACACTACAACAAAAATATGTAATACCGGCACTTTGGTGTATCATGCAGCAGCGCTATTTAAAAGCGGGCCACGGATGTTTCTGGGTAAAAATAAAAACAGGATGCGATTTTTATTTTGCTCCCAGCTCTCTCTCTCTCTCTCCCGACTCTCTCTCTCTCTCTCTCTCCCTCTCTCACCCGACGACTCTCTCTCTCTCCCCAAATTCTCAACTTCTTCCTACCCCCGACTCTCTCTCTCGCGCAAGTTGCCATTAATTTCAGGGCTTAGATGAAGATATGAAATAGGTAAGAGTCTAGATTTCATCAATTTCAACCTTAGTGATTTCCTAATTAGGGATTTACAATGTTAAAACCCTAATTAGGGATTTTTCTGGTTTTTGGAGTCGAGGAATGGTCGAATTAGGGTTTCGAAAAGCTACATTCCTGTGGTAAGCTTCAAATCTCCGAGGAACTCTCTCTCTCTCTCTCTCTCTCTCTCTCTCTCTCTCTCTTCTTATTTTCTAAGATCGTGTGGTTTTCGATTTTGTTCGCTGGCTTTCTTTCTAGTGTTTATGGTTTGATTACGGTGTTCATCACTCTCTCTCTCTCTTCCATGATTCTCTGATACTGCATTGGAGAGGTGAATTTTGGTGGTTTTTTTTTCTCTGATTAGGGGATTTTAGCGAGATCTAGTGGATTGAAATTGTTCTGAACAAAATGCCACTAATTAGGATGAATGCACAAATCGATTGCAGATTAGCCATTTAACAGAAAGACACGGGCGTTGATGTCAGAAATCTGATGCAGATTAGCCATTTAAAGGATGAATGCACAGATATGATGCTGAAAAAATTAGCTTAGTTTTCCATGAGAAGAAAACAGAATAACCACGAGATGCATCTATCAAGTATATCAGAAAAAAAAATACCATAATTCACAACAAAGCATGAATCAAACAAAATAAACTTGAGAATACATAAATAAACAGAACGACACAAGGATTGATGTCCTCAGAACTCTAATAGTAGTGAAAGAACAAATTACTGAGAAATCTGAAATTGTGTGCAATGATGAAACACTATTTTATGGAACTGGCACATATTAAAAAATGAATCCTGAAATTAAAGATATGCGATTTTGCGACCGCGAGTAAAAGTCATTGTAAAAGCACCACCTGAACATCAACATGGACAGCCACATTCCATTCAGTTATATAGGCTTCCTGTAACAGGGTAGTAGGAAATTCACATCCCCAATTTTCCAGCTCTTGAATACCAATTCCACAAAAACATTTAGCCATGCTAGTACAAACCAACTATAAAATCAGAAAGTACCATACTAGACAATACAATAACATTTCATTAGCCAAAAAACAAACATTGGATCAACTTGATTCTTGTGCTAGGGCATCAATTTAGTGGTGCCATTTTGATGGATGGACGGGATCTCAGAACTATAGTGCAATGCTGCCACATATGTGGCATGTTCATGAGCTTCATTGTACATGCATGGCTGTAGCAAAGCTCTCAACCAAATGTCAATTTGTGGATACTTGTAAATGTGAGCTTATTATTGGGATTACTACGATTTTTTTAAGGCATGAAATGGGCTCTATCTAGAAGTGCATCTATCACTTCTCTGTAGAGAGTACTTATCTCTTGTTGACATCAGTTATCCTTGTTCAAGAGCATGGGTGAAGGGGATAGTCAGTATTTGGTGGGCAAATTGATTGTGGAACTTTTTTTTTTAATATAGGGCAGTATAGAGTGAGCTATGTTCAGTCCAAATCGAGATAGTTAGGTTTTTTAATAACTGTTTTGAAAGATGTGTTCAGGTTGGATTATATATTCCTACTTGCTGAAAATTAGTTTTCTAGGCTATTTTGGTTAATAATCTTGTTCTCGACTTTGCATCGAATTAAACCACATGCTCCATCATTCATGCAGGCCCCCATCACTTTCTTTGAGTTCCATTCCTGCGAATGTACTCCATAGGCATATACTTCATTAAGAATTAAACCACATGCTCCATCATTTTTGTTTTTGTTTTCGAGGGGAAACTGCTTCAAGTGTGACCACTTTGGCTATAGCTATGTTCTTGTTGTAACTCATTAATGTTTTATGCTTTTTTGATACCTCGCTAAAGCAATTTCTAATATAACATTGATGATAATTTGTGCTTTATTTTCTTTGCAGTCAGCGTAAGTGAAATTGAAGCATTGTATGAGCTTTTTAAGAAGATCAGCAATATTGTATGTTCTTCAAAAAATAAGTAGACCTGCTACTCTGTCATTGCAGGAAGAGTTCCAATTGGCCTTGTTCCGTCTAATGTTGCATGCTAGTATTGGGATTTCCCATGTTGCTCTATTTGTCGAAACCCCATCTTTTTTCCCTTGTCACTCCTACGTGAAATAATAAAATGCTATGCTTTAGTTTATTTATATAATAACATGTGAATTGTGAAAGAATTCTCAAAATAAATAATGAATATTTACCTGAAATAACTTTTTATATGTTGAAGAAGTTTCACAAAATAAAAGGTAACAATAGGTAAATGCAAACATAAAATTGTTTCTAGAACATGCTAGAAGTAGAGGTGGATACTCACAATCTCAAGGAGTTTTATCTGTTTTTGTCTCTTATGCATTCATGCAAATTTGATTAATTTACAGTTTATAGCTTAGTAGAATTGGCCATTCAAAGTGGACCTGAAATAAAGCAGGTATCTTTAAAGTAAGTTTTCTTATTTATTGTTTTTTAGTTGTTTGAGAATTAGTAACAACGTTTACTATGATTGATATTTCTGTTAGGTTGATACTCATTTTTAGGATTTGTATTATGCTCATGAGTTTCTTCTCTTTTGAGTCATCTATTGAGAATTCATTTTCAAAATACACCGTAGTAGTGTCCAAGCATTTATTTTGAAAGAAATATTAAGAAGTGGTAGCAATTCTCTGTCAAAAGCAGAATTAATGGAAGCTGTGTCAAGGTATCTTGGTCAAAGGAATTTTTGTTTTTCTTTTGTCTAAATATGCTTATTTTTGTTTTTAAATAATTAATTTGTTCCTTTCTTGTTCCCATCTTTTTTTTTTTTTTTTTTTTTTGTGCTTGGACTAAAGAGGACCTTCTCGAGGAACAAAATCAAGAGTTGGCCACCTAACGGTATGTATTTGTTTTATGAAGCTTAAGTTGTATGACAAAATGTATATCATTGCACACCATGTATATTTGTATGTATTTTACATCTACGGCCATTATAGCCATATCGGATGTGGGATCTTTCAATGGCATTATAGGCTCTGCCTACTTTAAAAAAAACAACCCCACGGTTGGGAGATATATCCGCCCTTGATTTTGATAAAGATAGTAAACATGTTTAGGTAGAAGGCCCAATGAAACAAGTCTATTTAATTTTTTAACAAAGGCATTTAATGTGTCAAGAATCATAGACAAACAAGATATGTGCCCAAGTACAAAACAGAAATTGAAACATGCATGTGTTACACAGTTACACAAACAGAAGCCTCACACCATCAATTGAAGCTCATGCAACTCATTTTGCGTGAGTTTTGGAAACCGTACTTGAGTTTTAACAAGGGAACCATAACATTGAAAAGGTTTTCAAACTTCCAAAATTGTAACTTGAAAAACTTATTTTAGGCTATACACTCTATTGACAGTTAAATGAGTTAAAACAAAATCTGAGGGTCAGAACTTGATAAACTCTTGTTCATGAGATTCCCCATGTCTTTATCATATTGGAACAATTGAAGACATTTGATATCTAAATTCATTTAATTCTAGAACATGCTAGAAGTAGAGGTGGTTTAAACACAGATCACGAAGAGATTAGCGAGATCATGTAAAATAACATCCGTGGAAAATACTATACAACCGAATCAGTTCTGTACTTCAATGATGATGATGATGATTATAATATTTTGGTAGAGAGTTGACCATGAATGTTCACTTCATTGGAGGTAGACCAATGACCTCATGTTTTGCATCTCTTGTTGTTGCCGTTGCAATGCTTTTACATTCATTTTGGTGTTTTCACGTTCTATGGCGCTTCTTTGGTCAGGTATTTCTTCTTGGAGTTGTTGTTAAACTTGGGGCGACTATTGTGACTTATCTCCTGCTTGTTGTGAAGGTAACTGATTTTGCCTTGTCTTTCAGCCATTTACCACATGATGCAACTTTTTCCATGTGTTTGTATTTTTAGTTTTAAATTTTTTCTGCTTGCTTCAATGATAATATGTGGATGTATTTATGTGGTATGAGCAATTTTCTTGTAATGGTTGTGATTTTTTTTTTCTCCTCCTGCTTCATTATCTAATTCATTATGTAATATTGCATTGCAGAGGTTTATGCATCCTGTTGGTGGAATCTATTTCTGTGTGTGTGTGTGGTGTGTGTGTGTGTGTGTGTGTGTGTGTTTTCTTTCTAGGGGATATGTGTTTCATATTGGTTCCCCTTAAATATGTGATTCCGCAACACACTCTTCAGTGATGTCCACATGGTGTCATCCAAATGCAAAATAGCAGCATCAACGGATAGCCCCGTCCATGACTCAACTTAAATGTCGGGAGAAATTTAAACATCATAGTTAGTGTAGGATGTTGTTGTACTAAGCAGTTGATGTTCTGTGAACATTCAGCAAACTTAGAATCCACAGTCATGTTTATAATAAATTTACCTGTTATCCCCTTTAGTAGTTTGGTTTGATGTTTGTGTTTTACTGGTCCTTCAATTTAACAATGTCGAATTGTCTCAGTCTATTAAATATTGATTAATATTCTCTGTGTGCTGACAGAATACATACAAGCAAGCCTTTATATCCATTGGTAGAAAGGCAATTTGATGTGATTTTAGGGGATCATTTTGAGCAGGATGGCCTCTAAAATCCAAACAGAATCATGGAAGATGCCGCAGTTCTGGATTGAGAGTATGTTTAGTACCCTTAGGCTATTATAAGTGTGTTTGATGGCCCGTACTGCTGATATGGTGGGGCCCACCCTAGATGGTCCCTACCCTGGAAAAACCCTTGGATTGGAGGATCTTAGTCATCCAGTCTTTGGCCTTTTGTCAGTGACATATGAGCGGCTGTTGCATTTCTTAACTGTCAATTTGCAGGCCCATCAATTAAAGGTTAGGTTTCTTCCACCAGGGAGATGGTTTCGGCACATTCCATCTGCAGTAGGGTTCATCAAATCGACAGCCTGCATGACTTAACCATGGGGCCCACTTGAGCAAACTGAGGACCTGAGGATACTACACATCCCCTCTGAGGATCGTGTAATTCCCTGGAGAATTCCTCCATGAGAGATTGAAGAGATGGTTTGTCACATGCAAATGTACATGCATGTTAGAGGCCATTTATCAGGTTGGTCCCACTGTGAACATGACCTAGCCCAGGAACCAGGCCAATCCATCCATCAAATGGTTATTTATGATTAGAGAAAGATGACAATGTTCAACATTTGTTATGCACTTCTATCTCACCTGATCGATGGACAAGGCTGGGTTCTTTGGCCATGGCATATTCACAATGGACCTACATGATGAGTTGCCCAAATCTCTCACACTTGTGCCCTAATTGTCAAATAGTGAATTTTATTTTGTAGGATGTGATTAGAGTTCTTCGTACAAGTATCGTGAAACCCAAGGTTACTATTGCTAAAAGAATTGTTTTGAGCAAGGATCCGCTCACAAAAGTAGGGGGGCATGAACTTGGAATTGGTTTTTGGGAAGAATTAATTCATGTGGCAATAGTACGGGAGGAGGTTTTGATAAGACCTTATGGACGGTATAAAACAATTGGGGATGCTATTGGAACGAGTATTGTTTGGCCCTCTATTATGTGTAAGGGCAGATTTTTTTCTGCCATATACAATAGAATTTCTTATACAAGATTGCGAGTACTAATTAATTTCTTTTTATTGTTTTGTTTTGCAGGTTTAAGGAGAGATGGATTGAGCTAAATGAAAAGATCTCTCTCTCTCTCTCTTGTAAATGTTTTTTTAAGGAGAATAGAAACATGGCCTAATTGGGTTGAAGAAATTAGGCAAATCTTCTAAGTCTTGATCATTTGTGAAGTTTCATTCTCACCGTATTCTTAGTTTGTGAAATTAGGCTAACACACATTCGTAGTCCCACCATATGGTATCATATTCAGAGTTTGTTTAGCTGATCTTCAGTAAGCACATTTAGTTTTCTTGTGATGAAAATTCTGGTTATTTGCTATCTTTGCATGGCTTTAGAAGTTGTGGTATCATAACACAACTTCTTGTTGTTTTATTATTAATAAAGGTCTTGACTTCATTATTATATCTTTATGTTGGTTCTTACTGCATTTTGTAGTTTATTGTTTTCTTTCTTACTATTGTTAGGATGTATGCTCACTATTTGGTAATCTTATTCCATTATAACAAATGTCCTGCATTGAAACTCATGTCAACATCATGGTCTTTGGTCATTGGGCTCGTTGACTGAATGCAAGTTATTCTCTTAGTTTGTCACTCTTGTGCTTGTCTTGTGGCTATTCTCAATGTCCATGATCTCCCAAGTATAATTGCTCATTGAGATCATGGATAAGGCTTAGATGATGGCATTGCTCAGCAATTTGGCTTACGTACATTTTTGGGTTTCAATTATTGTTCTTTTTTTCACTTGATAGACAGCTTGAATATCGCATCAGTTGGAGTAGGGTCTATTATACTAGATGATTTTAATTCTCATGAATCTGTCCATCTTGACAATTTTGAGTAAATCATACATTGTGACAAGTCGGAATGCAAGTTTTTCTTTGTTTTGCTGACTTGATGAACATAATTGAGGAGTCTTCATTTGGGATTTTTTTTCCTTTTCATTTTCTGCATTGCAGAAACATTCATCAATTATGGAGTATCCAACATAAGATCACATCATTCATTCCTAATGTTGGATTACAGGTAACTTAATGATGGTTTCTCTCTTATTCATCTGATTTCAACAACATTGTTGCATTAGAACTCATTGCAGGAATAGGTGGCAACTACCTTATATAGTCAATGTTATTTATGGTCTACCATACACAACAACTTTTTTTTTTTTGAAGAACAACCATCTCTTTCTTCTTACAGTGAAGATCTGTGTCATAGTTAATGTAGTTGCATTTGATTACTCTTTTAATGATGTTCAGATGAAAAACTTATTTTGATGAATTTGATATTAACGTACATGGCTCGTTTTGTCAAAACAACCAACTATATGCTCGTAGGCACTTTTTGTTTCCTCTTTGAGTATTGAGGAATACAATGAACGCGTGATGGCAATAGTATGCTATGAAGCACAGGCAACTCTTGTTCTTTCCATGTTTCTTTACAACATTAATAGGAGGGCATTTTCCTTTTTTAGCGTGTTTTTTGAGCCAGTGTTAGATGATGGAAGCCAAGCAAAGGAGAACAACTACATTTATGTAAGTATTGTTGTGTTATTCTTGGTACATATTTGTAGTATTATAAGTCTTAAGCTCCATTTGGTCATCACATAAATCTTTAAGAATATAATTTTTTTTCAAACTAAATGGATCTTAAGCCCTTTTTTAACTCCACCAATGCAACCGCTTGCATTGCTAGTCCCAAGCCCGGGTAAAGGAGGAGGGAGAAAGGCATGAGTGTCGCAAAGTCAATAGCAGAGGAAGCTGGTAATTACACTTGACTATCTCATTTTTTTTTCATTAGGTGTCGTTTGGCTGCGTGGATTTGGATTCTAACTTACTAGATTTCATCTCATGCATAGTTCTCACCATTGTGATTAAATAAGGATTATATTTTACTTTGTTCAAATGTTGAGTTGATTCAAAAGAGCAAGGATAAAAGGTATCTAAAGAAATATTTGATGTCATCTCATTCACATTGCAGGGAAGATTAGATATGTGAAATGGATGCTTAGGATTGCTAGTGTTCATGGAAATAAAGCATTGTTGCGTTTCCTTAAATCAGTTGAGGTAAAGATGTTATTAGTTCTCTGTTAATTTTCACTAGAGGAACATTGTTGTGGCATACATGTCATGGAGTTCCATGATGCGGCTACCGAAACATGTCACATGTGGCACTAACATATGGTGATCATGGCCATTGAATTTGTGCTACACCATATGGATGGGCCATATCCCGAAATTGAGGTGATTTGTGTTATCCACCTGAATAGTGGCCCAACAAGCTATGGTTTTCCTAAAATAGAGTAATGACCCATATTCAATAGGGAAAACACCATGAAACTAGATGTCAGAGTTTTGTATATCACTGAGATTTTTGGCCTATGGTGCATCCATTTGGTGCCCACTAGATCAACAGTCATGATTGCTCCATGTGTTTACCACCTGTACAGTGATGAGGAATTCATACATTTTTCCTAAACGACTACATTGGATATGGAAAATTGGTGAACTTTTTTACAGCCTATTATTTTTTCATAAAATGTGTTGCCCACCTGATGACTAGACCAAGGCTAGTTTTTAGACAGCACATAGATGGTGGATGAGTAGTTCGTACTTTGTACTAGTTGAAGGGTGCAGATCTGCACACATGTTGTATTGGCATGAAGGTGTTGGATTTGAAATTATATTTTGGTACAAGCTGCTTTCATATTCTGTTTTATGTATCTACTTCTTGTCATCAGATTGGATCGGTACACATGTTGTATTGGCTTAATGTTTGTTTTCTTGCATTTGAACTCATAGGTTTCCTTTCCGAGAGGCCAGATCTAAAGACTGCCATTCTAGAAGAGCAACCATTTTTGTTGAAAAGGTATGTTGAATCAACACAAAAGACCCCAAGTTGTAATTTCTTACAAAGGCATTGGTGAAGTTACTTTAGATGCTTACTATATTTGTCATTCTGTCTTTTATATTTTCACTTTCGGATATTGTTTTTGTTTTTGTTTTTAATGTTATCGAGAAACTGAAGAGAAGACCCTTCAAAATGGTGTTGAATCTCTACTTTGGTGAGGGGTGTGGATGCCTATGCACTAGAATCGAGTGGGATGTTGATTTCCAGGTGAGAAGTTGGTAGCTAATATGACCCTTCAAAGTTGGTAACAGATTTTGCAATTTATCATCTAGTAGCACTGATTGTTTGAATATCTTGCTTCCATATCAAGATTTCTCATTTTTCTGTACCCTCTTTTTTTTTTTTTTTTTTTTTTTTTTTTTTTTTTTTTTGTGTGTGATTTTCACTATTGATAAGGATATTAATTCATATACAAAAAGGATTGGATTAATCCTTCTAAGTTTAGTTTAGTTCAGCTTTTTTTTTTTTTTTTTTTTTTTTTTTTTTTTTTTTTGTGGTTTGAATGACTTTGAAACTGTAGGATTCCTATGAGGATCTATTTGAGGAGCTGAGAAAGGAGCCTTAATGTTTCTGTTTGTTAACCTTTTGCAACAAAAACTAACTCACCTTATATTAGAGGTTTGTTTTTGGAGATTTCTCCTTATCTTTCCAGTTCATTTATGCTCCACGTAATTACCACGCTCATCTCATTATCTTCAAAAGTTGGAAGAAATAGTGGATTGTGAATTGAAAAGGCCTCAGTTTTATAGTTATTGTTGGTCCCAAGAATCAATAAAAGAACTTCCAAATGATAGTGTAGAAGAAAATTTATCTTGCCATAGTATCTAGAATTGTATTAATTAGCAAATCCTACAGATTGTATATAGAAGAAAATTTACCTTGCTAGGATCATTGCTTGGATTGGCACCATTGCATATCAGTCATATCCCAGGACTTTCTCCATTTGCAAACCTTAAAAAAAAAAAAAAAAAAAAAAAAAAAAAAAAACCTTCCCCGCTTTTATATATATATATATATATATATATATATATATATATATATATATATATATATATATATATATATATATATATATAATCGGTTGGACTTGGTGGCTCTAATGAGTCTGTTGTTCTTCAACACTTCCAACCTTGGTGACTATTAAACCTGTTTGACTTTGCTTTTTGGTAGGTAACTAACTTGGGACCTATAAAACTTAAAAATAAGGTGTTACATTGTCTTCTCTTGTTTCCCTTAGAAAGGAGTGTGTGTGTGTGTGTGTGTGTGTCACTCTCTCACAAAGCATGACCATTATGAAACAATCACACCCCACAACAAAAAAAAAAAAGAGAGAGAGAGAGAGAGAGAGAGAGAGAGAGAGAGAGAAAGAAAAAGAAAAAAGGAATGAATATGCAACTCTTTCACAGCACGGCATGCACATCCATCACTTTCCATGTACTGCTGTAGATGTAATAAATTCTATGGTGGGCCATCACATGGACCAATCATGATGCAGAAAAACTTAATTTTCTACTTGTGGCAAGCAGAGGATCCAGATTCATTTTTCAATGCTAACTTCTAGTGCTGAACAGGACTACACTTAGCTGACTCTGAGCCACATGTCAGATGAATTGTCAGTCCATGGGAATGACTGAGGTTTTGAACTTTTGATTTATTCATAGAAGAGAAATGCTCCAATGCTCATAGTTGGACACTTGGACAGTCCAATCCATTGATTTAAACTGTTAATAAGTCCATAGATCATTCTCATGGGCTAACATGAAAACATCACACTGATTTGCAAATATTAACCATTTGATCTGCAAATAGCACTGATTTTCTGCATTTGCGTGTTTTTGTGGATTGTGACATGTAACAAACTACTCATGAAATTCCTGCAAATCCATGTACTGAAAAAGAGTACAGGGAAGATTTTCTGTTTCTTCGCTTTACCTCTCTGTCTCTCTCTCTTTTAATTTTTTTCTGTTTTCGATGCCAAGAGCTGCAAATGCATAAGATACTTAGAAGGCAATGGTAAGATACTTAAACCTTATATCTACCTCATTTTTTTTTCTTGTGTGCAGGATTTTAATCAATTGTGCCTGAATTTAGTCCTACAAGCACTTCGGCCTTTTGACGCCACTCGTGATAGAGTAGACCATATAGAGGATTTGTTTTTATTTATTTATTCGAGACCATTTTTAATTTTTTGTAATAAATATTATATTTTTTTTATTATGGATTAATATAAATTTTGTTTAATATTTAGTTTTAATTGTATTGCATCATTTTTTTTTTGTTTCAAATATTTAAAAAAAATGCAGGTTTTTCAATTGAATTATTTATAATAAAAAAAATATTACTGGCCTATCGGGGCCTTTCAAATCTATAAAGAGATTTATCACACTGTTCAGAAACAGTTCTTTTAGTGGCGTATGGAGAGAACTCACAGGTGCTTTTTAGTCTTTCGCGGCGCTTCTGCCAGAAATAGCAGCACCCACAAAAGCGTCGCTAAAATTAGAGCGAGCGCGGCCAAATATTTTACAGTTAGCGGTGCTCCGACAAGCGCCACCTAAAGTGTATTGGCGCCGCTAACTCCTTTAGCGACACCCCCATTAATCGGTGCTTGTGTAGCGCCAAGAAATCAAACAGCGGCGCTTTAAGGGGATTTTTTAAGCGCCGGTAAAAATACCTCTTCTTGTAGTGTAAACCATCTAAACTAATGTTTGACATTTGAATTGAGGTTTGAGCCATTGAAAGTTACCAAAAGAATAGATCACTTAGATCCTCGAAATTGATTTGTTTAACGAGTGACCCATCTAATTTGAACCATTCATTTTATTTCTCTTGTCATTAGCTTTGAAATAATATGACTAATTTCATGATTTTATCCTAAGTATAACTCATGATCTTAGGCCTAGAGTATGAATGACCATGATTTATTAAATTTCTAACTTGATCTAGTGGACACATGTAATTGAATTATGACAATATGTTTGTATTGCTTAGATCTACGAAACTAATTGATTAGATCTTATATAAAATATGTGAAATAATGATCATCATGTTCATGTGCATGGCCCATTATCATGGCCATGGAATTTGTCATCCATCATCCATCATGTATTTTTGGTTTAACAAAATATTTTTCTCTAAGCATGAGCACGAAGATGACACTCTCTGATCGGGTTAGATCACACCCAGTTGGTATCTACAACCATGGCATACACACACATATCTGTACTCTCACCCATGGGAATGAGAGAGTATTCTTGTTAGATGCACCCTCAGTCATGTTAATGGTTGAGATCCATATCTCCTTAACTAGCTAGCTCTGGACCGTGGAATAAAGTTTAGGTCAAGCGTATCATCTAACTTGAGGCAATGAACGCTTTGGATCTTGTGATCGGTGCACGTGGAAACCCCATTAAAAAGGAATGTATATAAACTAAGATCACTACCTATCCTACCTCAGCTCTGAAAATCTCTCCATCACCATAATTCCACCGAGAGAATCTATGAGGAGAGAGTTTGCTCACGTCCTTGCCACTTTCCATGTAAACTTTGTGCAGAGATAAAAAGGAGAGATCTAGGAAACCCCACTTCGCCATCAAGAGATCCGGACCGTTTAACCTCTCCTCTTAACAACAGTAAGATATCATTCCAATTGATCTTTTTAAAAAATCATTGGCTAGATATGTCGGATCTGTATAATTGAAAAAATGTACATGGAGGTTGCACCAACATCAAGTGGACCACGCCAACCAAGTGGCAGCCGTGTGGACCACCACACGCTGGCCACGTGGCCAGACGTATGGACCCACACGCCGTCCATGTGGGCAGTCGTGTGTGCCCCACATGCTGTCCATGTGGGCAGTGTAGTGAGCTCCATACCCTGCAACGTGTGCAGCCCTTTAGGGTTATTGCCACATCAGTGGTGGGCCTCATGTGGACCCCATCTTTTCACATGGTGGAACCTCGCTCGTCGTTTGATCTTAATCTTTTGATGCTTGTTTTGTAGAGAATGTAATCTATGTTAAATCCATGATTTCCAAATTTGGATATAATCCCGTAAAAAGGACAGCCCATGACCGTCAATAACAAGGACGGTTATAGACCGTCTCTTATGACCTGGAAAAGGACGGTCATCGACCGTCTCTTATGAACCTGGAAAGGACGGTCGTGAACCGTCCTTTAAAAGGACGGTCTTCAACCGTCTCATATTTGCATATACACCTATTCATATCATATTCTTCCTAATATACACATGTTACAATATTGTATTCTTCCTGATATACACCTGTTATATAATATATTTCATTATATTCACATTCACATTCATCTAAACCCAAACTACGTAAATCTATCGAAACAAAAACTACATTCATCCAAACATAAACTACATCCATCCAAACAAAAACTACATTCATCCAAACATAAACTACATCCATCCAAACAAAAACAATATACACCTGTTACAATATCATGTTCTTCCTAATATACACCTGTTACAACATCGTATTCTTCCTGATATACACCTGTTATATAATATATTTCATCATATTCACATTCACATCCATCTAAACCCAAACTACATAAATCCATCCAAACATAAACTACATTCATCCAAACATAAACAATATTCTTATCCACATTACATTCATCCATACATAAATACGCTCACACCAACCCTACAAAACTCCAAATCATGAGCCAAAATACCAAACAATTTCTCATCCAACAAAAACCAAGACTAAATCATAATATTCATATTCTATAGAGACTCCCAAGGTGAAGAATTACCTATAGAATATGATGCGATGAGGCTTCTGTCCCGTTGCTTGCCTAAATGCAATCAGTTGTTTTCTGCCACATACCATAGATATTCTTTAAACATTGAATTCAAACACTTGCACCAAAGATCATACAAAAACAGAGGAGAAAAAGACTTACCGGATCATCCCTTTGTTCATAGAACCTCTCTGAGGATCCTATACAACTTGAAAAAGATCTCTTATCAACTCCTGCCGATGCGACTGTGCCGAGAACAACTTCAAAAGAGGCAAAAAAAAAAACACATCAGACATTCAAAGTTCAACCACTTCAAAGAATCACAAACCTTGATATTAATTTTTAAGGCAACATTTTCGAGATACTATTTATTGACTCTGGATGTCTGTCTCGGTTAGCAACACTGCGACACTATGCCCAACTCCGTTTCGCAAACACGTTTTATCTTTCCTGCAAAATCAGAAAATAAAATGCTTTAGTTGATTCATTCCATCTCTCTAGGATTTAGGGTCTTGTTTGTACTCACCATATGAACAACTCATGTTAAGTAAAATGATAATAAGCAATTGGAGATGTTTCTTCTTATCTCCACTTTGTAGGTTTTCAGTGGCTTATTTGTGTACATCCATCAGAGCCATCTCAATCCTATTAGGGCGATCGATTTTAGGTTTAGGTTTTAGGCTTAGGTTTAGGTTATAAGTGCAGGTTATAGGTTTAGGTTTAGGTTTAGGTTAGGTTATAGATTAAGGTTTAGGGAATTGAGAATAGGTTAAGGTTTAGGTTTAGAAAATCGGGTTCGGGTTCGGGATCGGGGTTTAGGTTTAGGTTTTGAGGTTTAGGTTTAGGTTAGGGAGTTGAGATTAGGATTAGGTGTAGGTTTAGGTTTAGGGATTTGAAAATACATTTAGATTATTGGTTTAGGTTAAGGTTTAGGTTTAGGTTTAGGTTATAAGCTATAGGTTTAGGAAATTGAGAATAGGTTAAGGTTTAGGTTTAGAAAATCGGGTTCGAGTTCAGGATCGGGTTTAGGTTTGGGTTTTCAAGTTTAGGTTAAGGTTTAGGTTAGGGAGTTGAGATTATGATTAGGTGTAGGTTTAAGTTTAGGGATTTGAGAATACATTTAGTTTTAGGTTTAGGTTTGGGTTTTAGGTTATAGGTTAAGGTTAGGCTATATGTTATAAGTTTAGGTTATAGGTTATACGTTAAGGTTTTAGGCCATAGGTTTTGGTTTAGGTTAAGGTTATAGGTTTAGGTTTAGGTTAAGGATTTGGTTTAGGTTTAGGTTAAGGTTTACGGTTAGGTTATAAGCTATAGGTTTAGGGAATTGAGAATAGGTAAAGGTTTAGGTTTAGAAATGGGTTCGGGTTCGGGATCGGGTATAGGTTTGGGTTTTTAAGTTTAGGTTTAGGTTTAGGTTAGGGAGTTGAGATTAGGAATAGGTGTAGGTTTAAGTTTAGGGATTTGAGAATACATTTAGGTTTTAGGTTTAAGTTTTTAAGGTTTAGGTTATAAGTTATAGGTTTAGGGAATTGAGAATAGGTTAAGGTTTAGGGGAAAGGAAATCGGGTTCGGGTTAGGGATCTGGTTTCGGTTTGCATTTTCAAGTTTAGGTTTATGTTTAGGTTAGTGGAGTTGAGATTAGAATTAGATGTAGGTTTAGGTTTGGGGATTTGAGAATACATTTATGTTTTAGGTTTAGGTTTAGGTTATAGGTTTAGGTTTAGGTTTAGGTTTAGGTTTAGGGAAATGAGAATAGGTTAAGGTTTAGGTCGGGAAATCGGGTTCGGGTTCGGGTTCGGGATCGGGATCGGGTTTATGTTTGGGTTTTTAAGTTTAGGTTTAGGTTTAGGTTAGGGAGTTGAGATTAGGATTAGGTGTAGGTTTAGGGATTTGATAATACATTTAGGTTTTAGGTTTATGTTTAGGTTTAAGTTATAGGTTAGGTTATAGGTTATAGGTTTAGGTTTAGGTTATATGCTATAGGTATAGGGAATTGAGAATGGGATAAGGTTTAGGTTTAGGAAATCGTGTTTGGGTTCAGGATCGGGTTTAGGTTTGGGTTTTCAAGTTTAAGTTTAGGTTAGGGAGTTGAGATTAGGATTAGGTGTAGGTTTAGGTTTAGGGATTTGAGAATACATTTAGATTATGGTTTAGGTTTAGGTTATAGGTTATAGGTTTAGGTTTAGGTTAAGGTTTAGGTTTAGGTATAGGTTTAGGTTATAAGCTATAGCTTTAGGGATTTGAGAATAGGTTAAGGTTTAGGTTTAGGAAATCGAGTTGGGTTCGGGATAGGGTTTAGGTTTAGGTTAGGGAGTTGAGATTAGGATTAGGTGTAGGTTTAGGTTTAGGGATTTGAGAATACATTTAGTTTTAGGTTTCAGGTTATAGGTTAAGGTTTAGGTTAAGGTTAGGTTATAGGTTATAGGTTAAGGTTATAGGTCATAGGTTTTGGTTTAGGTTAAGGTTTTGGTTTTGGTTTAGGTTAAGGTTTTGGTTTAGTTTAGGGAATTGAGAATAGGTAAAGGTTTAGGTTTAGAAATTGGGTTCGGGTTCTGGATCGGGTTTAGGTTTGGGTTTTCAAGTTTAGGTTTAGGTTTAGGTTAGGGAGTTGAGATTATGATTAGGTGTAGGTTTAGGTTTAGGGATTTAAGAATACATTTAGTTTTAGGTTTAGGTTTAGGTTTTAGGTTATAGGTTAAGGTTTAGTTTAAGGTTAGGTTATAGGTTATAAGTTTAGGTTATAGGTTATAGGTTAAGGTTTTAGGTCATAGGTTTTGGTTTAGGTTAAGGTTATAGGTTTAGGTTAAGGTTTTGGTTTAGGTTTAGTTAGGTTAAGGTTTAGGTTTAGGTTTAGGTTATAAGTTATAGGTTTAGTTTGGAATTGAGAATAGGTAAAGGTTTAGGTTTAGAAATCGGGTTCGGGTTCGGGTTCTGGGTTCGGGGATCGGGTTTAGGTTTGGGTTTTCAAGTTTAGGTTTAGGTTTAGGTTAAGGAGTTGAGATTAGGATTAGGTGTAGGTTTAGGTTTAGGGATTTGAGAATACATACAGGTTTTAGGTTTATTTAGGTTAAGGTTATAGGTTTAGGTTAGGTTTAGGTTTAGGTTATAAAGTTATAGGGGAATTGAGAATAGGTTAAGGTTAGGTTTAGGAAATCGGGTTCGGGTTCGGGATTGGGTTTAGGTTTGGGTTTTCAAGTTTAGGTTTAGGTTTAGGTTAGAGAGTTGAGATTAGGATTAGGTGTAGGTTTAGGTTTAGGATTTGAGAATACATTTAGGTTTTAGGTCATAGGATTTGGTTTGGATTAAGGTTATAGGTTTAGGTTAAGGTTTAGGTTTAGGTTTAGGTTAAGGTTTAGGTTTAGGGAATTGAGAATAGATTAAGGTTTAGGTTTAGGAAATCGAGTTCGGGTTCGTGGATCGGGTTTAGGTTTGGGTTTTCAAGTTTGGGTTGAGGTTTAGATTAAGGTGAGATTAGGATTAGGAGGTGTAGGTGCAGGTTTAGGTTTAGGGATTTGAGAATACATTTAGGTTTTAGGTCATAGGTTTAGGTTTTAGGCTTAGGTTTAGGTTTAAGTTATAAGTGTAAGTTATAGGTTTAGGTTTAGGTTTAGGTTAGGTTATAGGTTAAGGTTTAGAAATTGAGAATTGGTTAAGGTTTAGGTTTAGGAAATCGAGTTCTGGTTCTGGGATCGGGTTTAGTTTGGGTTTTCAAGTTTAGGTTTAGGTTTAGGTTAGGGAATTGAGATTAGGATTAGGTGTAGGTTTAGGTTTAGGGATTTGAGAATATATTTAGGTTATAGGGTTTTGGTTTAGGTTATAGGTTATAGGTTTAGGTTTAGGTTACAGTGTTTTAAAATTTGAGAATAGGTTTAGGTTAAGGTCATAAGTTTAGGTTTAGGAAATCGGGATCGGTTTGTGTTCGGACTGGTTTAGTTTTGGGTTTTTAAGTTTAGGTTTAGGTTTAGGTTAGGGAGTTGAGATTAGGATTAGGTGTAGGTTTAGGTTTAGGTTAGGGAGTTGAGATTAGGATTAGGTATAGGTTTAGGTTTAGGGATTTGAGAATATGTTAAGGTTTAGGTATAGGAAATTGGGTTCAGTTCGAGATCGGGTTTACGTTTGAATTTTAGTTTAAGCTAAGTGTTTAGGGATTCGATTTGGGTTCGTGGATCGGGTTTAGGTTTGGGTTTTCAAGTTTAGGTCTAGGTTTAGGTTAAGGGAGTTAGATTAGAATTAGGTGTAGGTTTAAGTTTAGGGATTTGAGAATACATTAAGGTTTAGGTATAGGAAATCAAGTTCGGGTTCGAGATCGGGTTTATGTTTGGGTTTAGGTTAAGGGTTTAAGGATTCAAATTTGGGTTTGGGATCGGGTTTGGGTTTAGGTTTAGGTTTAGGTTTTACGTTTAGGTTAAGGTTATAGGTTTAGGTTATAGGTTTAGGTTTAGGTTATAAGTCCAGTTATAGGTTACGGTTTAGGGAATTGAGAATAGGTTAAGGTTTAGGTTTAGGAAATCGAGTTCGGTTCGGGTTTGTGTACGGATTTTGGTTTGGTTTTCAAGTTTAAGTTAGGTTAAGGAGGAGTAGATTAGGATTAGGGTTTAGGGTTTAGGGTTTGGGTTTAGGTTAGGGTGGAGTTGAGATTAGGATTAGGTGTAGGTTTAGGTTTAGAGATTTGCGAATACATTTAGGTTTTAGGTCATAGGTTTTGGTCTAGGTTAAAGTTATAGGTTTAGGTTTAAGTTAGGGAGTTGAGATTAGGATTAGGTGAAGGTTTAGGTTTAGGGATTTGAGAATAGGGTAAGGTTTAGGTTTAGGAATTGGGTTCTGTGTTCGCGATCGGGTTTAGGTTTGGGTTTTCAAGTTTAGGTTTAGGTTTTGGTTAGGGAGTTTAGATTAGATTAGGTGTAGGTTTAGGTTTAGAGATTTGAGAATAGGTTAAGGTTTAGGTTTAAGAAATCGGGTTCGGGTTCGAGATCAGTTTTAGGTTTGGGTTTTCAAGTTTAGGTTTAGGTTAGTTAGGAGTTGAGATTAGGATTAGGTGTAGGTTTAGGTTTAGAGATTTGAATACATTTAGGTTTTAGGTCATAGGTTTTAGTTTAGGTTAAGGTTATAGGTTTAGGTTTAGGTTTAGGTTTAGTTATAAGCTATAGGTTTAGGAATTGAGAATAGGTTAAGGTTTAGGTTTAAGAAATTGGGTTCGGGTTCGGGATCGGGTTTAGGTTTGGGTTTTCAAGTTTAGGTTTAGGTTTAGGTTAGGGAGTTGAGAATACATTTAGGTGTAGGTTTAGGAATACATTTAGGATTAGGTGTAGGTTTAGGTTTAGGGATTTAACAATACATTTAGGTTTTAGGTCACAGGTTTAGGTTTTAGGCTTAAGTTTAGGTTATAGGTTTAGGTTTAGGTTATAAGTGTAGGTTATAGGTTTAGGTTTAGGTTAGGTTATAGGTTAAGGTTTAGAGAATTGAGAATAGGTTAAGGTTTAGGTTTAGGAAATCGGGTTGGGCAAGGGATCGGGTTTAGCTTGGGTTTTCAAGTTAGGTTTAAGTTTAGGTTAGGGAGTTGAGGTAGATTAGGATAAGGTGTAGGTTTAGGTTTAGGGATTTGAGAATAGGTTAAGGTTTAGGTTTAGAATTCGGGTTGAGTTCTGGATTGGGTTTAGGTTTGGGTTTTCAAGTTTAGGTTTAGGTTTAGGTTAGGGAGTTGAGATTAGGATTAGGTGTAGGTTTAAGTTTAGAGATTTGAGAATACATTTAGGTTTTAGGTCATAGGATTTGGTTTAGGTTAAGGTTATAGGTTTAGGTTAAGGTTAAGGTTTAGGTTTAGGTTTAGGTTTAGTTTAGGTTATAAGCTATAGGTTTAGGGAATTGAGAATAAGTTAAGGTATAGGTTTAGGAAATCGGGTTCAGGATCGGGTTCGGGATCGGGTTTAGGTTTGGGTTTTCAAGTTTAGGTTTACGTTTAGGTTCGGGAGTTGAGATTAGGATTAGGTATAGGTTTAGGTTTAGAGATTTGAGAATACATTTAGGGCCCATTTGGACGGGTGGATTGGAAGGGATTGGATGGTATTAGAAGGGATTGAAAGTTCAATCCCGGGATTGGCAGGGCGTGCCAAACAGACCGAGTGATGTGATCCGGGGTATAACAATCCCACGGATCTTAAGACAATCCACTCACAACACCATCATTACCTTTAAATCCCATCCAATCACCCTAATCCGATCAAATTTGTCTGCAACGTGTTTGGCTCGAGGGATTGGAAGTGATTGGAAGGGATGGGCAGGTTTAATCCCGGGATTGGCCGGGCGTGTCAAACAGACTCGATATAGCAATCCGGGGATATAGCAATCTCATGGATCTTAAGACAATCCACTGACAACACCATCATTACCTTGAAATCCATGCCATCCACCCTAATACCATTCAATCCCTTCCAATCCACCCATCCAAATGGGCCCTTAGGTTTTAGGTCATAGGATTTGGTTTAGGTTAAGGTTATAGGTTTAGGTTTAGGTTTAGGTTATAAGCTAGAGGTTTAGGGAATTGAGAATAGGTTAGTTTTAGGTTTAGAAAATCGGGTTCGGATCGTTCTACAACACATCATGTGTGCTAAATGTTTAGGTTTGGGTTTTCAAGTTTAGGTTTAGGTTTAGGTTAGGGAGTTAAGATTAGGATTAGATGTAGGTTTAGGTTTAGAGATTTGAGAATACATTGAGGTTTTAGGTCATAGGATTTGGTTTAGGTTAAGGTTTATAGGTTTAGGTTATAGGTTTAGGTTTAGGTTATAAGTTATAGGTTTAGGGAAGGTGAGAATAGGTTAAGGTTTAGGTTTGGGAAATCGGGTTTAGATCGGGTTTAGGTTTGGGTTTTCAAGTTTAGGTTTAGGTTTAGGTTAGGAATTGAGATTAGGATTAGGTGTGGGTTTAGGTTAGGTTATAGGTTAAGGTTTAAGGATTTGAGAATAGTTTTAGGTTATAAGTAAGGTTTTAGGTTTAGGTATAGGCTTAAGTTATAAGTTATAGGTTATATGTTTAGGTTAAGGTTTAGGAATTTGGGTTCTGGGTTCGGGTTTGGATTTAGGTTTAGGTTATAGGATTTGGGATTTGAGAATAGTTTTAAGTAATAAGTATAGGTTTAGGTTAGGTTATAGGTTAAGGTTTAAGGATTTGAGAATAGTTTTATGTTATAAGTAAGGTTTTAGGTTTAGGTATAGGCTTAAGTTATAGGTTATAGGTTATATATTTAGGTTAAGGTTTAGGAATTCGGGTTCAGGTTCGGGTTTGGATTCGGGTTTAGGTTATAGGTTTTGGGATTTGAGAATAGTTTTAGGTTATAAGTGTAGGTTTAGGTTAGGTTATAGGTTAAGGTTTAAGGATTTGAGAATAGTTTTAGATTATAAGTAAGGTTTTAGGTTTAGTTATAGGCTTAAGTTATAGGTTATAGGTTATATGTTTAGGTTAAGGTTTAGGAATTTGGGGTTCGGGTTTAGGTTATAGGATTTGGGATTTGAGAATAGTTTTAGGTTATAAGTATAGGTTTAGGTTAGGTTATAGGTTAAGGTTTAAGGATTTGAGAATAGTTTTAGGTTATAAGTAAGGTTTTAGGTTTAGGTATAGGCTTATAGTTATAGGTTATAGGTTATATGTTATATGTTTAGGTTAAGGTTTAAGAATTTGGGTTCAGGTTTAGGTTATAGGTTTTGGGATTTGAGAATAGTTTTAGGTTATAAGTATAGGTTTAGGTTAGGTTATAGGTTAAGGTTTAAGGATTTGAGAATAGTTTTAGGTTATAAGTAAGGTTTTAGGTTTAGGTATAAGCTTAAGTTATAGGTTATAGGTTATATGTTTAGGTTAAGGTTTAGGAATTTGGGTTCGGGTTTAGGTTATAGGATTTGGGATTTGAGAATAGTTTTAGGTTATAAGTATAGGTTTAGGTTAGGTTATAGGTTAAGGTTTAAGGATTTGAGAATAGTTTTAGGTTATAAGTAAGGTTTTAGGTTTAGGTATAGGCTTAAGTTATAGGTTATAGGTTATATGTTTAGGTTAAGGTTTAGGAATTTGGGTTCGGGTTCGGGTTTGGATTCGGGTTTAGGTTATAGGATTTGGGATTTGAGAATAGTTTTAGGTAATAAGTATAGGTTTAGGTTAGGTTATAGGTTAAGGTTTAAGGATTTGAGAATAGTTTTAGGTTATAAGTAAGGTTTTAGGTTTAGGTATAGGCTTAAGTTATAGGTTATAGGTTATATGTTTAGGTTAAGGTTTAGGAATTTGGGTTCAGATTTGGGTTTGGATTTAGGTTTAGGTTATAGGATTTGGGAATAGTTTTAGGTAATAAGTATAGGTTTAGGTTAGGTTATAGGTTAAGGCTTAAGGATTTGAGAATAGTTTTAGGTTATAAGTAATGTTTTAGGTTTAGGTATAAGCTTAAGTTATAGGTTATAGGTTACATGTTTGGGCTAAAGTTTAGGAATTCGGGTTCAGGTTCGTGTTTGGATTCGGGTTTAGGTTATAGGTTTTGAGATTTGAGAATATTTTAGATTATAAGTATAGGTTTAGGTTAGGTTATAGGTTAAGGTTTAAGGATTTGAGAATAGTTTTAGGTTATAAGTAAGGTTTTAGGTTTAGGTATAGGCTTAAGTTATAGGTTATAGGTTATATGTTTAGGTTAAGGTTTAAGAATTTGGGTTCGGGTTTAGGTTATAGGTTTTGGGATTTGAGAATAGTTTTACGTTATAAGTATAAGTTTAGGTTAGGTTATAGGTTAAGGTGTAAGGATTTGAGAATAGTTTTAGCTTATAAGTAAGGTTTTAGGTTTAGGTATAGGCATAAGTTATAGGTTATAGGTTATATGTTTAGGTTAAGGTTTAGGAATTCGGGTTCGGGTTCGGGTTTGGATTCGAGTTTAGGTTATAGGTTTTGGGATTTGAGAATAGTTTAAGGTTATAAGTATAGGTTTAGGTTAGGTTATAGGTTAAGGTTTAAGGATTTGAGAATAGTTTTAGGTTATAAGTAAGGTTTTAGGTTTAGGTATAGGCTTAAGTTATAGGTTATAGGTTATATTTTTAGGTTAAGGTTTATGAATTCGGGTTTGGGTTTGGGTTCGGGTTTAGGTTATAGGTTTTATCTACTATCGAACCTAGTATTATCTACTATATACTAGTAACATACAACCAATATTTGGGCACCATACCATAAGCTATAAGAATTTCATGTCCCCCTAAACAAGGTATCCTCCATTGATAACATATATATATATATTATAAGTTTTTTATTTTCATTTACTTTCCCAAATACATTCATCATCCATCCAAGAAAATTGAAACAAGTATTGTCAATCTATCTTATCTTACTGACCGCCTTATGTTTCTTTTCACCTTTGTAACTCTCATATTTGTTGCAGCTGCTAGTTCACCATCAGTAGTCTCCCTAACCAAATCTTTGTGCAGTCCCTCCATTTGAAGCAGTGGCTGAAGTTACAAGAAGAAAGACTGATTAGTCTTTCCATGTTTTGAAAAAAAAATCAAATTCTTTATTTTTGGCTGCAAGTTACTTATAAATATATCATCTCTCTCTTTCTTGTATGTATGCTTGGATAGCTGAACGATGAAATAAAGGAAAAAATGGCTATTTATAAAGATAAGAGGTCCACTAATTTAGAAATGAATGGTTGTTTTTTCATTTAAAGTACTTAAAAATAGAGGTCCACAAATCTTGCACTCGTTTTGCAATCAAATCTACACATGTAGACTGGTGGTTTTGCAACAGATGTGTGCACTCATTTTGCAACAGATCCAAAATATATGAATGGTTAAGATGTGTGCACTCGTCTTTCAACAGATCCAAAACATATGAATAGTTAAGATATGTGCATTCGTATTTCAACAGATCTTCACATGTGGACTGTGTGGATGCTAACAGATCTACACATGTGGAATTAGCAAAACTAAAACATAGCTGCTGCAGATTGGCGGATGTGCATCATACCAGCCATATAGTTGTTGTATTGAAATACAACACTAAAACATAACTACTGCAGATTGGCGGATGTGCATCATACCAGCCATATAGTTGTTGTATTAAAATACAACACTAAAACATAGCTGTGCTGTATTAGAGAAGCGAATTGGCTGATGTTCATCATACAAGCAATATTGAGGTCAGCCACTCATGTGGTTCTTATCACATGGTATGAGTTGTATCCAAACTATGATGATCAAATGCACATCAGCTGATCATGTTCCCACGTGTACAACAGCTATGATGTACACCAACCAATCAGTTTCCCATGTGTATAGCAGCTATTATGTACACCAGCCGATCATGTTCCCACATGTATAGGAGCTATGATGTACACCAGCCGATCAGTTTCCCACGTGTACAGTAGCTATAGCTAGATGCGTGATGTCAATTACAACAATCTATTGGCATTTATGGTGAGATACGTCACCTATAGCTAGATGTGATGAGATATGTGACTAGCAGCTAGTAATGTACATCACGATGGACATTTGGTGAACGGCTAAGAATAAAATACGTGACTAGCAGCTAGTAATGTACATCACGATTTGCATTAAAAAAGAAAAGGATACAAAGAAAAGGGGAAACTGCTGAGATAGCAGAAACGCCCTACCAACCATGCCCTAGATGGGGTGGTTAGTTTTTCTCGGATGATAGATTTAAAAGGCTACTAAATAGGTGGAGTTTCTAAGTTTGAGAAATGATTCAATGCTCTTTTGGAGCACTGTGAATTACACGGTTTTTAGATGCATCAGACTCTTAATGATTCAACCTCAACAGAATATCATCATGCTATAAAAACAAAATCAAAATCCAAGAACAGCCAAAAAGCATTCAAATTCATATATCTATGATCACTCACATTTTATATATATTAGATCTCTAAAACCCAAATTAAAATCAACAAAGAAAAAGAAAGAAAGAAAATAGAAGTCCTTTTCCAAAACAGAAGTGTTCTTCTTTCTCTCTTTTCATTGAGAGTTCAAACCTGGTGTGTAGATAGCTAGTTCAGGCCACCCATTTCCACCACCCCAACACCCCATACGTAAATTTGGCACACTTGTGCAAGATCCAAGCTGTCCATCAAGCCAATGACTCTGTTAGATCCAAGCTTTCCATCAGGCCAACGACTCTGATTCTCAAATCCCCAAATCTGTAAGCCCCAAAATCCCTAAAATCTGTAAGCCCTAAAATCCCCAAATCTGTAAGCCCTAAAATCCCTAAAATCTGTAAGCCATAAAATCCCCAAATCTGTAAGCCCTAAAATCCCCAAATCTGTAAGACCTAAAATCCCCAAATCGAAAGGGGAAGTGAGATAGACAGAGATGAAGGAAGAGAGATTGAGAGAGAGTACCTTCGATTTGATGGTAGCTGTTGTTGATGGAGGTTGGGTGACCATGCATTGGGACTTGATCCACTGCTACCGCCGATGGGGAAGACCATGGACATCGTCGGTGGATGATGGGTTAGGGTTTGGAGTAGAAAGAGGAGGGCAGAGAGAGAGAGAGAGAGGAGAGGGGCACGCGGATAAGCTACCGACAGGTTGAGAGAGAGAGGGAGAGAGAGAGAGGAGGGCGAGAGAGAGAGGAGAGCGGGACGCGGATTAGCTACCGACGAGAGAGAGATGGAGAGGGAACAGATTGAGAGAGAGAGAGAGAGGGAGATTAGGGATTTGGGGTGGGCGCGCACGGGATAGATCTAGGGTGAAAAGGTACAGTGCGCTCGAGCTGATTTTAATGCCCCATGAGGTCGAACTGTGTGGACCCCACCGTGATGCGTTTCGAAAATCTACCCCATCAGTCAGATGCACCATTCCATCATGGGCCTAGGTCTCAAACATCAAGTCAATCCGTGACTTGTGTGGGCCACACCACATACAGAAGTGGGGAGGGGCCGTGCACCATTAAAACATTCATAACCATTTAAAGGGGCCCACCGAGATGTTTTTTGCAAATCCAGCCCATCAATTATGTGTGTCCCACTTGAATGAGGGTTTAGACCAAGTTTCAGGTGCATGAAAAACTCAGGTGGGCCCCACCAAGTGCTTTTATATGTTTTAACAGTGTCTTCACATAATTTTAGATGGTATGGCCCACCTGAGTTCCATATACGGCTGATTTTTGGGATATCCCATAATTTAAAGGGTACCCATCAAATGCATGATGTTAATGGTTGAAACACATCACGGTGGGGCCCACACAGCTCGACCTCACGAGAGCTTATAGTCAACTGCGCATTGTACCTTTTCCATATATATATATATAATAGAGAGAGAGAGTCATGCTTCCCTGCGCACCTACGCACGTGCGCACCTTTGGACACGTGCCATGGGTGTCTAATCTAAACGGTCCATGTGATGCGGAATCCCATGAAACCTCATGTGACAAATTTTCACCCCGATCTAAAATTCTGGTGGGCCATAGCAAAGAGAAATGCAAATCAAGAGAGGAAACTGTTTTCATTTTTCATGGCTCATAAAAGTTTTAGATCAAAGTAAAACTTGGGCCCGGGAAGTTTCATGAGGTGCTGCTTCACATGAACGGTTCAGATTTTGGATCCCCATCACGTATGATGGGTTCTCAAAAAAGTTCATACGTAGTACGTAAGAACTGGTTCGCAGGTGAGCACGTGTGTGTGTGTATATATATAATATTTTTAAAATATAATAACTTATGATGTATTTGTTATATCCACACCGCCCGTCCATCTTGAGATATCATTTTAAGTCACGAGCTAAAGAATGAGACAGATAAAAATCTGTAGTGGACCCCACCACAAAAAATAATGGGAGGGTGATTCCCACCATTGAAACTATCCTAAGGCCCATCGTGATGTTTATTTGAAATTTAACTGGTTCAAAAGTTTTTAAAAAAAAAAAAAAATGGTCGTGGGGCCATAAATCATGGTGGGGCTCACACAGCACTAACCACTAGCCATTGGATGGTGTAAGGAGAGTAGCCAATTTGTTCCCCTTATTTGTGGTGTGGTCCATTTAATCTTTGAATATGATTCATTTTTTAGATAATTCTATAAATGATCTCAAAAAATGGATGAATGGTGTGTGTTGATCCCAAATTTTCGGTAAATCCAAAACTCAAGTGGACCATGCCACACAAAACAGTGTGGAATAATGATTTCCACCATTGATACCTTCCTTGGGCCCACAGTAATGTTTGTCATCCAACATGTTCATAATATCAAAAAGATATGAATGAAGGGAAAACACAAACATCAGCTTGATCCAAAACTTCTATCAAATGCACGTTGTTGATGTTCGACACACATCATGATGAGCCCTACAAAACCTACTAACACTAATTCTTAGAGTCTCAGGGAGACAATAATTTGGGTCACAATTTTAACTAGAATATTTGACCCATTTTACATGTCTAGTCCATTCACTCTATTTTACTAATCATTATAGTTACTCACCTCAATCATGCTACATATGAGAAAGATATTGGGCAAACAAGATTGATCAACAATTTGAGTGAATTTTGATTTAAACATCTGAAGTTATTTACTCTTCAATCTGGACTAATCAGATTGTCCAAAAATGGTTAAAGGTTGTTCATAATATCAAAATTGTATGAATGAATAGAAAACACAAACATCAGCTTGATCCAAAACTTCTATGGCCTCCAAGAAATTTTAAACGGTCGAGGTTCAATCACACTATTTCCTATGGTGTGGTCCACTTGAGCTTTGGATATGCTTCCTTTTTGTTCTTTAGACGTCAAATTATCTGTTAACATGGATGAATAGAGTGGATAAAATAAATAAATAACAGTGGACCCCACAGAGTTTAATTACTCTGGTAAGAGTAACGAGTAACTCACCTAAATGTAGTAGAGAAGGGTTTCCTTAAAACATTTATAAACATATATTGGGCCTGCTTAAATGTGATTCACATATCCTGTGTCCCACTTGGATGAGGGGTCGGACCAAGTTTCAACCGCATCCATGTCTGTATTAACTTATAAACATGTTGGATCTCAAATAAACATCGCGGTGGGCCCTAAGAAGGTTTCAATAGTGGGTGTCACTATCCCACTCTTTTCTATGGTGTGGGTCCACTTGAACTTTGGATTTGCCCCATCAATCAGATGCACCGTTCTATGGTAGGCCACAAGCTTAAAAATAAAGTCAATCCATGACTTGGGTGGGCCACACCACATACTATAGTTGAGAGGGTTACCCTCCCATTAAAACATTCATAATAATTTATTTGGCCCACCTAGATGTGGTTCATAGATCCAGCCCATTCATTATGTTTGTCCCACTAGGATGAGGAGTCAGACCAAGTTTCATTCACATCCAAAACTCATGTGGGCCCCACCAAATGCTTTTATATGTTTTAGGAATGTCTTCACATAGTTTTAGATGTTATGGCCCACCTGAGTTTCGTATATGACTAATTTTTAAACTTAAAGGGGACACATCAAATGTATGGTGTTAATGTTCTACACACATCATGGTGGGGCGCACACAGATTAACCTCATGGGAAGTTCCCATGAGGTGACCTTATATTACCATTTCACTATTTTAGGTAACTCCTTTATGGGTGTTACTCTAACCGTGTAGGCCCCACCTTGATATATTTTATGTATATCGCACCGTCCATATATTTTTCCATCATATTTTAGGATGTAATTTCAAATCATAAGAAATCAATAATCTCAGGTGGGCCATATCAATCAAAACAATGATGAATAACTATTAAAAACCTTTTGAAGGCCACAAAAGTTTTGGATCAATTTATCTTTATAGTTTACCTTTATCTAGATCTTCTTTACATTATCAACAAGTTGGATTGGAAATAAACATTACTAAAACCTTACGATGAGCTCTTTATAATTTTTAATGACAAGGTACTATATTATCATTCTTTCTAGTGGTGTGGTCCACTTAAGATTAAATCTACACAATTTTTTATACCTGCCCAAAAATGGGTTGGAGAAACATAGGGGCGACAAGAATATACAACAAATCATCAAAATCTCACTTTTGTTATCTAACTTTTCAATTTTTCTTGTGAAAATACAAAATCTAGCTTTCTTTTTTAAAAAATATATATTTTTTTTACAATTCGTCAAGTTTTTCACAATTTTGTTTAATTTTTTAAATTTTCTTTTTCAAAATATCATTTTTTAAATATCACTTTTGTTATATAACTTTTCAAAATTTCATGTCAAAATACAAAATCTAGTTTTCTTTTTTTAAAAATATATTTTTTTTTTACAATTTATCAATTTTTTCACAATTTTTTTTAATTTTTAAAATTTTCTTTTTCAAACTATCATTTTTTTTTATCGAAATCTTGTTATATAACTTTTTAATTTTTCTTGTCAAAATACAAAATCTAGTTTTCTTTTTTAAAAAATATATATTTTTTTTTTACAATTTGTCAATTTTTTCACAATTTTGTTTAATTTTATAAATTTTCTTTTTCAAAATATCATTTTTTTTATCGAAATTGTTTTTGTTTTTTTCAAAATTATCAACATTATTCAAAGTTTTTAATTTTTTTTTCAAAATCTAGATTTTTTTAAAATTACATTTTTTTTTTCAAAATCTAATTTTTTTCTTAAACATTGTTAATTATTTTTCTAAGCTTTTTAACTTTTTTTTTTCGAAATTCATAAATTTTTTTGCTCTTAATTTTTGACCTGAGCATTAGAGACGGTTTTGAACCGTCTCTAATGCAGACGGTCTTCGACAATCTCAAATGACCACTATAAGACGGCTAAGAACCGTCTCAATTAGAGACGGTCTTTGACAGTCAAATGGAGACAGCTAAGGACCGTCTCCAATATAGACTAAATTTCGACAAGTCTCATATTACAGGAAAAGACGGCTAATGACCGTCTCTAATTGAGACGGTCCTTGACAGTCTCAGATTACCAGTTAGAGACGGCTAATGACCGTCTCTAATACTGACGGTCTTTGACCGTCTTAAATGGCTGCATATAAGACGGTCAAAGACCGTCTCTTATTCCAGAGGTCAATGGTCGTCTTTTATCCGCAGTTAACGACGGTTTTTGATCGTCTTAAATGATTTGTGGACGTTCAAATTTTTAATACAATATTAAGGATGGTCAAGGGTCATCTAAAAGTTTAGAGATGGGCCGTCTCTAAAAGTTTACCAAGCAAGTTTAGAGACCGTCTCTAAAGCATCTTTAAACCAAGCAAATTTAGAGACGGTCCAGAATCGTCTTTAAATCCGTCATTTTTTTCCATTTTTCACGTAGTGATATAGATTGAAGGATGCGGATTTGGAACCAATCATGACTGTAGTATCGTTTGTATAAATGGTTGATTCGATGTAATAGGACATTTGGATATAATCCTATAAATGTACACTTGAGAAGTGAGTAGAATGGGTCCTTACTCTTGCTCCAGTGTACTCTTGCTCCAGTGGTAGACTCTCAGGAGTTTCAACACTGGGTCAAGGGTTCGAGTACCCACATGTGGTGAAATTTTACTATAAAGAAAACAGAAAAAAAATAAAAAAATAAAAAAAAGGAGATGTGAGTATAATAATTTGAATGTGTATTATGACTTATATGTGCCTGGGTATTTTATATAAATAGACCAGAAGTTGTGATCTACGGTAGATTTGGTTAGATATAAGACTTTGACCATTGATCAACAGTATGTATTAACTCCAATCTAATGTGATACACCCCCACATGAAAAAAGTAGGGACATCCCAATTCATTCTATGGGTTTGGATTACCTAAATGCTAAGATTAACAAATCAGCCCGTGAATTTAGTGGACAGCTCACCACAAGTTCGACTATTAGATAACATGAAGCATGATTATATAAAATGTGTCTTTGATCGTTTTAGATTTTGAGACGATATGATTACGTGAGCCTTACCTTCTGAGATCACTACTATCTCAGTGGGCCCCACCACGAGCTTTGTTTGGATTTAGTAGTTTGATCTTGTCAATATCAAGATGGTGTAAGATAGGGTATTTTGATTGATATCCAAATGGCATCTTGAAATAGATCTCTTTGATCTTATGCATCTTGTTTCAGGTGGACCTCACGCATGAATCTAGAGTTGAGAATCAAAAACAAGATTTAAAATCTAATTTTAATCTAGTCACTTAGATAATAGACCTACTAATTATCAAGTGATAGATCAGTAGGCCCTACCACTTTCGCCATTGCCTACGCTAAGTTTCAATGGTAGATTTGGATATATAAAGCTATCTTATGATTTAAAATATATATAGGACCATGATCTGGCCATGATCACCATGATTACTGAATTGATCTTAGATCTGAGCAACGAGATTTAAAGGAAAAGGCAAAACGATCAATTTGGGCCATTACTATTTCAATCGAGCCTAATCCAACCATTCATTCCAAGTGTAAACCTATTTGAAAGGTTTAACATAAGTAAGATCCACCCTACCTAACTCTTAATTCAAAACTTTTAGATTCAAAATTGAGATGAATCATGAAATCTAACAGTCGGATCAGATGGATCTTTGAATTTAACATCGCTTAATGTAAGATCTTGACCTAATTGTAAGATTTACACTTAATGTCACGCCCCAAACCCAGAAATCGGATTCACAGGAATCCAGATCTCTGAATCCGGTGCCGACAGCCTCCGCAATACCCCATTCTCGGCTCCTAGCGTTCATATGCCAGATTCCAATCCTAGGATCCTACAAGGAGGAATTTTTTTTTTTTTTTGTACATTTAACTCACAATAAGCATAACCACAAGATTACCCATTTCACAAAGGCAACATCATCATCACATATCACTAATATAATCAGTTGAGTACAGTGCTGGAAAGAAATACATAAATAAAAATCAAGCTTCAGAAGGCCGCTGTACGCTCTAAGCTCAACAATGCTGCAACCTAACATCACCTGGACGCATCTATCGTGCATAAGCTTATAGAAAGCTTAGAGGGTGGTATAAGTGTGTGCACAAAGTAAGTGCCGAGTAAGCAATATCAAAGTAATTAGAGTAAGCGAGAATACTAACAAGCCCATAAATCATACAATATCAGAAATAAGCATAAATATAGAAATAAGCAGAAATATCCGAGTAAACAACGTTATTAACAAGGTCATAAATCATACAATAACAGAGTAAGCAAAAATACAAACAAGTCCATGAGTCGATCAATATCAGAATACGCATTATAGAACATCTATGCAAATGAGGAGTCATAAAGAGCCAAACATCAGATGCCAAGGATGCGATGCAGTACGCAATTCATGATGAGTGCATAAATACCGTCAGTCGTATCTAAACCGTATAAACGCATAAACATAGTAACCCGGAATGTCATATGCAGTAGATGTAATGCGTTATGCGGTGCGAATAGAATGACCATGCTGGAGTGTGAAGTCGGGATGATAGTACGTAGTATCGCAGGCTATGGGGTCCATCACAAGGGCCTTCTATCCAAACCAGTCCCATACCTAAATTTGGATAGTCAGACTCGATGTGGTAAACTCCTGATCTCAGGTTAGTCGCGCGCCTAACCGAAATCTTGGTCATGCAAAAGTACATGTAACAAATAATTGCGCACCACCAGCCCGAGTGGATAGTGAATGAATGAATGAATGAATGAGTATGCAACTCCTGCTCAATAAGTCCACATATCAGTACTGTTCATCTATGGGATCATCACCGGGGTCTATTACACTCTACGCCAGCTTGTCGCCCCTATCCGAGCGCACAACTGGGTAAGTGGAAGAGACCTCACTATCCACCTGCCAATATCGGGTCCGGCTCGTCAATAGCGGACCCATTCCTCAAGCTAGTCAAACTCAACCTAGATATTGCCCCCTCACTTAGGTGGGTAAGGTCACACCCCCTTCCAACCGACCACGACACAGTGGGAGACGCGGCCTCCTGGTATTCAGCACTCGGGCGCTCATGTATCCACTCGGTCTAGATGTTGGGGCGTCTCCTGGCTACGGAGGTTTAGGAATTTTCACCCAGGGACATCTATAGCGCCCGTATGCTAGAACCAAATATTTTCAGTGTCCCATCTGGCCATCCACGATATGCTGTGTGGAGGCTACGACCACGATGTCGCTGAGGGCGTATAGTAATCACAACACACAATGCAAGATGCATGAGTCATACAATCCAGTCATGCATCAATCCTGCGCATACCGTGCGCTATGTGAGATAACCTCCGCCTATTAAGGAGTCTCATAACAACATGCTCAATGACATATGCAATGATCAACCACTTCTCATAACAAACATGCAGATGATGCGTATGGGCATGTATCATAATGTTGTGCTGTCACATACTCACAATTGATATTTATAACTGGCATCAACAATCGGCCTCGACAATGTGGATATCTAACCAACATTGCCCCAAGGAATGGCTCATATAGAGCCAAACATATAATGGACCCATGGCCTCATACAAGGGCCAAATATACAACACCATGGGCCTCACTCAAGAGTTTAATACACATCACGATGGACCTTTCACATGGACTTAACATACATCACAATGGGTTCCATCGCCTAGCCCTCAAATGCATTACAGTGGGCCTCATCACATAGGCCTCATATACATCACATTGGGCCTTAAACACGGGCTGGATACATATCACAATGGGCCTCAAATATGGGCCGCATATACATCACATTGGGCCTCGACAATCGGCCACGATAATTGGCCTCGATCGATAATCGACCTCGATAATCAGAATCGGCAATCGGCCGCAACAATCAAAATAGTCAATCGGCCATGATAATTAGAATCAGCAATCGGCCACGATCGGTAATCGGTCGCGATAATCGGCCTCGATCAATAACCAGTCCATCAGCCGCGACAAGCAGAATCAGCAATCGGCCACGTCAATCGACAATCGGCCACGATCGGTAATCGATCTCAATAATCGGCCTTGATCAGTAATCGGTCAATCGACCACGACAAGCAAAATCAGCAATCGGCCATGATCGGTAATTGGTCAATCGGCCACGATAAGTAGAATCAGCAATCGGCTACGTCAATCGATAATCGGGCACGATCGGTAGTCGGTCGCGATAATCGGCCACAACAAGTAGAATCGGCAATCCGCCACGATCGGTAATCGGTTAATCGGCCACGACAAGCATAACCGGCCTCGACAATGGGCCTAAGGGAAGGTCACAATGAGGACATCTAACCATCATTACCCATCAATATAGACATTTAACCACCATTGCTCCTAAGGAGTGGCCCACATAGGGTTGAACGTATAATGGGCCCATGGCCTCACACAAGGGCCTAATATACATCACTTGGACCTCACCAAAGGTCACTAACACAGCACAATGGGCCACACGATATGGACCGCACTAATGGGCCTCATACACATCAGGTGGGCTGCATGAATGGGCCGCATCAATGGGCCTAATACCATGGGCTTCAAATACACAACAAGTGGGCCTCATGGGTGGGTCACAAATACTTCAAGGTGGACCGCAAATATACATCACAGGTGGGCCCGACAAATGGGCCACAAAATACATTAAAGTGGGCCTGATAAATGGGTTGTACCAAAAATCCTTTCAATAGTTGTAGGTGTAACATGTGTATCATTGCACACTATCATTCCATGGGGCACATGGCCCACTAACGATGATCAGTACTGTCCAAACTTTACTCAGGTAAATCAGCACCATCCAAACATTATTCATGTAAATCGGCACTGTCCAGACATTGTCCATGCAAATCGATCAGCACATCCAGACATTGGACAGCACCGTCCAAACATTGTCTGGCATCGCCCAGATATGTGGACGGTGTGGATTACAAAACATACATCATGATGGGTCTTTCAACAGATGGACGGCGTGGGTGGCGTAGACAAAAACACTTTCATCATGGTGGATTTCCACGTGATGGGCCATCCCACTGGTGCACGTGCTGACAGTGTGGATGAAACAGAGCTCACATGGGTCCCACTATCACACGTGTCACATGTGTGTACAACACATAACACAAGGTGGGGTCTACTTGAACTATAGATCTGTCCTATTTTTAGTCTCAAGCCTTAAGATAAGCTTTCAAAGTGGTTGAATGGCTTGGGTGCAACACATGCATCATGGTGGGGTCGTGTGCATATCAGATGGCTGGACGGCTTGGCTTTCATCACGGTGGGCCACCCGTAAAATGGATAGACGGCATGGCTGCCATACTTGCTGCACCGTCCAGCAACTGGACGGTGCAGATAGAACCGTGCGTCATGGTGCGGTCCATGTAGTGGCCATGTACTATATGATATGATATTATATATAATATAATATTACATATTTTATCCTATATCCCTGTACAATGGCATGAGGTGTCATACTCACCGTCCAGATTCATCTGGACGGTGCACATAACATGTTCAAAAGTGGGTCCCACATAGGAGTGGCCCACCAACATAGTATCATTAATATATAATATATTATATACAGTAAAATATCTGCACAAAATATATGCACGTGTGTGTGGGAGAGTGGGTGGGGGCATCAACGTCCACGACTGCTGGACGAAACGCATCCATCATGGTAGGGCCCCCTGGAATGGACGGTCTGGTTGTGATGCACATCCATCCCAACTGTAAATGGATGGACGGTTTTTTTTTTAATGCAACGCAAGCATCGAGGTGTGCCCCACCTTATGGATGGTGCCGGTAAAACCCATACATCGTTGTGGTTCCAAATGGGACCCACCAGGTTAACGGTGTGGATAATGACATACATCATGGTGGCGTCCAATAGCATTGATGAAATGCAGACATCATGGTGGGCCACCCGCGTGGGGTCCACCACAATGTTTATTTTCCATCCCAGCTGTATAGAAGGTCACAGGGACCCAGATAAAAAGAAAAAATAAATTTCATAATGGTCCAAATCGTCTTGTGACAACCCCAAAGGATTTCAATGGCAGACGTTCTATCCCACTGCTTCCTGTGATGTGGGCCATCTGAGTTCATCATACGGTTGATTTTTTTCTAGGGGGGCCCACTGCCCTAAGGGGCCTACCAATGCACGGTTCTGATGTTCACACACATCACGGTGGGGCCCACAGCTGGGGCCGTGAGTCCCTGGCCACCGTCCACAGCGCAGGACGCTGTTGCGTCCTTTCATGGTCAGCAGCAGCAGGCGCTGCTGCTCCCTCTCTCATGTATTTTTTTTTAAAATCAATATTCTTGTGATTTTTCCCATGTGGGGCCCGCATCGGGAGGATCCACCCCACCCATTGCACTCTACGGCTCAAGACAGTCTCATAGAGCCCAATATTTGATATGTTTTAGGGGTGTAGAAAGATCCGAGTACATTTTAACGGTGAAATCCATTATTTTCTAAGCTATGGCCCACCGGAAAATGGAATCAGCTTCATTTTTCAGCTCAACGCCTAAAATGAGCTGGGGAACAGGATAAATGGCGTGGATTAACTTCATACATCAAAATCAAGGTGGAGCCTGCATGAACAGCCACCCCAAAATCTCACACACACACATATAATATTATTTTATTTCTTTTTGTTAGCTTGTTAGTACGTACCCATGTCAGTGCACGAAGTCCATGTTAGCTGCTCCCTCCTGCACGTCCAGCGTCCAGGGACGCTGGACGGCCTGGATATAACACGGGCATTATAGTGGGTCCCACATGGATGTGGCCCACATTTCATCAAGGTGGGTCCCACATAAACGTGGCCCACCTGTTTAAATCCATCAGATACTTTTGTTTTTCCACCACCATAAGGTAGAGTCCACATGACTTAGACGGTTTGGATAAGACATACATCAAGGTGGGGTCCATCCGAGTGGGCCACACATCACACAAAAATGAGAAAGAGAAAGAAAAAAGCACCCACCTTAAGATCTCTTTGTCCTTCTTCCGCCAACATGATCTAGAGCTCCAATGGGACGATTTCAACGGTCGAGATGTTCTTAGGATGGTGGAGATAGGAGGTGGGAAGTGGACCACACATGGCTTCTCATGGGAAGGCTTGGACGATTCTTGCTCGGAGAATGAGAGAGAGAGAGAGAGAGAGAGAGAGAGAGTGAAAGAGAAGTGATGGGAGAGGGTGGGTAAAAGGTGATGGGTGTACTTGTTTTAAGGGAAAGTTGACTTTGGAGAGGGGTGGTTGTACTTGGGGATGGTTGTTGTACTTGACTTGATTTGATTGATTGATTTGACATTTCATAGAGATTCTCTCGTAATTGCAATGCGCGGCGTTTCCTTGAACTGAACGCGGGCCCACATCTCCTGGCTCGAGTATTGCCTCAGCGCGCGGGACGTGGCATCGGAACCGCGGCGACGGCGCGGTCGCACTGGTACAAGTATTGAGTTGAGCCGACTCAAATCTATAAGATATGACTTAGGATCACGCGCAAACGTCGATTATACGTTGCAGGTTGCTGGAAATTCGTCAGGAAGGATCGCGGGAGTCGATGGAACAGTAGAGACTAGGATACGGGTCTTACACTTAATGAATAGTTCAAATTGTAATAAAGGTGTATTATAAATAAAATGGATCATCTGTGGCATGGATCTAAGGAGTAGGGGCCAACTTTGCCAATCAACGGTTACATCGTTGATAATTATTTATTTTGCTTTTGATCTTTAGTGTACAAGTACTTAAAAGTAGCGTAATGCATGACTAGATTGTTTAATTAGTCTTTTTTTTCTTTTTTTTTTACACATGCACCCGACACACCCACACAGGCCGTAGTGGGATTTCACCACCTATGGGTGTCGAACCCAATTACTAACCAAAATTGCGAATTTGCGACGGATGAAATTCGTCGTAAAACCAGATACACGACGGATTTCGTCCGTCGCTAGGTCCATTGCTGTTCCCTGGGTTTTGTTTGCGATGGAAAATCCGTTGTTTAATCTGCGACGGATAAGGTCCGTCGCAGATTACTGACAGATAACATCCATTGCAAAAGTAAAAAAATCTGTCGCTGAAATTCGGAAAAAAACCACCCGAATTGTCATTAAAAATATTGACGACGGATAAGGTCCGTCGCTGCCTCAAATCCGTCTTTGTAATTAGCGACGGATTTGGCCCGTCGCTAAAATATCTGTCAAAAAAATATATCGTCAAATTTATTATTATTATTTTTAATCTTACACCTGATAGTCATTCAAAAAATAATTCATACAATTGTTTGATAAGAATCTCATTCGCAAAATTTGTAACAACTCAATTCAATAAAGAAGAAATGACCTAAGTGGGGCTAACCCAAACAGTAATTCCCATGGTTTCAAGTTGGACGTGAAACATGGAATTGCAAAGAGAGTGGTTGTCGCCATGTCTCACCTCCACTATGGTCAACAAACATGGTTGACGGAACATGGTACATGCCTCAAAAAAGTTGGATACTAAAGTAGATGGCATGACTTTAGAAAATAAATACTAACATTAGTATAATTAGAAATTTGGGAGATGCTTGATAATAAACTTTAGCTCATTCTACTCGGCGAATGCTCAAATTAAACCTAGATAAATTATAGAAATAATCAAAGACTATAAAGTTCTTCCATACCTCAAATGTCATATTACGGGAAAAAGGTGCCCATTCTTCAACAATGCGTTTCTCCAAAGATTCTTCATCAGCATTCGGAGGGACCTGGATATCAAAACCTGCCTCTGCTTCAGATGGCTGCAGATTCATGACAAAACCCTGCTCAAAGAAAGTAGTCATTGGTGAGAACAGGGAAAACATTAGAAAATACCACGTAATAACTTACAATATACTACAATGCATTATATAAGAAAGTTCTATTATTGCACAGGGTCTGCATGTTTTGAAAGCAGCAGAACCTGCTCATGCCTACACAGCTAGATTACAATATTAATAAAAGCCACAAACCAAAGTTCCTATGTACAGAGGATGAACCTGATGCTAAGCCTCTGAAGGATTCAAAAATAAATATTAACCCCACATGAGAACATGGAAACAACAAGAGGAATGAATAGTAAATCGCAAGGGGTGATTCTTCAAATCAAGAGTCATTAAACATATCTTAGCAGAGCAGAAAGGAACTGTGAACCCTATTTCAAGGAATACCACAAAAGCAACTCCCAGTCATCTTCAAGTTGCCGCTCCCTATTTCATGCAAAAACATAAAGAAACGTAAGAAAAACAGGATAAATCTTTAGGGTCAATGACAAACCCACACTACTTGAACAGCCTGCATGAAACATTCCTGTTATGTTGAGAAATTCAAAAGCTACAAAAGTTCATGTTGGACTGAAAGAGTGCCGCGCCTAACCCTAATGAAACCTTTAATGTTAGATGCAAGATCACAACCTAGCTATATGCCTATACGTGCAACATATTTTTTCCCCCTTTTATTTTAGGCTTTCCTCCAGCCTCTTTGGTTGGGTCTTTCTTGTTTTTCGTTTTCAGAGTTACGAGCTGTGGTTTAGTTGCAAGCTGGTGCTGTGGCTAGCCTTTTTTTTTTTTTTTTTCTTTTGGCAGTTGTTGTTCGCTTCTTTCTTTGAATAAATTTTGACTTTTTCCTTCTTTTTTTTTTTTTTTTTATTCAAGTGACATGACAAGTAGAAAGAAAGTATTGATTTCCTATCACCAGATACTTCTTTTTCTTGTAACATGACATGTAGAAAGTGAGTAATGGTTTCCTATCACCAGATACTAGCTAAGCTTAACACAACATGAATATGTCAAGTGTGTAGAACATTCAATCCATGCATGACGTGGACCCACCATGAATATCATCAGATAAAAAATCACATTGGCCTACTCATAAGATTGGATACTGTGTATAAAAGCAACGGACAGCAGACCTGCCCACAAGCAACTGTGTGGCCTGCCTGGTGCATGAGAATGAACTTCCTGTGACAACATGGCACCATGTCAAAAGAATATCAACACACTAAAACCCTCATCCTATAATTTGAAAACAAAATCTGAAGGAAGTGAGAAGAGAAACCACATAAAGGAAATGGACTCCCATGCCACCATCTGCACATCCATCTCCCATTTACATGTGTGTCATCAAGGCTTCAGAAAATTCCAGGTATTATCCAACAGGAAGCAGATCAACCAGGACAAGTCAAAATCATACCGAAAATGATACTAAGTGGGAAGAAAAGACTACAAAACTCCTTGGGAGGATAGCCGATCTTGCAAGGTATCAAAAATGGATGTGGTTGCTGCATTTTGCGCAAAGGTTAGCTTCAAACGGCCAAGCAATTCACCGTCATTCGCCTAAGATGTAGCATCTGCATACCAAGCTTAAAAATCCATCAGCAGTGCACAATGTATCAATTTAAAGAAAATGGCAGCTCTAGAAACATCCATAGAACAATGTATCAATTATGTTGAGGCCCATCACATAAAACATTTTGGGTCATTGAAAAGGACCTGCTCTAGTGGCTTGACTCCCAACATATCCTATTACGATACATCAAGGAAGTACTTTAGTACAGATTTCACCTTGATGAGCAGTTCCTATCTGTTGCCGGCGTGCCTGAAAATTCAAAATGGTCCAGTTCCTATCTGGTGCCAACAACCGTTCCTTATTCTCAATGCCGGCCCGCTGCATGCATTTACAACAAATTCAATTCATATGAAAATTAGCAATTACACAAAAACAAAAATCAGTGAAAGAAGACTTGCCTGCATATGGTCAAGCCATAAAATAAGGCCAAAAAGAGCTGCACCAGCAGACAGCTTCCTAAAATCAGCTCCCCAGTCCTTGTCTACCACCCTGCATCATGGAAAAGATCACAAGGTGTCCATAAGACAAGCCAATGTGCATTTAATACTACCAAAGGCTTTGATTTCCACCATGCTTCTTGAATAACAGATGTATGGGTCTTTATATATTAAGCCTATTGACAGGATCTGCTATGGTTGAAATACAACCTCTAAAAGAGGACTCAGTTGATATAAATTATTTAGAAACAATTTGCTGAAGTACCATCTACTTATAACTATATGGTGCTGTAGAGGCGTATAGCTATGAAAACATCCAAAAGAAAAACTATGGTTATATATTTTCATTCTGACAGATCCAATTGAACCTGGGGGGCGTGAGGTCCACCCTTGAACCTCCATAGTACATATATCCACAAGGACAGCCTGTTTGGCAAGCAATGCATCAATGGAATTCTTTCGTCAATGAACCTGTATCTCTGGACAAAAAATCAAACAGAAAAATGGAATAGAGTAAAAAAGAAGTCTGACATAATGTTTGTAAATAATAATAATAATAATAATAAAATTGATAATGATAATGATTTTGGTGTAGTGCACTCTTCGACTTCAAACTGCTTGCACCCAATTCAACACTTGGGTTCTTGATTCCAGTAGACAGAAGGAAGAGCACAAGCACTTCCTGAGCTCTTACATTTTCAGGAAGTGGAACTTTAACAAGCTTCCAAAGCAAGCTCACTTGAACAATGAAATGGACAACTTAGAAATTACACAAAAACAAAAATCATAAGGTACATCCTCAGAAGGTTAATAATGCTGAGATTGACTCGTCAGTCTTAATGGGTTAAGACAGCATGTAAATGATAATGATGGTTATCAAACAGGAAGTATCACCTTTCTTCTGTCTGTTTTAGGCAAACGATTTCGGCCAACTACTTTCCAAAGTTCTGACTCAAAACTAGCTGTTGGCAAGTTGTTTAGGCTTTCAAGATCATCTATAGACAACACATCTTCTAACTCCTTCCTGCATGTGTGCGGGCACACACAAACAAATGGAGCTAGATCATCTTTTACCTGAATAGATCAACAATCTGATCACCATGCATGTTTGCCATTTCTAAGGTAGGCGATAAATTTTGAAGGATTTCAACATAGTTTACAACCTTTCAAACTAACTAAAACTATGGTTAGCAACAGAGGTCCTCATCATCTTATAATGTTAAATGAAACACAAAGCATGAACACAAAAATGAGACATCCAAAACTCAACCTGAATTTCAGTCTGTAAAAAGCTAGAAACAGCTTAGCAAGATTTCCAAGGACTCGACTGAGTTTCTAAAACAAAAATCAACTAAATGGAAATGAAATCTGCAGATTCAACTGGAAATCGTAAGGACTGAAAAACAATTCAGGTGGGGCCCACTGTAACCTTTGTGAGAAATCCACCCCAAGCTCGAGATCTCTGTTATTTCCAATGCTGCAATTAATCTTCAGCAAGAACCAGGAATTCCATGACATTGTGTTCCTCAAACAGCCATAAATACTGCCTCACAGCCTCAGCAGTTCCTTGTAAAATACATCACAGAAATTCATTCAGCACAGTCCATTAGCAGAAAACAGTTTGGGCAGAAGGAAAAGAGCTCAATACCATCACATCATCACACACATGCAACAGGCTCGTGAGCATGTGTCTACATGCATGCATACATACATACAGGGAAATGATTCCATGGTAACATTACCACCATGATTGTGGTGGTAAAATTATAGAATGGGCCCCACAGGATGCATGTAAGACATCTACTCCAACCATCTTGCATGCGTTGCCTCATTTGTGCATGGCCACCATAAATAGGCTAAAGGGAAACTCGGGTGGGCCACACCATAGGAAACAGTTAGAATGGACGCCCACTTCCAACTGTTAACACTGTCATTACGGCAGTAATGCTAAATCATTTTTGTGCATGGATGCATTAAGGGCATCTTCTACTCTCAAATTCTTCTCTTTCAGTTTTGTCTCTGTTTACACTCCAACCTGTCCAACAGTGCCAAGAATGTTGGGGAATTGAACACATTTATACCAATTTGTAGTTCAATCATAACCATCTTGGATTATTTGATTGAAACCAAATCTGATTGTGTTTTTAAGATTTGTTGGGTTCTGTTTTTTAGTTTAGATCCCACCAATTGTTTGGTTTTTCAGCCCTGTTTGGATAGAGTTCTACCATATTCTGAGTGAACAGATCTTCCCCAAAGCAACGAGAGAGAGAGAGAGAGGGAGAGAGTCTGAAACAGATGATTTTCTGAGAAGTTTCTGATCAGGATTGATTAGCTATCCCTTCAAATAGAAACATAGAAGACAGATTAGGATTCTATTACTATTTCAAGCAAATATTCATCCTCCAGATGCAAATTCTGCTTTCTTTACTTTGTTGCATATAAAGACAAACAGTTGTATTTTTTGAAAAGTTATAAATAGTAGCACTTGTTTGCTAAAGAATCTTGGATTATTAATGCCAATGTGGCACATGTGCACAAGATCCTAGCCATTCACCAGGAGTACCTACCATGAAAACGCAGTCATCAAGTGGGCCGCACATGGACAGTTGGAAATATCAAATCCAGATGAGTTAACAGGCCAAAAATGTCAAATCCAGCCCTAACATGGATCACAAATATGTTGATTGTATTCAAACAGATGGTGAGAGAGAGAGAGAGAGAGAGAGAGAGAGAGAGAGAGAGAGAGAGAGAGAGAGAGAGAGAGAGAGAGAGAATGGTCAAGATCAAAGCGTGATTTTGGCATCATGTCCCATCCAAAATAGCACCCAATCAGATGGACTGCTCCAGTCAACTGTCCACTGCTTATGCTGCTAAGACAAGTTGTATCCTATTATCCAACCAAGAAAATAAAATTAGAGAGACAAACATACCTAGCTCAGACCCAGCAAGACGCATAATGACCTTGGGGCTGCTTGGTGTTTTTCTTCTAGGTTTCTTGGTTCTCAGGCTGAGGAGTGGGCTATGCTTCTGATCCCAGTATGTGGGGGAGCAGGGGTTTGCTCTTTTGTCAGGAGTGGCCTGCTTGAGGGCCACATGATGTGTTTTTTCTTTTTAGGATATATGATGGATGAGGCCCGATTTTGTGCAGCCCATCTGAATCTCTGTTTTTGTACATCCCCTGTTCATATCTTCAAAATCATAGGGGCGTGGCCCTCTTTTCTTAAAAAATATAAAAAATAAAAAATAAAAAAAAAATCAAATCAAATTACACAGTTTCTGTTTGTTTGCACCACCTTCCCCCAATGAGCCTTAGATCTGCCTCATTTTTGGGCAAACAAATGATGGGGAGCAAGTCGTCAAGCCCCTCTAAAACTCCAAAGACACCAGCTCTAGGTGTCTGTACAAAGCCAAGGCTATAAGTATGTCCAAATGGTAGCCATTTTATTCAGCTTTCAGCTGACCAACCTATCTCAATTTGAATAGTATTATGTAGAGCCGATTCAGAACAGACAAAACTTAGCCTGAATTTATTCAGGATGAAAACCTCAAACTAGCAGCCCACCTGCTACCTGATGGAAAGATTGGGTCTCACAAACGAGCACCATATTACTAGTTGCAGGTCCATGTGCAGGGCTCTACACTTGTATGGGCTTGGAGGTTTACTGATCCACCCCAAGGCCTGTTGTATTGAAACTGAGGAATGCTAAAATACAGTTTTGATGCTTGGGAAAAGGCAAACCAAACAAAGCACATATGCAAAACCATTCTCTTAAAGAAAATTCAGAAGTGAGATCTCAAAGAAAATGTTGCGGTACTGCAAACAAGAAACAGGAAAATGATTCCACAAGTGCAATACTACTATATTTCACCTTATTGGACTGCCAAACGGGCTCCCAATGCAGCATCATACTTGTGCAGCTCATCATTGAAGACAAACCCAAATGCATCATACTTGTGCAGCTCATCATTGAAGACAAACCCAAATGCATCATCTCATGGGTCTCTGGATGGTTGCCTTTGGGAATAGCAGTTTATTTCAAACGAAATGAAATGAATGACATCGATTACCAGTAGCTTTGCAGTTGTCATCAAAATAATGTTAAATCCAGCCTCCATGAGGGGCTTCTGGTTTGTCTGAAATTCTGATCATTGTCAAACTCTTGCAACATCCTATTGAATAGGTGATCAATTGGACCGCATAAATACACCACCGAAGCACATATGCAAAACCATTCTCTTACATCTCAGCAACTTCGATAATCGTGTTTGTGAATGAGAAAAGACACTCATAAAGACATTGATCCAATCTTTCTGTACCACAATCAGTTAGCATATGGTATTTTAGGGGTGTTCAGCCATTTTGTCTAAATAGGTCCCCTATCATATCAACAGGTTGTATGGCAAATAAACATTCCCTTCTGAATCCACCCTAAAATCCGAAAAACCCTAAATCGGCATTGCGATTGAGAGAGAGAGAGAGAGAGAGAGAGAGAGAGAGAGAGAGAGAGAGAGAGAGAGAAGATACCTCGATGTTCCTGGAGATTTAAGCCTTCAACCACAGATTCAGAGAGAGCAAGAGGGCGTGCGTGGGTAGGGCGGTCGGCAACAGGATCTTGGGTGGGAATAGAGAGAGAGACTGGGAAGAGAGATCGAGCAAGAAAGAGAGAGAGGAGGGAGAGAGATCGACAGGAAGAGAGAGAGGGAGGAGAGATCTAGGAACAGAGATGAGGCGAGCGTACGAGGGAGAGATGAAACAGATACCGGTTACGGCCGACGCCCAAATTGAGAAGCCAGGTGGATGACGTCAGCAAGTTCTGTGGTCCCATCATGATGTATGTGTTATATCCAAACCGTCCATCCATTTGGCAAGCTCGTGTTAAGGCTTGCGACGAAAAATAAGACAGATATAACTATCAAGTGGACCACACTGTAAAAATCAGTGGGGGATTGAACATCTACCATTGAAACCCTTTTGGGGGTCACAAGTTTTGGATCAATATGAAATTTCTTTTTCCTCTTCATCCAGGTCTTTGTGACCTTATTAACAGATCGGATGGAAAAAAAACGTTATGGTGGGCCTCACGAAATTTTTAACGGTGAAAATCATCACATCTGTTGATATTTGTGGTGTGGTCCATTTAATCTTGGGATATGATTCATTTGTTGGATAATTCTCTAAAATGATATATTAAACTTAGTTGGGCCCACCGTGAATGTATGTCTTATCCACTCCGTACTTCTATGTTTTCAAATTATTTTAGTGGTTCAGCCCAAAATTGAGGTATATCTAAAGCTCAAGTGGACCATACCATAGGAAACCGTGAGAATAATGATTTCCACCATTGAAACCTTTCTATGGCACATAGTGACGGTTATTTGTCATCCAACCTGTTCATAATATCACAAAGACATGGATGAAGTGAAAACACAAATATTAAATTGATCTAAAACTTCTATGGCCCTTATGAAAATTTCAATGGTAGATGTTCAATTCACACTCTTTCCGGTGATGTGGCCCATTTGAGCTTTGTATATGCTTCATTTTTGGCTCACAGTGATGTAAGTGTTTTATCCACGCCGTTCATCATTTTTCTCAGTTCATTATAAGGTATGAGCAAAAAAAAGAGGTAGGTAAATGGCTCCAGTGGACCACACCAAAGGAAGCTGTAGTGATAATGACACCCACCGTTGAAACCTTTCTAAGCATCAGCATGATGTTTTTTTTTTTTTTTTTTACCTCCAACCTATTCATAAGGTCATGTAGATGTGGATGAAGTGAAAACATAGATATCAGCTTCATCTGAAACTTGTCCAGCTCCTAAGAAATTTTTAATGGTGGATGTTCAATCCCCACTTCGTAGTCCACTTAAGCCATGGACCGGCCTCATTTTTTGGTTAATATTTTAAAAAGATTCGAGAAAAGCATTGAACGGTATGGAGAAAGTTAATCTATGACTTGGGTGGGCCAAGAGCTTAGAAATAAAGTCAAATCCACGACTTGGGTGGGCCACACCACATAATATAGTGGGGAGGGGTTTCCTTAAAACATTTATAATCATATATTAGGCCCACCTAAATGTGATTCACAGATCCAGCCCATTCATTATGTGTGTCCTACTTGGATGAGGGGTTAGACCAAGTTTCAGCCGCATCCAAAACTCATCTGGGCCCCACCAAGTGCTTTTATATTTTTTAGGATATCTTCACATAGTTTTAGATGGTATGGCCCACCTGAGTTTCGTATGCAGATGATTTTTGAGATATCTCATAACCTAAAGGGGACACATCAAATGCACGGTGTTGATGTTCGACACACATCATGATAGGGCCCACAAAACTTACTAACATCAATTCTTAGGTTTTCACGAGGTCAGTAAGTTGGGTCACAAATTTGACCTGAATATTTGCCTCATTTTATATGTATAGTCCATTCACTCTATTTTACTGATCAATACCCTCAATTTGACTAGTTACTCGCCCCGATCAGGCTACATATGAGAAAGATATTGAGCATACAAGATTGATCAACAATTTGAGTGAAATTTGATTTAAACATTTGAAGTTATTTACTCTTCAATTCGGACTGATTAGATTGTCCAAAAATGATTAAAGGTTCAATTAATGGATGTGCCTAATAATTTAGTAAAAAATGTTATTTTTTTCACAGATAAATCTCAATCTCCGTTTAAAAATCACATTTAAAAAAAAAAAATGCGTATTTTTTAACTCTTAATTTTTCTTTCAGAACTTTTAACAAAATATTATTTTTATTATCAAATATTTTTAAAAAAATTTAATACAAATTCTGAATTTTTATTTTCAAAATCTAAAAAATTTTCTCAAATTTTATTTTATTTTTTTATCAAAAATTTCAAAATGCCGATTTTTTTCTTCAAAAGTATTATTTTGTTTTCAACTTTTCAATTTTCTTTTTTTAAAATGATATATATATTTTTTCAAAATCTCAGTGTTTTTATAAATAACTTTTTCTTTTAATTTCAAATTTTGAACATTTTCATAATATTTTTCAATATCACAAATTTTTTCAACTTCTTTATTTTCCGTTTCAAAATGTCTGTTTTTTTTTTTTTTGTTGAAGTATAGATTTATTAATATCGTTTTATCTTAAAATTTTCAATTCTTTCGAACTTCTCCATTTTTTTTTAAAAGCATTTTTTTTTAACTTGCCAATTTTTATCGAACTTCTCAAATTTATTTTATTTTTCAAAATACTAACTCTCATTTTCTTTTTCAAAATAGTTTCATTTTTCAACATTGTCAAAATTTTCATATATTTTTTAATCTTTTTCAGGATTTTTTCTCGAAATAATTCTTTTTTTTCAAAATTATCAACTTTATTCAATATCCCCCCATTTTTATTAAATCACGATTTTTTTTCTTCAAAATCTCAATTTTTCTGACATTGTTAAAATTTTTAAACTTCTCAATATTCTTTTTTATGTGATATTACGAATCATTTAAATATTAGTTTTAATTTTTTTTTTAAATAATAATTTCCACTCATTTGATATAAAAACAAAATAATTTTTTTTTTGCATTCAATCAATTGTTAAAAACTAATCTTATATACAAATATGTACAATTAAACCACTGAAATTCTATTAATAAACAATTATTAGACTACAAAAAAAAAAAAAAAAAAAAAAAAAGAATACAAGGCAAGTCCTTTTACGACGGACCATGATCCGTCACAAAAGCAGCTAAAACCGTCGCCAATTGCTATTTTTGACGTAGCAACAAATCAAACTTTGCGACGGATTTAGTCCGTCGCTATTTTACGACGGATCAAAATCCGTCGTACATACGTCGTAAATCAGATTTTAGCGACAGATTTTGGTCCGTCGCAAAACTCCATGTTGGACTAGGATTTTCGAGAAAGACGGTCTTAGCGACGGACTTTTTCCGTTAGTGAAATTAAACCAAGCAATTTCGTCCGTCGTAAATTCACGATTTTGGCGTAGTGCAAAACCTCGTGTTGAAACTCCTCAGTCTACCATTGAGGTTAGGACTCCAACCCATAGTCATGACTTTAAAGAGAGAATAGTCTAAAAAAATGAAACCAAAATCTAGCCAACACATTATCAAGGAAATGATCAAGAACCATAAGTGATCTAAAGCAGCGTAAACATGTTATGTAAGTAGTTAATTACAAGGATAGATTTTTCCACTTGCATCTCATGACATATCATGTACATTTACTTATTTACCTTTGATTATTATTGATATCTGTTAAGTATGCAATTGTCTTATATGATAATTGATTCTTTAAAATATCAGACAACTAGAGGAACAAGTATCCCTTAAATTCTTAGGTGAGCATCCCACATAGACCCGAGTTAGTACCAATAGGGCTTCCTCCTTCGATTGAGGTTAAGGCTATTTGTGCAATTATTTGTACACATATTTGTCAATCATCTGGGTTTGTGTCAGTAAGTCGGCTAAGCCCTTAGAAGCTAAAGATCAAAGACACATGAAGCATCAAAGAGTAAAGAATAGGTAAATCATGAGGTGCCTTAGTGACCCTAATCTTTGACTCAAAATAACCTAAGCTCTAGGTGATCCATTCCTTAATAAGTAAACCTTTATTTGATCATCCCTCCACCTTAAAAGCTCATTTGAAAATTAATAAATTGGTTAAAAAAGGTTTAAAGCTCTTGTAAAACAAACTACCCAAAATAGTAAACTCTTGGTGTGTGTTGATGATGCCATGCATATGGGGTGGTATGGAGAGATGAGAGGGTGTTTTTCCATTGACTTTTGTTACATGTGAGAGAGAGAGAGAGAGAGAGAGAGAGAGAGAGAGAGAGAGAGAGAGAGAGAGGGGTGGTATGGGGTGGTGAGGTCACTGGGCATGATAGAGATTCTTTCACATATGTGCCTTATAGAAGTGTGTGTGTGTGTCTGTGTGTGTGTGTGTGGGGGGGGGGGGGTGTGTCTGACGTCACGTGTACATGAAAAATGAAGGATTCTTCATGACATAGCACACCAATGAAGCGCCACACAGACACATGGGTAGTACCTCCACATTCGTGACGACGAGACGATAGATATGGTGGGGGTCTTACGGCTCTGATCACTCAGGCGTGCACTACATACAGGAAGTTTGGGGCCCCTCTAGGGTCATCGGATATGCGCACACATGCGAGGAAGGGATGGGGTTTTACAACGTAACCCCCTAACAAAAATTTCATCCTTGGAATTTTTGAATGCACCCACCATCACAGAAGCCAGCATCAACATTTATCATATATCACACAACACAGAATCATACATCTGTAAGTGCTATGATCTCATGCTCCTTTGGTTGTCAAATTTTGATGTGTCAAAACATCTATCTGTGTCTTGTGTTTGTATGATGATTTATATGTGTTCAAGACACTGCATCAACACTTCATGACATTGGATGTCTTCAAGAAATACAAAGTGTACTTCATCATCCTATCAATGTTCAAAACTACAATGTTGAAGTTCAAGACTCAAGAAACAACTTCAAGACTCAAGAGCAACGCATGAAGTAGCTTTCAAGCTGATGAAGATTTTAAGATTAAAGCTACAACAAGTTCAAGATCTCAAGCTTGATAAGGTTCAAATGTCTACATTCTTTAAATGGTTGAAGTTCAATGTCCATATGACATGATTCAGGTTTGAATGACCATTAGGTTGACCTTAGAGTAGGTCATTTCGGATACATAACTCAATTATATCTTTAATAGGTTTTTAGTCTGTTCTAAGACTAGTCCTAGCCCCTGTTCGACCAGTCCTGGCATTGACTCGACCAGTCTAAGAAATTCTATGACCAGTCTTAAGTTGTTGAGAATTTTCGAAATTTTTTGGTACACCTACGACCAATCCTGGCAGTCCTTCGATCGGTCATAGGAGTGACTTCGACTCGATCACGACCAGTCGTAATTCTACGACTTAAAGTCCAGCAAGCAATTCTATGGTCCTACGACCAGTCGTAGAGATCTACGACTAGTCGTAGGTGACCCACGACTGGTCATAGGTCCCTAAGACCAGTCGTTGAACGACTTTAAAAAATCGCGCTCCTTATTTCAAATATCCGTTAGAGCTACGACTAGTCAAAGGTTCCTAAGACCAGTCATAGATGCGATTTCTGCTTCTATAAATTGAACACGAATTTTAGAGTTTTTCATTCAATTCATAATATTTTCAAGGCTCCACTCTGAGATAAGTTTGTGTTTGTTTTTAAGCTATTTTGTGCATAATTGCTTTCTCTTTTTGCTAGCTTATTTAATTTGATTTTGTTTCTATATTCCAATCTTTTTTGAAAAGAGGAATTACCTTATTCCTTCTTCTTGGAATCAAAATCAAATATAGCTACGCCCAACTGGTTAAAATCTAAAATCTATTAGAACTTAGAACCATATTAAAGTGAGTATTGGAACTTAAACTTTGACATTCAATCATCTACTCTGATTGGTTCTACCGGGTAGCTACGAAAAGGAGAAATCCAGGTATTTTACAATTCTGTAAAATTTCATTACTTTTAGTTTTGTTTGAGGTTAAGCCAAAAAAATCTCATTGTATTGGTTATCTGAGGAGAGCCAGAAAACTCAAAAAAGAGGGATTTTTGAATTGTATAAGCCCAAGTGAAAAAGACACTATTGTAAAGGTTTTGGGTGAACCTGAGAAAACCTATTTGATAGTGAACGCTAATATCCCCTGTGTGAGGATATTAGGAGTGGAGTAGCATTCTGTGTAGCTGTTGAAAGACAGTTGGTGTATACACAGGCGAACCACTATAACTCTTTGTCTTGTGGATTGAATGCTTGCTTAATTTTCATATCTTTTATCATTCAATTGTGTGGAATGTACATGTGGATGTGAGTGTTGTAACAATTTACATTTCAAGCAAGTGTGGGGATTGTTGTAATAAATTAGATCTATATTTTTGCATTTAATTTCAATTATTTGTTATCCATTTATTTCTATTAAAATTGAGTTCTTGATCCAAAAGACGTTCTAGAAATAAGATTGTCCTACCATAAGCCCTTGTTTATTATGGGGTAAGGTTGTCCTTAGAATTGAATTTGTATCAATCTCTCAATACCTATTTATTAAGGTGATTTGATTTCAGCATTGTGAATTGATTTATAATTGTAAGGCTATTGATTTATTTTATTCTGCTGATTTTATTTTAATTTGGTATAGTCCTATTCACCCCTCCTCTAGGACATATAGCTTGGCCTTTTCAATATCATACATCGAACAAGTGAGGGTATCTCTCACAGATATCAGCCTCACACTCCCACGACTTCTCGTCCTCGCCATAATGCCCCCCCCCCCCCCCCCCCCCCAGGACATATAGCTTGGCTCTTTTCAACATCATACACCGAACAAGTGAGGGTATCTCTCACGTGAGATATCGCCTCACACTCCCATGACTTCTCGTCCTCGCCATGATGCGCCCCCCCCCCCCCCCCCCGAACTCTAACTAAAGGGGTAATCTTGGTCTGGATGACCTGTTCCTTCCAGTTAAGAATGTAAACTGGATACTCAATGTATGATTCATCTTCATAGACCTCAAGTGGCTGCCAATCAATCATGGGCACTATGCCTGGCTCACACTTCTGCAACATCAAAAAATGAAATACATTGTACTCGCCAGACAACTAAGAAGTTAACTATGCTAATATGCTCCACAATCTTATAGGGTTCAATATACCATAGGGCAAACTTTTCCTTATAGTTGAATAGAATCACACCCTTCATTGGCGAAGCCCTAAGATAAACACAGTCACCTACTGCAAACTCAAAGGCCCTTCTTCGGCAATATGCATGACTCTTTTATCGGCTCTGGTCAGCATGTATCCTCTGCCCGATAATATTAATCTTTTTGAATGTCCTCTGCACAACCTCTGAACCTAGTAAGCAGCTCTCTCCGACTTCGATCCAACAACTCAAGGATTAACATGGTGTCCCATATAACGCATTGAAGGGGGTCATGCCAATGGTCACCTGATAGTTGTTATTATATGCAAACTTAGCTAAAGGTAAGTGGTCATCCCAACTACCAAAGAAATCTAGTACACAGGCTTGAAGCATGTCCTCAAGGATCTGATTAACCCTCTCGGTCTGCCCATCAGTCTATAGGTGATATGCGGTGTTGTACTTTAGAGTAGCCCCCATAGCCCTCTAGAAACTCCTTAACAACTATGATGTGAACCTCAGGTCACGGTCAGATATAATCAAAACTAGAATACCATGCAGTCTCATGATCCCATCAACAAATACCCTCATTAGCATATCCTTCAACCAAGAAGCACATATCGCAAGGAAGTGCATCGACTTCATCAGGTGATCAACAACAATCTAAATGATATCATGACCATGCTAAAACCTCGACAATCCTATAACGAAATTTATGGTGACATGCTCCCACTTCCACCAGAGGGCCTCCAACTACTGCAAGAGACCAGAGAGATAATGATGCTCTATCTCTACATGCTTGCAGGTGTTGCAGTCGGACATATATTTGGCAATCTCGTACTTCATGCCACTCCAGCAATGTTACCTCTTCATATCATGTTACATCTTGGTGGAGCATAGGTGGATGGTGAACTTCCATCGATGCGCTTCATCTAGGATCTCCTGCCTCAGCTCTGCTACAACCGTAACACACAATCCTCCATCGGACCTAATCTACTAGTGTAATTGCTCACCTCCCTCCGCCTCCACTCCATGGGCCTACAACTACTGATCCGCCTCATGAGCCTCGATCAGTCCAGACATCAAAGAAGGTTGAATCGAAAAGTTTGAAAGCTACGCTAGAGGTCTATAGGCTCAACTGAAAATCAAAATCTGGCATGTCCTTCACATCCTCCACTCTCGAACTATAAGTTGCATGACCACACCTCCTGGCTGGCGACTCAGAGCATCAGCCACCACGCTCGTATTGCCTGAGTGATACTATATATAGAGTGAGGTCATAATCCTTTGGATGCTTCATCCATCGCCTTTACATCATATTTAGCTCTCTCTGGGAGAACCGATACTTTAAACTCCTATGGTCCAAAAAGAGCACAAACTTCACCCCATAAAAATAGTCTTCAAGTCTTCAACACGAAGACAACTTCTGTCAACTCTAGATCATGTGTAGGGTAGTTATGCTCATGGACCTTAAGCTGACGAAACTCAAATAATATAATCTTTATGTGCTACATCAACACGTAATCAAGCTTGATGAGTGAAGCATCAGTATAAATCATGAATCTTTCACTCCCAGAGGGGAGAGTGAGAATTGGCAACGTTATCAGATGTGTCTTAAGCTCTATGAATGCTCACTCACAAGTGTCGCTTCATACAAATGATGCTCTCTTCCGAAGAAACCCAGTTAGTGGGGTGGCAATGCATGAAAAGCCACATATCGCCAATAATAGCCTGTTATACTAAAGAAGCTCTTGATCTCACTAGCATTAGTGTGTTGTCCCCATTACAACACTACCTCAACCTTCATAAGGTTGACTGCTACTCCCTATTGGGTGATCACACACTCAAGGAACTTCACCTCCTACCAAAACTCATATTTCTCCAGCTTGGCGAATAACTGGTGCTCGCATAAGGTTTGTAAAACTATCTCTATATGATGCTCATGCTACTCCTGGGTACTCGAGTATATCAAAATATTGTCGATAAACACCAAAACAAACTGATCCATGAAGGAGTGGAAGACTTTGTTCATCAACTACATGAATACTATCGGCGAATTGGTCAAACCAAATAACATGAACAAAATTTTAAAGTGACCATAACGAGTCTAAAAAATTATCTTTAGAATATCTTCCTCTTGGACTTGCACCTGATGGTACCTGGATCTCAAATCTATATTCAAAAAGAAGTGTGCATCTTATAGCTGATCAAATAGGTCATTTATTCTCAGGAGTGGATATTTATTCTTAATAGTGACCTTATTAAGCTTGCAGAAATTCATGCAGCGCCCCAATGATCTATCCCTCTTCTTCACAAAAAGCATCGGCTCACTCTATGGAGAACTGCTTGAACAGATAAACCTAAACGCACGTAACTCATCTAATTTCTCTTGCAATTCCTTCAACACTATACAATACGGGGGCGTTGAGACTTGCGTAGTACTAGGCACTTGATAAATACAAAACTCCATAACTCTCCTAGGCGACAACCCCAGAATTTCGTAAAACACATTTGTGAAGTCACAAATGTTCAACAATTAATCAATGTGCACTGCTGATTGCTCCTTGTAACGTCCCGTTCAACCAGCACAGTGTCCTGGGGTGTCCACGTAGGATTTTCCGTAGGATCGTTCATTCAAAGTACTCGTGGTGAGGTACCACGAGTTAATTAACTTATATTTAGCCCATTAGAGTAGACCAATCTAGTCATGATCAGACCAAGTGCGGGCCGCCGAGCCAGATGACCTGTTTACACTTAACAACAACCCATGTGGGCCACCCAGTGATTGAGGAGGGTCAGAAAAATCTAAAAATTTAGGAAATCATAGATCTCACTGGGCTTGTGGTCCATCACGGACTGCGGACCCAGTGGACACCCAAAGTTGGGCCACCCAAATGCACCCCACGGTGCGGTGGAATCCGAGGAGGGTCGAGATACCAGGCTTTCCGACCATCAATTTTTTACCAAATCTGAAAATGTATTTTTTAGGAAATCATCGCAAAGATCTCAAACCCCTATGGCTCCCTTGTGGTCCAGTACCTATCCTATAAGTTTCATGGCCCGGGAGGGGGGGAGAAATGAGCCACCCCCCCAAAGGGCCACTTGAAGATCCAAATCGTATGCTCAAACCCTATACTCGTTCATCCGCTTGTTCCCAAACTTTGCATGACTCCTCATTGGGCCATGAGGCACCTACACATCAATTTTGGTGGCCAGAAGGGTGTTAGGGCTGCCCCAACACCAATAGGGAGTCGTATAGGGTTATTTTGGGAATTTATGGAAGGTTAGGGCCAAAGGGCCCAACTCTATGAAATAAAGTCATAACCTCTTATCTCATAACTCTCACCACAACTACCATTGCCAAGGGAGTAAAGAGAGAGCTAGAGAGCAAGGAGAGAAGAAAGAGAGAGTGAAGGAGAGCTAAGGTGGACCCTAAATCAAGGTGGGGCCCAAGGAAATCAACCCTTTCAACTCCCTACCTCTCCTAAAAAAAGAAACTCTCCACCACTACCACAACAATCGTCCGTTGTTTGTCTAGGTAAGATCCTTCACCCATTCTTCTTGAAATTCATGTATTGAGAAGGGTTTGGCTTGGATCTCTAACATGCAAGTACTTACTTTAGGGATTTCGGCTGATCGACCTCAAAGCCCTCTTTCCTAGGTTGTTTTCCAAGTCTCCAACGATCCATAGGTGCAGACTATTGTTCTTAGGTGGCCTAGCACCAATTTTAGTACAAACTTAATGATTTTGATTGCTTGGATGTTATATTTTAAATTCTAGAGAAACCCTAGGAATTATATGTTGTTGGAATTGTATGGATATGCATGCTTAGTCTCAAATTTGGTGTTGATCTTACGTCTCTTATGATATCATGTATGGATGATAGTATGCTCATGTTTGCTTAATTCTTTTCCCTCATATGTGGTGCTTCATTGTGTGTATGATTATTTACCCTTGTGCTCATGATTTCTTAAGATGGAGGAAGTGCTTAACTTCCTCACATACCCACACACTCACATGCACCTTGTTTCTTAATAATGTTTGCTTACTTTGTAGGAGCATTCGTTTTGTATGGTTGATATGCATGGGAACATGTATTGATACGTTAGCTGATAACTTGTATACTTAGCATATTATGAATCACCACCCAACCCTTAGGTTGGTCAGGAATATGAGGAGAGCAAAGGCGGTCCTGTTGGTAGGACCATCTTGAGGCTAAACCCATGAATTTGGGCGAGTGCGTGTGGGCGATAGTAGTTAGACTATATGGGTCGCTTGTACCCGATGCCCTTTCGCCATGTGTTTGCCTACTATCTAACCAACCTTGTTTGTTAACCCTATTTGCTCACACATGTTTGAAGCCTGGAACACCCTACAACCGTAAGTGACCCACCAATAACTGATTGTAACTGGTCCACAGCCTCGTGAACCGGGCATGGTAGAATAGGACGCTATGTCCGAGCTGTCGGCTTACGCTGGGGTGTCGCGCCTCCCCGTAGTGACCGCGAGCAATTTCTTTCTCTCGACACTCCTCATGTGCTTGAAGTCGGGGATGAGGAACCCGATGGGATCACGGACCATGGGGTCTCGGCCTCACGCATTGGGGGGCCTTGGCCTCGCAACCAGTTTATGGCATTTATACGTGGGGTGTACCAGATTCCCCAACCTACTGGATGAATGGACTTAACTAATAACCCGGCTAACACGATCGCGTTACATTGCATTAGTTAGGGTGGTGACTCGAAAGTTGAGGTCACTCTTAGGGAGTGTTGTCATATGCGATCGTTAGATAGAGTCGCTCGAGGGAGCGTTGTGGCAAGGGCATGCATCATATCATCCCACATGCATGTGCATTTAATAAGAGTTGTTAGGTGTTAATGATTGACTGCTTTTCATTAAGTTCATATTACAATTGATGTCTGTTATAACTTAAGAGTAATAGTACACACTGAGTTGATCACTCACTCCCACTCTGAGATAGTGTTTTAAAACACCAACCAGACTCTCTCATAGATGCAGGGGAGGCGGAGCAGGTTGAGCATGGCGATGCTACTCTCGACGAGGACAAGGAGTTGTCATACTTCCAGCTGATGCGCGGGACCTCACCGGACCCATAGATGAGCCGATGGATCGCTGGGCAGCGAGCTCAGTCCTATTCTTTTTGGACTTGCTATTCTTTTACGATTTTGTTGGGCGACGTCATGCACAACCCCTTTATTCTTTTGGACATATATACATGTATATATTTAATCTCTTTCATTTTAGTAGACTTGTGTGGTTGTGCTTCATGTTCCAAGAATTTCCAGGCTGCACATTGACTGGATTAATCGTATATTAATGAAAACCGGTCATAAGTGACCCTGGGAACTCAGGAGTCGAGCGTATACACGACCCCCGATTTTCAGGGCCTTACAAGTTGGTATCAGAGCATGGTTTGGAATTAATTGGGTCATGGGTCATGGGTCATGGACTCACGAACGCGTCCGCCGACGTTAGGGTAAACACAATAGAAACTTAGAGGGATGGGAACCCTCTTAAACCTCGAATCGGCAATCGTAGGAGAAAGGCAAGTCTTCCAACGAGTTAGGATCGGGAAGCTAGAGCGTGTAGCAACGTTAAGTATCGGGTCCACAATCTCATGATGTATCGACTCAGGGATAGGAATGATCCGAGAATCAGATGACTCGAAGGTCAAGGCCAATGCCCACAGACAAATAAGCTATTCCCGGGCTGTGGTTGATGGTTTCAGACTAGTCGAGGGTAGAGGCCTAGGGGTGAATGTGATTTTATTAAAAATTTGTTGAGTAGGAGAAAAATGGGCTTTTGGACCCTAACCAAGGGGAATCTCACAAAGCTACTAGGCTCATTGCATAAATCGGCTTCTCCTACCTTAAATTCATATGTGGTACTTTTCCGGGGGCCTCACCGGCGCCTGGGAAATCAGTAAACAAGGAGTTTCGATCTCAGGACCTGGCGTCGCATGGCGCTCGGCCCGGCATCGCCACACCGGACCTCAGGGGCCGGCATCACGATGCCCAGCCGGCGTCCCACGCCCAGCCCAAAAAGGGGATTCTCCTCCCCCCCCCTTTCAACTTAAAATGTGTGGGGCCCACTTCTTTTGCAAATAAAACCCAAGGGACCTCATTTCCTCCCATCTCTCTACACTCCATTGCCTCTAAACCCTTGGGAAATATCTCCCTTTCCATTTCTCAAATCCAAACCCCAACTCTATCCTCTTCTTCTTCTACACCATCCATTTCCTTAACCTATCTCACCCCATTTTCCCCAAGACCTTTTTGGCAACCCATTTTCAACCTTTCTAAACCCCCATTTCTTCAAGCACTCCTCAAATCCCTAACCTTCAACAAACTTCCATCATCTCTCCTTCACTCTAACCATCTTAGCAAAGCCATCTTTCTCCCATTTTCATTTCCCTCTCCCTAACCCATTCTCTCTCACTCATCTTCAAATCTATCTTTCCAAAGCATTCCATGACCATTTTTTCCAACCTCCATCTCAAAAACCCTTCGTAGCCTTTCTTCCAACCCATTCTCAACCCATCTCAAACCTACCTTTTCCTTTAAGTCCTATTTTCTCAAACACCTCAAAATTCCTTCTCATCAATCCAACTCTAAACCCATTTTTCTTCCACTACATTCCCAACACTCCCTCAACAAACATCCATCTCCTTGCCAAGACATGGCTTTCCTAGCAACCATTGCCTCATTCTTCTCCATCTCAGTGATCCTTTCACTCATGGGGAAGAGAAGACCGGCCACCGCCAAGCCGGGACTAAATCAAGAAAGGAGGAGTAAGTAAAGGGCCGATTCGAAGGGGAAGGTGATCGCGGAAGTCCGATCTAAGTGTCGCAACGATTCCCAAAGGAGGCTAACAACCCAGGCCTCCCGACCGCCCGTTGAAGATATGGGAGATTTTCTAGTACGCCGCATCGCTTTCGAGGCCTCTGTGGAGGAGCACCTGTTCAACGAATTCCCCATACTCGGTCGGCTTACTGGGGTCTAATGTTTTATGGGAATCATCAGACGGGTGTAGCACAGGCTAGGGCCTTTTATGTGCGGATCAAAAACCCCCAATTCAAGCCCCTGGGCTTTAATCTGGTTGTGGGAAATGAGAGATTTCCGTTCGGGATGGTGGATATTGCTGACGTACTTGGAGTGCATGAGGGTGAGGTACAGATCGACGAAGGAAACTTGGATTCGAGCCAGGCACCCAATGAACGGACCCGTTTCTTATGTGGTCGGGTCACCTAGTGGAAGCGAGGGGAGCAAAGGCAAGGTCTGAGCTTGACCAAACTTACTCCAGAATACCTGGTGCTTCATGGTATTTGCACCCATAATATGTACATGAGGCTGGAAAACTACTCCGAGTGCTCCCGCTATATGGTGGAGTTCTTGTATCAAGTGGGAAAGGGAGCAGATGTGTGCCTTCCCAGCATAGTACTTCACTAGATTGTGCGGGCCGTGAGGAACACGAGGAAGAGTGCATGCCTTCCGTTCAGTCGCCTGGTCTGTCAATTGGCCAAAGAATATTGAGTGCACTGACTGGATGAAAATCCTGTACTGATAGATCTGTTGGGTGATGGGGTATTAAACAAGATGAAGATACGCCCCAAGCAGCGACAGGCCCACATAGACCAGTACGGGGAAGTCGATGAGGGAGAGGAAGGGAGTGATGAGAGTGACGAGGATGAGGACGAGGACGAGAATGAAAATGAAGATGAGGGAGGAGCTGAGGGGGTCAAGCTAGCTGAGGAGATTGAAGAAGTTGGCAGGGAGCCCCTTACCATCCCTGATATACGCGAGCGCTTGGATGCGCTCAAGGCCGAAGTAGCGGAGGTCAGGGAAAGCCAAGCCAGGTACAAAGCAAAACAGGACAAGTGGAATAAAAAGATATACCGGCTCATAAAGGCCCTGATCTGCTGCAGCAAGGGGGAAGAAGCACCTCCACTTTCGCTTGACTTAGACGAGTAGCCCTATAACCTTACTAATGATTAGTAGTTTGCTTTAAGTTGTTTAGGTCTAATACCATGTACGGAAGGATGCTTAGGATTTTGCTTCATTATCTTGTATTTCTGTTTAGCATATCTAGTAATGCTCGGAATCCATGCTGTAACATGTAACTGGCCATGTCAATGGCATTTTGAAATCAATGTGAATGTATGGGTTGCCTTGAAATGTTCTTGCCACCATGAAAATGCTTGTATGTATGTTGCCTATGTTCACAAATGGATAATATATGGATCTCGCATATGTACACATAACCTGTGTATGAGAAATGTTCTAGTATATAACCTATCCAAGGACATTCTTACAGGAAATGCCCCGCAACTGGAGGGTTGATTTGTTCACCTCCCTCATAGCAGCCTAGTTGATCGAGACCAGGTCCCTGATGAACAACAAGGCCCCCAAGGGGCGAGCGGTTCCCAAAACAAGGGTAGCACTACCCAAGAGACGGCCCCAAATGCTCCGCCACCGCAGGCCGCGACACTCGTACCCCCTCCACCACAGGCCATGGATCAGATGGGCCAAATGTTGCTTCTCATGCAATAACAACAATAAATGATGACTACAAATATACAACAACAACAACAAACGATGGCCACAAATATACAACAACAACGACTCATGATAGGGGCCTTTATCCAGAATTTGGGTATACCACAACCGGAAGCACCTGGCTTAGCCACGTCCGTGACTAACATAACCACCATGTTTAAGCGGTTCCAGCGGTATAGGCCGCCTACGTTTGCCGGCACCCATGGCCCAGAAGAAGCTGAATATTGGCTCAACCAGGTCACCGAACTGCTTCGGCCCCTCCACTATTCTGAGGCAGAAAACGTTGAACTCATTTCCTTCCTCTTTGAGAAAGAGGCGGACTTATGGTGGGAGAGCGTCCTCTACTCCATTCCTGAGAAACACATATGGATGTGGGAGGCATTCGAGTCCCACTTTAATGAGAAGTACATCTCTCAATCGTATCAGCATGAAAGGGAGAATGAATTTCTCCACCTCCAACAGGGGGGATGAGCATGGCGCAATATGAGAACCGCTTTACGGAACTCTCACGCTACGCTTTCGAAATGATCGCCAACGAGGCGATCAAGATGAGACTATTCACGGTGGGGTTGAGGAGCGGCATCCACTCCAAACTGTGCTGCATGAACCTCAGGACCTATGCCGAGCTCGTTGAGATGTCTATATGGGCGGAGCAAGATGAGGAGCGAGTCACCCGGACCAGTTCACAGTTGGGCCCGCGAAGTAGGATGGAGGGACCGTCCTCTTTATTTGCAAGAAAGAGGCTGCACCCGAACTCTCCACCCCGACTAGCTGCCGCACCAGCCCCTTCTGCACGACCTGCCCAGATATGTAATTATTACAAGAGGGCGGGCCACTCCGAGCCATATTGTTTTGTAAGGATGAGAGATCTTGGCTTCATGTCACCTCAATGCAACAACAGGCCCCCATAGTGGGCATTGCAGATTCCGCCCCTACGGACGATGGGGCCTAGCCAGCAGTTTCGTCCTCCTCCCCTCAAGCCAGGCCGCCACAATGGCCTATGCAATGACCGAACTTGCCACAGCAAGCCCGAGTACATGCCTTGGTGGCAGAGGGCCAAGATGCAGTCACCCCCATTCCTACGGCTTTTGAGGTGACGACCCACATAGAAGGTACTCTCATCTTTCTATTGGTGGACACTGGATCCACTACTTCTCTCATATCGCATACAACTGTCAAGCATTTAGGCCTACTCCCTACTCCCTTCGTTGGAGTAAAGATCATTACCGCCGCTGGCACTTTCTCAGAGGCAACGAAGATATGTCGTGATTGCCCCGTTGACTTAGGATGTAAGGTGGCACTTGTTGATTTAATAGTGACCAAGATCTTCCATTATGACGTCATCCTGGGCATGGACTGGTTAACCATGATGAAGACAGATTTACTGTGACGCTCTGATAGTGAAAATATTCGAAGGCGACGCACTTCCCTCACATTCCCAGTCCAAGTTAGCCATGATAGTAAAATTTTGTGTTATGCTTCATTAGAGGACGGTTATGATAGACCCTCGCTCACATGCACTCCCGTGATCCAAGACTTCATCGATGTGTTTAAAGTCATACCTGGACTTCCTCCTCGATGTGAGATAGACTTCACGATCGATCTGACTCCAGGTGCCAAGCCCATCTCCTTGCCTACTTATCGCATACCCCCATGTGAGATGGAAGAACTAAGGTCCCAAATTGATAAATTGCTAAAGTCAGGCTTTATTCGACCTAGTGTATCGCCATGGGGAGCCCCGATCTTATTTGTGAAGAAGAAGGATGGCTCATTGTGTTTATGTATAGATTACAAGAGATTGAACCAAGTGATGGTTCGGATCAAGTACCCTTTGCCCAGAATTAACGACTTATTTGACCAGCTGAGGGGTGCCCAATACTTCTCCAAGATTGATCTACAATCAGGGTACCATCAGCTACGAGTTAGGGATGAGGATATACAGAAAATGGCCTTCAGAACCTATTTTGGCCATTATGAGTTCCTAGTTATGTCGTTTGGGCTCACCAATGCTCCAGCAATATTCATGGACCTCATGAACAGAGTCTTTAGGCCGTTCTTATACAGATTCGTCATCATGTTCATTGACAACATATTGATTTATTCAAAGAGCCGTGAAAAGTATGAAGGGCATCTAAGGGCAGTCTTGGAAACACTTAAGAAAAATTAATTGTTTGCGCAATTCAGAAAATGTGACTTCTGGAAGGAGGAAGTCAAATTTCTAGGACATGTAATGTCCAAGAAAGGAATATCTGTGGATCTCGCCAAGGTGGCAGCCGTGCAAGATTGGAAGCAACCAAAGTCGATTACTGAAGTAAGAAGCTTTCTCGGTCTTGCGGGCTATTATCGAAGATTCATCAGAGATTTTTCAAAAATAGCTCGGCCGCTATCCCAGCCGACACGGAAGGACCTCAAATTCACTTGGAATGAGAAAGCGGAGGCGGCCTTCCAAGAATTGAAAGATAAACTGACGTCGGCACCTGTGCTTGTGCTGCCTAAGCAAGGGGTCAAGTACACTGTCTATACGAACACCTCTCAAGTGGGCTTGGGCTGTGTGCTCATGCAAAAGGACAGGGCAATCGCCTATGCGTCTCGGCAGTTAAGGAAACATGAGGAGAATTACCCTACACATGACCTCGAGCTTGCGGCGGTGGTCTTCGCATTGAAGATATGGAGACACTATTTCTATGGTGAGGAGTTTGAGCTCTTTTCTGATCATAAGAGCCTCAAACACATTTTCACCCAGAAGGACCTGAATATGAGACAGCGCCGCTGGATGGAAACATTGAAGGACTTCAAGTTCGATGTCTCATACCACTTTGGTAAAGCCAATTTGGTAGCAGACACCTTGAGTCGCAAAAAGACAATCCAATTTGTAGCCCCGCTAATGGTGAGGGAGTGGGACATGGTAGAATTTTTTAGGGACTTTGACATGAAACTAACCGTGGAGGAGCCGTACAAGGTCGTAGCCCATATTCAAACTCAGCCAATAATTGACAGCAAAATCATTGAAGCCCAGAAGGGCGATGAATTGTTGAAGAAGATGAAAGGGAAAGCAAAGAATGATGTGGGGTCTGAGTGGAGGATCGGTACCGATGGGGGATTGCGGTACCGAGGCTGCCTTTGTGTTCCAAATCTTCAGGAACTACAAGAGGAAGTCCTAAATGCCGCTCACAACTCCAAGTTAGCGATGCACCCTAGTAGTACGAAGATGTACCAAGATTTGAAGTGAAACTATTGGTGGGACAATATGAAGAAGGAAATAGCAGAGTATGTATCTCGATGCCTCACTTGTCAACAAGTCAAGGTCGAACACCACCGACCACCGGGCCTTCTGCAACTAATGCCCATAGCAGAATGAAAATGGGACTTCATATCTATGGACTTCATTTCCAGTTTGCCCAAGACCAGGAATGGGCATGACTCAATATGGGTGATCGTGGACTTGTTAACTAAATCAGCCCATTTTCTGCCGATGAAGATTTCTAACTCCACTGATGATTTGGCCAAGTTATATATCAAGGAGATAGTGCGACTCCATGGTGTCCCGTTGGAAATTGTGTCGGACTAGGACAAGCGATTCACGTCAATCTTTTGGACTCGCATCCAAGAAGCCATGGGAGTGAAGTTGAAGTTTAGCACCACCTTCCACCCACAGACAGATGGGCAAACTAAACGGGTGAACCAAATATTGGAGGACATGTTGTGGGCTTGTGTACTAGATTTTCAGGAGAGTTGGGATGACTGTCTCCCGTATGTCGAGTTTGCCTATACAATAGCTTCCAGGCTAGCATCGGGATAGTGCCTTACGAGGCTTTGTATGAGCGTCCATGCCGAGCCCCACATTGTTGGGAGGAAATTGGCGAGAAGAGTTTGCTAGGGCCGAACTTAGTACAGATTATGACCAAAAAGATTGGGATCATCCAACGTCACCTCTTGACGGCTTAAAGTAGGCAGAAGAGCTATGATGACACAAGGTGAAGGGACTTGGAGTTTGAAGATGGGGATCATGTGTTTCTCAAAATCTCCCCAATGAAGAGTGTTTTACGCTTCGGCAAGAAGGGAAAGCTCGCGCCGCGGTTCATCGGACCTTTCCAAATTTTGGACTGTGTTGGTACGGTTGCCTATCGCTTGGCCCTACCCACACCTCTCGCCGGAGTGCATAACGTCTTCCATGTATCAATGTTGAAGAAGTATGTCCCCGATTCTTCACATATCATCAAGTGGGAACATGTGGATCTCAAGGAAAACGCCACATATATCCTCCGACCCACTCGAATACTTGATAGGAAAGAGCAGGTCCTACGCAACAAAGTCATCCTACTGGTCAAAGTACTATGGACCCATCACGATAAAGAAGAGGCCACTTGGGAGACGGAAGCAGAGGTCCGCAAGCATTACTTAAGCATGCTTCAGCAATATGAACAGGTATAAATTTCGAGGGTGAAGTTTATTTATAAGGGGGGTAGATTGTAACGTCTCGTCCAACCAGCACAATGTCCTGGGGTGTCCACGTAGGATTTACCGCAGGATCGTTCATTCAAAGTACTCGTGGTGAGGTACCACGAGTTAATTAACTTATATTTAGCCCATTAGAGTAGACCAGTCTGGTCATGATCGGACCAAGTGCGGGCCGCCGAGCCAGATGGCTTGTTTACACTTAACAACTGCCTGTGTGGGCCACCCAGCGACTGAGAAGGGTCAGAAAAATTAAAAAATTTAAGAAATCATAGATTTCACTAGGCTTGTGGTCCATCACGGACTGCAGACCCAGTGGACACCCAGAGTTGGGATTTGACACTTGCCAAATGAACCCCACCAGTGTCAGAATTGGAATTTGGTACTTGCTAATGAAATCAAGATACCACGCTTTCCAGCCGTCGAATTTCTTCTAAGTTTATGGTGAAGGTTTAATGTATTTTTCTACGCCCGCCCACGAATTCTGGTCCCCGATCATGGCACGGTGACCGTTGATCGCAAATCAGACCCGTACGATCAAACCCCATATCCGATCACTCCCAAATTTTGCATGATCATTTATCGGGCCATGGAGCACCTATCCTATAAGTTTCATGGCCGGGGGGCCACCGGAGCCACCCCAATCACCGAAATGGGCCCCACAGGGCCACTTAAATATTGAAATTGTATGCTCAAACCCCATACTCGTTCATCCGCTTGTTCCCAAACTTTGCATGACCTCTCATCGGGCCATGAGGTACCTACACACCAAGTTTGGTGGCCAGAGGGGTGTTAAGGCCACCCCAACACTAATAGGGAGTCCTATAGGGCTATTTTGAGAATTTGTGAAAGCTTGGGGCCAAAAGGCCCATCTCTAGGAAATAAAGCCCTAATCTCTTATCTCATAACTCTCACCACAACTACCATTGCTAGGGGAGTAAAAAGAGAGCCAAAGAGCAAAGAGAGAAGAAAGAAAGAGTGAAGGAGAGCTAGGGCGGACCCAAAATCAAGGTGGGCCCAAGGAAATCAACCCTTTCATCTCCCTACCTCTTCTCAAAGGAGAAACTCTCCACCACTATCACAACAATCGTCCATTTTTTGTCTAGGTAAGATACTTCACCCCTTCTTCTTGAAATCCATGTATTGAGAAGGGTTTGGCTTGGATCTCTAACATGCAAGTGTTTGCTCTAGGGATTCCGGCCTATCGACGTCAAAGCCCTCTTTCCTAGGTCATTTTCCAAGTCTCCAATGATCCATAGGTGCGGACTATTGTTCTTAGGTAGCCTAGCACTAATTTTAGTACAAACTTAATGATTTTAATTGCTTGGATGTTATATTTGAAAATTTAGAGAAACCCTAGGAATTATATGTTGTTGGAATTGTATGGATATGCATGCTTAGCTCTCAAATTTGGTATTGATCTTGCCTCTCCCATGATATCATGTATGGATGATAGTACGCTCACGTTTGCTTAATTCTTTTCCCTCATATGTGGTGCTTCATTGTGTGTATGATTATTTACCCTTGTGCTCATGATTTCTTAAGATGGAGGAAGTGCTTAACTTCCTCACAAACCCACACACTCACACGTACCTTATTTCTTGATAATGTTTGCTTGCTTGGTAGGAGCATTTCACTACCAAAAAAATGGGCAAAGGCTACGGACTAAATCCGTAGCCATAGACCTATGGCTACGATTATAGTCCGTAGCATGGCCGTAGTCGTAGGTGCAGTAACAATAGGTCTGGAACCTATAGCTACGGATTTAATCCGTAGCTATAGGTCAAAATAGCCACGGATATAATCCGTATCAATTATGTCCGTAGCTATAGGTTACAAGAGCTACGGATTTAATTACCACCACTACGGATCTAAGCCGTAGCAATTATATTCGTAGTTGTAGGTTACAACAGCTACAAATTTAATCATAACAGCTACGGATTTAATCTATAGCTATAGTTTACAACAGCTACGGATATAATCCATAGCAAATCCTATTTAAAAAAAATATATACAATTAGTTGTTCATTCAATTACCACCTGCATAATCATTCATTCATTCAATTACAATAAATTACAATCATTAATTCATTCAATTACAATCCTTCATTCAATCAATTACAATTAATTACAATCCTTCATTCATTGAATTACAATTACAATTATAATAATGCTGAAAATACGAATCTTTGGCTTCATTAGAGAAATTTGCTCGACTTCACCCTGAAATTTTAAAGATAAAGAATTGAAAGAGAAGATATATTTTGACGATATGATATTTTTTTCACAAGTAAATAGGCCTTTTTCAGCCATCACCCACCTGAAGAATAAAAAACTGGTTGTTGTCCAAGTCCACTCCTTTTCCTTTCAATTTCTTAGTGACCTCTGCAAAATTACTTCCACAATCATTTATGTAGTACTTTGAAGAGTCGTCTCGAAATGAACCTCTAGTAATGACAAAGTCACTTCTTGCAACAACTTCGTACATTCCATCATCCTACAAATAGTCATGGCATTCATAAATCAGAATGACCATTGGAGGAAAAAAAAATAAAGTGAAAGAAGTGCATCATGTATAACCATTTTTCTCTTCTTTTTTTTCTTAATGAATTAATAAAAGCTCAAAGAGGAATGAAATTGACACAAAAGGAATGGTCTCACCATATGGTTTGTAGGGCCAAAATAAACGTCAAGAAATCGGGTTCGGGTTTGGCATCGGGTTTAGGTTTGGGTTTTCAAGTTTAGGTTTAGGTTTAGGTTAGGGAGTTGAGATTAGGATTAGGTGTAGGTTTAAGTTTAGGGATTTGAGAATAGGTTAAGGTTTAGGTTTAGGGATTTGAGAATAGGTTAAGGTTTAGGTTTAAGAAATCGGGTTCGGGTTCGGGTTCAGGATCGAGTTTAAGTTTGGGTTTTCAAGTTTAGGTTTAGGTTTAGGTTTAGGTTAGGGAGTTAGGTTTAGGTTAAGGTTTAGGGAATTGAGAATAGGTTAAGGTTTAGGTTCATGAAATCGGGTTTGGGTTTGGGATCGGGTTTAATTTGGGTTTTCAAGTTTAGGTTTAGATTTAGGTTAGGTAGTTAGGTTTAGGTTAGGTTGTAGGTTAAGGTTTAGGGAATTGAGAATAGGTTAAAGCGGGTTCGGGTTCGGGATCGGGTTTAAGTTTGAGTTTTCAAGTTTAGGTTTAGGTTTAGGTTAGGGAGTTAGGTTTAGATTAGGTTGTAGGTTAAGGTTTAGGGAGGAATTGAGAATAGGTTAAGGTTTAGGTTGAGGAAACCGAGGTTTGGGTTGGGTTCGGGTTCGGGTTCAAGATCGAGTTTAAGTTTGGGTTTTCAAGTTTAGGTTTAGGATTAGGTTAGGGAGTTAGGTTTAGGTTAGGTTGTAGGTTAAGGTTTAGGGTGAGAATAGGTTAAGGTTTAGGTTGAGAAACCGGGTTCGGGTTCGGGACCGGGTTTAAGTTTGGGTTTTCAAGTTTAGGTTTAGGTTTAGGTTAGGGAGTTAGGTTTAGGTTAGGTTGTAGGTTAAGCTTTAGGGAATTGAGAATAGGTTAAGGTTTATGTTGAGGAAATTGGGTTCGGGTTCGGCATTGGGTTTAAGTTTGGGTTTTCAAGTTTAGGTTTAGGTTTAGGTTAAGGAGTTAGGTTTAGGTTAGGTTATAGGTTAAGGTTTAGGGGTGAGAATAGGTTAAGGTTTAGGTTGAGAAACAGGGTTCGGGTTCGAGTTCGGGTTCGGGATCGGGTTTAAGTTTGGGTTTTCAAGTTTAGGTTTAGGTTTAGTTTAGATAGTTAGGTTTAAGTTAGATTGTAGGTTAAGCTTTAGGGAATTGAGAATAGGTTAAGGTTTAGGTTTAGGAAACCGGTTTCGGGTTCGGGATCGGGTTTAAGTTTGGGTTTTCAAGTTTAGGTTAAGTAGTTAGGTTTAAGTTAGGTTGTAGGTTAAGGTTTAGGGAATTGAGAATAGGTTAAGGTTTAGGTTGAGAAATTGGGTTCGGGTTAAGCATCGGGTTTAAGTTTGGGTTTTCAAGTTTAGGTTTAGGTTTAGGTTAGGGAGTTGACATTAGGATTAGGTGTAGGTTTAGGTTTAGGGATTTGAGAATAGGTTAAGGTTTAGGTTTAGGAAATCGGGTTCGGGTTTGGGATCGGGTTTAAGTTTGGGTTTTCAAGTTTAGGTTTAGGTTTAGGTTAGGGAGTTAGGTTTAGGTTAGGTTGTAGGTTAAGGTTTAGGGAATTGAGAATAGGTTAAGGTTTAGGTTAGGAAACCGGGTTCGAGTTCGAGGATCGGGTTTAAGTTTGGGTTTTCAAGTTTAGGTTTAGGTTTAGGTTAGGTAGTTCGGTTTAGGTTAGGTTGTCGGTTAAGGTTTAGGGAATTGAGAATAGGTTAAGGTTTAGGTTTAAGAAACCGGTTTCAGGTTTGAAAACGGGTTTAAGTTTGGGTTTTCAAGTTTAGGTTTAGGTTTAGGTTAGGTACTTAGGTTTAGGGTAGGTTGTAGGTTAAGGTTTAGGAATTGAGAATAGGTTAAGGTTTAGGTTTAGGAAACCGATTTCGAGTTGAGAATCGGGTTTAAGTTTGGGTTTTCAAGTTTAGGTTTAGGTTTAGGTTAAGGTAGTTAGGTTTAGGTTAGGTTGTAGGTTAAGGTTTAGGGAATTGAGAATAGGTTAAGTTGGAAATTGGGTTCGGGTTCGGCATCGGGTTTAAGTTTGGGTTTTCAAGTTTAGGTTTAGGTTTAGGTTAGGGAGTTAAGATTAGGATTAGGTGTAGGTTTAGGTTTAGGGATTTGAGAATAGGTTAAGGTTTAGGTTTAGGAAATCGGGTTCGGGTTCGGGATCGGAGTTTAAGTTTGGGTTTTCAAGTTTAGGTTTAGGTTTAGGTTAGGTAGTTAGGTTTAGGTTAGGTTGTAGGTTAAGGTTTAGGGAATTGAGAATAAGTTAAGGTTTAGGTTTATGAAACCGGGTTAGGGTTCGGGTTTAGATCGGGTTTAAGTTTGGGTTTTCAAGTGTAGGTTTAGGTTTAGGTTAGGTTGTAGGTTAAGGTTTAGGGAATTGAGAATAGGTTAAGGTTTAGGTTTAGAAACCGGGTTCGAGTTCGGGATTGGGTTGAAGTTTGGGTTTTAAGTTTAGGTTAAGGTTTAGGTTAGGGAGTTAGGTTTAGGTTAGGTTGTAGGTTAAGGTTTAGGAATTGAGAATAGGTTAAGGTTTAGGTTGAGAAAGCGGGTTCGGGTTCGGGTTCGGGCGGAGTTTAAGGTTGGGTTTTCAAGTTTAGGTTTAGGTTTAGTTTAGGTAGTTAGGTTTAAGTTAGATTGTAGGTTAAGCTTTAGGAATTGAGAATAGGTTAAGGTTTAGGTTTAGGTTTTGGTTTTGGTTTCGGGTTCGGGATCGGGTTTAAGTTTGGGTTTTCAAGTTTAGGTTAGGTAGTTAGGTTTAAGTTAGGTTGTAGGTTAAGGTTTAGGGAATTGAGAATAGGTCCATCAATGTGGTCATTGATGATCATTTGAATACACCTGCTCTGAGTTCAGATGATGATGAAATTCTTATAATTGAAAATCAAGATACCTCTTCATCTCAATCTGAACCTAGGACTGTCAAAGATCATCCAACTAATCAAATCCTTGAAAATCCTCTCACTGGAGTTCGTACACGCAAACAACTTGAAAACATATGCAATTATGTTTGTTTTACATCCCAAATAGAATCGGTCAATGTAAAAGAAGCTCTTTCTGACGAAAATTGGATAGTAGCTATGTAAGATGAACTTAATCAATTTATTCGTAATGATGTCTGGTATCTTGTTCCTAGACCTAAAGATAAACACATTATTGAAACAAAATGGATCTTTAAAAACAAGTCTGATGAACTTGGAAATGTTATACGAAACAATAGGTATTTGGTTGTACAAGGGTACACTCAGGATTGAAGGCATCGATTACGATGAAACCTTTGGGATTTGAGCTCGCCTTGAATCTATCAGACTTTTTATTTCCATCGCTTGCTTTAGAAAGTTTAAAATTTATCAGATGGATGTAAAGAGTGCCTTCTTAAATGGCGATTTACATGAAGAAGTTTATGTAGAACAAACCTCAGGGTTTGAAGACCCCAAGCTTTCGATCATGTATTTAGTCTCAAAAAAGGCTCTCTATGGTGCAAACAAGCGCCCAGGGCATGGTATGAAAAATTGACTAAATTCTTACTGAGTCATAGTTTTCAAGTGGGAAGTGTCGATAAGACGCTATTTGTTAAGAAACATAATAATGAGATTTTAATGGTTCAAATCTATGTAAACGATATTATTTATGGATCAACTTGTTCTAACATTTCTATTGAGTTTGCAGAGTTGATGAAATCAAGATTCGAAATGAGCATGGTTAGAGAACTAAATTACTTCCTAGGGTTACAAGTAAAACAACAACCTGATGGAATCTTCATTTCTCAAACCAAGTATGCTACATACTTAGTTAAAAGGTTTGGATTTGAAATGGTAAAAAATTTGATACTTCTATGAGTACAACCTTGAGACTCTCAAAAGACTCTACATGTAAAGATGTAGATCCTAAGCTATATCGTAGTATGATTGGTAGTTTATTATACTTAGCGCTAGTAGACGATATCGCTTTTAGCGTTGGTATTTGTGCGAGATATCAGTCTAAACCTAAAGATTCACATCTTACTGCTGTCAAACGGATTATTAGATATGTCGCAAGTACAACTAATTTGGGTCTTTGGTATCCTCTTGATACTAATGTTAAATTAGTTATTGGGTATTACGATCTTGATTGGATTTGGTAATATTGATGATATAAAATCAACCGATGGTGGTTGTTTTTACATTGGAAATTGTTTGGTTTCTTGGTTTAGCAAGAAGCAAAGTTCAATATCTCTTTCCTTCTTGAAATTTGAGTATATCGCGGCCAGGATATGCATGTACACAACTCGTATGGATGAAAGCATGTTAGCGATTATGGAATTAATCAAGATTCAATGATCTTACATTGTGATAATTCCGATGCTATCAATATTTCTAAAAATCCAATTCAACATTAGCGTACTAAGCATATTGACATTAGGTATCATTACATTCGTAAATTAGTTGAAGAAAAAGCTATCTCTTTGGAATATATTCCAACTAATGTCCAACTTTTTGATATATTTACTAAAGCGCTTTCGACGAAAGCGGGTTTACTAAAATGAAATTTGATCTTGGTATGTGCATTTTAAATTGAATATACTTTATGCATGTATCATAGTGTACTATATTTTAAAATTTTATATGAATAAATTTTAATTTTCGCATAAAAATATTTATTTTTGTCGATGCTCGACCTGAGGCCTTTGCCATACACGACAGGGTTTTGGTCTCGACTCGATAGGTCGTGGATTTAGACTCGGCCGGTCGTAGAGATCATAAGCATCATATAATTTGGGGAAAATCACTTTGTTCTTCATTTTCTCTTCTTCCTTTGACAGAATGGGGCTCGACCAGTCTTGAGAGTTAGTGATTTTCTTCAAGATAAGTCGTTTTTCTTCATTTTTATTGAAGATTTATGCTTTCTATACTTTGATTTGTTTATTCCATAAGCTAGATCTCGTCTTTTGTTGATTGTTTAGGGTTTCCTCTCTAAAAATCTGATCTAGAAAAACCCACCACTTCTAGTGTTCTTTATGCTTAGTCCTTGGTAAATCTTGTTGAAAATGGATGTTAGAGGGAAAAAGAAAACATCCCGTGGTCCATCTTCATCTAGATCTACATCTATAACAAGACGGCACATTCGGTCACCGAAGATGATCCTAATGATGTTTGGAGTTACGTAAGTAAATTTATCGTTGAAGCGTCCTGTAAGTCTCAGTCACATTGAACAATTTGAGATTACACATCTCCTTGAATCAGGTTTTGGACTAATATTTTATTTTGGGGTGGGCACGCAAACCAGGTCCATTGCACAATCTATGGTTGCATGTATCTCTCGATTTTTCCCTTGATAATTTAACGTTCTCAATTGCTATTAGAGAAGGGAAATTTTTGATTGATCGACATTTGATATCGGGTATTATGGATATACCTGTCAAAGATGAAGGTATTCCGATTCATACATTATATGACAAACCATCAGAATTGGAAAAACAAATGTTGACAAGAGATTTATGCAATATGGAAGTGCATTGGACGCACAAAGGAAATGTGCTCTCTTCAAAATTTTTATTACCCAGATCTGAGTTTTGCAGGATCTTCAATTCAAACGTGTATCCTCGGTTGGCAGGCAATAAACCGAGGTTAAGTTAGCGCCTTCATGGTTGAGGGTATTGCACTCTGTTGTGTCCAGGCATGGTTGTCTGTTTACCTTCTTTGATATGTCATTTTATCATTCGGTTTCGTCTTCATCCGGGTCATAGTGATATTCCATTTGGTTATCTTATGACTTGTTTAGCCACAAATATGCTCGTTGCTTTACACGAGAATGAGGCACCAATTCATCATCTTTTATTCAATAATACTAATTTAAATAAGATGAAGTTGGATTTTCTTCCTGGTCAATTTATGAAGGTGGTGGTGAAGGTCTTTGGAAAGTGAAAATGAAGGAAGAAGTCTTGATCTTCCTCCACAGGCCGATATAAATATGGATGATATATTTGAAGACATTGAAACCGACTCCCAAAATGATTCGATTACGATCCATCTTTGGTTATGATGCACGTCTAAGTGCATTGGAGGAGAAGGTTGATAACCTGAGTGTAGCCCATGATATGCAATTTAAATATATGCGAAAATATCTTCGTCGCATTAATAGGGGTTTACATCAGATTGATCCAACCATCCCTGCTCCTTCATCTAGATCTGATTAGGTGGATTATCCTTTTTATTTTTATGGATTCTGTATTATTATTACGATTGATGACTTTGGTTGTATGGTTTGGATTGATGACATTGAAGTGTTGAACTAATTTGATAATTAAATCTTGACTCTTCATATGGTGTTCTCTTCTCTCCTTTAGCCTTCCCTTGTCATTTTGTGACAAAAGGGGGAGTAGTATGGAATAGTATGGAAAGGGGGAGAATGGGAGAAAGGAAGAAAGCGATTACTTGAAAATGGTTGATTGTTTTTACTCACTTAGGGGGAGTAGAGTATTTCTTACTCTTATATTTATAAATGTGTTTTGTCAAAAATTTGACAAAAGGGGAGATTGTTAGTGCTATGATTTCATATCCCTTTGGTTGTCAAATTTTGTAGTGCCAAAACCTATGTCTTGTACTTTTTGTGTTTCTTGTTTGTGACTACACACTACTTCAAGACTACACACTGCTTCAAGACAAGATCATGAATGAAGAATATTTTCAAGGCAAGATCATAAATGAAGAATGCTTGCAAGACATGTCATGAATGAAGTCTACAAGAATAGAAGACTCCAAGTTTGCCTCTATCAAGTTCAAGATTAGAAGACTTCATCAAGACAAGTCAAGAATGTACCAAGCTCGAGAAAGACCATCAACTCGACTCAAGCTTCTACTTCAAGATCATCTGAGAATACAGACCTTCAAGACTTCAATGTCCATCTCACTTAAGGTTTGTTTGACCTTAGATTGACCTTAGGTTGGTCTAGATGTAGGTCATTCTGGATACATAATCCGAATATTTTAATTTACTTGGTGTGTTGTGATCGTTCTAAGACCAGTCTAGAAATCTTAAGACCAGGTCCCTAGCTTTGCTTGACCAATCTTAGGTTTCTCGGGACTGGAGTCCCTAGGTTATTCTGATTTTTAAATTTTCCTGGTTGTCCTTCTACCAGTCCTGGACTTTCTTCGACCAGTCCTGAGAAGTCCTATGACTCATCCTTCGACCAGTCGTAGTTCTACGACTCGAACTCCAGCGACTTATCTCGAGTATCTCGACCGGTCGTAGGTGTCTCACGACCAGTCGTAGGTGGTCCACGACCGGTCGTAGGCTACCTAAGACCAGTCGTGAGTATAGAAAATCTAATCCCGCAGAAATCTTTCAAAATCTTTGACGCTACAACCATTCCTAGGATTCTAAGACTAGTCGAAGATGGGATTTTTGAGGCTATAAATAGTGCACAAATTTCAGAGTTTATTCATTCAATTTCATTCCATTCAAGCGATTTAAGGCTATACTCTGAGATAAGTAGTGATTATTTTTTTAAGCTATTGTGCATATTTAATATTCCTTTTGTTAACATTTTTCTATTGTGATTTTGATCCATATTCCAATCTTATTTTGAAAAGAGGAATTTGTGATATTCCTTCTTCCGGGATCAAAATCAAATAGACCTTGCTCTTCTTGATTTAATCTAAAATCAATTAGACTTAGAACCATTCTTTATGTGAGTATTGGACATTGAACGACGTATCATTTATCTACTTGATTGGTTCTTTTGGGCTACTTCAAAAGGAGATCTAGGTATTTTACTTTGTAATTTACTTTCTCTGGTTTTGTTTGAGATTTGCCAGAAAAATCTCATTGTTTTGGTTATCTGAGGAGAGCCAGAAAACTCAGATTGTGGGGGTTTTTGGATTGTGTAAGCCGAGATAAAAAGACACAATTGTGAAGGTTTTGGGTGAACTTTGTAAAAACCTATTTTGATAGTGCATGCTAATATCCCCTGTGTGAGGATATTAGAGTGGAGTAGCATTCATGTGTGGTGTTGGCTAATAGTTGGTGAACACACAGGCGAACCACTATATATCGTTGTGTTGTGGATGTGCTTGATTTCTTTATTCATTTATTCCTTTATTATTGTGGATTGCTTTTGTGGATGAATGTTGTAATTTTCATTTCAAGCAAGTGTGGTTGAATGGTGTAATAACTTAGGATTTATTTCTTTAAGTTATTCTTAATTTATTTTCCATATCATTTGTGTTTTCTAGATCGTTCTAGAAATAAGGTTGTCCTACCATAAGCCATTGGTTTTTGGTGTAAGGTTGTCCTTAGAACTGATTTAGTATCATTCTCATATTTCATATGCTTTGAGATTGTTATTATTTCAGCATTGTTATTTATATCTATTATTATTCCGCTGTTTTAAGTTTTATTTGGCATTGCCCTATTCACCCCCCTCTAGGGCATATTGCTTGGCCCTTTCATTTAGGTTATAGGTTTTGGGATTAGGGAATAGTTTTAGGTTATAAGTATAGGTTTAGGTTAGGTTATAGGTTAAGGTTTAGGGATTTAAGTTTAGCTTATAAGTTTTGGTTTAGGTTATAGGTTTTGGTTTAGGTTATAGGTTTTGGATTTGAGAATGAGTTCGGGTTTAGGTTATAGGTTTTGGTTATAGGTTTTGGGATTTGGGAATGGGTTCGGGTTTACGTTATAGGTTTTGGTTTTGGATTAGGTTATAGGTTTTGGTTTTGGTTTAGGTTAAGGTTTAGGTTTTGGTTATAGGTTTTGGGATTTGAGAATGGGTTCGGGTTTAGGTTATAGGTTTTGGTTTTGGTTTAGGTTAAGGTTTTGGTTTTGGCTATAGGTTTTGAAATTTGAGAATGGGTTCGGGTTTAGGTTATAGGTTTTGGTTTTGGTTTAGGTTAAGGTTTAGGTTTTGGTTATAGGTTTTGGGATTTGAGAATGGGTTCGGGTTTAGGTTATAGGTTTTGGTTTTGGTTTAGGTTAAGGTTTTGGTTTTGGCTATAGGTTTTGAAATTTGAGAATGGGTTCGGGTTTAGGTTATAGGTTTTGGTTTTGGTTTAGGTTATAGGTTTTGGTTTTGGTTTAGGATAAGATTTAGGTTTAGGTTATAGGTTTTTAGATTTGAGAATGGGTTCAAGTTTAGCTTATAGGTTTTGGTTTTGGTTTAGGTTATAGGTTATAGGTTTTGATTTAGGTTATAGGTTATAGGTTATAGGTTATAGGTTTTGGTTTTGGTTTTGGTTTAGGTTATAGGTTATAGGTTTTGATTTAGGTTATAGGTTATAAGTTTAGGTTAAGGTTTAAGTTTAGGTTATTAGTTTTGAGATTTGAGAATGGGTTTGGGTTTAGGTTATAGGTTTTGGTTTTGGTTTAGGTTATAGGTTTTGGTTTTGGTTTAGGTTATAGGTTTTGGGATTTGAGAATGGGTTCGGGTTTAGGTTATAGGTTTTGGTTTAGGTTAAGGTTTAGGTCTAGGTTTAGGTTATAGGTTTTGGGATTTGAGAATGGGTTCGGGTTTAAGTTATAGGTTTTGGTTTTGGTTTAAGTTATAGGTTTTGATTTAGTTTATAGGTTATAGGTTTAGGCTTAGGTTATAGGTTTTGGATTTGAGAATGGGTTCGGGTTTAGGTTATACGTTTTAGTTTTGGTTTAGGTTTTGGTTTTGGTTTAGGTTATAGGTTTTGGGATTTGAGAATGGGTTAGAGTTTAGGTTATAGGTTTTGGTTTAGGTTATAGGTTATAGGTTTTTAGGTTTAAGTTAAGGTTTAGGTCTAGGTTTAGGTTATAGGTTTTGGGATTTGAGAATGGGTTCGGGTTTAAGTTATAGGTTTTGGTTTTAGTTTAGGTTATAGGTTTTGATTTAGGTTATAGGTTATAGGTTTAGGTTATAGGTTTAGCTTTGGTTATAGGTTTTGGATTTGAGAATGGGCTCGGGTTTAGGTTATACATTTTGGTTTTGGTTTAGGTTTTGGTTTTGGTTTAGGTTATAGGTTTTGGGATTTGAGAATGGGTTCGGGTTTAGGTTATAGGTTATGGTTTTGGTTTAGGTTTAGGTTATAGGTTTTGGATTTGAGAATGGGTTATTGTTTAGGTTTAGGAAATCGGTTCATGTTTGGGATTGGGTTTAAGTTTTGGTTTTCAAGTTTAGGTTTAGGTTTAGGTTAGGGAGTTGAGATTAGGATTAGGTGTAGGTTTAGCTTTAGGGAATTGAGTTTAGGTTATAGGTTTAGGAAAGGTTAGGTTTAGGTTATAGGTTTTGGGATTTGGAATAAGTTTAGGTTATAAGTATAGGTTTAGGTTAGGTTATAGGTTAAGGTTTAAGGAATTGAGTTTAGGTTGTAGGTTTAGGTTTAGGTTTAGGTTTTAGTTTAGGTTATAGGTTTTGGTTTAGGTTTAGGTTTTAGGTTTTGGATTTGAGAATGGGTTCAAGTTTAGGTTTAGGAAATCGATTCATGTTCGGGATTGGGTTTAGGTTTAGGAAATCGGGTTTAGGTTTAGGTTTAGGTTAGGGGAGTTGAGATTAGGATTAGGTGTAGGTGTAGGTTTAACTTTAGGGAATTGAGTTTAGGTTATAGGTTTAGGGATTTGTTAGGTTTAGGTTATAGGTTTTGGGATTTAGGAATAGTTTTAGGTTATAAGTATAGGTTTAGGTTAGATTATAGGTTTAGGTTTAGGGATTTGAGTTTAGGTTATAGGTTTAGGTCTAGGTCTAGGTTTTGGTTTAGGTTATAGGTTTAGGTTTAGGTTATAGGTTTTAGGTTTAGGTTTAGGTTATAGGTTTTGGAGTTGAGAATGGGTTCGGGTTTAGGTTATAGGTTTTGGTTTTGGTTTTGGTTTAGGTTATAGGTTTTTGGATTTGAGAATGGGTTATGGTTTATGTTTAGGAAATCGGGTTCATGTTCGGGATTAGGTTTAAGTTTGGGTTTTCAAGTTTAGGTTTAGGTTTAGGTTAAGGAGTTGAGATTAGGATTAGGTGTAGGTTTAACTTTAGGGAAATGAGTTTAGGTTATAGGTTTTGGTTTTGGATTAGGTTATAAGTTTTGGTTTAGGTTATAGGTTATAGGTTATAGGTTTTGGGATTTGAGAATGGGTTCAGGTTTAGGTTAAGGGTGTGGTCCCTGCAAATACAAATATAAATACGGCCTGTCCAAATGGCTAGGCCCTTCCAATGCCATCCATAGGAAATGGACAGCTTCATCATGGTCAGCGGTTTCCACCTTCTAGGGACCCCCGCTTATCCGGATAGCTCTAACGCACATCCGGGTCTGCTTCATTAATTTCAAGCAAATACATAAACATGGCCTGTCCAAATGGTCAGGCCCCTCCAATATTGTCCATAGGAAATAGACAGCTTCATCATAGTCATAACAATGGTTCCCACCTTCCAGGGACCCCCGCTCATCCGAATAGCTCCAACGCACATCCAAGTCTGCTCCATCAATTTTGAGGAAATACATAAATACAGCCTGTTCAAATGGCCAGACCACTCCAATCATGTTCATTCTTGACAAGAGACATACCAGATGCTTGAATCTGAAATATGCAGCTCCAATCCTCCCACATGCAACATCTACCTGAAAGAATGCACATAACCGTCATGCTTGAGTAATTAACTACCCACTCAATGAAAAGAGCACAAATACCTTTTCATGATTTAAAGAAGGGAACTCGAGGGTTTTCCTGACCTTTCATTGTATGGTTCCAAGGTTTTCCTTACGGACCAACAAAACTAATAGCAAGAAAGAACCCATCAATAACAATTTATATTCAAAAGAGCCTCAAATCTCAGGAACTGAGGAAAATTTTCTAGTTTAGAAGATGGGGTAAGTCTAATCTTACTTCACATACTCCTCCATGGCTGTGAGAAATGATGTTGGAGGCTACATTATTAACAAGTAAATGGCCCAATGCCTTGAATTGATTAGGGATAAACCGATGACAAGTGTCATCAAAGTCTTGGTAAGAAGTATTTCAGAATAAAAAGAAAGAAATAGCTATTCTAAGAGGCATCACTATAAAATTGAAACCTGCTCAATCTTGATGAACTTTTCTCCACGCCCAAGATGAAGGCTTTTACATATTTCATAAAACTCAGACAACCTTTCAGCCTGCAGCACGTAAGTAGCTTAAGACATGCCGAACAGGCAAAAAATTCCTCCCAACTTAAATCAACATGTAGTGAATGATCAAGGACACAAGGATAGTTTGGATATGGAGAGTAAGTACCTGTTGCCCTACTTTCCGGTATATTTCAAGGGGCTTTGATAGCGTGATGCCGTTGCATCTCAAGAACAGAGGATAGTCTATGTACATGAGAGAGAGAGAGAGGCATACAAATGAAGACTATTAGTGTTTCTTTAGATGAGTAGAATGACATGACTTTTGGGCTACGGTGTTTTGCCCAAAACCTCATGCATCTCAAGGTCATGTAGAAATTCTGGGTCAAATGCAAACAAAAAAAATCAGGGATTACAAGTTTGTTCATCAGTGTTCTGAAGTATCTGTTAACTCTCTATATCAAATTCAGCTCATTCAGATTTTGTTCCCTCATCATGTGAAGTTCTGTGTTGACTCACACTATGTAGCCGACTCAAGTTTGAAGTATATTTCATCCCTATCACAATGATGGATTTGGGATACCGTGCAAACTAGCAAGTACCAGAGAGCTTCACATTCTCAAGGGGATCATCTACTTGAAAACCCAAATCAAACCACTTGAAAATAAAAATTAAAAAATAAAATAAACCTCTGTTTTGCAGCCTTCTTTTGCAACAATCCAAAAACCAAAAAGAAGAAAAAGCAAAAAATCCAAATCAAAATGATTCTTTACTAACAAGTTATTTAAAAAATACATTTGAGGCCTTTGATTGCTAGCTAATTAGACAAGAAAACTAAATTCAGACTATAAACAAAAAATATTTAGGACTGCTACCTATGCAACATGTAGATCCACTTCCAAGAAAAAGATCTAGACATGTTAGTAACAAATAACTATTCATCAATATCATGTAATTGAAATGTTGCAAGCTCAGTGAATGATAAGAAATTCTTACTTGCACCCATATTGGTAATTACACAAACTCCTCTTTCCACAGCCAAAGGTAGGAGTAAAGACATCCAATCTGAAATTACAAAAGCATTGGAAAGCGAGACTGAAGAAACCAAAGGACATTTTGTCAGAGTGAAGATCCCACATTTGTGGGCCCATGTTGATGCATGTGTTTTATCCACGCCATACATCCATATGGGGAAAATAAAAGATGTCCAAATGTTCAGATTCAAGAGTGAGGTGTGTAAAAATTAGATGTCAATACGATTCAATTAACAGGCATGTACAAGTTATAATAAAGGCAAACAGAAAATGATCGATGGAGACAATAAGCATATAGACCAAATTCAACATTTTGAAACTCATAATGGCAAAGAAAATTGAGCTTTAAAGGTTTAAACGGATATTGCCTCCCAATTGTCTCGAGTTCCTTCTAGCATTTCCCATTCAAACCATCCAATATTGTAATGAATAAACGGTTGACATGTCCAAGATCTGCAGGTCCACGAATAGTTTCTCACCAATGCAAATATAAGTTTTATAACTACAAGATATTTACTACAAGAAGCCTAGCCTATGCTCCACCCTAACATTACTTGAGCCAAGGTTTAGCTACGATCCAATTCAATTAGCGTGCAGAATTCTCAAAAACTAAGTCATGCTTAAAAAATAATAAAATAAAATCAAAGACAACCTGATAGGGCAAAGAACTCAAAATTGCAAAGGCATGAAACAAAGATACCTCTAATTCAATCATGTGCCGAAAGGCATGAAACAAAGATACTTGTAATTCAATCATGTGCCCAAAGGCATGAAATAAAGATACCTCTAATTTCTTGTAATGGTTGGAAGCATGCTTGCGAGAGTAATTAACGTCAGTAGAGATTCAAGAGTGCCTTTTTGGGTTTCTTTCTCTTTTTACCAAATAACTAAAAGAAAGCAAAACATGTTAAAAAAGGATACAAATGGTGTCTAAAATGACTTCATTATTACATGCCATTTCTTTGCTCTCTTTTTTTTTTTTTTTTTTTTTTTTTTCAGAAACATTGGCAAAATAGAGTTCAATTTAAAAAACAAATATTTTTAGAAAAACACTTTCTCCTTCCAAACAGTTGCTTCCATAAGTACTCCTTCCAAATAGTTGCTTCCAAATGTACTCCTTCCAAACAGTTGCTTCCATAAGTAATACAGCCTACATTCCTATCAACTTCATTTCTAATATGCCTATGCTTTCTCTCATGTTTGCACAGGGAAACATCATAGGAATAAGGAATTATAGCAGCATGTGTGCATTGTCGGTGTCCCTTTCTGAATGGAAATGAACTAAATGGTTGTAAAAGGCAGATCAGAAAACAGAATTTTAACCTTCATCATCTAAAGGAGGGATAGATTTGGCAATGGGAGGAAGGTGCATGGTAGTAAAAGATTCAAGAGATGGGACTTCCAAGGGAGTGTATATATATATATATATATATATATATATATATATATACATATATACACACACATGGGTCCTCATCTTCAACAAAAATACAGTCCTTGGTAGGAAGACTATTGATCTGATGGACCCTGTGTCGATGGGAGGCATACAAAATGCCCATAGATTGGAAGATCCTACCCATTTGATTGGCGAGCTAGAAATAATGATTAATCATTAGAAGGAAACAATTAGAGTTCCAACAAATTAGGTATCAATATTATTCCTAACCAGCATCTATCTCTAAAATGAAATGCTAAAGAATCGTAAAAATAATAATAATAATAATAATAATAAATAAAAGGAAAAAATTGAATAAAACATACTCCCCACATTTGCAACAAAACCACACAAGGGTGCTCCCAATAAACCTCCTAAATTTCAAGTGAGACTAAAATGCCTCTATAATACGTACAGTTTGGAAGAACAGAAACATTTCCAGGTTAAATAAGGGACATGACAATATGAAATTCTGTAAAACACAAGTTCTTCATCAGTAGTCAATTGGTGAATCAAGATGGCTCTCTCAGTGGTATATGACTCTTACCTGTATCTGGTGGGATCTGTTTGGTTTAAAAACCACATGGAGGTGAAGTTGATGGCCAATCCAAGTAATCCACTGGCTGTTGCCACCACCCAAAACATCGATGTCCTAATCACATGTCTGCAAATGAAAACTAAGAAGACATCATAATCACATCAACAACGATTCTGAAAAGGTGAAAAGATGCACGCAACTAGCAAATTTATGTTGAAGGGGTTGATTGTGATACATCAGATTCCATCCGGCTGACATGGGCTTGGAATTCCCTCTGTGAAGGTCTGGAATGGTGGGATCATTTGAAGTGGGGAGCTGAACTCAGTATTCGTTAAGGAAGACATGATTCCATCACCATCTTTTGGTTCATCAAAAGATGGAAGGACTGCCACTACAAGGTCCTTAATACATTGTGACTAGCTGAAGTAAAAAAAAAAAAAAATGCCACAAAGTAGCCACTCCTCTAACCCCATTCCAACTATACCTGAGACCAAAATCGCTCTCCTGAATTTGGAAGGTGAAATCCCTAATTCTTAAAATTCTCAGATTCCCATCCAATCCACCCTAATCCCTTCAAAATTGCTTGGGACGTGTTTGGTTCGAGGGATTAAAAGGGATTGGAAGGTTTAATCCCGGGATTGGCCAGGCGTCCCAAACAGACCGGAAATAACAATTCCGGGATATAGCAATCCCATATATCTTGCGCCAATCCACTGACTCAGCTATCATTACCTTAAAATCTATGCAATCCACTCTAATACAATCCAATTCCATCCAATCTGCCCGGCCAAGCAGGCCCTAATGGTGGACGTTCAATCAGCGCAGTTTCCTATGGTGTGGTCGACCTGAGATTTGGCCCTAAAATGAGCTGAAAAAAATGAATGGCCCAAATACAAATATTATGGTGGAGCCCACAAAGCATTTTTAGGGCCCATTTGGCTGGGTGGATTGAAAGGGATTGAATGGTATAAGGATGGATGGCCTGAATTTCTAGGTATTGATGGTGTTGTCAGTGGATTGTCTTGAGATACATGGGATTGCTATATCCCTGGATTGATATATCCAATCTGTTTGGCATGCCCGGCTAATACCGGGATTAAACCTTCCCATCCCTTCCAATCCCTCGCGTCTCAGGGATTGGGATCAGATCACCGACTCTGTTTAGCACGCCCGGCCAATCCCAGGATTTAACTTCCAATCCCTTCCAATAACATCCAATCCCTTCCAATCTGACCGGCCAAACGGGCCCTTAGATTTCACAAACAGAGAGAGGGGAATGCGGATTGAAAGATTTGAGAAACAGATAAGGAGAGAGAGAGAGAGAGAGAAAGAAACTAACCGTACGTGCTCCTTCTACTCCTTCTCCTTCTTCTTCTCCTTCTTGCAGCGAAAGGGGTTTTTGACAAAAAAGAGAGGGGAATGCAGCTAAGAAACAGGGAGAGAGGGTGAGGGAGATCGAGAGATCGAGAGAGGGCAAGGGAAAGAGAGAGACTGAGTGCGATAGAGAGAGATGGAGAGAGAGATGAAGAGAGGGATGGGTTTCGTCAGTCAAGCGGGAGAAAATGGCGGATGGGAGGTTTCGTTTTTGGAGGGGTTTGGGATTTTGGAGGGGCGCGTGACGGACAGCTCCCTGGAGGTTTTATGGTTTTAGGACCGTGGGGCCCACTGTGATGTATTTCAATTATCCACTCCGTCCATTATTTTTAAATTATTATTTTAAGCGCTAATAAAAAAATGAGTTAGATCGAATCTGTAAGGAGACCATACAGCATATTAACAGCAGATATTTAATTTATATTATTTCTTATGGTGTGGTCCACTTAGACATTTAATCTACATAAATTTTGGGCTTAAAAAGTAAAATTATATATCAGAATTGTTGGACGGCTTAGATCAAACATATATATTCCAATGGACCTCATGGATCCCCTTAAGCACCATCTATATTTAATATGTTTTAGGTGAGGAGGTACGTTTTAGCTACAGAGCACTTAGGGTATAGTTACGGATTAAATCTGTAGCTATATTGCTACGGATTTAATCCGTGGCTAAAAGCTCTCGACCTCCATAGCCGTTGCTCGATTTTTTGGTAGTGTTCATTTTGTATGGTTGAGATGCATGAGAACATGGTATTGATATGTTAGCTGATAACTTGTATACTTGGCATGTTATGAATCACCACCCAACCCTTGGGTTGATCAGGAATACGAGGAGAGCGAAGGTGGTCCCATTGGTAGGGCCGTCTTGAGGCTAAACCCATGGATTTGGGCGAGTGCGTATGGGCGACAATAGTTAGACTATATGGGTTGCTTGTACCTTATATCGTTCCACCACGTGTTTGCTAGAACTCATGCAGTCTAGCCTACTATCTGACCAACCTTGTTTGTTAACCATATTTGCTCACACATGTATGGAACCTGGAACACCCTACAACCGTAAGTGGCCCACCAATAACTAATTGCAATTGGTCCACAGCCTCGTGAGCCGGGCATAGTGGAATGGGATACTGTGTCTGAGCTGTCAGCCTACGCTGGGTGCCACGCCTTCCCGTAGTGACAGCGAACGATCCCTTTCTCTTGGCACTCCTCATGTGCTTGAAGTCTGGGATGAGGAACCCAACGGGATCATGGACCGTGGGGTCTCGGCCTCACGCATTGGGGGGCCTTGGACTCGCAACCAGTTTAGGGCATTGATACGCGGGGTGTACCAGATTCCCTAACCTGCTAGATGAATGGACTTAACTAATAATCCGGATAACACGATCACATTGCATCACATTAGTTAGGGTGGCAACTCGGAAGTCGAGGTTGCTCTGAGGGAGTGTTGTTATATGCGATCGTTAGATGGAGTCGCTCGAGGGAGCGTTGTGGCAAGGGCATGCATCATATCATCCCGCATGCATGTGCATTTAATAAGAGTTGTTAGGTGTTGGTGATTGACTGCTTTTCATTAAGTTCATATTACAATTGATGCCTGTTATAACTTAAGACTAATAGTACACACTGAGTTGATCACTCACTCCCACTCTGGTACGGTGTTTTAAAACACCAACCAGACTCTCATAGATGCAGGGGAGGTGGAGCAGGTGGAGCATGGCGATGGTACTCTCGACGAGGAGGAGGAGTTGTCATACTTCCAGCTGATGTGTGGGACCTCACCGGACCCATAGATGAGCCAATGGATAGCTGGGCAGCGGGCTCAGTCCTATTCTTTTTGGACTTGCTATTCTTTTATGATTTTGTTGGGTGATGCCATGTGTGACCCCTTTATTCTTTTGGACATATATACATGTATATATTTGATATTTTTCATTTCAGTAGACTTAAGTGGTTGTGCTTCATGTTCCAGGAATTTTCAGGCTGCGCATTGACTGGATTAATTGCATATTAAGGAAAACCGGTCATAAGTGACCTAGGGAACTCGGGAGTCGAGCGTATACACGACCCCCAATTTCCAGGGCGTTACACTCCTCTTACACATAAGCCATGTCTCCAACAGCCCTTCCTTGAGCACTGCAACATACTAAAATTGCAACTGATTGGGAATAAAAAATCATGATTATCTTCTCAAAACAATCCAATACTGCATGATACGTAGCCAACCAACCATTCCCAAAATCACCTTAAACTTAGACATCCATAACACAAACAAATCGGAAGGGAACTCTGACTCTCCTATAAAACACGAGACAAGATGGGCACATCAGGCCTAAGACTTTAAACTTTCCTAAGGGCATTGCTACTAACAACCATTCCCCCACTACCACTACAGGAAAATTTAAAGCATGCACAAAATCCTCGGATACAAAAGAGTGAGAAGCACTAAATTTGAATAAAGTCCTAGTAGGAATCAAGGATATAACGAGAATACATTTCACTACTTTTCCAGAAGATTGGGGGTCCCTCTGCTGCAACACATATACATGGGCTTGAGCTGACTAAGAGGTGCATGTTCCCTCTTCTAGCAATGTTGTGGTTATTTTAGCTGTTGTCGCTTCTATTGTTGTGGTCTTAAATACTGTGGTTATTACTGCTGTTGCCGCTGAGGCTGAGGTCAAAACTGTTAAGGCTGAGGCCTCTGCTAGAATGTAGCTCTTTATTGCTACTGGGGAGGCCTCTGCTGCTGGTTGGGGTACTGTCGGTTCACGTGCCTGAATCCTCCACATCAGAACTCTTTTAACATGGGGGATCCATATGTCAAAACTCTCTTAACAATGCGCCCGCCTTCTCCTAGGTGAAAGATGCAGACACATTAGTTAAACACCACTCCTAACACTCCATCCACAATGCCATACTCATCAGGAACCTTAGATTGACTGAGTGTCATCGGGGGTGGTTGGAGCCTACTGCGCCTCAGTGGCTCGAGTCTGAGTCATACGCAATGGCATGATCTATAAAAAATAAAAAACTCTCAATATAAGAAGAACTCTCGCGCTCTACTGTTGAGGGTCAAATATTGCATATTAGACCCCAGTTATTGCCTGGATTTACGAACATTGTTTAACGGCTTAATTTAATCGTGTTTCTGATGCAAGGTGTATTTACAAACTTGGACTGAAATAGGGTGCTTAAAGCATGGATTTAATGATCTGATGACACCAAAGGCAAGGGACGGAACCCAGGAGACTAAGATCGACGGATTTACATGCCAGAGATCCGAGAAAATTGAGAAACTAAAGCTCAAATGGCCTAAATGATGTCTAGAATGCAAGATTATAGGGTTCCCGCCATCCGTTCAGCCCGAAACTTCATACATGGCCTGAGGACTATAAATGAACCGTACACATCAAATTTCAGCTCCCGACTCCCTGTGAAAGTGGCTAAACTAACAGATCAGCCCATAAAATCTTGATTTGGGGCCCACCTGATCTGAGGATATGCTTCAATTTGGTCTCAACCCTTTAAATTAAATAAGGGAAGGAATGGATGGAGTGGATTTTATAATATACATCACGATGGACCCTACTTGAGAGCTTGAGTGTGCACCATGCGCACACTCCCACCGCGCACCGTACCATCCAAATCGGTCAACTCAATGTTGATCGATACAAATTCAAAAAAGAAATTCAAGAACGGTCAGCGTTCTTGCGACCGACCGACGATTTTGAGTAGTGAGGCCCACTCATCATTCAAATGGATGATCCAGACCGTCCATTCACTCAAGGGGGTGGCCACAACCCTCGCCAAGCTTTCTTTTTGACACCATACAAGATATCGCACGTTCTTATCCATTAAACGTAAGATGGACGATGGAGTAGATAGACTTGTGGGTCACACCGAAATCAGCTCGGTCTCGGCCTATCTAGAGGGTTTTTCGTCTTGAAGCTAATGGACGGAGTAGATTTTACACCTGGCATCAATCAATGGTCCACCGACCATCATAGAGCCACAGCGTAGCCTCTGTTTCACAACAGGGGTTGCAGTTTTCCGCTGTGGCCATCATCACGACCCAAGAAGAAGATCGGGACTGTCCATCAGGCTTGAAGGGGCCCACTGATCATGGCCTAGGTGGAAGATCTCCAAACAAAGACAGTAAGGTGATTTCCAACCCTTTGACAGACAACAGACGACAGAAAGAAAGAGCCTGCGGACCACATCAACGAACGATAAAAAAAATACCATTCTGACTGAAATTTCAAGACGAATCTGGTGGATGGCATGGATTTATCTAAAGAAAGACTAAGTGGGCCCCACCAAGCATCAGTGCAGCTCCCTGCGTATAGTTTTGCACACTATTGCGGAAGATCTTCCGTTGTTGTTACACGACTGACTCTTATGCATAAAGCTCCCATTCACCGCCTTTCTTGCCTATAAGAGAGAGAGAGAGAGAGAACGTGAGAGGATCGGAGGCAGCTGTGGAACAAAGGAGGGAGCAAGAAAGAGAGAGAGTCCGTGGTCGTTCCTCCCCTTCTTCCTTCTTCTTATGCGTAAAGCTCCCATTCACCGCCTTTCCTGCCTATAAGAGAGAGAGAGAGAGAGAGAGAATGTGAGAGGATCGGAGGCAGCTGTGGAGTAAAGGAGGGAGCAAGAAAGAGAGAGACTCTGTGGCCGTTCCTCCCCTTCTTCCTTCTTCTTCCAGGTTTTCTTCCTTTCCTTTATGTTATTTTTCAGGGATTTTAGCATGACTATGTCAGGTTAAACCTCATAGCTAGGGCTAAGAGGTGAAGCTTGTAGTGAGATAGGAAATTTTTATTTATGCCTTTGATTTAAGTTTAAGGTTGAACTAATGTTGATTTTAGTTTAATTAAGCGAATGTTTTTAGTTTTTAACGGTCTGTTGTGACTAAAATTATAATGGGTCTAAATAGCTTTGAGCATCTTCCTTTCCTTTGTATGTTTATAACATCAGGAAGCCCTGTTGTTCACCATCGTCTCCTGGACATGGTTGGATGACGGTACCCTTCCTAACCTTCATACGTTATTGATTGGTTGGTAATTAGTTTAATTCTGTTGTTTACTTTGTCTCCCGTGCATGGTTTAGTGATGGAATCTATTCTAATTCATATACCTTTCATCTCTTGAAAATTATATCAAAGGAAGTTCAGTTTAATTTTCATGGTTACACCCTTCAACTGGATAAAGATGGGACTCTAAGTCTAGTTAATATTCATAAGATCTCCTTGATCTCTACAAGTGGATCCTCTAACTCCCTAGTTTCCTACCTCTGAATTCTTTAAGTTTTAGATTAATATTTCACTATTATTCCCTTAACTACATTCGATTTAGATTTCATCTTAGTCTAGTTCTAGTTCTATTTAGTTTCAGATTACGTACAGGTTTCAATCCCTTGGGATTCGACCTCGGTCTCACCGAGTTTATTGTTACATCACAACCCTATACTTGGGGTGTGAACAAGTTTTTGGCGCCGTTGCCAAGGACTGAAGGCTACCATTTTCTGAAATTAATTGGTTTTAGGATTAGTTTAAGATTAGAATTTTTCTAATTTTAGGTTAGAATTTTCCTAATTGTTTTAGAAACTTTCTAATTTTGGGAATTCTATTTGTAGAAACTAGTTTCTTTTATTTCCTTTTGCAGGATTTTAACATAAGAACTCCAATTTGGTAACTTCTTTCTAACTTCTCCTCTACTTACTTTTATATTGCTGTAGGATTTTTCCTTTAGAATTAGATTCAGAGTTAGGGTTTCACCATGTATATGCACGAGTGGGAACGTTAGTATTCTGAGAAAAATAACATATATTGGGATGATGATTATGATAGAAATCAACCAATGTCTCAAAAATTTTCTGAATCTATCATCGAGAACTGATCGGAATATAAAGATCCACCGGTTAAGAAGTCTTTACGTATGCAGGAGAACAATTACACCCCACGGATTAACAAAACAGTACATGAGTGTTGGAGTTATCATAACTATGGGAGTGAGAATTATTATCACTCATTCGATAAAAAGAAAATAATGCGTGATTATATTATAAGTGATAATATGTATTACCAATCATCAGATTCTCCCACCTATGATCCGTATGGCTATAATCAGTGGAAACATCAAAATTGGGAAGATGAACCAACAACATGTTATAATGATTATTTTCTTAGATACCCTACCAATGAGATCCAACCAGAAACGATCCAAGAGGATTCGTTTGAGCATAACATGGCCTGTTTTGCAAAAACTATAAAAGCTTTGGAAGCACTTACTTCAAGCGATAATTCTCTTAGGTCCTCTACCTTTAAAATTCAACCAGAAACAATTCAAGAGAATTCAATTCAAAATTCCTTCCAAACTCTAGAGCTTAGCCAGTAAAATACATTCCAAAGACTACAAGAACTTATAAAAGATATTCAACAGGGGAGTTCACATGATGCAATTGTGGAGAACTCTGGAATTTGGAATGAGGAGTTGGATTACATTAATGAGCATACGATTCAATTTCCCGATGAGTCGATCTCGATGACTGTTCAAAAGAATGGTGAAGAGACATGGGTGTCTTTCAAATATAATGATGATAATACACTCGAGTTCAATGATAAGGAAGAGGTTAGTTTATGTGAATCTCAACCCAATCTGGAATAAAATGTGAGGAAAGCGATCCCATCCCAAGTGTGCACTACTGGACGGAATTAGACAATGATGCGTATTGGGATCACTATCATGAACGTGTAACCCAAATTCCCCTAGAATCAATCTGAAGTTTGGTCCAGGTCAATGATCAAGACGTACACGAAGTAGTCGGTCATAATGAGTCACTCCCCTCACCTAACATGTCCAATTTAAAAGTGGAGGATGAGCCCCTTACAACCGACCCTTCTAACTCTTGTGAAACATGTTTAGACCACTCCTCTAATCGAATGATGATGAGATTCGGGAGAAGGATGAGTTGCTCGCTATGACCCTGAAATTTAAAACCACTCAATTGAGGCCACCATCTAATCTGTACACGTTCGACAATTCGACGCCTCGATTAAGTAGTTTCAATGAACAGAGTGATCACATAAATGCTTCCCCTATTGATTTCCAATTTGTCTGTACAGGACTGGAGCAAGAGGGCATACCTCCATCCACTTTCAAGGATGATGGATTCCTTGGGCAAATCATCACGAGCTCCAATGTGGAAAATAAGTCACACTCAGTTGAACTTCCCAACTCTTTGGATAATTACTTGGTACACTTTACAGATTCAAACGATCCCATGTCAAAAGATAAAGTGGATGCCTCGTAAGACAATACCTCGGTAGATGTCATGGACCAAGAGAACCCTCATTCTGAAGCCCCTCCTTCCCTAGACTCTAAATGTTTACCATTAAAGGAGGAGGAGTTGACAATGGAACCGAAGTCTGATTGAGACTACATCACTTCTTGCAAAGTTTTTTGAACTTTATTTACTTGTAGTCTCTAATTCACCATGGGATACTAACGTTGAAACTTCTTCTGTCACCGGTGAATCATATAACTTTGGATACCTCAAGCGATTCAATGAAATTTTTTTAATGAGGTAGATAAGTTCCTCTGGAACGTCATGTTCCAGGGTGTCCAAGCCTATTGCAAAAAGGGCTTTTGGATAATCCTGTTGAGGAATTTACTGAGAAATTTATCAAGATATTGGTCGGAAGAGGAACCTTGCGGCATGATCGAGTAGTTTTTCCCTGCTTTCATAGGACTAGGGTAATTTGTTTTATGCTATTCTAGGAAAGACGGTTTTATGTTATTAGATTAGTTTACTTCCTACATTGTTTTAGGATAGTTTTCTTTTGTTGGTTTCTCTCTTGTGTTAACCTGCTCTCACACTGCGATCTTTTGGAAAGTTTCTCTCAATTCGTTATCCAAGTACTATCTTCCCATCACTTTTCATTTACCTTCGTTGTTCCATGTGCATTGCATGCTCATATCTTTTACATTGAGGACAATATAGATTTTAGGTTGGGAGTGGGAGATTAGGTTACCTAATCAGTGTTTTCTTGGTCTTGAGCAAATATTGTGAAAATTTTTAAATTTTTCTGAAATTTCTTGTAAATCCAATGTGATTTTGACGGCCATCTTGGATTTAGAATTTCAAGATACATGATGTTGGTGATTTATGACTCTTGGATTCAGCCATTTGTTAGACTTCACGGTTAAGTTTGAATTGTTAATCCAGAATTAGAAGTTGTAAACATTGATTGGGTCATGATTTCACATGTCACATCTCGCCTACACATTAAAGTTTTAGTTTGATATTGAAGGGTTAACTTGGTAATCACTAAGCATGAAAGGAACCAGCCTGAGAAATTTGACCATCACTGAAAGGGTTGGGCGAATGGTGTTCACCATAGATTTGCTCCGTATAAGTGCAGATTTAATTCCCCATGGATGATATGTAAAAAGGGCTGGGTGTACAGTCTTTACCATAGGTTTGCTCCCTGTAGGTGAGGATTTGATTCCCCTCCTTGGCGTTACTTTTAATGGAAAAATTAAAAGTTGGAAGAATGAAAGGAAGAACTGTAAGGCAAGTTCTGGTTTAGGTTTTGGTTATCTTGAATGCTCTTTTGATCATCAATGTTATCATGAAAATTGACGATTAGATCTCTTAATGATGGTAAGCCAAGATTACATTATACACTCATTGAACTCAATGTTTAGAATTTTTTCTAATTAATGGATTAATTCTTTGAACTTGATTATGAAGTTTACCGTGTGCTTAAGTCCAGGAGAAAGTAATGCCCAACATTCATGAATCTTAGAATTCTAGTATCTGCATTATTTTTCATAAATCACTCGAGTTTATAGGAATCATCCTATAATTCTCAACTTAATTTTCGCATACTTTGCTCGGGACTAGCAAGATACTGGTTGGGGGTTGTGTTTAGGGTCAAATATTGCATATTAAACCCCAGTTATTACCTGGATTTGTGAACATGGTACTGTTTAATGGCTCAATTTAATCGTGTTTGTGATGCAAGGTATATTGACAAACTTGGACTATAATAGGGTGCTTAAAGCATGGATTTAACGATCTGATGACACCAAAGGTAAGGGACGGACCCCAGGAGACTAAGAACGACAGATTTACACGCTAAAGATCCGAGAAAATCGAGAAACTGAAGCTCAAATGGCCTGAATAATGTCCAGAATATAAGATCACAGGGTTCCCGCTATCCGTTCAGCCCGAACCTTCATACATGGCCTGAGGACTATAAATGAACTGTACATGTCAATTTTCAGCTCCCGAATACCTGTGGAAGTGGCTAAACTGACAAATCAGCCCATAAAATCTTGATTTGGGGCCCACCTAATCTGGGGATATGCTTTGATTTTGGTCTCAACCCTTTAAATTAAATAAGGGAAGGAATGGACGGAGCGGATTTTATAATATACATCACAATGGACCCTACTTGAGAGCTTGAGTGTGCACACTCCCGCCGCACACCGTACCATCCAAATCGGTCAGCTCAATGCTGATCAATACAAATTCAAAAAAGAAATTCAAGAACGACCAGCGTTCTTGCGACCGACCAACGATTTTGAGTAGTGAGGCCCACTCATCATTTAAATGAATGATCCAGACCGTCCATTCACTCAAGGGGGTGGCCACAACCCTCACCAAGCTTTCTTTGTGACACCATACAAGATATCGCACGTTCCTAGCCATTAAATGCAAGATGGACGATGGAGTAGATAGACTTGTGGGCCACACCGAAATCAGCTCGGTCTCGACCCGTCTGTAGGGTTTTTCATCCTGAAGCCAATGGACGGAGTAGATTTTACACCTGGCATCAATCAATGGTCCACTAATCATCATAGAGCCGTAGCATAACCTCTGTTTCGCAACAGGGATTGTGGTTTTCCGCTGTGAGCCATCATCACGACTTGAGAAGAAGATCGGGACCATCCATCAGGCTTGAAGGGGCCTACTGATCATGGCCTAGGTGGAAGATTTCCAAACGAAGACAGTAAGGTGATTTCCAACCCTTTGACAGACAACGGACGACAGAAAGAAAGAGCCTGTGGACCACATCAATGGACGATAAAAAATATACCATTCTAACTAAAATTTCAAAAGGAATCTGGTGGACGGCGTGGATTTCTCTAAAGAAAGACTAAGTGGGCCCCACTAAGCATCAACGCAGCTCCCTGCGTACAATTTCGCACGCTATTGCGGAAGATCTTCCGCTGTTGTTACACGACCGACTCTTGTGCGTAAAGCTCCCATTCACTGCCTTCCCTGCCTATAAGAGAGAGAGAGAGAGGATCGGAGGTAGCCGTGGAGCAAAGGAGGGAGCAAGAAAAAGAGAGTCTGTGGCCGTTCCTCCCCTTCTTCCTTCTTCTTTCGGGTTTTCTTCCTTTCTTTTATGTTATTTTTCAGGGATTTTAGCATGACTATGTCAGGCTAAACCTCATAGCTAGGGCTAAGAGGTGAAGCTTGTAGTGAGACGAGAGATTTTTATTTATGCCTTTGATTTAAGTTTAAGATTGAACTGATGTTGATTTTAGTTTAATTAAGGGAGTGTTTTTAGTTTTTAATGGTTTATTGTGACTAAAATTATAATGGGTCTGCAATAGCTTTGAGTATCTTCCTTTCCTTTGTATGTTTATGACGTCAGGAAGCCCTGTTGTTCACCATCGTCTCCTGGGCATGGTCGGATGACGGTACCCTTCCTAACCGTCATACATTCTTGATTGGTTGGTAATTAGTTTAATTTTATTTTTTACTTTGTCTCCTGGGCATGGTTTGGTGATGGAATCCATTCTAATTCATATACCTTTCATCTCTTGAAAATTATATCAAAGGAAGTTCAATTTAATTTTCATGGTTACGCCCTTCAACTGGATAAAGATGGGACTCTAAGTCTAGTTAAGTTCTTGAAGTAGGCATAAGATCTCCCTGATCTCTACAAGTGGATCCTCTGACTCCCTAGTTTTCTACTTCTGAATTCTTTAAGTTTTAGATTAATATTTCACTATTATTCCCTTAACTACATTCGATTTAGATTTCATCTTAGTCTAGTTCTAGTTCTATTTAGTTTCAGATTACGTACAGGTTTCAGTCCCTTAGGATTCGACCTCGGTCTCACCGAGTTTATTACTACATCACAACCCTATACTTGGGGTGTGAACAAGTCTTTGCCTCAACATCTACGCACACATCAGGTGTTAAGTATAATGTCTCTAATTTCTCTAGATGGGATGCCTATTTTGGCTAAGTTCTCCAACCAGGAATCCTAGATTCACGTTCCTAAGTTCATTCAAATTGGATATCTTAATTCCATTTAAGTTCTCAATCAATCATAATGGGGGACCTGGTTTCAGTTCTTCTAAATTCTTCACTATTAGATTTTCCCATAAGTGATCCCAACCTTATGCTCCGATACTAACTTTTATCACGCCCCAAATCTAGGAATTGATAGCTTCCATAGTGTCACAAATCCGAGTTTAGTGCACCACAAGGAAGATTTTGAGTGATATTTTTTTAATAATAATACCTAAGTAGAAGAATCCATGATCATAATATCAAGCAAACATCCTCCATTATAATTTCATACAATTACAGGTACAATGTTTCTAAAAGGGTGAAAAAAGATAATCATCACCCTAACATAAAATAAATACCATGCATCTAAGAAGTTAAGTGATCTAAACTACTCTTGGCTTGTAAAATGGGAAAAAGGTGTGAGCTAAAAGCCCAATGAGTACACTCCTGTGTGTGTGTGTATGTGTGTGTCATGTACAAGCATGCAACAACAATTGAAATATCAAAGTACACAACTGAAGAATGATGACAATGCATTGTCATATGAAGCTAGGAGAGCATGATGCAATACATGAGATGCAGTGTAAAATAATGTAGGGTATATGTAGGCATGCAAGTCCTTGAAAAGTCTATAACTCAATGCAGTTACCATCATTGGAAATCATCGGGGCTGCTATCCAGCGCAAGTTTAAAACTGGTTGGATAAAGGAATCGAATGCCCATCTCATCAGTGGAGAGTCTATAGCCATGTCAAAACCCACCCTACATGCTGTTAGTTAACCCATTTCAGGGGGTGGTCAAACACAACCACATTCTCTCTACACTTCAGCTAAGCATGGTCGAACCTCTTCCCATCCAACCGCACTAACAAGAGTCGGCCCTACTTGATCTTCGACACCAACTGACCCATTTCATCCGGTCCTGATGATAAGGCTCGATAGTACGACTTGAGGTTTAGTGTAATGCCTTGAAATTCGGGGGTCGAGTATAGACTCAACTCCCGAGTTCCAACACATCACTTATGCAACATAATGAATGATGATTGAATGTTGTCTGTGTTAGTGCATTAAACATGAGTGAGATTATACCAAAATAGTAATTCATACTCCAGATCAATTGTATAAAGGCAAGCGGAAGACTGAAACTGTATATATATGTATGTAAAAGAAACAAAAACCATTTCAATCTCCAGAGTATGAACCCATCTGAGTCACCATATACATGTATTTATTTTACGATCAAAATGTCAAAAGTACACTAGAGAAGTAAGTCCCGTCGATCCAGGCACCCTAGTCAAAGCCACCAGAGTACTGCATGAACGAGAACTCGTCCTGGTCCTCGTCGTAGTCCGACTCAGCCTCTTGAGTCGTCACCTCATTTGTAACTAAGACGGAGTCTGGTTGGTGTGTACAACACCGTCCCGTAACGTGGGAGTGAGTAGCTAACGCAGTGGAACAATAAAGCATAGGTTAACATGTTATCAATTCAGTAATGATAAAGCAGTACAATCAAACACTCCTAACTACTCTTATTAATGCAAGTATGAATGCAGTCATGATGGATGCCCTCACCACACACTCCCTCATGCGACACCATCTCACGTTCGCGGCATGCTTACATTCCTCAGTGCTCCACATCTTCCAGGCACATGCAATGCGATGATGAGCATGATTACTGAGTTGTTATTAGTCCATTTCACACAGTAGGATTGGGAAACTAAGGTACCTCCCTTGTATCATTCCCAAACATGATCCATTCTAGGGTCGTCAAACTAGATAATCTCATACGATAGTGTGGTTCTAGGGCACTGCAAAGGCTACCAGGGCTGTTACACACAATGGTTATACCACTCCCCCATCACCTTTTTAATGATTCATCATTAATTGGATACAGGCCTAGTTTATACTCTATACACTGCGGCAAAACTCGTCGCCTCACCGCAAATTCAGAGTAAGCTCGAAGTCACTACAAAGGGCTCGTCACCAATCAGTGTAGGCCGACAGCTCGAATACAGTGTCTCATACCACTGTATTCGGCTCACGAATCAAGGTTGCTCACTGGTCACTACGGGGAGGCACGTGGCCTTAGCGTAGGCCGACAGCTCGACCATGGTGTCCCATACCACCATGCCCGGCTCATGAGTTTTAGCGGATCGAGGTACCATGGTTAAAAGGGATTTCACTGGTAAGTTTGGTACCCTAGGTTCAAACAGTAGAGTCTAAATATGGTGAACATACATTAGATAGATCGGGTTACTTGACGAGCCTGACTAGCTCGAGCGCACAATCAACTGAACGACATGAAGTGCATAAGCACTTCGCGTGGCCTAACCACTGTCGCCAACTGAAGTACGACTCGGGTTCGTCAAACACATCCTAAGTGGCAAAAAGAATCTTAACCACGAACTCAAGTCTGGTACCGATTGTCTGGACTATAAACATAGTCCCAATCGCAATCAATCCTTATTCAAAGCATGTGGAGCAAAGCATAATAAGCAAATTAATTCAAGCATGTTAACAAACATGTCATAAAACATGTTACAAAGCACAAAGTAAACAAGAAATACAAACACATATATTTCATGAGTAAGCGGTTAAATTAAACAACCAACATGGAGGAAATCATATACGTCTCTAAGGTAGTTGAGAATCCCATCTCAACACCTACCTAAGGCATCATCAGTCAAGCACTTACTCTCACAAGCATTTTCACAAACACTTAGAATACACTATTTCAACATACATAGTGTATATTAGCAAAACATGTATCAGGGCAAGCCCTTTCACCAAACAAGTATTTTACACATATATAATATGTTCATACAATAAATAAACATGGCAAACACATTTCCAAAATTTATACGTATACGGTACTTTTTACAAATACCTAGAATATGTAAAATTCCATATTTTTCGTCTTTAATCGAAACGGAATACAGACAGCAATTTGTACATGTGCAATTGCATGCAGATCATGAATCTATCATTATCTGACATTGAAAGCGTTGAAAACCGTAACCTATACACCTAAAGTCCTCACCTTTTATCGTAGAATCGTCACGAATCCGATAGGTTTGCTAAGCCTTCGTATTCGGTAGTTTGGTGACCTATAGAATTAAATAGGTTAGCTATTTCATAACCTACAAACATCACAACTCCAAAACAGATTAGGGTTAGGGTTTCTTACCTAGAAACGAAGTTGGAATCGCTGGGAAAGCGATAAGACTAGCTTGTAGAACGGCAAGGAAAGAGGATAGGAAGGATCCTCCCACAACTCTCTAACTTTCTCTCTCTTTTCTCTCTTCTCTCTTAGGGTTTCCCTCAAATTCGTATGGCTGAATGAGAGAGGGTTCTAAGGTTCTTATATAGCCTAAAAACACACCGAAATAGACTTATGGTCAAGGTATACTGAGGTTATAACCAAAGTGAGCTAGTTTCAGCTCAACGGAGGACTTCTGGCGGCCCTTTTTCTGTGTGCGGTCGGACTTAAGCTCACCAACCTTGGATCTAGGTACCATTAAGTTTTCATTCTAGTAGGGTTTTCAGATCATGCATGGCAGACCAGTTTCAGTTCAACGGTCAGTGAAACTCGATCAGAGATTTCAAGTATACTGCCATGTATATGAAATTTTTCCTGATCCGAGGGTGTATTTGGGTCAGATTCTGACGGTCTGGTTGCTTAATATTGATCCGTAAGTAACAAGTCTCGGATTACTATTTGAGATATTTATTTATAAAGAAAACCAAGTGTTTTTACATTCCTCGCTCCTGACTCAAGCGAACAGCCGTGGGACACTGTCTGGATTTTATTTCCAAAATGGTTATCAAGCCCAACGAGGCGGTCCTAAGTCTATAACTTCGTATTATTCAGACTCCCGATGTGTAGTCTAGATCTGATACGGAGTTTCAATCTGCTCCCGAGAGCAGTCGGGTAATGAGTTTGATCCTAGATTTTAGGGTAACCTAGCGTCAATTATTCTACAAGTTTTGGGTCTTGCAGATCATATTTAAAGCGATTCAAACGGATTTCATGGCTAATCTAGTTTAGCACTTAGTTAACTTTGTCAAATTTCTAAAGGATTTGATCCTAAACGATTTCTGCCTGAGGTGGTACTCGGGCCATTGTACAGGATTTTTCGAGTCGTTACATTTAGAAAGTTTCACTTAGGAGTCTAGGACCCAGTATAAAGAAACCTAAATTTCTAGTGTCCACAAATACCAACCACGATGCCGCTGTGGTGGTCTCATCAATGTAACCACAAGGAGTGCGACCTGACAAAGGTCCAAAGTCTGAAGTTGTAAGACCCGTATTTTAGTCCGTACCATTCCGTAGGTTCCCGCGGTCCTCCCGATCGAATTCTGGCAACCTCCGACCTTTATTCGACATTTGCGCCCGATCCTAAGCTAAGTCCTACAAACATGAGTCGACTTAACCCGAGACTTGTACCCTAGTGACCGCGCCGTCGCCGCGGTTCCGATACTATGTTCCGCGCACTAAGACAATACCCAGGCCAGGAAATATGGGTCTGCGTTCAGTTCGAAGAAAATAACGCCCGTTTGCTAAACCCAAGAGAATCTCTACAACATGTCCCATCAATCAATCTCATCAATCACATTACATCACATCAAATGTCAAGTACCGCATCCCATCCTTATGTACATGCAACCCTTACCTCTCTCTTACACAAGTACCCTAAAGTCAACTCTCCCCATCACCCATCACTCACTCACTCATCCCTTTCTCTCTTACATCCCATCCTCTCTCTCTCATTTCAAACTCCATTTTCAAGCAACCCCAAAGGAGAGAATCCTCCATGGCTTCCCAAAGAGAGGAGAGCTTTGTATCTCTACAATCCAAAGACCATCTCAACCGTTGGAATTGTTTCCTTGAAGTTCTAGAGGCTATAGGCAGAAGAAGGAAGAAGAGATCAAAGGTGGGTGTTCATAAGCACTTGATTTTATGGTTTAAGGGCCCACATATACTTGGACCCATCTTGATGTATGATTTGTATCAAAGAGGGACCCATAGTGGCGGGGTCCATCCGTTACTTCGATCTCTCTCTCTCTCTGGCTGTTTGATGGCCCACCTAATGCGTGTATCCATAGCCATCAGTGGGGCCCACCTTGATGGGTGTATTATACCCACTCCGCCCACTTGTAATAGGTGCAGATCCAGGACAACTCTGGTGGGCTGCACCAAAGCAACAGCCAGACGTTACTGCTATGCAACGTCACCAAGCTCTGTGGGAGCCCACCATTGATGCATGTGGTGTATCCACTATCCTCCAGCGTGGCCCACTCCACACGTGTAGGTGGGACCCACATTGATCCACGTGCTGTGCCAGGAGCCCCACCGTCCACAGAAATCTGGGCAGTGCTAAGGGACGGACGCGGATTTCTTGCGAAAGCCTTTCCCAGTAACAAGGATGATGCGTGGGGCCACTACCATGTTTGTAGGAAATATATTCCGTCCATCCGTTTGGAGAGCTCATTTTAGGACAAGCCACCAAAAATGAGCTGGATCCAAAACTCAATTGGGCCACACACCAGAGGGAAAATTGGGAAAAGAAATACCTACCGTTGAAACTTTCCTGAGATCCACCTTGATGTTTATATACCATCCAAACCGTTTATAAGGTCATTATCACATAGATGAAATGAAAATACAAAAAATTAACCTGAAAAAAAAGCTTTTATGGTTATAAAAATGTTTCAACGGTTCTCAGTGGATCCTCACTGTTTCCTCTGGTGTGGGTCAATTGAGTTTTGGATCCACCTCATTTTTAGTGGCTTGTCCTAAAATGAGCTCTCTAAACGGATGAACGGAGTATATTTCCTACAAACATGGCGGTGGGCTCCACCCATCATCCTTGCGCAGTAACTTCCGCGTCCCTAGGGGACCACCGTGATGTACTTGTTCACACCGTCCGTACGGGCGGTGTGCTGTGGGCTACTGTGATGTATGTATGTATTCACGCCGTCCATCCGTTGATGGGGTGGGCCCACCCCACACGTGTGGTAGGTGGGACCCACCTTGATTATGCGTTGTATATTCAAGCCGTCTGTCCATTCGTTGGACGGGCAGGCCCACCTTGATGGCACGTGTGCATTCACACCGTCCATCCAAATGGTGTGAATCCACACCGTCTATCCAATAAGGCAGATTCAAATATCTGGTGTGCCAGGCCATCCGTTGTGACCCGCCTTGCATCCAAACCGTCCGTTCAGGACGCTGGACGCTGGTAGGTCTTCATCAATATATATATATATATATATATATATATATATATATATATATATATATATATATATGCAATACTATCTAGTGGGCCATACGTGGGACCCACCAATCAGATTGGCTGGTATACGTCACTCAGCAGCAAAGCTGCTTTATTGACGTCAGCAAGTACTACGGGCCCACCGTGTGGATTGTTTTATATCCAAACCGTTCATCTCTGGATGGGATTTGGGTGGCCACTTGGATGATGTGTTGTATGTCCACGGTCCACACGTGGGACGTATGGACCCCACCTCGACGTACCGTCTTATCTGCACCGTCCATCTGCGAGTTGCCAGATCCAGCACTCCTGTGAGCCGCACCATAGCAACGGCAGAGATGCTGTTGCACTTCAAAATTCCAGGCCCACGTGTTATATGGGCCTTCCACACACCTGACCCATCCAGTGGGTGGGACCCACTGTAATGTACGTGTGCAGCATCCATACCGTCCATTTGTAGAGATCATTTTATGGCATGACCCGTGATGTGGGACCAGGTGCAGCAGCTGGACGGTGTCCAACTGCAGGCCCAATGATATGCATTCTTTTAATCCTCCCAGGCCCACTGTGATGTGTATACCGGCCCAGATTTCATGCAGAACCTAAACGCTGCAGGATTAGCGTCCATCAGGGCCTGCCATACTGTATATGTTTATCCACTCCGTACATCCATCTTAGGGCCCACATAGACGGTCCCGCACCCCAAGGGGCCGTCCTCATATCGGACCCACCTCGTATGAATGTTTAATCCAGGCCATCCGTTCAGACCATAGGGCCCGCTGAGATACATGTGTTTTATCGGTATCATCCGTCCATCGTGGACCCACCTTTGATGTGTTTTAGATCCAAGCCGTCCACCTGTTTTGCCATGTGGGCCACACCGTGATGTATTTATTTCATCCACATCGTCCAGATGTGCTGGACGGTGCTGGACAATGTTTGGACAGTACTGATCACATTAGTGGGCCATGTGCCCCATGAAATGATAGTGTACAATGATACACATGTTGCACCTGCCACTATTGAAATGATTTTTAGGTGTAATTCAAGCTCTCACTTAGGGTCCACCTTGATGTATCTATGGCCCATCTATGAGGCCCATTTGATGTATTTGAGGCCCATGTATAGGGCCCACCTATTGTGTATATAAGACCCATGAGTGAGGCCCATTGTGATGTATTGAGGCTCATGGGTCGTAGCCCATTGAGATGTATTTCCAGCCCATATGTCGTGGCCCGGTCCATGTAAGGTCGTCCATTGTGATGTATTTGAGGGTCATGTGCAGGGCCCACTTGTTATGTATTTGTGGCCCATTGTGATTGTAGGCCCATTATGATGTATTTCCGACCCATGGATGCGACCCATTGTGATGTGTTTTCGGCCCATGTATGCGGCCCATTGTGAGTATTAGGCTCTTGTGTGAGGCATTAGACCCACTAGATGTTTGGCCCTATGAGGGCCACCCCATAGGAGCAATGTTGGTTAAATGACTACATTGTTGGGCAATGAGGGTTTAATGTCCACATTGTGACCTTCCCTTAGGCCTTGTTCGGCTGATCATCGAGGTCGATTCCGATTATCGAGGCCGATTATCGATCGATTCTGATTGTCATGGTCGAATGTTGATTCTGATCATCGAGGCCGATTATTGATCGATTCCAATTGTTGTGGCCGATTGTCAATTTTGATTATCGAGGCCGATTACCGATCGATTCTGATTGTTGTGGCCAGTTGCCGATTCCGATTATCGATGCCGATTATCGATCGATTCCGATTGTCGTGGACGATTGTTGATTAGTGATTGAGATTGATTATCGTGACCGATTGCCGATTCTGATTATCAAGGCCGATTACCAATCGATTCCGATTGTTGTGGCCGGTTACCGATTCAGATTATAGAGGCCGATTATCGATCGATTCCGATTGTCGTGGACGATTACCGATTAGCGTCAAGGTTGATTATCGTGACCGATTGCCAATTCCGATTATTGAGGCCGATCACCGATCGATTCCGATTGTTGTGGCTGGTTGCCGATTCCGATTATCGAGGCCGATTATCAATTGATTCCAATTGTCGTGGACGGTTGCCGATTAGCAATCGAGTTTGATTATCATGACCGATTGCCAATTCCGATTGTTGTGGCCAGTTGTAAGACCCGTATCCTAGACCGTACCGTTCCGCAGAATCCCGCGGTATTTTCGATCGAATTTCGGCAACCTTCGACCCTTACCGGTATCTGCGCACGACCCTGATTCATACGCTGTTAACCCGAGTCGACTCAACCCGAGACTTGTACCATTGCGACCGCACCGTCGCTGCGGTTCCGATGCCGCGACTCGCGCGCCGAGGAGATATTCTGGCCAGGAGATGTGGGCCAACGTTCAGTGCGAGGAAAACGCCGCGCGTTGCGAAACCCAAGAGAATCTCAACGAGATGTCACATCAATCACCCATCAATCAATCCCATCATGTCAAGTACACATCAACTTTTCACCTTTCCCAAGCAAGCCTCAAAAGTCAAAAAGTTCTTACAACACACATGCTTTCTTACACCATTTGCCAAAAAAGTCAAGAAAAGGGGCTCTTACACCCCATCACACCACATCCATCACTCCTCTTTCTTTACAACCCTCTCTCTCTTCATTTGCAAATCCATTCCCAAGCAAGAGAGAGAGAGAGCACCATACGTATGAGCCATTCCCAAACCTTCCAAGAGAACCACAAGTGTGGCCCACCTCTTCCAACCCTTCCATCTTCCATCTCAACCATCCATTCCTCATCTCCTCCATTGGAATTGAAGCTAAGGAGCTAAGGAACCCATAGGAGCAAGAAGATCAAGTGGTGGGTGCATGATAGGAGTAGTTTTTCATATTTTTAAGAGGGGCCAAGTGAGGCCAACCGATCAATGGTTGGGATCTCACTTGGGACCCTAAAATGTGGCCGATGGCCCACTTTGATCATCATGATCATTCCATGATGGGGCCAATCTCCATGGACCCCATCATGATGTTTACTTTCTAGTTGATAAGAGTCATCTAGACCGTCTATTTTATTGGAGAAGGAATCTCCACCGTTGGATTGTGATTTAATGGACCCACATGTAGTGGGACCCACCTTGATGTATGTTGAATGCAAGAGGGACCCATAATGGCGGGGCCCCTCCATCCTCACCGATCTCTCTCTTTCTCTCTCTCTCCTTTTTTTTCTTTGTGCATGATGGTTTATGGCCCACTTGGTGCATGATCTTATCCATGCCCTCCATTGACGTGAACTCCACCGTGGGGAGGGTTGTATCTAAGCCCGTTGTGTGTGGGGCCCCTTTGAATGTGTTGTACCAACACCCTCCATCATGTGTGGCCCACCTAAATGCTCACGCAACGTCACACCGTCCAGGGACGCTGGACGTCAAAATGAAAACACAAATATTTGTGCTTGCTAAGGCTTTTGGGGTGAGTCACATATACGGACTCCACCTTGTTGTATGTGTTCAATCCACGCCGTCCATCCTCTCCACAAGTAGGTTTTAAGCGTTGAGCCGAAAAATGATGTAAATCCGATACTCAGGCGGGCCGTACCATAGAAAACAGTGTATTTTACCGTTCAAAACTTCTAAGGCCCACTATACCTCACCTATACACCAAAAAAATTCAAACTTTGGACTCCTTTGATGTATTCCGGCCCAAGAATGTAATGGACAGGTGGATCTCCAGGAAGTGGGCCCCACACGCCTGCTCGCAAGAAAACCAAAAAAAAAAAAAGAAAAGAAAGAAGGCAGAGGCTTCGCACGCCGTGTCGTGCGGGCGCGCAGGCCGCCTGCGCATTGGATTAGCGGACGGATTTGGGCGACCCACGGCCCTGGCCGTGGGCCCCACCATGATGTATTTATTTTATCCACGCCGTCCATTTGGTGGGCCACGGCATGAAGTGGGTCCCCCCAAATTTCATGCCCATCCATGACTCAGGTGGCCCACATTATAGGAAACCGTGTGAATTGAATCCTACCATTGAAACCCTTTTTTTTTTTTTGCCATAGACGTTTTGGATCAACCTGATATTTGTTTTTCCCCTTCGTCCAGGTCCTTGTGACCTTATGAACGGATTGGATGGCAGGCAAGCATTACGGTGGGCCACACATGTGGAACCCACCATTGACGTATGTGTTTACACACCGTCCCACGGGCAGGTACGTGGACGGTGGAACCCACCATGATGTATTGTTTTATTCACACCGTCCAAATCCGGCGGATTATTTTTCACACTGTCGACGATAGTGGGACCCCCCCCCCCCCTCCATGATGCATGTGCTGCATCCACTCCGTCCATCCATTTTGAAAGATCATTTTGGGCATGAGCTTAAGAATAAGCCAGATCCATAGTCCTAGTGGACCCCACCTTGGCATGTTTTGAGGTCCATATGAAGGTATTTGTGGTAGATCATTGGGGGCCCACTTTGATGTGGTTGTAAGGCCCATGTCATTAGGCCATTTGATGTATTCCAAGGCCCATGAGTTAAGGCCCATTGTGATGTATTAGGGCCTATGGGTTGAGGCCCATTTGATATACATATGGGGCCCACTTGGTGTGGCCCATTTGTTACATATAAAACCCATGTTACGAGGCCCATTTGATGCACTATAGAGGCCACGGGTTACGACCCATACGCAATGCACTTAAGGCCCATTGGGGCGGCCCATGGATGTGGCCCACTTGATGAATATAAGGCCCATGTGACACGGCCCACTTGATGTATGTAAGGCCCAATGGGATGTACCTAAGGTCCATTGCAATGTGTGATCCCTACATGGTTTATGTAATGATGTTTACAATGAGATAATGCCTTGGGAGCGATGTTGGTTCTGACGTCCACATTGCGGGTATAGTGTTGGTTAAATGTCCGCATTATGACTCTCCCTAGGCCATCGATAGCCCATACGGGTATGTGTAGGCCGTCCATGTCAGGCCCATCCGTGTTGCAAGAATAGTTCATTACTTTATAACATGTGTAGTATAGTTCCATGATTCATGATCATACGCATCATATGTATGCTTGACATGAGAAGTGACTGATCATAAGATATGCCTTCGGGGCAGTTGTTTAGGGGCTCCGGTAGGCGGTGTTGCCCTACATGAGCGCACGATACGCGCTGTGGATTCCGCATGATTGGATAGTGTGTTTCATGCATTCGCATTGTGTGATGTGGTTACTGTACGCCCTAGTGACATCAGGGTCATAGCCTCCACAGGCATATCGTGGTTGGCAGGATTGGATACCAGAAATCTTGTTCTACATGGGGTGCTATAGATATCCCTGGGTGAAAGTCACTAAACCCTTATGGTACCAAGAGGTTGCTCTAACGTCTAGACCGAGTGGGTGCATGAGCGCGGAGTATCGATTACCAGACGGTCGCGCTCTCCACTGTGTCGTGGTCGGTTGGAAGGGGGTGCGGCCTTACCCGCCCGAGAGTAGGGGGCAATGCTAGGCTGAGTCTGACCAGCTCGAGGAATGGGTCCGCTATCGACGAGCCGAGCTCGATATTGGCGGGCGGGTAGTGAGGTCTCTTCCACTTACCTTATTGCGCGCGATGGGGCGACAATCTGGTTTAGAGTGTACTAGACCCCGGTGATATCCCAGATTTTGAGCTGTACTGATATGTGAACTTAGATGAGGATTTGTATGCTTGAGTTGCATTTCGCACCGCATGGCCTTGGTATGGCCGACATCATTCAGGTCTTGCATCGCATAGCCTTGGTACGGCTAATGGTATTCATGGATTCATCAGCATGTTCCGCATTACTCTGATTCTGCATACCACATTACTACCTTGTGCACACACTTTCATCACCCTCTAAGCTTTCCATAAGCTTATGCACGACCGTTGCGTGCAGGTGTGACGCGAGGTTGCAAGAGCTACTGAGGCGAGAGCGAGTGCATCTTTGGAGCTTTTGTTCATTCCCATTGTATTTCCCTTTATGCTCATTGTACTTGTAAGGTTTTTGATCATAGTGGAAATGTGATGGAGATTTTTGGTTGTTGTTTGTGGGTTATGCCTTTGGTTATGCTTATTATAAATTAAACGGATGTCGAAAATCCTCCTGTAGCATCCCAGATCTAACCTGGCGTATGGGCGCTGGGAGCCGAGAATGGGGTTCTACGGAGGCTGTCGGCGCCGGATTCGGCGATCGGGAATTTTGTGAGCCCGGTTTCCGAGTTTGGGGTGTGACACCAGTTGCTAATTCCGATTATCGAGGTCAATTATCGATCGATTCTGATTGTTGTGGACGATTGCCGATTAGCGATGGAGGTTGATTATCATGGCCGATTGTCAATTCCGATTGTCATGGCCGATTGCCGATTCCGATTATCGAGGCCGATTATCGATCGATTCCGATTGTTGTGGCCGATTGTTGATTCTGATCATCGAGGCCAATTATTAATCGATTCCAATTGTTACGGCCGATTGTCGATTCCGATTATCGATCGATTCCGATTGTTGTTGTAGATTGTCGATTCTAATCATCGAGGCCGATTATTGATTGATTCCGATTATTACGGCCGATTGTCGGTTCCGAGTATTGAGGCCATGTAACATCCCTGATTTTTGCCAACCTGGAATTAGACGTCCTTAGGCAATCGGTCGATCCTAACACCTTATTAACTTGTCAGAACTCAAATCCACAGTCTAAAATCACTTTTTAACCCTTTTCCTTCACAAATCTCACCTTTCACTACCTTATCCTTCAAAAGTAACTAACTGCTAAACTAGATTAGCTATGAAATCCGCTCGATCTATTTTAAATACGATCTGCAAGACCCAAAACTTGTAGAATCATTGATACTAAGTTACCCTAAAATCTAGGATCAATCTCATTACCCAGTTGATCTCGGGAGCACATTAAAACTTCGTTTCAGATCTAGACCGCACGTCAGAAGTCTGATTAACGCGAAGTTAAACGGTTAGGACCGCCTTGCTGGGCTTGACAACCATCTCGGAAATCAAATCTAGATAATGTCTCACGGCTATTCGCATGAGTCTGGAGCGAAGAGTGTGAGAAAATGTAGATTTCATAAGAAATCAAGTCTCATTTAAGTAATCTGAGACTTGTCACTTGCGGGCCTGATATAAGCAATCAAACCGTCAGAATCTGACCCAAATACACCCTCGGATCAGGGGAAATTTCATACACATGTCCATGTACTTGTAACCCTGATCGAGTTCCGGTGACCGTTAAACTGAAACTGGTCCGCCACGTGTGATCTGGGAACTTGACTGGAACGAAAACGTAACTCGACCTGGATCCAATGTCTGTGAGCTTAAGTCTGACCTTAGCTCAAGGTGGGCCGCCGGAAGTGCTCCGTTGAGACGGAACAGTCTCACTTTGATTATAACCTAAGTATACCTTGACCTGGAGTCTATTTTGGTGATGTTTTAGCCTATATAAGGACTTAAAACCCTTACTCTCTCATCCCATACGAATTTGAGAAAAACCTAGGAGAGAGAAGAGAGAAAAGAGAGAGAAAGTGTGAGAGAAGTGGGAGAGTCTTCCTGTTATTCTACCATGCTGCTATACGTGCTTAGTCATCACCTTCTAATAGCTTTTTCGACAATTTCGGCTTCGTTTTTAGGTAAGAAAACCTAACCCTAATCTGTTCTAGGCTTTCTATTGTTGCAGGTAGCGAAATAGCTAATCTATTTCGTGATTCAGGTTGTTATACCATCGTTGACAAAGACCTAGAGTCTCTGTCTAGTTCGTTACGATTCTACGACAAAAGATGCGAACTTTAGATGTATAGGTTATGGTTTTCAACGCTTTCAATGTCAGATAATGATAGATTCATGATCTGAGTGTGATTATACATGCACAAACCGATGTTCGTTTTGCGTTACGATTGCATATACAAATTATGGTATATTGTATATTCTGTATAATTGTAGAAAATACCGTATATGTACAAAATTTGAAAGTATGTTAGCCATGATTAATTACTGTATGAACATGCTATATATATGTATAATACCCACTCGACGAAAGGATTCGCCCTAATACATGTTTTTTCTAGTATACGTTATGTACGTTGAAAGAGTGTATCCTAAGTGTTTGTAAAAATGCTTGTAAGAGTAAGTACTTAGAGGATTGTGCTTTAGGTAGGTGTTGAGATAGGATTCTCAGCTACCTTAGAGATGTATATGATTTCCTCCATGTTGGTTGTTTAATTTAACCGCTTACTTATGGAATATATGTGTTTGTATTTCCTGTTTATGTTGTGCTTTATAACATGCTTTATGACATGCTTGTTAACATGCTTGAACTACTTTGTTTATTCTGCTTTACTCTACATGCTTCTGAATAAGGATTGATTGTGATTGGGGCTATGATTATAGTCCAAGCAATCGGTAACAAACTTGAGTTCGTGGTTGAGTTTCATTCGCCACGTAGGATGTGTTTGACGAACCCGAGTCGTACTTCGGTTGGCGACAGTGGTTAGGCCACGCGAAGTGCTTATGCACTTCATGTCGTTCAGTTGGTTGTGCGCTCGTGCTAGTCAGGCTCGTCAAGTAACCTGATCTGTCTAATATATGTTCACCATGTTTGGACGCTACTGCTTGAACCTAGGGTACCAAACTTACCAGTGTAACCCCGTTAACCTTGGTAACTCGATCCACTAAGACTCATGAACCGGACATGGTGGTATGGGACACCGTGGTCGAGTTGTCGGCCTACGATGGGCCACGAGCCTCCCCGTACTGACCATTGAGCAACTAGACTCGTGAGCTGATTATGGTGGTATGGGACACTATATTCGAGCTATCGGCCTACACTGCTTTGATGGGTGATGGGGGAGTGGTGCAACAATTCCATGTAATGTACCTGATGACACGACCGTACCCGGTGTAGTGACCTCGAGCATACTCTGAATCTGCAGAAAGGCGACGAGCCTTTCCTTAGTAAACAGAGTATAAACTAGGCCTGTATTGATAAGGTGATGGGGGAGTGGTGTAACAATTCCGTGTAACAGCCCTTACAGCGACCTAGAACTATACATCGTATAAGATTATCTAGGATTGACGACCCTAGAATGGATCTTTGTTTGGGAATAATACAAGGAAGGCACCCTAGTTTCCCAATACTGCTGTTTGAAAGGTATTAATAATAACTAGGTAATCATACTCATCATCGCATTGCATGTGCCTGGAAGATGTGGAGAACTGAGGGTGAAAGCATGCCGCGGACGTAAGATAATGTCGCACGAGGGAGTATGTTGGCGAGGGCATGCATCATGACAGCATTTCATACTTGCATTAACAAGAGTACTTAGGATTGTTGATTGTACTGCTTTATCATTACTGCTTAACTGTTTTGATAACATGTTAACCTATGTTTACTGTTCCACAGAGTTGATCACTCACTCCCACGTTACAGGACGATGTTCCGAATACCCACTAGACTTTGTCTGATTGCAGATGGCGATGCTACTCCTGATGCGGAGCCAGACTTTTGTGACAACGAGGATGCTTCCTCGTATATGCTATTTTCTGGCGGCCTCATGTGAGTCGTGCCTTAATCGACGGGGTTACAGGGATGTTGACTAGAAGACCTTACATATTTGGTATATTTTGGAATTGTACTTGTAATTTATAACCTGGTAACATTAGCACACTCTGGAGACTTACCATAGTTTATATATTTTATACATCTATCACAGTCTTCTGCTTGCAATTTAACTGTCTCTAGAGTATGATATGCTGTTTTGGTATAATCCCATTCATATTTCAATGCTCTCATCATAATCATCATTATTTATGTTGCATAAGTGATGCGTTGGAACTCGAGAGCTGAGCTTTGCTCGACCCCCGATTTTCAGGGCGTTACAAGCCAATTATCGATTGATTCCGATTGTTGTGGCCAATTGCCGATTCTGATCATCGAGGCCGATTCCGATTGTTGAGGCTGATTGTATAGGTTGATTGTCGATGTCAATTATCGAGGCTAATTCCGATTACCGATTTTGATTATCGAGGCCAGATATCGAGGCCGATTGTCGAGGCCCAATGTGATGCATACGCAACCCATTGTGATGTACATTCAGCCCGTGTTTGAGGCCCGATGTGATGTATATGAGGCCTATGTGATGAGGCCCATTGTGATGCATTGTGGGCCAGGCGATGGAGTCCATTGTAATGTATGTTAGGCCCATGTGAAAGACTCATCGTGATGTGTATTAAGCTCTTGAATGAGGCCCGTGGTGTTGTATATTTGGCCCTTGTTGTATATGTTAGGCTCTATGTGGGTCATTCCTTAGGGGCAATGTTAGTTAAATGTCCACATTGTCGAGATCGATTGTCGATGTCAGTTATTGATACCAGTTTTGAGTTGTGACAGCATAGCATCATAATACATGCCCATACGCACCATCTACATGTTTGATATGAGACGCGGTTGACTATTGCATATATCATTGAGCAGGTTATTATGAGACTCTTTGATAGGTGGAGATTGTCTCACATGAGCGCACGGTATGCGCAGGATTGATACATGACTAGATTGTATGACTCATGCATCTTGCATTGTGTGTTGTGATTACTGTATGCCCTAGCGACATCAGGGCCGTAACCTCCACAGACATATTGTGAATGACCAAATGGGACATCGAAAATGTTTAATTCTAGCATACGGGCGCCATAGATGTCCCTGGTGAAAATTCCTAAACCTCTGTGGCCAAGAGACGCCCTGACGTCGAGACCGAGTGGATATATATGAGCGCATGAGGGCCGTATACCAGTAGTTTGCATCTCCCACTGTGTCGTGGTCGGTTGGGAGGGGGTTTGACCTTACCTGCCTGAGTGAGGGGGCAATGTCTAAGTTGAGTTTGACCAGCTTGAGGAATAAGTCCGCTATAGACGAGTCGGTCCCGATATTGGCAGGTGGATAGTGAGGTCTCTTTCACTTACCCAGTTGTGCGCTCGAATAGGGGCAGCAAGCTAGCGTAAAGTGTAATAGACCCCGGTGATGATCCCAGAGAGGAACCATACTGATATGTGGACTTATTGAGCATGAGTTGCATACTCATGCATTCATTCATTCACTATCTACTCGGGCTAGTGGTGCGCAACTATTTATTATGAGTACCTTTGCAATGGCCAGGATTTCGGTTATGGCATGAGACTAACCTGAGATCAGAAGTTTACCACATTGAGTCTCACTATCAAAATTTAGGTATGAGACTGATTTTGATAAAAGTCTCTTATAATGGACCCCATAGACTACGATACTACATACTATCATCCCGACTTCATACTCCAGCATGGTCATTCCATTCGCACCGCATATCGCATTACATCTGCAACATATGGCATTTGGGTTACTATGTTTCTTCATTTATACGGCCTAGATACGACTGACGGTAGTCGTGGATTCATCAGGATTTGCATATTGCATTGCATCATCGGCATCTGATATTTGGTTTGTTGTCTCCGCATTGCATAGCCTATCTATATTGTTTCATCAGTATATGATATTGTTTTTATTATATTTCTGTATCGCATAGCCTGGATAAGGCTGATGGTATTTATGGGTCTATCAGTATGTTTTCGTATTACTCTAACTTCGTATGATTTTTTTATAAACTTGCTAGTATTTCTGATATTGTATGATTTATGAGCTTGTCAGTATTTTCGATTACTCTAATTTCTCTGATATTGCTTACTTAACACTTACCTTGTGCACACACTTTCACCACCCACTAAGCTTTCTATAAGCTTATGAACGATAGATGCGTGCAGGTGGCGTTAAGTTGCAGCAGCGTCGAGCATGGTGCGTGTAACTGTCTTTTGGAGCTTTGATTTTGACATGTGTATTTCCCTTTCAGCATTGTATTCAAAAGTTTATATTAGTGGATATGTGATGATGATGTTGTCTTTATGACTTGGGTAAACTTGTGGTTATGCTTCTTACGAGATAAATGTACATTGGAAAATTCTCCTTGTAGGATCCTAGGATCGGAATCTGGCGATGAGTGCTGGGAGCCGAGAATGGGAAACTATGGAGGTTGTCGGCACTGGATTCGGCGATTGGGATTCCTATGAGTCCGATCTCCGAGTTTGGGGCATGACAGAAATTCTCTTAATGACCTGAGGAAATAAAGAAGTCGAAATACGTTGACCAGGTTGTTCCTTCTTAAAAGGGCTAACAACCGAGACTTTCTGACGCTTATGCTTGGGAGATGTTGGATTGACCACTCTTATTGTTGTTAAAGGAGAGGTGGTCAGGGTAGGTGATGCTTTTTGTGACCACGTCATCCTCTGGCTTGGAGACAGCCAACTTCGGTGCAGTTTTCTATTACCTTTGGTCACTGGTTTCTTCTTCTTGGCCATGAGTTTCTCTTTTCTAGTTATAGAAGAGAAAAGTCGGGTGATGATGAAGTCGGTGGGTTTAATAATCAAATTTATTATAATAATTTTGCCACCAATCATGAAAAGTGATCATTTGGCGGGATAACTTTGGAATACAGGCAATTCAAAAGTAGTGCAAATCATCTGAAAATTGTGGTGAAGAGTTTAATAAATGTTGGCCACTTGACAATCGAGTATAGATTGAGAGGTTGATTAGCAGTTTTATAAGTGAAATGGTAAGGAATGCATTGAGTTAGACCGAATTGACAAGTAAGAAGATTGTGACAGTATTGTTTGACCCCTACCTTAGTGTTAACACTAGTTTCTATGGTGCCACCATAAGGGAGGCCCAATCTCTATTCTCGGCTGTGATAGTGTCAGCCAGTTCAAAGTCCTTTTCAGTGAACCAGACTAGGTCGATGTCTTTATTCTGGAGAGGATAACAAGAATAGTTGGATTTATTGGTATGAAGAGAGAAGAAGAAGTTCATACATTCTGCAAATGTGTAGCTAATGCTAGGATACAGGATATTACATTAACCGTGGGAAGAATAGAGACTAGAAGGAGTAGTAGGTTTGCAAGTAAAAAAAATAAAAAATTTACAAAGCAGCATTTGGAGAAGTCATAAAGGTCCTCCATTATGGTAAAAACCTTTAGTTGTTACTTCATACATGCTGCAATATAAATGGCCAAGCACAAAGGAGCAAGTGCTAATTATCATCCTTGAACTAGAGTGGCCCCAAACCTGGAAATCAGATTCACAGAAATCCTGATTGTCAAATCCGGTGCCGATAGCCTCCGTAGTACCCCATTCTCGGCTCTTAGCGTCCATACGCTAGATTCCGATCTTGGAATCCTACAAGGAGGATTTTTTTTTTGTATATTTAACTTGTAGTAAGCATAACCACAAGATTACCCAATTCACAAAGGCAACAACATCATCACATATCCACTAATATAATCATTTAAGTACAATGCTGAAAGGGAAATACATAAATCGAAAATCAAGCTCCAGAAGACCTCTGCATGCTCCGAGCTCAACACTGCCACAACCTAACATCACCTGCATGCATCTATCGTGCATAAGCTTATAGAAAGCTTAGAGGGTGGTGTAAGTGTGTGCACAAGGTACGTGCCAAGTATCCAACACAATGTTGAAATAGGTGCAAGGTTATGAATCATACGTTATCTGAATAAGTGAAAATATTGACAAGTCAACAATATCAGAATACGCAATACAGATCAACTATACAAATCAGAATACGCAATACAGATCAACTATACAAATAAGGAGCCATAAAGAGTCAAATATCAGATGCCGTATCAGAATATGTAATACAGATCAACTATACGAATCAGAATACGCAATACAGATTAACTATACAAATCAGGAGTCATAAAGAGTCAAATATCAGATGACGTATCTAAACCATATAAATGCAGAAACATAAGTAACCCAAAATGCCACATGCTGCGGTGTAATGCAATATGCGGTGCAAATGGAATGACTATGCTGGAGCGTGAAGTCGGCATGATAGTACGTAGTATCACAGACTATGGAGTCCATCATAAGGGACTTCTATCTAAACCAGTCTCATACCTAAATTTGGATAGTAAAACTCAATGTAGTAAACTCCTGATATCAGGTTAGTTGCACGCCCCAACTGAAATATTGGCCATTACGAAGGTACACGTAACAAATAGTTGCACACCACCAACCCGAGTGAATAGTGAATGAATGAATGAATATGCAACTCCTGCTCAATAAGTCCATATATCAGTATGGTTCCTCTCTAGGATCATCATCGGGGTTTAGTACACTCCAAATGGCACTGCCGCTCTCCCAGCCGCACAGTCCAAGTAAACGTAAGAAACCTCACTATCCGCCAGGTCAATAGTCTGCCAATACCTATCCGGCACGTCGATAGCGAACCCATTCCTCAAGCTGGTCAGACTCAGCCTAGCAATGCCCCCTACGCTCGGGCGGGTAAGGCCACACCCCCTCCCAACCGACCACGACATAGTGGAAGACGCGGCCTCCTGGTATTCGGCACTCGGGCGCTCATGTATCCACTCGGTCTCGACGTTGGGGCGTCTCCTGGCCACAGAGGTTTAGGGATTTTCACCTAAGGACATCTATGGCGCCCGTATGCTAGAACCAAATATTTTCGGTGTCCCCTCTGACCATCCACAATATGCCTGTGGAGGCTATGACCCTGATGTCGCTAGGGCGTATAGAAATCACAATGCAAGATGCATGAGTCATACAATCCAGACATGCATCAATCCTGCGCATACCGTGCACTCATGTGAAATAACCTCCGCCTATCAGGGAGTCTCATAACAACACGCTCAATGATATATGCAATGATCAACCACATCTCATAACAAACATGCAGATGATGCGTATAGGCATGTATCATGATGTTATGCTGTCAAATACTCATAATCAGTATAAATAATGGGCATAGACAATCAACCTGACAATGTGAACATTTAACCAACATTGCCCCGAAGGAATGGCCCTCATAGATCTTAACATATAATGGACCCATGGCCTCACATAAAGGCCTAATATACAACACCATGGGCCTCACTCAAGAGCTTAATATACATCACGATGGGCCTTTCACATGGACCTAACATACATCACAATGGGCTCCATAACCCAGCCCTCAAATGCACCACAATGGGCCTTATACTATCATATGGGCCGTGTCTCATGGGCCCAGTACACATCACATGGGCTGCATCAATGGGCCTATATACATCGGATGGGCCACGTCCCATGTGCCCTGGATACATCACAATGGGCCACAACCCATGGGCCCAAACACATCGCAATGAGCCTCTCACATGGGTTCATTATACATCACATCAAGGTGTTCCTCAATGAATGGCCACAAATACATCACATTGGGCCTCATATTCATCAAGTAGGCCGCATCACATGGGCCACATATACATCATAATGAGTCTCTAACACGAGCCTAATATACATCACAAAGGGGGCCACATCTCATGGGCCTTATGTACAATGCATTAGGCCTAATACATATCATAATGGGCCTTGCCTATAGCCTCAGATTCAAGCAGGTGGGCCTCATCATACGGGCCTTAGATACAAGGCACGTGGGCCCTATCACATGGGCCTCAAATACACATCATAGTGGGCCTCTCATACATCAAGTGGGCTGCATCAATGGGCCGCGCCAAGGGACCTCATGTATATCAAGTGGGCCACATACCTGGGCCTCCAATATATATCTCAATGGGTCTCAACCCATGGGCCCCAAATACACAGTAAGTGAGCCCTACACATGAGTCTCATATGCATCAAATGAGCCTCGTTCTGGGCCTCGAACACATCAAATGGGCCACGCATCATGGGTCCGATACACGTCACAATGGGCCACACTAATGGGCTTCATATATATCAAAGTGGGCCGAGCCAAATGGGCCGACACAAATGGGCTAATTCAATGGGTCGAGTCAGATGGTGTAACATCCTGAAAATCGGGGGTCGAGCATAAACTCAACTCCCGAGTTCCAGAACATCACTTATGTAACAAAATGAATGATGATTGAATGTTGACTGTATTTGTGCCTTGAACATGAGTGAGATTAAGCCAAAACAACATATCATACTCCAGAGACAGTTAAATTGAAAGCGGAAGACTGTGATAGACATATAAAATATAAAAACTGTGGTGAGTCTCCAGAGTGTGATAATGTTACTAGGTTAAATAATTACAAGTACAATTCTAAAATTTACCAAATGTGAGGAAGTGTAATGTCTTTTATCCTGAGTACCATAGCCCCGTCAATACATTACCAGGTCTTCATAGACCTGACAGAGAGTTATATGTAGGAGAGCTCCTCCTCAACACCATAGTAGTGGTCCGGCTCTGTTTCATAAGCATCGCCATCACCTGAAACTCAACAAATCTGTTTGGTGTGTACAACACCGTCCCGTAACGTGGGAGTGAGTGATCAACTCAGTGGAACAGTAAAGCATAGGTTAACATGTTATCAACTCAGTCAAGCAGTAATGATAAAGCAGTAAAATCAAACACTCCTAACTACTCTTATTAATGCAAGTATGAATGCAGTCATGATGTATGCCCTCACCGACATACTCCCTCATGCGACACCATCTTCGTTCGCGGCATGCTTTCTTTCCTCAGTGCTCCACATCTTCCAGGCACATGCAATGCATGATGAATATGATTACTAAGTTATTATTAGTCCATTTCAAACAGCAGGATTGGGAAACTAAGGTACCTCCCTTGTATTATTCCCAAACATGATCCATTCTAGGGTCGTCAGTCCTAAACAATCTCATACGATTGTGTGTTTCTAGGTTGCTGCAAGGGCTGTCAGGGTTGTTACACGGAATCATTGCACCACTCCCCCATTACCTTATCAATATAGGCCTAGTTTATACTCTGTTACTACGAGAAGGCTCATCGCCTCACCGCAGATTTAGAGTACGCTCGAGGTCAGTACACCGGATACGGTTAGGGCTGTTACACGGAATCGTTGCACCACTCCCCCATCAACCATCAAGTAGTGTAGGCTGACAGCTCGAATATAGTGTCCTATACCACCATAATTGGCTCACAAGTGTGGTTGCTCACTGGTCACTATGGGGAGGCACATGGCCCCAGCGTAGGCCGACAGCTCGACCACGGTGTCCCATACTACCATGCCCGGCTCATGAGTCTTAGCGGATCAAGGTACCATGGTTAAAAGGGATTTCACTGGTAAGTTTGGTACCTTAGGTTCAAGCAGTAGTGACCAAACATGGTGAACATACATTAGACACATCAGGTTACATGACGAGCCTGACTAGCTCGAGCGCACAATCAATTGGACGACATGAAGTGTATAAGCACTTCGCGTGGCCTAACCACTGTCGCCAACTGACGTACGACTCGGGTTCATCAAACACATCTTACGTGGCGACATGAAACTCAACCACGATCTCAAGTCTAGTACCGACTGTCTGGACTATAGACATAGTCCCAAACTCAATCAAACCTTATTCGTAGCATGTGGAGTAAAGCATGATAAACAAAGTAATTCAAGCAAGTTAACAAATATGTTATAAAGCATGTTATAAAGCATGTTGTAAAGCATGTTATAAAGCACTACATAAATAGGAATACAAACACATATATTGAACAAGTAAGCGGTTTAAGCAAACAACCTCATGGAGGAAATCATACATGTCTCTAAGGTAGTTGAGAATCCTATCTCAACACCCACCTAAGGCATCATCATCAGTACACTTACTCACACAAGCATTTTCACAAACACTTCGCATACACTATTTGAACATACTTAGTGTATGTTAGCAAACATGTATTAGGGCAAGTCCTTTCGCCAAGCGGGTATTTTACGCGTATATAATATATTTATACAACAAATAATCATGGCAAACACATCTCTAAAATATATATGTATACGGTACTTTCTACAATATAGTATTTCTACATACATAGTGTATATTAGTAAAACATGTATTTGGGCGAATCCTTTCGCCAAATAAGTATTTTATCCATATATCGTATATTCATACAACAAATAATCATGTCAAATATATTTCTAAAATTTATACGTATACGGTATTTTCTACGAATACCTAGAATATGTAAAATTCCATAATCTACATCTTTAATCGAAACAGTAAACAGAAAACACTTTGTACATGTGCAATTGCATGCAGATCATGAATATATCATTATCTGACATTGAAAGCGTTGAAAACCATAACCTATACACCTAAAGTCCGCACCTTTTGTCGTAGAATCGTAACGGAGTCGATAGATTTGCTAAGGCTTTGTATATGGCGATTCGACAACCTATATGATGAAATAAATTAGCTATTTCATAGCCTACAACTCTTAAAACCCCAAATCAGTTTAGGGTTAGGGTTTCTTACCTAGAAACGTCGCTAAAATTGTCGGGAAAGCAATAAGAATAAGGTGGTTAAGCACCCAAGGCAGTAAGGAAGAAAGGCAGGAAGGATCTCCCACAACTCTCTCACTTTCTCTCTCAAATCCAAATTTGTATGGCTGAAATGGGAGAGGGTTTAAGGTCCTTATATAACCTAAAATCTCATCAAAACAGACTTGGGAACAAGGTATACTTGGGTTTTGTCCAAAGGGCATTTGTTTCAGCTCAACGGAGCATTTTCGGAGCCCCCCTTGAGCCAAAGGTCGGACTTAAGCTCACTGACTGTCGATCTAGGTGGAGTTACGTTTTCGTTTCGGTTGAATTCACAGATCACAAATGGCGGACCAGTTTCAGTTCAACGGTCAGTGGAACTCGATCGGAGATTCCGAGTACATGGATATGTTTATGAAATTTTTCCTGATCCGAGGGTGTAATTTGGTCTGATTCTGACGGTCAGGTTGCTTAATACTGACCCGCAAGCGACAAGTCTCAGATTACTATTCAAGATATTTATTTTGTAAAGAGACATGTGTTTTCACACTCTCTCGCTCCGGACTCAAGCGAACAGCCATGGGACACTATCTGGATTTGATTTCCAAGATGGTTGTCAAGCTCAACGAGGTGGTCCTAATTCCTTAACTTCGTCTTATTCGGACTTCCGACGTGCGGTCCAGATCTAATACGGAGTTTCAGGATGCTCTTGAGAGCAGCCAGGTAATGAGATTGAACCTAGATTTTAGGGTAACTTAGCGTCACTGATTCCACAAGTTTTGGGTCTTGCAGATCGTATTTAAAGCGATTCAAACGGATTTCGTAGCTAATCTAGTTGAGCACCTAGTTACTTTGTCTCATTTCTAAAGATTTAATCCTAAGTGATTTCTGGTCGAGGTGGTACTTAGGCCTTTGTAGTTTGTATATAAAGTGATCCAAGTTATACTACTTAGCTAGTTTAAGATAGTGTCTAGGATGAAAGTACTTAGAAAAATTAAAAGATCAAGGTGGTGAAGGGTGGGATTTGTGAAGGAAATGGGTTCAAAAGCAGTTTTAGACTTTGGGATTGAGTTCTGACGGGTTAATAAGGTGTTAGGAGCGACCCATTGCCTAAGGACGTCTAATTCCAGGTTGGCAAAAATCCGGGCTGTTACAGATGGGCCGAGCCATTCATCCATTTATGGAGGTCATTTTAAAGCATTATCCAAACAATGAATCAGATCAAAAATCATTTGGACCATACCACAAATAACAGCAAAATAATGATTGAAGGATCATCTGGACCACGTCGCAAATAGTAGCGAAAATAACGATTTTCATTGTTAGAATTTCACCGGGCCACCACTTTATTTTATTTATTTATTATTATTTTTTTTTCCAGTCTATTTGTAAGGTCACAAGGACCTGAACAAATTTCATATAGGTCCCAAGCTTCTGTGACCCAGGAGGGGTTTTAATGGTGTACGTTCAACCCCTCGCTCCCTTTGTAGTGTGGACCATTTGATAGCAGATCTGATTTATTATGATTATTATTATTATTATTATTATTATTATTATTATTATTATTATTATTATTATTATTATTTTATTTCAAGCCATAAGACATGGCCAGTAGGTGGACGGTTTGGATTCATCACATACATCGAGGAGGGCCCACTGTTTGGACAGTGTGGATAAGACCCATACATCACGGTGGCCCCCACAAGAACGGATGGACGGTTTAGATACGGCACGTGCCACATGCACGGCTCACAAGTGGGCGTTGATGTATATACAAGACTCTGGGTTGTACAAACCTCAGCCACTGTATTTCCACATAGGTGGGTCCCACGTGGGGCCCACCATAATGTTTATCTACCATCCAAACCGTTGATAAGGCCTCACAGATCCTAGGTGAAGGGGGAAAAAATAAATTTCTTAATGATCCAGACATTAGGGACACCCAAGAAGGGTTTCAGTGGCAGACGTTCAATCCCACTATTTCATGTGACGTGGGCGACCTGAGCTCTATATAAGGCTGATTTTTGAGGTGGGGATCACAGCAAAAAGGGGCCCACCAAATGTACGGTATGATGTTCAACACACATCACGTTGGGCCCACGGCTGGGACCACATCCCTGCCCCATTCACGCCGGCCAGATTTCTTGTCTGTGGTGTCGGGCAGCAAAACCGCCGCTTTTTTTTGTTTTTTTTTTTTTTTGGTGTCTGTTTTTCTACAGATTTCCCTAGCTGGGACCCACATCAGGTGGATTCAGTCCGTCGGATGGATTCCTTAGCTCAAGTCAGGTCTAACAAGCCCAATATTGGATAGGTTTAGGTGTGTAGAAAGATTAGAGTGGATTTTTAACGGTGAAACCCACTATTTTCTATGCTATGGTCCGCCAGGGAATCAGATTAGCTCCATTTTTCGGTTCAATGCCTAAAATAAGTTAGGAAATAAGATGGACAGCGTGGATTGGATTTATACATCAAGGTGGGGCCTGCTTAAGCAGCCCACCCAAAAGCTTTAAACCCAAACTGATTATTATTTTTTTTTGACTTCCAATGGCATGTCCAGACGTGCATTCACTGACGGTTCACACTTCACTACACGTCTAGCATCCGGGACGCTGGACGGTGTGAATTTAGTTCATTCTATGTGGGTCCCACATTGACACTATGTACTTCACATTGGGGCGGGTCCACACGTATGGGACCCACCAGCCTTGGATGAAAATGGGTATTTGTGTATTTCCTCCAATTAGGCCCGCCTAAACGGACTGCTAGGTAGGCCCACTAGGTGGACGGCATGGGTGTAATACATATATTATAGGTGGGCCACTCATCATTACCAAAAAAAAATGAAAGAGAGGAAGAGAGAGGGAAAGAGAAGCACCCACCTCTAGATCTTGAACTCCTCCTTCCTCCAATAGGTCTTAGAGCTCCAAAGAAAGAATTTCAATGGTTAAGATTGGTTTCGAAGGGTGGAGATGAGAGATAGAAAGGTGGGCCACACTAGCTCTTCTCATGGAGCCATGGACATTGGGGTCTCATGGTTGCTTGAAAATGAAGAAAATGAGAGAGAGAGAGAGAGGATGGGATGGGTGAGTGAGGTGATGGGTGTACTTGTGTAAGGGAAAGAGTTGACTTTAAGGGGGTGGTTGTACTTGGGGATGAGTGTGAGTGATGAAAGTGATGTGTACTTGATTGATGTGATTGACGTGATATTTTTTAGGGATTGCAACGTGCGGCATTCATCCTTGAACTAAATGCAGGCCCACATCTCCTGCCTGGGTATCGCCTCGGCGCGTAATACGCTGCATCGGACTACGTTGACGGCGCGGTCGCTAGGGTACAAGTCTCAAGTTGAGCCAACTCTGGAATACGGGATACGACTTAAGGTTGTGCGCAACTACCGATAATAGATCGTGGGTCTTCAGACTTCGACCGGAAGGACCGTGGAAGCCTACGGAACAGTACAGGCTTCGATACGGGTCTTACATAGAGCCTCGGACAAATAAACATACTTTTTTCCGTGATTTGTATGACATTTACATAGAGTAAATAACGACAGATTCACATCAATAGAAACAACGTATGTTCCTGATCACTGACTTTAGTGTGATTCTGGTGCTAAATAAGATTGAAAATGAAGTAAGCTCTTCCATTTTTGTTTGGAAGTGTAAGACCCGTATCCTAGTTCGTACTGTTCCGTCGAATCCCGCGATCCTTTTCGTCAAAGTCCAGCAGTCCGCGACCGATAATTGATGTTGCGCATGATCGTAAGTCGTATCCTTTAGATTCGAGTCAGTTTAATCTGAGACCCGTACCATTTCGACCGCATCGTCGCCGCGATTCCAACGTCGTGTCTCATGCGCCAATCCGACGCTTAGATTATAAGATGTGGACCATACATTATAATAACCATGGACTGCACATTACGGGACCCACCCATCCCATGTGGCACAAATCCCTAGGTAATTATGAGGGTAATGGATGACATCACCCTAGCTATAACCACCCTAGCCTAGCTATAGCCACCCTAGTCTAAGCTATAGCCACCCTACCCCCTAGCCTTCTTACAAGTACTTATGACTAGCCACCCTACCCTTAGCCCTCTTACAATCATTTATTACAAGCCACCCTCTCTTACAAATAATCATGGCCTACCTAAGCTACTCTCTCCCTCTCTTTACTACACCCTCTCTCCCTCATTTCTCATCACTTTTCCCAATCAAGAGGAGAGGCTCTCGTCCAAGCTTTCCCATGGGGAGAAAAGAGTGATTTTGGTGGCCCACCTTTCCCATCCCTTTAACCATCATCCTAACCATTCAAACCCCATCTTCCACCATCAAAGAGGAGCACAAGGAGATAGGCATTCCAACGGACCAAAGAGATCAACCGGTGGGTGCTTTGATAGGGTAGTTTTCATGCTTTCTTAGATGGGCCAAGTGAGGCCTACCGATCAATGGTATGGATCTCACTTGGGACCCTAAAATATGTCCAATGGCCCACTATGATTATCTTTTGATGTATGATGGAATGCAAGGGAGGGCCCATAGTGTCGGGGTCCCTCCATCACACGTGTGTCCCACCTTCTCTCTCTCTCTCTCTCTCTCTCTCTCTCTCTCTTTTCATTTTTCTTTTCTTGAGATGATATGATTGTGTGACCCACTTGAATGGACCCCACCATGAAGTAAGAATTTTATCCGAGCCGCCTATGAGTAGGGACCACCTTATATAAAATGTACCCATACCACCCATCATTTAGTGGCCCACTTAAACAGGGCCCACTCAGAGTATGTTAGATCCGTCAGGCGTCAGGGACGCCGGACGTGTGCTGTAAAACACCAAAATTTGCTTGGTTTCCAAGTTCATGGGGTGACCCACTTGTTTAGGCCCCACCTTGATGATTGAATTCAATCCAAGCCGTCCATCCCCTTTCCTACCTCATTTTAGGCGTTGAGCCAAAAAATGATGTTAATCTGACTCTCAGGCGGACCATACCTTTGGAAATAGTAATTTTCACCATTGAAAACTTCCCTGATCTTTCTATACATTGAAAAATATCCAATATTGGGCTTGATGGATGGATTATGAGCTATGGGATCCATTGGGCGGGTTTGATTCATCAGATGCGGGCCCTACACCGGAAAAACCATGGAAAAACATGTTTTCAAAGAAAATAATAATAATAATAAAAAAATCACACAGAAAAGCTTCTGGCTTCGTTTGTTGTGTCGTAGGAGGCGGGCGGACGGACGCCAGGGTTCCACGGCCCTCAGCCGTGGGCCCCACCATGATGTATTTATTATATCCACTCCGTCCATTTTGTGGGCCACATCTTGAAACGGGTCCCCTCCAAATTTCAGGCCCATCCATGTCTCAGGTGGCCCACATTATAGGAAACAGTGTGAATTGAACTCTACCGTTGAAACCCATTTCTGGGTCCACAGAAGTTTCGGATCAAGCTGAAATTTGTTTTTCCTCTTCTTTCAAGCCCGTACGACCTTATGGACGGGTTGGATGGAAGATAAACGTTATGGTGGGCCCCACGTGGGACCCACAGTGGTGTGTGCGTCTCACCGTCCACCGTCAGTGGACGGTGAGCCCTCCCTGTTGCGTGCGGGTGTGTGTGTATGTGTGTATGTGTGTGCGTGTGTGCGTGCGTGCTGTGTGCGTGCGTGCGTGTGGGGTGTGTGTATATATATGTATTATATTATCTATATATATATCATATATTATATATATATATTATATTATATATGTTATATTGTATATATTATATATTATATTATATAATATATATTTGTTGGTGGGCCTTAGGGATTTTTAATGGTGGAAATCATCCGCACCACTTGTATTTTGGTGTAGCCCACTTTGGTGTATATATAAGGCCCAGGTGATCAGGCCCATTATGTCCTGCTTATGGCCCATTGTTGAGGCCCACATTTGATGTATTTGAGGCCCGTTGTTGAGGCCCACCTTGATATTCATAAGGCTCATGTGATGGGGCCCATTCAATGTATTTGAGGCCCATGTTACAAGGCCCATTGTGATGTATTCAAAGGGCCGTGGGATATGGCCCATTGCAATGTACATAAGGCCCCTTTGATGTGGCCCACTTGATTTACAAAAGGCCCATATGATGCGGCCCATTTGATGAATATAAGACCCATGGGTCGAGGCCCAACAGGATGTCCTTAGGGTCCATTGCAATAAGTGATTCCTCCATAGTGTGTGTAATAATGTTTGATGATAGGTTATGCCTTGGGAGCAATGTTGGTTTGACGTCCACATTGTAAAAATAATGTTGGTTAAATGTCCGCATTATAACTCTCCTTAGGGCCCATTAGTAGGCCCATACTTATTGATAGTCCACCACTTTATAACATGCTTAGTGCACTTCCATGATTCATACGCATACGCATCATATGTATGCTTGTTATGAGAAATGTTTGATCATAACATAAGCCGTTGGGCTGAGACATTTACGGGACTCCTTATGAGACGGAGTGCCCCACATGATCGCGTGGTACGCGTGAGATTGCTGCATGATTGTACGGTGTGAATCATGCATCTCGCATATGTGTGACTTGATCACTGCACGCCCTAGCGACATCAGGGCCATGGCTCCATAGGCACATCGTGGATGGCCATATCGAATACCGAAAATACTTTGTTCTAGCACTGTGGGCACTTAGGATGTCCTTGGGTGAAAGTCCCAAAACCTTTTTGGTACCAGGAGATGCTCCAACGTCTAGACCGAGTGGATACATGAACACCCAAGTGCCGAATACAGTGATCTCCCACCGTGTCGTGGTCGGTTGGAAGGGGTGTGGCCTTATCCGCCGAGTGAGGGGGCTATAAGATCGTGGGCTGAGTTTGACTTTGCTTCGCAAATGTGTCCGCTATCGACGAGCCGGGTAGGTATTGCGGGCTACTGCGGTCGGTGGATAGTGCGGTCTCTTCCACTTGGACCGTGCGACTAGGGAGGAGGCGGTCGGTGTGGGTGTATTAGACCCGGTGATATCCAAGAGTAATCCTCGATATGTGTACAAATCGGCAATCTCGCATATGATATTTGGCTACATAGGCCTTCGCATGGCCTTGGTATGGCCGTAGCATTCATGTCTTGTTCACATAGCTTTATTATAGCCGATAAAGATTCATGGACTTACCGCATATTTCCGACGTATCGTATATGGCACTTGACACTTACACCACCCTCTAAGCATGCTTATGCACGATAGATAAAAGCGTTGAGCTCGAGCGTCTGCCAGATCTTCTGGAGCTTTCGGAGTTTTCTTTGATATCTTCATATTGTATTTCCCTTTCATACACATTGTACTTAAAGTTTTTGATATAGTAGATATGTGGTGTTGTTGTTTTGTGACTTGGTTATGCTTGTAGTTATGCTCCATTACAAGATTGAAAATCCTCCTTGTAGGATCCCGGGATCGGAACCGCGTATGGGCGCTAGGAGCCGAGAATGGGGTACTACATTTTCGGGAATTTTGTGAGAAGTTTGGGCGTGACGGGGAAGTTTGAAGCAATGATTGTTGTCTTGGGCAAAACTTGGGAAGACTACTTCACCAAATGGAAGAAAATGGGTGAAAGCACAAACATCCATGATTGTCAAACTCATAGGATTGCATCCGAAGTAGAAGGTGTTGGTCGATGAGTTTCAGAACGTTGAAGCTGCAGTAAGAAGGGATGTGTATGCTGGAAATTCAAAAAGAGAGAGTTAATTAAACAAATCCCAAGTGTAGGGCTGCGATGTAGTAATAACTCAATGATGAAATTGCGGTAAGACCGATACTATTGAAGTATGAATATATGTCAAAGTTTCTTAGAGGTGGATGAATAGAACTTTTTATAACTTTAATCCTCTAAGCTATAGATTCTACAAATCTAAAACAAGTTGAGCAGGATTATAATGAAGTCATTTAATTTTAAGTTTTAGAGTTATATTTAATCAAGTATGTATTGTGCATAAAGTAAACAATCACATAATCAATACATATGAGTTTAGGCAATCGTCTCAAATACAGCAATATATAATGGTTCGGCTATGTGCCTACTCCACTCCCGGTTAATGCACTCCCCCTTGGAGTGTGCCAGATTTGACTATCAAATGGTTTTAAATTAGATTTACCATGAACCTTCACAAACTACACAAGGTTAACTAAGGAGTCAACACAAGACAACCTTAGAAGCCTACATAAGGCTATTAGTCTTACACAAGAACTCTACTGGGAGCCTATACAAGGCAATACCTACACAAGGCAAACAGGTCCTACACAAGGACACTACTAGGAGCCTACACAAGGCGACATATGCCTATACAAGGTGACATGTCCTACATAGGGATACAACATATTCTCCCGTCAGAGGACTATGAAAGATCTTAGCAAGTTTGAAAAACAAATTCTAAAACCAAATCCCACACAAAGAAGGGGTTTCAGACTCTATGGACTGAAGGGGTTTCAGACTCTATGGACTCTAATACTTACTTGTAAGTGAGTGAGCCCCATATAAGCACATACTGAAGATGATCTCTCTTGTTAATGAAGAATCTTTAGTTCCCTTGATCTGAAACAATGGTAAATGCTCCGATTCAAGTTGCTGGTTGTTGGGTCAAGGTATTTTGGTGAATCTCCTCTATTAAATGTTGGTCTTTAAGTATATATGAGATTTTCAAATGTCAAATATTCACAGAATTCCAGCTCAATGATATGCCAATAAATGAGCTGTTGGAAGATCCTTGAATGGTAGAGTTCATTCTTCAATCCAATCCATTGATATTTCAATGATTGCATTTAAGATAGGTTTGAAGAATGAACTCTCATGAGAAAATGGATTCAAGATAGTAGGTGTTTTCCTATAGCAATAATTCTCTTAAATCTCATTATTTTTTTCACTACAAACCAAGAAACTAAGCTTCCGAATATAAAGGCAAAAATCCCAACGGTAAAAAAATGGACAGATTTTGTCAATGTTCGATGTCATCGAAGGTCACCTTTGATGTCATCAAGTGACAGTTTAATGGCATTGAGATTTTTGCTAAAATTGATTGGAGCTTGCTAGACAATCTCATTCAATTGTTTGATGTCATCGAAGACATTTCGATGAAATCGAGGAGTTTAATTCATTTTCTGTAAAACACTCTGGACAAGTCTGGTCCATGTTTGATATAATCGAGCATACCTTCGTTGTCATCAAAATTTAAATTCCGATGTTATCGAAGGAAATTTAATGTCATCGAAGAGTTCATGATTTTCCAATAGAATTCTCTAGACAAGTCAGGTATAGGTTCGATGTCCTCGAACATATGTTCAACGTCATCGAAGTTTGAATTTTGATGTTATCGAACATGATTCAAATCATCAACCATTTAAGTGATTTTCCACCTGAGCTTGCTGGACATATGATTTCTCATTTTCGATGTCATCGACATAGGTTCGATGTCATCAAACCCTGTTTGATGTAATCGAGATTTGATCCATAATTTTAGTTTGGTTGCTGGACAGAAATAAGTCCAGACTCGATGTCATAGAAGCCGGTTCGATTAATCGAAAGTTGTAGAAAGCTTGTGATTTTTTCATATGTTTTTGTAACTTGGTATTCTATTTTATAATTTTTCAAAGATATTTTCCTAGTTGATTTTAATATTCCAAAGATATCTTCCAAAGATATTTTCCTTTGTAGATTATTGAACATTTCCACTTTGTTGAGTCTTTAGCTTGTAGTCTTCATTGTGGGGCTTACTAGACTCTATGACTCAATCGTCGTGTTAATTGACAAATAAGGGCACTTTCAGGTGAGACCGAGGTCGTAATTACAAGGATTTATGATTGCGCGATTTCTAGAACACTATATAATTAAAATTAGAACTAAAACTATTAAAATCAGATTAAAGAGTAATGATATAATTGAGAAAGAATTTAATAGAGATAAAATACTAGAATACTAAAGATCTACTTATAGCCATCCTTAATATCTAAATTACTTGATTCAATCATATAACTAAACTGGAATTGAAGTCCTATCATATCCAATCGGATAATGGAGTAGTTAAATCATCATTCGTATATCAAAATATATTTGAACTTTAATTAAATTGATTCTCATATAAAGCATCAAAGTATTTATCTCATGGAATTCAAAGCATCTATTGTGCCCTTAATCTATGATAGACCAATTGATTTTATAGATAAATCCCTTACAAAACATATAAGCAATTAATCTTAGTTTCATAAGCATTAAATGTGTCCAGAGTCAACAATGGATTAAAATAAACTAGAAATAAGTCTTCATTCAAACCAAATATCATTGAATTGTTTAAGAATCAAACCAATTAGTTGAATCAAAGTTAATTAAGTATTAAAAATCACTACAAGCTTCACCTCTTAGCCTTAGCTAAGGGATTAGCCAATCAAAGACATGATTGAACTATAATTCAAAAGAAAACATAAAATCGAATAAGAACCGAAGGATTGGAGAAGAAGGAGGACTCCGTAGAACGTCTACAATTCCTTGCTTTATCTATTCTATCTTAATTCGTATATAAGAAAGTTAAAATTATCCCTTTAAATAGAAAAAATCTGCACCGACTTGAAATCAACATCAAATTTACGCACTTTTATCATATATCGGTCACATTGATTGTACACTTCGGTTACACCAAATTTCACTTCAGTCGCACAGAATTAACCATTTGATTGCAGCTAATTTTTTCTAAAATCCATATAAAGGCTTTGTCTCCCTTAGGTGGCATCGAACCTCCATTTGGTGGCACTGAACATTACTTCGGTTGCACATAAGTATTTAGCCGAATTAACTCTAAATATTACAGTTTCTTTCTTGACTGTTCTGTGCACATTCGGTCGGACTAAATCAACCTCAAATGGGACTGAATAGGGTATTATTTCTGTTAATGAACTTTATGATTTTTCTAATATTTTCTTTGGCTTTTACACATGGTTTCCTTCGATATTTGACACTTAAATTCTTTCATTATCACCTCTAAATGTCCAAATCTTCACTTGGTCATTTTTTGAGCATTAAATCTTCTTTTTAATCATTCTTTTCATCTTATCTCTCCAAATCATCTCACATAAGAAAATCATATGTAATTCAATCAATTAAGTGCACATATGCTTATAAAATCATTATATAATAAGGAGAAAATATACAATATTTCACACTCAACAAGAGTCTAATGCATTCATAGATGTCGGTTTGTCCATGTATCGTCATGTTGCTGAACTACATGGTTGTACCATTCTACCTATCTATTTATTAGTATCGGATAGGATCTTGAAGCTTTAAAGGCATTCACATGATAAAAAAGGTTGGAATGAAGTAACATTTTTTCACTTGGCCAGCCGAGGAAAAACTGGTATATTATTGGAATTTCTTAGTGAATAATTTCAGGATGGAAGGCTGGTCCAAGTGAGAGGAATGTTTTATTTTAATCGATAGAGACGTCGAAGATGATATTGAAATTGCAGTTTATACTGCTGATACTGAAGAATGAATCTGAGACAAGGTCCTAGAGGGGGGTAAATAGGACTTTTCAAATATTTCTTCTATTTAAAATCCTAATTGTATAACTTAAACAATCATTCAGTTTAAAGTAAGTAAGGCAATATAACTCTAAAGGCTTCTAAACCAATAGAGGATCTAATTACAATGGCTTATTAAAGATATACAATATAACAACTAGCCTAATGTTGTGAGCTTGTGTGTAGAATGTGTTTCTTATCAATTAATAACATTCATTCAATCATGTATAAGAATTTAAATATTCAAGCATATATAAGCATGATTAAACAGATGCGCAAATGACAATTCCAAATAAAAGCATGTATAGTGGTTCAGCTACGTGCCTACTCCACTCCCGGCATCCACACTCAATCCCAGAGTACACCGGATTTCACTATTAATGGTTTTAAAACAAGTTCACCATTAACCTTTACAATCCTACACTAAGGACACCAATTTATGCTCTCCGTAAGAGCAAAGGTCTTATACTAAGAACCCACGTTTAAGCCCACCCTCTAAGGTCCCACACAAGACACCTACGTTTAGGCCCACCGGCCAAGGTTCCACACTAGGCACCTAATCGAGTTTGTTGATAGCAAACTCTTATCCTCAATCCTACATGAGGATAAAGACTAAACTGTGTACTCTTAACAATGACATTTACTTATCGGATTGAGTCCTCTTTTGTAGCTTGTCTTGGGTTGCTTGATTTTCACGCTCTCGTGCTTAAATCAGCTTCTCGATGCTCCCCCGATCACGTAGCTTGAATTTTCCTATTGATTCAGCTTCACGATCAAGAACCTTGCATAAGATGTATGTATAAAGGTGACCAAAGTAATGAGAGTTGGTTGAATCTCCTATATAGGATAATGAGTGAATTTCCTAAGGGATTCAACCTATGGATGCTCTAGAGTATCAAAAAGACAAAGGATTTTTCTATTGGTTTGGTCTTTGTATTCTAAAGAATGCACGAATTCATGTTCTTCATTAATACGAGCTTTAAATGCTCATAGAAGTGAAAGATCACAATGAAGAGAGCATGAAACTCGTATGGATAGTGTCTAGATAGGCTAGGATAAGCTTGAGATACATTAGAGACTCAACGATGCCTTTTTTTACTAATTTAGTAAGTTTCTACAAACCGCTTTTATAGAGAAAAAGTTCCAACGAATAGAAAATGACTAGTTTACGGTGCTACTGAAGCTAACTTCGGTATCATCGAACTTGCTTTAGTGGTACTAAATTAAATCCTCAAGTTGCTGAATGAAAAGGACCCTTTTCGGTGACACTGATTTTTGTTCGTCGGTGGCAGTCGGTGGTACCGAATTTCCTTTGTAATGTTGCTGGATTGTTTTGAGCCCTTTCGGTAACACCGAAGGTATCTTTGGTAATACCAAATGTGCTATTCGGTGACACCTTTTTTCTATCGAATTTGGACAGTTTTTCCTATTTTAATTCATAGTCAATTTAATCATTCATCAACTTGGAACTTGTTAAAGCCAAAACTAAATGGTAGAAAATATATACTCAGAATTGGCTTTAAATAGATGACCTAAGTAGGGTTTCCTATTTGGGTTGGGATAATCAATTTGCAAGGTCAAGATCATAAAAGCAGTTCTTTGTCTTCAATGTAGCTTTGATGCTTCCTGATCTAGTTGCGTCGCCAGTCTTCATTTGATAAGAACTCATCCGACTACTTGACACAACTAGTCACGTGATTAACAAACAAGTGTGCAAAGGTGAGTGCACTTTTAGATATCTTTTATGATGTTTGGAGATAGATTGTCTAATTCTCTGATGAAATCTTTTGATGGAAGGTCGAAAGAGCAGATAATGAAGAAGTAATCATGGTGGTGGTAGGAATTTTGGAAGGAGAAAAAAGGGATAAGCGAGTAAGAGGCATAGAAAATCAAAACCAATTAAAAAATGTGTATATATCAGTGAGGAACATGACATTAATGAAAGGATAATCATGACTCCTCGTATAACTTGATCGTTTGTTATGTGTCACAATAATAGCCATGGGAAAACCAAAACCATCATTCGGGGTTTTCATTTCGGCCAAGCAGAATCAATAGGGAGTTAATACATAGAAGGAAAGGTCGATCGCATTTATTGCATTAACCAATGGACCATTGTCGCTTTCACCTTTTTGCCCAAAGGCAAAGTGACATGAGGGGCAATGTTGTACCTTTTTTTTTTTCCAAAGAAGTGTAGAGCATGCCTAAGATCTTTCAAGATATTTAGAGCATGTGTTGCAAAAATAACAATTAGCGCTAGTTGGATAATACACGTCATCCGAAGATGGAACATGACCGAGCAGTGAAAGATGGAATGTGGTCGAATGAGGAATGGTTATCAGGACAAGTGTCAAAGAAAAGTCTGTAAGGCCGAAGTGATGTTAAAACAATCGTTGTAACCAATTAAACGTGGGAAGAAGCATCTAGATGGTTATCTCAAGGAGGCTTATAAATAGCAAAAGAATTTAACAAAACAAAATATCTCATACCAACCCATTTAAACAAATCAAATCTATTAATTATCATTTATGTTTCTTAGCATAATACGTCTTTTATGTTCCTTAGCATAACTTTTAGCTTGATCACATTAGGAGTGGTGGTAATCCAATAGTTGTAATCCTTAGCGGTAATCCAAGTCTACACTTATACGATGGATGATTTCTATCGTAATACAAGTAGTTGGTCTTTCGTAAAGGTGTTTTACAATTAATTCTTATGATCGATGGTAAGTGTTTCTTTTTTGTCAGCTTTTGTACTTGAAAGTTCTTTCATATGGAAGGCAAGGTTCATTTTTGGAGGACGAACCCTACCTTCCAATAATCGCTTGATCATCTTAAATAACATCTTGATAAGCATCCATTTTTCTTAGATTTTGACCATTCTTCTTAGATTTTGGTCATATACAGTCAAGCTAGATGTATCTGTCTATTTTAGCGCTTGGGGTCAAAGTTGTTCTGTTGAAATTCATGAGCTGCACGGTCGGCTCTAACACACACATATCACAGGTTACCGAATTTTGATATTAAGAGGCAACGAAAACATAACAAAAAGGGAGAGAGAAAGCTGAGGAAGTTAGGGTATTTTGTGCACGCATGGAAGGGTGTTCACACATGTATTCAATTAATTAGTCCGATGGCACCAGACGCGGATTTCCTGCGCAAGGATGCTAGGTGGGGCCCACCACCATGTTTGTGGGAAATATACTTTGTTTATATGTTTGGCGAACTCATTTTAGGACAAGCGACTAAAAACGAGTTGGATCCAAAACTAAAGTGGACCACACCTGAGGAAAAATTGGGAAAAGAAATACCTACTGTTGAAACCTTCCCGGCCTTCCCGGCTCCACCTTGATGTTTATATGCCATCCAAACCGTTTATAAGGTCATTACCATAGGGATGAAGTGAAAATTAAACAAGAATAGTCTGAAACAAAGCTTTTATGGTCATATGAATGTTTCAATGGTTCTCACTGAATCCTCACTGTTTCCTCTCGTGTAGCCCACTTGAGTCTTGTTTCCACCTCTTTTCTTGGTTGTCCTAAAATGAGCTCGTCAAAGGAACAAACGGACTATATTTCCCACAAACATGGTGGTGGCCCCACCCAGCATCCTTGCGCATGAACTTGATCCACGTCCGATGGCACCTTTGTTGTACTTTAAGAAGAGCAAAAAAAGAGCATTTAGCTCAAATACCATCTGAAGGGAGAGGTTTTAAAAGCAGAGCAGAACTGTGCGTTTGAAATACTCTCCGTGTGACGTTTGAACTGAGAATGCACTCAAATCTACTTAAAATCTATGCTGCTAAAAGAAATCCTTTCTTAAAACTTATTTTACGACATGATCTAAAAAATATCCTTTCTTAAAGCTCATGTTAAGACATGATACAAAAAAAAAAAAAAAAAAAAAAAAAAAAAAGCATATCTAAATATTATGTTACCTATAATAAAATATAAAAAACAGTGATAATTGACCGTTAAAAACTTATTATGGGTATAAAAGTTCTAGATAAGTTCATATACTTATAGTCACCTCATTCAGGTCTTTGTGACCTTAGCAAGAGGTTGGATGGCAAATAAAAATTACGGCAGCCCCAACGAGATTTTAACGAAGTGGTTTTAATCACGGCATCCACCTAAGATTAATTTGGATCTGCTTCATATTTGAGATCATACGTTAAAATGATATTTTAAAATGGATGGACGATTTTGAGGTGAGGCACGTACATCATGGCGTGATTAAAACCGCTTCGGGGATCCAGCTAAACCGTGCCCGCTTATTAAGTGACCGGTTTATTTTTGTGTAACATGTCAAAAGCCTGATGGTGATAGCAACTCATCCACCTTACGCATGCGGGTGCAGATTAGGTGAGACGGTCGATCAACCGAGGTGGGTGGGACCCCTGACTGTGGGGCCTGTGATGTATGTGAATATATCCATGCCGTCCATCTGTTTTGAAAGCTCATTTTAAAGTTTTATGCAAAAAATGAAGCAGTACCAAGTATCAAATGGACTATGGTACACGAAACAGTGGTGATTGATTATTAAAACTTTATTGTGAACCACAAAAGGTCTGGATCAAGATGATATTTGTGTGGTCTCTTCATCTAAGATTTTGTGATATTATCAATGAGATTACATGGAAAATAAACATTCCAGTGAAATGCATGAAGTTTTTAAGAGTCAGGATTCAATCACAACTGTTTCCTGTGGTGTGGTTCACCTAAGATTTGAGTCTGCTTCACTTTTGGCATCATGCCTTAAAATGAGTTTTCAAAATGGTCGGACGGTGTGGATTTAAGGCACACACATCAGTGTGAGCCTCAGAGTCAGGGGTTCCGAGGTGGCGGATCCAGGGTCTCACCTAATCCGCTCCCACCCATGGCAGCTGTGAGCATCAATCGGGGCCGAACAATCTCTTACCTAACTATGAATGAATAATGTTCCTAAAATCAGCGTTGATAATCGCAACCGTCTCAATTGGGATTTGGATTTAGGCACCTGTCTATTTTTATTTTAACCGTCCATTGGATAGCCAAAAGTTAGGTGGTTATATTTTGTCAATTACCATCTTTTCGATATACGTTCCATCTATGATGTGTCCCACGATTTGGATGGTCTGGATGTTTGTAGATACAGACAAAATGCAAGGAAGATGAGTCACTTATCTCAAGCAATATGTAATTCTGCAAGAGAACTGCAGCTGTACCACAACTTGGTATCGTGCCATCTTTTCTACCCACATTCAACCTCTTTATGGAATCAATACCATGGAAATTCTAGGCCCCACCATGAAGATCAATTTCAACGGGCTGATCGACTAGTTTGTTGAGTTAAACGGTCGGATATCCTTTTATTCCAACAGGTTGGCTTACCTGATAAGCTGTCCAGCTTGATTTCTGTGTTAGGTGATATTCATGGTGGGAACTGCCGTTTTAATGGTTCTGATGTCCTGAATAAATAGAATTTTAGCGGGAAAAATGGCTAAAGTAGAGCGATTTGCTGAGGTACATCACCTGCAGGTGTTCAGTTCAGTTCTCATCATGTCGATAAACAGAGAGCGACAAGCCGACAAGGTCCATGCGTCGGGTACTTTCTTGTGAGGCCTACTCAAGTACCAGCGCGCGAGTAGGATTACAATCCTCTTCCACACTGACGTGCCACCGTTGCACACTAGCATGATATCCCAGCCGTTCAAGTGGAAGGCTTAGCATGGCCAGGCTACTTTCAGCCATCATCAAAGCTGCAGTTGCAGATTAAATATTGAATGGTTATCATGACGATCGACGGAGATCAACCTAAATTTTCTACTTGATAGTTCAAGGTGGGCCCCACTTGAGTGGTTGGGTGTATTATTTTAAAATCGTACTCAAGGCCAACACGTTAATTTGTCTCTCTCTCTTTCTCTCTCTCCCGTGAGAAGTGCTAAAAGCAACGCGCGAGAGGATGCGGAGACAATTTGTAGCGCGTGTACAGGATCTGGCCATTCACCGCTGTGGAACCTCGTGAACATGTATCAAAAATCAGGGTGGTCTATTCAGCAGTGGGCCACACATGTATACCAAAATATGGATAGTTGGTATTATTTTTCTCACGACGCAATCTTGATCATATCTCAATGATCCAAACCGCTTAGATAATGGGCCTCAATTTGAGGGGAAGGCTTCGATCGAAACACGGTCTACTTAACATTAACAGTGGATGGGTTGAATTATATTAACATGAGAGGTTTTTAAGTATAGACTGTAATCGGATTGCGTACTAATTCACTCAGTAAGCATGTATGAGAAAACTCTATTAGACCGTACTAATTCACTCACTAAGCATGTATGAGAAAACTCTATTAGCCCGTACTAATTCACTCACTAAGCATGTATGAGAAAACTCTATTAGACCAACATGAATGTATGTAGTTTATCCACGCTGTTTATCCATTTTCTCAGCTCATTTTAGTGGTTTAACCCAAAATTAAAGCATATCGAAAGCTCAAGTGGACCACATTACAGGAAACAACGGAATAATTATTTCTACTGTTAAAACCTTGCTAAGGCCCACGGTAATGTTTATTTATTATCCAACTTGTTCATGAGATTACCATAGAGGGAAACACAAATATTTGCTTGATAACTTTCAACCATGAACATTCAATTCACAATATTTCCTTGTTTCCTATGGTTTGGTTCAATTGAGCATTGGAAATATTTTATTTTTGGGCTCATGCTTTAAAATAATATGATAAAATTGATGAATAAAAGATAAAATATATAAATAACAGTGGACCCCACAAGTTTTATTAGGTGTGCAATCCATTTCCTTATCCTCCGTATGCAGAGAAGGCCACCGTATTAACCTTAAGGGCCTGTTTGGGCGGAAGGGATTAGGTGGGATGGCATTAAAAAAAGATAATTATTATCCATGGCAGGGATTGTCCCCCGTTGCCATGGGATAAGATTAATGCCATGCTTTGTTGATAATACAGTGGTACATTGAATGGATATACCCACCATCATTTGAAATTATCGAGAATAACACACATGTGTTATATCTAAACCATTCATTTGTTTTGTAATCTCATTTTATGGCATGGGCCTAAAAATGAGGTAGATCCAAAACTTATGTGATCCCAAAGAAGTTTTCAACGGTAAGTATTCAATCCCCATTGCTTTCTATGGTGGGGTCCACTTGAGCTTTAGATTTACCTGATTTTTTAGTCCATGCTCTAAAATAACCTCGATAAATGGGTGGACAGTGTGGATATAGCCCACACATCATGGTGGGACCTACGCAACTTGCTAACATGGAGTGAAATTGACATAAGACCCAATGTAATTCCATTTAATGTAATTCCAAGCTTTTCCATTCTTCCCAAACATGGAGTGGAATTGGTATGAATCAGATGAATCCCATCCCACCTAATCCCTTCTAATCCCACCGCCCAAACAGGCCCTAAAAAGACCGGAAGTGGACTGCCCAATGAGTAAATCACCATGCTTAGGGTAATGAGTAAATTTTGTGAGGTCCACCATGATTTATGTATTTTATCCGCTCGGTCTATCCATTTTCCCATATAAGGTTAGGGCTTTAACCCAAAAATGAAACATATACAAGGTTCAAATAAACCACACCATAGGAAACAATTAAATTCAACTTCTACCATTAAAAATTTCTTGGGGACCACAAAAGTTTTGGATTAAGCTTATATTTGTATTTTCAGTTCATCCATATCTGGATGATCTTATGAACAGGTTGGACGACAACTAAACAACACTGTGGAGCCTAGCAAGGTTTCAACAGTGGAAATCATTATCCTGACATTTTCTTATGGTATGATTCACTTGATCTTTGGATATGCTTGAATTTTAGGCTAAACCCCTTTAAATTAGATGGGAAAATGGATGGATGGCATGGATAAACCACATACATTCAAGGTGAGCCTAATTGAGTTTACTCAGTATAATATGAGCCTACTGACTAACTCAGTACGCAATCCGATTTTAAAAAGACCTAATCGAAGGGCTAAAGTTAGCATGTATCCTATTGAAATACATATGAATGTATTTTAGTATCTACCATGTACTTTGAAAATGTGCAGACGTCACAGAAATGAGATATTCAAGGGTTTCATCTATGCTTATGAGAATTGGTCGGTACTAGAAAATCTCTTCTCCATGTACACAGGGAAAGAGACAAATGATCTTACGCGTACTAGATCGCAAGGTGCTATTTAGGCACCTAGTTTATAGAAGTTGACTTCAAGTGGAAATAACAAGATACTAGCGAGATGGTTGCAGGAGAAACTCTCGCGGCCTGGCCCACTCTCATGCTTCAATTCCTCCCATTATACGGAATTTCATGGAAGTAGCTGAGTGGTGTACCGAGGTCATTAAGTTCTGTGGGCCCAACCATGATACATGTTTCATATCCACATTGTCCATCCAATTATTGAGGTTATTTTAGAGCATAAACTAAAATTGAGGCAGATCCAAATCTCAATTGGACCATACCACTAAAAGCAGTGGGGAGGATAATGTCCACTGCCAAAAATTTCTTAGGGTCCACCCGGGATGTTTATTTGACATCTAACCTATTTATAAGGTATCATAGACCTGGATTAAGAGAACAAATAAATATCAGATTGATCAAAAACTTATGTGACTCTGAAGAAGTTTTCAATAATAGGTGTCCAATCACTTTTTGTGGTATGGTCCGCCTGAGATTTGGATACGTTTCATTTTCAGCTGGTGTTCTAAATTGATCTCGCCAAGTAGATAGACTGGTCGGATATGTAGATATATACATCATAGCGGGCTCCCATAGAACTTGGTGACCCGCACAAGATGCAATGGTACACTTCACTGTCTCTCTCTCGTTGGCAGCGGATTACCTTGGGGAGCCTTCTGCATGAACTTCATGCCGGAACTAAGGCCGGCATCACCGTAATGTCTGTGAGAAATCCATCGTGTTCATCTGTTTTTCCAGATAATATTAAAACGTTAGCCTAGAAATGAATGAGATACAAAACTTAAGTGAGCCACATGACAGGTAAAGTAAGTTTTACCTTGTAACCCACCTATACTGTGATGGTTTCTCATACCTACGTGTGATTGCATGTAGATTGCAAGGCACTATAAGTGTGCAAACTCACCCTACCTCTATGAAGTGTGGGGGGTTATTTGTGATGTTTGCTTGAATACGCCTGAACTTATTGCAATATATGTAGGACCTAAACCATTTGAAATGGTTTTTATTAGTGGCCTAAGTAGTTCATGTGATAAGAGGCCTCTTGAATGGAGTATGCTTGATTTTAAAAAATAAAAAATTAATTGAAGATTTCAATTCTTTGATTATACTAAAGATATGTTTGGATGGAAGTAAATGTATGAAAAGGAAATAATTTAAGAGTAAATGGGCATGCAAATGACATCCTCTCTGTAAATAAGGTGAAATGCCTTTTTGAGTTTCATTGGAGATTCACACTAGCAAACAAAGTTGTCGCCGCACATGTCCACCAAACAGATGACAGGGTGATGATACTTTGAAACAATTCAATTATAGATTACATCACAAAAATCATATAATAGAATGATTTAAACTGTCCAAAGGTTGGGCATCTAAATAGGTGGTTAGAAAACAATGAGAAGTTATTTATATGTGATCCATACGTCTATGGTTTCCCTTAGGCTTCAATTTTTTTCATTTTTAGTTAAGTATAAATTTTCAATAGGCTTATTACAATCATTTTATCAAATATCACGTATCTAGATTGATTTGGAATATCACATATGTTCCTGTGAATATATTGAAAGATTCTAATGTATTTTAATTGCTCCCATCTGCTCATACTAAATGTAATATTTAAACTTCAAATGCATTTCATTTACTCCCATTTAAACACAATTGAGTAATTCATTTACTCTTAAGTCAATTGCCTCCAATTCAATTTTCCATTTACCTCACTTATAAGCTCCCAAACAAGCCCTGAATAAAGAGACCATCCCTTTTTAAAGCAAAAGAGCCAAAACTCAAATGTTTAAAAAATACATATATTTCAAAGCCTATTTGGATTATGAATTACACAATAGTAATTGAATGCAAAAACGTGATTATTATGATTCTACAGTGTATCTAAACATGTAATATACGGCGATGTATTCAAGCAGACCGCACTATTTTATACTGAAGTAGAGTAGATTATGTTGCTTGATACTGTAGCATTCATGGGTAGTACATCTGGAAAACACTAACTCAAATAAATCCACATAAATTGTGGAACCTATTGTAACGTAACCAGGAAGAAGTCGGTTGAATAATCCTAATTCATGGACACTTGTTTGCTGGAAATAAGCGTGTTGAATATATATATATATATATATATATATATATATATATATATATATATATATATATAACTGGGCCCTGTGATTTTGTGGGTCCAGTTTGAAATATTAGTTTGTCACGTGTAAAATGTCTCAGTGCCTGTGTATCAACTAGGACACTCTGTCAGAGTACCAAAGCTTTCCCATGAAATACAATCTTCCCCAGACAAGCCCAATTCAACAACAGCATGCAAAAGCAGAACAGAGGAGAGGAAGAGGAAGAGAACCGAGAGACTGTTTTGAAAATTTTGCATTTTGATGGCAGTTTTAAAATCAGGGAGTAGGCCACCATGGGTGGGCCTTGCAGCTGGTGTTTGGGTCCAAATAGCAGCTGGAAATGCCTACACCTTCCCTCTCTACTCTCACTCTCTGAAATCTGTTCTGGGCTTCAACCAGCAGCAGCTGACCATGCTCGGCGTCGCTAATGACATCGGCGAGAACATCGGCCTACTTCCGGGGACCGCATGCAACAGCTTCCCGCCATGGGCCATCTTGTCAATCGGAACGATTGCATGCTTCTTCGGGTATGGCATTCTATGGCTTTCTGTCAGCCAGATGGTGTCCTTGCCTTACTGGGTGGTGAGTGGTTTCATTGCTTTTCCTTTTCTTCTTGTTGAGTTTTCTTACTACCCATTTGTGGATTTCATCGGTAGGATGTGTTTTTGTTTGATTTTGGTAATAGGTTGTTTTTTTTTTTTTTTTTTTTTTAAAATTTTTTTTTTTAATTTTTAATTTTTTTTTTTATTGATTGAGATTTGGTAATGGTTGGATTCTTGTTCTGAACGATTTGTGTAGGATGTGTTTGGATGTCCAGCTGAATTGAATTAGATTGTGTTCTAGTAATTTTGGCTTGGTTGGTTTTTCTTTTTTCTTTTTGAATTTTGGGTTTTGTGGGTTTTCTGCAAAATGTAAGTTTTCTTATTTGTATTTCATTGGGAGTTATTTGGTTAATCTTTCTGATTACTGGGGTCTCACTCATGAGTTTGAAATATCCACCATGCACGCATGTAGTTCCATCCTGACTGTCTACATTGTGGACCGTACTATGGATTGGATGTAGCTCAAGAATCATACTGATGCAATGATCCTGTCTGATTGATTAATGGCCATCAGTTGAAATGAGAAATTGTTAATGGTACATATTCAATAGGAAAATCTACATGGATTAGGTGGATATGATCGAATGATCCTTGACATTTTTCAGCCATGCTCTATCCACATTTGCTATCCACCATTCAGACGGTGTGGAACCTTAATACAGTTTGAAATCAGTGGATGCGTTAGATATCATCAATGTGACATGATTACATTGGTGAATTATATCCTTCTTCACCATTAAGGCTTTAGTTTAAGGTGCATTTGGTTGCACAAAATATCATGATATTTCATGATTAATCAGTCTAATTTGATGCAAAATATCATGAAATTTAATGATATTTGGTGCAACCAAACGCACCCTTAACCAATGAGGAAATTAGAAAAACTAATGATGTTTCATAGAAGTCGTTTGAGGCAAAATGCTTGAGTAGAAGTCAAGTTTCTTTTAATAGCATTGGAGCCCAGATCCTCATCATGGATGCTTAGCAAGGAAATTACAATCGGCATGTTTTAGCTTTGTTAACTGAAACTACTTATCTGTAAACAGACATCAACCATTGAATGTTTTTTAAAAGCTGTAATTGAATCTTGACTTCTCTGTATAAATCTTCTTATTCGTATTTGCTTAGACTAGGTTTGGATGCACCCCAAATTGCAAGTTATATGTATTCTTTTGCAGAACAGATTGGAATTCATTCCATTTTGTTTTTGGGGCAATGTGAGAATCAGAAACACTTTATTGCAGGTGCTGTTACCCTCACATTCCTACCCCAAAGCAATATTAGTGGTTCTCACGTGTTAATTTCGGGTGGAAATGTCAGAAGAACATCATCCACCCTCTTCCGTCTTTGTATTTGCAACCACCCGGAATGCATAACAATATGGATGGCCATCCATTCTGTCAATACATTTGAACTACTTGCAATTTGGGTACATCCAAATGCATAATGGACAAAGACAAGGCAACTTATCATTTTCTGTATCTGTACATAAGACAACAATAACATATTAAGCTTATGGATTATTATCTGTATGGTGGCTACTCTTTAGTTGCATAGTCACTACTGCAATTCTTGTTTTAGCTTGGTAGGAATCTCATATGGTTTGAGAAGTTACCAAAAGAAAACATCATGGAACCTTTGTGTGTACTGAAGATTTTCTAATGTTTGAAAGCATTCTAAGACTTGAATTTAACTCCCTATATCTTAATGGAATAATAGTCAGATATGCTTATGCTGGCCATTTTAATCAGTGATTGAACACATGTTTTCATGGATTATATAATACAGTTTTAGGGCCTGTTTGTTTCACCAAGTACCACAGTAATGTAAGGGAAATGTGAAATGATTACAAATTACCCATCTCTTGACAACATCTGCATTTGATCACCAATTCTTGTGTTTCGTTTATCGGTGGTAAAATCATAATGATGACACTTTTACATTACTTTAATGTTAAATCATCACTAAAATATACTGATGTTATTGTTTGGATTCGAGATTTTCACAGTAATGCCATGAAAAAAGTGCGATGATTATAAATTCCTTTACTTGTCTCATGAATACATTTTCATTTGATTGACAATTCCCGTGTTTGGTTTGGTTGTGGTAAAATCATAATGGTCACTCTTTTTCTTTACATTACTGGGGTAATTGGCGAAACATACGCCCTTTGTGCTTCCAGGCAATCTGAGGATGGACGAGTATGATTCATAGTAATTGATGCTGAGGTGGTGATCCTTGGTAAAACATGTCAATAAGTCTAGAGGAATTATATGATCCTCAGCTCCAGGATATCCGTCGTGTCTTGATGCCTTCAGTAAGTGGACTTCATTGTTGACTGATCCGAACGATTGATGTGATGGGCTTAAAAATATCCTTGATGGGACAATCCTAATCCTAACATCAATGGCCTCAGATGCAAACACTGTTAAGAAAAAAACCAATGGTCCATATGATCACAGAAATTATAGGCGAAATTGGACAACAAGGATCTTCCAATGTGGGAGATTTTAGACATGGCCCTTCCATGATGTGGCCATCGAATCATCAGTCTATATCATCAAACCATAGGTCACTGCTTGTACAGTCTCATGATCACCTATTCAAAATTTCTACATATTTTGTCACGGATGTCTTTATGCTGTATAGTTGTTATAACAATAAAAATTAGATGTTTTCCCTCATCTCATGGTAATCTTGCATAAGAATGCATAAATCTCAACTAGGGCTGTTAATGGGTAACCCCAGATCTGTTGATAACTGAAGTATCCTCCCCGATCTAGATCCAGATTATAGGTCTGATTAATAATAGGGTCAGGCTCGGTCCTATTAGAAATGGGTCTGGTCGGCTATCAATGTGGGTGCTGGTTGGGTACCCAAAGGTAAATTATGTTAGTTTTATGTTTTATTTAATTATTTCTACTATTTAAAAACCAGAAAAACCGGTTTGCTTGTGGGGGCTGGATTGGAATCAGACTCGAACTCGGGTCTGTCCCTGATTCCAAATCCTAATTTGTGGTTGACATTAGACATGATGGGACATTGTAATGCAATCCACGTCCCGTATATGATTCCCGTATACAAACCGTATAGGTCCCAAACTTGATTCCCTTACAGGTCTGATATGGTACATGAGTATCCAGCCCAAGCCTTTGCTTAGGTGTGGCAACGTTTCACGGTGGCCCATTGGTCAATGTTCACTCCCCAAGTATAGGGTTGTGATGTAGTAATAAACTCGGTAAGACCGAGGTCGAATCCACAGGGACTGAAACCTGTACGTAATCTGAAACTAACCAGAACTAGAACTAGAATAAGATGCAATCTAAATCAAGTGAATTTGAGGAATAATGGTAAAATATGTATCTAAAACTTAAGGAATTTAGAGAAGGGAAACTAGGGATTCAGAGGATCCACTTGTAGAGATCAGGGAGATCTACGCTTGATTCACAAACTCAATCTGAACTTCCTTTTGATCTAGTTTTCAAAGAGATGAAAGATATAAGAATTAGGTATGATTCCATCACAAATCCATGCCTAAGAGACAAGGTAAACAACAGAACTTAGACCGATCCAGAACCAATCAAAAGATGTATGAGCGTTAGGAAGGATTCCGTCATCCAACCATGCCTAAGAGACGATGGTGAACAACAGGGCTTCCTAACCCCATAATCAGAACAAGAAAAAGGAAAACTCAAGCCATCACAGATCTAATGTAATATCAATCACACTAAATCATTAAAAACCAAAATCTTCCTTAAAATCAAACCGATCAATACAAGTTCAACGGACATAATCCAAGCCGCAGAATCCTCCCATCTCGCTACAAGCTTCACCCCTTAGCCCTAGCTAAGAGGTTTAGCCAACCATGTTGGCAAGATCACGCCAAAGTGAATAAATCAAAACAAAGAAATTCAAAAACTTAATCTCTCTCTCTCTCTCTCTCTTCACGTGAGACTGAATGTAGTCTCACTACTTTCTCTCTTCTTCTTATAGGCAGCCGAGCGGATAGGTGGAGTCGGTTGGATGCAAGTGCGAAAAGGGAAGGTCGGCTGGAGTGTGTGAGTTCCTTTCACAGCAAGTTGTGCAGTGAATGTGCTATTTAGGACTCTTGTGCAATCCCGAAAGATGTGATTCTCTCTCTTCATTCGATTCCCTGTTTTACAGAGAAATTGGTACCGAACCTTTTCTGCATCGGGGCTATTCTCTGAACGTCTCTAATCATCGGGTCCTGACCCATGGCCCACTGGATCGGTGGCCAGAAAAATTCCACGAGTTCCCATCTGCATCCGGAAATTCTGCTGCTCTCGAATGGCAGGCGGTGCGATGAATGCACTGAGAAAACTTCGGTGAGGAAGCTTCCTCAATTCGGACGTCGTGGTGGCGAGCGGAAATTCCGTGCGCAGACAGCTGGAGTCGGCTGCGAAACGCTGAGGAGCTGGCGCATGATACGTGAGAAGTGGAACTTCCGCCTTTTGCTGACGTGCGTGGAATACACAATCGGCCTAAAGAGAAAGACCACCTTGGACGTTTTTACATGAGCTACATGATGGACGGCTTGGATCAGCCATCTGATCAACGGTTTGATCGTGCAACCGCCCCACAGTCGGCCGATTTTCGGACGCTGAACAGAGATCGCAGATCTCTTCCGCTGTGACGCTGGTGGGGCCCACTTCGGCTATCTTTTTGAGAAATCCACTCCCTCCACCGTATTCCCCTCAGAATTTCGGTCGGGGAGGGTCGATTTATTTTCAGTTTCGGTGTGGCCCACAGAGCTTTTCTCGCTGCCGTTTAACTCGTGTTTGAACGGTTGAAAAACCATCCTCCGCTGTAGTCTGAAATTCTGCCACCTAGGCAGTGATAAGAAGCCTGTTAGGAAGCCAATGGATGGTCCAGATAAACATTTTTGATGAAGGATGGGGTCCACTGTAAGCAAAACGGCATCGCTGTTCGGTTCGCAGCAGAGTCCGAAACGGACTTTCTGTTTTTGAATGGGAGTCGGTCAGCGTATGCTGACCGACTTCCTCAGGTTCAGTGCATAACCGATGCACGTGCGCATGTGCATGCACGATGCACATGTGGGCTACACTGTGATGTTTACGAACAATCCAATCCATCCATTTAGTTTGTCTCCTCGTTCAAGGCGTTGAGTCCAAAGCTGAGGCATATCCAGAGATCAGGTGGGCCTAGAATTAACAGTTTATGGGCTGATCTGTCGTTTGAAGCACTTCCACAGGGATCCGGGAGCTGAAATTTGACGTGTACGGTTCATTTATGATCTCCTGACCTTGGATGAAGTTTTGAGCCAATCAGATGGTGGGAACCCTGTGACCTTGCATTCTGAACGTTTTTCAGGCCACTTGAGCTTCAGTTTCTTGATCTTCTCGTATCTCGGCCGTGTAAAATCGTCGATCTCAATCCCCAGGAGTCCGTCTCTTGCCTTGGTGACTTCAAAATATCAAATCCACGCTTTTAGCACCTTTTTGTAGTCCACGCTTGCAAATGTACCTTGCATCACAAACACGATTAAATTGGGCTTTTAAACGGTGACATGTTCATAAATCCGGTAATCACTGGGGTCTAATATGCAATATTTGACCCTCAACACAACCCCCAACCAGCATTTTGCTAGTCCCGAGCAAAGTATGCGAAACAAAATAAGTTGAGAATTACAGGGCAATTTCTATGAACTCAGGTGATCTTTGAGATACAATCTAGATACTAGAATTCTAAAATTCATGAATGTTGGGCATTACTTTCTTTTGGATTCAAGTGCACGGTAAATTCCATAATCAAGTTCAAGGTATTAATCCATCAATCAGACAAATTCTGAACATTAAGATCCATGAGTGTAGAGTGTAATCTCAGCTTATCACATTTAGTTTCCGTCTTTCTTTCATGATATCATTGGTAACCAACGAGGTCATCTATGACAACCAAAACCTAACCCAAGACTTGCCTCACGAGTCATTCTTCCATTTTTTATTTTTTTTTTAAACTAAAAGAATGTCAAGAGGGGAATCAAATTTTCACTTATAGGGAGCAGACCTATGGTGAAACTAGTCGCCCAACTCTTTCCAACTGTTAATCATGGAGAATCGAATCCACACCTATAGGGAGCAAACCCATGGTGAAGATTAATTGCCCAACCTTTTCAATTCTTTTTATATATATATATATATACACCCTGATGACAATATATTTTAGGCTGGTTCTTTTCATGCTTACTGATTACCAAGTCAACCCTTCAATATCAAACTGAACCCTTAATGTGAAAGCGAGATGTGACATGTGAAATCATGATTCAATCAATGTTTGAAACTTCTAATCATGGATTGACAATTCAAACTTAACTGTGAAATCTAACAGACAACGGAATCTAAGAGTCACAAATTACCAACATCACTTATCTTGTAATTCTAAATCAAAGATGGCTGTCAAAATCACTTCGAGTTCACCAGAAAACACTGATTAGGAAACCTAATCTCCCACCCCCAACCTAAAATCTACATTGTCCTCAATGTAAAAGATGTAAGCATGCAATGAACATGGGACAACGAAAGTAAATGAGAAGTGATGGGAAGATAGTACCTGGGTAACGAGTCGAGAGAGACTTTTCCATAGAGATCTCAACATGAGAGCGGGTCAGCACAAGAGTGAAACCAACACAAGTAAAACACAAATAACAAAAATAAACTCCTACCTATACCACTTTTGCAGGTGCTCTCGATTGCATTTAGCGTATGCAACAAGCCTTTAAACCCCCTAGGTTGCCCCTAGTGGACGAGTTGTAGTCTCGTGAGGGTTTGTAGCAATGTTACCCACAAACATTGAATTGACTAATCATGGAATCAAAAGCTGGGTTGCCTCCCAGGAGCACTAAGTTTAACGTCTTCAGCCAGACCAAAGCAACTACCCTAGTCCTATGAAAGCAATAAACCTACCTATACCTCCATCAGACTAGGAGATCAATCCTGGTAAACAGGATCAGTCAGAGGCATGGACATGTCCTCTGAATCAAATTTCTCGACAAATGGCTTTAAGCGATATCTATTTACTTTAAACTCCTTGCCATTGTCGGGGTCTCTTATCTCAACGGCCCCATGAGGATATGCAGTGATAACAGTAAAAGGGCCGGTCCAACGATCGAAGCTTACCTGGAAAGAGATGTAATCGAGAGTTATATAAAAGGACTTTCTGGCCTGACGTGAATGATTTCCGTAGAATATGTTGGTCATGAAACGCCTTCATCCTGTCCTTGTAAATTCTCGAGTTCTCATACGCGTCGTTCCGGATTTCTTCGAGTTCATTCAATTGAAGTTTGCGTAGCGAGCCAGCGTTGTCCAGATTGAAATTCAAACTTTTGATCGCCCAGTAGGCTCTATGTTCCAACTCCACAGGCAAGTGGTAAGCTTTCCCATAGACAAGTCTAAAGGGAGACATTCCAATAGGGGTTTTAAAAGCAGTACGGTATGCCCACAAGGCATCGGTCAATCGAATTGACCAATCCTTACGGTCAGGGTTAAACCGTTTTCTCCAAAATGTGTTTGATCTCCCTATTGGAAATCTCAACTTGCCCACTTGTCTGTGGGTGGTATGGGGTGCTCACCTTATGACAGATACCGTATTTCTTCATTAAACTTTCAAATGGTCTATTACAGAAGTGTGAGCCCCCATCACTAATAATAGCTCGAGGCGTTCCAAATCGGGAAAGGATGTTCTCTTTTAGGAATTTAATGACCGTATGATGGTCATTATAACAACACGGAATAGCTTCGACCCATTTAGTGACATAGTTTACAGCGAGCAAAATATATAGATTTCCAAAAGATTGGGGGAATGGTCCCATGAAATCGATGCCCAAACAATCAAATGCCTCGATGATAAGGATGGGATTCAAGGGCATCATATTTCGACGGGACAATGCTCCCAATTTCTGACAACGCTCACAAGCTTTGCAGAACTCATGAGTGTCCCTGAACATAGTAGGCCAATAGAAGCCACACTGCAGAATCTTGGCCGTGGTCTTTTTTGCAGAAAAGTGACCACCACAGGCCTGTGAGTGACAGAAGGAGATGGACACTCTGATGCTCATCGTCTGGCACACATCTCCTCAAGATTTGGTCTGGGCAATATTTAAACAAGTATGGATCATCCCAGAAGAAGTTGCGCACCTCGGTGAAAAACTTCTTATCTTGCACAGTCCAATGTGTCGGTATGGAACCTGTGGCAAGATAATTAGCGATATCAGCGAACCAAGGTGAATGAGAGACTCTGAACAACTGTTCGTCAGGGAACATGTCATTAATTTGCGTCGTCTCAAAGGAATCAGAGGGATTAAGGCGAGAAAGATGGTCAGCCACTACGTTCTCTACTCCCTTTTTATCTTTTATCTCTAGGTCAAATTCCTGGAGTAGGAGGATCCATCGTATCAGGCGGGGCTTAGCATCATTCTTAGACAGAAGATACTTAAGCGCTGCGTGATCAGTGTAGATAATGATCTTGGATCCAATCAAGTAGGACCTAAATTTGTCCAAGGCGAACACTACGGCCAAGAGTTCATTTTCCATAGTCGAGTAGTTCACTTGGGCAGGATTTAGAGTCTTACTTGCGTAATGAATAACGTAGGGTTTCTTATCTTTTCTCTGGCCTAGAACTGCCCCAAGAGCATAATCAGACGCGTCGCACATAAGTTCAAAAGGAATGCTCCAGTCTGGTGGCTGTATGATGGGTGCACTAGTCAATATGTCCTTAAGCGTAGTGAAAGCTTTCTGACATGGTTCAGTCCACTCGAATGGTGCATCCTTTTGAAGTAGATTACATAGAAGACGAGAGATGAGACTCAAGTCCTTTATGAATCTTCTGTAAAACCCGGCGTATCCTAAGAAGGATCGCACGTCCCTTATGTTCTTGGGTGGAGGTAGGTTAGAGATAAGATCGATCTTTGCTTTATCTACCTCGATTCCTTTGGATGAAATAATGTGTCCAAGGACAATTCCCTTCTGAACCATGAAATGACACTTCTCCCAATTAAGTACCAAGTTCTTTTCTTCACATCTTTTCAGCACACATTTAAGAATTTCCAAGCACTCGCTGAAAGATGGACCGAAGACAGAGAAATCGTCCATGAAAACCTCTAAATATTGTCCCACCATGTCAGAAAATATGCTCATCATACATCGCTGGAAGGTGGCAGGAGCATTACATAGTCCAAACGGCATCCTTCGGTAAGCAAAGGTGCCGTAGGGACATGTAAACGTAGTCTTTTCTTGATCTTCAGGGGCGATCTCTATCTGGTTGTAGCCCGAATACCCGTCAAGGAAACAGTAATAGGAATGACCAGCTAACCTTTCCAAGATCTGATTAATGAAGGGCAAAGGAAAGTGGTCTTTCCTCGTGACGGTATTTAATTTCCTGTAGTCAATGCACATCCTCCAACCAGTAGTGACTCTAGTCGGCACAAGTTCATTATTGGCATTGGCTACGATGGTGATCCCGGACTTCTTAGGAACCACCTGAGTTGGACTCACCCATTGACTATCAGATATAGGGTATATGATACCCACATCCAATAGTTTAAGCACCTCGGCCTTAACCATTTCCTTCATGTTTGGATTTAGTCTACGTTGTGGTTGCCGAGCGGTCTTCGCATTATCCTCAAGATATATGCGGTGAGTACAAATCGAGGGGTTGATTCCCTTGAGGTCCGCGATTGTCCATCCAAGGGCTCCCTTATGCTCCAGGAGAGTAGATATGAGCATACTCTCTTGTTCTTTCTCAAGGTGGGCAGAAATCACCACCGGGTATGTCTCATCTTGACCTAAATATGCATATTTCAAATCAGAGGGCAAAGGTTTTAGGTCAAGCTTCGGTGGCTTGAGGTTAGACTGTAGAGGCACTTCATCAGTTTGGGGTAACTTTTCAAATTGAGGCCTCCACCGGTTAACTTCAAGTACCGGTACCGCATCAAGCATGGCACACGTCTCCTAATCATGTCATCATCAAACTCATGGGAATGGACCAGGACGTCTCTAGAGGATCAGAGGATAAGGTAAGGGGTGTCCTATCATCCACGAAAGTATCGATCATGTTAATATCGTAGATATCGTCATCTTCCTCTAACCGTCTGGCCGTGTTGAAAAAGATATTCATTTCTAATGTCATATTCCCGAAAGACATACTCATGACACCATTCCTGCAATTGATAATTGCGTTTGAAGTGGCAAGGAATGGGCGACCAAGAATGACGGGAATCTGAGTGCTCGTGTTACTGATGGGTTCGGTATCCAGGATGATGAAATCAACTGGGTAGTAAAATCGATCAACTTGGACCAACACATCCTCAATTATCCCTCTTGGTACACGAACAGAGCGATCAGCAAGTTGTAGTGTGGTTAAGGTGGGTTTTAATTCACCTAAACCCAACTGTTTGTATACCGAGTAGGGGATAAGATTAACGCTCGCTCCTAAGTCAAGAAGTGCGTGATCAATTCGATAGTCCCCAATTACACATGATATGGTTGGGCTACCGGGGTCTTTGAATTTTTGCGGCACATCTTGCTTTAGGATGACACTCACTTTCTCAGTCAGGAAGATTTTCTTTTGAATATTTTGCCGTCTTTTGGTCGTACATAAGTCTTTCAGGAATTTGGCATATGAAGGTATTTGTTTCACGGCATCAAGTAGTGGAATGTTGACCTTCACTTGTTTCAACACCTCTAGAATATCTTGAGAGTTAGAGAGAGGTTTTGGTGCAACCAACCGTTGGGGAAATGGAGCAACCGGCTTCCCTTGAGGTTCCGGTTCTAACTCTGGTGGGGCATGGCTAGATCCATCTTCTTTATCCACTTCCGGGTCCTTAGGCTTTTCGTTCTACTTAGGAATGGTTTTGTCAATGATCTTCCCACTCCTAAGAGTGGTGATGGATTTAGCTTGCTCCATCTGATTTGAAGAGCTTGGGTCGCTAACTTCATATTGCGGTTTAGGATTGGGAAGAGGTTGAGCTGGGAAGCTCCCCTTGTTCCCAATCGTATTTTCAGCCTTAAGTCCTTGTATTGCTTTTGTAAGGTCTTAGAAGGCTTGTAGCATACCCTGATTGAAAAGCTCTTGCTTTTGAAAATGTTTCAGAACCGAATCCTCTTAAGGTTTCTCTTGAGTTGGATTTTGATTTAGGAAACCTTGAGGTGTAGCGGTTTGTCCATTCCTCCAACTGAAGTTTGGATGATTTCTCCAGCCAGGATTGTATGTGTTAGAGGTGGGCCCACTAAAAGGTCTTTGGTAATTGCTTATAGCATTGGATTGCTCATTCAATACCTCTTGAAAGGCAGATATAGTTGGACAGTTTTCAGTAGTATGAATGTTACAACCACAGATGCTACAAACAATTTCCTTGGCCTTATCCTTCTTAAATTCCATGGCCTCGAGTTTCCTAGTGAGATTAGCTACCTTAGCATTAATATCATCGTCTTCTCTCAGAAGATACATTCCACCCCTTTCCTTGGAATGAGTCGGCCTAGATGTAGTACTAGGTCTAGGGGAGATGTCCCATGATTATGTGTTCTCAGCAAGTTTATCAAAGTAATCCCACACTTCATCGACTCCTTTATTCATAAACTCTCCATTACACATCGCCTCGACTAATTGGCGCATGGGAGATGTCAGTCCATCATAGAAAAAGTTCGTGATGCGCCACGTTTCAAAACCATGTTGTGGGCATGAACTGACAAGATCCTTGAACCGCTCCCAACATTGGAAGAATGTTTCATCTTCCCTTTGGGCGAAGTTCATGATCGACTTTCTCAGGGTGTTCGTCTTATGGTATGGGAAAAACTTCTTAATGAACTCCCTTGTCATGTCATTCCATCTGCCAATTGATCGAGGACGTAGTGAATGTAACCACGTCTTGGCTTTCTCTTTCAAAGAAAAGGGAAAGAGTTTCAACCTGACCGTATCATCAGACACGTTAGGAAAGTATAAGGTAGCTATGATCTCGTCAAATTCTTTTAAATGTAAGTAAGGATTCTTTGACTCAAGCCCATGAAATTTAGGGAGGAGTTGGATCACCCCTGACTTGATATCCATGTGTCCTGCATTCTCAGGAAAAACCATGCATGAGGGCGTACTCACCCCCGCCGGTTGTAAGTAATCTCGTAAGGTACGAGGTGGGGGTGCTTGATGCACCTCATTCTCATCCTGGACATCTTCTACCCTAGGTTGGGGTAGAAGAGGTTGATTTCCAGCCATATCCTCAATTAACTCAGGGGATTTCGAGCGATGTCTAGTCCTACGATGGATAGTTAACCCCTCAACTAATCCTCCTTCAGTCAGGAGACGTCGAGTGTTGTCACGAGCCCACTTGGGCATGAAACACTCGCAGCCCTCAATCAAATTCTAAACCTAATCCTAAGAAGGGAAATAAAAATCTAAAAAGAAAGAGAGGGTTGGAAGGAAGTTACCAAATTGGAGTCCCTAAATTAAAACCTGCAAAATAAAACAAAACAAGTTAGTTTTTAAAAATAATATCCTAAGAAAAAGAAAGATAGAAATAAAAAGAAACAAGGAACAATTCCTAAATTAGAAAGTAGAAAATTTCTAAAGCAAACTTAAGGAAGTCCTAAACTAGGAAGTAAGTGAGTAATGAAAGAAAAATAGAAAGTAGAAGTTTAGAAAGAGCGTACCGAATTAGAAATTTCTAAGAAGCCTACAAAACAGGAAAGTTAGTTTCTAAACAGAAAGTCTTAAAATAGAAAAATTTTAAAAATAAAATAGGAAACAAAATTATATTCTAAAAGAGTTAGAATTAGAAACTTACTAAAAAGGAATCTTAATCTAGAAATAGCAAGGAAGAAATTAAGAGAGAAATTACCAATTTAGAAACCTATCTCAGAATCCTACAAAACAAGAAAGTTGGGTTAGTTTCTAAAAAGGGAAAACTATCTAAAAATAGAAAGTTACTTGAAAAAAAAAAAAAAATTCTAAAAATTAAAGGAAAACCTGGAATTAGAAAATTCTAAAAATAAACCCTAAAAATCAGAAAAGTCCTAATCTTGAACTAATCCTAAAACCAATTAACTTCAGGAAACGTAGCCGTCAATCCCCGACAACGGCGCAAAAAACTTGTTCACTCCCCAAGTATAGGGTTGTGATGTAGTAATAAACTCGGTAAGACCGAGGTCGAATCCACTGGGACTGAAACCTGTACGTAATCGAAACTAACCAGAACTAGAACTAGAATAAGATGCAATCTAAATCAAGTGAATTTGAGGAATAATAGTAAAATATGTATCTAAAACTTAAGGAATTTAGAGAAGGGAAACTAGGGATTCAGAGGATCCACTTGTAAAGATCAGGGAGATCTATGCTTGATTCACAAACTCAATCTGAACTTCCTTTTGATCTAGTTTTCAAAGAGATGAAAGATATAAGAATTAGGTATGATTCCATCACAAATCCATGCCTAAGAGACAAGGTAAACAACAGAACTTAGACCGATCCAGAACCAATCAAAAGATGTATGAGCGTTAGGAAGGATTCCGTCATCCAACCATGCCTAAGAGACGATGGTGAACAACAGGGCTTCCTAACCTCATAATCAGAACAAGAAAAAGGAAAACTTAAGCCATCACAGATCTAATGTAATATCAATCACACTAAATCATTAAAAACCAAAATCTTCCTTAAAATCAAACCGATCAATACAAGTTCAACGGACATAATCCAAGCCGCAGAATCCTCCCATCTCGCTACAAGCTTCACCCCTTAGCCCTAGCTAAGAGGTTTAGCCAACCATGTTGGCTAGATCACGCCAAAGTGAATAAATCAAAACAAAGAAATTCAACAACTTAATCTCTCTCTCTCTCTCTCTCTCTCTCTCTCTCTCTCTTCACGTGAGACTGAATGTAGTCTCACTACTTTCTCTCTTCTTCTTATAGGCAGCCGAGCAGATAGGTGGAGTCGGTTGGATGCAAGTGCGAAAAGGGAAGGTCGGCTGGAGTGTGTGAGTTCCTTTCGCAGCAAGTTGCGCAGTGAATGTGCTATATAGGACTCTTGCGCAATCCCGAAAGATGTGATTCTCTCTTCATTCGATTCCCTATTTTACAGAGAAACTGGTACCGAACCTTTTCTGCATCGGGGCTATTCTCTGAATGTCTCTGATCATCGGGTCCTGACCCATGGCCCACTGGATCGGTGGCCAGAAAAATTCCACGAGTTCCCATCTGCGTCCGGAAATTCTGCTGCTCTCGAACGGCAGGCGGTGCGATGAATACGCTGAGAAAACTTCGGTGAGGAAGCTTCCTCAATTCGGACGTTGTGGTGGTGAGCGGAAATTCCGTGCGCAGACAGATGGAGTCGGCTGCGAAACGCTGAGGAGCTGGCGCATGATACGTGAGAAGCGGAACTTCCGCCTTTTGCTGACGTGCGTGGAATACACAATCGGCCTAAAGAGAAAGACCACTTGGACGTTTTTACATGAGCTACATGATGGACGGCTTGGATCAGCCATCTGATCAACGGTCTGATCGTGCAACCGCCCCACAGTCGGCCGATTTCCGGACGCTGAACAGAGATCGCGAATCTCTTCCGCTGTGACGCTGGTGGGGCCCACTTCGGCTATCTTTTCGAGAAATCCACTCCGTCCACCATATTCCCCTCGGAATTTCGGTCGGGGAGGGTCAATTTATTTTCAGTTTCGGTGTGGCCCACAGAGCTTTTCTTGCTGCCGTTCAACTCGTGTTTGAATGGTTGAAAACCATCCTCCGCTGTAGTCTGAAATTCTGCCACCTAGGCAGTGATAAGAAGCCTGTTAGGAAGCCAATGGATGGTCCAGATCAACATTTTTGATGAAGGATGGGGTCCACTGTAAGCAAAACGGCATTGCTGTTCGGTTCGCAGCAGAGTCCGAAACGGACTTTCTGTTTTTGAATGGGAGTCGGTCAGCGTATGCTGACCGACTTCCTCAGGTTTAGTGCACAGCCGATACACGTGCGCATGTGTATGCACGATGCACATGTGGGCTACACTGTGATGTTTACAAACAATCCAATCCATCCATTTAGTTTGTCTCCTCGTTCAAGGTGTTGAATCCAAAGCTGAGGCATATCCAGAGATCAGGTGGGCCTAGAATTAATAGTTTATGGGCTGATCTGTCGTTTGAAGCACTTCCACAGGGATCCGGGAGCTGAAATTTGACGTGTACGGTTCATTTATGATCTCCTGACCTTGGATGAAGTTTCGAGCCGATCAGATGGTGGGAACCCTGTGACCTTGCATTCTGAACGTTTTTCAGGCCACTTGAGCTTCAGTTTCTTGATCTTCTTGTATCTCGGCCGTGTAAAATCGTCGATCTCAATCCCCAGGAGTCCGTCTCTTGCCTTGGTGACTTCAAAAATATCAAATCCACGCTTTTAGCACCTTTTTGTAGTCCACGCTTGCAAATGTACCTTGCATTACAAACACGATTAAATTGGGCTTTTAAACGGTGGCATGTTCATAAATCCGGTAATCACTAGGGTCTAATATGCAATATTTGACCCTCAACAGTCAACTAGCCCAATGAAGTTCTAGGGTGTGTTCGGGCCAAACTAAATGGGCAGTGGGTCGGGATTGGACTAAAATTGTGGTCTGTTTAAGTAAATGGATCGAGCTCGGATTGAACCCTACCTGACCTGATGATATATGTTATTGGTGGGATGGGCCAGTTATTTGTTCAATCCAACCCAAAGGACCCGAAACATAACAATGAAGATAAGCATAGATACTTACATATGATGTATGATTTTGGTATGCATGCACATATGTATGCAACAGCCAATTGGGTCGGGTTATGCATGCCTTTAATCCCATATTCCATTCTGAAACCTGAGTTGGGTCGTGTTGGATGGTAGAGCCCGAAAATTAAGTGGGTTGGGTTGTTTGGGCTTGGGCTTGATGAATTTTAAGTGTGTTGACTTGGGCCATAGGGTAATGGGCTTCAGGGGCCAGAATCGGGCTAGAATTCTTCACCCGTTTAGTAAATGGGTCAGATTCATGCTCAACCCAAACCATTGCCACCCTTACATGAGCTATTGACAGCCCTAATTGCAACCATTTTTTGCTCGATCTTAGTATTTCAGTTTCTGCTAGACAATGCATTTTTTGAATCATTTTGTAAAGGTGGTGACTCATCGACTACACACCTTGACATACATAGATATCAATCCATACCATCCAACTGCCCGATTGTGGATGGCACATAACCCAAAACTATCACTTTTCGAGTAATCGTAACCATCTGGCATCAGCTGTTGTCTTTGACCGCTGATTGTTTTCTTTTTAAGCCTGCATTTGGTAGTCACCAATCATATCGTCGTATGCTTAGAATTGTCCTACCAGTGTAATTTTAAGGATATGCTCCATATTCCATGATCGTGTCCCATCCATTTTGAGAAAAAGCGAGATGCACATAGTAGTCAAGCCCATTCAATTAACATTGCGGTGTCTAACATGTGTTGCTATTATGATTTGGCAGTTATGGATTGCACTCTGCATCGCTACTAATAGCAGTGCATGGCTCGGAACGGGTGTGCTTGTGACTAACATGAGGAACTTCCCTCTAAGTAGGGGCACTGTTGCTGGCATTCTTAAGGGCTATGTTGGGCTCAGTGCTGCTGTGCTTACAGAAATTTATTCTGGAGTTCTTAAAAATTCCTCCTCGAAGCTTTTGCTATTTCTCGCCCTCGGGATTCCTGCCCTATGTCTGGCGATGATGTATTTTGTTAGGCCTTGCACCCCAGTTTTAGAAGAAGACTCTGCTGAAAATGTTCATTTTCTATTCATCCAAGGTGCCAGTGTTTTTCTCGGCATCTATCTTCTCACAACTACAATACTTGATGACTTTCTCGGTTTGAGTACTACCATTTCCTACATTTTCTTTTGTATAATGGTTCTCTTGCTCCTGGCCCCACTTGCAATACCATTAAAGATGACACTATACCCGTTGAACCGCAAAAAGACAGGCGCACTTAGCCAGTCAACTTCTGCGGAACATCTGATTTCTGGCGAGCTCGATTCAGACAAATCAGAGCCGTTGCTGAATCCATCTTCGTCAATGCCAAATCTTGGAAGTTTTCAGGAAGGTGATGATGCTTTGGATGTGAGCATGCTTCTAGCCGAAGGAGAGGGTGCAGTCAAGAAAAAGAGGAGACCCAAGAGGGGGGAGGATTTTGAATTCTTTGAAGCTTTCATCAAGGCTGATTTCTGGCTCTTGTTTCTGGTCTACTTTCTTGGGGTCGGATCTGGTGTTACTGTTCTCAATAACTTGGCCCAGATTGGAATCGCAGAAGGCGTTAATGACACAACTGTGCTCTTGTCTCTCTTCAGCTTTTGCAATTTTGTCGGACGCCTTGGCGGGGGTGTGGTTTCTGAATACTTTGTCAGGTTAATACAGCTTCCCTTATCCTTGCTATAGTTATGTGCAACCCATACAATGGTAATATGCGTGCAATCCATGCTATTCAGGAGTGCTACACCATGTACGTGTTGTGGCCCCAAAACACGTCTTCTTAGATGGGTCACACGCATGTGACAAACGTGGTCCAATGGTCATTTTTTAAAACCATCCATTTTCACATACATGTGGCCCGTCTACTGACAGTACCAGCCCACCTTTAAGCCACACCACAAACATGGTGAGGCCTGCAAGATGACCAAACCAAATCACATGTTGCTACAATGTGGATGGTATGATTCAAAATCCAATGGTTGCAATAGCCAGCACTTTTCCCATCTTTCTATCATAAGGCGCACTCCAATGGGACCTGGTGCCACTGTAAACTGACGGTGGTACCAGGCAGATGTGCGCCTACTTGATGTATTCACATGCACCCCTCTATCAGATGCGTCATCTCAAAAAACTTAGGACCAAAAACTAAGCCGATCTGTAACCAAGTCGCAGCAAATAGCCTGCTCTTGAATTTCACAGGGGTCCACCTGATTCACAAAACAGCCTGAATTTTGGCCTGACCCTTCAGCCAGACTGGATTACGGGTTGGAACTACCTTGATTATATACACACAACAGGTGGACCCCACGCTAATCAACTGTGGGCGTTCCATCTCAATATGTTCCCTGTGCTGTGGCCTATCCGAGATTTGGGTTGGGCTCTTTTTTGGTCTCCAGAGGCTTTATGAGGTGACACATCTTATGGACAGGTTGGATTTCTTGAATACATCACTGGGGCCCACATCTGCCCGGTACCACAATAACTTAGTGTGGTATCAGACCACTACAGCCTGCCCCTAAGCCACAAAGCATGTCCTTTTTTTTTTCTTGGTTATATCATAGCATATGATGTATATTGCAGGTCGAAGAATATTCCTCGGACAATTTGGATGACATACACACAAATAATAATGATCGTCGCATACCTTCTATTCGCTTCATTTGTTAATGGCACCCTTTACATTGCAACCGCATTGCTCGGCATTTGCTATGGTGTCCAATTCTCTGCCATGGTGCCAACCGCCTCTGAACTTTTCGGGTTGAAGCACTTTGGTATAATTTACAATTTCATGTCAATAGGCAATCCGCTTGGAGCACTGCTGTTCTCGGGTCTGCTTGCAGGCTACATTTATGATCAGGAAGTGGAGAGGCAGAATGGAGGTCTCACACTTGGTTCAAGTACTTCGTGCATTGGACCCAATTGCTTTAGGCTCACATTCCTTGTTCTAGCCGGGGTCTGTGGTTTGGGCTCTGTATTGAGCATAATTCTGACAGCGAGAATAAGACCAGTGTATCAAATGCTCTACTCCGGTGGCTCGTTTCGGTTGCCTCAAAGTCCGCGCTGTTGATGAGGTGCATGTTGTTTTGGAGGTTAGGATTTGCAGCTTAGGTACATGCACTTGTGTCTCTCCATGCGGCCACTCGTGAGTTGGACATCTGATCTATGCGTAATATGGATCCTGCAGTCTAGATGATCTGGCCTGAAATTCAGGCTGACCAATTCATCAGGTGCAGTCTTATCCTGCATAGAGATGGTCTGCCTAATGAGTTTCCCAGCCTGTTCTTGGGCTAGGTTATCGACATGGTGGGACCCACCTAATGAATGGCTTGGGTGTTGATTCCAAGTGCTAGCGGCGCGTAGAGGTGCACATGAGTATCATCAAAATCATCAGTCTTGAAGTAGGAATGGAAGCCAGCCGAACTAAGTTATCAGTAGTACAGTTCCTCGTAACTAATTGGGCTATTTCACCATGAGCTTTTCTAAGACCACATGCATGTACAAGTCAGCTAATGGACACACTACCATATATGCAAGCATGGCAACATGTGTTAAATATCCAAGCCGTTCATCATGTGGGCCTCACCATGTACTCATGTACTGACAAAATATAAGGTGGTCTACTGATATTATAACTAGGGTTAGAAAACTTCGGGCGATTTTTTCACAAACAAGCAATTATTCAGTTAATCGTGGTCCACCTGGCTAGTGGACTGACCCGATTCTTGGGATAGATGGCTTGGATATTGCACCTGTCTGCCATGCTGGTACATGTGGTGGCGTGTGTGTTAGCGGACTTGTAACCTCATGTGGGATTAGCAAAGCTCTGCTATTTATTATGGTTTACACCGAGTTTATGTAAATTCATATGTGGGAGTCTTGGAGCTTGCACTTTGATTTTATGAATGTTGGGCTTCTTAGGTGGTGGTGATTCTTCAGTCAACAAAGAAGCTTCTCAGGTCCATTGCATTTTCACACACTTCCGTGATAGTGCAAAGGATATACAGCGTCGGAGTTAGATCAAAGCTAGCAGATGATAGTACAAAGGATATACAGCATTGGAGTTAGATCAAAGCTGGCAGAGACTGTAACCTCCCTTGATTTTCAAAGTATTCAACTTTCCATGATAGAACTTTCCAAGAATTTCATTATATCCAGTTCACGGTATGGGGCCGCATCATGCCTTGATGATACAACATTGATTCGAACTTTTGTTTTATGTTTTCAGATCGAAGGAGGTTAGCCACGAGCTAAAGCAGGTAATCTAGATGTAACATCTCTGTCAAATTTGGAAAATATAGTTATGATGCTTTAGTGATACATATATCGCGTTTTGGTCCATTCAAATTGCTTTGATTTCTCATGACCTTTGAGTTCATTGCTGCTTAAGGTAGTGACCACAAGAGATTCGGATTTTTTATTTATTATTTATTTTTTTTTTCTAGTTGAATTTCTTATTTTCTTGGGATTTGTGAAAATCGGCCACTTTCCGGATTGCTTCTGGGTCATCCTTCTAGGCGAGGGCCCTGAATTCCAAACTGTTTTAGTGGGCCTATTCAGCATTTTGATTTTGCTTGGTCTGTGGCCGGGTCTATTGTCGGTCATGTGTCTAGACAACAATGTTCCACCGCATCTGGGGCTAGACCTGTTCATAGATTTTCAGGCTTGGGATTCGGCCTCATACACAGGCTCATGTTAAGATGGGGCCTTGGGCCTCATACTGTCCGCCTGTTGGCACCTCTCATGTGCATTACTAGTATGCACATTGAAATTTTGTGTTCTATTAGAAGTAGATGTTGATCTTATTTAAATGAATAGAGAGTAAATGGCTTACTCAATTGTGTTCCACTGAGAGAGAATGAAATGCTTTTGAAATCCAAATAATCTTTTTGGATGGGAATAAATAGGAGGAATTAGAATGCATTAGAATAATTTAATACATTCACAGGAACATACGTAATATACCAAATCAGATTTAATATACTAAATTAGTGTACATATGTGATACTTAATAGAATGATTGTAATAAGCTCATTGAAATACATACTTGTCAAAAATGAGGAAATTTTCTAGCCTCGGGTGGGCCACAACCGTAAGGATCACATACAAGCAACTTGCTAATGTTTTTCAACCGTCCATTTAGATGGGCAACCTTTGGATAGTTTGAATCATTCTATAGGTGTTTTTTTTAGTGATGTAACCGATAATTGGATCGTTTTAGAGTATCATCAATGTGCCATGTGTATAGCTGACATGTGTGCAGCGGCACACCCTTGTTTACTCGTGTAACTCTTCAAGAGAGCTCAAAAAGGCATTTCACCCCATCTACTTCCAAAGCCTCTATGAGATGATTTCATTTACAACCCCATTTACTCCCATTTCATTTTATTTCCTTGCATTTACTCCTATCCAAACACACCTCAAATATCATTTACTTCTATTTACTCCCCATTCATCCCATTTACCTCCATTTACTCCCATCCAAACAGCCCCAATATTATACACATATCTATCATATATAGACATTTATTTTCTTTAACTCTAGCAGAAGGCTTATGAACTGAAGTTTATTTCTTCATGGTATTTTTTAAAGGATTTTTACAAGAAAGCTACCTAATTGATTAGGAATTTACATTCTGGTGCCTTTTTCAATTTTCTTTTTCCAAAAAGCTACCTTCCTTACATTTCTTTCAAGTGTTGGTTGGTTGGTTGTTCCAGTAATTAGATAGGCTGCTAGGGTGGGCCCCATTGTAATGTTTATGTAAAATCTACTCAACCACTGGGTCCATCACTTCATGTTAGGCCAAGGGCCTAAACATCGCCCCATCAGTAGTGATTTAGGTGGATCGCATGATTGGAAACAATATATACGGCAATGATTGTCCTCCAAACTGTTTGCCTTGGTATGGCCCATCTGAATTGCGGATAGGCTTGATTTCTAGGCCCTAGGCCTAAATTTTGGTGTGACATCTAATGGTTGGAGTGGTTTCATAAAATCACCACATAGATCCTTGTAAAAATCAAGGGTGAACGTCTCTCTCCCAACTGATTTGTTTGGTATGGCCCACATCTTACAAGGCAGCCTCACGTTTGGGCTCTAGGCCTAAACTGGCATAGCCCATCTAATGGTCAAAGGCAGATTTCACGTAGACAGTGGTGGGTCATGCCAAAAATAAGTTGTAGTTTATCCGGGAAGAGATTATTTAGGGAAAAATGAATTGTATGGGACATTGCTTGGGGCTCATTATGTAAGATTTACTCCAACCATTAGATATTTATTCTCATATTAGGCCCAGAGCGTGTGATTCTGTTGGGCCACACCAACGAAAACAGTTGGGAGAGATATCCACTCTTGATTTTTACTGGCTCCATCATAATAATTATATAAAATCCACTCCAACCATTATATTTGACACAAAAAGTTAGGCCTGTGGCCCAAAAATCATACCTATCCATGATTAAATTGGGCCACACTAATGGAAATAATTCGGAGGGTGAGCATTGCCCATACACTATTTCCAATCATATGGTCCACTTGAATCATAGATGGAGATGATTTTTAAGCCCTTGATTTTTGAGCCCTTGGCCTAACATAGGGTGACAAATACCCGAGCCACCCAGTCATTTGATCGCACTTGCAGCCTTGAGGGAAGGCAGTGGGATGATAATTACATGAATCGATGTGGTAGCTAAATTTTTGAACGCCTTTTTATATATATATATATATATATATATATATATATATATATATATATATATATATATATATATATATAGAGAGAGAGAGAGAGAGAGAGAGAGAGAGAGAGAGAGTATAAATTTCTTATTAATTAGGCTGTTTTTGTAAAACTCCTTTTGTTTTATAACCAACTTTTTAACTGTCTTATTAAGAATCAGTACCAAATCAAACATAAACATTTTCAATAGGGATTTTACCCATTCCTCTTAGAATTGGAAATTACTAAATAGTGCTCTAGAGGAAACCATATTCCGGCTAGTGATTTATGAGACAAGAAATTTTTTCCTTTATAAGAGGAGAATTTTTTCTATTACTACTCTCCTTTATTTTTCCTTTACAACAAAGTGGAGAATTTTTTCTTTTCAGTAAAGTGATGGATTGAAAATTCTATGTCTCACATTCAACTCACGCAACCAATGCACACTAACATTATTTAACCAAAATTATTTGGATCCCGTCATAAAGCGGGTTAATCCATAATAAAATAATATACTGCATTCAAATTAATCCGATTCAAGTATAGCCCATTTGATGATTTGATCAGCATAATGTTTTGTTTGTTTTTTCACCATAATAGGGTGCATATGTGATGCAAGGATGACCGTGATAGGGTCGATCACTGTCTTCCTCAAGGATAACTATTTCAAATCTACGAAGCTTCTCTGGACTCCTCACAGCGACTTCTCAAATCCACGAGGAAAAAAAAGAAAGAAATAGTATTGATGAAAATTCGTAAATTGATTGATAGATGAAATAAACGAGTTCACAACTCTTTAAATAAAGGTACCAAGCAATGAAAGAAATTTTAGAATCATATTACAACTAAAACTCCTAGAATTTGCAACTTACTATAAATAGTAAACTTACTATTTATAGAAGGTCGTGATGTCTACTAGCGCGCAAGGTTTTCAACCAAAAATAGTAAGTGTCCTATTTGGCTTAACTGTGTTGTTCTCCTAATTATTCTAAGCACTTTTCACGTTGGGCGCAACTCCTAAAGCCCAATGGATGAAGATTTACAATCAAACTAAAACTTACTATTTATAGTAAAATTGGAATTAAATTAGGGAAACGACTGTCGATCTGGTGGTATTTCGCAAATCCGGCTTATGTAACCCCGCCTAGCCGGGTTGGGTGGCTAAATTAGCTCGTTCTATCCCAAAATCATATATTTTACGTCCGATAACTCATTCTGGATTGCGAGATATGCCTGATTTAAGGTTTGACAGTCTGGATCACTTCTGTCGTCGACCGGACCTTTTCTGATCCATCTTAGCCATGAAACCACCCGTGATCCGCTCTACATCAATATGTTGGCTCGCTTCAATGTTATACACGTCAAGTGCGTTTCACAAATCTTGACTTTCATTACTTTTAAAGAAAGAAAAATAAAAGAGGGCCTTTTTATAATTTTATCCTTCTAAAAAGCAACTCCACGTATTTTCCAATTGTTTAGGCATTATTAGGTGAAATATAGATTCCTCAAGAATTATGCGGTTGCATGACTACACGTAAACATACGGAGGCGGAGCGGATTAGCTGTTATCCGGGTAGCACCTCAGTAGGTGTTAGCTTAACTGTGTGGGGCCATCTTGATGTATCTGTTTTATATCTACTTTTTTCATCTTAATTTAGAATGCGATCTCAACGTCAAGAAGATCCAAATCTCAGGTGGACCACACTACTAAAAACAGTGACGAATGACCATTAAAAACTTCACATTACGAAAACCTTATGATGTGCCTTTTGGAATTTTTAATGGTGAGGCTCTCAAGTACCACTGTTTCCTGTGGTGTGGTCCATCTGAGATTTGGAGCTGTGTAATTTTTGGGACAAAGTCCTAAAATGGTCTTTAAAAAATGGATGAACGGTGTGGATATACAACACATCACCAATGTGGGCTCCACAGTAAGAATAACACCTACTAAGGTGATACCTAGGCAACACCTAATCCGCTCCCTACATAGGCGTGCCTACCGCTTCAATGAGGCACGAGATTCACACACCGCCACACCGGATGTTTGACCTTGCCCTAACATCACAACCATACAAAGCTCAGATGGGCCTCACCATAGGAAAATAATGCAAACTCATGCCTAAAACGTCAAAAATCACGTGGTGCAGCCCACATGAGCTTCAGAAGAGCCTGATTTCCGAGTGGGTGAGCATGAGGCAAGGCATCTAATGGACGTGTTGGGGTCTCATGCCGTTTCCCTCCATGTGCTGCTCGCTGGGTAAGAGGACATTTGACGGTCAAAAAGAAAATTATGGAATCGTTGAAATATGGCCGCGAGTATTCACTGACATTTAGGGCCTGTTTGGCCGGGCGAATTCCATGGGATTATGAGGGATGGGATGGATTTTAAGGTAACGATGGTGGTGTTAGTGGATTGGTTTAAGATCCATGGGATTGCTATATCCCGGGACAAGTTCACTGGGTCTGTTTGGCACACCAGGCGTATCCCAGGATTTTACCTTCTAATCCGTCCCAAGGGATGGGATCAATTTTAAGGTAATGATGGTGATGTCAGTGGATTGTTTGAAGATCCATGGGATTGCTTATATCCCGGGACAAGTTCACCGGGTCTGTTTGGCTCGTCATGCATAACCCGGGATATTGCGATCCCATCTCTCCTAATACTGTGGGATCTGTCCCGCCAAACAAGCCCTATGGATGACTTCATGTGGATGGGATCCACCCTGTTTATCAGCTGTGCAAAAGGCCTGATCTCAATCATCGCATGATCCAAAACTCAAGTGAGCTCACAAGAGGAGAGTCCGTAAAATCTGCATAACACCTATCAAAGTGGATCCAACACAATGCTTTATGTGTTAAGCTTATCCTACGAGCGCAATATGTGTGAGGCCCAACGTTGCATGTGCAAGCCATTTAAACCAATCCTCATGTTCTCTATGGTGCCTAGAATTAGACTACTCTAAAACTCACGCAGGGATGAATGTGATGAGGTCAATCGCCATCTTCCTCAACGATAACTACTTCAAATCCATGGAGTTTCTCTGGACTCCTCATAGGGACTTCTCGAATCCACAGGGAAAGAAAGCAAGGAAAATAGAATTAAATTCTAATAAATTCGTAATTTGATTGATAAATGAAATAAACGAGTTCACAACCCTTTAAATTGGGACCAAGGAATGAGAGAGAAACCAGAAGCAAACTATAACTAAAACGCATAGAATTCACAACTTAATATAAATAGTAAACGTACTATTTATAGATGGTACTATTTATAGATGGTCGTTATGTCTACTAGTGCGAAAGGTTTTCGTTCAAAAATAGGAAGTGTCATATTTGGCTTCACCAAGCTGTTCTCCTAATTATTGTAAGCTCTTTCCACGTTGGACACAACTCTTTAAGCCCAACGGATGAAGAGTTATAATTAAACTAAAACTTACTATTTATAGTAAAAATAGAATTAAAACAGGAAAACGATTGTCGATCTGAGGGTATTACGCAAATCCGGCTTGCACAACCTGGCATAGCGGGGTTGGGTGGCTAAAGTAACTCATTCTACCCCAAAATCCTCTATAACTCATTCCGAATTGTGAGATACGCCCGATTTAAGATCTGACGGTCTGAATCACTTTTGTTGTCGACCGAGCCTTTTCTAATCCATCTTGGCTATGAAATTGTCCACGACCTGATCTACATCAAAAACGAAGGTTGGCCACACTGTAAATTTATGCCTAAAACCATTAAGGGCATTTGTTGTCAATTCAATCAAATAAGGCTACATGTGTGAATGAGGGTTTGGATTATTTTTCACGTGTGGGTAAGCTGTGCGGGTATGCTAAAGTGTATTCAACTCAAAGGTTTGATTGAATTGTTGGTGTTCTCCTGTGTTGAGATGGATAGATGGGATACTGAACACATGATCCAATTATTCTCTCAACCACTGATTTGCATTTCATTTAAGTGATTTGTGAAAGAGTAGGAGTTAGCCCTTCTGAAGAGTTCTTTTTGCCATGAGATAGTAAATATGAATCTACAGACTTAAAAACTTTTTCTTCCACTAGCCTTTCAATTTTTATATATTTTCAAATGAACAAGAATGTAGAGAAAAATAAAATAAGGCTAAACAATGCTGATTTTATTGACATTTAAATGTACAGTCCATTATAATTGATAAAGTAACAATCATCCAAAGAAATAAATGAAAAGGAAAGATAAATACCTAATACATCTATCGGAGAAGACGATCAAGGCGGATGCTCAGTAGGATGTGACCGGATTGACATGATAAACCAAATCAGAACTTAATTAATCATGATCCTACAACATAAGGTTGAGGATATTTACTCTACTCCTAAGGTGTTGTATTAGAAGCTACTGTGTAGTAGCTATCTATACTAGAACCAGGCTATGTTAAGCTAAGATAAATAAAAAGAAATATGTAAAGTAGATGATGTGTTTAGCATGGGCCCTCGAGCTATTCTTCGTGTGCTTCTTTTATAGCTTGTCAAGGTAGTGAAACTCTTCATTGGGCTTCCTTACTTCTTCTGCATCCTTCACGCTCACGTCACAATTCAAGATATGAGAATCTCCTTGATTGATTTGGAACCATTGGCTTGCATTAAAGAAATGACTCTAGCCAGAGTTGGACTTGCTGGCTTCTCAGATCTTCTTCCTGTAGTTGATCATTTGTGAAGAACTTTGTAACCTACTAAAGATCGAGTATCGGACCAACAAAGTTCTTCTGATGAAGACAACCAGGCCAAGATCAAGGAACCTTAAGGGCTGGTCCCAGATCGATCATGGCCACTCAACGTCTTTGCTGGTGGCCCATCTTGTCCAGTTTTGAGGTGTTGGGCGGTTCAAATCACTTTACATACACCTTTACATATGTATCAAAAGAGGAGGTGGGTCCAATCGATTTCTCTATGGCTAGGAAAATACCCATGATCATTTTGAAGACCCCATATGTATGTGCGAGCATTTGGAAGACCCCACACTGGGGAAGATGCATATGGGTTGTTTTATGGAGTGATTTTGACTATTGGATTTGAAGGATGTGACGATCGGGGGGGCGGGTGGTACTTGGTTTTCGAGTTTATAAATTTTTTTTTTTTTTTTTTTAAAAAAAAAAGAAAAAAAAAAAAAGGAAAGAAAGCTCCTGTTTTCTTCTCCATGTTCATGTGATGTGAAGCTCCAGATGGGCTTACGTACCCTTTTGGTGAATATCTTTTTCTATTTGCAATGTTTCCTCGAGTCAATCTTATGCTAATTTTGAGAATTTGCTACGATCATGTGAAGAATTATATGCGATTTTAAGTGGGGTGTCTACAATAGTACAAGCATATGATTGGGAGATAAAAAGTGCAGAAAAAAAAAAAAAACTTCTTAAGAAGTGGGTGGCATTGCCCATGTATTTTTAGTAAAATTAGTGTTGGCACGGCCAAAGGCATGCAAAACTTTCGCTGGTGCGACTCTAGGACCAGAGCAAAAGTAACATTGGTGTGGACTGATGGCACAGAACATGCCTAAGCCCGTGCAAGTCATTAACACATGAACCAACCTAATCCTATATTCTGTCACGCCATCAATCACTCTTGGAGTAATGCATATACACATGGCATGATTATCAGCCAATAAAAAAAATGACACATTATTATCAAGTTCCCAAGAACTCTGTAAATACCCTATAAGCATTTCCATCAAGAAAATGTTCCATCATAATCCTCCTTTCCTCACTCTCATTTGCTACCTTTCACTAATTTCCCACTTTTAAGATTGTGCAGCCTTTTCAAGGAAAATTCCTAGATTTCTCTATTTGATGAGCGCCAACTTCCAAGGTAATGGAAACGTCATACTAAGACCCTTGAGGCTACATTTTTTAAAAAAATTTGGCCGATATCTCTAGCTGGCATGTTGTCCAACTAGCTGGCGCGCTGCCACACCATCACTTATGAAAATACTACTTGATTTCTCTATTTATCTTTGTAATTTATCTTCAGACATTTTCATGATTCTTATAATGGTCACTCTCATGCTGATCTAAATATACTACTAAGAGAGAGATTCTCGATTCTCTAATCTAGTACAAATCTTTGAACATCCTCCATATACATGATATCCAATATAGTGCTTTAGTACTATTCTTCTAATATGCAATAACATGTTCTCCCATACAAATATAATGTTACACTCCTTGTCTAAGAGACTAATTACACTCGCTAAACATACATCCATTTATCTCGAATCTGTAACACCATCATAAGATATGTGTTGAAAAGGAAAACACTAATAAAAGTTCATTCATCTTAGTGCAGTGAACCGGCCTCATTAATAAAATAGGGAAAGAAAAAAAAAAAAGGCAAATGGGCCCAGCTGTACTAGCCTTTCTTCTTGTATCCAATTGGACCACTAATTTAAGGGCGTGTATAGTGGTCACTTACCTTTAGTTTTAATACATCACAATGGCGATTAAAGAGGTCATTGGGAAAACACGTGTTGATATATACAGATAATATGTGTTTTTATCTTGTGGGTCCCACCAAAAGCGTGTCCTAGCCTAAAAGTCAGGCCAATCTACTGATCAGGGCAGGCCGTATGTGCTTGAGAAGAAATGGACGGTTGAGGGAAAAGGATGCCCACCTGTCTGTGCTCAACTTACAAGCACATGATCTGATGAGTGGACAGCAGGGCATCTTCACGGTTTGCCCCACCTAAAGAATTGCCTACCTACTGTGGGTCATCCTGCTTCGAGACATCATAATATCCTCATGCATCATAATGCAAATAGTATCCTGATGGATCTATTTTCTCTAAGCAGAACCCATTTTTTAGCTATTGAGAACGTTGACACGAGGGGCACTCATTACTGCACTATGTGCAATTTTTTCAAATTGGATAATTCTATTTATTCAAAAGGGTAGAAAACAAAAAGAAAAATAAAAATGTAATGATTATTCAATGAAGATTTTTCATAAATTTCATGAATGTTATTGAAAGCTGAATCCTAATGAATTTAATTTATTTTTAAGGAGTCATGTTTGAATAGCAAGTGAAATTCTATATATATATATATATATATATATATATATATATATATATATATATATATATATATATATATATATATATATATATAAGTTACTACATGTTTCAAATTAGAGAAATTGACTATGAAAGGATAATAATGCACTCATAAATTAGTGAGAAATTGCATGCATAACATTTACTACATGTTTCAAATTAGAGTATCAATTGGACAGTTAGAAATGAAAAATATCAAATGGTTCTATTTCAAAAACCAGTTGTCCACCAATTTAGAGGGTCTGACTTTTAGATGCTATCTTAGCTACAATGGTTTCCACAGCGTGAGTGTGTGGGTTGTGTGCGCGTGTATAAAAAAAAAAATAAAAAATTAAATTAAATAAAAGCTACAATGGTTTCCACAATGTAGTGGGTTTAGTTTGAATTAATATATATGCCATGTGTACCATTTCTATATGCCTATTGGTATTTTACTATCTAAGCATAGTAAAATGTCCCATTATTAGAAAAATATTGCTTAGGGTTATTTTATTTTCATTTTCTACAATTCAAACAAATCATAAATTATTTATCGGTAGGCCACTGATAGAAGGAAAAAAATCATGTTTTCTAGGAAGCTTTTTAGGTGTCCAGTTCCTGCAGAAGAGCGGTCAGGATCCCCTTATCAATGGCCCTAAATACAGACATTAGCACATCAGGACCCTATAGTTCCTCTCACAAGAAATGAGACAGATTGAGAAGTTTACTTAAATACATTGAAACAACCCAATGAATTTCTTACCGAATTGGGTTTTATGCATTCATACAGTAGAGCTGATAATCATTCCCATCAACAGTAACTTTTGATATTTTTCTCATCTCATCACATCACTTATAAAAAAACAACAGAGTAGACAGTCGCATGATGACAACAGCACCCCTTAGTGCTAAGGTGGGTCCTCTCATGACCCATTTAAAACAAAGAAAAAGAAGAAAAAGGAGAGAAATGCTGAAGGAATCCGCACCAGGAGACCTTGAAGAAGTGATTCGCAGTACAAATGCCAGTCTGGCTCACATGTACAAGATCTGTGCCGCTCATTAGGTGATCTACACAGCACAGACATAGAGAAAAGATCACCTACGCACCTCTGCTCATATATATAACCCTTTTCACACCCATTATACCAGCTGTCGGATTACAAAAACGACAGAGATACCCACAAGTCTGGCCGTGCGGTGAGAGAGACTCACTGCTCTCTTTTAGATGGGTGATATTTTCCCTCTCTTTCTGACTCAACCAGATTCCACCAAGACTCAGAAAAACTCAATCTAGTCACGACTCAGTCAAAAGTTGAGAAAAACTCAACTTGACTAAAGAAAACTCAGCAAAACTCGATAAAACTCGACTATACTCGCAAAAACTCATCACTATTTATACTCTTTAAAATTTTAAATATTACTCAAATACTCGTAGGAGTTTTTTTAGAGAACTCAACCGAGTTGAGTTGACTCGACTCAACTGGGTTTTGAGTTTTTGTGCTTTCCATGTGAGGGATCCATCTGAATTTGAGGCCAGAGAGTGTTCACAGCGTGAACCTTCTGATGAATGATGAGTGGCTCAGATCTCGCACGTATGAACCACACTAGTACATGTGATCTTAACAAAATCTCGCTGGTGGAAGAACAAGAAAAAAAGCATCTCTCACCATCCAAAAAACAAGAAAAAACATAAACTAAGAAACAAGAAAAACACCTTATGTTGGTTTCAAGTCTTGAAACATAGAGGCCCACCTGATCTCCTCCATACCGCCCGTCGACCAACACGGATCGTCGCAAGCTTCATCCTCCTTCCCAAGATCATGAACAACCGGGCTCACCCCACCAACGATGGGTGGCCCACCTACACCCACGTTCCCATCAGTGATCATCAAGCTCGCTTGTTTGACCATCATCATCCTCTTATTCCTCTTCAACAGTGCTCCTCTCCACCGTTTCCCATACGCCTTTGTCGGTACGACGATGATCGCCGAGTCGTTGCGGTGGAGCCATGCATGGATGCACTTAGCCAAACACCTCTTTGTCTTCTTGATCATTGTAAGGAGCCTCGACATCGGCCGCGGGCGCCTACCGCTCTCCTTCTCAACAAGCTTGATGATTTCTAGCCTGTGTTTGGCGATGGAGACGCCTATGCTTTGCAGGAATTCGTGGTTGAAGTATGTGATGTCCTCTTCCTCGAGCTCATTGTGGGCGAAGGCAAGGCCGTACTCGTAAACCAGCGATGGCTCGAGGCCTGTTTTCGATAGCCATGAGAACCAGTCCATGGTCATGTATGTGGATGGATGTGATGGAGGGTTGAGATGTATTTATAGGTATGTGGAGGAGAAGAGAGATAGGAGTGGAGAAGGAGGGGAGAGTATGTGGGAGGAAAGGTGTTAGTGTTTGGTGGGCCAAACTTGATATGGGTTGCTATCTGCTTTTTGAAATGGAGGGTCGTTGAGAGTGACAAAAACAAATGAATGATGGGCCCACATTGCTTTCAAGGTGGATTACTGCAATGAAAATGAAATTCTCGAGAGTTTTTCTCTTCTCACAAAAAAATGGTTGGTAGTCTTGAGCGAGTAATATACTTTTGTGACGGTTCCCTCTCACGGTGGGGACGTGGCACATTTGAGAAAAATACAATCCATTCATCAGGTGGGTCCCACAGAGTAGATACCTTAGCTTGAAAATCAGGTCGGTTTGCTTTCAAAAACAAAAAAGAGGCGGTTTGACTGATGACCCCAACACCAGCCAGCCAGCTAGCTTGTGTCAAAGGTTGGTGGGCCCCACCATAATGTATTTGTTTTATCCACGCCGTACATCGAATTTTCCAACTCACTTTAGGGCATAAATAAAAAATTGAGGAAAATCCAGATCTCAATTTCACCACACCACAAAAAAAACAGAACTTATTGAATATCCACCATTAAAACTTCCTAGACCCTGTAATATTTATTTGCCATCCAACCTGTTGAAAAGGTCACAAAGACCTAAATGAAGGGAAAATAGAAATATCATCTTAATACAAAGCTTCTATGGCCCCTATGTAGTTTTCAACAATAAGCGTTTAATCCCCACTGTTTCCTGTGCTGTGTTCCACCTAAGGTCTAGATCTACCTTATTTTTCGGCACATGCCACAAAATGATCTGAAAAAATGGATAGACAGAGTGGATAAAATAAAAACATCATTGTGGGGCCCACAGATCGTTGACATCAGCTAGCTTACTGTGTTGGGTTCACCAGCGAAACCGCAACCGTAGAAAAAAGAAATGGCCCGAAAAGCAGTCTACCATTCAACGCATCGGTGGAAGTGATCCAAATCAACCTTTGCTTTTGGAACGTGGACTTCTTCGGCGTGTGTTATTGACCGTTAATTTACAAATAAATACCAGGACAGGATCAGCACAGTCGAGAAATCTATAACCTATAAACCATTCACAGAGGGGCCTACATTATGAAAGGTCAGGATTATGCTGATGTCAAGTGCGTGGCTCAATCTAGACCAAGAGTTTCATAACCGACTTGTCAGTTTGGAGAGTAGCATGATATTTTCTCTTAGAATATGCTACGGGAAATTACATCCACAAAGCATCGAAAATGAAAGGGGTACGCTCCAATATCTGTGGGCCACACCTCTGCCTGTCTGGTTACCATCAAAGTTCTGTTGCGACCGATCATTTGGACGCATCTGTGGAAACCAAGGGCATTGATAAACTTGTACAAATTAGACAAATATCAAGGGAAACTCGCGCATAAACAAGGACTGAACAGGCGATCGATTTGGAGCACACACGTACTGATGAGCAGAATTGGAGCACACACGTACGGATTGCATAATGATACTGCCATGCTGCTCTGTGGGCCCCAGCATATTGCCCATCCATTTTGGTCCATCATTTTAGCGTATGAGCCCAAAAATGATTCAGATCTAAATATTAAGTGGACCACACGACAGAACAAATGGTGATAGAATGCTCTTCGTTATAAACATCTTGGAGGCCACAAAAGTTTTTTATATCAAGATGGTATTTATGTTTTACCTTCATTTAGATTTATGTAACTAAATAGATAAATTGGGCGAAAAATAAATATTACATTGGGCCCTAAACATTTTTAACGGTGGCTATTCAATCGCCACTGTTTTCTTATGATGTGGTCCATTTAAGATTTGGATCGGCCTCGTTTTTTAATCCATGACCTAAAATAATGATTCAAACTGAATGAATGGCATGGATAAAAGGAAGTGGATTGCATAGTGAGTAACTCAGTACGCTCGGAGGTCCACATGATTTATATATTTTAGCCACTCCGGAGTAAACTCTGTGGGGTCTACCATGATTTATATATTTTATCCACTCATTCCGTACATATTAACAGATAATTTTAAGGGTTGAACCCAAAAATGAAGCATATCCAAAGCTGAAATGGACCACACCGTGGGAAACAATGTGAATTGAACATCTACTGTGGAAAAATTCTTGAGGGCTACTGAAGTTTTGGATTAATCTTATATTTGCGTTTTCTCTTAATCTATGTTTTTTGGATCTTATGAACAGGTTGGATGATAAATAAAAATCACTGCAGGCATAGCAAGGTTTCAACAATGGAAATCATTATTCCCACTATTTCCTATGCTATGGTCCACTTGATCTTTGTATGTGCATCAATTTTGATTTCAACCCCTTAAATTATATGGGAAAATGGATGGATGGCGTGGATAAACCACAAACATTTATGGTGTGCCCAACAGGGTTTACTCGGTACTATAAGAGTGTACTGAGTAATTTAGTACGCAATCCGATTTCTGGATGAAATACATACATCGATACGAAATGTATGGATTCCGCAACCAAGCGTGCTTCACGCTTACGTGATAAAATGAAAACCTAGAAAAGGAAAGACCACTTGTCTGTCAAGAAAATTACCACAGTAGACCCTATCCTTTTTCTAGGGTCATTCACGGAGGATCCAAAACATACCTTTCCAACTTAGACTTTGCATGTACGGAGAAAGCTTTTGAGGATGAAAATACCCTTTTCTTTTTTAAAGTGTATTTTCGTTTATGTGGACTCATGGATACGAATTATAACCGCCACAGGTAGCATAAGCAGGAGTATTTGCGTACTCAAATGCTTTGTCCGTACATGTAAGGTCTAAGTTAGGAAGGTAAGTTTTGAATTCTTTACAAGAGACACTGGATAAAAGGTGGCGTCTACAGTGGCAATTTTCTCCTTATCTGTCCCAAGGGAAACTGAGGTCGGTATTATATTTACTTGGCAAAGTTCTGTTGGTCCCCTATGATGTATGTGTTATATCCACACCGTCCATCTATTTTTCTAGATCATTTTAAGCCCTATGAATTTAAAATGAAGTAGATCCGAAGATCAAGTGGTCCACACCACATAAAGAAGTGGGAACAATGACATCCACCATTGAAACCTTTTAATGGCCCACCATTATACTTATTTGCCATCTAAGGTTGGATGAAGGTAAAAACACAAATATAAGCTTGATTCAAAACATGGACAATACCCGTTAAGGTTTTTGATGGATATAATATGCAGCTAACGGTGCTGTGTTTTACACTGTAATCCGAGACCCGATTACGTGCTACCGGGCTAACACCCCTGAGTGGGTGTTACCCTGACCTTGCGGCCCACCCTGATGATGTGCTGTATATCCACACCGTTCATCCGTTTATCCAGTCCATTTTAATGGGTTTCAAATAATTAAACAGATCCAAATCTTAGGTAGACCACAGCTCAGGAAACAGTGGGGATTGAACGCCCATCATTAAAAACTTTCAGGGACCATATTAAGCATTTCTGTAATGTTTATTTTCCATCCAACCTGTTGATAAGGTCAAACAGCTCTGATGAAGAGAAAATATAAAGATCAGCTTGATCCAAAACTGTTGTGGCCTATAAAAAGTTTTTAATAGTCATTCACCACTTTTTCAAGTGGTGTAGCCCGCATACATTTGGGTTTTCTTAATGTTTTGGATAATACATTAAAATGATCTGAAATAACGGATGGACGGCGTGGATATACTACACATTCATCAAGGTGGGCCCCAAACGGTAAGGATAACCACCTACCAACGTATGACACGGGTAACACCTAATCCGCCTCACATACACGGGTCCTCCATGATGAGCGGACGAGCCTGGTGTTTGGCCAATTTCTCGCGCGAATACCCTTGAAAATATCGTCGATACTCAAAACCATACCAGGAATGGAATCGTAGCCTGAAAGGAAGGATTCCTTACGAAAGTTTCGCGGCAATCACGCCATGGGAAAAGAATAGATGTTCTACTGGACCCCACCTCTTTTGTAACATTGTTCTATGGACCGACGCTGATATACAGGTCGGTGCATCATCCCCAGTTAATGTACACGTGCCAAACATCTCTACTGATCTGAAAATTTGTTCTGCTGAACCACCACGTACATGAGCCAAATACCAAAAGGTAAGAGGATCTTACCATGGCGGAAATCTGAATACTATCAAGTAAAACCAACGGTTAAAATAGCAGTCCATATTCAACAACGACAGGAGGGCACCAGAATTGTCAAATCAAGGCTAGTTTTGGGAAATAGCGCATCCCTAAATTGGTCCACCAAATCAACGGTCCTGATCACCATATATGTTTTCGCCAGTGTGCCGTAAGAAAGGTAGTGCACGAAACTTATATGCACCAAAGCTGCATGTTAGCGCCCCTCTTACCGTGTGTAGCGGGCTTAAATTCACTGAAATTTCAAACCCGCAATCCTTTTGGGGTAGACTTCTGTCCGTAGATTAGAGATAGGTTTCAGACAAGAAAAGCAATGTCTCTACCTTCGCCAACTAACCAACACTGTTCACTCACGAGAGGGCTTTTTGGAGTCGTACTTCGTACTTTGGAACACAGCACCGATATCGGTACTATGTTGACGTGGCAAACTTCTGTGGGCTCCATCATCATGTATGTATTATATCCATACGGTCCATCCATTTTGGCAGATCATTCTATGTAAAACCTCAAAATGAGGCTGATCCAAAGCTAAAGTGGACCACACCACAATACACAGTAAGGATTGAATGCTTATCATTGAAAAATTCTTAGGGCCAAAGAAGTTTTGGATCAAGCTGATATTTCTTTCCCTTCGTTCAGGTCTGTGTGGACTTACGAAGAGGTTGGATGGCTAATAAAGACCAGGTGACACTAAGATGATTTCAACGGTGGGCATCATTATTCCACTGCTTTTTGTGGTGTGGTCCATATGAGCTTTGGATCTTGCTGATTTTTTTTGGCCCACGAGCTTAAATGAACTGGAAAAATGTATGGACGGTGTAGATATAATACATACATCGTAGCGAGGCTCAAAGAACTTTGCCACGTCAATACAGCACAGAAGTCGGTGCTGTGTTGTACACTAAGCAATCAGAGTCCAGCTCAACTGGGTCCCGATCCCTGTCACAACCTTGGTGTTCCAACTTTTGACGTCAAAATCACATGCGTGTACCATGTGCACAAGATCCATGGTAATGGAAGCGGATTGGCTGGTGTACCCACGTGTCGTGCAAATAGAAGCACTGACGCGGGAACGGATTGGCTACTCCCCCTGCCACCAGCCAATGGCTGATGTTCGGTGCTCTATGGGCCCCAACATGATGTATGTGTTTCATCCATGCCGTCCATCTATTTTTATATATCATTTTAACATATGAGAACAAAAATGAGGTATATCCCAATCTCAAATGGACCACATTACAGAAAACATTGTTGAATGAACGTTGACCACTAAAAACTTTTTGGGGGCATAAAAGTTTTGGATCAAGCTGATCTTTGTTTTTTCCTTTCATCTGGGTATGTATGACCTAATCAACAGGTTGGATGTCAAAGAAACAGTACAGCGGGCCTTAGGAGGATTTTAATGGTAAATATCTAATAATTATTGTTTTCATGTGGTGTGGTCCACCTGAGATTTATATACCTCTAATTTTTGGGATCAAGTCTAAAATGATCTTTAAAAATGGATGAAATGAATGGATGAAACACATACAACATGGTGGGGCCCACAGAGCACCGAACACCAGCCATGGGGCTGGTGGCAGGGGGAGTAGCCAATCCGTTTTCCACTGACGCTCCCCGAGCTCCAGAATTGTACGAACGGTTCAAAGGAGATCAAAGTTACATGGGCTCCACAGTGATGTATTTATTATATCTACACCGTTCATCTATTTTTAGAGATCATTTTAAAGCATTATGCAAAAAATAAATCATATCAAAAGATCATCTGAACCACACCATAAATAGCAGTGGAAATAATAATTTTCACTGTTAAAAATATTTTAGGACCCATAACATTTATTTTAAATCCAATCTGCTCATAAGGTCAAATATACCCGAACGAAGGGGGAAAAAAAATTTCATATGGATCCAAACCCTACCAAATGGTAGATGTTCAATCTCTCGCTGGTTTTTGTAACGTGGTTCACTTGATAGCTAGATCCATCTTATTTTTCAAATGGATGGACAGTTTGGACATGACACATACCTCATGGCCCACGGAACTTGCTAAAGTCAATACAGAAGCTATATAGCTGGTGTGAGGTACACTAGCCAATCCGCTTCCCATGGTAAACCTCCTGTGGGCCCCACCCTATTATGACCTTGGCCAGAGTTCCCACCAAGATTATAATCATGCCATCCACTCGTCCATCCAACGGATCCTTGTCCAACCGTTGTGTCGTTCATAAGGAGGCGTTTGGCGCACGGTATTAGATGGATTAGGTGGGATAGAATTGCATAACATTCCGTGCAACTGCATCCAGCGTTAGAAGAGGATGAGAGAAAAGTTGGGGTTAGGTGAGATAGAATTGCTTATGGTCACATGCAGAATTTAAGTGGATTTTGAAATCCACTACATATGTGAGCCCCACATTAATGTATGCATTTATCCATGCCATCCAATTATATATACTATTTACAGGTGACATTCTGGTTACATATGTGTGCAAACAAACTACATTAGTTGTGAATTTAGTATGTTGATTACAATTTCATGGTCCACCAAACATGATTTTGTTTAATCCCATGTTTTCCTTTTCCTGTAGCAAAATTTTTATCTCAGATGTGGGATTGGATGACTAGAATGCCATGGTATTTCCGGAGACGTAATCATTGTGCAATAATAATGTTAGTGCCGTCTAATACAATTCAATATCATTCAATTCCACGGACCAAACACGCTGAATCTCGTGTCCTACCATGGATAGCCCAGTCGTGATCGTACAATCGTAATGAAATGGCCCATTGTGATTATGGGTTGCCAATACGGGTGAGTCGGATGTGATTCATTGGAGTCGACTTGGACTTGATCGAGTCCAATCCGTTGCAGCACCTCATTTGAGCATTGCAAAAATATATGATCGGGTAAGTTGTTAGGGCTGTAACTTGGGTTGGGATCAACCGGAACCCGATTGAGCCGACCTGATTTGGACTTCGGTTGAGTCAAGATGTCAAGGTGCTCGGACGGGTTGGGTTGACCAATTTCTGGTTAGGTTAGGTTAGGTTGGGAATAATTGTGTATTTTAGTTGAGTTGGGTCACTTATGTCAAATACATAGGAATTCAGGTTGGACATCTCTGGTTGGAAATTGGGGTAAGGTTAGATTGCAGGTTGAGTTTTCTCTACCGCTCTCTTTCTCGGTTCTCAACACCAAAGAGTCATAATATTGGGTAAATTAAAATGCACATCAGCTCTGTGAGATCATATTTACTGTTGGGAAGAAAAATAGTTAAGTTAGATAGGTCAACTTATGGAATGGACCAACTCTACTAAATGGCATGGGCCCTTTTTAGTACCAGAACCCTAGGGGATATCTACGTCTAAAAACAGACTGAGTTCTTAGAGGAATGATGCAACTGTAATGACACTCAAAGAGGAGGCAACCGTAAGTCTACTCAAATGATCAATTGTCGACCTAACCTATAGGTCGGCCATAGCTCGACTATAGGTCGATTATAGGTCGGCCATAGTCCGATTGAACATTGACCAGAGCTCGGTTATAGGTCGGGATGACCTCCGAGAGAAGACATATGCCGATTCCATAAAGAACTCAGTAAACGACCTATCCTTGAACGATAATCAGAAGATCCCTCCAATGGCCCAAAGATCTCTCCCAAGATCTTCGGAGGATCAGATCGGATCCTGAAAACTTTGGGATTCCGTAGGAATCCTGAACAGGATTCGTCTCTAGCATATCAGGTGTTCACACCCCAAGTATAGGGTTGCGATATAGTAATAAACTCGGTAAGACCAAGGTCGAATCCACAGGGACTGAACCTTGTACGTAATCTGAAAATAACCAGAACTAGAACTAGAATAAGATGAAATCTAAATCAAGTGAATATGAGGGTATAATGGTGAAATAGGAAACTAAAATTTGGAGAAATCAAAGGTAGGAAACTAGGGATTCAGAAGATCCACTTGTAGAGATCAGGGAGATCTACGCTTGATTCATGAACTCAACTGGACTTCTTGTCCCATCTTCATCCAGTTGGAAGATATATCACTAAAGCACAATCTGAACTTCATTTGATCTAGTTTTCAAAGAGATGAAAGGTATGAGAATTAGAGTTGATTCCATCACAAAACCATGCCCATGAAACAAAGCAAACAACAGAATTTTAACCAATCCACATCCAATCTAAGGAATTTATGAACATTAGGAAGGGTTCCGTCATCCACCCATGCTCAGGAGACGATGGTGAACAATAGGGTTCCCAAATTCACACACCCTATAATGTTAAGAACATGCTCAAAGCTATCGCAGATCCATTGTAATTTAAGTCACAACAAACCATTAAAAACTGAAAGCATTTCTATTAATCAAACTAGAATCAAAAGAGAGTTCAATTAAAACATGAATCGAAGCATAGAATCATTCCCATCATGCCACAAGCTTCACCTCTTAGCCCTAGCTAACAGGTTTAGCCAGACATGATCTAGCTAAAGATCTCTAAACAAATCAAAGGAAAAGAGGAAAGAAAACAAAGGAAAAGGAAAAAAAAACTAAGACTAGCCCCCTCTCTCTCTCCTTTGTGCATGGTCCAGCCAAGATCTGATGATCCCATCCACTTCTTTCTCTCTCCTTCTTATAGGCAGCAAAGTCAGTGGACGGTGAGGAGAGCTGGAGTCAGTTGCTGTGTGTAGAGGCGGTGGAGAATTACGTAGCCACTTGCGTTTACGCAGCAACGTGCACAGCCAGTCCCTGTTTCTGTAGTCAAGAAAATGGGAAAAACTTTCCCACTTTCCTTCCTTTCTTTCCAAAGAAATAACGTCCCCTGGGACGTTTCGGGGTGACCTACATGATGGACGGTTAAGATCGGCCATCCGATCATCGCCAAGATCACGCAACGTCCGCAAAAGATAGGCAGAGACCGGATGCGAAAACAGGGCATGCGCACTCTCCCTTGCGTTATGACGTTAGTGGGGCTCATGATTGATGTCAGCGGTGAAATCTAGTCCGTCCATTGGATTCACCTTGAAAAACCATTCGGACATAGTCAGTTTTGGATCGGATTCGGTGTGGCCCATGGAACCTTGCTTTTACTGCCCATTAGACGTAGTGGACGAGATTTCCCTGCGTACGAGTGTGTGGGTCCACAAGAACGTCATGTTTACGGTCGGTTTGGCCTCCTGGAGTGATTGGATGGTCCGGATTGATCATATGATCAGAGGTAGTGGCCCACTTATCACCTCAACGTCTACACCTTGCGGACGCTGGAGTTTTTTTCTAAATCGGTTTGGTTAAAGTCTGTTTGACCCGACTTTGGTTGCAGTGCACGGTGCGCACACCACTCAGGTGGGGTCCACTATGATGTTTATGAGAAATCCAATCCATCCATCCGTTCTTCCAACTAATTTAAGGGGTTAAGTCCAAAATTGAGGCATATCCAGAGATCAGGTAGGCCCCAGTTTAACGATTTTTGGGTTGATCAATCTGTTGGGCCATTTCCATAAGGGTTCAGCGGCTGAAATTTGATGTGTATGGTTAATTTATTGTCCTCAGGCCATATATGAAGTTTCGAACCGAACGGATGGTGAGAACCCTGTGATCTTGCATTCTAGACGATTTTTTGGCCCGTTTAACGTGAGTGGCCCGATTTTCTCAGATTTCTGGTGTGTGACTTCCTCGATCTTGGTCTCTTAGGGTCCGTTCCTTGCCTTGATGACTTCGGAGCATTAATTCCATGCTTTTATTACCCTTTTTTAGTCGAGGCTCCTAAATTTATCTTGCAGCACAAACACGATTAAAATAAGGCATGTTCGTAAAAGCAGGTAATAATTGGAGTCTAATATGCAATATTCGACCCTCAACACAATCCCCAATCAACATTTTGCTAGTCCCGAGCAAAGTATGTGAAAAATAAGTTGAGAATTATAGGACAATTTCTAAAAACTCAAGTAATTTTTGAAAAACAATCCAGATACTAGAATTCTAAGACTCGTGAATGTTGGGCATTACTTTCTCCTAGATTCAAGCACATGGTAAACTTCATAATCAAGTTCAAAGTATTAATCCATCAATTAATAACAATTCTAAACATTGAGTTCTATGGGTGTGTAGTGCAATCTCGGCTTATCAACATTAAGATTCACTTCTCTATTTCATGATATCATTGATAACCAACAAGAGCATTCAGGACTCCCAAAAACCTAAACCAAAACTTGCCTTACAGATCATCCTTTTATTCTACTAACGGTTGATTTTCTTATTAAAAATAACACCAAGGAGGTGAATCAAATCCTCACCTATAGGGAGCAAACCTATGGTGAAGACCATTCGCCTAACCCTTTTCGAATGTCAACCTTGAGGAATCGAACCTTCACCTATAGGGAGCAAACCTATAGTGAAGACCATTCACCCAACCCTTTCAATTCTTCTTTATAAGCATGATGGTAAAATTTCTCAGGCCAGTTCCTTCATGCTTAGTGACTACCAGGTTAACAATTCAATATCGAATTGAAGCTTTAACGTGTAAGCCAGGCGTGATGTGTGAAATCATGACTCAATAAATGTTTACAACTTCTAATCATGGATTAACAGTTCGAACTTAACTGTAAAATCTAATAAATAACTGAATCCAAGAGTCATAAATTACCAACATCACTTATCTTGTAATTCTAAATCCAAGATGGCCGTTAAAATTACTTTGAATTCACAAGAAAGTCTAGAAAAATTTAAAATTTTTCACAATTTTTGCTCAAGACCAAGAAAATACTGATTAGGTAACCTAATCTCCCACCCCCAACCTAAAATCTACATTGTCCTCAATGTAAAAGAAATAAGCATGGGACGATGACAGTAAAAGAGGAGTGATGGAAAGATAGTACCTGGACGAATGAATCAAGAGGCTATTATACAAAGATCTCATCAGGAAAGCAAGTTAGCGTAAGAGAGAAACCAACAAAAGCAAACTAAGTTAATGACATGAAACCGACTAACCTAGAACAATATAAAGCAAACTACCCTAGTCCTATGAAAGTAGTAAGTTCTAATCCTCAACTATGAAAGCACGAAAAATCTACTCAATCATGCATCCAGGTTCTTCAGTCGGCCAGTATCTTGGTAAATTTCTCAGAAGGTTTTTCAACAAGATCATCTAAAAGCCCGTTTTGCAGTAGGCATGAATGTCCTAGAGCATGAATGTCCAAAGAAATTGAGGAACCTCAGCATAAAGTGTTCAAAGTATATACGATTCACCTGTGGCAGAAAAAATTTCGAAGTTAGTACACTATGATGAATCTGAGATTACAAGTAGATGAAATTCAGAAAAATTTGTAGTAGGTGGTGTAGTCTCAACACATGCCAAAGTTTCACTCTTTAGTTTAATTTTCAGCTCCTCATTAATGGTAAACATTCAAGATCTGGGGGAGGAGGTACTTTAGAATAAGGGTTCTCTCGGTCCATGACAACTACCAAGGTATTGTCTTGCCAGGAATCCACTATTTCTGGTATTATGGGATCGTTTGAATCTGCAAAGTGTGCTAAGCAATCATCCAAAGAGTCGAAACATTCAGTTGAAAAGAGTTCATTCATCGTATCGAGATCTATGATGATATGTCCAATAACTCATTTATCTTCTTCGAGAGTAGAAATGAGCATACTCTCTTGTTTGTTGTCAAGGTAGGATGAAGTCACCACTAGGTATGTCTCTTCTTGACCTAAATAGGCATATTCCAAATCAGAGGGTAAAGGTTTTAGGTCAAGTTTCGGTGCTTTAAGATTAGACGGTAGAGGCACTACATCGGTTTGGGGAAACTCTTCAAATTGTGGCCTGCACCAGTTTACTTCAAATACCGGCCCAGTATCAAGCATGGCACTCATCTCCCTAATTATGTCATCATTAAAATCATGAGAGTGGGCCAGACACATCTCTAGAGGGTCAGAGGTGTCCTATCTTCCACGAAAGAGTCAATCATGTTAATGTCATGGAAATCGTCATCATCCTCTAACCGTCTGCCTGCATTGAAAAATATGTTTGACTCCAATGTCATATTCCCGAAAGACATAGTCATGGCACCATTCCTGCAATTGATAATTGCGTTTGAAGTGGCAAGGAATGGGTGACCAAGAATGACGGGAATCTGAGTGCTCATTTTACTGATGGGTTCGGTGTCCAGGATAATAAAATCTACAGGGTAGTAAAATCTGTCGACCTAGACCAACACATCCTCAATTATCCCTCTTGGTACACAAACAGAGCGATTAACAAGTTGTAGTGTGGTTAGGGTGGGTTTTAATTCACTTAAACCTAGCTGTTTGTATACCGAGTAGGGAATCAGATTGACGCTCGCTCCTACGTCAAGAAGTACGTGATCAATTTGATAGTCCCCGATTACACATGATATGGTTGGGCTACCGGAATCTTTGAATTTCTGTGACACATCTTGCTTTAGGATGACACTCACTTTCTCAGTCAAGTGTTCACTCCCCAAGTATAGGGTTGTGATGTAGTAATAAACTTGGTAAGACCGAGGTTGAATCCATAGGGACTGAAACTTGTACGTAATCTGAAAGTAACTAGAACTAGAACTAGAATAAGATGAAATCTAAATCCAGTGAATATGAGTGAATAATGGTGAAATAGTAATCTAAAATTTAAGAGAATTTAGAGAAAGAAAACTAAGGATTCAGATGATCCACTTGTAGAGATCAGGGAGATCTTATGCCTACATCGAGAATCAAACTGAACTTCTTTTGATATAGTTTTCAAGAGATGAAAGGTATATGAATTAGAATGGATTCCATCACCAAACCATGCCCAGTAGACAAAGTAAATAACAGAATTAAACTAATTACCAACCAATCAACATGCTATGAAGGTTAGGAAGGGTACTGACATCCAATCATGCCCAGGAGACGATGGTGAACAACAGGGCTTCCTGACGTCATAAACATAAAAAGGGAAAAGAAATACTCAAAGCCATCACAGACCCATTGTAATTTCAGTCACAACAGACCATTAAAAACTAAAAATATTTCCATAATAATCAAACTAAAATCAAATTCCGTTCATAAATTAAAATTAAATTGAAGGCATAGAATCTCCCATCATGCTACAAGCTTCACCTCTTGGCCTTAGCCAAGAGATTTAGCCCAACATGAATGGGCTGGATAATAAAATAAAATAAACAAAAAAATAAAGAAATAAGAAAAATCAAACTATACTACTCTCTCTCTCTCTCTTTCTCTCTCTCTCTCTCTTGAGATTCACGTCCTTTCTAAGCCGCTGATCCATCCGCTCATCTCCTCTTTCCTTTATAACAGCAATAGTAGTCGGTAGCTAGGTCGGCTTCATGCATGTATCACAATCCGACCAGGAGTCGGATTTCGTTCTGGCGCACCCTGTTTTATGCAGCAAAACAAAACCCGCTGATTTTGATCTGATTTTGAGACAATTGATCAACCCATTTAAGCGATTTGACTTCTTGGACAGGGTAAACAGCCTCTTATCTAGATTTTGGACGGTCTGGATCATTGATCCGATCACGTCCTTGATCACAGGATGGCCAACCGTGGCCGATTTTCACGGACGCACGTCCCTCCGTAAACAGGGTACGCTGTGAGGATCGGTGGGCCCCACGATGATGTTTTTGATGAAATCCGACCCGTCCATTGAATTCCTGGCGAGAAACCAGTCAGGAATGTATGGTTTTGGAGTGACTTGGTATGGCCCACGTGATCTTTTATTCCACCGTCCATCATACTTTCAACGGTCAGGATATTCCAATAGCTTGCATGGTGGAGAAACGAGACCTAGGTGAGGGTAATACCCCCTCCTTCGACACCTTGAACGGTCCAGATTCATGATCTGGATGATGAGTGGGCCCCACTGAATAAAATCGGTGGACGCTAGTTCGTCCGCTGTTTTTACGCAAGGAAGAAAGACGGGTCAGCCCGTCTTTGACCGGGCTGACCATCCGGTGTGCGTCCAGTGCATGTACGCACCATGCACACTCAAGTGCATGTGGGGTCCACTATGATGTATACACAGAATCCGCTCCGATCATTCATTTTTTCAGCTTATTTCAGGTGTTGAGTTCAAAATTGAAGCATATCCAGATATCAGGTGGGCCCCAACTCGTTAATTTATGGCCTGATTTGTCCGTTGGGCCACTTTCACAGGGACCCGATCTCTCAAATTCGGCATGTACGGTTAGTTTATGATGCTCAGGCTACGTATGGAGTTTCGAGCTGAATGGATGGTGGGAACCTTATGATCTTGCATTTTAGACGTCTTTCAGGTCGCTTGAGCTTCAATTTCATGATTTTCTCGGATCTCTGATATGCACATCCATCGATCTTGGTCCCCTGGGGTTCGTCCCATGCTTTTGTGAAATCTGAGCATTAAATCTCGGCTTTTAGCATCTTTTTTCAGTTCACGCTTGCAAATGTACCTTGCATCACAAATATGATTAAAATAGGGCATTAAATGGTATCATGTTCGTAAATTCAGGCAGTAATTGGGGTCTGATATGCAATATTTGACCCCTCAACACAACCACCAACTAGCATTTTGCTAATCCCGAGCAAAGTATGCGAAAAATAAAAGGACAATCTCTATGAACTCGAGTGAATTTTGAAAACAATTCAGATACTAGAACTCTAAGATTCATGAATGTTGGGCATTACTTTCTCTTGGACTCACATGCATGGTAAACTTTATAATCAAGTTCAAAGTATTAATCCATCAATTATTCTAAGCATTGAGTTACATGGGTGTATAATGAAATCTCGGCTTATCATCAAGGTTCACTTCTCGATGACATGATGTCCTTGGCACTTAACAAGAGCATTCAGGACAACCAAAATTTGCCTCACGGCTCATTCTTTCATTCTTTCATATTTTTTTTTTATTAAAAGTAACGCCATGGAGGGGAATCACATCCTCACCTATAGGGCGTAAACCTATGGTGAAGACCGTACACCTAACCCTTTTCACATACCATCCATGGGGAATTGAATCCCCACCTATAGGGAGCAAACCTATGGTGAAGATTATTCACCCAACCCTTTCCGCAGGCAGCTATCTTGTAACTAGGTATTTTCTTTTTGTTTCATTCTTCTTATTGAACATGATGACCAAATTCCCCAGGTTGGTTCCTTCCATGCTTAATGATCACCAAATTATAATTCAATATCGAACTGAAACTGTAATGTGCAAGCGAGATGCGTCTTGTGAAATCATGACTCAATCAATGTTTAAAACCTCTAATCAAGGATTAACAGTTAGAACTTAAATGTGAAATCTAACAAATACGGAATCCAAGAGTCATAAATTTTCAACATCACTTATCTTGTAATTCTAAATCCAAGATGGCCGTCAAAATCACTTCGACTTCATAAGAAATTCTAGAAAAAATAAAAATTTTCACAATTTTTGCTCAAGACCAAGAAAACACTGATTAGGAAACCTAATCTCCCACCTCCAACCTAAAATCTACATTGTCCTCAATGTACAAGATATAAGCATGCAATGCATATGAAACAACGAAAGTAAAAGAAAAGTGATGGGAAGATAGTACCTGGATAACGAATCGAGATACTTTTTTAAAAATATCAGCGAGAGAGTAAGTCAGCGCAAGTGAGAAACCAACACAAGTAAAACATAAATAACAAAAATAAACTCCTACCTATACCACTTTCGCAGGTGCTCTCGATTGCATTTAGCATATGTAACAAGCCTTTAAACCCCTAGGTTGCCCCTAGTGGACGAGTTGTAGTCTCGTGAGGGTTTGCAGCAATATTACCCACAAACATTGAATTGACTAATCATGGAATTAAAAGCTGGGTTGCCTCCCAAGAGCGCTAAGTTTAACATCTTCAGCCAGACTAAAGAAACTACCCTAATCCTATAAAAGCAGGGGAAAGACTACTCAGTAATGCCACAAGGTTCCTCTTCCGGCCAATATCTAGATAAATTTCTCAATAGATTTCTCAACAGGATCATCCAAAAGCCCTTTTTGCAATAGGCTTTGATGCCCTGGAGCATTAATGGCCAGAGAGACTTATATACCTTAGAAAAAATTTGTCGTTGATTCGCTTGAGGTATCCAAAGTATATATGATTCACCTGTGTCAGAAAAAGTTTCAAAGTTAGTATCCCATGGTGAATCAAAGACTACAGGTAAATAAAATTCAGAAAAATTTTCTGGAAGTAATGTAGTCTCAATGCATTCCGAAGTTCCAGACTTCTGTTCAATTTTTAACTCCTCTTCCTTTAGTGGTAAACATTCAAAGTCTGGGGAAGAAGGGGCTTCAAAGTAAGGGTGTGCTTGGTCCGTGACAATTGCTGATGTAGTGTCATGCAAAGAATCCACCTTTTCTTGTATCATGAGGTCGTTGGAATCCACAAGGTGTGCCAAGCATGAGTTGAAAGATGTGGGAAAATCAGCTGGGAGTGACTCGTCTCCTGCATCGAAATCTGTGATGATGAGCCCAAGGATTCCATCGTCTTTTGAAGTAGATGGACGCATGCTCGCTTGCTCTTGCTCTTCACAGACAGATGGACAATCAATAGGTAAAGAATTGATGTGAAGACTCTGGTCATTGAAGCTTCTCAGTGGAGACATTGAATCGTCTAAAGTGTGTAGCTCAGATTGTAGCCTTAACTGGGTAGTTTCAAATTCCAGAGTTATATCAAGCAAATCGTCCATCGCCCGAATCATATCATCATTCAATTCAGGGCAGTGGTCCAAACATGTATCACAAGGGTTAAAAGGTTTAGTTGAAAATGGTTCATTCTCCACATTCAAATCAGTCATGTCAGACAGGTGGAGTTGATCCTTATGGTTGACAACTTCCTGAACCTCTTGATCATTGGTAGGGGCCACACTTGAGATTGAATCCCAGTACTCATCATCGTCCAGTTCCGTGTAGTGTGCACTTGGGACGGGATCACATTCCTCACATTTTATTCCTAGATTGAGTTGAGGTTCGAATAAACTAACCTCTACCTCATCAGTGTAATCATGTATGCCATGTGAGTGAAGTGTGTCACTATCATTATATTTGAAAGACACCCATGACTCTTCACCATTCTTTTGAACAGTCATCGAGGTCGACTCATCGAGAAATTAAACTGTATGATCATTAATGGAATCCAAATCACCATTCCAAATTCCAGAGTTCTCCATAATCGCATCATGTGAACTCCCTTGTTGAATATCTTTTATAAGTTCTTGTAGTCTTTGGAGTGTATTTTGTTGGCTGAGCTCTAGAGTTTGGAAGGAATTTTGAGAATTCTCTTGGGTTGTTTCTGGTTGAATTTTAAAGGTAGAGGACCTAAGAGAATTATCACTTGAAGTAAGTGCTTCCAAAGTTTTTATAGTTTCCGCAAGACAGGCCATGTTACGCTGAAATGAATCCTCATGGATCGTTTCTGGTTGAATCTCAATGGTAGGGTATCCAAGAGAATAATCATTATAACATGTTGTTGGTTCATCTTCCCAGTTTTGATGTTTCCACTGGTTATAGTCATACTGATCATGCATGGGAGAATATGATGGTTGATAATAATCCTCATTCCCATAATTATGATCGTATACAGACCTATTAACCGATGGAAAATAATGCTCTAGTCGGTTCTCAATATCGGTTCTCGATGGAGAAAAATCTTGAGATATACGTTGAATTCTAAAACCCTCAGGCATTCCCAAAAACTGCTTATCCATCTCAGCATAAACACGTACCCAAGCTTCCATGGTGAACCCTAATTCTGAGTCTAAAAAGAAAAAAAATCCTACAACAATAAGAGATCTAGAAATAAAAAGAGAAAGAATTAGAAAGAAGTTACCAGGTTGGAAGTTCCTATGTTAGAATCCTGCAAAATAAACAAAAGAAATTAGTTTCTAAAAAATAGAAATCCTAAAGTCAGAAAGTTTCTAAAAATAAAATAAGAAGTTAGTTACTAAAAAGGAAAGTTTCTAAAAGGGAAAATAACTAACCTAGTTTCTAAGAACAAAAGAGGAAAGCTCTAATCCTAAAGTTAGAAAGTTCTAAATTAGAAATCCTAGTCCTAAAATAGAAAGTAATGTTAGTTTCTAAAAAGAGAAGAACTATCTAAAAATAAAAAGTTACTTGGAAGGAATTAGAAGATTTTTAAAAAATAAAACCCTAAAAATTAGAAAAGTCCTAATCTTAAACTAATTTTAAAACTAGTCAATTTCAGAAAAACATAACCATCAATCCCCGTCAACGACGCCAAAAACTTATTCACTCCCCAAGTATAGGGTTGTGATGTAGTAATAAACTCGGTAAGACCGAGGTCGAATCCACAGGGACTGAAACTTGTACGTAATTTGAAAGTAACTAGAACTAGAACTAGAATAAGATGAAATCTAAATCCAGTGAATATGAGTGAATAATGGTGAAATAGTAATCTAAAATTTAAGAGAATTCAGAGAAAGGAAACTAGGGATTCAGATGATCCACTTGTAGAGATCAGGGAGATCTTATGCCTGCATCGAGAATCAAACTGAACTTCTTTTGATATAGTTTTCAAGAGATGAAAGGTATATGAATTAGAATGGATTCCATCACCAAACCATGCCCAGTAAACAAAGTAAACAACAGAATTAAACTAATTACCAACCAATCAACATGCTATGAAGGTTAGGAAGGGTACCGACATCCAATCATGCCCAGGAGACGATGGTGAACAACAGGGCTTCCTGACATCATAAACATAAAAAGAGAAAAGTAATACTCAAAGCCATCACAGACCCATTGTAATTTCAGTCACAACAAACCATTAAAAACTGAAAATATTTCCATAATAATCAAACTAAAATTAAATTCCGTTCATAAATTAAAATTAAATTGAATGCATAGAATCTCCCATCATGTTACAAGCTTCACCTCTTGGCCCTAGCCAAGAGATTCAGCCCAACATGAATGGGCTGGATAATAAAAGGAAAAAAACAGAAAATAAACAAATAAGAAAAATCAAACTATACTACTCTCTCTCTCTCTCTCTCTCTCTCTCTCTTGAGATTCACGTCCAGCCCCCCCAGCTGCCAATCCTCTCATCTCCTCTTTCCTTTATAACAGCAATAGTAGTCGGTAGCTAGGTCGGCTTCATGCGTGTATCACAATCCGACCAAGAGTCGGATTTCATTCCGGCACACCCTGTTTTACGCAGCAAAATAAAACCCGCTGATTTTGATCTGATTTTGAGACAACTGATCAACCCATTCGAGCGATTTAACTTCTTGGACAGGGTAAACACCCTCTTATCTGGATTTTGGACGGTCTGGATCATTGATCCGATCACGTCCTTGATCACAGGATGGCCAACCGTGGCCAGTTTTCATGGACGCGTGTCCTTGCGTAAACAGGGTACGCTGTGAGGATCGGTGGGCCCCACAATGATGTTTTTGATGAAATCCGACCCGTCCATTGAATTCCTGGCGAGAAACTAGTCAGGAATGTATGGTTTTGGAGTGACTTGGTACAGCCCACTTGATCTTTTATTCCACTGTCCATCCTACTTTCAACGGTCAGGATATTCCAATAGCTTGCATGGTGGAGAAACGAGACCTAGGTGAGGGTAATACCCCCTCCTTCGACACCTTGAATGGTCCAGATTCATGATCTGAATGATGAGAGGGCCCCACTGAATAAAATCGGCGGACGCTGGTGCGTCCGCTATTTCTGCGCAAGGAAGAAAGACGGGTCAGCCCGTCTTTGACCGGGCTGACCATCAGGTGTGCGTCGAGTGCATGTACGCACCATGCACACTTAAGTGCATGTGGGGTCCACTATGATGTATACACAAAATCCACTCCGATCATTCATTTTTTCAGCTTATTTCAGGTGTTGAGTTTAAAATTGAAGCATATCCAGATATCAGGTGGGCCCCAACTCGTTAATTTATGGCCTGATCTGTCCGTTGGGCCACTTCATAGGGACCTGATCTCTCAAATTCGGCATGTACGGTTAGTTTATGATGCTCAGGCTACGTATGGAGTTTCGAGTTGAATGGATGGTGGGAACCTTATGATCTTGCATTTTAGACGTCTTTCAGGCCGCTTGAGCTTCAATTTCATGATTTTCTCGGATCTCTGATATGCACATCCGTCGATCTTGGTCCCCTGGGGTCCGTCCCATACTTTTGTGAAATCTGAGCATTAAATCTCAGCTTTTAGCATCTTTTTTCAGTTCACGCTTGCAAATGTACCTTGCATCACAAACATGATTAAAATAGGGCATTAAATGGTATCATGTTCGTAAATGCAGGCAGTAATTGGGGTCTGATATGCAATATTTGACCCTCAACATCAAGAAGATTTTCTTTTGAATATTCTGCCATCTTTTGGTCATGCACAAGTCCTTCAAAAATTTGGCATATGAAGGTATTTGTTTTATAGCATCAAGTAGAGGAATGTTGACCTTCACTTGTTTCAACACCTCTAGAATATCCTGAGAGTTAGAGAGAGATTTTGGTGCAATCAACTGTTGGGGGAATGGAACAATCGGTTTCCCTTGAGGTTTCGGTTCTAATTCATGTGGAGCAATACTAGGACTATCATCGTTATCCTCTTCTTGATCCTTAGACTTTTCAGCCTTAACCGGAATGGTTTTGTCAATGATCTTCCCACTCCTAAGAGTGGTAATGGATTTAGATTGTTTCATCTGATTTGAAGAGCTAGGGTCACTTATTTCATATTGCGGTTTGGGATTGGGGAGAGGTTGAGCAGGAAGCATCCCCTTTCCTACAATTGCTAATTATGACTCCATTATTTGAACAGATGACATAAGTGTTCTAATTGCTGATCTGATTTCCTGGATTGCTTGTGTCTATTATGATTACGTAGCTCTTGGTCTTGAATGTGTTTTAGAACCGGATCCTCTTGAGGTTTCACTTGATTTGGGATTTGATTAAAGAAACCTTGAGGAGTAGTAGTTTGTTCATTCCTCCAACTGAAGTTTGTATGATTTCTCCAGTTAAGATTGTATATGTTAGAGGTGGGTCCATTAAAAGGCCTTTGGTAATTATTTACAGCATTGGATTGCTCAGTCAGTATCTCTTGAAAGGAAGATATGATTGGACAATTTTCAGTTGTGTGACTGTTATAACCACAAATACCGCAAACAACTTCCTTACCCTTGTCCTTCCTTGATTTCATAGCCTTGAATTTCTTTATGAGATTAGCCACTTTAGAATTGAGATCATCATCCTCTTTTAGAAGGTATACTCCGCCCATTTCCTTTGATTGAGTGGGCCTAGAAGTGGTATTTGATTTTGGGTATGTGTCTCATGCTTAAGTGTTTTCAGCGAGTCTATCCAAGTAATCCCACACATCATCGACATTTTTATTCATGAATTCTCCGTTGCACATTGTCTCGACCAATTGGCACATGGAAGATGTTAGTCCATCATAGAAAAAGTGTGTAATGCACCACGTTTTAAATTCGTGTTATGGGCATGAGCTGACAAGATCCTTGAACCGCTCCCAACATTGGAAGAATGTTTCATCCTCCTTTTGGGCGAAGTTCATGATTGACTTTTTAAAGGTGTTCATTTTGTGATATGAAAAAAATTTCTTTATGAACTCTCTTGTCATGTCATTCCATGTGCCAATAGATCGGGGACGTAGTGAATGTAACCACGTCTTAGCTTTCTCTTTCAATGAAAAGGGAAAGAGTTTCAACCTGACCATGTCCTTAGATACGTTAGGAAAGTATAAAGTGGCTATGATTTCATCAAACTCTTTCAAGTGTAGATACGAATTTTCAGATTTAAGCCCATGAAACTTTGGAAGGAGTTGGATCACCCCTAGCTTGATATTCATGTGTCCTTTATTTTCTGAAAAAACCATGCATGAGGACATACTCACCCCCTCCTGTTGTAAATAATCTCGTAAAGTATGAGCGGGGGTGCTTGATGCACCTCATTCTCATCCTGGATGTCCTCCACCCTAGGTTGGGATAGAAGAGGTTGATTTGCGGCCATAACCTCAGTTAACTCTGAGGATCTCAAGTGGTGTCTAATCCTGCGATGGATAGATAACCCCTCAACCACTTGGGCATGAAACACTCGTAGCCCTCAATTCAAATTCTAAACCTAAACCTAAGAGAAAGGAAGAAATACAAATCTAGAAAATAAGAGAAAAGAGTTGGAAGGAAGTTATCAAAATAGAAGTCCTAAATTAAGAACCTGGAAAACAAAGTAAACCAAGTTAGTTTCTACAGATAGAAAGTCTAGAAATAGCAGGAGATCCTAAAATAAAAAGTAAAAGTAAACTAGTTTCTAAAAAAGGAAAAATTTCTAAAAAGGAAAATAGAAAGTTTCTAAAAAAAAATTAGGAAAATTCTAAACCTAAAATAGAAAGAAAGTTAGTTTCTAAATTAGAAGAAATCCTAAAATTAGAAAGTTTCTAAAGATAAAACCTAATCTAAAATAGAAAACAAAAGGACTAAAAAATTAGAAAGAGATTACCAATTTAGAATGTGTATGTTAAGGTCCTACAAAATAGGAAAATTAGTTTCTATAAATCAAAATAGAAAAACCTAAATCTAGAAAATCTCTAATCTTAACCTAATTCTAAAACTAGTCAATTTCAGAAAACGTAACCGTCAATCCCCAGCAACGGCGCCAAAAACTTGTTCACACCCCAAGTATAGGGTTGTGATGTAGTAATAAACTCGGTAAGACTGAGGTCAAATCCATAGGGATGAACCTTGTACGTAATCTAAAAATAACCAGAACTAGAACTAGAATAAGATGAAATCTAAATCAAGTGAATATGAGGGTATAATGGTGAAATAGGAAACTAAAATTTGGAGAAATCAAAGGTAGGAAACTAGGGATTCAGAGGATCCACTTGTAGAGATCAAGGAGATCTACACTTGATTCATGAACTCAACTGGACTTCGAGTCCTATCTTCATCCAATTGGAAGATATATCACTAAAGCACAATCCGAACTTCCTTTGATCTAGTTTTCAAAGAGATGAAAGGTATGCGAATTAGAGTTGATTCCATCACAAAACCATGCCCATGAGATAAAGCAAACAACAAAATTTTAACCAATCCACATCCAATCTAAGGAATTTATGAACATTAGGAAGGGTTCCGTCATCCAACCATGCCCAGGAGACGATGGTGAAAAACAGGGTTCCCAAATTCACAAACCCTATAATGCTAAGAACATGCTCAAAGCTATAGCAGATCCATTGTAATTTAAGTCACAATAAACCATTAAAAACTGAAAGCATTCCTATTAATCAAACAAGAATAAAAAGTGAGTTCAATTAAAACATGAATCAAAGTATATAATCATTCCCATCACGCCATAAGCTTCACCTCTTAGCCCTAGCTAAGAGGTTTAGCTAGACATGATCTAGCTAAAGATCTCTAAACAAATCAAAGGAAAAGAGGAAAGAAAACAAAGAAAAGGAAAAAACTAAGACTAGCCCTCTCTCTCTCTCTCTCTCCTTTGTGCATGGTCTAGCCAAGATCTGATGATCCCATCCACTTCTTTCTCTCTCCTTCTTATAGGCAGCAAAGTCGGTGGACGATGAGGAGAGCTGGAGTCGGCTGCTGTGTGTAGATGTAGTGGAGAATTACGCAGCCAGTTGCGTTTACGCAGCAACGTGCGTAGCCGGTCCCTGTTTCTGCAGCCAAGAAAATGGGAAAAACTTCCCCACTTTCCTTCCTTTCTTTCCAAAGAAATAACGTCCCCTGGAATGTTTCGGGGTGACCTACATGATGGACGGTTGAGATCAGCCATCTGATCACCGCCAAGATCACGCAACGTTCGCAAAAGATAGGCAGAGACCGGACTTGAAAACAGGGCGTGCGCACTCTCCCTTACACTATGACGTTGGTGGGGCCCATGATTGATGTCAGCGGTGAAATCCAGTCCGTCCATTGGATTCACCTCGAAAAACCATTCAGACATGCACTACCAAAAAATCGAGCAATGGCTATGGAGGTTGAAAGCTTTTAACTACGGATTTAATCCGTAGCAATATAGCTACAAATTTAATCCGTAGCTATAGCCTAAGTGCTCTGTAGCTAAAGTGTACCTCCCCACCTAAAACATATTAAATATAGATAGTGCTTAAGGGGATCCATGAGGTCCATTGGAATATATGTGTTTGATCTAAGCCGTCCAAAAATTCTGATATATAATTTTAGTGCATGAGACCAAAAATTATGTAGATGAAATGTCTAAGTGGACCACACCATAAGAAATAATATAAATTAAATTTCTACTGTTAATATGTTGTGTGGTCTCCTTACAGATTTGATCTAACTCATTTTTTTTATTAGCACTTAAAATAATAATTTAAAATTAATGGACGTAGTGAATATATGAAATACATCATAGTGGGCCCCACGGTCCTAAAACCATAAAATGTCCAGGGAGCCGTCCGTCACGCGCCCCTCCAAAACCCCAAACCCCTCCAAAAACAAAAACCCCCGTCCGCCATTTTCTCCTGCTCGCTGATGAACCCATCTCTCCATCTCTCTCTCTCTCTCTCACACTCAATCTCTCTATTTCCCTTGCCCTCTCTCAATCTCCCGATCTCCCTCACCCTCTCTCCCTGTCTCAAGGCCGCATTCCCCTCTCTGTTTTCAAAAACCTTTTCGCTACAAGATGGAGAAGAAGAAGGAGAAGGAGAAGAAGACATAGCACATACGGTTAGTTTCTTTCTTTCTCCCTCTTTATCTCTTTCTGAAATCTTTCAATCCTTCAATCCGCATTCCCCTCTCTTTGTTTTTGAAATCTAAGGGCCCATTTGACCGGTCAGATTGGAAGGAATTGAATGTTATTGGAAGGGATTGGAAGTTAAATCCTGGGATTGGCCGGGCTTGCCAAACAGAGTCGGTGATCTAATCCTAATCCCTGAGACGTGTTTGGCTTGAGGGATTGGAAGGGATGGGAAGGTTTAATCCCGGTATTGGCCGAGAGTGCCAAACAGACTGGTTATAGCAATCTTATGTATCTGAAGACAATCCACTGACAACACCATCAATACCTAGAAATCCAGGCCATCCACCCTAATGCCATTCAATCCCTTTCAATCCACACGGCCAAACAGGCCCTAAAAATGCTTTGTGGGCTCCACCATAATATGTGTATGCAGGCTATTCATTTTTTTCAGCTCACTTTAGGGCCAAATCTCAAGTGGACCACACCATAGGAAACTGTGGTGATTGAACGCCCACCATTAGGGCCTGTTTGGCTGGGCAGATTGGATGGAATTGGATAGTATTAGAGTGGATTGCACAGATTTCAAGGTAATGATAGCTGTGTCAGTGGATTGCTGCAAGATATATGGGATTGCTATATCCCGGGATTGCTATTTCCAGTCTGTTTAGGACACTCGACCAATCCCGAGATTAAACCTTCCAATCCCTTTTAATCCATTGAACCAAGCACGTCCCAAGCAATTTTAAAGGGATTAGGGTGGATAGGATGGGATTTAAAGGTAATGATGGTGATGTCAGTGGATTGTCTTAAGATCCTGAAAGGAATTCCAGAATTTTTTTTTTTTTTGGGTTTGTCAGATTGTGACATCAATTTGAATTTCTATGTTTTTTTTTTCAATGTCTTTTATGTTACCGGCACAGGCATTCATATACATTGAAAAATATGATTGAAGTGCTAGACTAGCATGTGCATTTACATCATTTTTTAAATGTTGGTGACTCATCCATCACACGTGTCATAAAACATGTTAATCCACTGCATTGCATTCATCAGGAATCAAGCAGTGGTATGGAGCTACTGAGATGCATCTGACTTTATTGCACACTGCTGCAATGTTTGGTCATAGTGTTTGCAAACATCAACTAACTTTCATTTAGCATATATATATATATATATATATATATATATATAATCTTGAAGGGAATTCCAGAAAATTTGTTAGTTTGTCAGTTTGCGAGATCAATTTGAATGTCTTTTAATTTGGTGTAATGTTTGTTATGTTACTAGAACAAGCATTCATATACATTCAGAAATGTGATTGAAGAGCTAGACTAAGTCACTAAGATGTGCATTTCCACCATTTCTTAAATGGTGGTGGCTCATCCACCACACATGTGCCATAACACATGTTAATTCACCTCACTGCATTTGTCAAGTATCAAGTAGTGGCATGAAGCTACTAGGATGTGCATTTCCACCATTTCTTAAAAAGTTTGAAGTATCCAATCTAAGATTTACTTATTTATTTTGGGTTTCCACTAACCACAACGAGTCCCTCATATAAATGGTTTGGATCATTGAAACTTGAACCTGGATCCAACAGTCCTTTAAACTACAGATGTAAGTTGAATGGGTACCATTAACAAGTGTCTTTAAGCCATTCATTCTTTCCACATGAGGTCGCCAACTTGATTGGATTGAGCCATTCATCACTGGCCCAGCTTGATCTGGACACCAAGCATAGATTTCAAGCATGGGCCGGGCCCTTGGTCAGATTCTATAGGCCCTAGGCATGGCCCCATAGGGTCAAGCCATCAGCCCATTGCCACCCTCAGATAGCTGGTAGGAAAATCTTTCACAAAAGATCTCCTTCCTAGAAAATGGTCCTCCAGTCCACCCCTCAAAGAGATCCACTAGGGCTTCTTGTAACCTCAATTCAATTCCAAATAATGCTTGAAATTGGTTCCAAACCTCAATCCACACATGAAAATGGGCAAAAAGATGATCAACGGTGAGTTATGATTTGATGATGGTAGCCATTACCATGAACATAAGACAATGTTCACTGCCATCATCCTGTATTCTCCTGAAGTGACTAGGAAGGATAGTGATGTTGCTGATAGGCAGAGGCAAAAATGGTAGCTGGAAAAGATTAGTTTACTCATCATGATAAGAGATGAGCGTATGGGGTCATAGTATGGCCAGGGAAAGTCCTCTTTGTTTTATTTGTTAGCAGTGAGGGGCATATTGTTGTAATCTATTTTCTCCCTCGCTTTGTTTTTTCTTCTTTTTCACTTAAAAATTCTGGATTAAAAAAAAGGATTCATCAATTCTGTAATCTGTAACTGACAAATAATTTCTTGATTTACAATGATGATGCATTTGCGAATGGCCTCTTGTTAATCCCAATCTAGCAATAACTAGAGGGATTTATTAACTTACATCCAATTCAACATGTTTAGTAAATTCACAACAAATGGCTGCAAGCACTTGTTGTTTGCTGTTGCAAAAATGTACTTTCTATTTTAGCTTATTTGGTATTTCGGTCTTTATATATATATATATATATATATATATATATATATATATATATTCCCAATTCTCGAATTTACAAGAATTCCATACAAAGACGAGCTTCTCCATGCTCTCAATTGGTTTTCTCGTCTTTTCTAGCGGATGTTCTTCTTCCATGATGGCCATCAAGGAAGCTGGTTTCTATCTACCAACAGGAAGGTTTCTCCCAAGAAAACCTTATTGCAGTGTGTTTTAAGAAGCTAACTGAAAAAGATGAATTTGGATGCCTTACCTTCTTTCCTATGGAGAAAAAAAAAGAAAAAAGAAGAAGAAACATTCGACAACTAGAAAGAGGGCTTCCCCAAATGCAAGTGTCCACCATGGCTCTATTGGTCATTTTTTATTTTATCAGGTACCATTAATTACTAGTTGGCAGCTAAAGTTGTATTACCTGGGCATTTGAAACCCACTCTCTTTGTTCGTCCAATGAGTTAGGTAGGTAGTCATGGACCAGACATTTGACATTGTTAAAACTCAAATCATACCTTCATTGAAACCAAGCCCTGACATTATTAATACTCAAATCATACCTTCGTTGAAACATAACACATTTGTTTTGGGACTTGTGTCAACTAGGAGTGTGGTTGAACGTGGTATCCACTTGTGAAGTTGCTAAAGATCATGTGAAGAGTATGAGTATGCATGAAAAAACAATAATCTTAGACATACTAGGTATTTAAAAAATATATATATTTATAGGTGTGAATACTCATGCTTATTCAATAAAGATTTTATAAGTACTTGATATAGTAGAATTGCATGCGAGACTTTTCATATATGCAAGTGGTTTAAGATTTTACTTATAAATTACATTATTAATTTATTAAAAAATTATAATGATTGCAAACTCCTTAATACATTGTATTTGGTATATAATATCTGTTTGGGTCTAATCATCTGATAACACTTCCTTCATTTCCAACTTTGAGGAGGATGGTGCATTAGGCTAATTTCTAACTTTAATTTTTGGTAAGGTGCAGGTTGAAAATGGACCCCTTGGTTAATCGAGATTCGACTGTAATGAATAGGGAGTAGATGACACTAAGTTTCCCAGACCCACGTTTTATTTCTGGAATAAGAAGTTTTTCAAAATTTGCACAAGAAAACCTTCCTGGTAGAGAATCCGTTCCTTGTCCATGCACCACTTGCAAATGTGCACGTTTTCCGGTTTCTTATGATGATATGGAAATACATCTAATGAAAAATGGATTCGACCCAAGCTATACGGTTTGGAACATGCATGGGGAGCATGTATCACCTAAGTGTACTGTACGTGAATCAAGTTCGTAATAATACCATAGTGTCCCAAACTTAAATGAGGTTCACAACGTGAACGTTCAAGAACTTGGTAGTAATAACCTAGATGAAGTTGTACAGGATGAGCTGAATGTGACCCTTGTAGTTGAAGGTGTCTTTGGAGAAAATGAAACCAATGATTTTGAAGTAAATCTAGGAGACGCAATGACTGAGCTATACCCTGGGGCCCAAGATTTCACCGTGCTGACTTTCATTGTACAGCTTTTCAAATTAAAGGTGAATCATGGATGGAGTGAAAAAAGCTTTATAGAGCTCCTTCGACTACTAAAGAAGGTGTTACCTTCTGGTAACAAGGCCCCAACTAATACCTACCAAGTGAAGAAGATCATTACAAAGTTGGGTCTTGATTATGTGAAAATCCATACTTGTCCAAATGACTGCATCTTATACCGGAGAGAGAACGAGATGAAAACCATTTGTCCAAATTGTAAAACTTCTAAGTACAAGACTGAAATGGATTCTGAGAGAAAACAATCTCAAATACCTAGGAAGGTGTTAAGGTATTTTCCATTACACCGAGGCTATAAAGAATGTTCAGTGTGCCATGGTTGGTGAAAGAAATGTCTTGGCACTCAACCAGGAAATTTCAACATGAAAAGATGGAGCATCCGACTGATTCTATTGCATGGAAGAATCTTGATGACAAGTATATAGATTTTTTAGCTGAGCCTCACAATGTTCGATTGGGTTTGGCTACAGATGGGTTTAACCCATTCGGCGCTTTCAGTATGTCGCATAGTTCATGCCCCATTATGTGTGTGACGTACAACCTTCCACCGAAACTTTGTATGAAACCTCGGTTTACTATGTTGACTTTGCTCATTGAGGGACCGCGACAACCAAGAAAGGATATTGACGTTTATTTACAGCCATTGATTAATGAACTGTAAAAGTTATGGCGAGAAGGGGTCACGATGTTCGATGCATACCATGAAAACAAATTCAATATGCGTGTCGTTCTACTTTGGACAATCTATGACTTTCCAGCATATGGTAATATTTCTGGTTGTAGGACAAATGGTAAGTATGGTTGTCCTATATGTGGTCCCAACACAGATTCTTTGCGACTCAAATATGGAAAAAAACACGTTTATATGGGCCACAGACGATGGTTGCCAATGTCGGAACAGGCTAGGAAGGACACAAGTTATAACGCCCTGAAAATCGGAGGTCGAGCATAAACTCAACTCCCGAGTTCCAACGCATCACTTATGTAACAAAATGAATGATGATTGAATGTTGTCTGTATTAGTGTAATGAACATGAGTGAGATTAAGCCAAAACAAGATATCATACTCCAGAGACAGTTAAATTGTAAGCGGAAGACTGTGATAGATATACAAATATATAAACTATAGTAAGTCTCCAGAATGTGATAAGGTTACTAGGTTAATGAATTATAAGTATAATTTCAAAATATACTAAGTTGTGGAAGTATAATGTCCTCTATCCCAAATATCATAGCCTCATCAATGCAATTCCAGGTCTTCATAGACCTGTCAGAGAGTTACATGTAGGAGAACTCCTCAACATCATAATAGTAGTCTGGCTCTGCTTCATAAGCATCACCATCACCTGCAGCTAAGACAATTTGGTTGGTGTTGCAAGCACCGTCCTGTAATGTGGGAGTGAGTAGCTAACTCAGTGGAACAATAAAGCATAGGTTAACATGTTATCAATGCAGTCAAGCAGTAATGATAAAGCAGTATAATCAAACACTCCTAACTACTCTTATTAATGCAAGTATGAATGCAGTCATGATGGATGCCCTCACCGACATACTCCCTCATGCGACACCATCTTACGTTCGTGGCATGCTTGCATTCCTCAGTGCTCCACATCTTCCAGGCACATGCAATGCATGATGAGCATGATTACCAAGTTGTTATTAGTCCATTTCAAACAGCAGGATTGGGAAACTGAGGTACCTCCCTTGTATCATTCCCAAACATGATCCATTCTAGGGTCGTCAGTCCTAGTTAATCTCATACGATATTGTGTTTCTAGGTCACTGCAGAGGTTGCCAGGGCTGTTACGCACAAAGGTTACACCACTCCCCCATCACCTCTTTAACGATTCATCACTATACAGAAACAGGCCTAGTTCATACTCTATATATCGCGGCAAAACTCTAAGGCTCACCGCAAAATCAGAGTATGCTCGAGGTCACTACAAAGGGCTGTCAGGGCTGTTACGTACAAAGGTTACACCACTCCCCCATCACCTTATTAATGTAGGCCGACAGCACGAATATAGTGTCCCATATCACCATAATCGGCTCACGAGTCTAGTTGTTCACTGGTCACTACGGGGAGGCACGTGACCCCAACGTAGGTCGACAGCTCGAGCATGGTGTCCCATACCACCATGCCCATCTCATGAGTCTTAGCGGATCGAGGTACCATGGTTAAGGGGATTCCACTGGTAAGTTTGGTACCCTAGGTTCGAGCAGTAACAATCAAACATGGTGAACATACATTAGACATATTGGGTTACTTGACGAGCCTGACTAGCTCGAGCGCACAATCAACTGAACGACATGAAGTGCATAAGCATTTCGCGTGGCCTAACCACTGTCGCCAACTAAAGTACGACTCGGGTTCGTCAAACACATCCTACATGGCGAAAAGAATCTCAACCACGAACTCAAGTCTGGTACCGATTGTCTGGACTATAAACATAGTCCCAATTGCAATTAATCCATATTCAAAGCATGTAGAGTAAAGCGTAATGAACAAAGTAATTCAAGCATGCTAACAAACATGTCATAAGCATGTATAAAGAATGTTATAAAGTATGTCATAAAGCCCCATATAAACAAGAATACAAACACATATATTTCATAAATAAGCGGTTTAAGTAAATAACCTCATGGAGGAAATCATACATGTCTCTAAGGTAGTTGAGAATCCCATCTCAACACCTACCTAAGGCATCATCATCCAAACACTTACTCACACAAGTATTTTCACAAACACTTAGCATACACTATTTCAACATACTTAGTGTATGTTAGCAAAACATTTATTAGGGTGAGTCCTTTCGTCAAACAAGTATTTTATGCACATATGATATATTGATACAGCAAATAATCATGTCAAACACACTTTCAAAATATATACGTATACGGTACTTTCTACAATACACTATTTCTACATACATAGTGTATATTAGCATAACATGTATTAGGGCGAATCCTTTCGCCAAATAGGTATTTTATCCATTTATCATATATTCATACAACAAATAATCATGTCAAACACATTTCCAAAATATATACGTATACGGTATTTTCTACGAATGCCTAGAATATGTAAAATTCCATATTCTACGTCTTTAATCGAAACAGAAAACAGAAAGCACTTTGTACATGTGTAATTGCATGCAGATCATGAATCTATCATTATCTGACATTGAAAGCGTTGAAAACCATAACCTATATACCTAAAGTCTTCACCTTTTGTCGTAGAATCGTAACGGAGTCGATGAATTTGCTAAGCTTTCACCTACGATGATTTGACAACCTATAGGATGCTTTAGGTTAGTTATTTCATATCATGCAACTATTAACACCCCAAATTAGATTAGGGTTAGGGTTTCTTACCTAGAAACGGAGATGGAATCGCTGAAAAAGTGATTAGAATGGAGTGGTGGAGCTGATAGAGTGGCAGGGTAAAGTAGCAGGGAGATTCTCCCACATCTCCCACACTTTCTCTCTCTTTTCTCTCCTCTCTAGGGTTTCTCCCAAATTCGTATGGCTGTGAGAGAGAGGGTTCTAAGGTCCTTATATAGCCTAAAAACTCTCAGAAATAGACTTGTGGACAAGGTATACTTAGGTTATAACCAAAGTGAGCATTTTTCAGCTCAACGGAGGACTTCTGGCGGCCCCCCTTGAGCTAAAGGCCAGACTTAAGCTCACAAACTCTAGATCTAGGTTCAGCTGAGGTTTCGTTCCAGTCGGGTTTCCAGATTGCACGTGGCAGACCAGTTTCGATTCAACGGTCAGTAGATCTCGATCGGAGATTCCGAGTACATGGATATGTTTGGGGAAATATCCCTGATCCGAGGGTGTATTTGGGTCAGATTCTGACATTCAGGTTGCTTAATACTGACCCGCAAGTAACAAGTCTCAGATTACTATTTGAGATATTTATTTTGTAAAGAAAACAAGTGTTCTCACCCTCTCACGCTCCGGACTCAAGCGAACAGCCGTGGGACACTGTCTGGATTTGATTTCTGAGATGGTTGTCAAGCCCAGCGTAGCGGTCCTAATTCCTTAACTTGGTGTTTATCGGACTTCCGACGTGTGGTCCAGATTTGATATGGAGTTTCAATGTGCTCCCGAGAGCAACTGGGTAATAAGATTGATCCAGATTTTAGGGTAACCTAGCGTCACTGATTCTATAAGTTTTGGGTCTTACAGATCGTATTAAAAGTGGATCAAGCAGATTTCATGGCTAATCTAGTTTAGCACTTTGTTAACTTTGTCACATTTCTAAAGGATTTAGTCCTATAAGATTTCTGTCTGAGGTGGTACTTAGTCCTTTGTAGTTTGTATATAGAGTGATCCAAGTTATACTACTTAGCTAGTTTAAGATAGTGTATAGGGTGAAAGTACTTAGGAAAAATTGAAAGATCAAGGTGGTGAAGGGTGGGATTTGTGAAGGAAATGGGTTCAAATGCGGTTGTAGACTTTGTGATTGAGTTCTGACAGGTTCATAAGGTGTTAGGATCGACCTATTGCCTAAGGACGTCTAATTTCAGGTTGGCAAAAATCCGGGATGTTACAATCTACCCCCTTTAAAATAAAATTTCGTCCCCGAAATTGCATAAGGGTAATAAGGAAAGATTTCTATTATTTTATTTGCCTAAGACTTATTGATTTCAAGTTTCTACACGTAGTAGGGTATACACTAGCTTGGTTCATTTTAGTCTACCCCCCTTAAAACTTATTTCTTTATCCATTTCTCACACCCTGATGGTTTCCTACAATTTATTTCTTTACCTATTTGGAGTCTTGACGACAATCCCCAATTATTTAGAGTAAGATAGCTGTTTTCATTGTTTGACCAACACGGAGAGACGGTTATAGTGGGCTTGATCCCAATACATCGATCATCTACCGGGCCAAAGTAGAAAGCTCATCGTATCCCTTCCGAATCCTGGTGGATCCTGGTCTTCTGCTCGGCCAAGCAGTGAATCCGTTAGTAGTCACCCAGGATTGAGAATTGGGTCAAGCCGCGAATGCTTCGCAGTTTATTTTTTCAGTATCTCTGTAGACCGATCACTCTAAAAACGTAAGGAATCTCCATCATTGAAAGGCTCAATTATCCTATTTCTTGGGTTGCCCATTGGTCTAAGAGAGTCCTTGTTATTATCTATGTCCAAGGAAATGATGAATCAAATCTTACTAGATCATCCTAAAACGGTTTCTCATAGTAGAACTTGCTAGGGCTTCTATAATGTTCGTATTCAACGAGCACAGTTTCGATCCTGGGCTAGTGGGGTAGGGTCTACCAAGCTTTCGCTGCGCCACCCAGATCAAAGAGGTGTATTAATTTGACCTAACTATATCTATCGGTCTCTGGCATTATCTAATGTAACCGGTAGTCTAGTCTTAATTTAGGAGTAGTCCAAAGTCTATGCTTATACACTAGATGATCTTATACCCATTCTAATATAAGAAATTATTTTATCGCTTAGGGTCAAACGTTGTCTAATTGGAATTGAGTTGTACGGACTTAAATTCAACTACTCTCGAGCACTTCACACATGCTCATACCAGCTAAGAGGGTTCTAAGGTTCACATTATTAATTTGTTGGATTTCCTATACGGTCATGTCTGTTGAAATCTAGGAGCACTGCTCTAGGTCCAAAACTCTAGGGCCTATTGTATTAAATGAGACTGCATTGCTAATCCCACTTCGGGATTGGGAATGGCATGTTTGGTAGGAGGGTGGGTGGGGATTAATTTTTTAGGCTTTGAAAAATAAGCCTGGTGTTAGAAAGTGTGGGATGGGATTTTCAAATCCCATGATGATGAATTTCTAAGTGGAATTTGAAAGGAAAATATGGGATTTACGTTTTACTGCATACATTTCAAACATAGTATTAGAAACTATAGGATACACCCAATCTAGGGACCATACTTTACACATACATTTATTGTTACCTTTACAATTCTATCCACCTTAAACTCACCTAATGCAATTTGGATGAACAGGCCCTAAACATCCTCAAACATCTAAAACATTCTACCAACTACTACACCTATCAACATGAAAACATAACCACCCTAAGACAGTAGCCCATGCAAACTACAAGACAACATATGAATAGTTAGACATCTGAGAAGATGGCCGTACCAAGCTCGGATAGAGCCATGGAAAATGAGGATAAGGGAAAACGGGGGCTGGAGTTTTTGGTTCTCCACAGACTTGAGCCTCAACAGGGATTGTAAAGACCCAAAGGACAGGGTTTGAAGAAGGAAAGGGAAGAAAATGGATGGGTTAGAGAGCTTACACAATTTGAACTTCAAATGGGGGGGGGGGGGGTGTATGAACTCAAATGAGAGAACGGAAAGGGTAGAGGGTAGGTGTTGCTGTGAACAATGGATATGGGTGGGTTGTGCCTGAAATGAGGGATTGGGCGATTGGGAGAGAGGTTTGAGAGAGAAAACAACAACCGTAAAGAGAAAAGGGGGCTTGGAGGGGCGTTTGAGAGAGAGAGGGGAAAAACGACGTGAAATAGGGGTCCCCCCACAATTTCGCACGCATCACATAAGCCCAGGGGTCGGGTCGACCATGACCAGAACCGGCCCAACCCGACCGGCCCAACCTGACTGCGGTTGACCGCGGTGGCCACGGTTCTGCCATGGTCCACCAGACCAACCGCAGTGCCGCCGTGATAGGGTGGTGTTTACCACCCTCCCAAGGTGCCAAATGCACCCTGGTTCCACTTGGTTCCCCCCCGGATTGACGCGTGTGGCCCCCGACTCTGTTTCGAGTCGTTTCGGGTCAAATTGGACGTATCTTGCAATCTGGAATGAGTTATCTGACATAAAATATATGATTTTGGGGTAGAACGAGCTAACGAAGTCAACCAACCCAGCTACACCAGGTTGTGTAGCCCAAAATTATGAAAAAAACCCTATATCGATGGTCGTTTCCCTGTTTCAATTTCGTTTTTACTATAAATAGTAGTTTTAGTTTGATTACTCTTCATCCGTTGGGCTTTAGGATTTGCGTCCAATGTGAAAAGAACTTAGAATAATTAGGAGAATGGTTTGGTGAAGCCAAATAGGACATTTACTATTATCAGCCGAAAACCTTGCGCACTAGTAGACATCACGACCTTATAGTAAGTCGCGAATTCTAGGAGTTTTAGTTGTAGTTTGTTTCTGATTTCTTTCCCATTACTTGGTATCCCTATTTAAAGGGTTGTGAACTCATTTTTTTTTATATCATTCATTAATCAATTTCAAATTTAGTAGAATTTATTTCTATTTTCTGCTTTCTTTTCTCGTAGATTTGAGAAGTCTTTGTGAGGAGTCCAGAGAAGCTCTGAGGATTCGGAGTAGTTATCCTCATCACGTTTATCCCATATTCTACTGATTTTCAACGGTTGGGATGAGGTGGATTGTGATCTAGACCTGTCGTTTGATGGTCTAGAAGTGTTCTGGGATCATTTCATGTAATCATCGAGGCCTACGGGTCCAATATCTACACTTGATCTCATCCAAATGTGCTATTTGGAGAAATTGGAGAACCTAAGTCTGTTTCTACATCTCGTCGCTCCCTCCTAAGTCAGAGTGCGGCAGTGTGTGTCGTGTGACCATAACCCAGGTCCGGTTTAATCCAAATCATGCTCTGATACTATCTTGTAACGCCCTGAAAATTGGGGGTCGAGCATAAACACAACTCCCTAGTTCCAATGCATCACTTATGCAACAAAATGAATGATGATTGCATGTTGTCTGTATTAGTGTAATGAACATGAGTGAGATTAAGCCAAAATAGGATATCATACTCCAGAGACAGTTAAATTGTAAGCGAAAGACTGTGATAGATATAAAAATATAGAAACTATAGTAAGTCTCCAGAATATGATAAGGTTACCAGGTTAATGAATTACAAGTATAATTTCAAAATATACCAAGTTGTGGAAGCGTAATGTCTCTATCCCAAATACCATAGCCCCGTCAATGCAATTCCAAGTCTTCATAGACCTGTCAAAGAGTTACATGTAGGAGAACTCCTCCTCAACATCATAATAGTAGTCCGGCTCTGCTTCATAATCATCGCCATCACCTACAGCTAAGACAATCTGGTTGGTGTTGCAAGCACCATCCCGTAACGTGGGAGTGAGTAGCTAACTCAGTGGAACAATAAAGCATAGGTAAACATGTTATCAATACAGTCAAGCAGTAATGATAAAGCAGTATAATCAAACACTCCTAACTACTCTTGTTAACGCAAGTATGATGCAGTCATAATGGATGCCCTCACCGACATACTCTCTCATGCGACACCATCTTACGTTCGCGGCATGCTTGCATTCCTCAGTGCTCCACATCTTCCAGGCACATGGAATGCATGATGAACATGATTACTAAGTTGTTATTAGTCCATTTCAAACAGCAGGATTGAGAAACTAAGGTACTTCCCTTGTATCATTCCCAAACATGATCCATTCCAGGGTCGTCAGTCCTAGTTAATCTCATACGATATTATGTTTCTAGGTCGCTGCAGAGGCTGCCAGGGTTGTTACGCACAAAGGTTACACCACTCCCCCATCACCTCTTTAACGATTCATCACTATACAGAAATAGGCCTAGTTCATACTCTATACATCACGGCAAAACTCTAAGGCTCACCGCAAAATCAGAGTATGCTCGAGGTCACTACAAAGGGCTGTCAGGGCTGTTACGCACAAAGGTTACACCACTCCCCCATCACCTTATCAATGTAGGCCGATAACATGAATATAGTGTCCCATACCACCATAATCTGCTCACGAGTCTAGTTGCTCAATGGTCACTATGGGGAGGCACGTGGCCCCAGCGTAGGCCGACAGCTCGACCACGGTGTCCCATACGACCATGCCTGGCTCATGAGTCTTAGCGGATCGAGGTACCATGGTTACTGGGATTCCACTGGTAAGTTTGGTACCTTAGGTTCAAGCAGTAACGATCAAACATGGTGAACATATATTAGACATATCGGGTTACTTGACGAGCCTGACTAGCTTGAGTGCACAATCAACTGGACGACATGAAGTACATAAGCACTTCGCGTGGCCAAACCACCGTCGCCAACTGAAGTACGACTCGGGTTCGTCAAACACATCCTACGTGGCGAAAAGAATCTCAACTATGAACTCAAGTCTGGTACCGATTGTCTGGACTGTAAACATAGTCCCAATCGCAATTAATCCATATTCAAAGCATGTGGAGTAAAGCATAATGAACAAAATAATTCAAGCATGCTAACAAACATGTCATAAGCATGTATAAAGCATGTTATAAAGCATGTCGTAAAGCCCCATATAAACAAGAATACAAACACATATATTTCACAAATAAGTGGTTTAAGTAAACAACCTCATGGAGGAAATCGTACATGTCTCTAAGGTAGTTGAGAATCCCATCTCAACACCTACCTAAGGCATCATCATCCAAACACTTACTCACACAAGCATTTTCACAAACACTTAGCATACACTATTTCAACATACTTAGTGTATGTTAGCAAAACATGTATTAGGGCGAGTCCTTTCGCCAAACAAGTATTTTACGCACATATGATATATTCATACAGCAAATAATCATGTCAAACACACTTCTAAAATATATACGTATACGGTACTTTCTACAATACACTATTTCTACAAACATAATGTATATTAGCATAACATGTATTAGGGCAAATCCTTTCGCCAAATAGGTATTTTATCCATATATCATATATTCATACAACAAATAATCATGTCAAACACATTTCCAAAATATATATGTATACGGTATTTTCTACGAATGCCTAGAATATGTAAAATTCCATATTCTACGTCTTTAATCGAAACAGAAAACAGAAAGCACTTTTTACATGTGTAATTGCATGCAGATCATGAATCTATCATTATCTGACATTGAAAGCATTGAAAACCATAACCTATACACCTAAAGTCCTCACCTTTTGTCGTAGAATCGTAACGAAGTCGATGGATTTGCTAAGCTTTCACCTACGATGATTTGGCAACCTATAGGATGCTTTAGGTTAGTTATTTCATAACATACAACTATTAACACCGCAAATCAGATTAGGGTTAGGGTTTCTTACCTAGAAACGGAGCTGGAATCGCCGGGAAAGCGATTAGAACGGAGTGGTGGAGCTGATAGAGTGGCAGGGTAAAGTAGCAGGGAGATTCTCCCACATCTCCCACACTTTCTCTCTCTTTTCTCTCTTCTCTCTCTAGGGTTTCTCTCAAATTCATATGACTGTGAGAGAGAGGGTTCTAAGGTCCTTATATAGCCTAAAAACTCTAAGAAATAGACTTGTGGACAAGGTATACTTAGGTTATAACCAAAGTGAGCATTTTTCAGCTCAACGGAGGACTTCTGGCAGCCCCCCTTGAGCCAAAGGCCAGACTTAAGCTCACAAACTCTAGATCTAGGTTCAGCTGAGGTTTCGTTCCAGTCGGGTTTCCAGATCGCACTTGGCGGACCAGTTTCGATTCAACGGTCAGTGGATCTCGATCGGAGATTTCGAGTAAATGGATTTGTTTGGGGAAATATCCCTGATCCGAGGGTGTATTTGGGTCAGATTCTGACGGTCAAGTTGCTTAATACTAACCCGCAAGTAACATGTCTCAGATTACTATTTGAGATATTTATTTTGTAAAGAAAATAAGTGTTCTCACCCTCTCATGCTCTGGACTCAAGCGAACAGCCGTGGGACACTGTCTGGATTTGATTTTCGAGATAGTTGTCAAGCCCAGCGTAGCGATCCTAATTCCTTAACTTGGTGTTTATCAGACTTCCGACGTGCGGTCCAGATCTGATATGGAGTTTCAATGTGCTCCCGAGAGTAACTGGGTAATGAGATTGATCCAGGATTTTAGGGTAACATAGCGTCACTGATTCTACAAGTTTTGTGTCTTGCAGATCGTATTAAAAGTGGATCAAGAGGATTTCATGGCTAATCTAGTTTAGTACTTTGTTAACTTTGTCACATTTCTAAAGGATTTAGTCCTATAAGATTTCTGTCTGAGGTGGTACTTAGTCCTTTATAGTTTGTATATAGAGTGATCCAAGTTATACTACTTAGCTAGTTTAAGATAGTGTCTAGGGTGAAAGTATTTAGGAAAAATTGAAAGATCAAGGTGGTGAAGGGTGGGATTTGTGAAGGAAATGGGTTTAAATGTGGTTGTAGACTTTGGGATTGAGTTCTAACAGGTTCATAAGGTGTTAGGATCGACCTATTGCCTAAGGACGTCTAATTTTAGGTTGGCAAAAATTCGGGATGTTACACAAGTGCTAGCACGTTCAACAAGGTGGAGATACGACGTCAATCGATCCGTCTGGATGGGATTGAGGTCAAAAGACAAACCGCAAACTTGAATATGCAGTGGGGGAAGACTAGGAAGAGTAATATAAGGGGTATTGATGGAGGCCAACAAGAGCTAGCGGATGATGTTGAATCACCGTGGTTCTTCAAATGGTTTATATTATTTGATCTGGAGTATTGGAAAGATATTCTCATGCGTCATAACATTGATGTCATGCATATTGAGAAAAATATATGTGAAATCCTTGTTGCCTTGATGTTGAACACGCCTGGCAAAACCAAGGATGATACTAATTATATATGTAAATTTCTTTTTCTCTTATATATTGGCGGTAATCAATGATGTGTATATATAACTGTTATTCTTTTTATGTAATTGTGTCAGCTTCTTCTTCATCTAGAAAGAGAGGCATTACTAGGGGATCTTTTTACTTGTGCAACCTGATAGGAAAAAAAGTCTTAAAGATGAATGAATTCAGGCAACCGAATGAGGGTTGTATCGATCACAGAGACTTCGCATCGCATGTCGGTGTCCTCACCCGTTCTCATATCCCGATCATATACCTGGACTTTCGCTAGGTGCCTTATGAACAAATTCATATGGTCACAGAAAAATTGTCTCAGTTTTATGAATTTGAGGGTCAAAGTTAGGATGCAAGTCTTGATTACGTTACAAAACGCATCAATGAAGCACGGAGGAATTACAAGAGAAGATTGACTGTAAAATATATTAAAAATAAGGATCCTATTGCTGTGAGAGATGGTCCTGCCCCCCAGGTATCCCTATGGAGGATTGGAGGGTCTTTGTGGATTAACGTACCACCGAGGAATTCAAGAGGGCAAGCGCAAGGAATAAAGTCAATTGGGCCAAGCTAAAAGGATCTGCGTGTCTTGGGAGGCACAACATGGCTGTTACTCGCCATAAGATGGTATGTATTTAAAATAGATATTATAGTTTAAAATCGAATTTAAATTTGAATTATTATTCATCTAAATCTATTAATGATATGTATTTGAATGATATGTAATGTGTTAAAGGCGATGGAGAAGAATCTTACCTCTGATGCCGAGATAAGTAGATGTGAAGTCTTCTTAAGAGCCCATACAAGAAAGGACAAAGTTGTCTAGTATCCGAACCTTGTTGTAAGTGCATCCCTCGTACCACTAACTAGTAACCTTATGAAAGCCTATGTATAACTTTGAATTATATTGCATTCATTTGTATTTTTTCACAGGAAAAACTAGATGAGCTCTATAGTAGCAATCTTGCTTCTAGGATGACCAGCATGGATGATGCCCTTACAGAGGTACTAATAAAATTTAAAAATTACTTAAGTTTTATGGTAATTATGAATATCCTAATAACTTGATTTACAATATTTTACAGTTGGTTGGTTCTGACAATAGAGGGCAAATGCGGGGTTTAGGTTGCTCAATAAGTAAGCTAGGACTGAAGAAGTTAGCCCCTGCTCATTCAAAGGTAGAGAATGTGATAAAAGAAAAAGAGAGCATAACTCAAGATTTATTTCAGGTGAAGAAAGAATTGGATGATATGACTGAAGATATGGTTGAGATGAAGAAAACATTGGTGGATATGCAGAAAGAGAGACAGTATACTCAAAATCTCTCATCACCAACACTCGCTAAATCTACTCAGACATCGTTGGTATGCAAGTATAAGTTTTTTTTACTGTATTGAGCTTACAATTATATTATAAACGCTAACAATACTAATGCCATTTTATGTGTAAATGTAGCCGGATATGATATATATATATATATATATCGGTAAAAGATGCGACTTATTTGGTTTTGGAAAACGTGGTGTAGTTGCTCGTGGTGAAGTACACGAAGTTAATCCAAATGCAACTGTCCATTGCGAACCGTTAGAGGATGGAGCTTTTATTGTTATCTTGACTGAGGTTATACAACCTCACGCTCCTTTATGGAAAGAAGATGGGTTCGCATCTACACTTGGAGAGGCTGGTCCGGGATCATTTGTGCAATAGGGGAAAGAGGCTTTGAGAATTCAATAATTTGAACAAATTTGGTACTCTATAGTTGAACATGTATAGTGTGCATTTTGAACTAATTTTGAACGTTTAGTATGCATTTTGAACTAATTTGGCACTTTTTTTTTTGTTTTTTTATTTTTTTAAAAATATTGAATGAACTATTAGGCTCTAAGGAGCTTTTGAACTATTTGAACGTATTTATAGTCTTAGGCTCCATTTGGTCATCACATTAGTATTTATGAAAATATTTTTGTTAAAAAACCAAATAGAGCCTAAGCCCTTTTTTAACTCTGCCAATGTAACTCCTTTCATTGCCGGTCTTAAGCCCGGGTAAAGGAGGAGGAAGAAGGGCTTTAGAATGAGATCGTTAACTATGGAGGAGATCCTAAAAAATGCAGTGAGTATCTTTGGTTTTATGGTTTTACTTGTACATTCCTGTATTGATTACTCAAGCATGACGGTTATGTGCATTCTTTTAGGTGGATGTTGCATGTGGGAGGATTGGAGGTGCTTATTTCAGATTCAAGCATCTAGTACGTCTCTTATCAAGAATGCACATGTGTAGTTCATCAAATAATACATTATGTGATATTGTGTGCATGATATCTATGTTGTAATTACAGTTGTCTATAATAATAATAATTTGTTCATTATAGTGCATTCACAATAGTTATCATTGTGGTTATAGTTATTCATTATGTGACAGGTTTTTAGGTGAGATGAACAAGTTTCAAAATAAAACAGCCTGCGATTTTGAGAAGCGATTCCCAGGATGTATGTATGTTTCAAGGGCCATTTGCACCTTGGAAGCATACAATGGAAGGTAAGGAAAACCCTCAAGTTCCCTTCTTTGAATCATGAAAAGGTATTCGTGCTGAATCGCATGCATTGGCAATATTAGGCATGCTCATGAGCAAGACATGCATAATTCTGTAAAAATTGATGGAGCAGACCCGGATGTGCATCGGAGCTATCCAGATGTTGAGCGAGAGTCCTTAGAAGGTGGAAACCGCTGTTATGACCATAATGCATCTGTCTATTTCCTATGGACAACATTAGAGGGGCCTGACCATTTGGACAGGCCGTGTTTATGTATTTGTTTGAAATTAATGGAGGAGACCCGGATGTGTGTTGGAGCTATCCGGATGAGCAGGGGTCCCTAGAAGGTGGGAACCGCTGTTATGACCATGATGAAGCTGTCCATTTCCTATGAACAACATTGGAGGGGCCTGGCCATTTGGACAGGCCGTGTTTATGTATTTGCTCAAAATTAATGGAGTAGACCCGGATGTGCGTTGAAGCTATCCGGATGAGCGGGGATCCCTTGAAGGTGGGAACCACTATTATGACCATGATGAAGCTGTCCATTTCCTATAGACAACATTGGAGGGGCCTGACCGTTTGGACAGGCCGTGTTTATTTCTGTATTTGCAGGTACCACACCCTTAACCTAAACCACACCCTAAACCTATAACCTAAACATATTCTCAATTCCCTAAAGCTATAACCTAAAACTTATAACCTAAGCCTAAACCTTAACCTATAACCCAACCTAAACCTAAACTTATAACCTAAACCTATTCTCAAATCCCAAAACCTATAACCTAAACCTATAAAACCCTAAACCTAAACTTAAACTAACCCAACCTAAATAAACTTATAACCTAAACCTATTCTCAAATCCCAAAACCTATAACCTAAACCTAAACCTTAACCTATAACCCAACCTAAACCTATACTTATGACCTAAACCTATTCTTAAATCCCAATACCCATAACCTAAACCTAAACCTTAACCTAAACCTATAACCTAAACTTGAAAACCCAAAACCTATAACCTAAACCAAAACCAAAACCTAAACCTAAAACCTAAATGTAATCTCAAATCCCTAAACCTAAACCTACACCTAACCTTAATCTCAACTCCCTAACCTAAACTTAAACCTAAACTTGAAAATCCAAACTTAAACCTGATCCCAAACCCGAACCCGATTTCCTAAACCTAAACCTTAACTAATTCTCATTTCTAAAAACTATAACCTATAACCTAAACCTAAACCTATAACCCAAACCTTAACCTATAAACTAAACCTATAACTTATAACCTAAAACCAAAACCCAAACCTAAACCCGATCTCGAACCCGAACCCGATTTCCTAAACCTAAATCCTTAACTTATAACCTATACTTATAACCTTAACCTAAACCTATTCTCAAATCCCAAAACCTATAATCGTAACCTAAACCTAGACCTTAACCTAAACATAAACCTATACTTATAACCTAAACCTAAACCTAAACCTTAACCTATAACCCAACCTAAACCCATACTTATAACTCGAACCTATTCTCAAATCCTAAAACCTATATCTATAACCTAAACCTAGACCTTAACCTAAATATAAACCTATACTTATAGCCTATAATAACCTAAACCTAAACCTAAACCTAAACTCAAATCCTATAACCCAACCTAAACCTAAACCTATTCTCAAATCCCAAAACCTATAACCTAAACCTAAACTAAACCTAAACCTTAACCTATAACCCAACGTAAACCTATACATAACCTAACTTAAACCTATACTCAAATCCCAAACCCATAACCTAAACCTAAACCTTAACCTAAACCTATAACCTATAACCTAAACCAAAACCTATAACCTAAACCCAAACCCGAATCCCTAAACGTTAACTTAAACATATAATCTATATGTAACCTAAGCCTAAGCTATACCTAAACCTATAACCTAAACCTAAACCTAAACCTAAACCTAAACCTATAACCTATAACCTATAACCTAAACCTTAACCTAAACCCTATAACCTTAACCTAAACCTTAACCTAAACCTATAACCTAAACCTAAACCTATACTTATAACCTAAACCTATTCTCAAATCCCAAAACCTATAACCTAAACCTAAAACCTAAACTTGAAAATCCAAACTTAAACCCAATCCCAAACCCGAACCCGATTTCCTAAACCTAACCTAAACCTATAACCCCAAACCTATTCTCTAAACCTATAACCTATAAACTAAACCTATAACCTATAACATATAACCTAAAACCTAAACCCAAACCTAAACCCGATCCCGAACCCGAACCCGATTTCCTAAACCTAAACCTTAACCTATAACCTATACTTATAACCTTAACCTAAACCTATTCTCAAATCCCAAAACCTATACCTATAACCTAAACCTAGACCTTAACCTAAACATAAACCTATACTTATAACCTATAACCTAAACCTAAACCTTAACCTTAACCTATAACCCAACCTAAACCCATACTTATAACCTAAACCATTTTCAAATCCCAAAAGCCATAACCTAAACCTAAACCTTGACCTAAACCTATAACCTATAACTTAAACCCGAACCCGAACCCGAACCCAAACCCGAACCCGAATCCCTAAACCTTAACCTAAACATATAACCTATAACCTAAAACCTAAGCCTATACCTAAACCTAAAACCTAAACCTAAACCTAAACCTATAACTTAAACCTAAACCCATAACCTATAACCTAAACCTATAACCTAAACCCTAACCTAAAGCCTATAACCTTAACCTAAACCTTAACCTAAACCTATAACCTAAACCTAAACCTAAACTTATAACCTAAACCTATTCTCAAATCCCAAAACATATAACCTAAACCTAAACCTTAACCTATAACCCAACCTAAACCTAAACTTATAACCTAAACGTATTCTCAAATCCCAAAACCTATAATCTAAACCTAAACCTTAACCTATAACCCAACCTAAATCTAAACTTATAACCTAAACCTATTCTCAAATCCCAAAACCTATAACCTTAACCTATAACCCAACCTAAACCTATACTTATAACCTAAACCTATACTCAAATCCCAAAACCCATAACCTAAACCTAAAACTTAACCTAAACCTATAACCTAAACCAAAACCTATAACCTAAACCCGAACCCGAACCCGAATCCCTAAACCTTAACTTAAACATATAACCTATAACCTATAACCTAAGCCTATACCTAAACCTAAAACCTAAAAACCTAAACCTAAACCTAAACCTATACCTAACCTAAACCTATAACCTATAACCTAAACCTAAACCTAACCTATAACCCTATCCCAAAACCTATTACCTATAACTAAACCTATAACCTAAACCTCCCAAAACCTATAACCTAAACCTAAACCTTAACATATAACCCAACCTAAACCTATACTTATAACTTAAGATTTAAAAGGGAATTGGCTTGATTCGCACTTAAAAGATGATAAGGTAAATGCCAGTTTTTCATTTCCTCTTTTTTATTGTAATTATTTTGAACTAGAATTAGGAGAGGTTAGCCCCTATTTTTAACAGTCATGCCCAAAAAATGGAGCCCCAATTCCATCACATGATTGTGTGTTGTGTGGACAAGCATGTCATAGTATGAATATAACATTTAATCTGTTAAATGTATGCACTACAATATAGTTGTTTGTTTATTTATTTATTATTTTAAGATGTTTAACTCAGAGGTCATGAGATTGATTTTCCATGTGGTGTGGGTGTGAGTGTGAGTTTGTGTAAAAAAAAATAATAATAAATAAATAAAACATTTTCATCCTTCATTCCAATTAGATTATTTTGAATACATTTTGCTAGAGATGGACAAATATCTTTCATGTTAAAATCATCATTGCAAGTTGTTGGCTTCAACTTGGGTTCTCTTCTAGAAAGATGAGTGCAAAATAAGTTTCACCGACTCCTTTGCCTATGGACTTTTGGCAGTAGACACAATTTCATGCCCATGTATAAATATGTTGGAATATATCTACACGCTACATGAAAGGAAGAACCTCTCTCTACATATATCTAATCTCTTCTAAAATCTACCTCTCATTTGTAGGGATATGAAGATAGCAAGTGAAGAGGAATGCTAAAGCTGCAAACATTTATCCCAACGTCCAATTTACGTTGGTTTCTCAATTTTTTTATTTTTTGCTTTTGTTTTTGTTTCATGCAAGCATTTGGCATTCCATGCTAGGCATCACTTTAGGTGGTCCCCACATTGTAAGGATTTTAGTAGACTTTTGGCATGCAACTGGATGATTAATAGCATGACTTGGCTGTAACTTGGAACCAAATCTTATGGTAGATGATGCAAATCTGACCGTATATGCACCTTTGGTCCACTTTGAACCATCTTGATAGTTTTGGAAGAAGTGGGCATCACACATGTCGAAGGAAATGAACACAGAGAACTTTAAATTAAGAGCAATGCAACATTCAAAACTGTTCTTGCTGAATTTTCTTTATAACATGCAGAAAATGAAGAAATGATCACTCTTTAGATTTGGATGTTGAAATGCTTCATATTCTAGTTGATACAAACATTAATTTCTTTAGGATTAGGACCTGTCTCCATCTTCCTCCAATGGCTCAACTGCTTTATGAAACTTAGTTAATAAAGCAGGATTAGAAGGTACAATAGAGACAAGCATCCCTAGTGAAGAGAGGTTGACGTCGACCATGGCAATTGGTCTGATGATTCGCATCCTTCACCCTAGATTTAACAATCATTGTGTATCAATAGACTCTGTTATCTTCAAAGTAGAATGCTCATTCTTGAGCTGGTAAAAGCATGTCGTGAGGACCATGGAAGAGGTATAAAGAGGGAATTAGAAAAGTGGAGGTACTTTTGTTATTAAGAAAGACTCTAGGAAACTAGATTGGTACAAACCTGTGTTGTATCCACATAAGGTTCACAATTTAAGAGATGTGGTTTGCATGGTGTCCATGACAACAAGTAACTTGGTGGTGTTGGGATGTGGATTGCGTGGCTGTTGGAAAATATTTCACAAAATAATAATGAAAATGGAAAGATAAAAAATAAAATTAATTAACACTAAGCTGAAGTTTTGGAAGTAAGAATACATTGGGTAGAATAGTGATAACGTAAGGCCTAGGTGCGGAACCAGCTATCCATTCCATTTCAAGCAACTTTCAGGCCGTTAGTGTCAGCCATACATGTTTCTCTAGGTTCTCAACATCCTATTTCTATGTTTTCCTTGCATTTAGTTTTCATCCTTCTTCAATTGACTGATTATTTGTTTTTATATTGCAGAGTCCTCTAGTGGTGGTTCGCCCTTGAATAATTATAAAAGACACACAGGAGAAGTTATTGGTATAGCTGTCGGATGTGCAGGCGGACTACTGATACTCGCATTCATTGTCTATCTATTGTGGATGAAGGATGCACCTGGCCATATGAGAGTGCACAAAGACTCACCAAGATTTGTATTTTTAGCATTCTTGTAATTATAATTATAATTGAATGAATGCATGAATGAATGAATGATTATAATTGAATGAATGAATAATTATACAGGTGGTAATTGAATGAATGAATGATTATAACACGGATATTGACCATAGCTATAGGTCTATAGCTACGGATTAAATCCGTAGCCTTCATTTTTTAAATGTACAAAATAGCTACGGATATTGACCGTAACCGATAATCTGACAGCTGTAGCCATTATTAAATTTGGCATATTACTACGGACTTTTAGCTACAAATAATATCTGTAGTTGTTTATGCTTATCGCTATAGATATAATTGCTACGGATTATATCCGTAGCTGTTATAACTTATAGCTACGGATTAAATCCGTAGCTATAGGTTCCAGAACTATTGTTATGGCACCTACAACTATGGTCATGCCACGGACTAACTACGGACTAAAACTGTAGCCATAGGTCTATGGCTATGGATTTTATCCATAGCCTTTGGCCGTTTTTTGGTAGTGATGGTCAGTTTTTGATCGGATTTGATGTGGCCCATGGAACCTTGCTTCTACCTTCCATTAGACGTAGTGGACGAGATTTCCCTGCGTACAAGTGTGTGGGTCCACAAGAAGATCATGTGTACAATCAGTTTGGCCTCCTGGAGTGATTGGACGGTCCAGATTGATCATATGATCAGAGGTAGTGGCCCACTTATCACCTCAGCGTCCGCACCTTGCGGAGGCTGGAGTTTTTTTCTAAATTGGTTGGGTCAAAGTCAGTTTGACCTGACTTTAGTTGCAGTGCACGGTGCACACACCATTCAGGTGGGGTCCACTGTGATGTTATGATGTGGTCAAGTCCAAAATTGAGGCATATCTAGAGATCAGGTAGGCCCCAGTTTGACGATTTGTGGGCTGATCAGTCTGTTGGGCCATTTCCACAAGGGTCTAGTGGCTGAAATTTGACGTGTATGGTTAATTTATGGTCTTCAGGCTATATATGAAGTTTCAAACCGAATAGATGGTGATAACCCTGTAATCTTGCATTTTGAACTATTTTCGGGCCCGTTTAACGTGAGTGACCTAAATTTCTCAGATTTCTGGCATGTGAGTTCCTCGATCTTGGTCCCCTGGGGTCCTTCCCTTACCTTAGTGACTTCGGAGCATTAATTCCATGCTTTTAATACTCTTTTTTAGTCCAAGCTCCTAAATTTACCTTATAGCACAAACACGATTAAAATAAAGCATTAAATAGTATCATGTTCGTAAAAGCAGGTAATAACTAGGTCTAATATGCAATATTCAACCCTCAAAATCAGGAAAGACTCCCTACTATGTACATCTTCCCTTTCCTATAAATAAAGCTTAGGGACATTTAAAAGCGTCGCTAATCAGATTGAGAAACGATCTGGACATTAATTGTCGGTAATGATCAGCGAAGCTCACAAAATCAAGTTATATGGCCCAACTAAGTTGTAGATTGGACCCATATTTGATATAGGGTGGTAACAAACCCCCACAAATCAAATGGACTAAGTGGATTCGTTGAAAACATCTCCATGGACCCCACACTCGGAGTGCGTGTGCATGACCTATACATTGCCTCAGTGCACTGTACTTAAAGCTCGGTTAAACAACGTTTGACCCGAGCTTACCTGATAAAGGAGAGGATTCTCCCTCTTTTCTCGCCCAGTAAACGTTCGAATGAATAGCCAATTACTAGCGTTAATCTGTGGGCGACCTCCGTGATCGGTTCGACCAATCCAAACCGCCCATCGTGTAGGCCATGAGGTCTTGACCAATCCCCTGCAACTCCTACTCGTAGCTTCCCATGCTCTTGTGCACAAACTCGGGCGAAAGGAGAGTTAGGTGTGATTCTTTTTCCAAAAATGGAAATCCTGCTTTTCTTGCAGCCATGCTGGTGATCCGCGTATGTTGGCTCCTGCAGCATCTCAGCCGTTGGAACAAGCTCATCCCAACCATCTGTTTTCCTCATGGTTTAGGGCTTCCTTACCAAGATGAAAACCACGGTCGATTTTGGTTTTACTAGCCATACTTGAAGGCTATTGCAAACCGCTATAATCTAGGCCGTGTATTCTCCATCCAATGGTCTCAGGTAGCTTAGGGCTTCAAAAGAAGGGAATATATAGCAAGGGTTTCGTTGCTCCATCCCTTGTAGCCGCACCTCCAAAACTCAGCCGCTCCTTCCAAAACTCGAACCCACCATCCCAACTGATTCAAAGCTTTAAAACCAGTGGTTGGGAAGCATGTTAAGATCAGGTAGAACCAATCCTATGAAGCAAACTGAAGAAAGGATCATTGAATGTCGATCTGGTGTTAATGGCCAGCTCATCTTCTTCACCAAGCTACGCTGACTCGGTCTGAGTCTAAGCCAAGTTCAGACCCTATTTGGCTGTGAAGTAAGGCTCAGAGGAAGAGAGAGAGAAGGCAAGGAGAGGAGAAGAAAGAGTGAGTTCTTGTTGAGTTGGGTAAGCCAGTTGGTGCAGCACTTTGCTGCTGCCCAAGCTCTGGACTACTGACTCGTTGGGTTGTTGTCGTCCCGTGCTGGTTTGTTGAGTTGTAGAGAGGAAAGAAAGGAAGGGAGAAGAAGAAGAAGATGGAGGAAGGAGAAGAGATGTTGACCCTTTCCTCAGGTGGCTGCCACATCGGGTGAGAGTGACCCGAGCTAAGTTGCTGCCCCAACACTATCCAGTTGAACTCTGTCTTAGTTTAGGCATTGTGAGGTGTTCCACAGTAGGAGGTAGAGAGAGAGGAGAGAGAGAGAGAGAGAGAGAGAGTTGGGAGTCGAGTTAACTCGCTGTCAAGTTGTGGCTGCCGAGTTGAGTTTGAGTTGACTCGGTCCAGACCCTCACTGGACATCCCAGCATATAAAGAAAAGAAAGGAGAAGGAAGGAAAGAGAGATAGAGGGTGCTATTGTGGGTACACCGAGCCGGGCCGACTCGGTGACTGAATTCGGGTCGAGTTTAACTCGAGCTGAGTCGGCGGGTCATTCTGACCCAATCATGGTTCAGGCCTGGCTAGGACACCATCGAAGAGAGAAAAGAGAGAGAGGAGAAGGAGAGAGGGAGTATGATAGGTAAGAATCATCTCCATATCTTAAGTTCTAAATTTATTATAGTTGAAAGTATTTAACTCTAAATTTTATTTGATCATGTAGGAATTCTAAATGTCTCTTGATTAAGACCAAGCCAAACCTCTTAAGATTCTAATTGAGTAGGATTCAATTATAAGAAGCACACGCCATCTAACAACGTGAACCAAACCATAAGGTGAGGACTCACCCTTTGAGCTTTCCACTTAAATTCATCAATCTGGACATAGATGATGCTTGATTTCTCTCATTAAGTTATTTACATCACTATTGAATATGCTAATTTGTTGCATAAGTATTTCTTGTGTTAGATGATAGATATGCCTCTTTAATTTATGTAAGCATGGATAATTTGATTGTCGCATATCACCTCTAGTCATAAAACTTGCTACATGTTACTACTTGCGATACTTGATGGATTGATATTAATTCATTGTGGACTCACCATCTTGCAGTCCCTATTTTGCCTTACACGGCTTGTATCGCACATTTGCCTTACATGGCTTGGACCGCATATTTACCCTCATGACTTTGATGGATTATTGGTGCTCTTTTGTGGTTTGTTAGTTACATTCACATACCTTGTTGTTTTCTAGCCATCTTGTGGTATTCAATCGTATTGTGATTTCCGGATGGAGCGAGAGTTCGCTTATCTATTTTCTAACTATTTTGTGGTGTTCACTTATGGTATGATTTCCGGGTGGTCTAGAGTGTGTATGTTGATTTGTCTTCATCTTGTGATGTTCAGTCGTATGGTGTTTTTCAGGTGGAGCTGAAGTTCGCTTGTCAATTTTCTAGCCATCTTGCGGTGTTCACATACGATATGATTTCTAGGTGAAGTAGAGTTTTATATGTTGGTTTTCTAGCCATCTTACGGTGTTCAATCGTACTATGATTTCCAGGTGGAGCGGGAGTTCACTTATCGATTTTCTACCCATCTTGTGGTATTCATGTACGATATGATTTTCGGGTGGTGTAGAGTTTGTTTGTTGATTCTCTCTTCATCTTACGGTGTTCAGTCGTACTGTGATTTTCGAGTGGAGTGGGAGCTCGCTTGTTGATTTTCTAGCCATCTTACAGTGTTCGCGTATGATATGATTTTTGGGTGAAGTAGATGTTTGTATGTTAATTCTCTCTTCATCTTGGACTGTTTAGTCATTTTTTGATTTCTAGGTGGAACTGAAATTCGCTTTTCAATTTTCTAGCCATCTTATGGTGTTCACAGACGATATGTTTTCTGGGTGAAGTAGAAGTTTAAAGCTTGATTTTCTAGCCGTTTTGCGAAGTTTGTATGATTGATTATTTGACTATCTGGACACGTCCACTTACATTGTGATTTCTATTACATTTTCTTAATGTTAAAATTATGTTGACTAACTTATTTTTTAATATATGACCATGATTATAAATTGCATTGTTTAATATGTCTCTCCTCATATATTGTGATTTATGTTGGATTATGAATGATGACTGTGTAATCTTAAAGGGTACTCCTCACTGCGATAGCCATTGATGCTATCAAACCGTAATAGTTGATGCAGGTGTAAAGCGAGTTGATGCCGTTCACTGGGTTGCTAGAGCAGATGGGTAGCTGAGGAGCAAGACGGGGTCCCAACTGTAAGTGTTATGGTTTTTAGCCCCTATAATTGTTAAATTTTATAATGCCAAAACCTCTTGGAATCTGTGTCTTGTGTAGTGGATCTACATATTCAAGATAATGAAAATCATGTACAAGGACAATGGTCTTTACTTCAAGAACTTCTAATGCAAGATCAAGTACTCAAGACTCAAGGTGAAGTATAACTCAAGTACCTCAAGTTCAATTTTAAATGTAACTTGTAACATCCCGGATTTTTACCAACTTAGAAATAGACGTCCTTAGGCAATAGGTTGATCATAACACCTTGGTAACTTCTCAAACTCAATCCCAAAGCTAAAAATCCCTTTTTAACCCATTTCCTTCAAAATCTCATCTTTCGTCACCTCATTCTTCAAAAATTTCTAAGTCCTTTCATATTAAACACTAGTCCTCAAGGTTAAGTGATGGAGAACAATACTTAAACTCAAATCCACTACAATTAGTAAATTTAAACATAAAATTGGTTTTTTTACCATTAACCTTATAGAATATCACAAAATAAATAGGTAAATTGGATGGATTAGCTTCTCCTACCCCAAAATCATATATTGCACGTTAAATAACTCATTCTGGTTTGCAAATGAAACCCAATAATGCCTCGAGGGACTCGGGGGCCCAAACGACACAATTCGAGGGGACCCGAGGTGGGTCCCGCATGTATCTGGTACTCTCGCGGGGGGGACATCACCCCAGAGTCTAGCAACTGGCGAGGCCTCGTCCGTACAGCGGGCCCAGTCATGCCGCATCAGGCCGGGCGGTCTGTTTTTCACAAATTTCTACGATTTTCATCCAACTTTGAAAAATCATATCTCCCTGGTTATAACTCTGATTTAGGTGATTCAAAATCTAGATTAAATATTGATGAGTATAGTTTCATATAAAAATAAGTAGAAAATATAATAAATTGTTTAATATAGTTAAATATAGGTCATTGTGACAACTATTTTAAAATTATTAGTTTGGACAGCTGCTGCTTCTAGAATTTTTAGAATTTTTCTACAATACAAAATCTAATAAAATTTGATGAAGATAAATTAGAATTGATGATGAACTACTAAAAAAATAATAAAAATAATATACTAATTAAAAGTGCCAGAAATGGGCATAGAACTGCCCTAGGACCTTATTCTGGCGTAATTAGGGCACACTTTAGTTAAGTACTAAACTGAACAATCAGTAGAATTAGCTTGAACTACTTTAAATGTGAACCGCAATCCCAAAACTTGCAGAATCATTAACGTTACATTACTCTCAAATCTAGGATCAATCTCATTACCCAGTTGCTCTCGGGAGCACATTGAAACTTCGTATCGGACCTAGACCGCACGTCGAAAGTTCGATGACCATGAAACTAAACACTTATGACCGCCTTGTTGGGCATGACAACCATCTCAGAAATCAAGTCCTGACTGTGTCTAGTAATGCACAACTTGAGCCCGGAGCAAAGTGTGTGAGAAACGTGAATATTTTTAGAAATAAACTCCAAACTTAAGTAATCTGAGACGTGACGCTTGCGGGCCAAATATATGGATTCAGACCATCAGAATCTGACCCAAATACACCCTCGGATCAGGAGAAATTTTCCACACATGTCAGTACACTTGTGGCCATGATTGAGTATCGATGACCGTTGAATTGAAACCGGTCCGCCACGGTCGATTTGTAAATCCGATTGGAACGAAAACTCATCTTAACCTAAATCCAATGTCAGGGAGCTTAAGTTCGACCGCACATAGAAAAGGGGCCTTCAGAAGTGCTCTGCTGGATCGGAACAGCCGATCTTTGGCTATAACTTAAGTATACCTTGGCCCTGGGGCCATTCCCATTAGTTCTGGGCCTATATAAGGACCTTAAACCCTCACTCTCTCATCCCATACGAATTTGGGAAACCCTAGGAGAGAGAAGAGAGAAAACAAAAGGAAAGAGAAAAAGTGAGAGAGTGAACTGGTGTTTGTACTTGGGATTCAATCTCGCCGCTCCACACATCTAACTACCACCTCTGTGTCATAAATCCGACGATTTCGACTCCGTACTTGGGTATGAAATCCTAACCCTAACTTATTTTAAGGTTTCCAACTAGTGTAATAGATGAATTAGCTAACCTATTCCTTGTTATAGGTTATTGTGGTGCTGTAGATAAAGACTTAGCATTTAAACTGATTTCGTTTTCCGTCTACCGGCGAAAGGTGCGGACTATAAACGTATAGGTTATGGTTTTCAATGCTTTCAATGTCGGTTAATGATTTATTACTGACGTGGGTGCTATTTCACATGCCAAATGCGATGTTTGTTTCGCGTTTCAGATATATATGAACTATGTTGAGTTTAGTGTATTCCATGTATTTGTAGAAAGGATCGTATACGTATGGAAATTGAAAGTGTGTTTGCCATGATTAATTGCCGTGTGTTTATAGTAGTTGTAGGTGTAACAACTCCTTGGTGAAAGGATTTGCCCTAATGCGTATTATAACCAACATACGTTATGTATGTTGGAATGTGTAGTCTAAGTATTTGATAAATTGCCTCAATGAGGATTTACCTGTGGAAATGCATGCACTGAGGGTGTTAAGATAGGATTCTCAACTCCCTTAACTGTGGTTATAGTTTTCCTTTATGTATTCTATAATATTACTACATATTATATGGTTGAATGCCTATGTATGCTAACATGTATGTTATGTGTTTATTGAAATGCTCAAATGAAACATATATTTAAGGTGGTTGCTACATGTTGTATGGGACGAACACATATGTATTCCTATCTTACTTGAGTTGTGTTTAGGACTGATATAGTCCAGGCATTAGGTAATAGATTCTAATCAAGTGGCTGAGGTTATCTCGCCACATGGGACGTGTTCAATGAATACGAGCCGTACTTTGGTTGTCGGCAGTGGTTATGCCACACGAAGTGCTTACGCACTTCATGTCGATTAATTCGAGGTGCGCTCGTATTAGTCGAGCTCGTCAAATAACCCGATTGACCCAATATATGTTTACTATGTATGGACGTTATTGCTTGAACCTAAGGTACCAAACTCACCAGTGAAAACTCTGTTAACCTTGGTACCTCGATCCGCTAAGACTCATGAGCTGGACATGGTGGTATGGGACACCGTGGTCGAGCTGTCGGCCTACGCTGGGGTGACGAGCCTCTCCGTAGTGTCCAGTGAGCAACCTAGACTCGTGAGCCGAATATGGTGGTATAGGATACTGTATTTGAGCTATCGGCCTACACTGATCAGGTGACGATCCCTTTGTAGTGACCTCGAGCATACTCTGAGACTACGTAGAGGCAACGAGCCTTTCCGTAATAACTAAAGTATAAACTAGGCCTGCACTGCATCGAGGTGACGAGCCCTTTGCAGTGACCTAAAACCGCAACATCGTATGAGATTTACTAGGACTATCGACCCTAGAATGGATCATTATTTGGGAAATGATATAAGGGAGGTACCTTAGTTTCTCAATACTGCTGTATGAAAAGGACTAAAAAGAACTTGGTGATCATGCTCATGCACCGCACTGCATGTGCCGTTTGGCGTTGAGTAGAGAGCACTGAGGAAGTGACTGACATTCGCGACCGTTAGATGAAGATCACAGAGGGAGTGCAGGCGAGGGCATGCATCATTTATACATACCATTCCTGCATTAATCAGAGTATTTAGGGATGTGTGATTGTATTATTTTATCATTACTGCTTGACTGAATTGATAACATGTTAACCATTCCTTTATAGTTCCACTGAGTTGATCACTCACTCCCACATTACGGGACGGTATTTTAAACACCAACCAGACCATGTTTTAGTTTTAGATGATAGCGATGCTTGCGAAGCGGAGTCGGACTTTTATGATGATGATGAGGGTTTCTCCTATATACAGCTATCAGGCGGGTTCATGTGAGCCTTGTCCTAATCGAAGGGGTTACAAGGATGTTGATTAAACGTTATTACACTTGTTATTTTACACTTTTAGAGCACCCATGTATATTCTTTTTGTTCATTTTTGGAGTATACATGTAGATATTTAACCTGGTAACATGTTCACACTCTGGAGACTTACAACAGTTTATATATTATAAATATCTAACACAGTCTTCCGCTTGCGTAATTTAACTGTCTCTGGAGTATGATATGCTGTTTTGGTATAATCCCACTCATGTTTAATGTACCAACATGGACAACATTTAATCATCATTTTTTATATTGCATAAGTGATGCGTTGGAACTCGGGAGTTGGGCTCCTGCTCGACCCCCGATTTTCAGGGCGTTACAAGTTAGTATCAGAGCATGATTTGGATTAAACTGGACCTGGGTTATGGTAACACGATGTATACTAACGCACTCTGATTTAGAAAGGGGGTAATGGAATATAGAAATCACCTTAGTATCCCAAGTTTCGCCGACGGGCGAGATTAATTACCGTAGTATAGCCCGTACGTAACCGAGACCATGTAAAATGATCTCACATCCCAACTTCTATTCACTCAAGCTTCCGTCTTCTTCTACATCTTACACCCATCCACCACCATTACCCAAAAAAAAAACTACTACTCTTTACAACTCTTCACCTTCTTTATATCCTCCTCATTTAAGCACGAAAGCCACATTTTTGTGTCCCATAACCTTCACAACCTCCAAATGTTGGGACATTTAGGGCCCGTTCGACCAACTGCATTAGGTGAGATTGGGGTGGATGGAATTGTAAAAGTAACAATAAATGCAAGTGTAAGGTATTGTCCTTAGATTGAGTATATCCCATGGTTTCTAATACCATGTTCGGAATGTATGCAATTAAAAGTAAATCCCAAGATTTCCTTTCAAATTACACTTGAAAATTCATCACTATGGGATTTGAAAATCCCATCTCAAACTTTCTAACACAAGGCTCATTTTCCAAAGCCTATGAAATTGATTTTAATCCCATCCCACCCTCCTTCCAAACATGCCATTTCCAAATCCCGAGGTGGGATTAGCAACGAAATCCATTTAATACAACTTAATACCACTGACCAAACAGGCCCTTAGAGTTTTGGACCTAAAGTCGGTACTCTTAGATTTCAAAGGATTTGACAGTGTAGGAAATTCAATAAATTAATAACGTGAACCCTAGGACCTTCTTAGCTAGTATGACCATGTGTGTAGTGCTCAAGCATAGTTAAATTCAAGTTCAGGCAACTCAATTCCAATCAAACAACGTTTGACCCTAAGTGATAAAACAATTTCTTGTATTAGAGATGGTATGAAATCAACTAGCGTATGAGCGTAGACTTTGGATTACAACTATTGGATTACCGCTACTCCTAAATTAAGACTAGGCTACTGGTTATACTAAGGAATGTAAAAGACTAATTATGCTAAGATAATTGAAAGATAGATTTAGTTAGTTGACTTGATTAGGTTGGAGCGAGACCCCATTCCTTCATTGAATCCCCTTGGTACTCACAGGATTCTTTAATAACTCTTAGGAAGGTTGTTTGATTAGTAACTATTCATGCTCAGAGGAAACTTATATATCCCTTGAATTTAACTTTAGGTCAAATCAATACACCCCTTAAAATTGCCTTCTCAAGGACTTATTACAATCAGGAACACAGAGTAAAGAACCTATATATAAGCGAAGTATTCACGGTTTGAATCAAATTTTTAATCCTGGTAGTTGTCCATGAACTCAATGCTCTGATCAAGCAGAAGATCGGGATCAACTAGGATTAAGAACTGATACGACAAATGTTCTATCATAGACTAGGCAGAATGTCCATGTATCTGACTCATATCTACTACACAACTTTCCTTCCGTGTTGGCCCAACCACTTACAACCACAAGTTTATTACTTTGTCTTTGAGAAGTGTTGAGAGTATATAGCCAATAAAGATTTTACTTGTTAGGCCCAAGAAATTTCTTAGATGGGCAACAGACAGTTAGGAATTAGATCCCGAATCACAGACCATTCTGGCTTACAGATGGACTTAGAAAGTTAGTCTTCCCGTTAATATATTTTGTGTCCAAATTTATTACATACTAATAATGTATAAATTATCTTATAGTATTAATGTAAGACCCGTATCCTAGACCGTACCGTTCCTTAGACTTTTGTGGTCTTCCTGGTCGAATTCCGGCAACCTTCGACCCTTAACCGGTATTTGCGCGCGACCCTAATTCATACGTCATCGACCCGAATCAACTTAAACCGAGACTTGTACCCTTGCGACCGCGTCATCTCCGCGGTTCCGATGCCGCGACTCGCACGCGGATCCGATACCCTGGTCAGGAGATGTGGGCCAGCGTTCAGTGCGAAGAAAATCCCGCGCTTGTGAAAACCGAAGAGAATCTCTACGATATGTCACATCAATCAATCAACAATCAATCCCATCATGTCAAGTACACATCACCTCTCACCCTTCCCCAAGCATCCCCTAAAGTCAAAAAGCTCTTACACAAGCCATACTTTTCTTACACCTTTTACCCCAAAAGTCAAAAAGAGGCTCTTACACCCATCACTCACCACATCAACACATCCATCACCCATCTATCTCTCCCTTTACAACTCTCTCTCTTCATTTTCAAACACATACCCAAGCAAGAGAAGCATCCCACGTCCAAGCATCCCAAGAGAGAAAAGAGAGATTTGTGTGTGGCCCACTTTCTCCCTTCTTATCTTCCATCTCAACCATCCAAACCCCATCTCCTCCGTTAGGATCAAAGCTAAGGAGCTAAGGAAGCCTAGGGTGCAAGAAGAAGTCGGTGGGTGATCTTGGATGTTTGTCCTTTATCTTTTTTTATTTAATGGTCCACATATGTGGGACCCACCTTGATGTAGGTTTTTATCAAAGAGGGGCCCATGATGGCGGGGCCTTTCCATCTTCGCCGATGTCTCTCCTTTTCTCTCCCTCTCTTTCTCTCCTCCTATGATCATGGCCCACCTTTGATGTGTATTTTTTTTTCTTTCCCATGTCATCCATTTTGGTGAACCACCTTGACCCCTTTGGGGCCTACATGACCAGGCGGTCACACCGGCCCGGATGAAGGGAAACACAAATATTAACCTGATCCTAGCAGGTGGTCCATGTGGGACCCACCTTGATGGGGTGTATACCTACACTGTCCGTCACCGTGGAGGGTGCACTGACGCTGGGGGTGTACTAGCAGTGAAGTGTTAGTGAAGTGTTGTGCGGAGGTGGGTATGGAGGGTGTGTACCGGGAGGTGTGGGTAGGCGGGGCGGCTGTGAAGTGTCGACGACAGCGGGGTATGGGGCCCATCTACATCGTCCATCCATCTAAATGGGCCACACCACACTGTATGTGTTTTATCCAAACCGTCCACCGCCCTGGATGGTGGGGCCACGTCCTTGCGGAGCCCATTTTACCTCGTTTCAAAGCTGGGACTCACCCAGCACCATAGATCAACTGGCAGATAGAGTGAAAGATACCTCGTGCAACGCTGAGGCTAGTGGGCCATGGGACCCATCTATACCGTCCATCCATTTGGAGTGGGCCACATGTCCGTGTGGTGTCCACCGTCCTTGGACGATGGGACCCACCCCATGTGTGGGGCCCTCCTAATGTATGTGACCGTCTAGGCCACGGCCTGGACGTCAGATATAGTATATATATTATATTACATATTTCATATATTATATTATATAATATATATTATATATTTGTTGGTGTGGTGTGCCCTACGTGGGACCCACCTCTGTTTATGTCAGAGAAGAAAAAGAAAAAGGAAAAGAAAAAACAAAGAAGCAGCTTTGCTGCAAAAAAGGGCAGTACGTGCTGCTCTCTCTCTATCTCTCTCTCTCTCTATCTCTATCTCTCTCTACCTCTCTCTCACTCTCTCTCTCTCTATCTCTCTCTCTTTCTCTCTCTGTCTCTCTCTTTGAACGTCAGCAATATGTAGGTCCCACATGATGTGTGTATTACACACGCCATCCATCCGAGGTGGGACCCACTCACTATGTATATGCGTTATCTACACCGTCCCTTATTTGAACGATGGGGCCCACCATGATGCAAGTGTTGTATCCATGCCGTTCAACCATTTAGGAGATTATTTTAATACATGGGAAAATGAGTAAATCAGATCTAAACTTCAAATGGACCTCACCATTTATATAGTGGACCATGGCATCTATCGCTCAACTGCCAATGGCAACATTAGTTTCCAATTGAGTTGATATTTATTTTCATTTCATCTATCTCCATGTTAACTTGTGAATAGGTCGGGTCTCAAAAATATGTGAGGGTGGGCCCAATTTGATATACCTGAGGCCCATTTGACTCGGCCCATTTGACTTGGCCCGATTGATTCGGCTCATTCAACTCGGCCATATGATTGGCCCATATGATTAGGCCCATCTTGATGTAGTTATAGCCCATCCGTTGAGGCCCACATTGATATATATGAAGCCCATGTTATGGGGCCCATTTGATGTAACTAAGGCCCATGGGTCGAGGCCCAACAAGATGTATACAAGTCTGTTACAATGTGTAACCCCACCATGGTTTGAGTAATGATGTTTATGGCAACCGTGCTTTGGGAGCAATGATGGTTTGATGTCCACATTGTAAGAATGATGTTGGTTAAATGTCTGCATTATAATTCTCCCTAGGGCCCATTGTTAGGCCCATACTTGTAGGCCATCTAGGCCCATCTTTGTTATGAACAGCATCCATCACTGTATAACATGTTTAGTATAGTTCCTCATTCATGATCATACGCATCATATGTATGCTTGATATGAGAATTGACTGATCATAGCATATGCCTTCGGGTAGATTAATTAGGGGCTCCCGTATAGGCGGTGTTGCCCTACATGAGTGCACGATATGCGGAGGATTGCTGCATGACTGGATAGTGTGATTCATGCATTCACATTGTGTGATTTGGTTACTGTACACCCTAGCGACATCAGGGTCGTAGCCTCCACAAGCGTATCGTAGTTGGCAGGATTGGACACTGGAAGTCTTGTTCTACATGGGGTGGTATAGATATCCCTAAGTGAAAGTCCTTAAACCCTTATGGTACTAAGAGATTACTCCAACGTTTAGACCGAGTGGGTGCATAAGCGCAGAGTGTCGATTACCAGATGACCGCGCTTTCCACTGTGTCGTGGTCGGTTGGAAGGGGGTGCGGCCTTACCTACCCAAGGGGAGGGGGCAATGCTAGGCTGAGTTTGGCTAACTTAAGGAATGGGTTCGCTATCGATGAACTGAGCCCGATATTGGCAGGCTGCTAGTAAGGTCTCTTCCACTTACCTTATTGCACGTGATGGGGCGACAATCTGGTTTAGAGTGTACTAGACCTCGGTGATATTACAGATTCAAGTGGTATTGATATATGGACTTAGATGAGGATTTGTATGCTTGAGTTGCACCTTACATCGCATGGCCTTGGTATGGCCGACATCATTCATGCTTTGCATCGCATGGCCTTGGTACGGCCAACATCATTCATGCCTTGCATCGCATAGCCTTGATACAGCTAACGGTATTTATGGATTCATCAGCATGTTCCGCATTACTCTGATACTTCATTACTACCTTTCGCACACACTTTTGCCGCTCTCTAAGCTTTTTATAAGCTTATGTATGACCGTTACGTGCAGGTGACGTTGGGTCGCAGCAGCGCTGAGGCAGGAGCGCATATCAGATCAGCTTGGAGTTTTTGTCTATCATTGTATTTTCCTTTATGCACATTGTACTTATAAAGTTTTTTTTATCATAGTGAAAATATGATGGAGTTTTTGGTTGTTGTTTGTGGGTTATGCCTTTGGTTATGCTTATTACGAATCAAACTGATATTAAAAAAATCTTCATTGAGTATCCCAGGATCGGAACCTGGCGAATGGGCGCTGGGGGCCGAAAATGGGATTCTATGGAGGCTGTCGGTGCCGGATTCGGCGATCGGAAATTTTGTGAGCCTGGTTCCGAGTTTGGGTAATGAAAATTAAACTATACATGATTAAAGAGGATAAGTTGGGACCGTAGTAAAAGTCCTTTAGTAGAATTAGGCATCTTGCCACAAACTCACACTCGTCCCTAGGAATCAACCTCAACACCCATTATTTTTAGCTCCTTTCTATAACCATAGGTATCAATGCCATAGTACATATCATCGATGAAAGGCAAACCAATGTATTTCCCATTTCACCTTGTTCCGACATACAGATCAGGATATAGATTCTTGAACCTGAAGAGTAGAAATTATTTTTTTAAGGGGGGTAGAACATTATGAGCCCAATCTAGTTAAGTCAGGCGATGCATCCATTGGATCAGAGTGGCACAGCAGAAGAGTGGTGGACCTATGCCTCATTGGCCCAGGATCGAAGGTAACTAATCCAAGTTATACCAACAGTTAGGTCCCTCAAAAGGAGCTGAGCCTTCCTTAGAATGTTAAGAAAGAAGTTATTGAAGGAAACCAATTAGGGTTCAAGTATTAAACCAGTTCATATTAAAGAATAGGCCTAATAAAGGGTATAAGATGAATTACAATAGTTGAAGTCAATGTATCCACAAATGTGCTCGTTGAATACGAACTCAATAGAAGCCTTAGCCAATTTCAGGGATGAAATTATTTGTAAGGGGGGTAGATTGTAACATCCCAGATTTTTACCAACTTGAAAATAGACGTCTTTAGGGAATGGGTCGATCATAACACCTTGGTAACTTCTCATAACTCAATCCCAAAGCCAAAAATCCCTTTTTAACCCATTTCCTTTGAAATCTCATCTTTCGTCACCTCATTCTTCAAAATTTTCTAAGTCCTTTCATATTAAACACTAGTCCTCAAGGTTAAGTGATAGAGAACAATACTTAAACTTAAATCTACTATAATTAGTAAATTTAGACATAAAATAGGTTTTTTTACCATTAACCTTATGAAATCTCACAAAATAAATAGGTTAGTTGGATGGATCAGATTCTCCTACCCCAAAATCATATATTGTATGTCAAATAACTCATTCCAGTTTGCAAATGAAACCCGATAATGCCTCAACGGACTCGGGGGCCCAAACGACATAATTCGGGGGGACCCGAGATGGGTCCCGCATGTATCCAGCACCCTCGGGAGGGAGGGGGGCATCACCCTTGGGACAAGCCATCACCCTAGAGTCCAGCGATCAGCGAGGCCTCGTCCGTACAACGGGCCCGGTCGGGCTGCATCGGGCCGGGTGGTCCATTTTTCGCAAATTTCTGCAATTTTCATCCAATTTTCAAAAATCATATATCCCTCGTTATAACTCCAATTTAGGTGATTCAAATTTTAGATTGAAGCTTGACGAGTCTAGTTTCATATAAAAATAATTGAAAAATATAATAAAGTATTTAATATAGTTAAATATAGGTTATTATGACAACTATCTGAAAATCATAGTACAGTGTGGCCCTAATCGAGTATCGGTGACCGTTGAATTGAAATTGGTCCACCACGGTCGATCTATAAATTCGATCGGAACGAAAACTCAGCCTGACCTAGATCCATTGTCAGGGAGCTTAAGTCCGACCGCACACAGAAAAGGGGCCTACAGAAGTGCTCCGTTAGATCGGAACAGCCGATCTTTGGCTATAACCTAAGTATACGTTGGCCCTGGGGCCATTCACATCAGTTCTGGGCCTATATAAGGGCCTTAAACCCTCACTCTCTCATCACATATGAATTTGAAAAACCCTAGGAGAGAAAAGAGAAGGAAAGGGAGAGAAAGTGAGAGAGAGAACTAGTGTTTGTACTTGGGATTCAATCTCGCTGCACCACACATCTAACTACCATCTCTGTGTCACAAATTCGACGATTTCGACTCCGTACTTGGGTAAAAAATCCTAATCCTAACCTATTTTAGGGTTTCCAACTAGTGTAATAGATGAATTAACTAACCTATTCCCCGTTATAGGTTATTGTGGTGCCGTAGACAAAGACTTAACATTTAAACTGATTTCGTTTCACGTCTACCGGCAAAAGATACGGACTATAAACGTATAGGTTATGGTTTTCAAGGCTTTCAATGTCGGTTAATGATTTATTACTGACATGGGTGCTATTTCACATGCTAAATGCGATGTTTATTTCGCGTTTCAGATATATATGAACTATGTTGAGTTTAGTGTTACGAATTTGGAAAACCTCGGGAGAGAGAAGAGAGAAAAGAGAAGGAAAGAGAGAGAAAGTGAGAGAGTGAACTGGTGTTTGTACATGGGATTCAATCCCGCCACTCCACACATCTAACTACCACTTCTGTGTCGCAAATCCAACGATTCTGACTCCGTACTTGGGTATGAAATCCTAACCCTAACTTATTTTAGGGTTCCAACTAGTGTAATAGATGAAGTAGCTAACCTATTCCTAGTTATAGGTTATTGTGGTGCCGTAGACAAAGACTTAGCATTTAAATTGATTTCGTTTCGCGTCTACCGGCGAAAGGTGCAGACTCTAAACGTATAGGTTATGGTTTTCAAGGCTTTCAATGTCGGTTAATGATTTATTACTAACGTGGGTGCTATTTCACATGCCAAATGTGTTTTTGTTTCGCGTTTCAGATATATATGAACTATGTTGAGTTTAGTGTATTCCATGTATTTATAGAAAAGATCGTATATGTGTGGAAATTGAAAGTGTGTTTGCCATGATTAATTGTCGTGTGTTTATACTAGTTGTAAGTGTAACAACTCCTTGGCGAAAGGATTTGCCCTAATGCGTATTATAACCAACATATGTTATGTATGTTGGAATGTGTAGTCTAAGTGTTTAATAAATTGCCTCAATGAGGATATACCTGTGGAATGTATGCACTAAGGGTGTTGAGATAGGATTCTCAACTCCCTTAACTGTGGTTATAGTTTTCCTTTATGTATTCTATAATATTACTACATGCTATATGGTTGAATGCCTATATATGCTAACATGTGTGCTATGTGTTTGTTGAAATGCTCAAATGAAACATATATTTAAGTTGGTTGCCACATGCTGTATGAGACTAGCACATATGTATTCCTATCTTACTTGAGTTGTGTTTGGGACTATGATATAGTCCAAGCATTCGGTAATAGATTCTAATCAGGTGGCTGAGGTTGTCTCACCACACGGGACGTATTCGATGAATACGAGCCGTACTTTGGTTGTCGGCAGTGGTTAGGCCACACGGAGTGCTTACGCACTTCATGTCAATTAACTCGAGGTGCGCTGGTACTAGTCGAGCTCGTCAAGTAACCCGATTGACCCAATATATGTTCACCATGTATGGACGCTATTGCTTGAACCTAAGGTACCAAACTCACCAGGGAAAACCCCATTAACCTTGGTACCTCGATCCGCTAAGACTCATGAGCCGGACATGGTGGTATGGGATACCGTGGTCTAGCTGTCGGCCTATGCTGGGGCGACTAGCCTCCCTGTAGTGTCCAGTGAGTAACCCAGACTCATGAGTCGAATACGGTGGTATGGGATACTGTATTTGAGTTATCGGCCTACCCTGATCAGGTGACGAGCCCTTTGTAGTGACCTCGAGCATACTCTGAGACTGTGCAGAGGCGATGAGCTTTTCCATAGTAACTAGAGTATAAACTAGGCCTGCACTGTATTGAAGTGACGAGCCCTTTGCAGTGACCTAGAATCGCAACATCGTATGAGATTTACTAGGACTGACGACCCTAGAATGGATCATTGTTTGGAAAATGATATAAGGGAGGTACCTTAGTTTCCTAATCCTGCTATATGAAAAGGACTAATAAGAACTTGGTAATCACACTCATGCATCACACTGCATGTGTTGTTTGGTGTTGAGTAGAGAGCACTGAGGAAGTGACTGACATGCATGACCATTAGATGAATATCGCAGAGGGAGTGTAGGCGAGCGCATGCATCATTTATACATATCATTCCTTTATTAATCAGAGTATTTAAGGATGTTTGATTATATTGTTTTATCATTACTGCTTGATTGAATTGATAACATGTTAACCTTTCCTTTATGGTTCCACTGAGTTAATCACTCACTCCCATGTTACGGGACGGTGTTTTAAACACCAACTAGACCCTGTTTTAGTTTCAGATGATGGCGATGCTTGCGAAGTGGAGCCGGACTTTTATGTTGATGGGGAGGGTTTCTCCTATATGCAGCTATGAGGCGGGTTCATGTGAGCCTTGTCCTGATCAAAAGGGTTACAGGGATGTTGATTAGACGTCATTACACTTGTTATTTTGCACTTTTGGAGCACCCATGTATATTCTTTTTGTTCATTTTTGGAGTATACATGTATATATTTAACCTGGTAACATGTTCACACTCTGGAGACTTACAACAGTTTATATATTTTAAATATCTAACACAGTCTTCCGCTTGCGTAATTTAACTGTCTCTGGAGTATGATATGCTATTTTGGTATAATCTCACTCATGTTTAATGTACCAACACGGACAACATTTAATCATCATTTTCTATATTGCATAAGTGATGCGTTGGAACTCGGGAGTTGGGCTCTTGCTCGACCCCCGATTTTTAGGGCGTTACATAACTACAAATTCAAGCTTCGAAAGATCTCAAGTTCAAGCTTTTATATATGTCAAGACCTCAAGCTTCATGAACTTCGAAGATTATCTATCAACCAAAGGAAAAGAAGTTTTAATGTTCATACATCATGGATAAGGTATGAATGACCTTAGATTAACCTTAAGGTAGGTTATTTTGAATACATAATTCAATTAACTCATTTTATAAGTGAATAGACTGTTTCTCGACTAGTCCTGGACTCTGTTCGACTAGTCCTAGCACTGGCTCAACTAGTCCAAGAAATTTCATGATCGGTCCTAAGGTTGTTGCAAATTTTCAGAATGTTTTGTTAAGCCACGACCAGTCGTGGAGATTGCTCAACCGGTCGTATGAACAGTGCTTGACTCGTTCTCGATCAGTCATGCAACCACGACTCAAAGTCTAACAACTAAATCTGGTTCCACACGAGCAGTCGTGGAGGTCCCTCGACCGGTTGTGAAGGGCTTACGACCAGTCGTAGAATGGCTTTATCCGATCGCGCTCAAAATTTTAAAAATCTGTTAGTCCTACGACTAGTCGTAATGTCCATAGGACCAGTCATGAACATGATTTCTTCACTTATAAATAGAGCACGAAATTTAGAGTTTTTCATTTAATTCAAGCTAATTAAATTCGTCACTTTGAGAGATAAGTTACTGTTCTTTTTAAGCTATTAAGATTGAGATTGCCCTTATCTTAGAATCAAAATCAAATAGAGCTAGCCCAACTTGATTTAATTTAAAATCAATTTAGAACCTAGAACCATTTCATAAGTGAGTTTGGACATTGAAATTTTACTCCGATTTGGTTCTTCCAGGCGGCATTAAAAAGCGAATATCCAGGTATTCTACATTATTGTAAATTTTTGTTTTCGTTTTTGAGATTGTGCCAGAAAAATCTCTGTTTTGGTTTATCTGAGGTGATCCAGAAAACTCAGAGTGTGGGGTTTTTGAATTGTGTAAGCCCACTTAAAAGACACAATTATGAGGGTTTTAGGTGAACCTAGAAAAACCTATTTTCATAGTGAACGCTAATATCCACTATGTGAGGATATTAGGAGTGGAATAGTTGTGTGGCTATTTTTCTAAACAGTTGGTGTACACACAAGTGAACCACTATAATTCTTTGTGTTTTGTGGTTTGATTATTTATTTATTTATTTGTGTGGATGATTATAATTTCCCTTTTTACATTTGTGGAGAATGTTGTAATCCTTATGTGGATGTGTGGGAATGTTGTAATAGCTTAGATTTCCCTTCTTGCTATTTATTTCTTTATTCCTCTATAACAGTTTGAGTTTTTGATACACAAACCGTTCTAGTAAGGTTGTCCTACCATAAACCCTTGGTTTTTATGGTGTAAGGTTGTCCTTAGAACAACATTTGTATCAACCTCTCAATACTCATTCTTTTGAGGTTGTCTTTAAATTCAGCATTGTGGGATTATCGATTGCTATCTGTATTTAATTTATTTAAATTCCGCTGTTATTTTTTGAATTTGGCATAGTCCTATTTACCCCTTTGTAGGACATATAGCTCGGCCTTTTCGAGTGGTATCAGAGCCTAATAGCTCGTTTTAATTGTTATTTCTTTTGGATTAATTTCCTGAGCTAATCGATCTGAGCTATTTGAGATGTCAAATTTTGATAGCCTTTCAGTCACTAAGCCTCCACCATTTGATGGCGGCAATTATGCTAATTGGAAAGTCAGGATGAGAATTTTCTTAAAATTCATGGATGAGAGTGTGTGGCAATCCATAGTGACTGAATGGACCCCTCCTACCATTGAAGTAACTGGTACCGACGGATCTAAAATATTAAGAATTTCACCTTATTTTTCTTGGACCACTCTTAAGAAAAATGAGAGTAGTGCCAATACAAAGGTTTTAAATGTCATAACTTGCGCACTATCACTGGAAGAATTTAAAAGAATTATATCCTGTGATACTGCAAAGCAAGCCTGTAATATCACACGAGGGAACAACAATCGTCAAGAAATCTAAAGTCCAAATCCTCACAACCAAATTCAAGGAAATACGTATGGAGGAAAGTGAAACTTTCATGGACTTTTATATTAGATTGAATGACATTGTCAACTCTATGTGGGGTCTCGATAATAAAATTCTAAAAAGTAAAGTCTGTGCAAAGATACTACGCTCACTACCTGAACGGTTCAATTCAAAGGTGACCACGATCCAGGAACTTTGTGATACGGATAATATAAGGGTAAAAGAATTAGTTGGTTCTTAGTTGGTTCTTTACAAACCTATGAGTTAAACTTTAAAGCTCCAAAAGGTAAATCCATTACCCTAAAATCTTCTAAATGTATTTCTTAAGAAAATAGTAATTCTGATTTAGAAAAATCTGAAGATGATATGGCCATTTTAGCTAAAAAGTTTTATAAGATTTTTAAAAGTAAAAAGAGGGTTGATTTTTAAAAATCTAATGATAGGAAAAGATCTAAATTTAAAACTTGGAAATCTTTACAACATAGTCAATGTTACAACTGCCATGAATATGGGCATTTAACGAACAAGTGTCTTAAAAAGGACAAACCTAAAAAAGAAAGGTATGTTGGCTACTTGGGATGAATCTTCTGGCTCTGAAGCCTCTTCTAAATCTAAAGATTCTGAAACCGAGTCGGGCAATGATGTCAAAGCCCTTATGACTCTAGCCAAGTTCACTTTTTTAGATCATGATGATTCAACTAGCGAAGAAAATTTGAATAGTGATCATGAAAATGAAGAAGATCTTCAAGATGCTTATAATGCCTTATACAAGGAGAGTTGTAAAATTGCGGTAAAACAAAAACTTCAGAAAGAAAAGTTTTTGAAACTTAAAAAAAAAATTGATACTCTTGTTTTAGAAAACTCCCATATTTCAGATTATTTTGAAAAGACTAAATGCGATTTAGATTTGAAAACCTCCCTTATTGAAAATCTTAAATCTGAAAATGAAAAACTAAAACTTGAAGTCTCTTCACTTTTGAGTTTAAAAGACACTTGGAGGTATGCCCAAGGTGATCCTAAGTGACAAAAAACTTTTATCCGGATCCTGAAAATGTGGCGACCGATCTAGTTTGGGCTACAACAAAAATATTCTTCCCAAACATAAGAATACTCTCCTAAGTTTGTGAAAGGAGAGTCTTCAAACTCAAAAGGGAAAAGTTCAAGTCAAAATTTTTTTAAAAATACTAAAACTTTTCAATCCTCAAAACCTAAAAGCAACCATATCAACTATGAAAATCAAAATCGTAATCCTTTAGCTGAGAAAATTGTTAATTTACTTAAGGAGCTCTTAAAATATAACTCAATGGGTCGGTCTTATATCAATTACAAACACAAAAAGACCAACTATACTCCTAAACCCAAAACTGTAATGAAATGGGTTCCTAAGGATACTTGCTTGGTTGCTCACACGGCTTTTAAAGCTTTAAGCCATTCAAAGTGGTACCTAGACAGTGGATGCTCCAGACATATGACTGGTGACAAAGGTTTGTTTACCAAGCTTAAAGACATGGCTAATGGTTCAGTCACATGTGGTGATGGTAGCAACTGCAGGATTATTGGCCAAGGTATGGTTCAACTTTCTAACCTCCCTTTATTTGAGAATATTTTATATGTAAAAGGTTTAAAACATAACTTATTAAGAATTTCTCAAATATGCAATAAAAATCATAGCGTAAAATTTTCTAACCTAGGGTGTGAAATTTTAAATAAAAATGGTACAGTAATATTAACTAGTCGCAGAACTTCTAAAAATTGCTATGTTGTAAGTGACTCTAGTTCATCTAATTTATCGTGTTACATGGTCCATACTGATGAGACTGAATTATGACATAAACGCCTTGGACATGTACACTACCGCAACTTATATAGATTGAGCAAAAGAGAGTTAGTAAGAGGCTTACCCAAAGTACTGTAAGTGCTATAGTTTATATCCCTGTATGTTGTCAAAATTAGTGGTGACAAAAACACTGTTATATAACTTGCATTAGTGAAGCTCACAACAAGTCTCTTTCTAAAGTTCAACATTCATAACAAGCAAAGCTCACAACAAGTGAAGATTACTAGTACAAAGATCAACCTTGACTTCAAGTATTGCTCTCAAGACGTGACTCAAGAATGCAAGACTACAAGAAGAGTACAAGGCAGTTCTTATAGAACTCAAGACATTTTCAAGGTTGAGCTACATCAAGACTTCAAGGCTTAAACTTCAAGGTCACTTGTTCCTAATGTTTTCAATGTCCTTACTTCTTTATTGAGGTTTGAATGACCATAGGTTGACCTTAGAAGTAGGCCATTTTGGATACATAAGTCATATGTATATGACACTTGTTTTGGAAGTTTTGGGGGACTTGTCCTAGGCTTTCTTCGACTAGTCCTAGCTCGACTTGACCAGTCCAAGAAGTTCTTGATCGGTCGTAAGGTTGTTACAAATTTCGGATAAAATCTGGTAGGATTCGACCGGTCGAAGGAGGTCTTCGACGATCGAAGGAACAAATGTAAAACGACCGTGTAATTCTTCGACTCAAAGTCCAGCGATAATTTACGAGGTCTTCGACGGTTGAAGGAGACCTTCGACCGGTCGAAGGTGACTACGAATCGAAGGAGGCCTTCGAAGTCGTGAGAACGGTCAAAGCTTATCACGCCCGATTTTTTTCAAATCTGTTATTTCTTCGACTAGTCGAAGAGCTCCTTAGACCAGTCGAAGATGTGATCTGCTCACCTATAAATAGAGTACGAAACTCAGAAGAATTCAAGCAATTTTATTATTCCATTTTAAGCCAACCTTCGTCGAACTTCTGATAAATAATTTTGTGCTCCATCTAAGCTAAGTGTGCTTATTTTATATTCTCTTTCTTTAGCTTTGTTTAATTGATTTTGTTTCTACTTTCCAATCTAATTTGATACGAGGAATTGTTATTCCCTTTCTTTGGAATCAAAATCAATTAAGGCAAGCCCTAGTTGGTCTAATTTTAAAATATATTAGAACTAGAACCATTATAATTGAGTACTGGACATTGAACTTGAACATTCAATCATCTACTCTGATTTGGTTCTACCGGGCTACTACAACGAAGGAGTTAATCAGGTATTTTACATTTAATTGTAAATTCCTTTCAGTTTTGGTTCCTTTCAAGATTTGCCAGAAAAATCTTGTTGTATTGGTTATCTGAGGAGAGCCAGGAAAACTCAGAAGTGGGGTTTTTTTATTGTGTAAGCCCACGGACAAAGACACAATTGTAAAGGTTTTGGGTGAACACTGTGAAAACCTATTTTGTGAGTGAACGCTAATATCCCCTGTGTGAGGATATTAGGAGTGGAGTAGCATTTTGTGTGGCTGTTGTTTAACAGTTGGTGAACACACAGGCGAACCACTATAATCCTTTGTGTTATGGTTGAATGGTTTACATTTCTAATATTTAATATTTATTTGTGAGATGTATGTGTGGTGGTGAATGTTGTAATCATTTAATCCAAGCATTGTGGGAATTTTGTAATAGTTTAGAATTTACTTTGCCTATTACTTTAGACGCTTAAAATTCAATTTCTTTTAAAGTTGTTCCAAAGAAGGTTGCCCCGCCATTTTTATGGTGTATGGTCAGTCCCTAGAACAATACATTTGTGATTACTGATTTATTTCAATTTGTGCTTAATTCTGTATTCCTCTTTGGTTTGAGATTTGATACAAAGATCTTTCTAGAAATAAGGTTGTCCTACCATAAACTCTGGTTTTTGGTGAAAGGTTGTCTTTAGAACAACATTTGTATCAATCCCTCAAGATCAGATTTATGAGGTTATTTTAATTTCCTGCAATGTGATTTATTTTGGCTATCATATTCATTTTAATTCCGCTGTTATAAGTTTTATTTGGCATAGTCCTATTCACCCCCCCTCTAGGACTTATAGCTAGGCCTTTTCAAATACAAAAATAGATAAAATATGTAGCGAATGCCAGATTGGCAAACAAACTAGGAGTTCTCACAAAAAAGTGGACTCCAATGCCACATCTAAACCGCTCGAACTCCTCCATATGGATCTTATTGGACTAACTAGAACGGAGAGTCGAGGTGGTAAAAAGTATATTATGGTAATCGTTGATGACTTTACCAGATATACTTGGGTAATCTTCTTAAGAGACAAATAAAAAACTCTCGATGAAGTTAAAAGGGTACTTAGACGTATCCAAACTGAAAAAGAGACTCAAGTCTGTAAGATCCGTAGCGATCATGGATTAGAATTTGAGAATAGCAGTTTTGAGAAGTTTTGCAGTAATCAGGAAATATCACATGAATTCTCTACGCCCAAAACACCACAATAAAATGGTATAATAGAAAGAAAAAATAGAGTGCTTCAAGAAATGGCAAATGTAATGTTAAATAGTATGAAGCTCCCTAAAAATCTTTGGGCCGAAGCTGTAAATATTGCATGTTATATAATTAACCGCATCTATACTAGAAAATCAAATAGTAAAACAGCTTATGAAATGTGGTTTTATAAGAAGCCTATTGTCAAATACTTTCGAGTTTCGGCAACAAGTGCTATATTTTAAATGACCGTGAAAAACTAGGAAAATTTGACACCAAAAGTGATGAAGGGATATTTTTAGGGTATGATCTGAATAGTCGAGCATATCGAGTTCTTAATAAGAAAACCGGTGTAATTCAAGAATCAATTAATGTGGTTATTGATGATCACTTGAATACACCTGTCTCAAGTTCAGATAATGATAAAGTACTCCCAATTGATAAACCAAATTCTTCATCAAGTCAAAATAACTCTGAACTGAGAACTGTTAAAGACCATCCATCTAATCAAATTCTTGGAAACCCTCTCACTGGTGTATGCACTCATAGACAAGTAGAAGATGTGTGTAACTACGTTTTCTTTACATCCCAAATAGAATCGACTAACGTAAAAGAAGCTCTTACTGACGAAAACTGGATAGTTGCGACGCAAGAAGAGCTTAATCAATTTGTTAGAAATGATATTTAGTACTTAGTTCCTAGACCAAAAGATAAACATATTATCGGAACTAAGTGAATTTTCAAAAATAAGTCTGATGAACTTGGTAATATAATCAGAAACAAGACTAGACTGATTGTATAAGGGTACACTCAAATTAAAGGCATCCATTATGATGAAACCTTTACCCTAGTAGCTCGTCTTGAATCAATCAGACTATTTATATCCATTGCTTGTTTTAGAAAGTTCAAAATTTATCAAATGGATGTAAAGAGTGCTTTTTTAAATGGTGATTTGCATGAAGAAGTGTATGTTGAACAACCAACGGGTTTTGAAGACCCTAAGAATACCGATCATGTCTATCGCCTAGAAAAGGCTCTCTATGGTTTAAAACAAGCTCCGAAGGCATGGTATGAAAAATTGACTAAGTTTTTACTAAGCCATAACTTTATAATGAGAAGTGTTCATAAAACTCTGTTTGTAAAGAAACATAATGATCACATTTTAATAGTGTAAATTTATGTTGATGATATTATTTATGGATCTACCTATATTAACATGACTGTTGAGTTTGCAGATCTTATGAAATCTAAGTTCGAAATGAGTATGGTTGGAGAATTGAATTATTTCCTAGGGTTGCAAGTTAAATAACAATATGATGGTTTCTTTATTTCTCAAACCAAATATGCTCTGAACTTAGTTAAAAAGTTCAGATTTGAGAATGGAAAAATTTTCGATACTCCTATGAGTACGACCTTAAAACTGTCAAAGGACTCTACAGGCAAGAGTATGATAAGTAGTTTGCTATATTTAACTGCGAGTCGACCTGATATTGCATTTAGCGTAGGAATTTGCGCTAGATATCAATCTGACCTAAAGAGTCACATTTAACTGTTGTTAAGCGCATTATGCGATATGTCGCAAGTTCAGCTAATCTGGGTCTTTGGTATCCACATGATACTAGTGTGCAATTAGCTGGTTACTCTGATGCTGATTGGGCTGATAACGTTGATGATAGGAAATCAACCAGTGGTGGTTGTTTCTATGTTGAGAACTTTTTAGTTTTTTGGCAAAGTAAGAAACAAAGTTCTATATCACTCTCTACCACTGAGGCTGAATACATTATAGCTAAAAATGCATGTACTCAGCTTGTATGGATGAAAAGAATGTTAAGCGATTACGGAATTGCACAGGATTCTATGGTTTTATATTGTGATAATTCTAGTGCGATATATCGCAAGTTCAGCTAATCTGGGTCTTTGGTATCCACATGATCCTAGTGTGCAATTAGCTGGTTACTCTGATGCAGATTGGGCTGGTAACGTTGATGATAGGAAATCAACCAGTGGTGGTTGTTTCTATGTTGGGAACTTTTTAGTTTTTTGGCAAAGTAAGAAATAAAGTTCTGTATCACTCTCTACCACTGAGGCTGAATACATTATAGCTGAAAATGCATATACTCAGCTTGTATGGATGAAAAGAATGTTAAGCGATTACGGAATTGCACAGGATTCTATGGTTTTATATTGTGATAATTCTAGTGCAATTAATATATCTAAAAATCCAATCCAACATTCACGAACCAAGCACATTGAGATTAGATATCACTACATTCGTAAATTAGTGGAAGAAAAGACAATTACTTTGGAATACATTCTGACTGAGACTCAACTTGCTGACATTTTCACTAAACCGCTCGACAAAAGCAAGTTTAATAAATTAAAATTTGATCTTGGTATGTGCAATTTAAATTGATTATTTATGCATTCTTGTATCATATTATATATATTTGTTATTTTAAATGATTAGAATTTTAAATTATGTGAAAAATGCATCAATGATGAAGGTAATTGCACTAAGTACTTTAGTTGTTATAGAAGCCATCTGAATAAAGAAAAACATATTTTTTTTTGTGCACGACCAGTCATGGCACGACCAATCGAACATGTGCATAACCAATCATTAGCATGGGTTTGACCTTTATTTGGGGGAAAATCCCTTTTTCTTGTATTTGGGGCTTCTTCTCCAACGAGTCTTAGCACGACCGGTCGAACCCATCTTCCTAGATCTTCAAGGTTAGTGCTTCATTTCTATTTTCCTTCTAGATTCAAGTACTTATCACTTCTTTTTCATCTTTGGAGTAATTTATTTCTTCTTTCATTGAGGTTTTTGGGGTTTTCTTCTCCAAAATCTGGTTTTAAGAAAACCCACTCTACTTCTTTTGCAAGCTTTTGATTCCTTGTTTTTCCAATTGCAAATGGAAGGTAGAGGTAAAAAGAAACTTCCCTTGGTCTTTCAACATCTAGATCGGCATATATCACAAGACGCCACCTTTGGTCACTCGAAGATGATCCCTCCTATGTGCGGGATTTAAGGTTGCGCAATGTTATAGTTGAACGACCTGTTCATGTTGAACATATAGCTCCATTTGAACTCCTTCCTCTTCTCCAATCTGTAGGATGGGCTAACATTCTACATTGGGGTGGGCCAACATATCGGTCTATTGCGCAAACTATGTTTGCATGTATTTCTGATTTTTCAACTGAGAATTTTGTAAGTGCTATAGTTTATATCCCTTTCTGTTGTCAAATTTGTGGTGCCAAAGACACTGGTATGTAACTTGCTATGTGAAGCTCCACTCAAGATCAACTTTGATGAACAAGCAATGCTCACAAGTATAAAGAAGAAAGTTCTACTCAAGTTCAACTATGATTGACAAGTATTGCTCTCAAGTCAAGACATTGCAAGATGTCAAGAAGCTTACAAGTTCGATCGTAAAGAACTCAAGATACTTTCAAAGATTAGCTACAACAAGACTTCAAGGTTTACTACTTTCTAAGGTCACTTGTCCTTAAGTTTCAATATCCTTACTTCACGATTGAGGTTTGACTGACTTAGGTTGACCTTTAGAGTAGGCCATTTTGGATATATAAGTCATATGTTTGATTTACGTGAGTTTGGTCAGTTCTAAGACTAGTCCTAGCACTGCTTCGACCTGTCTAAGAAATTCCTGGATCAGTTGTAAGTTTGTTGCAAAATTCAGATATTTTCTGTTAGGCTTCGACTAGTCCTGGGGTCTGTTCGACTAGTCGAAGGAACAGTGTCGACTGCATCTAAGACCAGTCGTAAACCTACGACTCAAAGTCCAGCGCTGATCTTCGGATCCTACGACCAGTCGAAGGAGACCTACGACCAGTCGAAGGATACCTTCGACCAGTCGTGAAACGGTCAAATCTTATCGTGCCCGAATTTTCAAATATCTGTTGGTTCTACGACCAGTCGAAGAGCTCCTTAGACCAGTCGAAGACGTGATTTGCTCACCTATAAATAGAGCACGAATCTCAGAAGAAATTAATTAATTCAAGCTAATCTAATTCGGCCTTCTGAGAGATAGTTCTGTGCTCCATCAAAGCTAAGTGTGCTTATTTAATATTTTCTTTCTTTAGCTTTATTTGATTGATTTTGTTTCTAGCATTCCAATCTTATATGAAAAGAGGAATTGTTGTTTTCCTTCTTTTGGAATCAAAATCAATTAAAGCTAGCCTGTTATTTTTAATTTAAAATCTATTAGAACCTAGAACCATTATAAAGTGAGTATTGGACATTGATCTTGGACATTCAAATCTCTACTCCAATTGGGTTCTTCCGGGCTGCTACAATGAAGGAGATAATCAGGTATTTTACTTTTGTTGTAAATTCTGTTTAGTTTTCTTTTGAGATTTTTCAAAAAAAATCTCATCGTATTGGTTATCTGAGGAGAGCCAGAAACTCAAAAGTGGGGTTTTTTAATTGTGTAAGCCCACATATAAAGACACAATTGTAAAGGTTTTTAGGTAAACCTGGGAAAACCTATTTTTGTTAGTGAATGCTAATATCCCCTGTGTGAGGATATTAGGAGTGGAGTAGCTGTGTGGTTGTTGTTGAACAGTTGGTGTACACACAGGCGAACCACTATAATCCCTTGTGTTTTATGATTGTTTGATATTCATTTCATATCTTTAATTATTTAGTGTGGGATGTATATGTGAATGTGAATGTTGTAATCATTTCATTTCAAGCTTAGTGGTGAATGTTGTAATAGTTAGATTTATATTCCTGCAATTTATCGCTTGCTATTACTTTATTGGTCTGAGCTTCTATTTCTATATTTGTTCTAGAAATAAAGTTGTCCTACCATAAACTTTGGTTTTTGATATAAGGTTGTCCTTAGAACAATTTTTGGTTACTTTCCATTCCCATACTGCAATTCAAGTTTAGTGATTTAAATTCTTATTCTTTATTCCACTGTATCTTTTATTTAAATTTGGCATAGTCCTATTCACACACACCCCCCCTCCCCCCCCCTCTAGGACATATAGCTTGGCCATTTCAAGTGGTATCATAGCCTAATAGCTCATTTTTATTACTTTATATTTGGATTTATTTCCTGAGCTAACGATCTAAGCTATATATAAATAATATATCAAATTTTGATAGCCTATCAGTCACTAGGCCTCCACCTTTCGATGGCTCCAATTATGCCTATTGGAAAGCCAGGATGAGGATCTTCCTCAAATCTATGGATGAAAGTGTGTGGCTAGACATAGTGAATGGTTGGACCCCTCCTACCACTGAAGTAACTAGAGTTGATGGTTCAAAAACAAAAAAAATAACGGCTTATTTTTCTTGGACCACACTTCAGAAAAGTCAAAGTAGTGCAAATGCTAAAGCACTAAATCCAATTACATGTGCACTATCACCAGATGAATTCAAAAGAATTATATCCTGTGATTCTGCAAAACAAGCTTGGGATATATTGGAAATGACACACGAGGGTACATCAATTGTCAAGAAATCTAAGATACAAATCATCACAAATAAATTTGAGGAAATACGTATGGAAGAAAATGAAATATTCATGGACTTCTATACCAGATTGAATGACATTGTGAACTCTATGTGGGGTCTAGGTGATAAAATCCTAGAAAGCAAGATATGTGCTAAAATACTACGCTCACTTCCTGAATGGTTCAATTCTAAAGTAACCACAATTCAGGAACTTCGTCATACGGATAATATGAAGGTTGAGGAATTAGTTGGATCTTTACAGACTTATGAGTTAAACTTTAAAGCTCTTAAAAGTAAATCCATTGCTCTCAAATCTACTAAAGGTATTTCTCAAGAAAACTCGGATTCAAAAAATTCTGAAGACGATATGGCTCTTTTAGGAAAGAAATTTTACAAGATTTTCAAAAGCAAGAAAAGGGTAGATCTTCAAAAATCAAACGATAAGAAAAGATCTAAACCTAGATCCAAAAATTAGAAGTCTTTGAGAGATAGTCAATGTTACAACTGCCAAGAGTATGGACACTTAGCAAACAAATGTCCTAAAAAGGACTAACCAAAAAGAAAGGGTATGTTGGCTACATGGGATGAGTCATCTGATTTTGAAGCTTCTTCTGAATCAGAAGATTCTGAAACTGAGTCGGGCAATGAAGTTAAAGCCCTTATGACTCTAGCCAAATTCACATTCTCAGATAATGATTCAACAAGTGAAGAAAATTTGAACAGTGAATGTGAAAATGAAGAAGATCTTCAAGATGCTTATAACGCCTTATACAAGGAAAGTTATAAAATTGCTGTCAAACTTAAACTTCAAAAGAAAAAAATTTTTAAACTCAAAGAATGTTTTGAATCACTTGTTTTAGAAAAATCCCAAATTTTAAATTGTTTTGAAAAATCAAAATGCGATTTAGAATTCAAAACCTCCCTGATTGAAAATCTGAAATCTGAAAATGAGAAACTTAAAAATGAAGTATCTTCTCTTCTGAGTTTAAAGGACACATGGAGATATGCCCAAGGTAATCCAAAGTTAGAAAAATTATTATCCGGATCAAGAAAATGTGGTGATCAATCCGGGTTGGGCTATGATAAGAATATATCTTCTAAACAAAAGTATACTTCTCCCAAGTTTGTGAAAGGAGAGTCCTCAAACTCAAAAGGGAAAAGTAATTACCAAGGTTTTTCTAAAACTTTTCAAAAACCTAAAAGTAACCATGTTAATTTTAAAAATCAGAACCGAAACTCTCTTACTGAAAAGATAGTTGATTTACTCAAGGTGCTCTTAAAATCTAACTCAGTAGGTCATTCTTACAACAACAGACAGAAGAGGACCAACTATACTCTTAAACCCAAAACAGTTCTGAAATAGGTTCATAAAGTTGCCTGCTTAGTTGCTCACACCGCTTTCAAAGCAACAAGCCATTCAAAGTGGTACCTAGATAATGGATGCTCCAGGCATATGACTGGTGATAAAGGTTTGTTCACCGATCTCAAAGACATGACCGATGGTTCAGTCACATTTGGTGATGGTAGCAACTGCAAGATTATGGTTCAAGGTACGGTTCATCTCTATAACCTTCCTTTATTCAAAAATGTTTTATATGTAGAAGGTTTGAAACATAACTTGATTAGCATATCTCAAATATGCGATAATAACCATAGTGTACGATTTTCTAATCAAAGCTGTGAGATTCTAAACAACAAGGGTTCAGTAATACTAACTGGACGTAGAACCTCTGAAAACTGCTATATTGTTAGCGAATCCAGCTCATCTAATCAATCATGTTATATGGTCCATACAGACGAGACTGATTTATGGCACAAACGTCTTAGACATGTACACTACCGAAATCTATATAGATTAAGCAAACAGGAACTTATAAGAGGTTTACCCAAATTACAAAAATTAAATAAAATATGTGGTGAATGCCAGATTGGCAAACAAACAAGGAACTCACACAAAAAGGTGAATTCCAATACCACATCAAGACCACTTGAGCTTCTCCATATGGATCTAGTAGGACCTACCAGGACAGAAAGTCGAGGTGGCAAAAAATATATCTTAGTAATTGTAGATGACTTTACCAGATATACTTGGGTAATCTTCTTAAGGGACAAATCTGAAACCCTTGAAGAAGTAAGAAAAGTTCTCAAAAGGATTCAAACTGAAAAATGTTTCCAAATCAGTAAGATTCGTAGTGATCATGGATCTAAATTTGAGAATAGCGGTTTTGAGAAGTTCTTTAACGACCAGGGAATATTACATGAATTCTCAGCACCCAAAACTCCATAACAAAATGGTATAGTAGAAAGGAAAAATGGAGTACTTTAAGAAATGGCTAATGTCATGTTGAATAGCATGAAGCTCTCTAAGAATCTTTGGGCTAAAGCTGTCAATACAGCTTGCTATATTATTAATCGGGTTTACACTAGTAAAAGTAATAATAAAACAGCTTATGAAATGTGGTTCAATAGAAAGCCTACTGTTAAATACTTTCAAATTTTTGGCAGCAAGTGCTATATTTTACATGATCATGAAAATCTGGGAAAGTTTGATACGAAGAGTGATGAAGGGATATTTTTAGGATATTCTTTAAACAGTCGTGCTTATAGAGTACTGAATAAAAGGACCGGTGTGATTCAAGAGTCCATCAATGTGGTCATTGATGATCACTTAAATACACCAGTCTCAAATTCAGATAATGATGAAATTCTTGTAATTGATAAACCTGATACTTCATCTAATCAGACTGATTCTGAACTAAGGACTGTTAACGATCATCCAACTACACAGATTCTTGGAAACCCTCTCACTGGTGTTCGTACTCATAGACAACTTGAGGATATATGTAATTACATATGTTTTACATCCCAGATAGAACCATCTAACATAAAAGAAGCTCTTACTGATGAAAACTGGATTGTTGCGATGCAAAATGAACTTAACCAATTTGTGAGAAATGATGTTTGGTATCTCGTACCTAGACCTAAAGATAAATACATCATTGAAACCAAATGGATTTTTAAAAATAAGTCTGATGAGCTTGGTAATATAATTAGAAATAAGGTTAGGTTAGTGGTACAAGGTTACACTCAAATTGAAGGTATTGACTATGATGAAACCTTTGCACCAGTAGCCCGTCTTGAATCAATTAGACTCTTTATATTCATTGCATGTTTTAGAAAGTTCAAGATTTACCAAATGGATGTAAAAAGTGCGTTCTTAAATGGCGATTTACATGAGGAAGTCTATGTTGAACAACCAATGGGTTTTGAAGACCCCAAGAATGACGATCATGTTTATCGACTTAAAAAGGTACTTTACGGTTTAAAACAAGCTCTTAGGGCATGGTACGAGAAACTAACAAAGTTTCTATTAAGCCATAATTTTCAAATGGGATGTGTTGATAAAACTCTGTTTATTAGAAAACATAATGAGCACATCTTATTAGTACAGATCTATGTTGATGATATCATTTATGGATCTACCTGTACTGACATGACTTTTGAGTTTGCAGATTTGATGAAATCTCGGTTTGAAATGAGCATGGTTGGGGAATTGAATTATTTCCTTGGGTTGCAAGTAAAGCAACAACTTGATGGAATGTTCATATCTCAGTTTAAGTATGCTATGAATCTAATTAAGAGATTTGGATTTGAGAATGGTAAGAATTTCGATACTCCTATGAGTACAACTTTGAAACTCTCAAAAGATTCTATAGGTAAAAATGTAGATCCGAAATTATATTGAAGTATGATTGGTAGTTTACTATATTTAACTGCTAATAGACCTGATATTTCTCTAAGTGTTGGTATTTGCGCAAGATATCAATCTAATCCAAAAGAATCGCACTTGACTGTTGTCAAGCGGATTATTAGATATGTCGCAAGTACTGTTAATCTCGGTCTCTGGTATCCTCATGAGACTAATGTTCAATTAGCTATATACTCGGATGCTGACTAGGCTGGTAATCTAGATGATAGAAAATCAACCAGTGGTGGTTGCTTTTATATCAGAAATTGTTTAGTTTCCTAGTTTAACAAGAAACAAAATTCTATATCACTTTCAACAGCTGAAGCTGAGTATATTGCAACTGGTAATGCATGTACGTAGCTTATTTGGATGTAACGAATGCTAAGTGATTATGGAATTAAACAGGATTCTATGTTATTACATTGTGATAATTCCAGTGCCATAAATATTTCAAAAAATTCTATTCAACATTCTCGTACTAAGCATATTGACATTAGATTTCATTATATTATGGAATTAGTAGAAGAAAAAGTTATATCTCTAGAATATATCCCTACCGAGGATCAACGAGCTGACATTTTCACTAAACCGCTCAACAAAAGTAGGTTTAGCAAGATGAAATTTGATCTTGGCATGTACATTTTAAAATGATTATTTATGCCTACTTGTATCATAGTGTATATATTTGCTAGTTTAAATTTCAATTTTTTTTGTCATTATGCAAGAAATATGATTTTTTTGGCCAGTACTCGACTAATCGTAAATCTCCACGACCAGTTGTAGTTCGACAGATCGTGCATATCCACGACTAGTCTTAGATCGCGATAAATCTCTTAAAAATTGGGGATTTCGCTTTCTTCCTCATTCCATTTTCACTCTCTAAGGAGCCGAGCCTCGACTAGTCGAACCCATTGTTACATTTCTTCAAGGTTAGTGCTCCATTTACATTTTTCTTACAGATCTGTGTCTAGATTGCTTTCTTTTCTCTCTTGGAGCTTTCTATTTTAGATTTCGTTGTGATTTGAAGTTTTTCTTTTGCAAAATCTGATTCGAGCAAACCCTCTTCTCAAACCTTTGCAACTTTTTCTTTACTTGAAATCTTTGTTGTAAATGGCTTCTAGAGGAAAGAAAACAACAACCCATGGTTCGTCTTCTTCTTCCAGATCAGCCCCAATTTCTAAACGTCATCTTTGGCCTCCTGATGATGATCCATCTTATGTTTAGGACATCAGATTATGCAATGTTATTGTTGAACACCTTGTTTTCATTGATCATGTTGCACCTTTTGATATCCTTCATATGCTCAAATCTGTAGGTTGGGATAATGTAAGACCCGTATCCTATCCCGTACTGTTCCGTCAACTCCCACGATCCTTTCTGTCGAATTTCGGTAACCTGCGATGTATAATCAACGTTGCGATCGACCCTAAGTCGTATCCGGTAGAATTGAGTCAGCTTAATCCGAGACCTGTATCATTGTGACCACACCGTCGCCGCGGTTCCAACGCCGCGACTCGCACACCGATCCGATACCCAAGCCAGAAGATGTGAGCCGGCGTTTATTTCGAAGAAAGGCCACGCTTTCTCAATCCCAAGAGAATCTCTACACAATATCAAATCAATCCCATCAATCAATCAATCACATCAATCAATCAATCACTTTAATGTTAAATATAAGCAACCCACGCTTTCTCTCTCCAAAGTCAACTCTTTCTCACCCTCTCTCTTACACACCCATACCTAGTCAAGTACCACATCCATCACCTCACATCACTCACTCACATCTCTCCTTACAACTCTCTCTCTCTCCCTCTCATTTTCCAACATTCTTAAGTCAAGCAAGAGCACCCCCACGTCCAAGCTTCCAAGTGAGAAAAGAGAGAGTTTGTATGGCCCACCTTTCCAATTCCAAAATCCATCATCCTAGCCATCCATTTCCCATCTCCACCATCAAAGAGGAGCACAAGGAGGTTGGCGTTTGATGAGTGTCGAATGTTGCATACCAGACCCCAATAATTGCATAATTTTACATACATGATAAAGATTAATAGAGTATATTACTCGTGTTTTTATTACAGGATGAAATCAGGAGTGTGGATTGGAAATTGATGTTAAAGAGATGGTTTTGGCACTCCAAAATTACCAGAGCACAGGATGGACTCCAGAAAACTAACAGTGAAGAATATACGCGCCTGGGATCTGAGGAAAGCACGCCAAAGGGGCTCGAAAAGGGTCCAGAATGCAAGATCACATGTTTTCCACCATTCAATTGACTCGAAACTACATACATGTGATGGGGGCCGTGAATTAACCGTACATATTAAATTTCAGCCATTGATGATCTCGGAAAGTGCTCCAACTGACAAATCAGCCCACAAATCGTTGATTTCAGGCCCACCTGATAGCAGGATATGCCCCAAATTTGGTCTCAACTGTTTAAATAGGGAGATAAAGAGGATGGACGGAGCAGATTTCTTGTAAACATCACGGTGGGCTGTATGTACAGCGCATGTACACCATGCGTACACGGCACCTGCCGTTCACCGCACCACCGGACGGTCAGCGCGGGCGCTGACCCGCGCTCGCCCTCCTCTGTTTCCAGCGGCTGCGGAACCGACCCGCTGTCGTCGGTTGTGGGGCCCACCTTGTGTCCAAATGGACAATCCAAGCCGTCCATCCGCTTCCTGGGGCGGCTGTTGCTCTCACCTAGGTGGAATTATGGCTTAATATAGGCGAGCATTCAATCCCCACCGTTCAAACATGCAATGGACGGTGAGAAGAGATCTTTCGTGGCCCACAGAAGAATGGAGAAAAAATGTGTTTTTCTGACCGAAATTTCGACAGAAATTCGGTGGACGTCTCGGATTTTCAGTTTAATCAAAGTTATGGACCCCACCATCATCGCAACCGTGATCGGTGGGCCCCACAGAGGTATTTTCTGGAAAATCCACCCCGTCCATTGGATTCAGGACGAAATTTCAGTCAGGAATGGGTGGTTTTGAAGGTCCATTAGCACGGCCCACAGAAGAAATCACAAAAAACTCAGTTTTTAACGTCGCCGGGTAGCCCTTTTGTGGCCTCTGTACCGCACACGTGTGTACGCATGGGAGAGAAATGTTAACATGGTTTTGTAGTATTCGTGGCCCTCTACACGATGGACGGATTGGATCGGCCGGAAGGACGACGTATGGGGCCCACTCACTTCCGCAAAACGGACCAGCGTCCGTGCGTTTCGCGGACGCGGACGACGGCTGCGATGATGGTGGGGTCCATAACTTTGATTAAACTGAAAATCCGAGACGTCCACCGAATTTCTGTCGAAATTTCGGTCAGAAAAACACATTTTTTCTCCATTCTTCTGTGGGCCACCAAAAGATCTCGTCTCACCGTCCATTGCATGTTTGAACGGTGGGGATTGAATGCTCGCCTATATTAAGCCATAATTCCACCTAGGTGAGAGCAACAGCCGCCCCAGGAAGCGGATGGACGGCTTGGATTGTCCATTTGGACACAAGGTGGGCCCCACAACCGACGACAATGGCCTGGTTCCAGCCCGCTGGAAACAGAGGAGGGCGAGCGCGGGTCAGCGCCCGCGCTGACCGTCCGGTGGTGCGGTGAACGGCAGGTGCCGTGTACGCATGGTGTACATGCGCTGTACATACAGCCCACCGTGATGTTTACAAGAAATCTGCTCCGTCCATCCTCTTTATCTCCCTATTTAAACAGTTGAGACCAAATTTGGGGCATATCCTGCTATCAGGTGGGCCTGAAATCAACGATTTGTGGGCTGATTTGTCAGTTGGAGCACTTTCCGAGATCATCAATGGCTGAAATTTAATATGTACGGTTAATTCACGGCCCCCATCACATGTATGAAGTTTCGAGTCAATTGAATGGTGGAAAACATGTGATCTTGCATTCTGGACCCTTTTCGAGCCCCTTTGGCGTGCTTTCCTCAGATCCCAGGCGCGTATATTCTTCACTGTTAGTTTTCTGGAGTCCATCCCGTGCTCTGGTAATTTTGGAGTGCCAAAACCATCTCTTTAACATCAATTTCCAATCCACACTCCTGATTTCATCCTGTAATAAAAACACAAGTAATATACTCCATTAATCTTTATCATGTATGTAAAATTATGCAATTATTGGGGTCTGGTATGCAACATTCGACACTCATCACAACCCCCAACCAGCATTTTGCTAGTCCCGAGCAAAACATGCGAAAAATAATTTCAGAAATAAAGACAATTCCTGTAAACTCAAGTGACTTGTGAACAGATAGCTGAGATGTGAAAATTCTAATATTCATGATTGGTGTGTGGAATTTTTCTCTTGGAATCAAGCTTACAATAAACTTCATAATCAAGTTCAAAATATCAATCCATCAATTAGAACATTCCTAAACATTGAGTTCCACGAGTGTAAAGTATAATCTTGACTTACAATCAGTAAGAGATCCAATTGTCAATTTCATGATAATTCGTGACAATCAAAACTTGAAACCAACACTTATCTCACAGATTAACTTTTCATCTTACCAGCCTTTGATTTTCTTTATGAGCAGTAACGCAATTGAGGGGAATCAAATTCTCACCTATATGGAGCAAACCTATGGCGAAAACTTGTCACTTAACTTTTTTTTTTTTTTTCCATATGTCAACTATGGAGAATCAAATCCACACCTATAGGGAGCAAACCTATGGTGAAGATTATGTGACTTAGCCTTTTAATTTTTCTTTTTACCAAGTTAATCATTCAGTTATCGAACCAACACTTAATATGTAAGCGAGATGTGATATGTGAAGTCATGGCTCAATCAATGTTTACAACTTCTAATCATGAATTAACAATTCAAAATTGACTGTGAAATCAAGCAGATGGCCGAATTCAAGAGTCAAAAGTTACCAGAATCATGTATCTTATAATGTTAAAATCACAACTATCCTTCAAAATCACGTTGAACTCAATAGAAATTTCAGAAAAATTTTAAAATTTTCACAAATTTTGCTCAAGACCAAGAAAATACTGATTAGGTAACCTAATCTCCCACCCCCAACCTAAAATCTACATTGTCCTCAATGTAGAAGAAATAAGCATACAATGCACATGGGACAATGAAAGTAAAAGAGGAGTGAGGGAAAGATAGTACCTGGATGGAGAATCAAGAGGCGTTCTCAAAAATATCAACATAAAAGCGAGTTAGCACAAGAGAGATATCAACAAAAACAAAACAAAAAATAAAAATAAATAAAATCCGAAAAAGAAAATCCTACCTATACCACTTTCGCAGGTGCTCTCGATTGCATTTAGCGTATGCAACAAGCCTTTAAACCCCTAGGTTACCCCTAGTGGACGAGTTGTAGTCTCGTGAGGGTTTGCAGTAATGTTACCCACAAACATTGATGGAACTAACTAGAAAAATGAAAATAATCAAACAAAAGACTGGGTTGCCTCCCAGGAGCGCTAAGTTTACCGTCTATCCTAAAACAGCATAAAGGAAACTACCCTAGTCCTAAGAAAGCAGGGAAAACTACTCAGTCATGCTGCAAGGTTCCTCTTCCGGCCAGTATCTTGATAAGTTTCTCAGTAGATTTCTCAACAGGATCATCCAAAAGCCCTTTTTGCAATAGGCTTGGATGCCCTGGAGCATGACATTCCAGAGAAACTTACGTACCTCATCAAAAATTTGTCGTTGATTCGCCTGAGGTATCCAGAGTATATATGATTCACCTGCTGACGTAAGAAGTTTGAAGTTAGTATCCCATGGTGAATCAGAGACTACACATAGATGAAAGTCAGAAAAATTCTCAGAAAGTGACGTAGTCTCAACACATTCCGAAGTAGCAGACTTCGGTTCAATCGTTAGCTCCTCCTCCCTTAATGGTAAATATTCAGGATTTGTGGAAGGAGGGGCTTCAGAGTAAGGGTCCTCTCGGTCAGTGATGACTACCGAGATATTGTTTTGCAAGGCATTCACTATATCTCTTATCATGGGATCGTTTGAATCTACAAAGTGTGCCAAGCAATCATCCAAAGAGGTGAGACATTCAGCTGAGGGTGGCTCATTTTCTACATTAGAGCTCGTGATGATCTGCCCAAGGAATCCATCGTTTTCGAAGGTAAACGGAGGTGTGCTCTCTTGCTCCAGCCCTGCACAGACAGATTGAAGATCAATATACAAAGCATTGATGTAAGGACTCTGTTCATTGATACTACTCAGAAGAGAAAATAATTCGTCATTATTCAACAGTTCAGATGGTGGCCTCAACTGGGTGGTTTCAAATTCAAGAGTCATATTGAGTAGCTCGTCCATCTCCCGAATCATATCATCATGCAATTCAGAGGAGTGGTCCAAATACGTTTCACAAGAGTTAGAAGGGTCGATTGTAAGGGGCCCGTCCTCTACCTTTAAATCAGACATGTTAGGTGAGGGGAGTGGCTCATTATGACCAACCACTTCCTGTACATCTTGATTATTGACTTGGACCAAACTTGAGATTGATTCCAAGGGAATTTGGGTTGCACATCCATGATCATCATCCCAATATGCATCATTGTCTAATTCTGTGCAGTGCACACTTGGGATGGGATCGCTTTCCTCACATTCTAAATTCGGTTGAGGTTCGAATAAACTAACCTCAACCTCATCATTGAGATCCTGTGTGTCATGTAAGGAAAGTGTGTCATCATCACTGTATTTGAAAGACACCCAAGTATCTCCATCATTCTTTTGAACAGTCATTGAGATCGACTCATCGGGGAATTGAACCGTATGCTCATTAATGGAATCCAACTCCTCATTCCAAATTCCAGATTTCATCAAAAGCGAGTGAGGATTACTATCCTCGCATTGTATTTCTGGATTGGATTGTAGTTGGGATAAGCGAGCTTCCTCTATCCTTTCAATGCGCGAATTGAGTGCTTCTAATGATTTCATCAATTTCGCAACATGCTGGTTGAATTGTTCTGGATCAAAACATGAATCCTCTTGAATCGTTTGTGGTTGGATCTCAAAAGTATGGGATCCAAGAGAATGATTGTTACAATTTGTTGTTGGTTCATCTTCCCAGTTTTGATGGTTCCACTGGTTATAGTCATACTGATCATACATGAGAGAATATGATGGTTGATAATAATCCTCATTCCCATAATTACGATCGTATACGGCCCTATTAACTGATGGAACATAACGTTCTAGTCTGGTTCTCAATGTCCTGTTCTCGATGGAGAGAAATCTTGAGGTATACGTTGAATTCCACAACCTTCATGCATTTCCCAATAAAACCTATCCAACTCAAGATATGCATGTACCCACGATTCCATGGTAAAACCTTAACTCTGAGTCTAATCCTAGAAGAAAGCAAAATCCTACAGCAATGTGGAAAGTAAAGGAGAAGTGAGAAAGATGATACCAGAGTAGAAGTTCCTATGTTAAAAACCCTGCAAAACAAAACAAAACAAGTTAGTTTTTAAGAATAGTAAGTCTAAGGTTAGAAAATTTCTAAAAATAAAACCCTAATTCTAAAAATAAAAATAAAAAAAATAAGGAAATTAGGAAGATATCACCAAATTAGAAGTTTCTATCTCAGAATCCTACAAAACAAGAAATAGGTTAGTTTCTAAAAATAAAATAAAAACTTTAACCTAAAGTTAGTAAAATCCTAAGACTATGAATTATGATAAGAGAGAGTCCTAAATTTAATTTGGAACGAAACAGTCCCCGGCAACGGCGCCAAAAACTTGTTCACTCCCCAAGTATAGGGTTGTGATGTAGTAATAAACTCGGTAAGATCGAGGTCGAATCCCACGAGGACTGGTCGTCACAACTCAAATCTATGATTCTCCTAAACTAATCCAACAGATAATGGAATGAATTACTAAGCACAATTCTAAGAAAAAAAAAATAAAACTATCAAGAACAGGGAAGAAAATTCAATCAGAGAGAAAGCACTAGGACTTTCGAATCCACCCCTAATTATCATAACCCTTGTTTCGTCTATTCATTCACCTTGACCTAGATTGATACCACTTAAATAGAGAAAGCACAATCTGTGTCATAAATCGGGTATACAGACTGTCTAATTCCTTTAAGCAATGCCATGAATAACAAATTCCATGTCCTTGGTCGGGCACATGGAATGTACATTCATTAAAGCATCCTGTTTCTTCCTCTATAGGAAACCTGTTCTTGATCAGACATAAGCACCTGTAATAAGCATCCAAACAACATCCATCTATATACTTTGGTCAAGTTCATAGATGGAGAAGTATGAAATTTAAACCCATAAAGCCCACTCAGAGAAAGAAACAAATTAATTAAAATTCAAAGTAAATCATCCAATACAAGAGCTGATCAAATTAGGGGCTTCATCTCAGCCCTAGCTGAGAGATTAGTTATCCATAAAATCCATAAAAAGATATTAAATAAAATTCATAAACTAAAACACCAAACCGAACAATCTCTCTCTCTTTCTCCTTCTCTTTCTTCTCTCCCTGGCTCTGGATCTCCAATTCTCTAGATCTGAATCTCCTATTCCCTACGTCCAAAACTCCACTTTTATAGTCATTTGGATGGATGGTGGAATGGAGTGGCAGTCGTAGAAACGACTCGAAGTACAATTTTTCGCAACCGTGATCGGTGGGCCCCACAGAGGTATTTTCTGGAAAATCCACCCCGTCCATTAGATTCACGACGAAATTTCAGTCAGGAATGGGTGGTTTTGAAGGTCCATTAGTACGGCCCACAGAAGAAATCACAAAAACTCGTTTTTAACGCGTAGGTAGTAGCCCTTTGTGGCTCTCATGCACCGCACACGTGTGTACGCATGGGAGTGAACTATCAGCATGGTTTTGTAGTATTCATGGCCCTCTACACGATGGACGGATTGGATCGGCCGGAAGGACGACGTATGGGGCCCACTCACTTCCGCAAAACGGACCAGCGTCTGTGCGTTTCGAAAGTACAACACGACATGGGACCAACTGTCTAAGAAGTTCTTGAACAAGTTTTTGGCGCCGTTGCCGGGGCCTGTTTCGTTCCAAATTGGGTCAAGAAATAAGCATACAACACGACATGGGACCAACTGTCTAAGAAGTTCTTGAACAAGTTTTTGGCGCCGTTGCCGGGGACTGTTTCGTTCCAAATTGAATTTAGGATTCTCTCTTATCATAATTCATAGTCTTAGGATTTTACTAACTTAGGTTAAAGTTTTTATTTTATTTTATTTTTATTTTATTTTTAGAAATTAACCATTGCTTAGGATTCTTCTATCATTATTTTAGGAAACCTAATTTGGTTTTTTTTTGTTTACAGGAATTGAGGAAGGAAGCTACTAAGTGAAGGAGGAACATCTTAAATTTTCTGACATCAATCATCTCCTTTTCCGGGTTCTTTCTTCCCATTCTCACTTACATAGTTTTAACTTATTTTTTTTGAATAGCATAGTTTCTAGTTCTAGTTTTCTTTCTCTTAGGTTGTTATGCTAGGACGTAGATCTCTAGATATAGAACTAGCGCCGTTTGATCCCGAAATAGAAAGAACACTTCGAGAAAGATTAAGAAACAATTTACATTGAAATGGCGAATGAGACCGAAGTTAAGGCTCTTAAAGATTATTCACTCTGTCCAATTTAATGCGCCTTCATGCATAGTGTTGCCAACCACTACAAGCAACACACTTTGAACTGAAACCTTGAGTCATACAATTGTTGCCATCCTTTTATGGATTGGACAAGGAGGACCCATATCATCATGTGAAAGAATTCTTGGACATTTGCTCCACTTTTAAGTTTCAAAACTTCTCGACGATTCGATCCGCCTACGCTGTTTCCTTTTCTTTGAAGGATAAGGCGAAAGCATGGTTGAATTCTCTAGAAGTTGGATCTATCATGACATGGGACCAACTGTCTAAGAAGTTCTTAAACAAGTTCTTCCCGTTCACAAAACCAATGCCCTCCGTAGAGAAATTACTAACTTCACACAAAAAGAGGGCGAGCACTTTCATGAATGTTGGGAAAGATGGAAGGACTTGCTTCTTAAATGTCCTCACAATGGTTTTGAGAAGTGGCAACAAGTGCAATACTTTTATGACGGTCGACACCCAGGAACCGTCGCATGGTTGATGCCACAGTGGAGGGTCCTTCATGACCAAAAGCGATACTGAAGCATGGAAATTCTTTGAAACCTTGTGTGAAAACTCCCAAGAATGGGACTATTCAGATAGAGGTGAAAGAAGTTCCCAACCACAAAAGAGAGGTGGTATATATGAGATAGAGTCGTGCGAGTTGTGCGCCAAACTTGATAACCCGACAAAGAAAGTTGATGCTCTGGTATTGAATAATGGACCTCCACAAACACTCAAGTGGAGGCATGTGCCACATGTTCTAGTCCTGCCCAGTCTTGTCCATCTGGGGCAGCATCCCCAGAACTTCTCTCTGAACAAGTTCATGTTATGAACACTTTTCAAAAACCTGGGAATGATCCTTACTCGAACACATACAACCCAGGGTGGGCTAGGCATCCAAATTTTTCTTGGGCAAAGGGACCACATCAAGGAGGACCATCTGGAAATCCTCCCATGCAACCGCACCTCCAAGTTGGCAGTCAACAAATTCCACAATATCAACAACTGCCTACACAATCAAGAAACCCATCTCTTGAGGATACACTCCATCTTTTTATGCAGAGTTCTCTCCAATTCCAAAAAGATACCCAACACACTTTACTGGCTAACCAGCAAAGCTTACATGCAAATGCACAATCCATTGCTAAGCTGGAAATTCAAATGGGTCAACTAGCTGCCACATTGAGTGAGAGAGAGAAGGGCAAGTTCCCTAGCCAACCTGAGGCTAACCCAAAGGGACAGTATGAGATTGGCTCTAATTCCAACCAAAGGCAATATCATGAGCAAGACAAATCAATCATTACTCTTAGGTCAGGCAAGCAAATTGATAACGGAATAGAGATGCCTGGGGATGATTCAAATTCTAAAACAGAAGATCAAGATGAAGCAGAGGGACACACCAATGCATCCAAAGTCCAAAAGCCCTCTGACTCTCCAAGAGCCACTAATGTGCCACCGTACGTGCCCAAAGCACCTTTTCCTCAACGTCTGGCACCAATAAAGAAAAGAAATAATTTTGATGAAATCTTGGATGTGTTTCAAAAAGTGCAAGTCAACATCCCGTTGCTTGACGCTATTAAACAAGTCCCTGCTTACGCTAAGTTTCTGAAAGATTTATGCACTCAAAAGCGTAAGCAGAATGTTCATAAGAAGGTCTTCATTGCAGAGCAGCTCAGCTCCATGATTCAATATAACACTCCTCCTAAATTTAGGGATCCAGGAGCTCCCACCATTTCTTGCGGCATAGGAGATCATAAGATCGGGAAGGCATTACTTGATTTGGGAGCGAGCGTTAATTTGTTACCTTATTCGGTTTATGAGCAGCTAGGACTTGGCGAGTTGAAACCGACTAAGGTAACATTACAACTAGCCGATAGATCTGTCACAAAGTGCCCTGGGTGTTATTGAAGATGTGTTAATTCAAAGTTGATAAATTTTATTTTCCAGTGGATTTCATAGTCATAGATACTCACCGTCTGAATCTTCACAGTTAGATCCCAGTCATCTTGGGTCGTCCATTTTTGGCCACATCTAATGCTATTATCAATTGCAGGAATGGAGTTATGAAATTGTCCTTTGGTAACATGAATATTAAACTCAATGTTTTTAATGCAGGACAACAATCCGCAGATTTGGATGACATATTTGAAGTGGACATGATCGAGAGCCTTGTACAGGACTCCTTCCGTACATCGTTTGAAGATCCTCTTGAGACCTGCTTAGCACAATCGGGCATGGATTTTGACATTGATAGTCCCATCCATGAAGTCAATGCATTGCTCGACTCTACTCCTATATTGGAGACTGAAAAGTGGAGAGCGAAAGTGGAACCTCTTCATCCCTCTGAGACGCCTCCTGACAGCACAGTTTCGAACTCTGAGAAGACAAAGGCGAGCAGGCTGCTTAATTTTCTTAAAACATATAAGGCAGCAATTGAAAGGAAGATAGTGGAAATACAGGGAGTATGCCCCACGATATGCATGGATCATGCTGTGGAAATGTCGCGTGAACTGCAAAGGAAGCGTGATCCTCATATGGAAGAAGTCGTGCGAGCAGAAGTTCTTAAATTATTTGACGACAGTGTCAGTTACCTCCTTGCAGATAGCACCGCTCATGGGAACTCACATCACTTGTCTGGGATCGGTTAATCAAGGTATTGAGGTAATTTCTTTGGTGGACCCTGGTCTTAAAGATTAATGAATTCATGGTCCGTTCTTGTCTGGCTGAAGACGTTAAACTTAGCGCTCCTGGGAGGCAACCCACCTTTTTATTTTATTTCATTTCTTTTCATTTTTCTAGTTAGTTAGTTCAATGTTTGTGGGTAACATTCAAACCCTCACGAGACTACAACTCGTCCACTAGGGGTAACCTAGGGGTTTAAAGGCTTGTTGCATGCGCTAAATGCAATCGAGAGCACCTGCGAAAGTGGTATAGGTAGGATTTTCTTTTATTTTTTATTTTATTTTATTTTATTTTTATATTTGCTTATGTTGATTTCTCTCTTGAGCTAACCTGTTTTACGATGCTATTTTTTGAGAAAGCTTCTTGATTCTCCATCCAGGTATTGTCTTTCCATCACTCCTCTTTTATTCTCGTTGTCCCATGTGCATTGTATGCTTATTTCTTTTACATTGAGGACAATGTAGATTTTAGGTTGGGGGTGGGAGATTAGGTTACCTAATCAGTATTTTCTTGGTCTTGAGCAAAATTTGTGAAAATTTTAAAATAAATTCTGGAATTCTATTAAATTCTAAGTGACTTCTCTTTCTTCTCTTTCTCCTCTCCCTGGCTCTGGATCTCAAATTCCCTGGATCTGAATGTGAAGATTCTGGACAGGCTGAGTATCTATGACTATGAAATCCACTGGAAAATAAAATTTATCAACCTGAATTAACACATCTTCAATAACACCCTGGGGCACTTTGACAAATCTATCAGCTAGTTGTAATGTTACCTTAGTCGGTTTCAACTCGCCAAGTCCTAGCTGCTCATAAACCGAATAAGGTAACAAATTAACGCTCGCTCCCAAATCAAGTAATGCCTTCCCGATCTTATGATCTCCTATGCCGCAAGAAATGGTGGGAGCTCCTGGATCCCTAAATTTAGGAGGAGTGTTATGTTGAATCATGGAGCTGAGCTGCTCTGCAATGAAGACCTTCTTATGAACATTACTCGCTTACGCTTTTGAGTGCATAAATCTTTGAAACTTAGCGTAAGCGAGGACTTGTTTAATAGCGTCAACAACGGGATGTTGACTTGCACTTTTTAAAACACATCCAAGATTTCATCAAAATTATTTCTTTTCTTTATTGGTGCCAGACGTTGAGGAAAAGGTGCTTTGGGCACGTACGGTGGCACATTAGTGGCTCTTGGAGAGTCAGAGGGCTTTTGGACTTTAGATGCATTGGTGTGTCCCTCTGCTTCATCTTGATCTTCTGTTTTAGAATTTGAATCATCCCCAGGCATCTCTATTCCGTTATCAATCTGCTTGCCTGACCTAAGGGTAATGATTGATTTGGCTTGCTCATGATATTGCCTTTGGTTGGAATTAGAGCCAATCTCATACTGTCCCTTTGGGTTAGCCTCAGGTTGGCTAGGGAACTTGCCCTTCTCTCTCTCACTCAATGTGGCAGCTAGTTGACCCATTTGAATTTCCAGCTTAGCAATGGATTGTGCATTTGCATGTAAGCTTTGCTGGTTAGCCAGTAAAGTGTGTTGGGTATCTTTTTGGAATTGGAGAGAACTCTGCATAAAAAGATGGAGTGTATCCTCAAGAGATGGGTTTCTTGATTGTGTAGGCAGTTGTTGATATTGTGGAATTTGTTGACTGCCAACTTGGAGGTGCGGTTGCATGGGAGGATTTCCAGATGGTCCTCCTTGATGTGGTCCCTTTGCCCAAGAAAAATTTGGATGCCTAGCCCACCCTGGGTTGTATGTGTTCGAGTAAGGATCTTGATCAGGGTCAAATATTGCATATCAGACCCCGATTATTGCCCTATTTTATGTACATGATAAGGCCTAACATCGGATTTTTATTGTATTTTTGTTACAGGAGGAAATTAAGAGCGTGTATAGCAAAATTAATGTTAAAAGCGTGGAATTGACGTTTTGACGTCACCAGAGCACGCGATGGACTCCAGAAAACCAATGGTGACAATTTTACACGCCTGAGATCGGAGGAAAGCAAGCCAAAAGGGCTCGAAAAGGGTCCAGAATGCAAGATCACATATTTTCCGCCATCTGATCAACTCGAAACTTCATACATGTGATGGGGGCCGTAAATTAACCGTACATATTAAATTTCAGCCGTTGAAGATCTCGGGAAGTGGTCCAACGGACAGATCAGCCCATTAATCTTCACTTTGGGGCCCACCTGATATTTGAAATTGCCTCAAACTTGGTTTTGGCGGATGAAATTATATGAAGAAAAGGATGGACGGTGCAGATTTCTCGTAAACATCACGATAAGGGCCTGTGGATGGGGAGTGTGTACAATGTACACTTGTGCCACCGAAGCACCGCACCGCTGCTTCGGTCGGCAACGAGACCGCCGACCCGACTCGTCTTCGCAAAAAAAAAAAATCATTTTTTTCTTTTTCTCCCGGCGTCCGCTCACCGATGGAGAAGATGCGATTGTGGGCCCCACCTAATGTTCAAATAGACGATCCATACCGTCCATCAGCTTCCTAGGGCGGCAATTGCCCTCGCCTAGGTGGCAAAAATGGGAATAAAATATTATATCAGATCCTAGCCGTACAAACGCAGGATGGACGGTGGGACGAAGATCACGTGGGTTGTTGCGAATCCCCCAAAACCGGTCAATTTCTACCGATTTTTCGAGGGGAATACAATGAACGACGCGATTTGCCATTTGATCAAAGAAGTGGGACCCACCATCATCCAGGCCAGGTTCGCGTCCGCGTAACACACGGCCGCCCATCTTGCGAATTATTGTGGGCCTCACCGTCAACGGACGGGAGATCCGATCCGTCCATCGTGTGAGGGCCATGAATACTACAAAACCATGCGATAGTTCACTCCCATGCATACACACGTGCGTGATCTGAGGCCACAAAAGGCTACCCGGCGACGTTCAAATTTGATCTTTTTGAGATTTCTTCGTGGGCCGCGCCAATGGACCTTCAAAACTACCCATTCTTGACTGAAATTTCATCCTGAATCTAATGGACGGGGTGGATTTTCCGAGAAAAATACCTCTGTGGGGCCCACCGATCACGGTTGCGAAAATTTGCACTTCGAGTCCGTCTACGACTCTGCCACCGATTCCAGCCATCCAGTAGCTATAAAAGGGAAGTTTTGGACGTGGGGAAGGTATTCAGATCCAGGGAATTGGAGATCCAGAGCCAGGGAGAGGAGAAAGAGAAGAAAGAGAAGGAAGAAGAGAGAGAGATTGTTCGGTTTGGTGTTTTATTTTATGAATTTTATTTAATATTTTTTATGGATTTTATGGGTCACTAATCTCTCAGCTAGGGCTGAGATGAAGCCCCTAATTTGATTAGTTCTTGTGTTGGTTGATTTACTTTGAATATTAATTAATTTGTCTCTTTCTCTAAGTGGGCTTGATGGGTTTAAATTCCATACTTCTCCATCTATGAACTTGATCAAAGTATATAGATGGATGTTGTTTGGATGCTTTTTATAGGTGCTTATGTCTGATCAAGAACAGGTTTCCTATAGAGGAAGAAACAGGGTGCTTTAATGAATGTACATTCCATGTTCCCGACCAAGGACATGGGATTTGTTATTCATGGCATTATTTAAAGGAATTAGACAGTCTGTATGCCCGATTAAGGACATGATTGTGCTTTCTCTATTTAAGTGGTATCAATCTAGATCAAGGTGAATCAACAGACAAAACAAGGGTTAGGATAATTAGGGGTGGATTCGAAAGTCCTAGTGCTCGCTCTCTGATTGAATGTTCTTCCATGTTCTTAATTATTTTATTTTTTCTTAAAATTGTGCTTAGTAGTTCATTCCATTCTTTCTTGGATTAGTTAAGGAGAATCATAGATTTGAGTTGTGACGACCAGTCCTAGTGGGATTCGACCTCGATCTTACCGAGTTTATTACTACATCACAACCCTATACTTGGGGAGTGAACAAGTTTTTGGCGCCGTTGCCGGGGACTGTTTCGTTCCAAATTGAATTTAGGATTTTCTCTTATCATAATTCATAGTCTTAAGATTTTACTAACTTTAGGTTAAAGTTTTTATTTTATTTTTAGAAACAAACCTATTTCTTGTTTTGTAGGATTCTGAGATAGAAACTTCTAATTTGATAATATCTTCCTAATTTCTTTATTTTTTTTATTTATTTTTAGAATTAAGGTTTTTTTTTTTTTCTTTTCTAACCGTAGACTTACTATTCTTAAAAACTAACTTGTTTTGTTTTGTTTTACAGGTTTTTAACATAGGAACTTCTACTCTGGTAACATCTTTCTAACTTCTCCTTTACTTTCTGTATTGCTGTAGGATTTTGATTTCTTCTAGGATTAGACTCTGAGTTAAGGTTCCACCATGGAATCATGGGTAGATGCATATGCTGAGTTGGATAGGTTTTATTGGGAAATGCCGAAGGTTGTGGAAACCAACGTATACCTCAAGATTTTTCTCCATCGAGAAACAGACATTGAGAACCGACTAGAACGTTATGTTCCATCGGTTAATAAGGCCGTATACGATCATAATTATGGGAATGAGGACTATTATCAACCATCATATTCTCCCATGTATGATCGCACGACTATAACCAGTGGAACCATCAAACCGGAAGATGAACCAACAACATATTGTAATAATTATTCTCTTGGATCCCATACCTTTGAGATCCAACCGAAACGATCAAGAGGATTCATGTTTTGATCCGAACAAGTAAACCAAAGATGTTGCGAAATTGATGAAATCATTAGAAGCACTCAATTCGCGCATTGAAAGGATAGAGAAAGCTCGCTCATCCCAACTACAATCCAATCCAGAAATACAATGCGAGGAAAGTGATCCTCACTCGCTTTTAACGAAATCTGGAATTTGGAATGAGGAGTTGGATTCCATTCATGAGCATACGGTTCAATTCCCCGATGAGTCGATCTCAATGACTGTTCAAAATAATGATGGAGATACTTGGGTGTCTTTCAAATACAGTGATGATGACACACTTTCCTTACATGACACACAGGATCTCAATGATGAGGTTGAGGTTAGTTTATTCGAACCTCAACCGAATTTAGAATGTGAGGAAAGCGATCCCATCCCAAGTGCGCACTGCACAGAATTAGACAATGATGCGTATTGGGATGATGATCATGGATGTTCAACTCCAATTCCTTTGAATCAATCTCAAATTTGGTCCAAGTCAATGATCAAGACGTACACGAAGTGGTCGGTCATAATGAGCCACTCCCCTCACCTAACATGTCTGATTTTAAGGTAGAGGACGGGCCCTTTACAACTGACCCTTCTAACTCTTGTGAAACGTATTTGGACCACTCCTCTGAATTACATGATGATATGATTAGGGAGATGGACGAGCTACTCGATATGACTCTTGAATTTGAAACCACCCAGTTGAGGCCACCATCTGAACTGTTAAATAATGACGATTCATCGCCTCTTCTGAGTAGTATCGATGAACAGAGTCCATACATCAATGCTTCGTATACTGATCTTCAATCTGTCTGTGCAGGGCTGGAGCAAGAGAGCACACTTCCGTTTACTTTAAAAACCGATGGATTCCTTGGGCAGATCATCACGAGCTCTAATGTGGAAAATGATTTACTCTCAGCTGAATATCCCAACTCTTTGGATGATTGCTTGGCACACTTTGCAGATTCAAATGATCCCATGATAAGAGACATAGTGAATGCCTTGCAAAACAATATCTCGGTAGTCATCACTGACCGAGAGAACCCTTACTTTGACGCCCCTCCCTCCCCAGATCCTCACTATTTACCATTAAGGGAGGAGGAGCTAAAAATTGAACCGAAGTCTGCTACTTCGGAATGTGTTGAGACTACGTTACCTTCTGAGAATTTTTTCGACTTTCATCTACGTGTAGTCTCTGATTCACCATGGGATACTAACTTCCAAACTTCTTCTGTCACAGGTGAATCGTATATACTCTGGATACCTCAGGCGAATCAACGAAAAATTTCTTATAAGGTACATAAATTTCTCTGGAATGTCATGCTCCAGGGCATCCAAGCCTATTGCAAAAAGGGCTTTTGGATGATCCTGTTGAGAAATTTACTGAGAAACTTATCAAGATATTGGCCGGAAGAGGAACCTTGCAGCATGATTGAGTAGTTTTTCCCTGCTTTCTTAGGACTAGAGTAGTTTCCTTTATGTTATTTTAGGATAGACAGTAAATTTAGCGCTCCTGGGAGCAGCCCAGTCTTTTGTTTTCTGCTTTTTCTTAAGTTAGTTAGTTCAATGTTTGTGGATAACATTACTGCAAACCCTCACGAGACTACAACTCGTCCACTAGGGGTAACCTAGGGGTTTAAAGGCTTGTTGCATGCGCTAAATGCAATCGAGAGCACCTGCGAAAGTGGTATAGGTAGGATCTTCTTTTGTTTTTCTTTTTGTTATTTTTTCTGTTGATTTCTCTCTTGTGCTAACCTGTTTTGCGATGATATTTTTTCTGAGGAAGCTTCTTGATTCTCTGTCCAAGTACTATCTTTCCCTCATTCCTCTTTGATTATTCATTGTCCCATGTGCATTGTTTGCTTATTTCTTTTACATTGAGGACAATGTAGATTTTAGGTTGGGGGTGGGAGATTAGGTTACCTAATCAGTATTTTCTTGGTCTTGAGCTGAGCAAAATTTGTAAAAATTTTAAAATTTTTTCTAGAATTTCTATTGAATTCTAAGTGATTATCGGTCCCCGGCAACGGCGCCAAAAACTTGTTCACTCCCCAAGTATAGGGTTGTGATGTAGTAATAAACTCGGTAAGATCGAGGTCGAATCCCACGAATTTGGTTGTCACAATTCAAATCTATGATTCTTCTTAACTAATCCAATGAATAATGAACTAAACTATTAAGCACAATTTTAGGAAAAACAATTAAGAATAGGGAAGAAAATTCAATCAGAGAGAAAGCACTAGGACTTTCGAATCCACCCCTAATTATCCTAACCCTTGTTTCATCTGTTGATTCACCTTGACCTAGATTGATACCACTTAAATAGAGAAAGCACAATCTGTGTCCTTAATCGGGCATACAGACTGTCTAATTCCTTTAAGCAATGCCATGAACAACATATCCCATATCCTTGGTCGGGCATATGGAATGTACATTCATTAAAGCACCCTGTTTCTTCCTCTATAGGAAACCTGTTCTTGATCAGACCCAAGCACCTGTAATAAGCATCCAAACAACATCCATATATATACTTTGGTCAAGTTCATAGATGGAGAAGTATGGAATTTAAACCCGTCAAGCCCACTTAGAGAAAAAAAATAAATTAATTAATATTCAAAGTAAATCAACCAACACAAGAGCTAATCAAATTAGGGGCTTCATCTCAAATCTCTAGCTGAGAGATTAGTTACCCATAAAATCCATAAAAAGAGATGGATAAATAAAATTCATAAAAAAACGGAACACCAAACCAAACGATCTCCCTCTTCTCTTTCTTCTCTTTCTCCTCTCCCTGGCTCTGGATCTCAAATTCCCTGGATTTGAATGCCTCTCCCACGTCCAAAACTTTCCTTTATAGCTGGCTGGATGGCTGGAATCGGTGGCAGAGTCGTAGACGGACTCGAAGTGCAGATTTTCGCAACCGTGATCGGTGGGCCCCACAGAGGTGTTTTCTAGAAAATCCACCCCGTCCATTGGATTCAGGACGAAATTTCAGTCAAGAATGAGTGGTTTTGAAGGTCCATTGGCGCGGCCCACAGAAGAAATCTCGAAAAGATCAGTTTTGAACGTCGCCGAGCAGCCTGTTTGTGGCCTCTGTACCGCGCACGTGTGTACGCATGGGAATGGAAGATCAGCATGGTTTTGTAGTTCTCATGGCCCTCTACACGATGGACGGATCAGATCAGCCGGAAGGTTGACGGGTGGGGCCCACTGTCTTCCGCAAAACGGCCAGCGGCCGTGCGTTACGCGGACGCGGACGCGGATCTCCTTCCGCTGCGAAGATGGTGGGGTCCACTGTGATGTTATTTTGAGAAATCCACTCCGTCCATTGGATGGAGGGCAAAAATCCGGTCGGGAGTACACATTTTTGTTTGATTTAGGTGTGGTCCACCAGAGATTTGAACTTACCGTCCATTGCATGTTTGAAAGCTGGGATCTGACATCTGCTTTCATTTCGATTTTTGCCACCTAGGCGTGGGCAACAGCCGCCCCAGGAAGTGGATGGACGGTTTGGATTGTCCAATTGGACACTAGGTGGGACCCACAACCGCCGACCGCGATCGGCTTGCGGACGCTGGACGGCCGCGGCTGAGTTTTTTTGGTTTTGAGGGATATGACGCGGGTCAGTGCTTCGCTGACCGAGACATGGGTACGGTGCACCGCAAGTGCAAACGTGTAGTGTGCACACTCCTCATGCATGTGGGGTCCACTGCATTGTTCATGAGAAATCTGTACCATCCATCTTCTTCTTCATATAATTTCATCTGCCAAAACCAAGTTTGAGGCATTTCTAAATCTCAGATGGGCCTGAAATCAACGATTTGTGGGCTGATTTGTCAGTTGGAGCACTTCCGGAGATCATCAATAGCTGAAATTTAATATGTACGGTTAATTCATGGCCCCCATCACATGTATGAAGTTTCGAACTGATCGGGTGGCGGGAACTATGTGATCTTGCATTCTGGACCCTTTTCGAGCCCCTTTGGCTTGCTTTCCTCCGATCCCAGGCGTGTAAAATCGTCACCATTGGTTCCCTGGAGTCCATCCCGTGCTCTGGTGACTTCGTAACGTCAATTCCACGCTTTTAACATTAATTTTCAATCAACGCTCCTGATTCCATCTTATACCAAAAACACAATTAAAATCCGATGTTAGGCCGTATCATGTACATAAAATAGGGCAATAATCGGGGTCTGATATGCAATATTTGACCCTGATCACAACCCCCAACCAGCATTTTGCTAGTCCCGAGCAAAACATGCGAAAAATAAATTCAGAAATAAAAGATAATTCCTGTAAACTCAAGTGACTTGTGAACAGATAGCTGAGATGTGAAAATTCTAAGATTCATGATTGGTGTGTGAAATTTTTCTCTTGGAATCAAGCTTACAGTAAACTTCATAATCAAGTTCAAAATATTAATCCATCAATTAGAACATTCCTAAACATTGAGTTCCACGAGTGTAAAGTATCATCTCAGCTTTCAACCATTAAGAGATTCAATTGTCAATTTCATGATATCATTGGTAACAGAACTCATGTCACCCAAAACTGAAACCAACACTTGCCTTACAGATTAACCTTTCATTCTACCATTTTTAATTTTCTTTATGAATAGTATGCCAAGGAGGAGAATCAAATCTGCACCTATAGGGAGCAAACCTATGGTGAAAACTTGTCGCCTAAATCTTTTCTCATGTCAACTATGAGGAATCGAATCTTCATCTATAGGGAGCAAACCTATGATGACGATTATGCGACTTACTCTTTTAATTCTTCTTTTTGATGCTAAAATTTTTGTTCTTCAGGCTGGTTCCTTTCATGCTTAGTGATTACCAAGTAAATCATTCAATTATCGAATCGAAACCTTAATGCGTAAGTGAGATGTGATATGTGAAATCATGGCTCAATCAATGTTTACAACTTCTAATCATGGATTAACAATTCAAAATTGACTGTGAAATCAAGCAGATGGCCGAATCCAAGAGTCATAAGTTACCTATCACGTATCTTATAATGTTAAAATCACAACTATCCTTCAAAATCACTTTGAATTCAATAGAAATTCTAGAAAAAATTTTAAAATTTTCACAAATTTTGCTCAAGACCAAGAAAATACTGATTAGGTAACCTAATCTCCCACCCCCAACCTAAAATCTACATTGTCCTCAATGTAAAAGAAATAAGCATACAATGCACATGGGACAACGAGAATAAAAGAGGAGTGATGGAAAGACAATACCTGGATGGAGAATCAAGAAGCTTTCTCAAAAAATAGCATCGTAAAACAGGTTAGCTCAAGAGAGAAATCAACATAAGCAAATATAAAAATAAAATAAAATAAAATAAAAAATAAAAGAAAATCCTACCTATACCACTTTCGCAGGTGCTCTCGATTGCATTTAGCGCATGCAACAAGCCTTTAAACCCCTAGGTTACCCCTAGTGGACGAGTTGTAGTCTCGTGAGGGTTTGCAGTAATGTTACCCACAAACATTGAACTAACTAACTAGAAAAATGAAAAGAAATGAAATAAAATAAAAAGGCTGGGTTGCCTCCCAGGAGCGCTAAGTTTAACGTCTTCAGCCAGACAAGAACGGACCATGAATTCATTAATCTTTAAGACCAGGGTCCACCAAAGAAATTACCTCAATACCTTGATTAACCGATCCCAGACAAGTGATGTGAGTTCCCATAAGCAGTGCTATCTGCAAGGAGGTAATTGACACTGTCGTCAAATAATTTAAGAACTTCTGCTCGCACGACTTCTTCCATATGAGGATCACGCTTCCTTTGCATTTCACGCGACATTTCCACAGCATGATCCATGCATATCGTGGGGCATACTCCCTGTATTTCCACTATCTTCCTTTCAATTGCTGCCTTATATGTTTTAAGAAAATTAAGCAGCCTGCTCGCCTTTGTCTTCTCAGAGTTCGAAATTGTGCTGTCAGGAGGCGTCTCAGAGGGATGAAGAGGTTCCACTTTCGCTCTCCACTTTTCAGTCTCCAATATAGGAGTAGATTCGAGCAATGCATTGACTTCATGGATGGGACTATCAATGTCAAAATCCATGCCCGATTGTGCTAAGCAGGTCTCAAGAGGATCTTCAAACGATGTACGGAAGGAGTCCTGTACAAGGCTCTCGATCATGTCCACTTCAAATATGTCATCCAAATCTGCGGATTGTTGTCCTGCATTAAAAACATTGAGTTTAATATTCATGTTACCAAAGGACAATTTCATAACTCCATTCCTGCAATTGATAATAGCATTAGATGTGGCCAAAAATGGACGACCCAAGATGAGTGGGATCATTGTGAAGATTACAGACGGTGAGTATCTATGACTATGAAATCCACTTTGGAAAATAAAATTTATCAACTGAATTAACACATCTTCAATAACACCCGGGCACTTTGAGAGATCTATCAGCTAGTTGTAATGTTACCTTAGTCGGTTTCAACTCGCCAAGTCCTAGCTGCTCATAAACCGAATAAGGTAACAAATTAACGCTCGCTCCCAAATCAAGTAATGCCTTCCCGATCTTATGATCTCCTATGTCGCAAGAAATGGTGGGAGCTCCTGGATCCCTAAATTTAGGAGGAGTGTTATGTTGAATCATGGAGCTGAGCTGCTCTGCAATGAAGACCTTCTTATGAACATTCTGCTTACGCTTTTGAGTGCATAAATCTTTCAGAAACTTAGCGTAAGCAGGGACTTGTTTAATAGCGTCAAGCAACGGGATGTTGACTTGCACTTTTTGAAACACATCCAAGATTTCATCAAAATTATTTCTTTTCTTTATTGGTACCAGACGTTGAGGAAAAGGTGCTTTGGGCACGTACGGTGGCACATTAGTGGCTCTTGGAGAGTCAGAGGGCTTTTGGACTTTGGATGCATTGGTGTGTCCCTCTGCTTCATCTTGATCTTCTGTTTTAGAATTTGAATCATCCCCAGGCATCTCTATTCCGTTATCAATTTGCTTGCCTGACCTAAGGGTAATGATTGATTTGGCTTGCTCATGATATTGCCTTTGGTTGGAATTAGAGCCAATCTCATACTGTCCCTTTGGGTTAGCCTCGGAGTTGGCTAGGAACTTGCCCTTCTCTCTCTCACTCAATGTGGCGACTAGTTGACCCATTTGAATTTCAAACTTAGCAATGGATTGTGCATTTGCATGTAAGCTTTGCTGGTTAGCCAGTAAAGTGTGTTGGGTATCTTTTTGGAATTGGAGAGAACTCTGCATAAAAAGATAGAGTGTATCCTCAAGAGATGGGTTTCTTGATTGTGTAGGCAGTTGTTGATATTGTGGAATTTGTTGACTGCCAACTTGGAGGTGCGGTTGCATGGGAGGATTTCCGGATGGTCCTCCTTGATGTGGTCCCTTTGCCCAAGAAAAATTTGGATGCCTAGCCCACCCCTGGGTTGTATGTGTTCGAGTAAGGATCATTCCAGGTTTTGAAAAGTGTTCATAACATGAACTTGTTCGAGAGAAGTTCTGGGGATGCCCGAGATGGACAAAGGATCAAGGCGGGACTAGAACATGTGGCACATGCCTCCACTTGAGTTGTTTGTGGAGGTCCATTATTCAATACCGAGCATCAACTTTCTTTGTCAGGTTATCAAGTTTGGCGCACAACTCTGGCACGACTCCTATCTCATATATACCACCTCTCTTTTGTGGTTGGGAACTTCTTTCACCTCTATCTGAATAGTCCCATTGCTGGGAGTTTTCACACAAGGTTTCAAAGAATTTCCATGCTTCTGTGTATCGCTTTTGGTCATGAAGGACCCTCCACTGGTGGCATCAACCATGCGACGGTTCTGGGGTGTCAGACCGTCATAAAAGTATTGCACTTGTTGCCACTTCTCAAAACCATGGTGAGGACATTTAAGAAGCAAGTCCTTCCATCTTTCCCAACATTCATGAAAGTGCTCGCCCTCTTTTTGTGTGAAGTTAGTAATTTCTCTACGGAGGGCATTGGTTTTGTGAACGGGGAAGAACTTGTTTAAGAACTTCTTAGACAGTTGGTCCCATGTCGTGATAGATCCAACTTCTAGAGAATTCAACCATGCTTTCACCTTATCCTTCAAAGAAAAAGGAAACAGGCGTAGGCGGATCGAATCGTCTGAGAAGTTTTGAAACTTAAAAGTGGAGCAAATGTCCAAGAATTCTTTCACATGATGATATGGGTCCTCCTTGTCCAATCCATAAAAGGATGGCAACAATTGTATGACTGTGTTTCAATTCAAAGTGTGCTGCTGTAGTGGTTGGCAACACTATGCATGAAGGCGCATTAAATTGGACAGGAGCTGAATAATCTTTAAGAGCCTTAACTTCAGTCTCATTCGCCATTTCAACAGAATTGTTTCTTAATCTTTCTCGAAGTGTTCTTTCTATTTCAGGATCAAACGGCGCTAGTTCTATATCTAGAGATCTACGTCCTAGCATAAACTAAGTAACAACCTAAGAGAAAGAAAACTAGAACTAGAAACTATGCTATTCAAAAAAAACAAGTTAAAACTATGTAAGTGAGAATGGGAAGAAAGAACCCGGAAAAGGAGATGATTGATGTCAGAAAATTTAAGATGTTCCTCCTTCACTTAGTAGCTTCCTTCCTCAATTCCTGTAAACAAAAAAAAACCAAATTAGGTTTCCTAAAATAATGATAGAAGAATCCTAAGCAATGGTTAATTTCTAAAAATAAAAAAAATAAAATAAAATAAAAACTTTAACCTAAGTTAGTGAAATCCTAAGACTATGAATTATGATAAGAGAGAATCCTAAATTCAATTTGGAACGAAACAGTCCCCGGCAACGGCGCCAAAAACTTGTTCACTCCCCAAGTATAGGGTTGTGATGTAGTAATAAACTCGGTAAGATCGAGGTCGAATCCAAGAGTCATAAGTTACCTATCACGTATCTTATAATGTTAAAATCACAACTATCCTTCAAAATCACTTAGAATTCAATAGAAATTCTAGAAAAAATTTTAAAATTTTCACAAATTTTGCTCAGCTCAAGACCAAGAAAATACTGATTAGGTAACCTAATCTCCCACCCCCAACCTAAAATCTACATTGTCCTCAATGTAAAAGAAATAAGCATACAATATACATGGGACAACGAGAATAAAAGAGGAGTGATGGAAAGACAATACCTGGATGGAGAATCAAGAAGCTTTCTCAAAAAATAGCATCGTAAAACAGGTTAGCTCAAGAGAGAAATCAACATAAGCAAATATAAAAATAAAATAAAATAAAATAAAAAATAAAAGAAAATCCTACCTATACCACTTTCGCAGGTGCTCTCGATTGCATTTAGCGCATGCAACAAGCCTTTAAACCCCTAGGTTACCCCTAGTGGACGAGTTGTAGTCTCATGAGGGTTTGCAGTAATGTTACCCACAAACATTGAACTAACTAACTAGAAAAATGAAAAGAAATGAAATAAAATAAAAAGGCTGGGTTGCCTCCCAGGAGCGCTAAGTTTAACGTCTTCAGCCAGACAAGAACGGACCATGAATTCATTAATCTTTAAGACCAGGGTCCGCCAAAGAAATTACCTCAATACCTTGATTAACCGATCCCAGACAAGTGATGTGAGTTCCCATAAGCAGTGCTATCTGCAAGGAGGTAATTGACACTGTCGTCAAATAATTTAAGAACTTCTGCTCGCACGACTTCTTCCATATGAGGATCACGCTTCCTTTGCATTTCACGCGACATTTCCACAGCATGATCCATGCATATCGTGGGGCATACTCCCTGTATTTCCACTATCTTCCTTTCAATTGCTGCCTTATATGTTTTAAGAAAATTAAGCAGCCTGCTCGCCTTTGTCTTCTCAGAGTTCGAAACTGTGCTGTCAGGAGGCGTCTCAGAGGGATGAAGAGGTTCCACTTTCGCTCTCCACTTTTCAGTCTCCAATATAAGAGTAGATTCGAGCAATGCATTGACTTCATGGATGGGACTATCAATGTCAAAATCCATGCCCGATTGTGCTAAGCAGGTCTCAAGAGGATCTTCAAACGATGTACGGAAGGAGTCCTGCACAAGGCTCTCGATCATGTCCACTTCAAATATGTCATCCAAATGCGGATTGTTGTCTCCGCATTAAAAACATTGAGTTTAATATTCATGTTACCAAAAGACAATTTCATAACTCCATTCCTCGCAATTGATAATAGCATTAGATGTGGCCAAAAATGGACGACCAAGATGACCGGGATCCGACCGTGAAGATTCTCCGGACAAAGCCGAGTATCTATGACTATGAAATCCCTGGAAAATAAAATTTATCAACCTGAATTAACACATCTTCAATAACACCCCGGGGCACTTTGACAGATCTATCAGCTAGTTGTAATGTTACCTTAGTCGGTTTCAACTCGCCAAGTCCTAGTTGCTCATAAACCGAATAAGGTAACAAATTAACGCTCGCTCCCAAATCAAGTAATGCCTTCCGATCTTATGATCTCCTATGCCGCAAGAAATGGTGGGAGCTCCTGGATCCCTAAATTTAGGAGGAGTGTTATGTTGAATCATGCAGCTGAGCTGCTCTGCAATGAAGACCTTCTTATGAACATTCTGCTTACGATTTTGAGTGCATAAATCTTTCAGAAACTTAGCGTAAGCAGGGACTTGTTTAATAGCGTCAAGCAACGGGATGTTGACTTGCACTTTTTGAAACATATCCAAGATTTCATCAAAATTATTTCTTTTCTTTATTGGTACCAGACGTTGAGGAAAAGGTGCTTTGGGCACGTACGGTGGCACATTAGTGGCTCTTGGAGAGTCAGAGGGCTTTTGGACTTTGGATGCATTGGTGTGTCCCCTCGCTTCATCTTGATCTTCTGTTTTAGAATTTGAATCATCCCCAGGCATCTCTATTCCGTTATCAATTTGCTTGCCTGACCTAAGGGTAATGATTGATTTGGCTTGCTCATGATATTGCCTTTGGTTGGAATTAGAGCCAATCTCATACTGTCCCTTTGGGTTAGCCTCAGGTTGGCTAGGGAACTTGCCCTTCTCTCTCTCACTCAATGTGGCGCTAGTTGACCCATTTGAATTTCCACTTAGCAATGGATTGTGCATTTGCATGTAAGCTTTGCTGGTTAGCCAGTAAAGTGTGTTGGGTATCTTTTTGGAATTGGAGAGAACTCTGCATAAAAAGATGGAGTGTATCCTCAAGAGATGGGTTTCTTGATTGTGTAGGCAGTTGTTGATATTGTGGAATTTGTTGACTGCCAACTTGGAGGTGCGGTTGCATGGGAGGATTTCCAGATGGTCCTCCTTGATGTGGTCCCTTTGCCCAAGAAAAATTTGGATGCCTAGCCCACCACAGGTTGTATGTGTTCGAGTAAGGATCATTCCCAGGTTTTTGAAAAGTGTTCATAACATGAACTTGTTCAGAGAGAAGTTCTGGGGATGCTGCCCCAGATGGACAAGACTGGGCAGGACTAGAACATGTGGCACATGCCTCCACTTGAGCTGTTTGTGGAGGTCCATTATTCAATACCAGAGCATCAACTTTCTTTGTCAGGTTATCAAGTTTGGCGCACAACTCTGGCACGACTCCTATCTCATATATACCACCTCTCTTTTGTGGTTGGGAACTTCTTTCACCTCTATCTGAATAGTCCCATTGCTGGGAGTTTTCACACAAGGTTTCAAAGAATTTCCATGCTTCGCTATCGCTTTTGGTCATGAAGGACCCTCCACTGGTGGCATCAACCATGCGACGGTTCTGGGGTGTCAGACCGTCATAAAAGTATTGCACTTGTTGCCACTTCTCAAAACCATTGTGAGGACATTTAAGAAGCAAGTCCTTCCATCTTTCCCAACATTCATGAAAGTGCTCGCCCTCTTTTTGTGTGAAGTTAGTAATTTCTCTACGGAGGGCATTGGTTTTGTGAACGGGGAAGAACTTGTTTAAGAACTTCTTAGACAGTTGGTCCCATGTCGTGATAGATCCAACTTCTAGAGAATTCAACCATGCTTTCACCTTATCCTTCAAAGAAAAAGGAAACAGGCGTAGGCGGATCGAATCGTCTGAGAAGTTTTGAAACTTAAAAGTGGAGCAAATGTCCAAGAATTCTTTCACATGATGATATGGGTCCTCCTTGTCCAATCCATAAAAGGATGGCAACAATTGTATGACTCCAGGTTTCAGTTCAAAGTGTGCTGCTGTAGTGGTTGGCAACATTATGCATGAAGGCGCATTAAATTGGACAGGAGCTGAATAATCTTTAAGAGCCTTAACTTCAGTCTCATTCGCCATTTCAACAGAATTGTTTCTTAATCTTTCTCGAAGTGTTCTTTCTATTTCTGGATCAAACGGCGCTAGTTCTATATCTAGAGATCTACGTCCTAGCATAAACTAAGTAGCAACCTAAGAGAAAGAAAACTAGAACTAGAAACTATGCTATTCAAAAAAAACAAGTTAAAACTATGTAAGTGAGAATGGGAAGAAAGAACCCGGAAAAGGAGATGATTGATGTCAGAAAATTTAAGATGTTCCTCCTTCACTTAGTAGCTTCCTTCCTCAATTCCACGTAAACAAAAAAAAAAAAACCAAATTAGGTTTCCTAAAATAATGATAGAAGAATCCTAAGCAATGGTTAATTTCTAAAAATAAAATAAAAATAAAATAAAATAAAAACTTTAACCTAAGTTAGTAAAATCCTAAGACTATGAATTATGATAAGAGAGAATCCTAAATTCAATTTGGAACGAAACAGTCCCAAGAACGGCGCCAAAAACTTGTTCAAGAACTTCTTAGACAGTTGGTCCCATGTCGTGTTGTATGCTTATTTCTTGACCCAATTTGGAACGAAACAGGCCCCGGCAACGGCGCCAAAAACTTGTTCAAGAACTTCTTAGACAGTTGGTCCCATGTCGTGTTGTACTTTCGAAACGCACAGACGCTGGTCCGTTTTGCGGAAGTGAGTGGGCCCCATACGTCGTCCTTCCGGCCGATCCAATCCGTCCATCGTGTAGAGGGCCATGAATACTACAAAACCATGCTGATAGTTCACTCCCATGCGTACACACGTGTGCGGTACAGAGGCCACAAAAGGGCTACCCGGCGACGTTAAAAACTGAGTTTTTTGTGATTTCTTCTGTGGGCCGTACTAATGGACCTTCAAAACCACCCATTCCTGACTGAAATTTCGTCGTGAATCTAATGGACGGGGTGGATTTTCCAGAAAATACCTCTGTGGGGCCCACCGATCACGGTTGCGAAAAATTGTACTTCGAGTCCGTCTACGACTCTGCCACCGATTCCAGCCATCCAGCAGCTATAAAAGTGGAGTTTTGGACGTAGGGAATAGGAGATTCAGATCTAGAGAATTGGAGATCCAGAGCCAGGGAGAGAAGAAAGAGAAGGAGAAAGAGAGAGAGATTGTTCGGTTTGGTGTTTTAGTTTATGAATTTTATTTAATATCTTTTTATGGATTTTATGGGTAACTAATCTCTCGCCTAGGGTGAGATGAAGCCCCTAATTTGATCGGCTCTTGTATTGGATGATTTACTTTGAATTTTAATTAATTTGTTTCTTTCTCGAGTGGGCTTTATGGGTTTAAATTTCATACTTCTCCATCTATGAACTTGACCAAAGTATATAGATGGATGTTGTTTGGATGCTTATTACAGTGCTTATGTCTGATCAAGAACGGAGTTTCCTATAGAGGAAGAAACAGGATGCTTTAATGAATGTACATTCCATGTGCCAGACCAAGGACATGGAATTTGTTATTCATGGCATTGCTTAAAGGAATTAGACAGTCTGTATACCCGATTTATGACACAGATTGTGCTTTCTCTATTTAAGTGGTATCAATCTAGGTCAAGGTGAATGAATAGACGAAACAAGGGTTATGATAATTAGGGGTGGATTCGAAAGTCCTAGTGCTTTCTCTCTGATTGAATTTTGTTCCCTGTTCTTGATAGTTTTATTTTTTTTTCTTAGAATTGTGCTTAGTAATTCATTCCATTATCTGTTGGATTAGTTAAGGAGAATCATAGATTTGAGTTGTGACGACCAGTCCTCGTGGGATTCGACCTCGATCTTACCGAGTTTATTACTACATCACAACCCTATACTTGGGAGTGAACAAGTTTTAAGGCGTTAATGGTGTTGTTTCGTTCCAAATTAAATTTAGGACTCTCTCTTATCATAATTCATAGTCTTAGGATTTTACTAACTTTAGGTTAAAGTTTTTATTTTATTTTTAGAAACTAACCTATTTCTTGTTTTGTAGGATTCTGAGATAGAAACTTCTAATTTGGTGATATCTTCCTAATTTCCTTATTTTTTTTATTTTTATTTTTAGAATTAGGGTTTTATTTTTAGAAATTTTCTAACCTTAGACTTACTATTCTTAAAAACTAACTTGTTTTGTTTTGTTTTGCAGGGTTTTTAACATAGGAACTTCTACTCTGGTATCATCTTTCTCACTTCTCCTTTACTTTCCACATTGCTGTAGGATTTTGCTTTCTTCTAGGATTAGACTCAGAGTTAAGGTTTTACCATGGAATCGTGGGTACATGCATATGCTGAGTTGGATAGGTTTTATTGGGAAATGCCTGAAGGTTGTGGAATTCAACGTATACCTCAAGATTTCTCTCCATCGAGAACAGACATTGAGAACCGACTAGAACGTTATGTTCCATCAGTTAATAGGGCCGTATACGATCGTAATTATGGGAATGAGGATTATTATCAACCATCATATTCTCTCATGTATGATCAGTATGACTATAACCAGTGGAACCATCAAAACTGGGAAGATGAACCAACAACAAATTGTAACAATCATTCTCTTGGATCCCATACTTTTGAGATCCAACCACAAACGATTCAAGAGGATTCATGTTTTGATCCAGAACAATTCAGATGGTCCTAAGCAATGGTTAATTTCTAAAAATAAAATAAAAATAAAATAAAATAAAAACTTTAACCTAAGTTAGTAAAATCCTAAGACTATGAATTATGATAAGAGAGAATCCTAAATTCAATTTGGAACGAAACAGTCCCTCGGCAACGGCGCTAAAAACTTGTTCACTCCCCAAGTATAGGGTTGTGATGTAGTAATAAACTCGGTAAGATCGAGGTCGAATCCAAGAGTCATAAGTTACCTATCACGTATCTTATAATGTTAAATTCACAACTATCCTTCAAAATCACTTAGAATTCAATAGAAATTCTAGAAAAAATTTTAAAATTTTCACAAATTTTGCTCAGCTCAAGACCAAGAAAATACTTATTAGGTAACCTAATCTCCCACCCCCAACCTAAAATCTACATTGTCCTCAATGTAAAAGAAATAAGCAAACAATGCACATGGGACAATGAATAATCAAAGAGGAATGAGGGAAAGATAGTACCTGGACGGAGAATCAAGAAGCTTCCTCAGAAAAAATATCATCGCAAAACAGGTTAGCACAAGAGAGAAATCACAGAAAAAATAACAAAAAGAAAAACAAAAGAAGATCCTACCTATACCACTTTCGCAGGTGCTCTCGATTGCATTTAGCGCATGCAACAAGCCTTTAAACCCCTAGGTTACCCCTAGTGGACGAGTTGTAGTCTCGTGAGGGTTTGCAGTAATGTTACCCACAAACATTGAACTAACTAACTTAAGAAAAAGCAGAAAACAAAAGACTGGTTTGCTCCAGGAGCGCTAAATATACTGTCTATCCTAAAATAACATAAAGGAAACTACTCTAGTCCTAAGAAAGCAGGGAAAAACTACTCAATCATGCTGCAAGGTTCCTCTTCCGGCCAATATCTTGATAAGTTTCTCAGTAAATTTCTCAACAGGATCATCCAAAAGCCCTTTTTGCAATAGGCTTGGATGCCCTGGAGCATGACATTCCAGAGAAATTTATGTACCTTATAAGAAATTTTTCGTTGATTCGCCTGAGGTATCCAGAGTATATACGATTCACCTGTGACAGAAGAAGTTTGGAAGTTAGTATCCCATGGTGAATCAGAGACTACACGTAGATGAAAGTCAGAAAAATTCTCAGAAGGTAACGTAGTCTCAACACATTCCGAAGTAGCAGACTTCGGTTCAATTTTTAGCTCCTCCTCCCTTAATGGTAAATAGTGAGGATCTGGGGAGGGAGGGGTGTCAAAGTAAGGGTTCTCTCGGTCAGTGATGACTACCGAGATATTGTTTTGCAAGGCATTCACTATGTCTCTTATCATGGGATCATTTGAATCTGCAAAGTGTGCCAAGCAATCATCCAAAGAGTTGGGACATTCAGCTGAGAGTGAATCATTTTCCACATTAGAGCTCGTGATGATCTGCCCAAGGAATCCATCGGTTTTTAAAGTAAACGGAAGTGTGCTCTCTTGCTCCAGCCCTGCACAGACAGATTGAAGATCAGTATACGAAGCATTGATGTATGGACTCTGTTCATCGATACTACTCAGAAGAGGCGATGAATCGTCATTATTTAACAGTTCAGATGGTGGCCTCAATTGGGTGGTTTCAAATTCAAGAGTCATATCGAGTAGCTCGTCCATCTCCCTAATCATATCATCATGTAATTCAGAGGAGTGGTCCAAATACGTTTCACAAGAGTTAGAAGGGTCAGTTGTAAAGGGCCCCTCTACCTTAAAATCAGGCATGTTAGGTGAGGGGAGTGGCTCATTATGACCGACCACTTCGGTACGTCTTGATCATTGACTTGGACCAAATTTGAGATTGATTCAAAGGAATTGGGGTGAACATCCATGATCATCATCCCAATACGCATCATTGTCTAATTCTGTGCAGTGCGCACTTGGGATGGGATCGCTTTCCTCACATTCTAAATTCGGTTGAGGTTCGAATAAACTAACCTCAACCTCATCATTGAGATCCGTGTGTCATGTAAGGAAAGTGTGTCATCATCACTGTATTTGAAAGACACCCAAGTATCTCCATCATTATTTTGAACAGTCATTGAGATCGACTCATCGGGGAATTGAACCGTATGCTCATGAATGGAATCCAACTCCTCATTCCAAATTCCAGATTTCGTTAAAAGCGAGTGAGGATCACTTTCCTCGCATTGTATTTCTGGATTGGATTGTAGTTGGGATGAGCGAGCTTCCTCTATCCTTTCAATGCGCGAATTGAGTGCTTCTAATGATTTCATCAATTTCGCAACATGCTGGTTTACTTGTTCTGGATCAAAACATGAATCCTCTTGGATCGTTTCTGGTTGGATCTCAAAGGTATGGGATCCAAGAGAATAATTATTACAATATGTTGTTGGTTCATCTTCCCAGTTTTGATGGTTCCACTGGTTATAGTCGTACTGATCATACATGGGAGAATATGATGGTTGATAATAGTCCTCATTCCCATAATTATGATCGTATACGGCCCTATTAACCGATGGAACATAACGTTCTAGTCGGTTCTCAATGTCTGTTCTCGATGGAGAAAAATCTTGAGGTATACGTTGGTTTCCACAACCTTCAGGCATTTCCCAATAAAACCTATCTAACTCAGCATATGCATCTACCCACGATTCCATGGTGGAACCTTAACTCAGAGTCTAATCCTAGAAGAAATCAAAATCCTACAGCAATACAGAAAGTAAAGGAGAAGTTAGAAAGATGTTACCAGAGTAGAAGTTCCTATGTTAAAAACCTGCAAAACAAAACAAAACAAGTTAGTTTTTAAGAATAGTAAGTCTACGGTTAGAAAAGAAAAAAAAATAAAACCTTAATTCTAAAAATAAATAAAAAAAATAAAGAAATTAGGAAGATATTACCAAATTAGAAGTTTCTATCTCAGAATCCTACAAAACAAGAAATAGGTTAGTTTCTAAAAATAAAATAAAAACTTTAACCTAAAGTTAGTAAAATCTTAAGACTATGAATTATGATAAGAAAATCCTAAATTCAATTTGGGAACGAAACATCACCAAAACGGCGCCAAAAACTTGTTCACTCCCCAAGTATAGGGTTGTGATGTAGTAATAAACTCAGTAAGATCGAGGTCGAATCCCACGAGGACTGGTTGTCACAATTCAAATCTATGATTCTTCTTAACTAATCCAATGAATAATGAACTAAACTATTAAGCACAATTTTAGGAAAAACAATTAAGAATAGGGAAGAAAATTCAATCAGAGAGAAAGCACTAGGACTTTCAAATCCACCCCTAATTATCCTAACCCTTGTTTCGTCTGTTGATTCACCTTAACCTAGATTGATACCACTTAAATAGAGAAAGCACAATCTGTGTCCTTAATCGGGCATACAGACTGTCTAATTCCTTTAAGCAATGCCATGAACAACATATCCCATATCCTTGGTCGGGCATATGGAATGTACATTCATTAAAGCACCCTGTTTCTTCCTCTATAGGAAACCTGTTCTTGATCAGACCCAAGCACCTGTAATAAGCATCCAAACAACATCCATATATATACTTTGGTCAAGTTCATAGATGGAGAAGTATGGAATTTAAACCCGTCAAGCCCACTTAGAGAAAAAAAATAAATTAATTAATATTCAAAGTAAATCAACCAACACAAGAGCTAATCAAATTAGGGGCTTCATCTCAGCCCTAGCTGAGAGATTAGTTACCCATAAAATCCATAAAAAGAGATGGATAAATAAAATTCATAAAAAAACGGAACACCAAACCAAACGATCTCCCTCTTCTCTTTCTTCTCTTTCTCCTCTCCCTGGCTCTGGATCTCAAATTCCCTGGATTTGAATGCCTCTCCCACGTCCAAAACTTCCCTTTTATAGCTGCTGGATGGCTGGAATCGGTGGCAGAGTCGTAGACGGACTCGAAGTGCAGATTTTCGCAACCGTGATCGGTGGGCCCCACAGAGGTGTTTTCTGGAAAATCCACCCCGTCCATTGGATTCAGGACGAAATTTCAGTCAAGAATGAGTGGTTTTGAAGGTCCATTGGCGCGGCCCACAGAAGAAATCTCGAAAAGATCAGTTTTGAACGTCACCGAGCAGCCTGTTTGTGGCCTCTGTACCGCGCACGTGTGTACGCATGGGAATGGAAGATTAGCATGGTTTTGTAGTTCTCATGGCCCTCTACACAATGGACGGATCAGATCAGCCGGAAGGTTGACGGGTGAGGCCCACTGTCTTCCGCAAAACGGCCAGCGGCCGTGCGTTACGCGGACGCGGACGCGGATCTCCTTCCGCTGCGGAGATGGTGTGGTCCACTGTGATGTTATTTTGAGAAATCCACTCCGTCCATTGGATGGAGGACAAAAATCCGGTCGGGAGTACACATTTTTGTTTGATTTAGGTGTGGTCCACCAGAGATTTGAACTTACCGTCCATTGCATGTTTGAACGGCTGGGATCTGACATCTGCATTCATTTCGATTTTTGCCACCTAGGCGTGGGCAACAGCCGCCCCAGGAAGTGGATGGACGGTTTAGATTGTCCAATTGGACACTAGGTGGGACCCACAACCGCCGACCGCGATCGGCACATGACGACTGACGGCCATGGCCGAAGTTTTTTTTGGTTTTGAGGGATATGACGCGGGTCAGTGCTTCGCTGACCGAGACATGGGTACGGTGCACCGCAAGTGCAAACGTGTAGTGTGCACACTCCTCATGCATGTGGGGTCCACTGCATTGTTCATGAGAAATCTGTACCATCCATCTTCTTCTTCATATAATTTCATCTGCCAAAACCAAGTTTGAGGCATTTCTAAATCTCAGATGGGCCTGAAATCAACGATTTGTGGGCTGATTTGTCAGTTGGAGCACTTCCGGAGATCATCAATAGCTGAAATTTAATATGTACGGTTAATTCATGGCCCCCATCACATGTATGAAGTTTCGAACTGATCGGGTGGCGGGAACCATGTGATCTTGCATTCTGGACCCTTTTCGAGCCCCTTTGGCTTGCTTTCCTCCGATCCCAGGCGTGTAAAATCGTCACCATTGGTTCCCTGGAGTCCATCCCGTGCTCTGGTGACTTCGGAACGTCAATTCCACGCTTTTAACATTAATTTTCAATCAACGCTCCTGATTCCATCCTATACCAAAAACACAATTAAAATCCGATGTTAGGCCGTATCATGTACATAAAATAGGGCAATAATCGGGGTCTGATATGCAATATTTGACCCTGATCAGCGTTCCAACGGACTGAGAAGATCAACTGGTGGGTGCTTTGATAGGGTAGTTTTCATGCTTTCTTAGATGGGCCAAGTGAGGCCTACCAATCAATGGTATGGATCTCACTTGGGACCCTAAGATATGGCCAATGGCCCACTATGATTATCTTTTGATGTATGATGGAATGCAAGGGAGGGCCCATAGTGTCGGGGTCCCTCCATCACACGTATGTCCCACTTTTCTCTCTCTCTCTCTCTCTCTTCCATTTTCCTTGATTGTGATGATGTGATGATGTGGCCCACTTGAATGGACCCCACCTTAATGCATGTGTTATACAAGTCATTCATCCATTTAGTGACCCACCTAAGTGGGGCCCACCTCAATGCATGTGATGGCTAGACGTCCAGGGACGTCCCTGGACGTGGACGTGGGAAGGAAAACACAAATACTGGCTTGATTTTCAAGCCTTAGAGGGTGGCCACTCACATAGGCCCCCCTTGATATATGTATTCAATCCAAGCTGTCCATCCTCTTCCCCAACTCATTTTAGTCATTGAGCCAAAAAATGAGACTGGTCCGAGAAACAGGTGGGCCCTACCCTAGCAAAGATCAATTGCTACCATTTAAAAGTACCTTAACTTTTCTAAACGCCAAAACATACCCAATATTGGGCTTGATGGCCTTGTTATGAGCCATGGGGACCAATGGCTGAGGCGAATTTCACTAATGGGGGCCTCACATGTGAAAAACCCCAAGAATATGGGATTTTCAAAAAAAAATAAATATAAAAAATAAGGGCAGCGCCTGCTGCCACTGACACAGCAGCAGGCTGCTGCGTTTTTCACGGACGGGTGTCCATGCAGGGCCCCACATGGGACCCACACAGATGTATGTATTTTATTTGCTCACCGTCCAGGCAGACGGTGGCACCCACCAAAATGTATGTATTTTGTATTCACGCCGTCCAGCAAGTTGCTGGACGGCCAGTGACGGCCAGTAGGCCCCACAGTAGGCCACACATTGGTGGACCCCACCATGATATTTGCATTGCATCCAAACCGTCCACCATTTGGCAAACTTGTCTTAAGGCTTGGGGCAAAAAAATAAGATAGATCTATTTATCATGTGGACCCCACTGTTCAGTGAGGACTGAACGTCCACCATTAGACCCTTGGGCCACCAAGTTCTTGGTGACCCTATGAATAGATTGTATGGGAAATAAATGTTATGGTGGGCCCTAGGAATTTCAATGGTGGAAGTCATTATCACCACTTATGTAAGGCCCATGTTATGGGGCCCATTCGATGCATTTGAGGCCGTTGTTGAGGCCCACTTTAATATGAATGTAAGGCCCATGTTATGAGGCCCATTATAATGTATTTGGGGCCCATGGGTTGGGGCCCATTGTGATGTATTAGGGCCCGTGGGTTGAGGCCCATTGTGATGTATTTGGGGCCCATGGGTTAAGGCCCATTGTGATGTATTAAGGCCGTGGGTTGAGGCCCATTATGACGTATTCAAGGCCCATGGGATATGGCTCATTGCAATGTACATAAGGCTCATTGGTGTGGCCCATTTGATATGCATATAGCCCATGTGGTGAGGCCTACATTAATGTACTTGTGGCTATCCGTTGAGGCCCACCTTGGTATATACATATGGCCCACTTGTCATATTTATGGCCCGTTGTTTAGGCCCACCTTGATATACATGAGGCCTATGTTGTGAGGCCCATTTGATGTATTGGAGGCCCATGGGTCAAGGCCTAATAGGGTATACATAAGGCCCATTGAATGTGATTCTACCGTGTTTTATGTATTGACCTATATGGCGGGCTATGCCTTGGGAGCAATGTTAGTTTGACGTCCACATTGTAAGTATAATGTTGGTTAAATGTCTGCATTACGACTCTCTCTAGGGCCATTGGTAGGCCCATACTTGTTGTGTGTAGGCCGTCTAGGCCCATCTGCATTGTAAGGATAGTTCATCACCTTATAACATGCTTAGTGTAGCTCCATGATTCATACCCATACGCATCATATGTATGCTTGATATGAGGAATGTTTGGTTATAACATGAGCCGTTGGGCTCAGACATTTATAGGACTCCATATGAGATGGAGTGCCCAACATGAGCGCATGGTACGCGTGAGATTGCTGCATGTTTGTACGGTGTGATTCATGCATCTCGCATACATGTTACTTTATCATTGTACGCCCTAACGACATCAGGGTCGTGGCCTCCACAGGCATATCGTGGATGGCCAGACGGGACATCGAAAATGTTTGGTTCTAGCATATGGGCGCCATAGATGTCCCTGGGTGAAAATCCCTAAACCTTCGTGGCCAGGAGATGACTCCAACGTCGAGACCGAGTGGATATATGAGCGCACGAGAGCCGAATACCTGGATGCCGCGTCTCCCACTGTGTTGTGGTCGGTTGGGAAGGGGTGTGACCTTACCCGCCTGAGTGAGGGGGCAATATCTAGGTTGAATTTGACCAGCTTAAGGATTAGGTCCTCTATCGATGAGCCGGGCCCGATATTGGTAGGCGGATAACGAAGTTCTTTCACTTACCCAGTTATGCGCTCTGATAGGGGCGGTAAGCTGGCGTAGAGTGTAGTAGACCCTGGTGATGATCTCAAAGATGAACTATACTGATATGTAGACTTATTGAGTAGGAATTGCATATTCATTCATTTACTATCCACTCGGGCTGATGGTGCGTAACTATTTGTTACGTGTACCATCGCATGGCTAGGATTTTGGTTAGGCGCGCGACTAACCAGAGATCAGGAGTTTACCACATTGTGTCTGACTATCCAAATTTAGGTATGAGACTGGTTTGGATAGAAGTCCCTTGTGATGGACCCCATAGCCTGTGATACTTCGTACTATCATCACAACTTCATATTCCAGTATAGTCATTTCATTCGCACCGCATATTAATTGCATCTGCAGAACTTAGCAATTTGGGTTACTATGTTTTTGCACTTATATGGCCTAGATAAGGTTGATGGTATTCATGGCTCGTCAGGATTTGCATATTGCATTGCATCCTCAGCATTCGTTATTGTCGTGTTATATTTTGCGTCGCATAGCCTTGGTACAGCTGATAGCATTCATGGACTTACCAGTACACTTCCGCTTACTCTGATGTCATATGATTCATGATCTTATTAGTATTTCTGCTTATCCTGATGATGTATGATTTATGTGCTTTATTGATACTTAGCACTTACCTTACACACACTTCCACTACCCTATAAGCTTTCTATAAGCTTATGCACGATAGATGCGTGCAGGTGGCGTTAGGTTGTAGCAGCGTTTAGCTTGGGGCGTGCAGCGGTCTTCTGGAGTTTTGATTTTTGACATATGTATTTCCCTTTCAGCATTGTACTCAAATATTTATTCTAGTGGATATGTGATGATGATGTTGTTTTGTGACTTGGTTATGCTTGTGGTTATGCTCCCTTACAAAAAAAAAATTATACTGAAAATCCTCCTTGTAGGATCCCCGGATCGGAATCTGGCGTATGGGCGCTGGGAGCCGAGAATGGGGTACTACTGGTTGTGCCTCAAGACCGAGGTCGGCGATCGGGATTCCTGTGAATCCGATTTTTGGGTTTGGGGCGTGACAGATAACTTATTACATTGGGGTGGGCCAGCATACCGGTCCATTGCCCAATCCATGTTTGCATGTATTAGTACTTTTTCATTGAATGAGTTAACATTTAAAATATCTACTAGAGAAAGGCCTTTTGACATTGATCGTCATTTGATTTCAGCTCTTATGGACATTCCAGTGAATGATGAGGGTATTCCTATCCATAATTTGACTGATAAACCCTCAGTTTTTGAAAAACGTATGCTCACTAGAGACTTGTGCAACATGGATGTTCAATAGACACAAAGGGAATGCGCTTCCCGCAAGGTATTTGTTACCTAAATACAAAGTTCTCCACAAAATCTTTGTATCTAATCTGTATCCTCGTTCGGGTAATAAAATCGATTTGACATCATATATGGTTCGTGTTATTCATGTTGTTGTTAGTGGTACTCAGATTTATTTACCATCCATAATCTGTCATTTCATTCTTCAATTTAGACTCCATCCGGGTCACAGTGACATTCCTTTTGCCTATTTGATGATTGTGTTGGCTAAACATATGTCAGTCAATATGCCGGTTGGAGAAGCACCTATCCATCATCTGATTTTTAACAATTCTAATATCAATAAGATGAAGCTGGATTTTCATCCTGACCAAGGTGGTGGTGGTGGTCATGCTGAACATGAGGGAGAAGCTGGTGATCTTCCTCCTGATGACATAAATATGGATGACATCTTTGAAGAACTTGAATCTGATTCTACGAATGATTCAGATTTTGTACCATCTGATGTTGATGCCCATCTGAGTGCATTGGAGGATAAAGTTGATAATATAAATGTTAAGATGGAAAACATGTCTATTGCTCATGATCTACAATTTAAGTATATGCGCAAATATCTTAGACGCTTGAACAAGGGGATGCATAAACTTGATCCATCTATCTCTGCTCCTTCTTCTGGTTCAGATTAGTGTTTAAGTTGTTCAAGTTGTAATAACTTTACTACTATGGTGTTAGCTTTACTTATACTCAGTATTTACTTTCTTTGAGTTAATTATGCTTTTATCTCATATCTTATCTATCTGTTCCTTATTTTCCTTTATCCTCTTATGACAAAAAGGGGGAGAATGGATATGTTTCACTCGTTTGGATATGTTTTATTCAAGGGGAGTTTTATATGTCTTATAAAGACATTTATGGAGAATGGATATGTCGAATATGAATGGATATGTTGAATATTTGCATATTTGCAAGTTCATATTAACTGTGCCAGTTGATGACAACTGGTGTATGATTTGTTACTCAAATATTCTGTGTTCTGTAAACATATCTTGGTAGTGTGTTTTGTCACTAATTTGACAAAGGGGGAGATTGTAAGTGTTATAGTTTATATCCCTTTCTGTTGTCAAATTTGTGGTGCCAAAGACACTAGTATGTAACTTGCTATGTGAAGCTCCACTCAAGATCAACTTTGATGAACAAGCAATGCTCACAAGTATAAAGAAGAAAGTTCTACTCAAGTTCAACTATGATTGACAAGTATTGCTCTCAAGTTAAGACATTGCAAGATGTCAAGAAGCTTACAAGTTCAATCGTAAAGAACTCAAGATACTTTCAAGGATTAGCTACAACAAGACTTCAAGGTTTACTACTTTCTAAGGTCACTTGTCCTCAAGTTTCAATGTCCGTACTTCACGATTGAGGTTTGAATGACCTTAGGTTGACCTTTAGAGTAGGCCATTTTGGATACATAAGTCATATGTTCGATTTACGTGAGTTTGGTCAGTTCTAAGACTAGTCCTAGAACTGCTTCGACCAGTTTAAGAAATTCCTGGATCAGTCGTAAGTTTGTTACAAAATTCGGATATTTTATGTTCGGCTTCGACTAGTCCTGAAGTCTGTTCGACTAGTCGAAGGAACAGTGTCGACTGCATCTAAGACCAGTCGTAAACCTACGACTCAAAGTCCAGCGCTGATCTTCGGATCTTACGATCAGTCGAAGGAAACCTACGACCAGTCGAAGGAGACCTACGACCAGTCGAAGGATACCTTCGACCAGTCGTGAAATGGTCAAATCTTATCGCGCCCGAATTTTCAAATATATGTTGGTTCTACGACTAGTCGAAGAGCTCCTTAGACCAGTCGAAGACGTGATTTGCTCACCTATAAATAGAGCATGAATCTCAGAAGAAATTAATTAATTCAAGCTAATCTAATTCATCCTTCTAAGAGATAGTTCTGTGCTCCATCAAAGCTAAGTGTGCTTATTTAATATTTTCTTTCTTTAGCTTTATTTGATTGATTTTGTTTCTAGCATTCCAATCTTATATGAAAAGAGGAATTGTTGTTTTCCTTCTTTTAGAATCAAAATCAATTAAAGCTAACCCGTTGTTTTTAATTTAAAATCTACTAGAACCTAGAACCATTATAAAGTGAGTATTGGACATTGATCTTGGACATTCAAATCTCTACTCCAATTTGGTTCATCCGGGCTGCTACAACGAAGGAGATAATCAGGTATTTTACATTTGTTGTAAATTCTGTTTGGTTTTCTTTTGAGATTTGCCAAAAAAATCTCATTGTATTGGTTATCTGAGGGGAGTCAGAAAACTCAAAAGTAGGGTTTTTTAATTGTATAAGCCACAGATAAAGACACAATTGTGAAGGTTTTTAGGTGAACCTGGGAAAACCTATTTTTGTTAGTGAACGCTAATATCCCCTGTGTGAGGATATTAGTAGTGGAGTAGCTGTGTGGCTGTTGTTGAACAGTTGGTGTACACATAAGCAAACCACTATAATCCCTTGTGTTTTGTGGTTGTTTAATATTCATTTCATATCTTTAATTATTCAGTGTGGGATGTATATGTGGATGTGAATGTTGTAATCATTTCATTTCAAGCTCAGTAGTAAATGTTGTAATAGTTAGATTTATATTTCTGCAATTTATCGCTTGCTGTTACTTTATTAGTTTGAGCTTCTGTTTCTATATTTGTTCTAAAAATAAGGTTGTCCTACCATAAACTTTAGTTTTTGGTGTAAGGTTGTTCTTAGAACAACTTTTGATTGCTTTCCATTCCTATACTGCAATTCAAGTTTAGTGATTTAAATTCTTATTCTTTATTCCGCTGTATCTTTTATTTAAATTTAACATACTCCTATTCACCCCCCCTCTAGGACATATAGCTTGGCCATTTCAAATTTAACATTTATTATTGCAACTATAAAAGGTCAATTTGAAATAGACCGACATCTAATTTCTGCTCTAATGGACATACCTGTCAATGATGAAGGTATTCCAATTAGCTCTTTAGTTACTAAACCATCTGAATCAGAAAAACGTGTGCTTACTAGAGCATTGTGCAATATAGATGCGTAATGGAGTCAAAATGGGAATGCGCTTGCTTCAAAGTATTTGTTACCCAGATACAGAGTCCTTCACAGGATATTTATTTTAAATCTTTATCCACGTTCTGGTAACAAAACTGAACTCACCTCTTTCATGGTTCGAATTCTACATTTCATCATCTCTGGTACATCTATATGTCTTCCTTCTTTAATTTGTCATTCCATCATACAATTCTGTCTCCATCCTGGACACAGTGATATCCCTTTTGTATATCTTATGACTGTGTTAGCCACTCATATGTTAGTTTCTATGCATGTTGGAGAGGCTCTTATTCAACACCTAATCTTCAACAATTCAAATATAAACTAGATGAATTTGAGGCTGGCCGTAGATCAAGTCAATGTGGGTGTTGGTGGAGCTAAAGCAGTAGATGAAGAAGAAGGCAATTTACCTCCAGAAGATATTAACATGGACGATATCTTTGATGAGATTGAATCAGATTATGAGGCGGACCCTGATTACCTCCAGAGGTTGCATTCTCTTGAGGAACAGGTGGCTTAGATTCATGTAACCCAGGATTCTCAATTTGCTTATATGCATAAATATATGAGGCACATTAATAAAGGTTTACATCAGATTGATCCATCTATTCCTGCTCCCTCTTCAGGATCTGATTAGTATTTTTGTATATGGATTGTAATAATCCTTATGATACTTTACTTCCTTTCGGTTTGTGAGATTGACTTTGGTTGAACTTGGATGATGTTGATTGATGATGCTTGAACATTACTTGCTTATGAATTTTCATATCTTGCTCCTTTATTCCTCAGTATTCTTTGTTTATCTACATCCTGTTTCTTGTATTGGGTTCTTCCTTTGTCATATTGTAACAAAAAGGGGGAGAATTTTGACATGCTTGATATATGGTGTTTGTGTTTTAAGGGGGAGTAGTAGCCATAACAAAATGCTTGCTTTCTTATTATAACTGGTGCATGATTCTTTAACCAGGTTGTAATTGGTTTCTTGTTATAACTGGTGCATGATTCATTGTGCGTATAATGCTTATATTTGTATGAAGTGTGTTTACAAATTTGACAAAGGGGGAGATTGTAAGTGTTATGGTTTTTAGCCCCTATAATTGTCAAATTTTGTAGTGCCAAAACCTCTTGGAATCTATCTTATGTAGTGGATCTACATATTCAAGACAATGCAAATCATGTACAAGGACAATTGTAAGGCCCGTATCCTAGTCCGTGCCATTTCGTAGGCTTCCGCGGTCCTCCCGATCAAATTTCGGCAATCCTTGACTTATATCCGACGTTTGCACATGATCCTAAACCAAGGCTTGCATACCGAAGTCAGCTCGACCCGAAACTTTTACCTTAATGACCGCACCGTCGCCGCGACTCGTGCACCGACACGATACCCGGGCCAAGAGATGTGGACCCGCGTTCATTCTGAAGAAACGCCGCATGTTGCGGATTCTGAGGGAATCTCTACAACATGTCCCATCAATCAATCAATCAAGTCAAGTCAAGTACAAGCCATACCCCGAGTACAACAACCCATCCCTTCCCATTCCCAAAGTCTCTCTCTCTCTCTCTCTCTCTCTCTCTCTCTCTCTCCACCCATCCCTTTCTTACAACCCCATCACTTCACCCATCACTTCCCACTCTCTCTCATTCCATCTCTTCACTCCCAAGCAACAAACATCCCACGTCCAAGCCCCCTCTCTCCCAAAGCCAAGTGTGGCCCACTTTCCCTACCCTCTCACCTCTCATCCCCACCATCAAAACTCCATCAACCACCATCAAAAGTGAAGGCAAGGAGTATAGGAGTCCAAGGGATTGAGGAGGAGTGCAATAGGTGGGTGATCTACTGTTGATTTTGATTTCTAAGAGCCCACTTATTGTGGGACCCACTTGATGAATACATTGTATTTGGGAGGGCCCAATAGTGGCAAGGTCCCTCCCCTTCACATATATTTTTCTCTCTCTCTCTCTCCCTTAGAATGAAATGGGCCCCACCGATATGTTAAATTTACTCCATCCATCAGATGGTGTGGCCCACCACATTTCAGGGAGATCCATACCGTCCACTCTAAGGACCATGGGAAGTTCCACACATTGAACTAAATGGTATAAAATATATTATATTTATATATATACATGCATGGTGGGCCACGTCCATGTGGGACCCACCATGATGCTTATGTTATATCCATGCCGTCCAGTGTCGCTGGACGCTAGACAGAGCGTGGCTAACATGGTGTCCGTGTACTGACATGTGTGTGTACTAACAGTTAAAAAAAAATAAAATAAAATATATTATATCTGAGCTTTTGGGGTGAGCTGCTCATGCAAGCCCTACCTTGATGCGTTAATTTAATCCACGCCGTCCATTTCATTCCTCAGCTCATTTTAGGCGTTGAGCTAAAAAATGAAGCCAATCTGATTATCTGGCGGGCCATAGTATAGAAAATAGTGGTTCTTACCGTTAAAATTCATTTTGAAGTTTCTATACGCCAAAATACCTCGGATATTGGGCTCATTTAGTCTATAATGAGCTGTAGGATCTAATGGCTGGAGTGGATCTGCTGATGTGGGCCCCACCCAGGAAAAACTGTAAATTTTCATTTTACAAAAAAAACCAACCAAGAACGAGATGGCGCTACTTGCCATTGAAAGCCCAAGGATGCACAAGAAGCATCTCTGCTGCGTGGGCGCTGAGGCGAGGCAAAGCGGTCCCGGGCCGTGGGCCCCACCGTGATGTGTGATGAACATCAACACCTTGCATTTGATGGGCCTCCCTCAAGGCAGTGGGCCACCCTAAAAATCAGCAATGTACGTGACTTAGGTGGCCCACATCATAGGGAACAGTGTTGATTGAACGGCTGCCATTGAAACCCTCTTTGGGTTAACAGAAGTTTTGGATCATTATAAAAAAAAAATTTCCTTTTCACCTGGGTCAGTGTGACCTCGTGAACAGATTGGGTGGAAAATAAACATTATGGTGGGCCCCACGTGGGACCCACTGATGTGTGTGCTCCACACCTTCCATCAGTGGGGTCCCCACCATGAATTATGTGTGCTTTATCTATGTTGTCCATCCCTATGGGGACCATGATGCATGTGTTACATCCAAACCGTCTAACCTTTGGCAAGCTCATTTTTAAGGCTTGAGAAAAAAATAAAATAAAATAAAATAAAAATAAAAATATGACAGATCTAGGATCAGGTGGGCCACATTATAGACAACAGTGGGTTTGAGCATCCGCCATTAAACCCTTGGAAATTCTAATGGTGGAAATCCTTATCACCACTTATATTTGGGTGTGGCCCATTTGATATTCATGTGGCCCATGTGATGTGGCCCACTTGCCATATTTATGGCCCATTGTTGAGGCCCACCTTGATTTGTATGAGGCCCGTTGTTGAGGCCCACCTTAATATATATGAGGCCCATGTTATGAGGCCCATTGTGATGTATGTAAGGTCCATGGGTTATGGCCCATTGCAATGTATGTAAGGCCCAATTAGTGCGGCTTATTTGATATATATATGAGGCCCGTTATGATGTATGCAAGGCCCATGGGTTATGGCCCATTGCAATGTATGTAAGGCCCAGTTGGTGCGGCCTATTCAATATATATATGAGGCCCATTGTGATGTATGCAAGGCCCATGGGTTATGGCCCATTGCAATGTATGTAAGGCCTAATTAGTGCGGCCTATTCGATATATATATATATGAGGCCCATGTGATTAGGCCCATCTTAATGTATGTGTTCTATATCCGCCCCTGTCCATTTGATTAGGGCATGGCCCATCCCACACGTGTGGCACGTGTGGGAGTGGGACCCAACTTGATGTATTTATTTTATATCCACACCGTCCGTGCATGGATGTGTTGTGGGACCCCACCATTATATATGTGTTTTATTCAAGTAGTTCGTCCGTCCTAGACGGGTGGGGCCCATATTGATGTGTCTTGTATCGTTCATTTGGATGGTGCTGAGTAGGGCCCACCTCGATGGCATATGTATATTCACACCATCCATGCCTTTGATAACGGTGGGGACCACCATGATGTATGTCTTATCCCTGCTATCCATCCATGAAATACACCATGGCGTATCTGTTTTATCAGCGCCGTGTTGTATGTATTGTATATCTATGTCGTCTATTTGTGTGGTCTGTCGTGATGCATGTATTGTATATCTATGCCAGACCAGGTGATGCGGCCCACCTTAATGTATTTGGTGGCCCATTCGAGAGGCCCACTTTGATATATATGTGCCCCATCAGGATGTATCTTTGACCTATGAGCAAGGCCCACCTGTTGCGTGTTTTGAGGCCCAGGTGTAGGGCCCACCTGTTGTGTATTTGAGGCCCGTGTGATGAGGCCCACGTGATGTATTCGAGGCCCATGGGAAAGGCCTGATGTAATGTATTTATGGCCCATGTAATGGGGCCCACTTGTTACGTATTTAAAGCCGGTGGGTCGTGGCCCATTGTGATGTGTTTCCGGCTCATATGTCGTGGCCCATTGTGATGTATTTTCGGCCCATATGTTGTGGTCCATTGTGATATACTTTCGGCTCATTATGATATATTTATGGCCCATGTACCGAGGCCCATTGTGACGTATTCGAGGCCCATTGTGACGTATTCGAGGCCCATGGGTAAGACTCACTGTGATATATTTGTGGCCTATGGGGACAGGGCCCATTGTGATAGGTATTAGGCCCATGTCGCATGGTCCATTTATTATATATTAGGCCCTTTGTGAGGCCATGGGTCCTCTTTATGTTTGGCTCTATGTGGGCCACTCCTTGGGAGCATGATGGTTAAATGGTCATATTGTTGGGCAATGATGGTTTAATGTCCACATTGTGACCTTCCCTTAGGCCTTGTTTGGCCGATTCTGATTGTCGAGGCCAATTGTCAAGGTCAATTATCAGTGCCGGTCATCAATACCGATTATCGATATCGATTATGAGTATGTGACAGCATATCATCATGATACATATCCACATGCATCATCTGCATATTTATTATGAGATGTGGTTAACCATTGCATATGTCATTAGACAGGTTGTTATGAGACTCCCTGATAAGTGGAGATTGTCTCACTTGAACGCACGGTATGCGCAGGATTGATGCATGACTGGATTGTATGACTCATGCATCTGACATTATGTATTGTGATTATTGTATGCCCTAACGACATTAAGGTCGTAGCCTCCACAGGCATATTGTGGATGGCCAGATGGGATATCAAAAATATGTTATTAGCATCGGGCTGCCATAGATGGCCCTGGGTGAAAATCCCTAAACCCTCTTGGTACCAGAGGATGCCCCAACGTCGAGACCGAGTTGATATATATGGCGCATGAAGGCCGTATACCAGTAGGTCGCGTCTCCCACTGTGTCATGGTCGGTTGGGAGGGGGTGTGGCCTTACCCACCTGAGGGAGTAGGCATAGCTAGGCTGAGTTTAACAAGCTCGTGAATGGGTCCGCTATCGACGTGCCGGGTAGATATCGGCCAACTACTGGCCAGGCGGATAGTGAGGTCTTTTCTACTTACCCAGTTATGCACTTGATGACACGGCAAGCTGGTGTAGAGTGTACTAGACCCCGGTGATGATCCCAGAGATGAACAACACTGATATGTGGACTTATTGAGCAGGAGTTGCATATTCATTTATTCATCCATTCACTATCCACTCTAGCTGGTGGTGCGCAACTATTTGCTACATGTACATTCGCAATGGCCAGGATTTCGGTTGGGGCACGTGACTAACCTGAGATCAGGAGTTTACCACATTGAGTCTGATTATCTAAACTAGGTATGGGACTAGTTTGTATAGAAGTCCATTGTGATGAACCCCATAGCCTGCAATACTATGTACGATCATCCCGACTTCACACTCCAGCATAATCATTCCATTTGCACCGCATATCGCATTACATCCATGGCATATGGCATTTTGGGTTACTCTATGTCTGCATTTATATTACCTAGATAAGGCTGATGGTATTCATAACTCTCCCGAATTGTATATTTGATTGCATCCCCGATATCTGATATCTGATTCATTGTGTTTTCGCATTACATAGCCGATTTACATTACTTTCTAGTATATGATATTGACTTACTATGTCTTTTCACTGCATATCCTGGATGAGGTTGATGTTATTCTTATGGACTTGCAGTATTTCCACTTTGATATTGTATGATTCATGCCAGTAATTCCGATGTTATATGATTAAGGCATTGTATTGAATGCTTGACACTTATCTTGTGCACATACTTACACCACCCTCTAAGCTTTCTATAAGCTTATGCACGATAAATGCGTGCAGGTAATGATAGGACGCAGTTGAGCTGAGGCAGGAACGTGTGGCAAAGCTTCTGGAGAGTTTATTATATGCATGTATTTCCTTTTCAATAATGTACTCAAATGATTATATTAGTGGATATGTGATGATGAGTTGCCTTTGTGATTTGGGTAAACTTGTGGTCATGCCTCTTACAAGATAAATGCACGTTGAAAAAAAAATCCTCCTTATAGGATTCCAGGATCGGAACCTGGCATTTGGGCACTGGGAGCCAAGAATGGGGTACTACGAAGGCTGTCGGCACCGGATTCGACAATCGGGATTCCTGAGAATCCGATTTCCAGTTTTGGGGCGTGAAAACAATGGTCTTTACTTCAAGAACTTCTAATGCAAGATCAAGTACTCAAGACTCAAGGTGAAGTATAACTCAAGTACCTCAAGCTCAAGCTTCAATGTAACTACAAATTCAAGCTTCAAAAGATCTCAAATTTAAGCTTTTATATATATCAAGACCTCAAGCTTCATGAACTTTGAAGATCATCTATCAACCAAATGAAAAGAAGTTTCAATGTTCATACATCATGGATAAGGTATGAATGACCTTAGATTGACCTTAAGATAGGTCATTTTAAATACATAATTCAATTAACTCATTTTATAAGTGAATAGACTATTTCTCAACTAGTCCTGGACTCTGTTCGACTAGTCCTACCACTAGCTCGACCAGTCCAAGAAATTCCACAACCAGTCCTAAGGTTGTTGCAAATTTTTAGAATTTTTTGTTAAGTCACGACTAGTCCTGGAGACTGCTCGACCGGTCGTATGAACAGTGCTCGACTCGTTCTCGACCAGTCCTGCAGCCACGACTCAAAGTCTAGTAACTAAATTTGGTTCCATACGACCAGTCGTGAACAGGTCATGACCAGTCGTGGAGGTCCCTCGACCAGTCGTGAAGGGCTTATGACCAATCGTAGAACGGTTTTATCCGATCACACTCAAAATTTCAAAAATCTGTTGGTCCTACGACCAGTCGTAGTGTCCATAGGACCAATTGTGAACGCGATTTCTTCACTTATAAATAGAGCACGAATTTTAAATTTTTTTATTCAATTCAAGCTAATTCAATTTATCACTCTGAAAGATAAGTTAGTGTTCTTTTTAAGCTATATTGTGCTCATTTAATATTCTCTTAATTTAGCTTTATTATATTTGATTTTGTATTCTTTATTCCAATCATATTTGAAGAAGGGATTGTGATCGCCCTTTTCTTGGAATCAAAATCAAAAAGAGCTAGCCCAACTTAATTTAATTTAAAATCAATTTAGAACCTAGAACCATTTCATAAGTGAGTTTGGACATTGAAATTCTACTCCGATTTGGTTCTTCCGGGTGGCATCAAAAAGAGAATATCTATGTATTTTACATTATTGTAAATTTTTGTTTTCATTTTTGAGATTGTGCTAGAAAAATCTCTGTTTTGGTTTATCTAAGGTGATCCAGAAAACTTAGAGTGTGGGGTTTTTGAATTGTGTAAGCCCACTTGAAAGACACAATTGCGTGGGTTTTAGGTGAACCTAGAAAAACCTATTTTCATAGTGAACGCTAATATCCACTGTGTGAGGATATTAAGAGTGGAATAGTTATGTGGCTATTTTTCTAAACAGTTGGTGTACACACAAGTGAACCACTATAATTCTTTGTGTTTTGTGGTTTAATTGTTTATTTATTTGTATGAATGATTGTAATTTCCCTTTTTATATTTGTGGTGAATGTTGTAATCCTTATGTGGATGTGTGGGAATGTTGTAATAGCTTAGATTTCCCTTCTTGTTATTTATTTCTTTATTCATGTATAACAGTTTGAGTTTTTGATACAAAAACTGTTCTAGTAAGGTTGTCCTGCCATAAACCCTTGGTTTTTATAGTGTAAGGTTGTCCTTAGAACAACATTTGTATCAACCTCTCAATACTCATTCTTTTGAGGTTGTCTTTAAATTCAGCATTGTGGGATTATCGATTGCTATCTATATTTAATTTATTTAAATTCTGTTGTTATTTTTTTAATTTGGTATAGTCCTATTCACTCCCCCCCTCCCTCTAGGACATATAGCTCGTCCTTTTCACCTATGGCCCATGTTAAGCTCCATCATTAAAAATTAGATTTCTATCTTTATCTAATGAACTTTGTTATTTTGGATTGTACAAGTCTTTTATTGGCATTACTTATGGTGTTTAAAATGTTTTCATATAATGCATGGTTTACTCTAGCTACATTGCTGCTAACTTTGATTTATGACAAAGTAATTTAAATTTACATTTAATTTTAAAGGCTAACACTCTGGTTTTTGGAAAACGAGTCATATACTCGGGTTTCGAAAACTGGGGCGTTACAAAACTACATCAATAATTTGATGTCGTTTCTAGGAAACGACGTTTTAAGCCGTTCTTGCTCTACCAGAAAATACTCCAGATAATTTGCAATGGAAAGGGGAAAGAAGAAGGCTCAATCCCCTCCAGTGTCAATTCCGATCACGACTCTACCTGTGCCTGATCGCATCCTACAACCCTTTGAGCAACCAGAACAACCTGAGCTGCAGGAAAGCCACTAAGGTTCCTCCTCACATCTTCAGGCCAATTCTGGTTCTAACAGATGTGGTCAGCGAACTCACGCAAAGAATGGCCAACTGAACAACCTTGAAAAGGAAGTCGAAGATATAAGGGCGGATATGGGCTACATGAAACAGCCACTGAGCAATTGCAATCCCAACACGTGTAGGAGACCAACGGAAGGAACGGGCAACTGAACAATAATCCTTCTCGGCCCTCCTGCGTACACGCTGCCCCCAATATAGCCGACAACATACCCCGACCAAACATGTCCTATCCCATGTCTCTGGAACTGCACCTTTACCCGCCTTCGACCTGCACCATGAGTTAGATTGGAAGAGGCGCGGTAAAGCTCCGATCGAAGTTACTACTGAAAGTAGGGAACCATGGAAAGTCGAGCTAGAAAGTCTACGAGATCAAATTGGGAACATACAGCAAACCGTCCGAGCTAACGCACCTACACAAACCGTTGTGGAAGAGACCAAATCTCCATTTACCGCCAACATCATGTGGGCAAAATTGCCAGATAGGTTCCGGCTACCCCAGATCACTCCCTTCTCAGGGAAGACCGACCCATCGAAACATATGGAGTCCTTCAAAATCTACATGCAACTCCACAATGCCTCTGATGCGATCATATGCTGAGTTTTCTCCTTGACTTTGGCCAATGCTGCCCGTCTGTGGTTCAAGCAGTTGAAGCCGAACTCCATCAGTCATTTTCTCAACTCAGCCAGGCTTTCGTCACGAACTTCATTGGAGGAAAGAAAAGGCTCAAAGCATCAACCCACCTCTTTTACGTCATTCAGAAGGATGGAGAGCTCCTGAAAGATTACATCAAGCGCTTTAACCTAGAAGTCCTATAGGTCTGTAAGCATTCAGAAGAGGTCACCCTCAATGCTATTATGAGCGGGTTAAGGGATAAATCATTCCTCTTCTCGCCGGACAAAAATCCTCCTATGACAATGGCTGAACTATTGAATAGATCTCAGAAATATGTCAACGCTGGAGAATCTCGGATCCTACGGGATGCCATCCAAAACAAGGTTGCCCCAAACAAAGAACATGGTGATGGTGACATTTTCCGCTTAGAGAAATCACGGAATCTGAAAAGAGAGTCACCTATAGCGGAAATGTTGATCTTCACCATTCTTGCAGTACTTTCCAGGATTTCGATGGCAAAGTCCAAATCCGACCATTGCTCAGGATCCTTGAAAATATGAACTATTGCCGACATAGAATTCTTCATCAAAAGCATTTTATGTGTAGGAATCTTCACAAAAGACAATTGTTCAGATGCAGTGGCTACAGATTCGGAGCTTGTTGTACCACTACAAGGAGGAGTTCCTGTAATATAAAGAAGGAAAAAAGTTAAGATAATGATAACAAGGCTAGAAGATGCAAAAATTTCGATAAAGTAACCAATACACACACACACACACACACACACACACACACACACACACACACACACACACACACACACACACACACACACACCCGCTGCAGAAGTTCGACTAACAGGAGGTGGAACTTCCTGGACCGAAGAAGGACCAGCTCCTAACATATTGGCAAAAGAAGGCGCTCTGGCCTCCATGCTTGAATCTCTGGTAGTTAGAGTTGGAAGATCAATGGTCTCCACTTGAAAAATAATTTTACGAGCCACCACTTTTGGTGCCACCAAAGGAACCAGAGGAGCCCTTGGTGAAATCACTGGTGCAATCGAAGGAAGATTCGTGGGAGGAGTATCATCCGTACTAGCATTAACAATATGAGCACCTGAAATAAACATAGAACAATAATAATGAGATAACTATTGCAAAATGCATATATATATATATATGGAATTATAAAAAAGGGAGAAAATTCCTTACTTGGTGAATATCCATATTCTCTGTAATCTAAGGGCTCATCTTCTTCCTCTTCTATTACTGCAAGATACTTTGTAGGAATACTAACGTTAGGAAGAGTCTCAGAGATCGATGGGAGATGCTTTTTGTCAGTACCTTCTGCAATAACATCTTCCTCACCATTGATGTCAACTTCGTCTTCTTCAAAATCATCATCATTTCCATCACTTTTACCATCTTCATCATCTTCATATTCGACAGAAGCAGTACCTGCCGATGAAGAGGCTGAACTTTCATCCCCTAAGTCTTCTTCGTCGACTTCCTCAATCATAACCTGTTTCCCTTTAGAAGAAGGAGCTTAACTACCTTTTGGTTGAGAGTCTTTGTTAACTGGAATCGAAGGGGATGGAGAAGCCTTGTTACTCCCTTCTTAGGGAACAAATGGTGACGCTTGCAAGCATGCTTGAGACCTAGTCATAGGAGAAGATGAGCTAGGAGGAGTAGGCTATGAAGGAGGAGCCGGTTCATCTTGAGCTGTAGTGATGTTTGCCGGAATGGGAGAAGATGTTCCTTCAACATCATCTGCAACCCGACTAGTGAAGTCACAAGGGACTTGTTTAAAACCCGCAAGAACCCCATGAGCAATCTAGCCTTCCAATGTATTGATAGCCTTCTTTTCACGGATTAGATCATCTAAAGATATTCTTCTATAAATCTGGCCGTGAAAAGGTGTGCAACTCTTCTCTGGAATATAGCCAATTCCATCTTTGATTTTCCTACCTCTTAGCCTGGGCGGAGGAAGCCAAATCGGTTCGTCTACTGGCAAACGGTTGTTGACCAAATATGATTGGTGGTCCAACCATTGCATCCAACTATAAGAAGCACGGACTATACGATCACAACCTGGGATTACGAAGGTGGAATCAACACGACCGCCTAGTAGTTGTTTCCATACCATGACCCAATTATAAGGACCAGTGTCGTAACAACGCATTCTTAGGGTAACTAATCCACAGTCCTCTGGAACAACCTGGTCAAAACCGAACTAACGAGCAAAACGACTGAGATAGTACGGCTCTCTCAAAAACTTTGTTCCTTCTCGCAGTGGTAAGGTGCAAGAGCGTATGGAAAGAAAGAATGCCCTTTCCCCTACAGTGAGTGCCGCGGTGTCGACCATATCAGTATCTTCGATGTAGCGATAAAGGTGAAATTGGAAGAAGTCAATCTGATCGGTGTCCCGAATCTTGTTGGCTACCTAGTTATATGATCATTTTACCATAGCCCTTTGCTGAAAGAACTAGAGTGGAAGATGCGAAGGATGAATGTATGCCTTCTTTAGGGCTTCAAAAGTCCAAGGAAAGTAGACCCCCATCCAGCTGGTAATATAATGCCATGGAGTATATGTTAAAGAAGCTCCAATGGTAGAGTTCTTCACATGTGTGGCTATTTCCCCAAGGGCTCTATAAATAGAGCATAAAACTGGAGGTGCAAGTGAATGTTTTTGGCCTTCCGACAAAGCGTTAGCAATAGCAAAGACCGTGGGGCAAATAACATTTGCCCATTTCGAACTTGGGAGTACCACGATACTTAGCCAATTAGCCAAGAAGGCCGCAAGCTCCCCATATAGACTATACTCTGCTCGCTCTTCCATGTTGGCACAAAGCTCTGTTAACTCTTTAGAATGACAATTGCAGAATCTGTGTAACGCCCCGGATTTTTGCCAACCTGGGATTAGATGACCTTAGGCAATGGGTCGATCGTAATACCTCATTAACTTGTCAGAACTGAATCCCAAAGTCTAAAGCCGCCTTTGAACTCATTTCCTTCACAAACCTCACCCTTCATCACCTTGATCTTCCAATTTTTCTAATAACTTTCACCCTAGACACTATCTTAAACTAGCTAAGTAGTATAACTTGGATCACTTTATATACAAACTCCAAAGGCACAGTACCACCTCGACCAGAATTCACTTAGGACTAAATCCTTTAGAAATGAGACAAAGTAACTAGGTGTGAAACCAGATTAGCTACGAAATCCGTTCGAATCACTTTAAATACGTTCTGCAAGACCCAAAACTTGTAGAATCATTGGCGCTAGGTTACCCTAAAGTTTAGAACCAAACTCATTTCCCGTCTGCTCTCGGGAATGAAATGAAACTTTGTATTAGGTCTAGATCGCACATCGGGAGTTCGATTAACCCGAAGCTAAGGAACTAGGACCGCCCCACTGGGCTTAACAATCATCTCAAAAATCAGCTCCATCCGATGTTCCATGGCCATTCGTTTCGATTCGGAGCGAGGGAGTGTGAAAAACACTATTCCCATCCAAAATAAATATCTGGAATAGTGATCTGGCATCATTCGTTGATGCGTGCGTCGGTATAGCAACAACGACCGTCGAATCGGACCAAATTACACCCTCGGATTAAGAAAAATTTCAGGAACATTTACATGTACTTGGAATTTTCGATCGTGGCCCATGACGGTCGGCCGAAAGTGGTCCGCCACGTGTGATCTGGGAATCGATCGAGTCAAAAACGTAATCCCACATAGATCCATTGATGGTGAGCTTAAGTTTGACATTTGGTTCAAGGAGGGCCACAGAACTTCCCTTTGAAAAGTGGAAAAGCGACGAATATCCTATATTAGCGGTACCCCTTGAACACGAGTCTAATTTTGGAATGTTTTTGCTATAAAAGGAGCTTAGAACAGCCCCTCTCACAGCCATACGAATTTTGGAGAAAAACCCTAGAGGAGAGAGAGAAAAGAGAGAGAAGAGCTTGGGTTTTGTGGGAGATCTTCCTCCTCTTGCTTTGAATTTGTTACACGGCCTACACCGCTTCATTCAGTGTTTTCCCGGTTTCCATCCCATTTGAAGGTAAGAAACCCTAACCCTAGGCCTGATTTGAGGTGGGATCGATGTGGGTTGTGTAACGACTAATCGATTCCGCTCTTTAGGCTAGAAATCTCCCGTATACGGAAGTTCTACTACCCTTGCTGATTCGTTTCGTTTCCAAAGGCAAAGGTGAGGACTTTAAGTGTATAAGTTGCGGTTTTCAACGCTTTCAATGTCAGATAATGGTAGATTCATGATCTGCATGTAATTGCACATGTACAAAGTGCTTTCCGTTTCCTGTTTCGATTAACGTTGTGAAATATGGAATTTCACATATTCTAGGTATACGTATTTTTTTGGATAAATGTTTGACATATTTATTTAATGTATGATTATATAATATATGAATAAAATACTAGTTTGGCGAAAGGAATCGCCAAAATACATATTCACTTGTAAATGCGACGTATGTTGAAATTGTGTATGTTAGAAATACCGTATACGTATTTCTTTTGGAATAATGTTTGACATACTTATTTAATATATGATTATACAATATATGAATAAAATACTAGCTTGGCGAAAGGAATCGCCGTATTACAAGCTCCCTTGTAAAACACTATGTATGAAACTTGGGTACACTAGGAAGTACCCTATACGTATAAATTTTGCTTGACATGATTGTCGGGTTTATTTCTTTGTATGAATATGATGTATATGTATAAAATATTAGTTTGGCAAAGGGACAACCTAGTAAAGTACACATTTCTCTAGCATACGTCATGTATGTTGAAATAGTGCATTCAAGTGTTGGTGAAATCACTTGTGAGTGTGAGTGCTTAAGTGTTAGAACCTTAGGTAGGTCTTTGAGATGGGATTCTTAGCTACCTTAGAGTCACCTATGACATCCTCCATGTGGTTATTCACTCTAATCACTCGCCTATGAAAAATAAGTATTTGTATCCCTATTTGCATAATGCTTTATAACATGCTTTTGAACATGCTTTGTGACTTGTTTATTAACATGCTTCATGATATGCTTTATAATATGATTGCTAGTGTTCTTGAATTACCATGTTATCATGCCGTATTTCACATGCTATGGTTAGGATTTGACTGAGCTTGGGACTATGTTCATAGTCCAGGCATCCGGTATCAGACTTGAAGATGTGGTTGGGATTCGTTCCGCCACGCATGATGTGTTGGCGAACCCGTGTCGTACTTCGGTTGGCGATAGTGGTTGGCCACACGAGGTGCTTCGCGCTTCATATCGCCCAACTTGTTGTGCGCTCGAGCCACCGAACACGTCAAGTAAACCATGTGTCTTATGTATGTTCACCATGTTTGGTCGCTAATGCTTGAACTGGGGTACCAAACTTACCGGTGAAAATCCCGTTAACCATGGTACCTCGATCCGCTAAGACTCATGAGCCGGGCATGGTGGTATGGGACACCGTGGTCGAAATCGGCCTCTACGCCGGGGCTACGTGCCTCCCCGTAGTGACCGGTGAGCACCTTAAGTCGTGAGCCGATTATGGTGGTATGGGACACTATATTCGTCTTTGTCGGCCTACATTGATAAGGTGATGGGGAGCGGTGCAACCTTTTGTGCGTATGCTGACCACAGCGACCCTTTGTAGTGACCGCGAGCATATTCGAAGTTGCGGTGCGCCTTAGGGTTCGCCGCGATATATAGAGTATGAACTAGGTCTGTTTACGTATAGTGATGAATCGTTTAAGGGGTGATGGGGAGTGGTGCAACCTTTGTGCGTATTGACCACTGGCGACCTCTGCGAGTGACCTAGAAAATACACCATCGTCGATATTAACTAGGGTGACGACCCTAGAATGGATCATGTTTGGGAATGATACTGAGGAGGTACCTTAGTTTCCCAATCCTATTTGTTTGAAATGGACTAATTAAAAACTCGGTAATCATGCTCATCATGCATCGCATGTGCCTGAAAGATGTGAAGCACTGTGGGATGTAAGCATGCCGCGAACGTGAGATGGTGTCGCATGAGGGAGTATGTCGATGAGGGCATCCATCATACCTGCATTCATACTTGCATTAATCAGAGTAACTAGGAGTGCTTGATTTACTGTTTTATCATTACTGTTTGATTGTATTGATAACATGATAACTTATGCCTTATTGTTCCACTGAGTTAGCTACTCACTCCCACGTTACGGGACGGTGTTGTACACACCAAACAGAATTGTTGAATTTTAGATGATGGCGATGCTTATGAAGCAGAGCCGGACTATTTCTATGGTAATGAGGAGGAGTTCTCCTATCATGTAACCCTCTGACGGGTCTCTGAAGACCTAGTACTGTATTGACGGGGTTATAGTACTTGGGATAGAAGACATTAAACTTACACATTTGGTATATTTTAGAACCGCACTTGTATTTATTTAACCTGGTAATGTTATCACACTCTGGAGACTCATCATAGTTTATATATTTTATCTATCTATCATAGTCTTCCGCTTGCAAATTTAACTGTCTCTGGAGTATGATATGGTGTTTTGGCTTAATCTCACTCATGTTCAATGCACGAATACAGTCAACATTCAATAATCATTTATTTTGTTGCATAAGTGATGTTGTGGAACTCGGGAGTTGAGTTTATGCTCGGCCCCCGATTTTCAGGGCATTACAAGATGGTATCAGAGCATGATTTGGATTAAACCGGACCTGGGTTATGGTCACACGACGCGCACTGACGCACTCTGACTTAGGAGGGAGCGACGAAATGTAAAAAAAAAAAAAAACTGACTTAGGATTTTCTAAATTCGCGAAGCAATAAAACCGACCGAAATCGATCGCTGAGATTGGGCCCGCACGCACCCATGATCACGTGAAACAATCCCGATCACTTCTAGGCCGTCAGTCGACGGGTTTGAGTCGTTCCTTAGAGACGAATGTTCTTAGGTTGCGGGTCAATCACAACACCAAAGCCTAAAACCTTTTTTTTGCCCAATTTCTTCAAAATCTCTCCTTGCACCACTTCATTCTTAAAATTTTTTTTTACATCCTTTCATACCAGATATAAATTCTAATGTATAAATGATAAAGAATAATACTTAAACAAAAGTTGCTATAAATAGTAAATATATGTATATATTGGACTTTTGACAGTTCAAACTTTAGAATATAACCAAATAAATAGGTTATTTGGATAGATTATCTCGTTCTACCCCAAAATCATATATTATATGTCAGATAACTCATTCCGGATTGCAAGATACGTCCGCTTTGACCCGAAACGACTTGAAACGGAGTCGTGGGCCATACGCATCAATCCGGGGGGACCCGAGGGCTGACCGGGTACCATTGGCCCCTTGGGAGGGTGGAGAACACCCCCAGCTGCGGTGGTGCGGCACGACAAGTTGGACCGCGGTGGAACCGCAGTTACCATGGCGGACCGCGGCCCGGCTTGGCGGGCGGGCATGCAGTGGTCATTGGTGGCCCGTTTTCGGCCACAATTTTTCTGTAAATTTTGTCCGACTTTGAAAAATCATAACTCCCTCGTTATAACTCCGAATTAGGTGATTCAAAAGCCAGATTTAAGCTTGACAGGTCTAGTTTCATATAAAAATAAGTAAAAAATATAATAAATTATTTAATATAGTTAAACATGGGTCATTGTGTCAACTGTCCAAAAATTATTAGTTTGGACAGCTGCTGCTTCTTGAATTTTTTAGAATTTTTCTACAAGACGAAATCTAATGAAATTTGGTGGAGATGAAGTATACTTGATGATGAACTACTAAAAAAATAATTAAAGTAATAGACTAACTAGAAATACCAGAAAAGGCGTAGAACTTCCATAGGTCTGTGTGGTGCCCACCAAATTTTGTGGGGCCCCTTGTTTCACGTCCGTTTGCCCCTCTCTCTCAACTACACCTCCAAGCTCTCTGTTTCTCCAAAAATTATTATTTTTCCTCTCAAATCTTTCTCTCAATCACTCAATCCCTCATTTTCAGCTACAACCCATCCATTTTCTTCCTTCCTTCTTCATTCCCTGCCTTTTTGGCCCTTACAATCACGATGAGACTCCAATCCATGGAGAACCAAAAAACTCCAGCCCCCCATTTTCCTTATCCTCATTTTCCATGGCTCTATCCGAGCTCATCCATATGTTGTCTTGTAGTTTGCGTCGGCTACTATCTTAGGGTGGTTATGTTTTCCTGATGATAGGTGTAGTAGTTGGTATGATGTTTTAGATGCGTCAGGACGTTTAGGGCCCGTTCAGCCAACCGCATTAAGTAAGATTAGGTAAATAGAATTGTAAAAGTAATAATAAATGTATATGTAGGGTATGGCCCCTAGATTGGGTGTATCCTATGTCTTCCGACACCATGTTTAGAATGTATGCAATTAAGAGTAAATTTCAAGAATTCCTTTCCAATAACACTTAGAAATTTTCCCATCGTGGGGTATGGAAAATCCCATCTCACGTTTTTCCAACACCAGGCTCATTTTTCCAGGCCTATAAAATTTAATCCCCTCCCACCCTCCTACCAACCATGTCACACCCAATCCCAAGGTAGGATTAGTAATGCGGTCCCATTTAATACAATTTAAGGCCACTGGCCAAATTGTGTTAAAGTGATAAAGTCCCTTGATATACATTAACCCACCACACTCTGATAGCTTAAGCTTTTGGAGTAAATGGTTGTTTGATAGATAGGCCCATAGAGTTTGGACTGAAGCGATACTCCTAGTTTTGACAGACGACCATATAGGAAATCCAACAAATTAATAATACAAACTCCGGGATCTTCTTAACTGGTGTGAGCATGTGTGAAAAGCTCGAGCGTCAAGTACAGACAACTCAATTCCACTTAGACAACGTTTGACCCTACACGATGAATAATTTCTTGTATTAGAAATGATCTGAAATCATCTAGTGTGTAAGCATAGACTAATAGATTACCACTATTCATAAATTGAGACTAGGCTACTGGTTCTACTACGGAACGTAAAAGACTGATTATGCTAAGATAATTGCAAGATAGTTGAAAGATGGACTTAGTTAATAGGCTGGGTTAGGTTGGAGTGAGACCTCACTCCTTCGTCGGACCCCTTAATACTCATAGGCTCCTTTAATAATTCTTAGAAACGTTGTTTGATTAGAAACTATTCACGCTCATAGAAAACTTATATATCCATTGGATTTAATGTTAGATCAAATCAATACACCCTCAGAATTGCCTTCTCAAGGACTTAGTACAATCGGGGACACGGGGCAGAGAAACTACACATTAGCGAGGTATTCGCGGTTTGAATCGAATTCTCAATCCTGGTAGTGACCAATGAACCCATGCTCTGATCAAGCGAAGGTCGGGATCGGTAGGATTGGGGCGTACGATGATTTTCTCTTCTTCGCGAGGCAGAAGGTCTATGTATCCGGCTCAGACCCACTACGCAACTTTCTTCCGTGTTGGCTTGACCACTTACAACCAAAAGTTTATAACTTTGTCTTTGAGAAGTGTGAGAATATATAGCCAATAGAAATATTTCCTTTTAGGCCTAAGGAATTTCCCAAGTGAGCAACAGACAGTTAAGAATCAGGTCCTAAATCACATGCTATGTCGGCATACATATTGTGCTTATGAACGTAGAAAGATAGCATGCATATTAAGCTAGACATGATTAAATAGGATAAGTCTGGACCGCGACAAAAACCCTTTGGTAGAATTAGGCATCTCGCCACAAACTCACACCTGACCCCGAATCAACCACAATACCCTTCATCTTTAGCTCCTTTCTATGACCATAGGTATCAATGCCATAATACACAACATTGATGAAAAGAAGACCAATGTAGTGGGAGATCGCATCCCATTTCATGTCAAGGATAGATCCTAAACTACACCTTGTTCCGATATACGGAGCAGGACATAAATCTTGAGCCTTGAGGGCGAAAATAAATTTTAAGGGGGGTAGAACATGATGAACCCACTCTAGTTAGGTCACCTAATACACCTCTTTGACCTGGGTGGCGCAGCAGAAACGTGGTGGACCCTACCCCACTGGCCCAGGATCAAAACGGTGCTCGATAAATACGAACATTATAGAAGCCCTAGTAAGTTCTACTATGAGAAACCGTTTTAAGATGATTTAGTAAGACTTGATTCACCCTTTCCTTGGACATAGATAATATCGAGGACTCTCTTAGACTAAGACCTAAAGGGCAACCTTAGAATAAACAATTTGAGCCTTTCAATGATGGACATTCCCTACTCTTAGAGAGTGATCGGACTACGGAGTTACTGACATCTACAACTGCGAAGTTTTCGCGGCTTGACCCAATTCCCAATCCTGGGTGACTACCGATGGACTCTCTGCTGACGAGCGGACGACCAGGATCCACCAGGATTCGGAAGGGATACGATGAGCTTCCTACCCTGGCCCGGTGGATGATCGATGTATCGGGATCGAGCCCACTATTACCGTCTCTCCGTGTTGGTCAAACAATGAAAACAACTATCTTACTCTAAATTGTGGGAATTGTCGTCGAGACTCCAAATAGGTAAAGAAATAAATGGTAGCAAACCATCAGGGTATGAGAAATGGATGAAGAATTAAGTTTTAAGGGGGGTAGACTAAAAGGAACCAGACTAGTATATACCCTACCACGCGTAGGAACTCGAAATCAATAAGTCTTAGGCAAATGAAATAATAGAAATCTTTCCTTATTACCCTTAGGCAATTTCGGGGACGAAATTTTGTTTTAAGGGGGTAGATTGTAACGCCCGGATTTTTGCCAACTTGGGATTAGATGACCTTAGGCAATGGGTCGATCGTAATACCTCATTAACTTGTCGGCCCGAATCCCAAAGTCTAAAGCCGCCTTTGAACTCATTTCCTTCACAAACCTCACCCTTCATCACCTTGATCTTCCAATTTTTCTAATAACTTTCACCCTAGACACTATCTTAAACTAGCTAAGTAGTATAACTTGGATCACTTTATATACAAACTCCAAAGGCACGAGTACCACCTCGACGAGAATTCACTTAGGACTAAATCCTTTAGAAATGAGACAAAGTAACTAGGTGTGAAACCGGATTAGCTACGAAATCCGTTCGAATCGCTTTAAAACGTTCATGCAAGACCCAAAACTTGTAGAATCATTGCGCTAGGTTACCCTAAAGTTTAGAACCAAACTCATTTCCGTCTGCTCTCGGGAATGAAATGAAACTTCGTATTAGGTCTAGATCGCACATCGGAGTCGATTAACCCGAAGCTAAGGAACTAGGACCGCCCCCTTGGGCTTAACAATCATCTCAAAAATCAGCTCCATCCAGATGTTCCATGGCCATTCGTTTCGATTCGGAGCGAGGGAGTGTGAAAAACACTATTCCCATCCAAAATAAATATCGGAATAGTGATCGGCATCATTCGTTGACGCGTCGGTATTAAGCAACGACCGTCGAGAATCGGACCAAATTACACCCTCGGATTAAGAAAAATTTCGAGAACATTTACATGTACTTGAAATTTCGATCGATCGTGGCCCACCTTGACCGTCGAAGCTGAAAGTGGTCCGCCACGTGTGATCTGGGAATCCGATCGAGTCAAAACGTAATCCCACGTAGATCCATTGATGGTGAGCTTAAGTTTGACGTTTGGTTCAAGGAGGGCCACAGAACTTCCCTTTTGAGTTGGAAAAGCGACGAATATCCTATATTAGCAGTACCCCTTGAACCCGAGTCTAATTTCGGAATATTTTTGGCTATAAAAGGAGCTTAGAACAGCCCCTCTCACAGCCATACGAATTTTGGAGAAAAACCCTAGAGGGAGAGAGAGAAGAGAGAGAGAAGAGCTTGGGTTTTGTGAGAGATCTTCCTCCTACTACTTTGGACTGTTAGACGGCCTACACCGCTTCATTCCAGGTGTTTTCCCAGCGGTTTCCATCCCATTTGAAGGTAAGAAACCCTAACCCTAGGCCTGATTTGAGGTGGGATCGATGTGGGTTGTGTAACGACTAACCGATTCCGCTCTTTAGGCTAGAAATCTCCCGTATACGGAAGTTCTACTACCCTTGCTGATTCGTTTCGTTTCCAAAGGCAAAGGTGAGGACTTTAAGTGTATAAGTTACAGTTTTCAACGCTTTCAATGTCAGATAATGGTAGATTCATGATATGCATGCAATTGCACATGTACAAAGTGCTTTAGTTTCTGTTTCGATTAACGTTGTGAAATATGGAATTTCACATATTCTAGGTATACGTAGAAATACCGTATACGTATTTTTTTGGATAAATGTTTGACATGTTTATTTAATGTATGATTATATAATATATGAATAAAATACTAGTTTGGCGAAAAAGGAATCGCCAAAATACATGTTCACTTGTAAATGCGACGTATGTTGAAATTGTGTATGTTAGAAATACCGTATACGTATTTCTTTTGGAATAATGTTTGACATACTTATTTAATATATGATTATACAATATATGAATAAAATACTAGCTTGGCGAAAGGAATCGCCGTATTACAAGCTCCTTGTAAACACTATGTATGTCGAAATTGGGTACACTAGGAAGTACCCTATACGTATAAATTTTGCTGACATGATTGTCGGGTTTATTTCTTTGTATGAATATGATGTATATGTATAAAATATTAGTTTGGCAAAGGGACAACCCTAGTACACATTTCTCTAGCATACGTCATGTATGTTGAAATAGTGCATTCCAAGTGTTGGTGAAATCACTTGTGAGTGTGAGTGCTTAAGTGTTAGAACCTTAGGTAGGTGCTGAGATGGGATTCTTAGCTACCTTAGAGTCACCTATGACATCCTCCATGTGGTTATTCACTCTAATCACTCGCCTATGAAAAATAAGTATTTGTATCCCTATTTGCATAATGCTTTATAGCATGCTTTTGAACATGCTTTGTAACTTGTTTATTAACATGCTTCATGATATGCTTTATAATATGATTGTTAGTGTTCTTGAATTACCATGTTATCATGCCGTATTTCACATGCTATGGTTAGGATTTGACTGAGCTTGGGACTATGTTCATAGTCCAGGCATCGATATCGGACTTGAAGATGTGGTTGGGATTCGTTCCGCCACGCATGATGTGTTGGCGAACCCGTGTCGTACTTCGGTTGGCGATAGTGGTTGGCCACACGAGGTGCTTCTGCGCTTCATATCGCCCAACTTGTTGTGCGCTCGAGCCAGCCGAACACGTCAAGTAAACCGTGTGTCTTATGTATGTTCACCATGTTTGGTCGCTAATGCTGAACCTAGGGTACCAAACTTACCGGTGAAAATCCCGTTAACCATGGTACCTCGATCCGCTAAGACTCATGAGCCGGGCATGGTGGTATGGGACACCGTGGTCGATTTGTCGGCCTACTGGCGGGGCTACGTGCCTCCCGTAGTGACCGGTGAGCACCTTAACTCGTGAGCCGATTATGGTGGTATGGGACACTATATTCGTCTTTGTCGGCCTACATTGATAAGGTGATGGGGGAGTGGTGCAACCTTTGTGCGTAATGACCACAGCGACCCTTTGTAGTGACCGCGAGCATATTACGAAGTTGCGGTGCGCCTTAGGGTTCGCCGCGATATATAGAGTATGAACTAGGCTGTTTTACGTATAGTGATGAATCGTTTAAGGGGTGATGGGGAGTGGTGCAACCTTTGTGCGTAACGACCCAGCGACCTCTGCGGTGACCTAGAAAATACACCATCGTCGATATTAACTAGGGTGACGACCCTAGAATGGATCATGTTTGGGAATGATACAAGGGAGGTACCTTAGTTTCCCAATCTGCTTTGTTTGAAATGGACTAATTAAAAACTCGGTAATCATGCTCATCATGCATCGCATGTGCCTGGAAGATGTGAAGCAATGTGGGATGTAAGCATGCATGAACGTGAGATGGTGTCGCATGAGGGAGTATGTCGGTGAGGGCATCCATCATACTGCATTCATACTTGCATTAATCGAGTAATTAGGAGTGCTTGATTTCTTGCTTTATCATTCTTGTTTGATTGTATTGATAACATGATAACTTATGCCTTATTGTTCCCCTTGAGTTAGCTACTCACTCCCACGTTACGGGACGGTGTTGTACACACCAAAAGCAATTGTTGAATTTCGGATGATGGCGATGCTTATGAAGCGAGCCGGACTATTTCTATGGTGATGAGGAGGAGTTCTCCTATCATGTAACCCTCTGACGGGTCTCACGAAGACCTGAGTATCTTGTATTGTGGGTTATAGTACTTGGGATAGAAGACATTAAACTTACACATTTGGTATATTTTAGAACCGCACTTGTATTTATTTAACCTGGTAATGTTATCACACTCTGGAGACTCATCATAGTTTATATATTTTATCTATCTATCATAGTCTTCCGCTTGCAAATTTAACTGTCTCTGGAGTATGATATGCTGTTTTGGCTTAATCTCACTCATGTTCAATGCACGAATATAGTCAACATTCAATAATCATTTATTTTGTTACATAAGTGATGTTCTGGAACTCGGGAGTTGAGTTTATGCTCGACCCCCGATTTTCAGGGCGTTACAAGATGGTATCAGAGCATGATTTGGATTAAACCGGACCTGGGTTATGGTCACACGACGCACACTAACGCACTCTGACTTAGGAGGGAGCGACGAAATGTAAAAAAAAAAAAAAAAAAAAAAACTGACTTAGGATTTTCTAAATTCGCCGAACGGCAAAACCGACCAAAATCGATCGCTGAGATTGGGCCCGCACGCACCCATGATCACGTGAAACAATCCCGATCACTTCTAGGCCGTCAGTCGACGGGTTTGAGTCGTTCCTTAGAGACGAATGTTCTTAGGTTGCGGGTCAATCACAACACCAAAGCCTAAAACCTTTTTTTTGCCCAATTTCTTCAAAATCTCTCCTTGCACCACTTCATTCTTAAAATTTTTTTTTACATCCTTTCATACCAGATATAAATTCTAATGTATAAATGATAAAGAATAATACTTAAACAAAAGTTGCTATAAATAGTAAATATATGTATATATTGGACTTTTGACAGTTCAAACTTTAGAATATAACCAAATAAATAAGTTATTTGGATAGATTAGCTCGTTCTACCCCAAAATCATATATTATATGTCAGACAACTCATTCCAGATTGCAGGATACGTCCGCTTTGACCCGAAACGACTTGAAACGGAGTCGTGGGCCATACGCATCAATCCGGGGGACCGAGGTGACCGGGGTACCATTGGCCCCTTGGGAGGTGGAGAACACCCCAGCTGCGGTGGTGCGGCACCGGACAAGTTGGACCGCGGTGGAACCGCGGTTACCATGGCGGACCGCAGGCCCAGGGCCCGGGCGGCCATGAGTCGTCATTTGGCCCGTTTTCGGCCACAATTTTTCTGCAAATTTGGTCTGACTTTGAAAAGTCATAACTCCCTCGTTATAACTCCGAATTAAGTGATTCAAAAACCCAGATTTAATCTTGACAAGTCTAGTTTCATATAAAAATAAGTAAAAAATATAATAAATTATTTAATATAGTTAAACATGGGTCATTGTGTCAACTGTCCAAAAATTATTAGTTTGGACAGCTGCTGCTTCTTGAATTTTTTAGAATTTTTCTACAAGACGAAATCTAATGAAATTTGGTGGAGATGAAGTATACTTGATGATGAACTATTAAAAAAATAATTAAAATAATAGACTAATTAGAAATACCAGAAAAGGCGTAGAACTTCCATAGGTCTGTGTGGTGCCCACCAAATTTTGTGGGGGCCCCTGTTTCACGTCCGTTTTGCCCCTCTCTCTCAACTACACCTCCAAGCTCTCTGTTTCTCCAAAAATTATTATTTTTACTCTCAAATCTTTCTCTCAATCACTCAATCCCTCATTTTCAGCTACAACCCATCCATTTTCTTCCCTTCCCTTCTTCATTCCCTACCTTTTTGGCCCTTACAATCCCTGATGAGACTCCAATCCGTGGAGAGCCAAAAAAACTCCAGCCCCCCATTTTCCTTATCATCATTTTCCATGGCTCTATCCGAGCTCATCCATATGTTGTCTTGTAGTTTGCGTCGGCTACTATCTTAGGGTGGTTATGTTTTCCTGATGATAGGTGTAGTAGTTGGTATGATGTTTTAGATGCGTCAGGACGTTTAGGGCCCGTTCAGCCAACCGCATTAAGTAAGATTAGGTGAATAGAATTGTAAAAGTAATAATAAATGTATATGTAGGGTATGGCCCCTAGATTGGGTGTATCCTATGTCTTCCGACACCATGTTTAGAATGTATGCAATTAAGAGTAAATTTCGAGAATTCCTTTCCAATAACACTTAGAAATTTTCCCATCGTGGGGTATGGAAAATCCCATCTCACGTTTTTCCAACACCAGGCTCATTTTCAAAGGCCTATAAAATTTAATCCCCTCCCACCCTCCTACCAACCATGTCACACCCAATCCCAAGGTAGGATTAGTAATGCGGTCCCATTTAATACAATTTAAGGCCTTGGCCAAATTGTGTTAAAGTGATAAAGTCCCTTGATATACATTAACCCACCACACTCGATAGCTTAAGCTTTTGGAGTAAATGGTTGTTTGATAGATAGGCCCATAGAGTTTGGACCTAGAAGCGATACTCCTAGTTTTTGGACGACCATATAGGAAATCCAACAAATTAATAATACAAACTCGGGATCTTCTTAGGTTTGGTGTGAGCATGTGTGAAAAGCTCGAGCGTCAAGTACAGACAACTCAATTCCACTTAGACAACGTTTGACCCTACACGATGAATAATTTCTTGTATTAGAAATGATCTGAAATCATCTAGTGTGTAAGCATAGACTAATAGATTACCACTATTCATAAATTGAGACTAGGCTATCTTGGTTCTACTACGGAACGTAAAAGCTGATTATGCTAAGATAATTGCAAGATAGTTGAAAGATGGACTTAGTTAATAGTCGGTTTGGATTAGGTTGGAGTGAGACCTCACTCCTTCGTCGGACCCTTAATACTCATAGGCTCCTTTAATAATTCTTAGAAACGTTGTTTGATTAGAAACTATTCACGCTCATAGAAAACTTATATATCCATTGGATTTAATGTTAGATCAAATCAATACACCCTCGAGAATTGCCTTCTCAAGGACTTAGTACAATCGGGGACACGGGCGGAGAAACTACACATTAGCGAGGTATTCGCGGTTTGAATCGAATTCTCAATCTGGTAGTGACCAATGAACCCTATGCTCGATCAGCGAAGGTCGGGATCGGCTAGGATTAAGGGCGTACGATGATTTTTACGTCTTCGCGAGGCGAAGGTCTATGTATCCGCTCGGACCCACTACGCAACTTTCTTCCGTGTTGGCTTGACCACTTACAACCAAAAGTTTATAACTTTGTCTTTGAGAAGTGTGAGAATATATAGCCAATAGAAATATTTCCTTTTAGGCCTAAGGAATTTCCCAAGTGAGCAACAGACGAGTTAAGAATCAGGTCTAAATCACATGCTATGTCGGCATACATATTGTGCTTATGAACGTAGAAAGATAGCATGCATATTAAGCTAGACATGATTAAATAGGATAAGTACGGACCGCGACAAAAACCCTTTGGTAGAATTAGGCATCTCGCCACAAACTCACACGACCCAGAATCAACCACAATACCCTTCATCTTTAGCTCCTTTCTATGACCATAGGTATCAATGCCATAATACACAACATTGATGAAAAGAAGACCAATGTAGTGGGAGATCGCATCCCATTTCATGTCAAGGATAGATCTAAACTACACCTTGTTAGATATACGGAGCGGGACATAAATCTTGAGCCTTGAGGGTGAAAATAAATTTTAAGGGGGTAGAACATGATGAACCCACTCTAGTTAGGTCACCTAATACACCTCTTTGACTGGGTGGCGCGGTGAAACGTGGTGGACCCTACCCCACGGCCCGGGATCGAAACGGTGCTCGATAAATACGAACATTATAGAAGCCCTAGTAAGTTCTACTATGAGAAACCGTTTTAAGATGATTTAGTAAGACTTGATTCACCCTTTCCTTGGACATAGATAATATCGAGGACTCTCTTAGACTAAGACCTAAAGGGCAACCTTAGAATAAACAATTTGAGCCTTTCAATGATGGACATTCCCTACTCTTAGAGAGTGATCGGACTACGGAGTTCTTGACATCTACAAGCTGCGAAGTTTTCGCGGCTTGACCCAATTCCCAATCTGGGTGACTACCGATGGACTCTCTCTGCTTACGAGCGGACGACCAGGATCCACCAGGATTCGGAAGGGATACGATGAGCTTCCTACCCTAGCCCGGTGGATGATCGATGTATCGGGATCGAGCCCACTATTACCGTCTCTCCGTGTTGGTCAAACAATGAAAACAACTATCTTACTCTAAATTGTGGGAATTGTCGTCGAGACTCCAAATAAGTAAAGAAATAAATGGTAGCAAACCATCAGGGTATGAGAAATGGATGAAGAATTAAGTTTTAAGGGGGGTAGACTAAAAGGAACCAGACTAGTATATACCCTACCACGCGTAGGAACTCGAAATCAATAAGTCTTAGGCAAATGAAATAATAGAAATCTTTCCTTATTACCCTTAGGCAATTTCGGGGACGAAATTTTGTTTTAAGGGGTAGATTGTAACGCCCTGGATTTTTGCCAACTGGGATTAGATGACCTTAGGCAATGGGTCGATCGTAATACCTCATTAACTTGTCGGCCGAATCCCAAAGTCTAAAGCGCCTTTGAACTCATTTCCTTCACAAACCTCACCCTTCATCACCTTGATCTTCCAATTTTTCTAATAACTTTCACCCTAGACACTATCTTAAACTAGCTAAGTAGTATAACTTGGATCACTTTATATACAAACTCCAAAGGCACAGTACCACCTCGACCAGAATTCACTTAGGACTAAATCCTTTAGAAATGAGACAAAGTAACTAGGTGTGAAACCAGATTAGCTACGAAATCCGTTCGAATCGCTTTAAATACGTTCTGCAAGACCCAAAACTTGTAGAATCATTGGCGCTAGGTTACCCTAAAGTTTAGAACCAAACTCATTTCCCGTCTGCTCTCGGGAATGAAATGAAACTTCGTATTAGGTCTAGATCGCACATCGGGAGTCGATTAACCCGAAAGCTAAGGAACTAGGACCGCCCCACTGGGCTTAACAATCATCTCAAAAATCAGCTCCATCCGATGTTCCATGGCCATTCGTTTCGATTCGGAGCGAGGGAGTGTGAAAAACACTATTCCCATCCAAAATAAATATCTGGAATAGTGATCTGGCATCATTCGTTGACGCGTCAGTATTAAGCAACCTGACCGTCAGAATCAGACCAAATTACACCCTCGGATTAAGAAAAATTTCAGGAACATTTACATGTACTTGGAATTTCTGATCGTGGCCCATGACCGTCGACCCGAAAGTGGTCCGCCACGTGTGATCTGGGAATCCGATCGAGTCAAAAACGTAATCCCACGTAGATCCATTGATGGTGAGCTTAAGTTTGACGTTTGGTTCAAGGAGGGCCACCAGAACTTCCCTTTTGAGCTGGAAAAGCGACGAATATCCTATATTAGCAGTACCCCTTGAACCTGAGTCTAATTTCGGAATATTTTTGGCTATAAAAGGAGCTTAGAACAGCCCCTCTCACAGCCATACGAATTTTGGAGAAAAACCCTAGAGGGAGAGAGAGAAGAGAGAGAGAAGAGCTTGGGTTTTGTGAGAGATCTTCCTCCTACTACTTTGGACTGTTAGACGGCCTACACCGCTTCATTCCAGGTGTTTTCCCAGCGGTTTCCATCCCATTTGAAGGTAAGAAACCCTAACCCTAGGCCTGATTTGAGGTGGGATCGATGTGGGTTGTGTAACGACTAACCGATTCCGCTCTTTAGGCTAGAAATCTCCGTATCGGAAGTTCTACTACCCTTCTTGATTCGTTTCGTTTCCAAAGGCAAAGGTGAGGACTTTAAGTGTATAAGTTACGGTTTTCAACGCTTTCAATGTCGGATAATGGTAGATTCATGATCGCATGCAATTGCACATGTACAAAGTGCTTTAGTTTCCTGTTTCGATTAACGTTGTGAAATATGGAATTTCACATATTCTAGGTATACGTAGAAATACCGTATACGTATTTTTTTGGATAAATGTTTGACATGTTTATTTAATGTATGATTATATAATATATGAATAAAATACTAGTTTGGCGAAAGGAATCGCCAAAATACATGTTCACTTGTAAATGCGACGTATGTTGAAATTGTGTATGTTAGAAATACCGTATACGTATTTCTTTTGGAATAATGTTTGACATACTTATTTAATATATGATTATACAATATATGAATAAAATACTAGCTTGGCGAAAGGAATCGCCGTATTACAAGCTCCCTTGTAAACACTATGTATGTCGAAACTGGGTACACTAGGAAGTACCCTATACGTATAAATTTCTTGACATGATTGTCGGGTTTATTTTTGTATGAATATGATGTATATGTATAAAATATTAGTTTGGCAAAGGGACAACCCTAGTACACATTTCTCTAGCATACGTCATGTATGTTGAAATAGTGCATTCCAAGTGTTGGTGAAATCACTTGTGAGTGTAAGTGCTTAAGTGTTAGAACCTTAGGTAGGTCTTTGAGATGGGATTCTTAGCTACCTTAGAGTCACCTATGACATCCTCCATGTGGTTATTCACTCTAATCACTCGCCTATGAAAAATAAGTATTTGTATCCCTATTTGCATAATGCTTTATAGCATGCTTTTGAACATGCTTTGTAACTTGTTTATTAACATGCTTCATGATATGCTTTATAATATGATTGTTAGTGTTCTTGAATTACCATGTTATCATGCCGTATTTCACATGCTATGGTTAGGATTTGACTGAGCTTGGGACTATGTTCATAGTCCAGGCATCCGGTATCAGACTTGAAGATGTGGTTGGGATTCGTTCCGCCACGCATGATGTGTTGGCGAACCCGTGTCGTACTTCGGTTGGCGATAGTGGTTGGCCACACGAGGTGCTTCTGCGCTTCATATCGCCCAACTTGTTGTGCACTCGAGCTAGCCGAACACGTCAAGTAAACCGTGTGTCTTATGTATGTTCACCATGTTTGGTCGCTAATGCTTGAACCTAGGGTACCAAACTTACCAGTGAAAATCCCGTTAACCATGGTACCTCGATCCGCTAAGACTCATGAGCCGGGCATGGTGGTATGGGACACCGTGGTCGAGTTGTCGGCCTACTTGCCGGAGCTACGTGCCTCCCCGTAGTGACCGGTGAGCACCTTAACTCGTGAGCCGATTATGGTGGTATGGGACACTATATTCGTCTTTGTCGGCCTACATTGATAAGGTGATGGGGAGTGGTGCAACCTTTGTGCGTAATGACCACAGCAGCCCTTTGTAGTGACCGCGAGCATATTCGAAGTTGCGGTGCGCCTTAGGGTTCGCCGCGATATATAGAGTATGAACTAGGCACTGTTTTTACGTATAGTGATGAATCGTTTAAGGGTGATGGGGGGAGTGGTGCAACCTTTGTGCGTAACGACCACAGCGACCTCTGCGGTGACCTAGAAAATACACCATCGTCGATGATATTAACTAGGGTGACGACCCTAGAATGGATCATGTTTGGGAATGATACAAGGAGGTACCTTAGTTTCCCAATCCTGCTTGTTTGAAATGGACTAATTAAAAACTTCGGTAATCATGCTCATCATGCATCGCATGTGCACGGGAAGATGTGAAGCACTTGTGGGATGTAAGCATGCCGCGAACGTGAGATGGTGTCGCATGAGGGAGTATGTCGGTGAGGGCATCCATCATACTGCATTCATACTTGCATTAATCGAGTAACTAGGAGTGCTTGATTTTCTTGCTTTATCATTCTTGCTTGATTGTATTGATAACATGATAACTTATGCCTTATTGTTCCCTTGAGTTAGCTACTCACTCCCACGTTACGGGACGGTGTTGTACACACCAAAGCAATTGTTGAATTTCGGATGATGGCGATGCTTATGAAGCGAGCCGGACTATTTCTATGGTGATGAGGAGGAGTTCTCCTATCATGTAACCCTCGACGGGTCTCTGAAGACCTAATACTGTATTGACGGGGTTATAGTACTTGGGATAGAAGACATTAAACTTACACATTTGGTATATTTTAGAACCGCACTTGTATTTATTTAACTGGTAATGTTATCACACTCACGGAGACTCATCATAGTTTATATATTTTATCTATCTATCATAGTCTTCCGCTTGCAAATTTTGTCTACGGAGTATGATATCTTTGTTTTGGCTTAATCTCACTCATGTTCAATGCACGAATATAGTCAACATTCAATAATCATTTATTTTGTTACATAAGTGATGTTCTGGAACTCGGGAGTTGAGTTTATGCTCGACCCCCGATTTTCAGGGCGTTACAAGATGGTATCAGAGCATGATTTGGATTAAACCGGACCTGGGTTATGGTCACACGACGCGCACTGACGCACTCTGACTTAGGAGGGAGCGACGAAATGTAAAAAAAAAAAAAAAAAACTGACTTAGGATTTTCTAAATTCGCCGAACGGCAAAACCGACCGAAATCGATCGCTGAGATTGGGCCCGCACGCACCCATGATCACGTGAAACAATCCCGATCACTTCTAGGCCGTCAGTCGACGGGTTTGAGTCGTTCTTAGAGACGAATGTTCTTAGGTTCGGGTCAATCACAACACCAAAGCCTAAAACCTTTTTTTTTGCCCAATTTCTTCAAAATCTCTCCTTGCACCACTTCATTCTTAAAATTTTTTTTTACATCCTTTCATACCAGATATAAATTCTAATGTATAAATGATAAAGAATAATACTTAAACAAAAGTTGCTATAAATAGTAAATATATGTATATATTGGACTTTTGACAGTTCAAACTTTAGAATATAACCAAATAAATAAGTTATTTGGATAGATTAGCTCGTTCTACCCCAAAATCATATATTATATGTCAGACAACTCATTCCAGATTGCAAAGATACGTCCGCTTTGACCGAAACGACTTGAAACGAGTCGTGGGCCATACGCATCAATCCGGGGGACCGAGGGACCGGGTACCATTGGCCCCTTGGGAGGGTGGAGAACACCCCAGCTGCGGTGGTGCGGCACCGGACAAGTTGGACCGCGGTGGAACCGCGGTTACGTTATGACGGACCCAAGCGGCCCATGGGCCGGGCAGCCCCATGAGTCATTTTGGTGGCCGTTTTCGGCCACAATTTTTTCTGCAAATTTGGTCCGACTTTGAAAAGTCATAACTCCCTCGTTATAACTCCGAATTAAGTGATTCAAAAACCCAGATTTAATCTTGACAAGTCTAGTTTCATATAAAAATAAGTAAAAAATATAATAAATTATTTAATATAGTTAAACATGGGTCATTGTGTCAACTGTCCAAAAATTATTAGTTTGGACATTTCTGTTGCTTCTTGAATTTTTAGAATTTTTCTACAAGACGAAATCTAATGAAATTTGGTGGAGATGAAGTATACTTGATGATGAACTATTAAAAAAATAATTAAAATAATAGACTAATTAGAAATACCAGAAAAGGCGTAGAACTTCCATAGGTCTGTGTGGTGCCCACCAAATTTTGTGGGGGCCCCTGTTTCACGTCCGTTTTGCCCCCTCTCTCTCAACTACACCTCCAAGCTCTCTGTTTCTCCAAAATTATTATTTTTACTCTCAAATCTTTCTCTCAATCACTCAATCCCTCATTTTCAGCTACAACCCATCCATTTTCTTCCCTTCCCTTCTTCATTCCCTACCTTTTTGGCCCTTACAATCCCTGATGAGACTCCAATCCGTGGAGAGCCAAAAAAACTCCAGCCCCCCATTTTCCTTATCATCATTTTCCATGGCTCTATCCGAGCTCATCCATATGTTGTCTTGTAGTTTGCGTCGGCTACTATCTTAGGGTGGTTATGTTTTCCTGATGATAGGTGTAGTAGTTGGTATGATGTTTTAGATGCGTCGGACGTTTAGGGCCTGTTCAACCAACCGCATTAAGTAAGATTAGGTGAATAGAATTGTAAAAGTAATAATAAATGTATATGTAGGGTATGGCCCCTAGATTGGGTGTATCCTATGTCTTCCGACACCATGTTTAGAATGTATGCAATTAAGAGTAAATTTCGAGAATTCCTTTCCAATAACACTTAGAAATTTTCCCATCGTGGGGTATGGAAAATCCCATCTCACGTTTTTCCAACACCAGGCTCATTTTTCCAGCCTATAAAATTTAATCCCTCCCACCCTCCTACCAACCATGTCACACCCAATCCCAAGGTAGGATTAGTAATGCGGTCCCATTTAATACAATTTAAGGCCACTTGCCAAATTGTGTTAAAGTGATAAAGTCCTTGATATACATTAACCCACCACACTCGATAGCTTAAGCTTTTGGAGTAAATGGTTGTTTGATAGATAGGCCCATAGAGTTTGGACCTAGAGCGATACTCCTAGTTTTGACAGACGACCATATAGGAAATCCAACAAATTAATAATACAAACTCAGGATCTTCTTAAGCTGGTGTGAGCATGTGTGAAAAGCTCGAGCGTCAAGTACGAGACAACTCAATTCCACTTAGACAACGTTTGACCCTACACGATGAATAATTTCTTGTATTAGAAATTATCTGAAATCATCTAGTGTGTAAGCATAGACTAATAGATTACCACTATTCATAAATTGAGACTAGGCTACTTGGTTCTACTACGGAACGTAAAGACTGATTATGCTAAGATAATTGCAAGATAGTTGAAAGATGGACTTAGTTAATAGGTGGGTTAGGTTGGAGTGAGACCTCACTCCTTCGTCGGACCCCTTAATACTCATAGGCTCCTTTAATAATTCTTAGAAACGTTGTTTGATTAAACTATTCACGCTCATAGAAAACTTATATATCCATTGGATTTAATGTTAGATCAAATCAATACACCCTCGAATTGCCTTCTCAAGGACTTAGTACAATCGGGGACATGGGGCAGAGAAACTACACATTAGCGAGGTATTCGCGGTTTGAATCGAATTCTCAATCCTGGTAGTGACCAATGAACCCTATGCTCTGATCAAGCAGAAGGTCGGGATCAGCTAGGATTAAGGATCGATACGATGATTTTTACGTCTTCGCGAGGCGAGAAGGTCTATGTATCCGGCTCGGACCCACTACGCAACTTTCTTCCGTGTTGGCTTGACCACTTACAACCAAAAGTTTATAACTTTGTCTTTGAGAAGTGTGAGAATATATAGCCAATAGAAATATTTCCTTTTAGGCCTAAGGAATTTCCCAAGTGAGCAATGAGACAGTTAAGAATCGGGTCTAAATCACATGCTATGTCGGCATACATATTGTGCTTATGAACGTAGAAAGATAGCATGCATATTAAGCTAGACATGATTAAATAGGATAAGTACGGACCGCGACAAAACCCTTTGGTAGAATTAGGCATCTCGCCACAAACTCACACCTGACCCAGAATCAACCACAATACCCTTCATCTTTAGCTCCTTTCTATGACCATAGGTATCAATGCCATAATACACAACATTGATGAAAAAGAAGACCAATGTAGTGGGAGATCGCATCCCATTTCATGTCAAGGATAGATCCTAAACTACACCTTTTCCGATATACGGAGCAGGACATAAATCTTGAGCCTTGAGGGCAAAAATAAATTTTAAGGGGGGTAGAACATGATGAACCCACTCTAGTTAGGTCACCTAATACACCTCTTTGACCTGGGTGGCGCAGCCGAAACGTGGTGGACCCTACCCCCACGGCCTCAGGATCAAAACGGTGCTCGATAAATACGAACATTATAGAAGCCCTAGTAAGTTCTACTATGAGAAACCGTTTTAAGATGATTTAGTAAGACTTGATTCACCCTTTCCTTGGACATAGATAATATCGAGGACTCTCTTAGACTAAGACCTAAAGGGCAACCTTAGAATAAACAATTTGAGCCTTTCAATGATGGACATTCCCTACTCTTAGAGAGTGATCGGACTACGGAGTTATTGACATCTACAACTGCGAAGTTTTCGCGGCTTGACCCAATTCCCAATCCTGGGTGACTACCGATGGACTCTCTGTGACGAGCGGACGACCAGGATCCACCGGGATTCGGAAGGGATACGATGAGCTTCCTCACACTGGCCGGTGGATGATCGATGTATCGGGATCGAGCCCACTATTACCGTCTCTCCGTGTTGGTCAAACAATGAAAACAACTATCTTACTCTAAATTGTGGGAATTGTCGTCGAGACTCCAAATAAGTAAAGAAATAAATGGTAGCAAACCATCGGGTATGAGAAATGGATGAAGAATTAAGTTTTAAGGGGGTAGACTAAAAGGAACCCGGACTAGTATATACCCTACCACGCGTAGGAACTCGAAATCAATAAGTCTTAGGCAAATGAAATAATAGAAATCTTTCCTTATTACCCTTAGGCAATTTCGGGACGAAATTTTGTTTTAAGGGGGTAGATTGTAACGCCCGGATTTTTGCCAACCTGGGATTAGATGACCTTAGGCAATGGGTCGATCGTAATACCTCATTAACTTGTCGAGCCGAATCCCAAAGTCTAAAGCCGCCTTTGAACTCATTTCCTTCACAAACCTCACCCTTCATCACCTTGATCTTCCAATTTTTCTAATAACTTTCACCCTAGACACTATCTTAAACTAGCTAAGTAGTATAACTTGGATCACTTTATATACAAACTCCAAAGGCACGAGTACCACCTCGACGAGAATTCACTTAGGACTAAATCCTTTAGAAATGAGACAAAGTAACTAGGTGTGAAACCGCATTAGCTACGAAATCCGTTCGAATCGCTTTAAAAACGTTCGCAAGACCCAAAACTTGTAGAATCATTGGCGCTAGGTTACCCTAAAGTTTAGAACCAAACTCATTTCCGTCTGCTCTCGGGAATGAAATGAAACTTCTTATTAGGTCTAGATCGCACATCGGAGTCCGATTAACCCGAAGCTAAGGAACTAGGACCGCCCACCGGGCTTAACAATCATCTCAAAAATCAGCTCCATCCGATGTTCCATGGCCATTCGTTTCGATTCGGAGCGAGGAGTGTGAAAAACACTATTCCCATCCAAAATAAATATCTGGAATAGTGATCTGGCATCATTCGTTGACGCGTCAGTATTAAGCAACCTGACCGTCAGAATCAGACCAAATTACACCCTCGGATTAAGAAAAATTTCAGGAACATTTACATGTACTTGAAATTTCTGATCGTGGCCCACTGACCGTCGAACTGAAAGTGGTCCGCCACGTGTGATCTGGGAATCCGATCGAGTCAAAAACGTAATCCCACGTAGATCCATTGATGGTGAGCTTAAGTTTGACGTTTGGTTCAAGGAGGGCCACCAGAACTTCCCTTTTGAGCTGGAAAAGCGACGAATATCCTATATTAGCAGTACCCCTTGAACCCGAGTCTAATTTCAGAATGTTTTTGGCTATAAAAGGAGCTTAGAACCGCCCCTCTCACAGCCATACAAATTTTAGAGAAAAACCCTAGAGGGAGAGAGAGAAAAGAGAGATAAGAGCTTGGGTTTTGTGGGAGATCTTCCTCCTACTGCTTTGGACTGTTACACGGCCTACACCGCTTCATTCCAGGTATTTTTCCAGCGGTTTCCATCCCATTTGAAGGTAAGAAACCCTAACCCTAGGCCTGATTTGAGGTGGGATCGATGTGGGTTGTGTAACGACTAACCGATTCCGCTCTTTAGGCTAGAAATCTCCCGTATACGGAAGTTCTACTACCCTTGCTGATTCGTTTCGTTTCCAAAGGCAAAGGTGAGGACTTTAAGTGTATAAGTTGCGATTTTCAACGCTTTCAATGTCAGATAATGGTAGATTCATGATCTGCATGCATTGCACATGTACAAAGTGCTTTAGTTTCTGTTTCGATTAACGTTGTGAAATATGGAATTTCACATATTCTAGGTATACGTAGAAATACCGTATACGTATTTTTTTTGGATAAATGTTTGACATGTTTATTTAATGTATGATTATATAATATATGAATAAAATACTAGTTTGGCAAAAGGAATCGCCAAAATACATGTTTACTTGTAAATGCGACGTATGTTGAAATTGTGTATGTTAGAAATACCGTATACGTATTTCTTTTGGAATAATGTTTGACATACTTATTTAATATATGATTATACAATATATGAATAAAATACTAGCTTGGCGAAAGGAATCGCCGTATTACAAGCTCCCTTGTAAACACTATGTATGTCGAAACTGGGTACACTAGGAAGTACCCTATACGTATAAATTTTGCTGACATGATTGTCAGGTTTATTTGCTGTATGAATATGATGTATATGTATAAAATATTAGTTTGGCAAAGGGACAACCCTAGTACACATTTCTCTAGCATACGTCATGTATGTTGAAATAGTGCATTCCAAGTGTTGGTGAAATCACTTGTGAGTGTGAGTGCTTAAGTGTTAGAACCTTAGGTAGGTGCTGAGATGGGATTCTTAGCTACCTTAGAGTCACCTATGACATCCTCCATGTGGTTATTCACTCTAATCACTCGCCTATGAAAAATAAGTATTTGTATCCCTATTTGCATAATGCTTTATAACATGCTTTTGAACCTGCTTTGTGACTTGTTTATTAACATGCTTCATGATATGCTTTATAATATGATTGCTAGTGTTCTTGAATTACCATGTTATCATGCCGTATTTCACATGCTATAGTTAGGATTTGACTGAGCTTGGGACTATGTTCATAGTCCAGGCATCCGGTATCGGACTCGAAGATGTGGTTGGGATTCGTTCCGCCACGCATGATGTGTTGGCGAACCCGTGTCGTACTTCAGTTGGCGATAGTGGTTGGCCACAAGAGGTGCTTCTGCGCTTCATATCGCCCAACTTGTTGTGCGCTCGAGCCAGCCGAACACGTCAAGTAAACCGTATGTCTTATGTATGTTCACCATGTTTGGTCGCTAATGCTTGAACCTAGGGTACCAAACTTACCAGTGAAAATCCCGTTAACCATGGTACCTCGATCCGCTAAGACTCATGAGCCGGGCATGGTGTTATGGGACACCGTGGTCGAGCTGTCGGCCTACGCTGGGGCTACGTGCCTCCCCGTAGTGACCAGTGAGCACCTTAAGTCGTGAGCCGATTATGGTGGTATGGGACACTATATTCGTCTTTGTCGGCCTACATTGATAAGGTGATGGGGAGCGGTGCAACCTTTGTGCGTAACAGCCATAGCAACCCTTTGTAGTGACCGCGAGCATATTCTGAAGTTGCAGTGCGCCTTAGGGTTCGCCGCGATATATAGAGTATGAATTAGGCCTGTTTCTGTATAGTGATGAATCGTTTAAGGGGTGATGGGGGAGTGGTGCAACCTTTGTGCGTAATGACCACAGCGTGACCTCTGCGGTGACCTAGAAAATACACCATCGTCTGATATTAACTAGGACTGACGACCCTAGAATGGATCATGTTTGGAAATGATACAAGGGAGGTACCTTAGTTTCCCAATCCTACTGTTTGAAATGGACTAATTAAAAACTCGATAATCATGCTCATCATGCATCGCATGTGCACAGGGAAGATGTGGAGCACTTGTGGGATGTAAGCATGCGCGAACGTGAGATGGTGTCGCATGAGGGAGTATGTCGGTGAGGGCATCCATCATACCTGCATTCATACTTGCATTAATCAGAGTAACTAGGAGTGCTTGATTTACTGCTTTATCATTACTGCTTGATTGTATTGATAACATGATAACTTATGCCTTGTTGTTCCACTGAGTTAGCTACTCACTCCCACGTTACGGGACGGTGTTGTACACACCAAACAGAATTGTTGAATTTCAGATGATGGCGATGCTTATGAAGCAGAGCCGGACTATTTCTATGGTGATGAGGAGGAGTTCTCCTGTCATGTAACCCTCTGACGGGTCTTTGAAGACCTAGTACTGTATTGACGGGGTTATGGTACTTGGGATAGAAGACATTAAACTTACACATTTGGTATATTTTAGAACCGCACTTGTATTTATTTAACCTGGTAATGTTATCACACTCTGGAGACTCATCATAGTTTATATATTTTATCTATCTATCATAGTCTTCCGCTTGCAAATTTAACTTGTCTACAGAGTATGATATCTTTGTTTTGGCTTAATCTCACTCATGTTCAATGCACGAATACAGTCAATATTCAATAATCATTTATTTTGTTGCATAAGTGATGTTCTGGAACTCGGGAGTTGAGTTTATGCTCGACCCCCGATTTTCAGGGCGTTACAATCTGCAGGAAGAGTAAAAGATAAGTGAGAAAAGGGTGTAATTGAAGAAAACAATTGATTTATGGACTTAAAATTACTTGAGGGCTCTGGAAAAGTATGCGAGCCATTGCAAAGGAAAAATCTTGTGAATATTCAGAAATTTTGACATTTTCTTGAAAAGTTCAATGGTGGTGAGATGGAAGGCTTCCGATCAGGTGAAGAAATGAATGCCGATTCCTTGTTAGACGGGACAAACTCATCGTAAAATTTCCCTGTTAGTGGAAGGCCTGCGATTCGGTCCCAGAGGGTGATGCTCATCTCACCCACTGGCAAATGAAAAGAATTAGTGGTGGGAGACCAGTAGTCGAGAAAACCTTTTATGACGGTCAACTCTCTGTAGAAGTATTGGGACGTAACTTTTATAACATTATACAAGCCTATCTTAACAAGTGTCTTCGTATGTTTGTTTAAGATAACTTCTGCCCAATCTAAGTAATAGCGGCGCGAAGTTAAGAGACCCCTCGTCCAAAATTCCTAGACCCCCAAAGCGGCTCACGGTCTCAGAAACGTTGTTGGACCGTCTCATAGAAGTATGTGGGGAATAGGTTGTGGGGATTATGTGAAGGGATGAAGAAATTCATTGGGTAGACCTCGCCGATGCGTTGCCACGACTTGTGCACTAGCAAGATCCCCTCGAGAATGCGCATTTCTTTTAATGTCCAGGAAGAAGTATACATTAGTCTCTCCCCATCCATATGATCTCTTGGCTCATAGTCAAGCATGGATTGATGACGATGAAGACTGAGGGGAATCACAGTCATACCCTCTAAGTGTGGATTGTCGAACTTCATGATGCCCTCAATCACTCTGACCATCTCCCACGAGTTTTGAAGCTTCTTTTTGTTATGCTCCTTAATCTTCTCTTCAAATTCTTTAGCCTTATTACGGCGAGTTTTCTTTAATTAAGAGGCGGGGGGTGTATCCTCTCGGGTGGGAGGTATTTGGCTGTCGGTATGAATATTGGCGGTCGATTTCAGCCACTCGTCCCAGTCATATTCACGACCATGCTTCGAGGGTTGTTTTACATCTCCCATTGAAATTGCTCGATGAATAGGAGACGGTAGTGAAGAAATGCGATTAGTAAAATCAAAGGTTGGGAGCACGGGCTCCTTAAAGTAGGATGATGGGTGATGGTTTTTGTGCGCTTTGGTTGTGGCTTTTCAGAGGAGGGAGAAGGATGAAAAGAAGATAGGTTTGGAAAATCTTGGTGAGAGGGCTGTGCGATAGGTGGATCAATGGCACGAAAAGTTTGCTTAATGCGGGCCATGGTAGAAAAGGATTAAAGACTTAAGGGTATTTGAAGAAGAAAAGTTCAAGACTGGACTAAAAAAAAAATTTCTAAATCCTAGTTGCGCGGGCTCACGTAACCAAAGTCCTTTGCGCAGGGCAGCGCAACGGCCATAAGCCTTGCGCAAATAGGAGACATATTACGCGAGTTCGGGCAAGCAAAAGTGGTTGCGCGGGGATTCGGTGGAGAGGCAGAGGTTCGTTACAAGCTGAAGCAAGTGAAGAAAGAGTAAAGTTCTAGGTATTTATAGTGTGTGTGGTCAAGTACGGTGCACGGGCGCCGGTTACGCGGGTCCGCACAAACCCTTTTCAGAGTAAGATTGATCCTGATTCTTTGATTTCTGGAGAAACAAAGAAAGGATCAAAGGGGCATCTGTTGAGGCATGAAAAAGAGAAGAAAGAATCGAAGAATAAGAAGATAAATATAAAAAAAATGGAAGGAAATAGAAGATGAAGAAGAAAAAGGTATCTTTAAAGGGGTTTGAGCGGGTCTGTGCAAACCATATTGATTGCGCGGGTTCGAGCAACTAGTAACATCTGTTGCGCGGGGTCGCGTAACTGGTTTCAAGACTTATTGTCCATGAATGATCAGAATCGATGAAAGGTGGGTCCCTTGGCACCAAGATCGAGGTTTTGCATGTGTGAAGGTCTACAAATACCCCCTCCCCTCTCATTTGGGAGAATTGAAGATTTTGAAAGAAGTGCAGAGCAGCAGGGAAGACTGAAGGTAGGAATGTAGGGAAGCCAAGGGTTTTCGCGGACCCGTTCAAACTATGTCGTTTGCACGGGTTCGCTCAACTAGACTGTCATGCAGTCAGTAATGATAAAGGATCAAAATGCTACCAAAATGATCAGGCTTCAGTTATTCTTATGTTCAAGTTTCAAAAAGAGAAATCAGCTGATCAGATCTGCACGATATTTGTCTTAAAGAGATGATCTAATCACCAAACGAAGTGCTGCCGAATTCGACATCCAGATTCGACACTTGAACTTTGTCAATTTTTGCACTCTAGATAATTTATCTCAGAATCAAAGGACACCCGAGGATGTAAATAAACTCAATATTAATAATACGATGATTGTTCTTAATGTACTCTTTCTCTGTTATATTTAAATAAGATAATCTCCCAAATCAAATGCATTTGTTTCTTATTCGAAACATGACTGATAAAAATTCTTCCATATGCACTGAGTCGAATGACAGACCACTACTTCACCTCATAAATTTGGATTTCTCACTATCCCCAAGTTCTAGGGTTCTAACTTATGTGTTCCATCTGGTTAATTGTTTAAATTGAACATTCTATTTAATGCATCTTAGAGTGAATTCCATCCAATTGAGTATCGAGGTTCAAATGAACGGTGGATCCGATGGCCCGGTTCCCACAAGTGTTATAATATGGTTTAATCTGCTAACGTATGAGGTTTGATTGATTTATGAGTTTCTAAAAGTTAAAATCCTTAGGTCATCAAGTTTACAATCATAAGAGCACTATGTGTAGGTATATATTTTAATCAGAAAATTTGCTATTAATACCCGAGGACATCCAATACTCGAGTATTAGAGGGTCGGGGTGTTACACCCTGGTACTATTGGGCTAATTGCTATAATTGTTAAGGCAGTCACTGATATTGTTGAGGTGGTCACTGATATTGCTACGATAGCTGTGGGTATGGCAAAGGTCTCCAATACCGTTGTTGTTAAGGTCTTTGGTATAAATGCGAAGGCATCTTATACTATTGTTGAAACTTCGAACACAACTGCGGCTGATGCGAACTAGCATAAAAATTCCGCATAATGACCTACTTCTCCACAATTTAAACACTAACCTACAAAGTTGATGCCTAGTCAAGTGCATTGGGGCTAAAGTGGTCAGTGTCATTCTCTACCTCTTATCTTAGTTCTATTATGGGGCAATTGGTGTGGTCTTATTTTTAATTTCAACTTCCTTACTCTTCTTCTCTCAACCCTTATAAAAGTCCCTATAGTTTTGCTTTATGAGTAAATCCCTTTTTACCACTTCTGCATATGTCGAAATACATAAAGTCACTATCCTATCGTGAATGAATCCCTTCAATCTCCTATCAAAATTTTTAACTTTATGGTCCTCTTCCTAGACCATGTATGGTGCGAATCTAGACAACTCAATGAACTTGGCCTTGTACTAACTAACTGATTGTTCTCCTTGCTCCAAGTTCAGAAATTTGACTACTTTCTGTGGACTTTGGATCTCGGGCGGATCACGCTTTCCATGGGTTGCCTTTCTCAAGGGCTTTGTGTGGGGTATTATATTATATTGGAGTCGCCACTAGTCAATTGCTTCATCTCCACAATCAAGTAAATCTTGTAGAAATGCTAGGAGAGACGATCTAAAGATCTTCTATCCTAAAGTGACTCATTAATCTATGATTAAAGATTTGGGGGTAAGAGACCAAAGTTACAGAGAGGGAATTCTCATCATTCTCTTAGTGAGTTAACCCAAATTATTGGGCCCCATTGATGTTGCATGGTTCACCCTCACCATAGACTCCGTGCTACCGGATTTGATATATCCACGACCGAGGGCCGATCTTTATATTATGGTTTAGATCGACTGTTCATCTATGGACCCCGCCTTGCATATAGACCAATTATCGATGGCGGTTATCGATGCCGATTATCGATATACTGATTATCGATACCTATTATGAGTATGTGATAGCATAACATCATGATACATGCTCATACGCATTATTTGCATGTTTGTGATGAGATGAGGTTGACCATTGCATATGCCTTCTGACAAGTTGTTTATGGGACTCCCTGATAGGCTTTGTTGTCCCTCATGAGCGCACGGTACGCGCAGGATTAATACATGACTGGATTGTATGACTCATGCATCGTGCATTGTGTGATGTGGTTACTATACGCCCTAGCAACATCAGGGTCATGGCCTCCACAGGCACATCGTGGAGAGCTGGATTGTATACCGAAAATATTGTTTTTAGTATCGAGGCACCATAGATTTTTCCTGAGTGAAAATCTTTAAACCTGATGGTACCAGAGGATGACTCTAACATCAAGACTAAGTGGATGCATGAGCACACGAGGGCCAAATATCAGGAGGCCGCGTCTCCCACTATGTCGTAGTCGGTTGGAAGGGGGTGTGGCCTTACCCGCCCGAGGGTAGGGGGCAATTGCTAGGCTGAGTATGACCAGCTCGTAAATAGGTCCTCTATTAACGTGCCAGATAGGTATTGGCAGGCTATTGGCCAGTCGGATATTGAGGTTTCTTATGCTTACTTTGACTGCGCACCTGAGAAAGGGGCAGTGCCGTTTGGAGTGTACTAAACCCCGGTGATTATCTAGAGTGAGAACTGTATTGATATTTGATGCTCTAGTGATGAGCTGCATTAATATGTGGATTCGGATGAGGATTGGTATGCTTGAGTTGCATCTCGCATCGTATGGCCTTGGTATGACCAACATCATTCATGTCTTGCATCGCATGGCCTTGATATGACTGCATTCATGTCTTGCATCACATAGCCTTGGTATGGCTGTAATATTCATGGACTTATCAGCATGATTCCACATTACTCTGTTATTGCATTCTGAGCACGCATATATTGCACACATACTCTCACGACCATATAAGCTTTCTATTAGCTTATGCACGATTGATGCGTGCAGGTGACGCCAGGACGCAGCCGTAGCTTAGTAGGAGCAGGAGCGTGCAGTCGAGCTTTAGGAGTTTCTGTTACTATTATCATTGTATTTCCCTTTATGCGCATTATACCTTAAAGTTTTTTATTAGAGTGAAATTTAGGTGGATTTTATGATGGTGTCTTGATTATTGTTCGTGGGTTATGCTTATGGTTATGCTTATTGTAAATCAAATTCATGTTGAAAATCCTCCTTGTAGAAACCCAGGATCGGAACATGGTATATAGGTGCCAAGAGCCGAGAATGGGGTACTACGGAGGCTGTCGGCACCAAATTCGACGATCGAGAATTTTGTGAGTCCGGTTTCCGAGTTTGGGGTATCACAGTAAGAGACCACAGTTACAGAGAGGAAAGATGTTAAGCACCCACTGTGTCGTACATGTGTATGATCTCTACTTCACAGGATCAAACAAACTTCTTAGGATTAGTTTCAGTTCTTGCATGTTAATGATGTAGATAGTGTGTGTTATCATGTTTAATTTAACGCCTATGACAAGCTTTGGTTCAGACTAGATAAATCTGCCTTAACTTCTTCACTTAGCAAAGCAATAAACCAACCAATACAAGTTTCCGATGGCTAGGATCCGATTACATTGGCAAGCCACAAAGCATACGTTTGTACTACTAGGTGCTGATTGTTATATATGTAATGCATTGTGTATGATGTATGCGGTATGTGATACTGTGTTAAATACAATGCCTATAACAAGCTTTGGTAAATTTGCCTTGACTTCTCCACTTGCCAAAGCAATCAACAAACTAGCACAAGTTTCTGATGGGAAGGTTCCAACTATGTCAACAAGTCACAGAGCATACATTTGTATTAGTTGGGTGCCAAGTGCTATGAAATGTAGCATAGATAGATGAGATAATTAAGAGGTTGAGAAGGGAGTAAATGTTGCACAATGTTATTAGTAAGATTTGACGAAGCTTTGACGAAGCTGGTTGGATGAATGGTAGCATCATAATTAAGGATTAGATCAAGGGTTTGGGTTTGGATGTGGCTGGCTTTAGAGGCTAAGACTATGGTTGACTAAGATGGGCCAAGTCTAAACTCTTTCCTTCACTCTCACTCTCCTTGGTGGAGGGATGAGATGACTGTATGGTTAATGTGCTTAAGGAATGACTTTAGATTTTATGGTATTCTTGGATTTAAAGGATTTACTTGATGAGCTGGGTCCTTAGTCTTGCTCGGGTGGTAGACTCTTAGGAGTTTCAACTCCCAGTCAAGGGTTCGAGTGCCCATTGGTGGTGAAATTCCACTAGCGTGAGTGTGTGGCATGTGTAAAAAAAAAAAAAATGAGAAGGGGAGGGCGTTGTTTATAGCCCTTAGACCCATGTTTGGTAATTCTAGCAAAATCCATGGTTTGAAAAGATTTCGATAGTTAGGATTTCGGATTGCCACATGGCACAATTTGGTCTGTTGGATTGGCCGGTAAGGTAGAGATTTTAGGTCAAATGGAGGGACAAACGTCTTTTCGCAAGCCTCACGTGATTGCTCTTTGCCAAAGGGAGTTTCACATACGATGGCGACCCCCTGCTTCACATGGCAGGTTGTCGCCGCCGCCCAGAGCTTCCCTTCACCCCTACTTCGGCAGGTGATCTCCCACAAGCATGTGGGAACTCCGGTTGCTAAAGAGAGATCGAGAGAGAGGGAGGAGATGGAGGAGAGGGAGATCGAGAGAGGGAGGGAGAGGAAGGGAGAAAGATCGAGAGAGTATGGGGGAGACAGATCGATGACGGGAGAGGGAGAGACGAGACGGCGAAGAGGGAGAGGGAGAGGTAAAGAGAGACAGAGAGATAGGGCTTTTCCTTTTAAGTCGTCCGAGCATCCGGCAGTTGGTGATGGCCTCCGGTAAAAATGTGCCGGATATTCTCCGCTTTCTTGTAGTGTGTGTGATGGTCAATGGTCAGTGACCACTGCTAGCTGCAGCCACCAGTTTCTACAAGACCCCCTTTACCCATTTTAGATGAGGGAAGAAGAAGACCCTTTTTATGGTCAGTGTACTTTTGTCATGGAAGCAGTCGGCCAAACCCTACTTTTAGCTAAATGAGGGAAGGTCGGCCTCTTCTTTTTCTTTTTCTTTTTTCTTCTTCTTCTTCTTCTTCTTCTTCTTCTTCTTTTTTTTTTTTTTTTTTTTTTTTTTTTTTTTGTCTGTCTCTGGGACATTGTAGGTTTTTCTGTCTCTGGGACATTGTAGGTCATGGTCCCTACATTGTGAGGCCCATGGAAAATGACAATTATTGTACAAGAGTAATCCATGGTCTTTGAGATGGGTCTTGGCTCCCATATGCTGCTTTCATGGCATTTCTGGCTTAGTGGTTGTGTTCGTTCACTAAAAAATTGTGTATACATTGTTGGTATCAAAAAAGCTAATAATGACTATAATAATGAATTTATATGACAATCTATGTTGGATAAATATATATCATAGATGTCATGATTAATGTGTGAGAAAAAACTTCAAATATCCATGATTTATGTGGGTTATTGGGAGGGATTTCTTAAGTGAGGAGGTGATTTTGGAAGCAATAGGCATTGGTTAAGGTAGGGTTGTTGTGCATGGATCTTACTAAATGCACATGACCACTAGAGCAAGAATGGGCAACTCCTGATTATGTTTTGTGGTCATCTTGTATGTTAGTTAGGAACTAACTACAAGCTGAGATGGACAGTCTCCACAATTGAATTCTGGTGCCTTGCCCTACCCCACGTAGGAGTGTGGGTGTTCATTATTTATCCGGGTTCTTATGTTTAACCTTGAAGAGACTTACATTTGAAGATCTTGGATTGCATCAACTCTCTGATATGGACTCATCATGTTGATATTAGACTGACTTAACTTTATGTTCCAGCTTTGACTAGTCTTAGACCTGACATCGTGTTGAGACCTCATGATCCTAAAGCTTTATGCTTTGACTTACCTTGCAAGGTTACATTAGTAGCTGACATATAGGTATGGTTAAGCTCATGTATTAGGATGCAGTTGAAGCTCACATGCTCCCACATGAGATCCACTAGTTCACTTGTGAACTAATTTGCTGCTTAGATCTTGGTGATAAGATTGTCCATCAAGTGACTTTCTATATGAGCTCGATACTTAAAAGCTTTTAAATGTTTTATTGAAGGTTTTTAATCATTGATGTTTTGTTTTGAGTGTTAGAAATAGTTTTATTAGACTTGGTAGATATTCAATGGTTAAGATCTCTTAAAGTTCATTTCTTAGGTTGGCATGGGCTTATGGTCAAGTGTGAATGCCGATGATATTTGAAATTTTGGGTTAATCTGGATATAAGGACATTTGATGATTTAGGGCATATGTCGATCGATGACTATAAGGATAATGAGCACCAAACTATTCATCCAAGCTCTCTATTACTCTTTGCCGCTAAAAAGGATATATTTATGAGGAAACAAGGTTTCATAGGTGACCCCCGTCTTGATGTATGGAGTGAGAGAAGAAAGAGAAAAACAAAAGAAAAGAGAAAAGACAGAAAATAATATTTCCAGCCTTCCATCACACGTGCAAACATGTGGGGTCCACCTTTGTGGGCATCTCTCTAAATGCTCACGCCCATGATTTGAAGAGGCAACATTGGCAATTATGAAGCGAACGTTGGGAGATAAATTTAAGGTAATATCTTCACCATTGTGTGTGTACATGTTTTGTATTTGATTATATCTACATATATAACCAGAAATTCTAAAATATAGAGTATTCTAAAACTTTTTGCTTCCACGTCTTTTAAAAGTTGCCAAAAGATATGAGGGGATTATTGCTGGGAATCCGCAGAAGCAAACTCCGAATTCGGATGACACGAGATTAAGCAAACGTAAACAAAAAAAATTTACAAGCACACATGGATTTTTACATGGAAAAATCCTTACGGGAAAAACCACGGCATAAAGTGACAACAAATCACTATAAATGAAAAGTATAAGAGATAGAATCACTTACAAAACTTGGAAAATCCTCATTTTCATATCCTCAAACCCTAGAAATATTTAGCCCTCGATATCAATCTGATTGGAATCCCCCTAATCTCGTTTATACCCATATATATAGTGTCGCACTCGAAATAGTTAGGAAACAAACCACCGTTGATCGAAGCATTGATCAATCGACACCGATCGAGCAATTCTCGATTGATCGAGCCAACATGTTCGAGCTATTGAAAAAGCCCAAAAATGTCCAGAGATTTTAGAGGAATTTTCAAATTTCTACCGATTGATAGACCCGACAGTTTAATCGATATAGGGTGTCCAAAATTTGTCCAGAGACCAATCTGCGTAATTCGGAGTTCACTTGGTTGATCGACTAGGGTGAGTGATAAATTGAACCCCTATTTCATGTACAAATTTAAGAAATATTATAAGCATGGCAATGAAAACCTTTTGCGTAACATGCTCACCCATCCAAATGGCACTTTGTGAGGGACCCCATTCGTACGTTAGCTGGTCGGACTACTACTCTACCGAACCTAACAGTATGAACTTTTTGCAATCCCAACATATTCACCCACCTAAAGGGTACGGTAGAGGTTTCAAGAGGTACCAATTGAACTTCTGGGACTTTTAACCCAATGGTCTTAATTGCTTTACCTATATACGCTTTAAGGATTTTCAATCCAGAGGACTTGATTGTCCTACTTATTTTATCGTGTTCCAAAAATTATTCTGATGGTGTATGATTTTAATATTTTCATGGACCAAATATTTCAAAAAAAAAAAATTTCATGATTATTATTGCTCGATTGAATCTATAATACGTGGTGTACATAATTTATAAAACAAAATTTTTAATCAATGTAAATCGTTCATGCATAATCAAAATTTCAAGTATAAAAATAAAATGTAATATAACCCATCAGATTGAAGAGTTTGAAAATTTCTATATGAATTCAAAATTTCTGCAATTGTTTTAATTGAAAAAAAAAAAATCTAAATGATGATTTTTATCATATTAAAAAAATAAAAATAAAAAATATTAATACATGATTAACAATAATCCAAATTTAAAGTTGAATTAAAGCATTCTAATTAAAATAAAGACAACTAAACAAATAATAAAATCCAAATGACATAATTAAAAATATGGTAAATAAACATAATAAATAATTTTTTTAAAAAAAAATCAAACAGACAAATCAATAATAACTAAGATGAGTAAATAAATAAATAAATAAAAAGATATTAAATCATTTGTATAAAAATAAAAGGAAATTTAAAGGAAAAAAAAAACTCGTTTTTCATTAAAAAATCCTTTTTTTATTTCTCTTCTCTCTCATCCTTTTTTGGTTTCCTCTTATTTTTATTTTCTTCTTCCCTCTTCATTCCTTTTTCTCTCCTCCTTTTCTTTCTTCCTTTTTCTCTCTCCACTTCTCTCTTTACCTATTTCTCATGTCCAGCCAAGAAACGTTCTGTCCCTCTCCCACTCTCTCTCTCTCTCCTCACGTCACACCTTGGTGAAGAGTTACCCCTCCTCTTTATAGTGTCCTTCTACACGTGCACATGTGCAACTCTTCACCATTTATGCTTCCGTTTCCATTTCTTTCTAATCACTTTTTTTGGTTTTGGTTTTTTGCTTTCGTTTCTTTAGCATGTGATCGATGTTTGGTGCATGCAAGTCTATGCAAGCATGGGCCATGAATCATATGTTTGCCACATGCATGCCACATATGTGTCGCATGAGAGGTGCATGTGATGCATAGGCTATGTGTATGCCACTTGTGTGAGAGGTGTGTGCATGAAATGATAGTATTTGATGCATATATTAACAAATGGTGTAGATGGAAGGATAAATAGATATATGGTTAGATGGATGGTGCGTGATCGGTGGTTACACTCCAAGTTATACATATGGATAAAAAGTGGGATGGACGGATAGTATTTGAGGATGGGTAAATTCCCACTGTTTCTTCTGGTGTGGTCCCTTTTAGATTTGGATGTCTCATTTTTGGGCTAATGCACCGAAAAAAAAAATGTATAAACGATACCGATACAAACACATATATCATGGTGGGGCCCACAGAGTTGCTAGTGTTGGGGTCACTAGCCAAACCATGTCATTTGCAACCCGCCATGAAATCGTATTGGGCACCGAGTAACTCAGTGGGCTTTTATAGTACTGAGTAAACTCTATTGGGCCCACTGTATATGTATGTGGTTTATCCGCACTGTCACTCAGTTTTCACGCTTATTTTACGTGTTGAGACCAAAATTGAAGCATATTCAAAGGACAAGTGAACCTAGAAATAATGTTTTCCACCGTTGAAGCCTTTCTAAGCCCACAGTTATATTTATTTGTCATCTAACCTGTTCATAAGATCATGGATGAAGGGAAAACACATTAGTTTGATCCAAAACTTCTGTGGCCCTTGAAAATTTTTCAAGACATTCAATTCACATTGTTTCCTGTGGTGTGGTCCACTTGAACTTTGGATATCCTTCATTTTTGGGCTCAAGCCCTAAAATTATCTAGTAAAATACATAGGCATTTACTCGTATAATCTCCCTGAAGGGGCCATTTTCATTGTTTATGTGTCAGCTGTTAAAATTAGGTCTGCTTGCCTAGGCTCATCTTGGACCAGTCCAGAACAATCAAAGTCGAATAGCTTCCACTGCCATAGAAAGTTCCTGTGGTTGGAAGCTATGTAGGGTTTACACAGAAGCCCATGACCAATCCACTCCTTCCACGAGTTTGTAAAGAGTAAAACACAGCAGTCACGGCTTCGGTGGATCCCTGACTGCGGGGCCTATCTTGATGTATGTATCTTAAATCCACTCTGCCCATCTATGTTGACCGCTTTTTTAGGGCAATATATCAAAAAGGAAGCGGATCCAAATCTTAGGTGGACTACACCACAGGAAATAGTGGCAATTGAATACCCACCATTAAAGACTTCTTGAGGGCCACCTGAACGTTTATTTTCCATCCAACTTGTTGATAAGGTTCCAAAGACCTCGATGAAGGGACCTCATAAATATTAAATTTATCCAAAAGTTTTATGATCCCAAGAAGCTTTTAATGGTCAATCACCACTCTTTCCTGCTGCGGTGTGGTCCACCTGATATTTGGATGTGCTTGAATTTTTAAAATGGATGCATGGATGTAAGGCACATACATCAAAATGGACCGAGGTCAAGGATCCACCCACGTTGGTGGAACCCGGATCCACCAAGCCGCGGAGAGGAAACGGATTGGCCAGTGACCCTGCCACTAGCCAATGGCTAGTGATGGGTGGTCTGTGTGCTCATCATGACGTGTGTTTCATCTACTCCATCCATCCATTTTTTCAGATTATTTTATGGTACAAGCCCAAAATTAAGGTAGATTTAAATCTCACGTGGACCACACAGTATTGATTCCCATCATTAAAAATTTCTTAGGCGCCAAATCAAGCTAACATTTGTTTTTTTTTCCCTTCGCTAAGGTCTATATGACCTAATCAACAGGTTGGATGCTAAATAAATAAACATTACAATGACCTAATCAAAGTAGCTACTTTTTTCCCACTGTTTTCCATGGTGTGGTCCACCTGAGATTTAGATCTTCCTCATCTTATGGATAAGTCCTAAAATGATCTGTAAAAATGGATGAACGACATGGATAAAACACATACATCATGGTGGGGTCCAGAAAACACCAACCACTAGCAACTGGCCAAACCGCATGTCCAATATTACAGGAGTCCAAAAATCAGTCAGATCCAAAACTTAGGTGGGCTGCATCACATGAAACACCAGGGAATGAATGCCATTGGAAAATTTACGGGGGCCATAAGATTTGTACGAGGATGATATTTGTGGCAACAGTTCATATGAGTGGTAGTAACTCTACCAACAATTTGGATGGCATACAAACATTATAGTCAGCTCTTTGAATGTTTCAAGGGTGGATGGATTTATTTTGATAGACAAAAAACACGTAAAATAAATATTATGTTGCATGAGGAATGATATAATGGTGGCAGGGCTTTGGGCTCCGGAAGGGAAATGTTTTAGTTTTTATATTTTACAAATCATCGGAAACTTGTCGGAATGGAGGGAATGATGATGGAGGTCATCGAAGTGGGTCCCACAAGAGGTGGAACAACAGTCCTAACTACTTCTAAGATGATGCTCTCCTCTTTCCAAAATAACTTCAAACAAAATAAATTTAAATGGCTCAAAAATAACCTTTTTGGAGGACACAACTTTTCGAACCCATTTGTGGGCTTCATTGTGCATATTCTTTGAAATCCGCACCTACCATTAGTTGGGGGAAGGTTTTGTTAGAATATTTAGTTGAATTAAATAAACTATTAAAAATTGAGAACCAAAAAGAAAAAAGAAAATTAGAGATAGAAAATTTATATATTTGAGTCGAGGCGTGACTCGAGTCATTCGGCTTGAAATCGAATTTGCTCCCCTTAGACAGCGTACCAGGTGCAACAGGTTTCCAGAGAAATCGACCTCTAGGATACAACGACTATAACCCGGTCCCAGTGGTGCACTCACTGTACACGGGCACGAACCAAATGCAGTTTAACCTAAAAGTGCTGAGTTAACTCAGCGACGAACTCGGCAATAAAAAATTCGTAAATCAGAATACCAGAGATAGTTTTATAAGAAAGGAAAGGATTTTTCGTATATTCAAATATGAATCGGAATTCTTTATATAGACTACAAAGTGGTGCATAAGCACCCTTTTGAAAGGGTTAGGTCCGTTGGGTTTAAACCCAACAGGCGCTACCAACCGAACAAACATATCTCTCTGGTTTAAAATAAAAAGGTGTAAATGCAAGTACACTCTCACAAATAGAGTCCCGCGAGTACCTACACACACACCCACTCGAGTACACCCGCACCCACACCCGCGCCCACACCCAGCCTGTCCCGTCCCGTCCCGTCCAGTCGCGCATGCCCACACGGACTCAGACTCGACTCGGCATGGCTCAGCGCACGCGCGCATGTAGTCAATGACATAAAGTAGAGTTATTGGCATATCCCTAAGGACCAAATTCACATGCCCCCTTAATGGGGCTTAAGCCCCAAGGCAAAAAGCCTATCTATGTACAAGAAGATTTTCTTTGAAAAATCCAATATATGACAAAACCCACAACTCAAAACATCAAAATTTTCAAATGTGGAGGGAAAACAAAATATTTCAAATTTAAAATATAAATTTTGAAACAAAATACAACAACCCCCCACATGTTTCAAAATAAAAAGTCTTTCGGTTTAAAGTATAATAGTTGTGCAATGGTGCCGGTGTCACAATAGACTTGAATCAACATTAGAGTAAGCAAGACAGGTCTACAGGAATCAGGTGAGACCATAGTCTTGAATCTGAATCCTTTTAATGTAAATCGCAAGTACATGTCACTCACACAATTCTTCCTCTACAAGTGATTCTGTGGTTCAGTGCTTTTCGGTCATACACCGTTACCTGGATTTCATGAGTACTCTAGAGAATTCACGTAAATTCTCATAGGAAGTAACCTGCACCTCCACACCCATATAAGTGAATTCGATCAAATGTATGCAGCAACTGTATACACCACCAAATATATGGTTATAGATTCATTAAGAGTTCTAAAAAACTCTTCCTTCCACGTTGCTACTCGCACTGTACACCATAGAAGGGGCTCATATATTAGGCTACCTCATGTCTTGTTGTTTACCCATTGAACTTATTTTATGGGATCTCCACTTGTATAAGTTGGGTTACCAACACTGACAACTCATATATTAGGCTTAGCATCATTCCCTTCGATGTATCATTGACTAATATTTTAGATAGTCCTTTGGTCAGAGGATCTGTCAGATTTTTTTCTGACCTCATAAAGTCAATAAATATGACTCTATCACGTAACATGTGTTTTACTATGTTGTATATGAGTCTAATATGCCTGCTCTTCCCATTATATATTTTACTCTTTGCTTTTACTATAGCTACTTGACAATCACAATGAATAGACATGTCCGATACAGGCTCTGACCACAATGGTATCTCAGCAAATAGATTTCTAAGTCACTCGGTTTCTGATCCAGCCTTTTCTAAAGCAATAAACTCAAATTCCATTGTTGATTGAGCGATACATGTCTGTTTAGTAGACTTCCAAGAGAATGCTCCTCCACCCAAAGTGAAGACATATCCACTTGTAGATTTTATCTCATTTGAATCAGTGATCCAGTTAGCATCACTGTATCCTTCTAATACAGCAGGATAACCATTATAATATAAACCATGTGTCATACTGCCTTTTAGATATCTCAAAATCCTAAACAAAGCAATTCAATGCTCTTTTTCAGGGTTATGTATATATCTACTTAGCCTTCTACTGCAAAAGCTATATTTGATCTAGTGCAATTTGTTAGATACATAAGGCTACCAATTATTTTGCAATACTCCAATTGAAACATACTACTACTTGTATTCTTTATGAGAGTCACACTGTAATCATAAGGTATACTGACGAGTAAATGGTTAAAATAGTTAAACTTTCTCAGTAACTTCTTAATTAATAAGATTGTGATAATACGATAACACCATCTTTCCTAGTTAATTCAATACTCAATATTACACTAGCCTCTCCCAAGTTTTTTATGTTAAATTTAGATGACAAAAATTTCTTAGTCATAATAACTAATTTAATATTAGTTCCAAAAATAAGCATGTCATCAACATAAAGTCATATGATAACATAATCATTTCCACAAATTTTACTTTATACACATCTACCTACATCATTCATATGATAACCATTTAATTTTAAAACACCATCAAATTTTTCATACCATTATTTAGGAGCCTGTTTTAGACCATATAGTGATTTAATTAGTTTACATACTTTATTTTCTTTACCTAATATCTTATAACCCTGAGGTTGCTCTATATATTTTTCTACTTCTAAATTTCCATTTAGGAAAGTTGTCTTAACGTCTATCTTGTGTACTACCGGTTGATATATGAAAGCTATCACTATTAAGACCCTAATAGTTGTAATCATAGTTATAGGGGAATAAGTATCAAAATAATTTATTCCTTCTTTTTGTTTAAAGCCTTTTTCTACCAATTTAGTCTTAAACTTATCAATAGTTCCATCTAGTTTTAGTTTCTTTCTGAACACTCATTTACAGCCTATTGGTTTTATTTAAGGTAATAAGTCTACAAGTTCCTAAGTGTTATTAGATATAATAAATTCCAACTCATCATCTATTGCTTCCTTTCGAAAGGTTGCATCTTGAGAATTAATTGCTTCTGTATTCGATCATCTTCTACTAAGAATGTGAAAAAAAAATTATGTCCTACGTTGGTTTCTCTTCTGACTTTAGTATTTTTTCTTAGTTGTATTTCTTTTACTACTTTTTCATAAGCATTTTTACTTATAGACACGATATCTGATTCATTAATTTCATTTATTCATATAGATTTAAATTTAATAGGGAATACGTTATTTAAGAACTCTGCATCCCTAGCTTTTATATTTGTATTAGGATCTAGAATATTATTCTTAATCTTTAAAACTAGAAACTTGTAAGCTACACTATTTTGTGAGTAACCTATAAATACATAGTCGGTAGTTTTATGGCTTAATTTTCTTTTCTTAGTTTCAGGCAATCCTACTTTAGCAAGACACCCCCACACTTTAATATATTTATAACTAGGAACATGATCCTTTCAAAGTTCGTAAGGAGTTTGTTCAGAAGATTTAGAAGGAATCTTATTTAGGATATAACAAGCAGATAGAATTACTTCTCCCCACATATTTGAGGGTAAGCCTGAACTGTTTAATATAGCATTCATCATCTCCTTTAGAGTTCTATTACTATGTTCTGTTATTCCATTCTGTTCTGGTGTATAAGGAGCTATGGTTTCGTGAACTATTACAATTTGTTCACATAATTCTCTAAATTGAGAAGATTCATACTCACCTCCTCTATCCATTCTAAGTCTTTTAATTTTTATATTTAACTAATTTTCAACTTCAATTTTGTATTTAGAAAAAATATCTAAAGTTTCATCTTTGTTCTTTAATAGATATACTCTGGTGAACTTAGAGTAGTTATCTATAAAAATTATATAATATCTTTTTCCACCTCTAAACATGTGATTTCTAAAATCACCTAAGTCACTGTGTATCAACTCTAATAAAATAGAGGATTGTCCTATTCGTTTAAATGGTTTTCTAATGAATTTTGATTCTACACATGTTTTACATTTATCGAATTCTTCATTAGATATATTAGGTAATGTAACATCCCAGATTTTTGCCAACCTGGGATTAGACCTCCTTAGGCAATGGGTCGCTCCTAACGCCTTATTAACTTATCAGAACTGAATCCCACAGTGTAAAATCACTTCTGAACCCATTTCCTTCACAAATCCCACCCTTCACCACCTTGTTCTTTCAATTTTTCTAAGTACTTTCACCCTAGACACTATCTTAAACTAGTTAAGTATTATAACTTGGATCACCTTATATACAAATTACAAAGGCCTGAGTACCACCTCGACCAGAAATCACTTGGGATTAAATCCTTTAGAAATGAGACAAAGCAACTAAGTGTTAAACTAGATTAGCTACGAAATCCATTTAATCCACTTTAAATACGATCTGCAAGACTCAAAACTTGTAGAATCATTGACGCTAGGTTACCCTAAAATCTAGGATCAAACTCATTACCCGATTGCTCTCGGGAGCACATTGAAATTTCGTATCAGATCTAGACCGTACGTCAAAGGCCTGAATAATACGAGGTTAAGGACTTAGGACCGCCTCGCTGGGCTTGACAACCATCTCAGAAATCAAATCCAGTCAGTGTCTCACGGCTATTTGCTTGAGTCCGAAGCGTGAGAGGGTGAGAACACTTGTTTTCTTTACAAAATAAATATCTCAAATAGTAATCTGAGACTTGTTACTTACAGGTTAGTATTAAGCAACCTGACCGTCAGAATCTGACCTAAATACACCCTCGGATCAAGAAAAATTTCATAAACATATCTATGTACTTAGAATCTCCGATCGAGATCCACTGACCGTTGAACTAAAACTGGTCCGCCACGCATGATCTGGGAATCCGACTGAAACAAAAACTTAACTTCACCTTGATCCAGTGTCTATGAGCTTAATTCTGACCTTTGACTCAAGAAGGTCCGCCAGAAGTCCTCCGTTGAGCTGAAAGGGACCTGCTTTGGTTATAACCTAAGTATACCTTGACCTAAAGTCTAATTTGGTGACTTTTTAGGCTATATAAGGACCTTAAAACCCTCTCTCATTCAGCCATACGAATTTGTAAGAGGAGAGAAAAAAGAGAGAGAAAGTGTGGGAGATGTGGGAGGATCTCCCTGTCTGCTTCCCTGCTGCTATACGTGTTCAACCACCTCATTCTTGTCGCTTTCCCGGCGATTCCAGCTCCGTTTCTAGGTAAGAAACCCTAACCCTAATATGATTTGGGGTGTTGATAGTTGTAGGTTATGAAATAGCTAACTTATTTCGTTCTATAGGTTGTCAAACTACCATATATGAAAGCTTAGCAAATCCATCGACTCCATTACGATTCTACGACAAAATGTGCGGACTTTAGGTGTATAGGTTATGGTTTTCAACGCTTTCAATGTTAGATAATGATAGATTCATGATCTGCATGCAATTGCACATGTACAAAGTGCAGTATGTTTTCCGTTTCGATTAAAGGTGAAGAATATGAAATTTTACATACTCTAGGTATTTGTAGAAAGTACCGTATACGTATAAATTTTGGAAATATGTTTGACATAATTATTTGTTGTATGAATATATTATACATGGATAAAATACTTGTTTGGCGAAAGGACTCGCCCTAATACATGTTTTGCTAATATACACTATGTATGTAGAAATAGTGTATTCTAGAAAGTACTATATACGTATAAATTTTAGGAATGTGTTTGCCATGATTATTTGCTGTATGAATATATTATATATGGATAAAATACTTGTTTGGCGAAAGGACTCACCCTAATATATGTTTTGCTAATATACACTATGTATGTTGAAATAGTATATTCTAAGTGTTTGTGAAAATGACTGGATGAGTACAGAATTCTCATTTGTGCTCACCATGACTAATTGTCATGGATATATGATTGTTGTATTGGCGATACCCCTTTGACGAAAAGATTTGCCCTGAATCACGCCACGGCCACTATACCCTATATATGTTGAAATGTGTAGCCCAAGTGTTTGTGAAAATGTTCAAATGAACATGGAACTTGGATTCCTACTTTCCATGACTATCCGTCGTGGGTGTACGCGTGTTATGATTAGGGCAACTCCCTAGTGAAAGGATTTGGCCTAATGCCTATGTGATCAACATATGTCATGTATGTTGATGCATATATTTTAAAGTGTTTGCTGAAATGTCTAAATGAGTAGTAGTTAGTAAATTGTAATGTTTAAGGGTATTGAGATATGGTTCTCAACTTCTTTAATTATGTGTATGATTTCTTTAGATATCTATGTTATTAGAAATTGAATATGTACAAACTCATGCTTATGTTGTATTTCATAACATGCCCAATTGAATGTATGATTTTATTTATGTAATGTGTATGTTTAAATTCATGTTTACGTTGTATGATCCGTCATGGGTGATGGGAGAGTAGAGCAACGAGTGTGTACAACAGCCCTGGCAGCCCTAAACGGATAATATCAGTCTTTGATTATATGATTTGAATTTTGATCTATTACTGCTTTAAATATCTAAAATTGAATATGATTGGGGCTATTGTATAGTCCAGGCAGTCGATAACGGGATCGAATTCATGGCTGAGTTTCATTTACCACGTGAGATGTGTTCGACGAACCCGAGTCGTACTTCGGTTGGCAATAGTGGTTAGCCACACGAAGTACTTATGCGCTTCATATCGTTCAACTTGTTGTGCACTCGAGCTAGCCGAGCTCATCAAGCAACCCAATCTGTCTTATGTATGTTCACCATGTTTGGATACCACTGCTTGAACCTAGGGTACCAAACTTACCAGTGAAATCCCTTTTAACCATGGTACCTCGATTCGCTAAGACTCATGAGTCGGGCATGGTGGTATGAGACACTGTGGTCGAGTTGTCGGCCTACGCTGGGGCCACGTGCCTCCCCGTAGTGACCAGTGAGCAACTAGACTCGTTAGTCGATTATGGTGGAATGGGACACTATATTCGTGCTGTCAACCTACATTGATAAGGTGATGGGGGAGTGGTGCAACGAATGCGAGCAACAGCCCTAGCAGCCCTTTGTAGTGACCTCGAGCATACTCTGAATTTGCGGTGAGACGATGAGTTTTACCGCAGTGTAGAGAGTATGAACTAGGCCTGTTTCTGTATAGTGATGAATCGTTAAAGAGGTGATGGGGGAGTAGTGTAACCTTTGTGCGTAATGTACCACAGCAAATTTTTACAGTGACCTAGAAAACACACCATCGTCTGAGATTAACTAGGACTGACGACCCTAGAATGGATCATGTTTGGGAATGATACAAGGGAGGTACCTTAGTTTTCCAATCCTGCTGTTTAAAATGGACTAATAAAAACTCGGTAATCATGCTCATCATGCATTTTATGTGCTTGGAAGATGTAGAGTACTGAGGGATGAAAGCATGCCGCGAACGTAAGATGGTGTCATACGAGGGAGGGTGTGGTGAGGGCATCCATCATGATTGCATTCATACTTGAATTAATAAGAATAGTTAGGAGTGTTTGATTATACTGCTTTATCATTACTGCTTGACTGTATTGATAACATATTAACATGTGCCTTATTGTTCCACTAAGTTAGCTACTCACTCCCTCGTTACAGGACGGTGTTCCGAACACCCACCAGACTTTTTCTGATTGCAAATGGCGATGCTTGTGAGGCGAAGCCAGACCTCTGCGACGATGAGGACACTTTCTTATATATGTTATTTTCTGGCGGCTTCATGTAAGTCGTGCCTTGATCGATGGGGTTATAAGGATGCTGGCTCGAGGACCTTACACATTTGGTATATTTTGGAACTATACTTGTAATTATTTAACCTGGTAATGTTATCACACTCTGGAGACTCACCATAGTTTATGTATTTTATATATCTATCACAGTCTTCCGCTTGCAATTTAACTGTCTCTGGAGTATGATATGCTGTTTTGGCTTAATCTCACTCATGTTCACTACATTAATGCAGACAACATTCAATCATCATTCATTTTGTTGCATAAGTGATGCGTTGGAACTCGGGAGTTGAGTTTATGCTCGACCCCCTATTTTTAGGGCGTTACAGGTAATAAACCTAATCTTTTCATTTTCTTTAAAAATACTACATTCACATGAGCTAGCCTACTATGTCATAAATAAAAGGGTTCAACGATATAAACAGAACTGGATATCTTCTTATTATTATCATTGGATACATTTACAATGAATAAACCATCACTACAATATCTCTACCAACGAAAGTTCCATTCTTAGTCATTACAAGCTTATCTAAATCAAATACTAACTTGACACGAGCCTTATTGAGGAGCGAACCAGAGACCAAGTTTCTTCTAATGTCAGGCACATGTAGGACATCAACATGAGAATCTTTTCAGAAGTGAGTTTCAGAAGTACTTTCTCTTTCCCTAAAACTGAAGATATTCTAGCATTACCCATGAACACCTATTCATCATCTCCTGATACTTGGTAAGAGGTAAACATACTACGATTCTTGCACACGTGCCTAGTTGCATCAGTGTCTAGTACTCACTCCAAGTTGTTTATAAGGAAGACTTCTAACACCACAGCTATTACCATATCAGACTCATTGTCTATTTCTGTAAGATTATCCTGCGGCTTATCTTTGCTTTTCTTAAGCTTACAAGTTTTAACGTGATGAATAGTAACAATTGTAGCAATTTGTAGCAATTCATTATCCTGCGGCTTATCTTTGCTTATCCTGCGGCTTATCTTTGCTTTTCCTAAGCTTATAAGATTATCCTGCGGCTTTTCACAATTGTAGCAATTTTCCTTTTTCTTGAATTGATTGTTTGTATTCTTCTTTTTTAGCCTACATTCATTTGCATAATGTATAGGTTTGCCACAATTTAGACATTTGTCATTTTTCTTGTTATTATTTTACTGACTTAATTCCACAAGATTCGCCTTTGAATCTATCTCAATTTCATTTCTTTTTAAGTCCCTGATTCTATTAGCCTCCTTTATTCGTATGTGTACAATAGTAGTTTCCAAATAAACACCGTTTTTTTTTATGTTTCATTTTATTCTTATATTCTTTCCAGGTGGGCAGTAGCTTTTTATCGGCGCTCCTGACAGAAACGTTTCATCCAACTTAATTTCTTCTGACGACAGTTCATAAACTAGATTTTGAAAATCATAAATCTGATTTGTGACAAGTTTATCGTCTGTCATTTCATAATGAAGAAAGTTAGAGATTACATGTTTCTTAGTACCTGCATCTTCTAAAATGTACTTCTTTTCCAAAGTAGTCCATATGTCTTTAGCAAACTCGTAAGAAGCATACACATCATAGAGTACATTGGACAAAGAGTTTAAAATATAATTTTTACGATTATTTTCATCTACTACTTCAGTTTAATTTGTTAGATCTATAATAAATGATTCAGATGTAATTTATGAAACTTTAAAAGTGGTTAGTGCGAATATAAGTTTCCGTTTCCACTATTTAAAGCATTATCCAGCGAACGGTTCGATTTTGGCTAACTCAGCAGAAGCATTTACTATTACGGTAGTTATAGTGTATTTAATTCAACAATTCAATTTTTAGATTGTTGGAATATTTGGTTGAATTAAATAGACTATTAAAAATCGAGAACTAAAAAGAAAAATAAAATTAGAGATAGAAAACTTATATATTTGAATCGAGGCGTGACTTGAGTCACTCGACTTGAAATCGAATTTACTCCCCTTGGATAGCGTCCCAAGTGCAACAGGTTTCCAGAGCAATCGACCTCCAGGATTGCAGTTTAACCCAAAAGTGGTGCTGAGTTGACTCAGTAACGAACTCGGCAATTAAAAATTTGTAAACCAGAATATCAGAGAGAGTTTTATAGGAGATGAAATGATTTTCGTATATTCAAATATGAATCGAAAGTCTTTATATAAACTCCGAAGTAGTGCGAGTACACTCTTGCCAATAAAGTCCCGCGAGTACCCATACACACACACTCACACAAGTACACTCGCACCTGTGCCCACGCCCACGGACTCGGCTTAGCGTGCGTGTGTGTGTGATCAATGGCATAGATTAGAGCTATTGACATAGCCTCCCACAGGACCAAATTCACATGCCTCCTGAATGGCGCTCAAGCCCCAAGGCAAAAAGCCTATCTTATATATAAGAAGATTTTTATTGGAAAATTCGATGTGGGATAAAACCTACAACTCAAAACATCATAAATTTCAAATGTGGAAGGAAAACAAAATATTTCAAATTTAAAATATAAATTTTAAAACAAAATACAACATGTTCAAAACATGGCCTTAAGAATAAGGGAGAAAGACATCAATGGTGGATTATAACAGAGAAAACAACTTCTATATAAAATTCCAACTTTATCTATATTAATGACCACAAAGATTTCAGATGAAGATGTAATCAACACCTTCCGGTATCCTTAGAGAACTAGTAAATGAATGGATTTGATTGATGAAGAAGTGGTCTTCCTTATTTTTATTTTTATAGGATTGCCTGCCTTCTTTTTAATTTTGTAGAACCAATTCGTTTTTTTTTTTTTTAAGTTTATTTCTTTTTTTTTTTTTTGTTCCTGTACCAGGCCCATCTTAAATAAGCAAATAATTTGATAGTTAAAAAACTTAAGTTTGAAAAGTATAGACTCCTACCGCAATCAAGTCATGGCACGGGTTACTGTACCGGAAATCCGATTGCGTACTGAGTTACTCCGTTAGCTCTTATCATACTGAGTAAACTCAGCTGGGCCCACCTCGAATGCATGTGGTTTATCTATGCCGTCCATTCGTTTTTACATATCATTTTATGGGTTAAACTTAAAATCGATGCGTATACAAAGCTCAAGTGGACCATACCACTGGAAAAGTGAAAATATTGATTTCAACCGTTGAAAACTTTTTAAGGGCCCTTAGTAATGCTTATTTGTCATCCAACCTTTTCATAAGATCAGAAAGACATGGATAAAGGGAAAACACAAATATCATCTTGATCTAAAACTTCTGTTGTCCCCAAGAAGTTTTCAACGGTAGATGTTCAATTCACACTTTTTCTGGTGGTGTTGTCCATTTGAGGTTTGAATATACTCTATTTTTAGGATAAAGCCTAAAATTATGTGTTAAAAGAGATGGATGGAGTGGATACAATACATGACTGACACTAAGCCCCATGGTGTTTACTCAGTACGCATACCGTACTGAGTAACCGCTTCCACTGTACCGATGCCCCCGGACCAATATCCCAAATATTACGGGAGTAGATGAGGTGTCACAGGGAAACATGTTACCATTGCGTTGGGCCCACCTTAATGATGTGATGTATATCCACACTTCTCCAGCTCAGTTTAATTAGGACTTTTTTAAGAACTTAAATAGATCCAAATCTCAAGTGGACCACACCACATGAAACAGTGGTGATTGAAAGCTGCCATTAAAAGCTTCCTAAGGTTCACAGTAATGCCCAACTTAATGTTTCGTTTGCATCTAACTCCTTGGTAAGGTCAAAAGTCCTGGATGGATGAAGGGAAAATACAAAGATAAGCTTAAACCAAAACTTTTGTGACCCACAAAAATCATTTAATGGTCATTCACCCATGTTTTCAAATTTGTGGTCCAATTGAGATTTGGATCTGCTTAAAATTTGGGACCACGTCCTAAAAATAATGTATTAAAATGGATGGACGGAATGGATATACATTAAAAGAAAAAAAAAAAAGAAAAAGAAATCATCTAGGTAGCCCCACACAGTAAGGGTAACACGGTGTTAGCCGGTAACACCTAATCCGCTCCCAAATAAACGGAGGATCCTAACCAGCAGATACGGATCTTTAATGGTTGCTTCAGGATAACTTGATTGAGGAGAAGTCAGGAAATGTCTTATTCCGTGATGGGCTCACCATATTTTCCGATTACGTTACAGGAGGGTCGCACAAACATGGGCATTTTCTCTGGCTTGAAACATAAGGATGGCCCACTCACCAAATGGCCACGAGAAAATGAACCATTAGGGATAAAAAGAAAAACCAACAGTCTACCTTCATAATAGGTGTGAGGTACTAATGGTGAGTGGACCCATTTTATTTTGGTATCATGAAATATCTAATATTGTTTTCTCAAGATGAATGGTTTGGATCTCACAAAATTTTGATATTTTCACATGTGTGCTGCGAATTCACTCCTCAAACTCGATTTGCGCGAATCCCCTGAAGAACCTTGATATAACTTTGGACCGAAAGTATAACTGACAGCCGCCAGTAAATCCCCGACTTTTGTTCCGAATCAAACAGAAAGTTCGAGGCTTGCTAGAATACATACGGATATATTACTATTTGATACGTCGGAACTCTATTATTTATATCTGGGATTTATATTTTAATAATCCAAACCATTCATATGATGGACCTAATGTTGGGATGTGGGATAGATAAAAAATATTAAACCTTTTATTGGATTTTGATTGTTTGAATATTTAATCTGATTATGGACGTCTACTGAGCCTTAAAATGATGGAAGTATTGAAATAGTTTAATCTAAAGTTTTCTTGAATTTCTCTCATCTACGATGAGACCTTTTATATAAACGGTTTTGTTAATTGAAAAGGATTCTTATCTAACAGCTAAAATATCCCACGCTCCGGTTTCTCTACGTCGGGGTGTATTACGGCAAACCTTAGGAAGGGATCTGCTCGGCAATCATAATATTCACGGGAAGAAACATTTTAACACCGCACATGCACTGGACATACAGTCCCTGTGTAAGGTGAAACTATCGCTGGGCGGGTTCAACCTGAACGACTGGACATTGGGTTGGGCTGGGGCACGATGTATCGAGTTCGATCTCAGCCTTAAGCTATACAAACACCAATATGATAAAACTTGAGTTGGGCTTTTATTAAGGTATCAGGTTGGCCAACCCGGCCCGGCCCAGCCCAGCCCAGCCCAGCCCTGCCCTGCCCTGCCCTGCCCTGATCCATATATAAGTTATTTATAAATTATAATTAGGTATGGATCATCTGTGCCGAAGGCATAGAAAATTCTCCTGTCATCCGGTCTCAAGCTAACAAGATATGCTTGATTTCTCTCCCAAATAAATTGGGTGCTACACAGCATGATTTAAAAGGATAATTGTCCTATATTTTAGCTTATTTGTTTAGCAAAAATGAAGTTGTTTATAATAAATAAGTATGTATATAATTGATAAATTCTAGATAGCAAAAATAAGACATGTATTAAACTATAATAGACTAACTTAATAACAAAATTATTAACATGTATCTACCGGACCAACCTGACCGAACCCCCTTGGGTTGGGCTCGGGTTGGGTACTGCCAACCCGAGGTTGGTTGGGTTGAAATGAAAATCCAATGAATGGATGGATTTGTCACTAACATCATGGTAGGCTCCACCTACTGTCAGTGACATTACGTAGCACGGCTCCTCTAGACTTAAATGTCCAACAACCTCTCTTATTTGATTGATATTGATTGAGGTGCAACCCTCATCCTAGCCATATATAGGGTCCACCTTGGTGTTTTTAAGAGATTTACTTAGTTAATCTGTTTTGCCAGCTCATTTAAGGTTTGGGCTAAAAAGTAAAGCAGATCCAAGGCTCAAAGTAGGCTCATTATGGCCTCAAGATATTTCAATGATGGATGCTCTTTCTCATTCTTTTCAACCGTGTGGCCCACTTGAGCTTTGGATTCCCCTCACTTTTCTCCCCAAACACTAAAATGAGCCTAAAAAACAGATGGATGGGGGGTGGATTTGTCACAAATAATCTGTCGTCCCATGAATATTTCAACCATTGGAGTTCAATCCCAATCTTTTTTCTTTTTGTGGCCCATTTAAAATTTGCATCAGCCTCATTTCTTGGCCCATCCTGTAAAATGAAATAGCATATCCAATGGATAGAGTAGATTGTTACAAGCATCATGGTAGGCCCCACCTACAGTTTGGCAACCCTTGCCGTATGGACTTGAATGTACAACCCACATGATAAGCGGACCAATTTTTATTTTTAATTTTATCGTTACGAGCGCATAGCTTGTAGGGGTTGCATTAGCATGCGAGTGGGAGTATTGGGTCTTAAGGAATTCATCACACGAGTTTTTATTTTTGCCAGATGAAAATGAAAAGACCTACCTACCTTGAGCTTGTTCTTTAATTTTAAACCACGTGATGTGGTCATGGTTTTGGATGGCTTTGCTTCCTCCAATTAGTATGCTAAAATATTTTGCGGAAAGGACTGGTGGGTAGCACTTGCGATGCATATGAAGAGACTATATCCTCTTTACTGTGGGCCCCACAATTTGTGGGGTTAAGATTTAGGTACATGTATGCCACGTGTAGTGTACCTCCGTTAGTGTGGAATGGACTCGTATTTGGTAGAGACCCTACCAACGTGGATACTGGAAAAACTATGCGGGTACACCATGGTGTATGTGTTTTATACATGCCATCCATCAAAATTTTCAGCTAATGTTAAAATACGAGACAAAGAAATGAGGCGCATCCAAATCCCAGCTTCTATTAAAGCATGAGAGAAACAAATTAGGCAGAGATTCAGATCTAAGGTAGACTATATCATTGGAAAACAATGGTGATTGAACGCCCTCCATTAAAAACTTCCTGAAGCCCACTATAATATTTATTTACCATCCAACGTATTGGTTAGGATATATAAATTTGGATGAAGGAAAAAACAAATTATAAGCTTGATTCAAAAGTTTTGTCACCCTAGCCAAAATTTTAACAGTAGCATTCAATCAACACTATTTCCTATAACGTAGGTTACCTGAGATTTTGATCCGCCTCAGTTTTTGAATCTTTTCTAAAATGAGCAGTCAAAATGGATGAATGGTGTGGATAAAACACATATATCATGATCTGGCCCATAGAGCACCATTTAGCCTTGTGTTACTGTGCATTCGTGTCCCGTGTGGAGACGTCATGTCAACCTAACCTATCCTCGTGCGTCCTCATGCAGTGAGGTTCGTGCATTTACCGGCTGCAAGGCATATTACCTGCAAAAGCCTTTCCGAGGAACTTCCAAAAGGGAAGCTCAAGCGACAAAAGCTAAGTGAGGGCAGCTATAATTCTTGTTGGAAACCCACCTTGGCCATCCATTTTCTCGTATCATGTTAAAACAACATGGCTCCAAAAAATGAAGCATATCCAAAACTCAAACTTAAGTTGCCTGCACCATAGGAAACCATAAGGACCGAATATTCACCGATGAAACATGCATGCATGGGTCACATGAGTTTTGGATCTGGTTGATTTAGGTTTATTTATTTTATTCTTTTATTAATTCATCTCCTACTTATGAATGGTACGGATTACTCATGAACATAACAATGAGCCCAAGGTTTTAATGGTAGTCATTCTCCTACCCACATTTTCTTGAGTCTTTTGATGTGTTGTCTTTGGACTCATGCCCTAACATGATTTGGAAAAATGAATTGACGGGGTTAATTTCTTACAAACATTAAGGGCTCTTTTGGATGCCTATAATTTTTTTTGGTTGTAAACACATTAATTTCATGTGTAAATGATTTACATGTTATTCCATTTAGCTTTTAAGTAGTAATTTGTTTACATGTAAATAAATTGTGTTTGGCTATCCAATAAAGTGTATACAAATGAATAAAGTACTCATACTAGAGAGCTTGAGCAATGTACTTTTCAAAATCTGCTAAAATAACATGAGAAAGACTTGATTTCTTTTAGAGCCCTAAGAGGGCATTAAAGCATGTACACACTAAATAGATTGGATGTCTTTCATTCATCACAGTGGGCCCCAAATGCAATCTAGAAGTTTTAATTTAATGGTGAAAATCCCATTCTTCCCTCATGTGGTCCATTTGATAATGTAAGAGCTATTTTTTAAGGCCAATGGAGAGCATCAAAGGAAGTACATGATGGATATATTAAATGTATCATACACATCAGGGTGAAACCATTGTGTTCTACATGCATAACGGTTTTTAGTTATAAAGACTTTATCATGATTTAAAACATACTCTTCTTTTTTCTTTTCTTTTTTTCATATTATAACTAAAGGATGTAATCTACTTATAAAACTTTTTACTGGCAAATACATATTTCTAAAAAGTCCTTATAATCATATTATCCAGGCAATCCTTATAATCAGATTACCTCTAATTCCTTTACAACTTAATGAATTTTATGGGCATCCAAACAACATTAAGGCAATCCGGCCCAGGTTAGCACCGTCTTGTGAGAAATATAAAATCATGAGAAAGGTCCAACAAGAGGAAACGGATTGGCCAGCCAATGGCTGGTGGTTGATGATATGTGGGCCTCACCATGATATGTGTGTTTCATCCATGACGTCCATCTATTTTTCTAGATCATTTTATAATGTAAGACAAAAGATGAGATACATACCAATCTCAAGTGGACCACATTACAGGAAACAATGTTGAATGAACGTCGACCATTAAAAACTTTTTGGGGGCCCTAAAAGTTTTGGATCAAGCTGATCTTTGTTTTTTCCCTTCATTTGGGTCTGTATAACCTAATCAACATATTGGATGTCAAATAAACAGGACAGTGGGCCTTAGGAGCATTTTAATGGTGGATATCCAATCACTATTGTTTTCCTATAATGTGGTCCACCTGAGATTTATATCCTTCTCATTTTGGGGACAAGTTCCTAAAATGATATGTAAAAATAGATAAACGAAATGAATGAAACAAATACATCATTGTGGGACCCACAGCGCACTGACCACCAGCCATCAGGCTGGTGGCTGGGGAGTAGCCAATCCGTTTCCCCGATAAGAATGTCCGTAGTGCAGCAGGATAAAGCTGACTTTCATGCAATTAACGGCTCCATCAACTGGGGGCGCGGATTAGCTAGGTACTACCCAGCCTGTTCCAAGCTAGGGACAGGCTGGGATCCGAGGGGCCTCCGTAATGTATGGATTTCATCCACACCGTTCATCCATTTTTCCATATTATTTTAGATCACGAACCTAAAAATAAGAAAAATCTAAGGATCAAGTGGACCACACAGTAAGGATTAAATTCCTACCGTTGAAAAATTCTTGGGGACAATAGAGATTTTAGATCAATATGATATGTGTTTGTTAACTTCATCCGGTTGTATAACCATATCAACATGTTGGATGGAAAATAAACAACACGGTGGGCCCTAAAAAGGTTTCAATGGTGGGCATCCATAGCAACGCTGCTTCTTATTGTGTGGTCCACTTGAGCTTTAGATCAGATTTATTTTCGATTAAATAATCTAAAATGATATGGAAAATTGGATGGACGGTGTGGATAAAAGCCATACATAACGGTGGCCCCTCAGTGTGCCCTCGGAGCCTCCACCTGTCCGAGCTCGGAACAGGCGGGGCTACTACCTAATCCGCGCCCAATCAGTTGAGTATAAGTGGTGAAAGCTGCTGCCTAACCCATATGAAATAGGTTGACCATAAAAAATATTTTAAAAAAAGGCTCAATTTCCATCCATAGCTGAAAATGCCGGCAGCCATATGGAAAAATAAATTCCCTCGAAACAAATAATAGAGTGAGCATGCAATATTTTCCTACTTCTGAACTAATTAACAATTTACGGAAATGCTGATCACACAGTTCTTCAACTTGATAAACGGTCCAGATTTCATATAGAACGCTGCCAGATTATAACGTGAGAACGCGTGTAGATGCGCGAGCCTCGTGAAACGGCACCTATACTTAGAAAATTCAAACAAACTGGCCATTTTTCACGGTCAAATCCCACTGCTTCGCCCTTCCCTCCATTCATTCGCTCTCTCTTCTCTCTCGCGCGCGCACAAGCGATGTCTCCCTGGGCTTTCATGAAGAGATCATCTTATCCGTTGGTCCTTCTCAGGGGCGGGATCCAACGGATGAGCTTTCGTCCTCTATCCAGCGCCGCAGCTGGAGGAAGTTCTTCGGCAAATGAGAAAGGAGAAGCGTCGTTTTCATCCTCCTCTGCTTTTGGGCATCTCTCAGGAATCGTTGCGGGTTCGGGTCTTGGGTTTTGGCTTTGGTCATCTCCAGAATGTTCTTTCTCGTCTGCTGATTGGAATACGGCAACCGTGAAAGAGGAGGCTGGTGATGATGTGCACCTGAATTCCGTGCTCTGCGATGCACCGCAACAGGAAAGGAAACCAAAGTATCTGTTTGCAGGTATGTGTTGTAACGTCAGTAATGGAATAGGTGTGGCCTACGTTTTGGTAATCTACGCCGTTCATCTGGTTGCATCCTTGGTGTGCTCAGCCATACGTCGAGATCTACCCTGTCTGATGATCCTAGCCATCCAATAGAAATGTAGGAATGGGGGAGATTCTTAGGTTTTGTCCATTACATCGTGGGGCCCACCTATTAATGATTCAGATCCCGGAAAGGTGGGTGTACTGTTTGTCGCGCGAATGTGCTTGATGGGGAAGGATTTGGGGTGGAATGGATCGGGTCTCCACTTTTGAGTCGGGTTCTGACCCGGCTAAGATGGGTAGCGGGTCTCGCTCCGGTTAGAATTATGGTCCACTTTAAGTAAATGGGTTTAGGTTGGGGTTGAGCCTTACCCGACCCGATCTGCCCAAGTAGGTCATCAATTGGCAGCTCCAGATGATTGGGCTGTTCCAGATGACCTGACCTGACCTGACCTGACCCGACCCGATTTTAATTGGTCTGGAACAATATCTTGGACCTGTTTAAAAAATTGGCCGAGTGGGGCTGCCATTTTCAACCTTGTTTAAATGGGGTGTAGCCCGGTGCGGGTCCATCACGTTGGACCCGATTAAATCTGGTTTCTATGGGCTGCCTTTTCTGCTATGTGTTATAGACCTTCCTCTTTCAAACTATTTCTAAAAACCTGCTCAATAGCACTCACCCTTACACACTTTATTTATTTATTTATTATTATTATATTATTATTATTTACAAATGCACCCGCCACACACCCACGCACACCGTAGTGGAATTTCACCACCTATGGATTTCGAATCCAAGACTTGAAACTCCTGAGGCCCTGTTTGGGCAACAGGATTAGAAGGGATTAGGTGGGATTGGATTCATCTGGTTCCGTGCCAATTCCACTCCATGTTTGGCAAAGCTTGGAATTAGATCGGATGGAATTACATTGGGTCCCGTGCCAATTTCACTCAATGCTAGCAAGTTGTGTAGAGTCCCACCGATGTGTGGGCTATATCCACACCAGTCCATCCATTTTTGAGATTATTTTAGAGCATGGCCAAAAATCGGGTAATTCTAAAGCTCAAGTGGACCCCTTACCGAAAGCAATGGGGATTGAATACTAGTTGAAAACTTCTTTGGGGCACATAAGTTTTGGATCTACTCATTTTTTCGCCCATACCATAAAATAAGTTATGAAAACAAATGACAGTTTAGATATAATACATATGTGTTATTCCTGTAATTTCAAATGATGGTTTTTGTACCACGAACGAAGCATTAATCTAATCCCATGGAATCAGGGGACAATCCCTGCCATGGGTAATAATGATGTTTTTTTTAATACAATCCCACCAAATCCCTTCTAATCCATTTGCCCGAACAGGGCCTGAGTGCCAGTTTTGGCGGTGGGATTAGAAGGGATTAGGTGGGATGGGATTTTAAAAACATAACTATTACCCATGGCAGGATTGTCCCATGTTGCCATGGGATAAAATTAATGCCATGCTTTCTTGATAATACGGTGGTACATAGAATGGATATACCCACCATCATTTAAAATTAATGAGAATAACATACATGTGTTATATCTAAACGGTTCATTTGTTTTGTAACCTCATTTTATGGCATGAGCCTAAAAATGAGGTAGATCCAAAACTTATGTAGCCCCAAAGAAGTTTTCAACGGTATGTATTCAATCTCCGTTGCTTTCTATGGTGGGATCTACTTGAGCTTTAGATTTACCTAATTTTTTAGCCCATGCTCTAAATTAATCTTGATAAATGGGTGGACGGTGTGGATATAACCCACACATCATGGTGGGACCTACACAACTTTCCAAACATTGAGTAAAATTGGCACAGGACCTAATGCAATTCCATTTAATGTAATTCCGAGCTTTTCCATTCTTCCCAAACATGGAGTGGATTTGCCACAGGACCAGATGAATCCCATCCCACCTAATTCCTTCTAATCCCACCGCCCAAACTAACCCTAAGGCCCTGTTTGGGCAACTGGATTAGAAGGGATTAGGTGGGATTGTATTCAAAAAAACATCATTATTACCCATGGCAGGGATTGTCCCCGATTCCATGGGATTAGATTAATGCTCTGCTTTGTTGGTAATATGGTGGTACATTGAATGGATATACCCACCATCATTTGAAATTACCAGAATAACACATATGTATTATATCTAAAGCGTTCATTTGTTTTGTAACCTCATTTTATGGTATGGGCCGAAAAATAAGGTAGATCCAAAACTCATGCGGCCCCAAAGAAGTTTTCAACGGTAAGTATTCAATTTCCATTGCTTTCAGTGGTGGGTCCACTTGAGCTTTAGAATTACCTGATTTTTGGCCCATGCTCTAAAATAATCTCAAAAAATGGGTGGACGGTGTGGATATAGCCCACACATCAGGGTGGGACCTACACAACTTGCTAGCATTGAATGAAATTGGCACGAGACCCAATGTAATTCCATCCGATCTAAGTCCAAGCTTTGCCAAACATGGAGTGGAATTGGCACGGAACCAGATGAATCCAATCCCACCTAATCCCTTCTAATCCTGTTGCCCAAACAGGGCCTAAGAGTCACCCTTACACATTACCTCAATAGGCATTATGTTAGCCCCAGCCCCCATAGCGGGTAACGGTTCTACCACCTGTAACCTCTCATAACCATTTATTGACGTTGGTGGCCTTGCCAACCTAACCTCGACTATACCGGGCTTAAATGGTTGTTTGTGAGAAATTCACCCCTACATCTGTTTTGCCAGCTCATTTTAGGGCATACGCCTAAAATGATGGAGATTCAAAAACTAAAAGAAGGCCCCACAAGATCTCCAAGATGTCTCAATGGCTCAATTCTATTCTTCCCTTTCATGTAGCCCCTTGAGCTTGTCATGGGACTCATTTGTAGGCTCATGCTATACAATGAGCTGACTAAACAGATTAATAGAGTGAATTTCTAACAAACATCATGTGGCCCATGAATGTTTCAACTGTGGTGTTTACTCTCCACCACTGTTTTCTGCAGCGTGGTTCACTTGAGCTCTTGATCTGACTTATTTTTGGGCCATCCACAGTGTATGGCGTCAGCACTCATCAGATCAACAGTTTGGAGAATTGAACAAAATGGGTCCTACTTGTAAGGATGGCATGCATGATGCCCCTGTACAAGTCCTAATTAGTTATGCCCTCGGCTCCCACTTGGAAATGTAGACACAAGTCCTGATGGGTGAATTTTATATTATGACCCGTACACGACTAAATTATCCAACAACCATGACAAATATGGGGCGTGATAAGTGCATATGCTGGACGCAGATTTCCTGCAAAGCTTTCTGCAGGAAGTTCCTGCACTGGAAAGCTAGGAAATCGGATTGCCTACTGAGTTCCTCTCTACGCTCTTATCGTACCAAGTAAACTCACTTGGGCCCACTTTGAATGTATGTGGTCTATCCACGCGGTCCATCCGTTTTTCCATCTAATTTATGGGGTTGACCCTAAACTTGAAGCATATCAAAAGATCAAATGGATCATACCACAGGAAACAGTGGGTATAATGATTTCCACCGTTGAAACCTTGCTAGGCCCCACAGTGATGTTTATTTGTCATCCAACCTGTTCATGAGATTTTACAGACATGGATGAAGGGAAAACACAAATATAAGCTTGATCCAAAACTTCTGTGGACCCCAAGAAATTTTCAACGGTAGACGTTCAATTCAATTGTTTCCGGTGTGGTCTGTATATGCTTCATTTTTGGGCTCAGGCACTAAGATTATCTTGTAAAAAGATGGGGTCCACCATAATGTTTATGAAAAATCTAGCCCGTTCGTCTATTTTTTTAGCTCATTTTTGGACATGCGATAGAAAATGAGGAGGATCCAAAACTCAAGTCGGCCATAGGAGATGAAACAGTGGGGAAAAGAATGTCTACCGTTGGAACCTTCCTAGGCTCCACCTTGATGCTTATATTCCATCCAAACTGTTTGTAAGGTCATTTTCACCGAGATGAAGTGAAAACACTGAAAACTTAGACTGATACAAAACTTTTGTGGTCATATAAATGTTTCAACGGTGGTCACTAAATCTCCACTGTTTCCTCTCGTGTGGCCCATTTAAGTTTTGGATTCACCTTATTTTTGGTCGCATGTACTAAAATGAGCCCGCAAAACAGATGGACGGGTTGGATTTCTCACAAACATCACAGTAGGCCGCACCCAGAATCCTTGGGCAGGAATTTCTTGAATAAGGCTTTTCAAAAACTGGGGGAAAGGAATGCCTACCACTGGAACCTTCATGTGCTCTACCCTGACGTTTATATGCCTACCACTGGACCTTCATCCATGACCGTGTGACCTTATGAGCAGGTTGGATGACAAATAAACGTCACTGTGAGTCCTAAGAAGGCTTCAACGATGTGTGTCATTATCCCTACTGTTTCCTGTCGCGTGGCCAACATGAGCTTTTTCTATACTTCAACTTTGGGTTTATGCCCTCAAATGATCTGGTAAAACAGATGGACGGTGTGGATAAGAAAACATCACGGTGGACCCTACCTATCCACATGCGTCTGCAGGGAGTGACGTTCATTCAATTAATGAATTGGCTGAGACGGGCAGAAAATAATCAAATATAGATAGTGGACTGCTCGGTTTCAACTGTACACATGGCTTAGTTGTATGACAATATAGACTGTCCAAATTGCAAACTCAAGTCACTCAACTGCGGATGGTGGGCCACTTATATATGGCATAGCTGCATGTTAATCCAGGATTTTCAGATGTTCCAACCATACATATGGAATACTGAAATCATGGATAACTGTGGAAGGTGGGCCACTTGTACACATGGCATAGTTACATGGAAATCCAGACTGTTCAATTCGCTGATCAATTATGGATGGTGGATTGCTTGGTTTCAACTGTACACATTTCATAGTTGTATCATGATTTAGATTCTCCAAATTGTTGATTCATCCATGAAAGGTGGGCCACTTGGTTTCGATTGTTCATATGCCCTTGTTGTAAGCTAATCTACACCATCCAAATGACTGACTAACTGTATATGGTGGGCCACTTAGTTCCAGTGGTGCACAAGACATAGTATCCAAACACTCCAAATCACTAACTAAACTGTAAATGGAATCCCACTTTGTAATGGCCGTTATGGTCTTTCTGTTCTGTTCTGTTTTGTTTTTAAGAAAAGAAGAAAAAAAAAAAAACCTGTATTGGCCTTGGACCACTAGAGCTATTACGGGTTGTGTTTTCTGTACCAGCCGTTACGGCCATTACAAGCCTGTAACATGTAACAGTGACTAACATGTAACAGTGACTATCATTAGCTCTACGCAACAGCCACTAAGTAACTGTTTTTGCATTCCTTATTCACGATTTCTTATAAATAAGATGGTCTAAAAAAGACTGGGGATGAAGAATAATTATCAAAGTTTCTTGTTTATGGAAGTTTTCTCCCTCATATTATCTATTCATCGACGAATATCTCTGTTTCTATTTCGAGTTCTTCCCGTCAATGATGCTCTGATGTGTGAAATTGCATAGATTGGATGATCCTGATTCCAAATTCAGTTAATAGACCTATGCTTGCTGATTTTTTTAGCATTAGCACTTCTATTCTAAACCTTTGTTTGCAGCCCACTGTAAATGTGCCCTCAAACAGAGCTTATAGTGAGTGGTCTGTTTGGTGGGCATACCATGTCCCAATAACGGATCTTTACAACTAAAAGGTCAGCGGTTGGCATTCCACAAGCAAAAATACCTTAAATTGGATGTTAGGATTGTCTAATTGGGTCCCAATTATCAGACTGGGATTGGCACTGGGTACAAGGATGCAATCTATATGTGACTTGGTTTTGGTCCTGTTCAAATTGAGGGCCAAAACTGATATTTTAAACCTTCGAATTTTCGGTTGCATTCACAAGGTGATGTTGACAGCCGCCTTCATTTCTAGCACTCTTACATCACCTGAGGAAAAAACATTACATTTGTGGGGTCCACCATGATATACATGTCTTATCCACACTGTTCATCCCTTTAGCCAGCTCATTTTAGGGCATGAGCTGAAAAATGAGGCGGATCTAGAGCTCAAGTGGACCACACCATAGGAAACAATGGAAATTGAGCTCGTACCATTGAAAGCTTTTTGAGGGCCCTAGAAGTTTTGTATCAAGTTGATATATATTTTTTTTCCCTTTATTCATGGCCCTGTGACCTCTTTATCCATGGCTCTATGACCTTATGAACAAGTTAGATGACAAATAAACATCAATGCGGGCCCTAGGGAGAAAATAGCTTTCAACTGTTGACGTCTTTACAATCATAGTTTCTTAAGGTGTGGTCCACTCGGCCTTGGGATTTTCCTCAATTTTGGACTCATACCCTAAAATTTTCTGTTAAAATGGTTGGATGGTGTGGATAAGTCACATACATCACATTGGGATCCACAAGTTTAAATCAGTAATAACATAGTTTTTGTGGATGATTTTCGAAATGCAATTCTTCACTGATTTCAAACAAGTGAAGTTAGTCATAATTATTTATTTACACACACACATATATAATTGTAGCCAGCTTCTCTTTAGGTGATCTTTAGAGTATAATAAAATGGTATTTTACTTGTTATTTTTAAACCATTTCAATGCGGTACAAGTTAATAGGTGACCTTATCTCTTGTTGCAGATTCTTATAGGAGAAGGGTTTTCTTTAACTACGAGAAACGCATGAGGTTGCGAAGTCCTCCAGAGAAGGTATTGAACTCCATGAGACCATTACTTCAATGCAATGTTAATGCGAAACATGCAGCATGCTCTTTTTATAATTTAGTGCATTTGTTTAAAGTGTGTTTATTTGCAGCAAATGTCATGATTAATCAGTCTACTTTGATGCAAAATTTCATGTTTTTTCATGAAATTTGGTGCAACCAAACACTGTCAATAATACTAAGTCAGATCATCAATGGATTAGAAATAGGTTTTCTATATAAAGAATGTCATTCTTTGGTCTTAGTTTTCTGTTCTCCTAGTGTTGATTTCAAGTGAGCTTTAGATTCCATAATGACAATGCGTTCTCCATATTAGGTCATCTTATGTTGGTAGGATGATGTATTCAATCTAGCTGTCCATACTATTGGATGACCATGTGACATGATCTTACCATTTTGGCGCTAATTTCTGACAAATAAATAATTCAAATGGCGTGGAGAATTTTCAAAGGGGTTCGCCTTTCTCGGCCTTGAAGATGAACAACTTCGTTCGTCGCCTTCACAAGTCCCAATGTGCACGCACTTGGCTCACCTTCTCCCCAACTCCCTCACTCAAGAATGTGATAAAAATGGGCAGCGCACGTCTTAACCTTGATATGGAGAGAGCTAGGAGTCTCCCTGATTTGTAGGATTTGGTTTCCCCTCCCATCATAGAAATCAAGTTCCACTAAGACTCTCTTTCCTTACACATGCTAGCACCTCTTTTATGGAGTTCTTATATGATTAGCCTTTGATGACCAAGAGTCCACGTCTTCCTAAATACTATTGAGCGCACGGGGCAAGTGGGCCACCTCACACATCATTTGATGCTAATGAAGATCCATTTCATTCATCTGACATCTATGGAGGTGGTCTGTAAAGTGTCAATGGTGATTGGTCTATGAAAGAGGATGATAAGGTACTCGAAATGATGTTATCACCTAGGTGTGGTTTCTCAGAATTTGTTCGAAACTGATCTTCAGGATGTTGTTGGATTTTGTTGGGTTTAAAGGCCTTAACCAGCATCTTTTTAATCAGACTCTAGCTATTATTTTTTAACTCACTTTTTGGTTATCGATATTATCTCTACCAATTAAAAGATCAGCTAGCAACATGTTTTTACCTAGTAATAGATTGAACTGGATTACGACAGATTCCATGAGCTTGAGTCAAGTTGTTCTCATATTTCGTATGTAGTGAACCTTGTGATTAATTAAGTGGTGACTATATCTCTTTCATCATATTTCATTTCCAGGTTTTTGAATACTTCGCGTCTTTTCGGAGCCCAGAAGGGGAAGTATTTATGACACCAGCAGACTTGATGCGAGCGATCATTCCTGTATTTCCTCCATCTGAATCTAATATTGTCAGAGAAGGTTATTTGAGAGGGGAGAAGCGTCCTGGCGAGTTGCATTATGCTGATCCAGAGTTGTCTATGCTTTTTGATACCAACAATGATGGACTTATATCTTTCCCAGAGTAAATTACCAACTTGTCATCTCTTTGTTTACAAGAATCATGAATTATTAGCATGAGAATAGTGTCTTGATGCACCAAGCCTGTATAGGTATTAAGTAAATCTTGATTGTGTGAACTGACAGTGGGGTGTACTAACAAGCTAACAAAAAAAAAAGTAAATCTTGATTGTTGATCTCATGGGACAAAACTGTTGATGGGTGATGCCGAAGAAATCTACCATATTAGAAGATCTTAACCCTTCAATCGATGCCTAGATACATATGGTTTGGAAAAAATCATGGTAATGGTTCAGAGAAAGAACAAATATAGGATGGATGAGATATTTTTACATGGTAGATCTCTTTGGACATCTTCCATCCACTGTGGGACCCATAAGATCAACTATCTGGATTAATGAACCATGGGCCCACTTGTACGCAATGGGCACATCAAGACTTGATAATTTCTTTACACATAATCTCAATCATGGAAGACTGAATATCTCACGTTTGGGACTTCCATATCAACTATTCACAGCCTACATTATGAACTTTTGATTCATTGGGTAGTGTATTCTTTTTACATTGTGGTAGGTACATCTTCTTTGTCACACTCCTCAGCATCCCAGAATCAAGCTTCTCTGTGGCATTTAAAATGTTTGACCTTGACAATAATGGGTATGTTGTGTTGTTTTATCAAACCCCTAACTGTTAAGTGCTTCCATATATGCTCATCATTTGACTGACATCTTATTTAGGTTGCATCCATCTGGTTCTTGGGTTTTGCCCTTTGTCATTAATTATTAATTTTCCATTATCTTGAAATTACTTATTATGCATAATGTAGGTTATGTTGGTTTTATCAAACCCTTATGCACATAATTATGCATGACCAGGATCGGATGCAATCAAAAGCAAAAGAAAGAAAAAGACGGAGTCATTATTATAATAAAAACAAAGCATGTGGTTTCTGGATCTAGAGCATACCTTTTGTGGCGAAGATGATCATCTAAGCTTTCCTTCTTGTTACAACTCTAGAAACAAAAGCTCTAGCTTCCAAGGATGGATCACCATGAGTTCTATGGGACCCCACACTCTAGGAGATGAACCTTATGGCCACTCCTACCTCCTATGCCCACACAACTTTAGGGGTTCCCTACTCTAGAGGGTGATTGTTGGAGTTGTCTCACGTTTATAGAGTTCCTCATGGGCTCTAGGCCTGATAAGCCTTCTCTCTTAATGCATGTGGGCCATCACCAACTACTTGCATAAGAGATATTCATGCATATGAAATATTATGTAGCCTCAAACCTTAAATATCGACCCCATTCAATAGACATGTACATTAATTGTTAGATTTTTGACCAGTTAGTTCCTAAAGAAACACATGTACTTAAAACCACAAAGAGAACCTTTTCCTTTTATAAGACCATTTTAATCAAAGTGTTTCGACCTAAAAAGTTGCATGAGCTGATGATTAATTGAGTTTCTCAATCTAGGCAATCTTCCATGGTGAAATAGTCCATATAATGGACCATTGGTAGTGGATTCCTTATTGGATTATCATGGGACACATGCGCCTTCCAAGTGATGCAAACACATACATACATCATCCTAGGGCACGAGATTCCCGAAACATATCAAAAACACCAGCATGGATAATGGTGTCTCCATGATGAATTCTCAGGTCTAACTTCTAAGAATTTCTAGATAGGGTGCTTGTTGTGCATGTATGCTCCTTATAGGACCTGGGAGCTTTCCTTAGATGATGTACCATTCATTGTATCAACTTTTAAGCTGTACACACTCATGTACTAATGTGAGGCCTTAACTCACATTGCTTGAGATAAAGCAAAAGTGCATATTCAATCATCAAGTCACATGACAATCGTATACAAATGCTAGCCCAAGCATATGATGGTTATGAACACTCATATTCATGGACAATGTCCCTTGAGCCAAATCTCTCCAATGCCGTTGGCTTAGCTACATGCACTTGGCCTAATACAAAATCCATGAGGGACTTAATGGTTTCCATCAAACTATACTCTGCTTTTGAGCACAACCTTTATGATGAGTTGCAAGTACTATTTTCTCTCTCATCAAGATCATGTTGTATCTCCTGTTGGGATTGGATGATATGATACCTAGATTAATCCAATCCTTCCCATTTTTCTAAATGCGAGATGGAATTTACATTGGAGGAAATGCAATTCTACACCACCTAATCCCACATTCCAAACAGCCCATAAGACACTTGCCCCCCTCCTTAGGGATAAGAGCAATAAAGGAGACACCTAATTCCAAAGAAAGTTTACCATTCACAAAGAAGTCACCAATGAAGCCCATCACATCCTCCTTAAGCGCATCCCAAAAGATCTAGAAAAATTGCTTACTTGTGTATCATTGTAAGCAATAGATTATAATTGTGTATACTTAATAGATATTTTTATTTTGTTGTTTAAATTTTCTGTTGTTGAGAGTTTCATTCATGGCATCAATACTTCGTATTTGAATTACACTGTGTTCTAGTCTATATGAGTACATTCAGTTATCGTAATTTTCTGATCAATAGTAAAAGTGGTATAATATGGTGCCTGATTGAAAGTAATTATAGTTTTTTAGACTTAGCAATGGTACAGGTGGGGATTAGTGACTTAATCCATTCATTTGGATCTATCATGTCAAATATCTCCACTACTAGATGATCATCCCCATATAATGTAATAAAAATTGTTAATTAAAACCAATGGCCCACCTTTATTGTATGACCAATTAATTGGGATAAGGCTTAGATGATCTATGGTCTAACTAAAGTTATGGCTCTTCATAAAGAGATGGAGAATTTTATCTGGTTGGGAGCCCTCTAGGGTCTCTTTCATCCCCCATGATCCAACAATATGATCAATTTGGATCACCAAAAGGTGGACCCCACATGCATATTATATTGAGCTGAGCAAATGCTTAATTGGATTGTTAGTTCCTCATCATTAAATAGCTCCTATCATTTGAACTAGTTGCCTTATCTACTTTTGATATTTATTTTTTACCTCCTCTCTAGGGAGATCGAACGGGATGAGTTTAAGAAAGTGATGGCCTTGATGCGGTCTTATAACAGACAAGGGTCATCTCATAGAGATGGAATGCGTATTGGGCTCAAGGTTGGGACTTCTGTTGAAAATGGTGGTCTGTTGGAGTACTTTTTTGGCAAGGATGGGACCAAGTGCCTCCAACATGAAAAATTTGTTGCATTTTTAAAAGATTTGCATGAAGAAGTATGTCTTTCTTTACTCTCTCCTTTATTTCATTTTGGAAAGCAATCTTCATCAATTTTAGTATATTTTGTAATTTGAGATTCCTAGATTCTATTTTGTTACTTTAAGAAGATTTTTATTTCTGTTATTTCGTTTTTTAATATATTGATTTATAGACATTATATCTCATTGACACCTTTGTCAATTTCTGTTCCTTTTGCTGAACTATATACATTTACCCTCTAAAAGGATTCCGAGAGAATAAAAAATAAAATAAATCTAATCGTCTGTCTAACTATTTTTGTTGATAAACTAAGATCTGCGGCAGCCAAAATGCACATGGCTGAAAGTGCTTGGCTGATACATAGTGCATCAGTACCTACCGATATGATTCTGCTATGTGAATCAGCCATGCTCGGTCAATAGTTGATACGGGTCGAGTGCAGTGTCAATACTTGCAGGATTATTTTTGTCCTCTTTTGTTCATTGTTCATTCGTTTTCTTAGAAAAATGGGTGAAATGGTTCTTTTTTTCTTCTCTTGTAGAGTTGCAAACTTGTAGTATGTACATTACATACCTTTCGCTTCACAAACAAAAATGCACTTTTTTATCATCATTTTTAAAAAATAAATAATTAAAAATAGTAAACTCATCCCATGAGAACAGTAATGTTGTGTAGAAGCCCTCCTGAATCTTGACGTCTTTTGTGCTATTGACTGAGTATTTTGGACTACTCTTATATTATACTTTAATTCGGTTGATGGTGTGTGCTATTCAGTGTAATCAAAAGTCACAATGCTTGTACTCTTGTTGACTTCTAGTGTATGACTTTATACCTATGTTTACTCAACTATATCATTCATGTGTTCCTCACTAACACAGACAGATCTAGTCGATTTATGCATCAACTGGTTTACAAATAACTACCTACATTAAAGCTTTAAAAATATGGTCACAATAAAATGAAAACAATCAACACTAAAAACTGGACAATCTTGTTGTGACATGCCATACCACTAAGCATGGTGTGCCATAATGGTTGTTACGTAAATGTAGTGTTCGAAATATCGATATCGTGTTATGTATCACACCCTTGGGATATAGATACGTATCGGTTATCACATGGGATATATCAGTTCCATCGCGTAATGTATCGCTATTGTTGGAAACATGGGGAACCATTAGGAAATTGATCAAAATTTTCAATGAAACTTCAGTGATTGTTAAAACATCAATACACACTTATAAATCAAAACATTACAAAAAAACTAGTGCACATAATAGGTTTTCTTTGTCTAGGGTCCTAATCTATTCGTTGTCTAACTGAATTGATGAAAATATAACCAAAGTATATTCATATAATTTATAAATGTAAGAAGATGTGTGGAAACACAAGCAATACATTCAAAAACAAACGAATAATCATTAGATCAGGTTACATACATATTTGATTTTTTGTTTGGACATAGATTGCAACTGATTTGCGAGAAATTGGAAATTTTTTATTTTTTCAATTTTCTGCAACTCAGCCCATCTCCTCTAAATCTCAAAATGAAAGCTCCCGATCCATGATTTTTCATGCAAAACATGAAAATTATGGATTTGTAACAATTTGACACTGATTTAACATGCTTTACAGAAAAAAAGGATTGAAAAACAAAAAAGCTCACCGGATCGAACATGTGGTATATATCCCACAATTTGTGTTTCGTATCGCAGTTACAACCAGTATTGTAAAGGTAACGGTGGTGGCCATTACAGCCACCATTACCATTTATATAATACCTCGCCAAGTGGACAGGTTCATGCTTTTTTTTAAAAAAAATTTGAATATAATTATCTGTTATTTTTTCGTTTTTTAAGATTCTTTTATCTTAAGAAAGACACCCCAATTGTGCCTATATGGTTGTGAATGCAATGGTAACATATTGGTTATTTGGCCAATTGATACAGATACCATTACAATTAATCGAACCTTGGTTGTAGGTTATTGCTATCCATGTATTTATATTGTATGCTGTTGTTTTGACAAGTTTGAACTTTCTGTTGATTAGAAAATAAAGCACACATATGGTACATAAAATACAATAGAACACCAATGAAAGAGTTGCCAGTGGGTAAGGAATCCCCAATAGTAAGAGATAATATAGGTAGAGGCTTCATTGAGATACGGAATGAAGTTTTTTTTTTTCTTTGCATCATTTTGTTGAGACACGTATTAGTTGACTATAATCATATTGGCCTTATTTAGTGTGCACAAGTTCCTGGTTCTCAGAATATTTCTCAACGGCGGTTGATAGACTTTGTTGTAAGATGATTTTAGGCTACCGTTCATACAAATTGTTGTTCACAGGAACCATGCTAGGTTGGTGTTGGGACTGTTCTGACCATCGTATGTAGATAAAGGACAGAGCCTGCATGAGGAGATGGTTAAGTATGTATTTTAGCGAATGAAGGATGTTTTGTGATCTATATTTCACATTTATTTGCATGACACTGTTACATTTCAGCTACTATCTATCTAATCTCACCTAGGCTAACAAATATTTCCATAGCTATTTATTCAAAAGTCACATGTACTAATTGGCTATTTTGATGTTTCAATTAATATCTTACTCCATTGCAATTTCTCATGATGATAGTTCAGTCCAATGTTTGGAGGATTGGATTTGGCAATTTGGAACCCCTCTTGTAATGCATGCTGTTAGTGCACCATATTAAGATGTACAAGTAGGCGATGGGTTAGGTTTGTTGCACAGCTACATGTGGTTTGGCAATATGCCTACTCCATGGGATAGCAACATTGAGCTTTCGTCATCACTAAAACAAGAGAAACCATAATTACAAGGCTTATCTGTCACTCCCACTCTTTCACTACACAAGAAATCTCTCACTCAGAAAATCCTAAAAACAGCCACCCTCTACACATGTTTCCCTTATATAGAAAACACCACCAGTGAGAACTCTCGACAAAGCCAAGAGAAACTGGGAAGGGAGGGAGAAGAGAGAGAGTGAGTCTCATGGTGGGAGACGTCAGTGACATAACAAGGATCATGGTTCCAAATATCAGATATCGTTTAGATTGTTACCCTAGAATGTTAAAAAACAAAAACAAAAAAAAAAAAAAAAAGAGGTTGTTTTGGCATGTATCGGTTTGACATAGCCATAAATTCCCCTATTGTTTTTTTTTTTTTTTTTTTAAACCCGAATTCTCTTATTCTCCTCTTATTATTATTATTTTCATTTCAACCTTGAAGGAAGCATAAAAGCTCATTTTACAAAAGATCTAGGCCCATTTTCGGGATCAAAATAGAGGAATTCGACAAATTGAAGCATAATGGACTGTTTTGTGAGAAAAATGAAAAAAGTTGTGAACCATCATTTTGCCACCTTTTTCATTTTTCGTCTTAATTTTGTTGTATTTCTTGTAATAGGCCATACTCTACCAAATCAATCTTGACTTACCTTTTATTAGTGCCTATTTGGTTGACTTTTAGCAGGTCAGCTGATCAGCCAACCAGATGACATTATTATCGAAGAATAGTCTTATACACCATTTAATATATGTTAAAAGCACAAAAAGAAGAAGAAGATAGATCCTGGTGTTTACATTTCTCAAATATTCTCAATAAATCATCAAAATATTTTGGGCCAGAAAAAGATAAAAAAAGATAGATCCTTAACTATTTTTTACTGTCTTCCTTCTTTTTTTTTTGGCACATGATAATTTGTTGTTAATGTTGGAGTTCTAGTTGGAATCTTTTAAAATATTGGCATACTCATATTCTTGAATGTATATTACTATATTGGAAATACTCAGTCTTCAATTACATATAACTTTCTCATATATAAATATGGTACATTAGAAATTTATGCATTTTATTCAATATTCAAAAATGCAATGATACGACATTCATGTCCTAAACTATTGAAGAGAAATTACATGGTCATGATGCATAACGATGTGAAAAGTGTCATGTTGCACCCCATTTGTACAAAAGGGGCCCATGTTTTGTTAATCTGATTGGCTCCATGGTAGATGTCTGAAACATTATAAATTCGAAGATCCAACCTGTCTAATTGTTGATCACTAATGAAAGTTTAGATCTTCCAACCTGGGACTTTGGTACTATCCATCATCGATGTTGCATCCCAAAGATCAATGGCCTGGATCACTGAACCATGAGCACCACTTGAACTTACCAGCACTCAGGATCATATTTCATGTTGTTGTGGTAGGATCCTATAATCTCTGGCTATTGAATATACACATTCTTAATAGGTACTTGTAAATCTGAATAAACTCTCACTCTCTCTAAATATGTACTCATGCATATCAACAAAACCTTTTCTTCTTTTGATTCTCAGCATCCACCTTGACCACCAATACGGCCAAAGGCCTACGGTTGCCTGGTGAGCTGACAACAATGCTTAGTGTGCTCATAAATTCAGCTAATGGAATGGCTAGGCCATCCCTTGCAATATCTATAATCTAGATTACTAAGAAAAGTATGAATTAACAAATCCACCACCAGCATTCGACACAAGTGTCTGCTAAAATAATGTCAAGCATTTTCTTCGATATTACTATACATATGGCTAAGGGTCATAATTTTCGTTTATGGAAGAATTATATAGTATGCAACCATGTCTTCACACAGTGTACACCGATTTTCAATTTTGAAAAGTGTGCCATTGTTTAACACTGATTTGTTGCAATTCATCGATGGGACAATCTTAAGCTTTCAATTTGCGCACTACATATAAATGGGTAGGAAGAGAAATACAATTGTCCACATTCAACTGAAAGTTTCCCAATCTGGGATACTTTTGGGTATGGTCTATCCATGTATCCATGGTTAAATGCAACAAGCCAATGGTATGCATTACCGAAGCATGGTCCCAGTGTCAGAATTGATAGTTGTGTATGTTATGCAAAGACATGGATTGCATATGATATAAATGGAATGGAATTGTGTATGATCCAACATTTAGTTTGGTTATTGTTCTTTCTCATTTGTAGTTGTCTCTTTTCTTTTGAATAAAATTTTTATTTAAGAACGAAAAAAATTGTTTTACATTAGTGTACACATGATGGTCCAAGTAAGGCCTCCACTCTTCAAGTTGCTCCTTTATCAATCATCTAAAAAAAATTGGTCTATTTAGCTTGCAATACATTTCTTTTTACTATTCACCATTCCATTCACCATGCTCTACAACTATTAAAAGTAAAAAATCTCAATTATCTTTTGTAGATTTTACGTTTGGAGTTTGTCCATTACGACTGCAAGTTGCAAGGAACAATACCGGCTAAGGATTTTGCCTTGTCAATGGTTGCTTCTGCTGACATGAACCATATAAATAAGTTTCTTGATCGGGTCGATGAACTAAATAATGACCCACATCTCCGGGACATGCGCATCACTTTGGAGGTCAAACATGTTTCCCCTTCCACTTCACTTCTTCTAAAGCTTTGTTGTCATTTTCTCATTTACCCATTTCTATTGTTTCACCTTTAGGAATTCAAGGACTTCGCAGAGTTACGTAAAAGACTGCAACCATTGGCTCTAGCAATCTTTAGTTATGGGAAAGTAAATGGTTTGTTGACAAAGAAGGATTTTCAACGTGCTGCATCCCATGTACTAATTCTTTTCCCTTTTTTAAAAAGAGATTTTCCTTTCATTTCCTTTTGGGAGCTACTATGATTGATTTTCTCACACCCATTTTTTCTTTTGAGATTGTCTACTATACCATTGCAATTCCCCAAAGTGAAAATGGGTTGAGCAAATAAATTAGGGTGGGTCCACCACCCCCCCCCCCAAAATCCCTTAACCACTAATTCAATAAAGGTCTCTCTCTGTTCCCTTACCCTTAACTAACTAATAATTCAAGAGAGGCTAAGGAGAATGTATGATGATAGGTCGAAGTCCAGATACGCAATGCGTGTACCAACTTGCCCCACGAGTGTGAGATCTCGAACATTCATCAAATAGGGGAACCATGAACATGTCATGACCCAAAGATTAGGTTGGACCGCTCGTCAAATGGGCCACACGTGTATGAGGAAAATTGTTTGGTTATAAAAAATGCTCAACAATTTATATCCAACATAAACATCTTGTCCACTAGATGCTGGACCACCTTGATTTTTATCTAGTCAATGGTCATGGTGAGGCACTCTTGATGAATGGTCCGGACCTTGCACACATGTGCCACATTGGTTTCTGGTGAATCTCCTCTTTAATCTTCTATTGAATAAATCTCCTTAACACTTCTCCAAAATTCTTATTATAATGTAAATGTTCTCTTTTGTGATAGGTATGTGGCATCTCAATCACTGAAAATGTCGTTGACGTCATATTCCATGTTTTCGATGTGAACCGCGATGGAAATTTAAGTGTTGATGAGTTCTTAGGAGTTTTAGAGAGACGGGAAAGGGATATGGGCTACCCAGCAGATACAGGTGTTGTTGGGATGTTATCATGTTGGTGGAATTGTGCCAAGGCATGCTCCTTTGAGCGGGTGCTTCAGTAACCAGAGTTTGTTTCTTCTTGTACATTCCCTATCAATTCATGTCCTGGTATCATTCCAACATCAATGGCTGAGAGTTGTCCAGTAGGGAAAGGTCAATTCTTTCAATCTTCAGCCAGATGTTTCTGAAGGATCTTGAGGATGGGCTTTGGAGTTTCAACTAGTCATACTTAAGATATTGTACATAAATGATGTTTTATGGGTTTCTGGCGTCTAATGTTTCGTTCTCCTCTAGAGGGACTAAAGGGGAGATGCTCCTCACTTTGTTAAGGAAGCTTCCATAGTACCGAAGTAATCTCTTCTGCTGCAAAATCCAACTGTACAGTGTTCGGCATGTTATGTTTGTATGTACATAATCCTGTTTATTTTGTACTTGTTAAATTCTTTGTAACAATCTGTTGTACTGCTGAGCCTACATTATAATCTAATTATTTGGGATATATTATTATCCATCAAAGTAATTTTGTATTTTGAAAACACATTTTTCCTTTATGAAAAGCCGTTACGTTTTAACACTAGGTAGTTGTTACATATGTATTAGCCACTAGCATTCAGGAAGTTCCTTGATGTACTTTATTTACAGATGACATGGTGTTGGTCCACGGGACTAGCGGAACTCTCTAGAGTCAAGGGCTTAAAATTACTAGTAGAATCCATACAGATTATTTGTAATGCAACTTTAGTAGGAATAGTTATGTAGGCTACACTTTCATTAGTTTAATGGATGAAGATTGATTGAAGTGATTTGTTTATTACCTTTTCTCTGCAATTTAGATGTTGGAGAGGGAGAGAGATGTTTGTGGATGTTTCCAATAGAATTAGTGTTAAGTGGATGAAGTGGGAATGTGCCCATGAAAATGGTGTCATCACTGCAGTGGAACAACTTTCTTATAGAATTGCAGTGATGACACCATTTTCTTGAGATCAGTATGAGTGTTGCAGATATGAGAATGATGACATGGATGTGTAAGTAGTGTTTTAAATAGTGAATAGTGTGTAGCATAGCATTCACCCCTCTGAAGCGTGAAGTGAAAGCTACATACACACTACTACTAGATTTTTAATCAAGGTTGTGCTTGGTTGCACCAATTCACTATATTCTGCACCAAATTAAACTGATTAATACTGAAATTCAACAAAATTTCATGATTTTTGGTGCCACCAAATGCAACATAAGGTAATAGGAAAGAGCAATGATTAAGCACCAAGGTAAACAAAGAGCAACGAAACTGATTTAATATCGTTACTTGTATTATTTACTAAAAGCATGTAAAAGATTAATTAATTTTTTTTATTGAAAATAGAAAAAATGTAACAAGTAATTAGAGATATTAATTGATTTTAATGTTGGAGTGAAAATAACTAGTAATGTGAGCTACGTAATGGGTAGCATGGTCTATGTAGATGTTCATGGGACAACTCGTTTTGGTGGTTCAAATGTGCATATAGAAAGACCAAGGCAAGCGTTGAACTGATTATACAAGGATCTCCAAAAGTTTTCCTCTAATTTCTTTAAAGGCAAACATTTGAATGAAATGGAAATACTAGATTTGATCAATATAGTTTCATCGATTCATTCGTATTCTTATTGTTACCGTCCATTGTAGATAAACATGAAGTTATCCTTCTTGGGCAAGTGATTTTGGAACATGACATGTCAAGATCTACATCAATCATCTACATATAAAGTTCTTGGAGTCCTTTGGATCGGTGAAAGCTACCTAGCCTAATAAAGAATGCGGGCTAGTTGTTACCCCTACTCCGCATTCCATATGCTCTGCAGATTATATCAAATTGTTTATTACATCAAATATAGGAAATATGCAAGGAACATAACAATTTATCAAAATTCAAGATCTAATAAAGCAAATAATTCAAACAAATTTTCAAATTAGCGAGTTTTTGGTTCCCGGATATCCAACTGACCAATTAATTCTTTATAACGTACTCTATTTTTCTTTGACAAATAAACCAGTAGACATTGACGTTTTCCCAGAATTTTCCACAAACCTCTCTGAGATAAATAGTCTTTTCTATGCAATTCCAAATGTGCCTTTATTTCACTTTGAACACCCACTTGCTTCCAATGGCTTTCGGGAACCGGAACTAGATCCCAAGTGCCATTTTTGTATTAGATCCATGCCCTCTTCTTCATCATCAAGAACTGGCATAGCTTGTGGTGCTTGAAAAGTGCAATCCTCTAGTGGTTTCCCACATAAAAATTGGTTCGCCTCATACCTACTTTGATTAAATGTGTCAAAATAGTGGTTTCACAAATAGTTTGAAGCCAGAGACAGATAAGCTAACGAGTCAAGTTCTTGTAACTCTGAAGGAATTCTCTCACTCAATTGATTGTGAGAGAGATCCAAGCCTTCCAATTCATGGAGGAAATGGAATGATGAAGGAATGGTGCCCATTAAATCATTGTAAGACAAGTTCAAGGAATGTAGCCCCCTGAGAAACCCCATCGCCACTGGGATAAAACCATTGAACGCATTCATTGATAGATCGATTGTAGCTGTATTGGAAAGAGGAATGCTAATGTTAACTAGTTGTTCAACCTTTTGTTGTTATTTCCACAACAACCTCATCAAGCGAAGAGTTCTTACTATCCATGAGATAATTTCGCTCAGACAGCGATTGAACCTGATAACTTGCTGTTAGAGAGATCCAAAATCCGCAAGTTATGCATTTGGCACATTTCATTGGGTATGCGACCCTCAAAGACATTGTTTCGCTTGATAAGCAATTCCATGTTTGGAGCAGATGTGAACCACTTCAACTAGCTATTGATGCTACCATACACGTTATTGTATCCTGTGTAGAACTTCTAACGACTGATTGATCCATAGTCCAAAGTCCAAAGGCATCATCTCCCCAAGTAGCCTATTATTAGCTAATTTCAAGATTTTTAATGAACGGTAGTCCGTAAATAGATTTGGAGGTACTGCACCTATAAGTATGTTATGAGATAGATCCAAGGTCAATAAGAAGTATTGTTACAATGAGATCAAAGGATGTCGTCCTCTAGATCATTTCCAGACAATGAAATATTCCCAAAGAATGGGAAGAGAGTACTCATATCAGGAGGAAGAGGCCCGCTAATATTGTTATTAGAGATGTCAATGGAGAGAGTGTTTGTAGGGTGGGAAGGGCTCGAAAAATCACCATCAAGGGAGTTGTTACTCAATTCTACATGCCTTGCATTATCCAATAACGAATTCGGAATGCTTCCTTTTGAGTCCACTGAATGAGAGATACATCCCTGACGAAATTGATTATCGTGGAGGCATAAGACTTAAAGATTTGTTAACCCACAAAGACTTGCAAGGATGAGAGAATGGAGGTTAGGTTAAAATAAAAAAATCCTTATGGAAATCCAACTCGTTGATTGTAATCAACCTATATAATAGACTATTAGATAACACTTGATTGTAATCAACCTATGTAATAGTCTATTATGATGGGGTTTTCCTCCTCAGTTCAGAGGAGAGGTTGTGCAGCGTGGATGTCCTAAATCTTGCTGGACCGCGCTGCTCGACTGATTGAGGGTCGCTCGACTCAAAGTCTAGCAAGCCATGATTTTTTGCCTCAACCAGTCGAGGCCTTGGCTCGACTAGTCGAGGGTTACGCAGATTAAGTCCAGATTTGGTGCGGACTGCATAAATTTGAGGCAGTTTTCGCAGAGGTGCGGAAAGGAGTTTCCTAAACTATAAATAGGGGTCTTTAGGGCTTTTCTAGGGCACTGAGAAGGCTTTTTAAAGCTATTGTGCTAAGGTGTTTTCACTGCCAAGGTGAGAGAGAGAAAGAGAAAAGAGAGAGAGAGAGAGAGAGAGAGAGAGGAAGCTTGTGGAAGAGAGGATTCTGCTCGTAGAGGTGATCTACTTCGCAGTTGACGTCTCAGCGCTTCTACGTCCTCGTGATCGATGAGATCTCTCCGTTTTTCATTATTCTCTTATTGTTCATCCGCTCCAGCGTGAGTGAAGAAGGTTTGATCCAAGCGGCGTGTGCTTGTGATCGGTTGTAACGTTCTACTTAATAGTGGATTGTTGCTCTGGACTAGGTCCTATGGTTTTTACCTCTTCGAGGGTTTTCCAAGTAAAATCTCTTGTGTCGTGTGGTTTGTGCTTTGATTTATTTTATTGCCTTATTATAACCCATAATTTTGGTGTTTTGGGACACGAGATCTTAAGGTTTTTGTGCAACACTCTCAACAAAGTAGTATCAGAGCGTTCAGGTTGGTTGAACGGAGTGGGATCAGTTCTGAATTATGGAAGGTGGCTCATCAAGGATGATCAGTCTCAATGGTTCTAACTGGACCATATGGAAGGCTAAGATGGAGGACTTGCTTTATTGCAAGGACTTGTATGCTCCAATTATAGGCATATCAGTAAAGATAAAAGATATGTTAGATGATGATTGGAAGAAATTAGACCAGAAGGTGATGGGGTTTATTAGACAATGGCTGGACGATTCTGTATTCCACAATGTGTCTAGGGAGACTTCAGCCGCTAACCTATGGTTGAAATTGCAAGGGTTGTATGAGAGGAAGACAGCCGGCAATAAGATTTTTCTTATAAGATGACTTGTGAATCTCATGTTCAAAGATGGTGGTTTTATGGCTGAGCACATGAATGAGGTCAGCGACATATTAAACCAGCTCTCCGCTATGAAGATGGTCCTGGACGATGAATTACAGGCTTTGCTATTACATAGTTCATTGCCTGACAGTTGAGAGACATTGGTGGTGTCTCTGAGTAACTCCGCGCCAGACGAAAAGGTGTCCATGAAACAGGTAACTAGTTATTTCTTCAATGAGGAGACAAGGAGGAAGTCTCAGGGGTCTACTCAACAAGAGGCCCTTGTGACATAAGATCGGGGGAGAGGAAAGAACAGAAAGGGTGAGAAGGCCCGAGATAAATCAAGAGGCAAGTAGAGTGTGAGGAAGGATGTTGAATATTGGAATTGTGGCAAGAGGGGCCACTACAAGCATAAGAAGAAGAATGACAAGAAAGGAAAAGGAAAGGAGAAGAAAGATGAATCATATTCCACTGCGGTTGCTTTAGATGGCGACATTGTAGTTATTCTTTCAGCAGATCATGATGTTCGTCTCACGGCTATGAGTCCGGACACCAACTGGGTGATAGACTTGGGAGTCTCGTTTCATGCGACTCCATGCAGGGATTTCTTCACAAGCTACAAGTCAGGTGACTTTGGGACCGTGAAGATGGGAAATTCTGTCATATCAAAGATCGTAGAGGTCAGTGATATTTGTGTGAAGACGATGTGGGCTGCATATTGGTTCTCAGGGATGTGAGGCACATTTCAGACCTTCACCTCAACTTGATGTTTACGGGAAGGTTAAATGATGATGGCTACGAAAGCCAATTTGTTGGTGGGCGCTGGAAGTTCATTAAGGGTTCATTGATCGTAGCCAGAGGGAAAAAGTATTACACTCTTTACAAGGCAAGTGTCAGTGTGTGCAGGGTGAGTTGAACGCAGCGAAAGATTCAGCTACTGACATATGACACAGGCGTCTAGGCCACATGAGTGAAAAAATGGCTTCAACTACTAGCAAAGAAGCGGCTCCTTCCAGACATGACAGGTATACCTCTCAAAACCTTTATTGACCGTTTATCAGGGAAACAACATAGAGTTTCATTGTTAAATCTGCTTCTCATGTTAATAAAATGCATACATTAGATTTGGTTTATTCTGATGTTTGTGGTCTTATGAGGATAAAAACCTTGGGTGAGGCATTGTATTTTATTACTTTTATAGATGATTCATCTAGGAGGGTTTAGGTTTATGCTTTAAAATCCAAGGACGAGGTCTTTGGTGTATTTAAAATGTTTCATGCTATGGTCGAGAGAGAAACAAGTAGATCATTAAAGTGCATCCTCACTGACAATGGTGGTGAATACATTGGTGACTTCCATGAATATTGTGAGTCCCTGGGTATATGACATGAACAGACGGTTCCCAAGACCCCCCAGCATAATGGTGTGGCTGAGCGAATGAATCGCACCATTGTAGAGAGAATCAGATGTATGTTATCCCATGCAAAGTTTTCTAAGATGCTCTGGGGAGAAGCAATGCACACAGCAGTGTATTTAATAAACAGGTCTCCATCAGCCCCGTTGAATGGAGAAGTACCTGAGAAGGTGTGGACTGGACAAGATCCATCGTACAATTATCTCAGGGTGTTTGGATGCAGAGCATCCGTTCACGTACCAAAGGATGAGAGGTCCAAGCTCGATACAAAGATCATGTAATGTGTGTTCTTGGGGTACGGTGATGAAAAGTTCGGCTACAGATTATGGGATATAATCGAGGAGAAGCTCGTCAGGAGCAGAGATGTGGTTTTCTTTGAAGATTAATGTATAGAAGACATTTGTAAGCCAAAGAAGTCCCAGCCTAGTTTAGGTAAGCTAGAGGACATGGATCCGGTTATTCCTCATGTGGTGCCTGATGATGGGGGAGTACAACAAGGTCCAGAGGACGAGGGAGTTCCTACTGAAGATGGACCGGGGGAGCAATCCCCACTTGATCCACCTGTTAAACCAGAGGTGAGGAGATCATCTAGGGACAGACATCCATCCAAGAAGTACTCGTCGCATGAGTACATTATACTGACTGATGAGGGAGAGCCAGAAGATTATTCTGAGGCCCTAGCCGACGAGCATAAGGGGAAGTGCTTGAAAGCTATGCAAGAGGAGATGAAATCCTTGCATAAGAACCATACTTATGATATTATGAAATTGCCTAAGGGCAAGAAAGCTCTGAGCAATAAGTGGGTGTTCAGAAAGAAAGTTGAGTAGAAGAATTCACAAACGAGGTTCAAGGCTAGACTTATGGTAAAAGGGTTTGGTCAGAGGAAAGGTATAGACTTCAACGAGATATTCTAACCAGTGGTGAAGATTACATCCATACGGGTATTGCTTAGGCTGCCTGCTAGCATAGATCTGGAGATAGAGCAGTTAGATGTTAAAACTACCTTTTTCCATGGTAACCTGGAAGAGGAGATCTATATACAATAACCAGAGGGATTCGAAGTCAAGAGCAAAGAGCATATGATGTGTAGGCTGAGGAAGAGCTTGTATGGGTTGAAACAAGCTCTAAAGCAATGGTACAAGAAGTTCGACTCGTTTATGTTAAAGCATGGATATGACAGAATGGAGTCGGACCGCTGTGTGTTCACGTGCAAGTTCTCAGATGGTGATTTCTTAGTTCTTTTGTTAAACGTTGATGACATGCTCATTATGGGTAAAGACATCATGAAGTTTGATAGACTAAAACAGGAGTTGGGCAAGTCGTTTACGATGAAAGACTTAGGCCCAACTAAACAGATCCTACGAATGGAGAGATAACCCGTGACAAAAGCAGCAGAAAGTTTTGGTTGTCACAAGAGCGGTATATTGAGAAAATCCTGGAGCGGTTTAATATGAATGTAGGGAAGCCGGTCGGTACTCTATTGGATGGTCACTTCAAATTGAGCAACAAGCAGTGTTTAAAGATGAAGGCAGAGGTAGATGAGATGAGGGAGATACTCTATGCGTCAGCGGTAGGAAGTTTGATGTATGCTATGGTGTGTACACGCTCAGACATAGCATATGCGGTTGGTGTTGTTAGCCGGTATCTTGTCAATCCTGGTAAAGAACATTAGGCAGTGGTGAAATGGATACTATGGTATCTAAGAGGCTCATCTAGGTTGAGCCTATGCTATGGTGATGGAAAATCTGTGTTAGAAGGCTACACAGATGTAGATATGGTAGGTGACATGACTCTAAGAAGTCTACATCGGGATTCATGTTCACATTTGCAAGGAGAGTAGTCTCTTGGCAGAGTAAGCTACAGAAGATCGTAACATTATCGACAACAGAGGCCGAGTACATTGCAGTCACAGAAGCATGTAAAGAGATGCCTTGGATGAAGAGGAACTTAGCCTGAAATAGGAGCAACACGTGGTCTAGTCAAAGTGCAATACACTTGAGCAAGAATCCAAGTCAGCACTCCAAGTCGAAGCACATAGAGATTCAGTATCACTGGATCAGAGATACTTTGGAACAAAAGGTGTTACAGCTTGAGAAGGTCCACACGGACGATAATGAGTCAGACATGATGACCAAGGCATTGCTCAAAGGTAAGTTTGAGGTTTGTAGAAACCTGGCTGGCTTGAAGAAGGCGAATCCTCCTGAGTCAGAAAGGGGGAGATTCGATGGGGTTTTCCTCCTCAGTTCAGAGGAGAGGTTGTGCAGCGTAGATGTCCTAAATCTTGTTAGACCGCGCTGCTCGACCGGTCGAAGGGGCCTGCTCGACTGGTCGAGGGTCGCTCGACTCAAAGTCCAGCGAGCCATGATTTTTGGCCTCGACCAGTCGAGGGTCCACTCGACTAGTTGAAGCCCTGGCTCGACTAATCGAGGGTTACACAGATTTAGTCCGGATTTAGTGTGGACTACGTAAATTTGAGGCGGTTTTCGCAGAGGTGCAGAAAGGAGTTTCCTAAACTATAAATAGGGGTCCCTAGGGCTTTTCTAGAGCATTGAGAAGACTTTCTAAAGCTATTGTGCTAAGGTATTTTTACAGCCAAGTTGAGAGAGAGAGGAAGCTTGTGGATGGGAGGATTCTACTCCTAGAGGTGATCTACTGTGCAATCGATATATCAGCGCTTCTACGTCCTCATGATCAGTGATATCTCTCCGTTTTTCATTATTCTCTTATTATTCATCCGCTCCTGCGTGAGCGAAGAAGGTTTGATCCAAGCGACATGTGCTTGTGATCGGTTGTAACGTTCTACTTCATAGTGGATTGTTGCTCTGGACTAAGTCCCGTGGTTTTTACCTCTTCGAGGGTTTTCCACGTAAAATCTCTTGTGTGGTGTGGTTTGTGTTTTGATTTATTTCATTGCTTTATTATATCCTATAATTCTGGTGTTTTGGGAGGCGAGATCCTAAGGTTTTTGTGCAATGCTCCCAACATATTACTTTGTACTTGTAGGATTTTTGTACTCTCATTGCCGGTCCCCAGCCAGGATAAAGGAGGGTTGCGTCAAGTTGGTAGCCAATGTAAAACTTATGCCATAACTTTCATGATGAATCCAAACAATAGAAATAAGATTCATGTAGCTTACCACAATTAACTTGGATAAGGCTTATATGATGATATTGATCCTTTTGGAAATCAAATATTAGTCATGACTCATTAGAAAAGTTTGAGGCAGACTCTAATCCAAAGCTTTGGATCATGAAGGGGTGTTTGTCACCATAAACATGTCAGATGACAGGTGGGATGGTGAATCCTGATCATCATGGTTGAAGATTGCACAAAAAATTACATTTTAAACAACAGCTTTTCCTGTCGAGAGTATACCATAAACAATTTTCATTCATTGTCCATTTTGAAGCCACTATTCATTTGGCTAGGATTGTCCTTTCATGTGATTTACAACCACAGGCCATCCACGGATAGGACCTAATAGATGAATGGCATGTATCCACCACTCCAACTAATATATCTCAATTAATGGGCCACTATCTCCCCTGCTTAATCTAGAGTAACAAAAGAAAAAACCTCCACAATGGTTGATTTTGCTACTATTTCATTGTCTTTCACTGTTATAGCTGCTTTGTTAAAGCATGACAAATTTACTAGTCACAACAGAGACCCACCTTATCTTGAATTGCCATGGAGAATATTTCTCTGAACTGGTTGTTCGACAAATCCAAGAAATGAAGTTGAGGTAAGTTGCTCAAACAGGGAGGAATGCTTCCATGGTGAAGTAGATTACCATGGAGGTCTAGGATTTGAAGATTTGTTAACCCACAAAGACTTGCAAGGATGACAGAATGGAGGTTAGATTAAAATCAGACATCCTTATAAAAATCCAACACTAGTTTTGAGAAAACTTTGAGATCCTGAGATTATTCAACCTTGATCCAGTGTTTTCACCCTACATGTGGGTGAAACCTGATCGGCACAGTTGAAGATTGCACACCAAACAACACATCCTACCTATCGGCTTTTCTCGTTGAGAGTGCAATAATCGATTTTCATTTTTTACTGTTAGCTTCTGGTCTGCCATTCATATTAGTCCATTTGTGTCATTTATAACCATGAGTCAACATATGTGAAAGACTACTAGGGCGCACATGAGAGTTTTGTGCTCTCATTGCTAGTCCCAAGCCTGAATAAAGGAGGATTTGTGTTGAGTTAGCAGCCAGCATGAAACTCTCACCGCAACTTCTATCATGAATCCTGACAGGATTCTAGTAGTTACCCCAATAATTAATTGTGATAAGGCATAAATGATGATGATGATGACAAGTCATACATGGATAGGACCCACTAGATGGATGGTTTTGATTCATCACCCTATTTTGTGTCGATTAATGGGGCACGAGTCGCTTTGATTGATCTAGAGTACAAACGAAAAAAACTCAATGGTTGATGTTGCCATTATTTCATTTTCTTAATTTTAGGGCATGTTTGGACTGAGGAATCCTGGGTGTGGAATTGGAAATTTCAGCCATTATATAATGATTATGTATCCAAGGCATTTTGTGAATATGTACTCCATTTTCAAGGGTCTTGTTTTGATAGCAAGTGGAAATCATATATTCACTTGCTAATGATTGAGAATATAAACCGTGGGAAAAGCTAATGATTGCTTGGTGGAATTTACCATTTCTTTCCTATACAAGCGACAACAAAAGGTCACACCTGATGTGTGTTTGGACATATATGTAGGGCCCCATGGTGGCGGGGGCCCACCTGATGGCCTGTTCTCCTTGGTTCTTTCTCCTTTTTCTTTCCCATTTTCCTATTCCTTTTTTTATTTTTGTAGTGGACTGATGTGTGACCCACAAGTGGGTCATGCTAGGAGGCAGTGCATCGCATGCTGTCACAGCGTGGAGCACCTTGTGTGGTCCACTTGATGTTTATTTGCTATCTAGCATGTTCATAAGGTCATATAGATCCATATGAAGGAAAATACAAAAATCAACTTGGTCCAAAGCTCTTTGGGACCCATGGACTGACTTACCCAATGGTCGTAGTGGATCACTCATGTAGACCCCACGTTTATGTCAAAATAAAAAAAAAAAAATAGAAGCAGCAACTGACACTGCATCAGCACTGGCGTGCAATACGCTGTGGGGCCATGCCTGGCTCACCATGATGTTATGTTTAATCCAAGCCGTCCATCCATTTTGCCAGATGATTTAAGGCCTAGTGCTTAAGAATGAGATCTAGATCGCAGGTGGATCACACCACACAAAACAGTGGGGACAATAAACGTCCACTGTTGAGACCTTCCTGGGCCCACCCATGGTGCTTATTTTCCATCCAACATGTGCATAAAGGTCACGTGACCTGGGTGAAGGGAAAACACAAATATCAGCTCCGATCCAAAACTTTTTTTTTTTGAAGTATGCGTTCTATCGAACCGTCCATCCAACTTGCCAGCCATGGGCCCAAAAACGAGTAAGATCCAACTCTCGGAGGGATCCTAGTAGAGGAAACTATGGGTATTAAGTGCCTACCATTGAAACCTTCAAGGGCCCACTGTAAATTCTATTTTAGCACCTAAACCGGGGCTGTGGGGTCCACTGGCAAGTCCTGCCATCATATCTGGACAGCCTCGCTGTCCACATAATTTCTCTACACTGTGGGGCCCGCTGTGAGGATCCACCATGATGTATCTGATTTATCCTTGTTTTCCATACATAGGATATCTCATTTTGGGACGTGGGTCCCGGTATAGGTGGACCACACTAAAGGAAACGGTGGAGATTGGATGCCTTTTGACCAATTTCATTTAGCCCATCATAATGTTTATTTTCCATTCAACCAGTGTGTGGGGCCTGCTGTGGGGTCCCACCTTGATGTATTTGTTGCATCCACGCTGGCCATCCATCTTGGTAACATCCGGATGGTATGGGGCCCGCTTTTGGGTGGACCCCACCAAGCAAACATTTTTTTTTTCCTTAGTATAGAATTGGAAAAGAAACTACGGGTAGACAGACCACTAGATCTTCACTCCCTGCCTAAACTCTGTACGTTGTAAAACTGTCTGTAATGGGTGAGCACAACAGATTAGTGAGATCATATTCAACCAACTTTTGAAACTTTTAAATTTATCCAGTTCCAAAATAAAATTGAATTAGAATATATGAGCAGTACTATCACAATTTGAAATTTAAAGATGCAACGCATGCTATGCTTTCCATGAGTCATAATATAAACAACCATTATTAGTTTTCATAATCACTTATTAATCAGTCCTTTTAGGAACGTTCAGGGCAATGCACCCATCTCACGACATTTTTTGAGCGATTCCAGGGTGGCGCAGTCGTGCCACATTTTTGGAAACTAGGATAGAGCATCATATTCATTTTGGATCTTTCAGGGCAGAGCATCCCGTGCGTACAATTTAGGAAGTCAAGGACAATACATCGTGTTCCTTTTTTGTCTAAGGCAGCATACATGTGCATACATTTTAGGGATTATAACGCCCTTAAATTTTCTAGCCAGATAAAATTCCAAACTAATCAAATTTAAAATTTTAAATTCGTAATTAATAACAAAAACAAACCACTTAGCATGTGGGTAGAGGCACTCTCGGTGGATAATAAGGTTAGAGTATTAATTTTTGTTACTGTGGTATTGAACTTTTTGTGCAAATCTATTAAACTCCAGAGAAACTTTCTAGATCCAGGGCTCTCTCTCTCTCTCTCTCTCTCTCTCTCTCTCTCTCTCTCTCTCTATATATATATATATATATATATATATATATATATATATATATATATAAGATTGAGAATTCTCCTTAAAACCCTAAGGAAAAGAATAGGGAGAGAGAGTGTGTGTGTGCGCGCGCGCCTGTGGAGGAAAGCTTCTACTAGTAAGTTTTCTAAATTCCATCTTTTATTTTATTTTTCTATGCTTTTGATTAAAATCTCTAAATCTACACCATAAACCGGGTGGATTGCCCTTATGTTTATTTTCTTGATATATGGGAGTTTTGGAGAAGAGATGAATGTTTTGAGCGAGATCTCTTGTTGTGGAAATCGGCGTGGGGCCGTCCAGTAGTGTCAGCTCAGATCCATTCGAATCTTACATTTCCTAAGCCCAAAATACATTAGAGTCTCGAACTTTAGAGTGATTTGACCATTGTATCATCCACAACGATCAAAGGCTAATATTAATGAAGAATCATGCCATGTGATGATTGTAGATTTCAGATGGTACATATCTAAGCAATCATTTGGTTTTCTCAAACTTGATATTGTGGGAACCAATGGATGGTTTGGATTCAAACCACGTGTGTAGAAAACCCTTAATAACTTAAAAACTAGAAAAACCCGAGAAAGTTGTGAAATTAAATCGTGTAATAGAACTCGATTGACTTCAATCAATCGATCAATCGAGGATTAGGCTTTTGATTGATCGAACGGGTCAATTTTTGTCCAGCAACTAAAAAGTTAATTTTAAACAATTTCTCGATTGATCGATGTCTGGTCTGGATCGATTGATGAGAGCATCGAGCGGTCTCGATTGATCAAAGGAATTGATCAAATATGTTGAAAATAGCCCAATGTCTAAATTAAATTAATTATGATTCATCTCGATCGATTGACGAATGGTTTCGATCAATCGAATATGAAAAAAAATGTTCAGAGACTTAATTTATGAAATTTGAATTTCCTTGATCTATGTCCAATCGATCAAATGGATCGATCGAGGGTATTCGATCTGGCGCGGTCCATCAATGGGTTCAATTAATCGACTCCTATACTAATCTAACAAATTCTAAATAGTAATGATGTAAGTTAAATGAACATAAATTACTTTGACTTAATTACCAATTAATGGATGAAGGCGGGTCATCTTGATTTAATCAAAGGTGGGCCCCATCGAATGGAATGATTGGATCAATTCATGATTTGGTTTAAATTATATATTAGGGAGGCTAGATTCAAACCTATACGATCGTTTAAAAGATTTATCTTTACCAAGTACAAGTGAGTGAATCCCAACATGCCTCATAACTATACGATTAAGATGGATTGTGTTAATTACTATGTTGGTTGTATTGCTATGTTAAGTTGAGTTGTTGATATATAATGATTATGATAAACAGTTATTATTATGAATTGTATATGTGGAGATGTACATCATTACCATCATGAATTCATTGTTTTCTCTCATATGGAGACGTGTATATGACGATTGTGTATATCGATGCATAGTTCATTAAGCATGCATTACATAATACTTTTGTATTGATTCCTAGATGCTCGCTCTAAATGACTTGCATGCACACTTCGTGTCTAAGTTCCTGGGAGATCTCCCTATATGGTTTTCTGGTAGAATTATTATCGGATGCTCATGATTAGTAGAAGCCTACTCAAGAAGTAGATGCAAGCCCTGTCCATGCTGTCTGATATGGTAGAAGCCTACCAAGTGCAAATGCGGGTTGATGGATATCCAACCTAAGCAAGTGAATGATTATCCCACTTGGCATGCATTTTATGACATATCTGCACTTATACTTATATCTACATACATGTACCTTGAATATTGTTTGTACTATTTTAATTGTGTCAAGCATGAACTATGATAAGTTCACTCACTGAGCCTGTTCAACTGACGTTTGTTGAATGACAACCATGCAGAAGTGATCGAGACAGGAAACGTAAATCAGATGCTGGAGAATAAGGCTAAAATGGCGAATGCCCATAAGATTAGTGGCGATACTTATCTTAAGATGAACTTGATACGATGAACTAATAGAATGAATTACTTAATAAGAACTGTTGACCATGCATTTTTCAAATCTCTTTCTAATACTCATTTATGATTAGACATTATTTGGATATTTGTTAATAGACATTTTTGTTGGATGATGTTGGATATTTATGAATAAATAAAGTCCAAATGGGTGGACTAAGTTGAATTTCAGATTAGGTGATATGGTTTGAGAATGTTATGGTTGTGATAGTGAAAAAGTATGAGATCGTATGACATGCGTGAATGTATGAATGTTACACTTTAGTGTGAACTTAGAATGCATCTAAACTATCCCTCTAAGAAATTGTATTATGGGTCAGTTTATATACACTTGATGTACGAGTCATGGACCGTAACTCGGGTCTGAAGGTGCACACTCCATATTCGAATTGCGGAGTGTGACAAAATGATATTGGATACAGGATTTCATTAAACCTAAATTGACATGTAGGTTATGCTCCCATGCATATTTATATAATTGGTAGAACTCTAAAATTAAGAACTCTATTATTAGGATTCACCAATTTGATTGTAATGCCTAACAAAAAGTAAGGAACCAAGTTTAGATATCACCTACACACTGATTTGTATAAAATAGCTTGAATCACAAATGAAAATTTTAATACGCAGCATTCTACTGAACAAAAATAGACAGCAGAGATCACTCTTATTTTAATCCACAGTGTTCTACTGAACAGAAATAGACAGTAGAGACCACCATTACTAAACTTTAGTCCCTTTTTGTAGGACATTATCGAAGAAGAAGCACATTATCAGCAATATCGTACCATCAAATAAGGTTACTGTCCCTTGTGAACTGGTAGTGGATCTTAATATTCAGGTAAAATCAGAAATAGCAGTTAAAGAGCAAGATGAGAAAGTCCTGCATCTAGCTCTTCAATAGTTAATTTGGGTGTTATTGGGATAAGTATTCAACTTCCGACACCGGAGGCTATGCGTGCTCATTTCGCTGGATCTAACTCACAACCGTGGGATGCCGCATTTGGATTGATAACTCAAATGGTGACAATGATCAAGCAACAACAAGACTAGTTCATAGCCCAATGGAATATGATAACAAACTTAAATTAGGCACCTCATGGCCAATGGAATCCGACATTAGTTAGATACAAGCAATTTAGTATAGTAAACCTACCAGAGAAGTTTACAAAATTGCATCCGTCGGTGTTCAAAGGCACCTCAAATCTGACATTAGCCGAAGACTAGCTGACGCAAGTTGAGAAGATACTGAAAGCAATAGATTGTCTAGAGAACCAGATGGTTAGGTTGTTAACATTCGTCCTCCAAGGTAAAGCTGATATTTGGTGGAGATCAGTTAAGAGATTAATTCCAACGAATTGTGCGTGGACTTAGAGTGAATTCAATAACAAGTTTCACGAGAAATATTTTCCTAAGGCTTATTGTACCCAAAAGATGGTTGAGTTCATGAAATTGGAGTAGGGGCCTATGACAGTAGCTCAGTATGAGGCGAAGTTCACTAAATTATCCAAATATGCCCCGAAACTGGTGGAAGATGAGGACTATAAAATCTAGAAGTTCAAAGGGGGCCTTCATCAGAACATTAGAACCCGATTTTGCTGCATAAACATCAAGAAGTACTCTAAAATTATCGACAAGGCTTTGCGAGTCAAAAGAGATACTGAACAGTCCCACGCACATTTGAGAGAGCATCAAAATAGGACCGTACCCACTCAACAATAACCATTAGAAAAGAAGCAGCGAGTTAATCCCCCAACAATGACACCAAACAGCCAGAAGTGACCTTTTTGTAGGGAATTGCACATATTGTGGGAAGTATGGGCCCAAGGCGCAGTTTTTCAGGACCCATCTGAGACGTCGACCAGATGTTGTTGCTTCATTAGCCATCCCTCGACTACCATCTCTTGCACTGACTTAACAATCTGTTTAGTCTTTTTAGACGTCCCAATCCTTACACTCATATCCTCAAGCATTTTATTTCATGGCTCCATGACTGCACAAAACCAGTATAATCGGCCTTAGTAAACATCACAACCCACAAATTCTCAAGGAGGGTATCCTTTCAGACAAATGCCAACTCAGGCCAAGGTTTACGTCGACGCACCTACTAAAGAACTGGAAGCCAAATATAATGTCATCGAATGTATGGTTTCCTATTTAATAAGCATGTTGTCATATTATTTGATTATGGAGCTTTGATATCATTTGTTACAACTACAGTAGTTGAACATTTAGAGATAAAACTGTTGGTGTACTGATGTATGCATCTTATTTGTCAATAATGTGAGTCTTTGTGTCGTATAGTCGGTTGAGCCTTTGGAAGCTAAAGATCAAAGACACAAGAGTACAAGAGCATCAAAGAGCAAAGAACAAGTAAATGAGGTACCTTGGTGACCCTAACCCTTGATCCAAAATAACATTTAAACCTCTACATGATCTGGCTTAATAGGTAAGCCTTGTTGATAATCCCTTAGTCTTATGAACCTAAGTGGAACATGATAAGTAAGGCTAGAAGATGTGAGGCCCGTATCCTAGTCTGTACCGTTCTGAATGGCTCTGCGATCCTCCCGGTCGAATTCCGGCGACTCGCGATCTATTATCGGTGTTTGTGCGGGATCCTGAGTCGTGTCTCATATATCAGAGTTGACTCGACTCAAGACTTGTAAGCTTGCGACTGCGCCGTCGTAGCAGTTCCGACGCCGCGTATTACCCGCTGAGGCGATACCCGGGCCAGAAAATGTGGTCCCGCGTTCGGTTCGAGGAAAATACCGCCCGTTATAATTTTGAGAGAATCTCTACGAAATATCCCATCAATCATCTTACATGTCAAGTACAACATCCCATCCCCAAGTACTAACACTCATCCCTAAATTCAACTCTCTCCCTTACATGTCAAGTACCCATCACTCCATCACTCACCATCCATCTCTCTCATCACTTCTCTTACTTCACTCCCTCTCTCATCTCTCTCATTTTCTCTCAAGCAACCCCATGAGAGCACCCAACATCCATGGCTTCCATTGAGAAGCCATGTATGGTTCACCTTCGTACATCCCATCTTCACCCTCCAAAATCAATCTCAACCGTTGAATCTTGTTTCCTTGGAGCTCTAGGACGCATCGGTGGAAGAAGAAGTCCAGGAAGAGATCTAAGGTGGGTGATTTCATTCGAATTTGATGATTTAAGGGCCCACTTGTTGTGGGACCCACTCGATGTATGCATTGTGTGGGGAGGGCCCATAGTGGCGGGGTCCCTCCCCTTCACACGTTCCTCTTCCTTCCTTTCTTTCTCTATCTCTCTCTCCCTCTCTCCCCTTTTGTTGGATTGTGGGCAACTTGATCTAGACCATCCATCTGTTGGCCCCCTTTCCGCTGTCATGGATGAAGCAAAAGTACAAATATCGGTTGATCCAAGTGGTGGTGGGCCACCACATGGACCCACCTTGATGTATGTCTTTCTCCACATCGTCTGGAACGTCTGAACGGTGTTGGACTGTTTGGATGGTACGTGGGCCACCCTGATGTATATGTTTTATACCCACACTATCCTGTTGTGTGGGCCCCACTATGATATATGTATTTTATCCAAGCCGTTCATCAAACAGGGCCCACATGCTAACCGTCTAGCAACACCTAGCTGTTGTGCTGACGCAGCAAGTTCGGTGGCCCCATCCTGAGGTATGTGCTATATTCAAACCGTCCTTTCATTTGGCACGTGTGGAGCCCACCTCACATGTGCTGCACGTGTGGGATGGGACCCACCTGTAATATTTGTGTTTTGTCCCTGCTGTGGAACCCATTTGACGTAAGCGTTTTATCAGTCGTTCATCCATCTGGACGTGGCCCACTGTAATATGGGCTTCATCCACGCCATGTATCTCCTTGCAGCAGCAATAGTTGCTGCTGACGTCAATGGACTAGGCGTGGACCCCACAGAAGATGTATGTATTCCACTCCATCCATCTGCTTTCTATCTGCACCGTCAGTGGACCTCACCTTGATATTGGTGCAGTACTCGCACCCTCCAACAATGCGTGGGGCCCACCCGGATACATGTTTTATTTACACCGTCTATATGATGGTGGGTCCCACTGCATGACGCCAACCAGTTGAATCCAGACTGTCCATCAATGGACGTCCAGGGCTGCACGCTGGCAGTTCTTATTAAAATAAAATAAAATAATATATATTATACATATATAGGTTATATATTTATCTGGTGGGCCCCACATGGGGACCCACCGGTTGTTGTAAGTGGATTGGCTGCTGCGCCATCACCAAGTTTTGTGGGACCCACCTGACGTGTGTGGGTTTCATCCACACCGTCTGTCCATCTGGACGGGACCCACTTAGTGCTCCAAACCGGCCATTTGTGGTCCCCACCAATGGCAGCAGCTGTTGCATACGTCAGCAAGTTCTGTGGGTCCCATCTGAACCGTGGACACTACATAATTTATGTATTTTGTCCCAACCGTCCATTTGGACGGTGGGGACCCACCTAGCTGCTGTATTGACATCAACAAGTTATGTGGGTCTGATCAGAGGTATGTGTTATGTCCTAACTGTCCATGCAATTGGCAAGATAGTCTTAAGGCTTGAGACTAAATGAGGCAGATCCAGATCATTGGTGGGCCACGTGTGTGGACCTCCCTTAGTGTATGTATTGTATACCCACTCCGTCCACCTATCAGGACGGTGGTGTGGACCCCACTGTGATGCTTGTCTTATACACACCATCTGTCTGACAGGCCCACCTTGTTTCATTTGTTTTAGCCAAACCATTCAGTTCGTTAAACTTATGGCCCACTTGATATATGTGTTGTACATCCATGTTATTCATTTAGAGGGCTCATTTGGAAGGTGTAGGCCCACTTGCTGGTTGTACAGGGCTCACCTACTACGAGGTCCTTGTATGAGGCCCAATGCGATATGCTATGAGGCCCACCCAGATGTATTTGTAGTTCATTGATACGGCCCACTTGATGTATATGAGGCCTATTGGTAAGGACCATTGTGGTGTATTATAGCCCAGGTGCTGAGGCCCATTATGACGCATATGTGGCCCATGGGTTGAGGCCCATTATGATGTATACCCGGCCTATGTGTTAAGGCCCGATGTGATGTATTTACGGCTCATGTGCCGACATTGTGATGTATATGCGACCATGAGTGAGGCCCGTAGTGATGTGTATTAGGCCCTTACATGAGGTTATAGGCCACTATATGTTTGGCTCTATTAGGCCCCTCCTTGGGATCAATGATGGTTAAATGTCAACATTGATGTGCGATAATGGTTAAACGTCCACATTGTGACCCTCCCTTAGGTCCTTTATTAGGCTGAGTATCGATGCTAATTCCGATTGATGTGACCGATTTCCTGATTCTGATTATCGATCGATTCTGATTATTGTGACCGATTTGCCGATTCTGATTATCGATCGATTCCGATTATCATGACCGATTGTCAATTTCGATTAACGTGACCAATTTGTCGATTGCCAATTAGCGATCAAGGCCAATTATCATGACCGATTGTCGATTCCGATTGACGTGACCGATTTATCGATTCTGATTATCAATTGATTCCGATTGTTGTCACCGATTTGTAGATTCTGATTATCAATCGATTCCGATTGTTGTGACCAATTGCCGATTGCCGATTGATGTGACCGATTTGTGAATTGCTAATTAGCGATCGAGGCCAATTATCGATTCCGATTGACGTGACTGATTTATCGATTCTAATTATCGATTGATTCCGATTGTCGTGACCAATTCCAATTGATGTGACCGATTTGCTGATTCTGATTATCGATTGATTTTAATTATTGTGACTGATTTGCCGATTTTGATTATCGATCGATTTCGATTTGTCGAGACCGATTTTAGTGGCCGATTCTGTTTGGTCGAGGTCAATTCCGTTTGGTTGAGGCTGATTCTGTTTGATGAGGCCGATTTCGTTTAGTCGAGGCCGATTCCGTATGTCGAGGCTGATTCCGATTATTAGGCCGATTCCATTTGGTCGAGGCTGATTCCGATTCCGATTATCGAGGCCTAATGTAATGTATATAAGGCTCATGAGATGCAGCCCTTTGTGATGTATATTAGGCCGATGTTAGAGGCCCATTTTGATGTATATGTGGCCCATGTGATGCCGCCTACTTGATGTATATGAGGCCCAATGTGACGTATTTATGGCCATCCATTGGGGCCCATCTTAATGTGATGCATAATGGACTTGTGTGAGAGGCCCATTGCGATGTGTTTGGGGCCGATGGGTTGTGGCCCATTGTGATGTATTTGAGGCCCATGGGACGTGGCCCATCCGATGTATATAGGCCCATGTGATGTGTACTAGGCCCATGTGACGTGGCCCATTATGATTGTTTGAGGCCCATTATGGTGCATTTGAGGGCCAGGCTATGGAGCCCATTGTGATGTATGTTAGGCCCATCGTGATATGTATTAAGCTCTTGAGTGAGGCCCATGGTGTTGTATTTTTGGCCCTTGTGTGAGGCCATGGGTCCACTATATGTTAAACTCTATGTGAGTCATTCCTTAAGGTCAATGTTGGTTAAATGTCCACATTGTCGAGGCTGATTGTTGATACCGGTTATTAATACCGATTATGAGTATATGACAGTATAGCATCATGATACATGCCGAATACCTGGAGGCCGCATCTCCCACTATGTCGTGGTCGGTTGGGAGGGGGTGTGGCCTTACCCGCTCGAGGGTAGGGGGCATAGCTAGGCTGAGTTTGACCAGCTCGTAAATGAGTCCGCTATTGACGTGCCGGGTAGATATTGGCTGACTACTGGCCAGGCGGATGGTGAGGTCTCTTCCACTTGCATGGTGGCGCGTTAGTGGGCGGCGGTTGTATGTAGAGTGTACTAAACCCCGGTGATGATCCTAGAGGGGAACCATACTGATTTGTGGACTTATTGAGCAGGAGTTGCATACTCATTCATTCATTATCCACTCGGGCTGGTGGTGCGTAACTATTTATTACGTATGCCTTCGAAATTATCAGGATTTCGGTTGGGGCGCGCGACTAACCTGAGATCAAGAGTTTACCACATTGAGTCTAACTATCCAAATTTAAGTATGAGACTGGTTTGGATAGAATTCCCTTGTGATGGACCCCATAGCCTGCAATACTACGTACTATCATCCCGACTTCACACTCCAGCTTAGTCATTTCATTTGCATCGCATATTGCATTACATCTGCAGGCATATGGCATTTTGGGTTGCTATGTTTCTGCACTTATATGGCCTAGACGGACTTAGCAAGATTTACACATTGCATTGTATCCTCAGCATCTGATATTTAGCTCTCTATGACTCCTCATTTACATAGCTAATTTGTATTGCGTACTTTGATATTATATGATTTATAGACTTGCAGTATTTTCGCTTATTCTGATATCGTATGATTCATAATCTTAACAGAATTTCGATATTGTATGACTATGACATTGTGTTGAATACTTGGCACTTACCTTGCGCACATACTTTCACCACTCACTAAGCTTTCTATAAGCTTATGCACGATAGATGCGTGCAGGTGGCGTTAGGTTGCAGCAGCTTTGAGCATGGAGTGTGCAGCGGTCTTCTGGAGCTTTGATTTCTAACATATGTATTTCCTTTCACTATTGTATTCAAATGTTTATATTAGTGGATATGCGATGATGATATTGCCTTTGTGATTTAGGTATACTTGTGGTTATGCTTATTATGAGTTAAGTGTACATTGGAAAATCCTCCTTATAGGATCCCAGGATCAGAATCTGGCGTATAGACGCTTGGAGCAGAGAATAGGGTACTACGGAGGCTGTCAGCACCAAATTTGGCGATCGAAATTCTAGTGAATCCGATTTCTGGATTTGGGGCATGACAGAAGAGGTGCAAAGATGCTGTGAAAACATACACCCAAAATGGCCACTACCGAAAAATGTAAGGGTAGTTACTGGGGGGTAACGTAAAGTGAAAGCTAAGATTTTTTCTAAGTCCATCCGTACAAACCCACTGGTAATCTCCATAATAACCGATCATCAAAGAAACTCAAGTGAAAAGTAGGTGTACTATTGGGAATTTTCAATCATCTCTTTTAAAAAAGTGTTTGATTTTTTTCATTTTCTCCGCCTTTTCAAGACAAATCAATTCGAACTTCACTCTTTCCAAGCAGTTCTCTTCATTTATTTCTAGCTTTTCTTAAATTTTACCATCTAATAATTTATTGTAGAATCCCCAAAGAAATTAATAAAACTTTGCCAAGTAGAAGCCATACGTTATATGAGGGGAAAACGGTGCCTACCCCTTCCTTTTCGGTAATTGTGGCCTTACCCAACATCTACGGTACAGATCATTACAGGAGTCATTCTAATTGAAGATTTCTTGAATATCTCGTCTGATCGTAGATTTTGAAGCCACAATTTGGCTGGTGATGACTTCAAAACATTCTAACATACTATAGGTGTCATTCTAACTCCCTTAAAAAGGTATTGTATTGCCAATGAGATAAAACCGAATTAAACTAATTACTCATATTTAAGCATCATCCATAAGTAACATGGCACGCAAACTTTGTTCTTCTTTCCTCACCTAAGGTGGAGCCAAGTAGTCCAAGAGGTATGTCTCGACGCCTATAGGATGGCGTGGATATAAAACGTATACATCCAGGTGGGCCTTGGACTGATTTCAACAGTAGGCATCTTATCTCCAAGGTTCCCAAGGTGGGGCTCTCTTGAGCTAGCAACACAAGTGGATGGTGTGTAAAACACATGCACATCAGATGGGTCATAGTGAGGTGTCAATGGTGGTGATCAAACACCATAAGAGCATAAACAGTGGACCCGAGTGGATCTTGGGTCAAATAGATATCTGTGTTAGCCTTTGATCCAGGTCCACATGACCTTATCATAAGGTTAGATGAAAATAAACATAATGGTGTGCCCTAAAGCAAGTTTCAATGGTGAAAATTTAACCACCATTGTTACATGTAATGGGTCCACTTGAATTTTAAATATGCTCCACTTCCAAGTGCTAAAGAAAACACGTACATCATGGTCACCCATGATATATCAAAACAGATGTATGGCTTGAAGGGGTTGTGGTTCGCAGTTGAATGAGTCACGGTTCGTACTTGAATGAGTCGTGGTTAGTTGTTCTAATTTCAAAGGGTTATCGGTTCTCAGTTTTCACAGGTTGCGGTTCGCGATTCCGCACGTTGGTTTTGACGTTGTATTATCAATACTTAGGTTTTGGAGATCACAGTTTTTAGGTTTTAGGGGCTATAAGATTGACAACTACTTAATTGAAATAGCATAAAATAGAATACCATGACTATGTATGAAAGTTTGGCTGAGATAAGGAATGATAGTTGTCGTAGGGGTTAGGACCAATTAAAAATTATACCTTTTAAAACACAATTGTTTAACTTAAACTAATATGCAAATTAAACTAAGGCAATTAACTCTAAGGCTTCCAAGCCAACAGAGGGTCCAATCACATAGACTACAAAAGATGTGGCAATTAAGTCACTAGTTTATAAGCATGACAGAGTACATGTGTGTGTGGGATGTGTTACCTATCAATTCCTAGCATTCATCTGATCATGCATACATATAATTAAATATTCATCACATAAGCATAATCAAATAAGTGATCAAAGACAATTCCAAACACAAGCATGTATAGTGGTTCGATTTCCCTACTCCCCTCCCTGTGAATGCACTATCTCCTAGACTGTACCGGTATTCACTATCTTAAAGGTTTTAAATTAGGTTACCTCTAACTTTTACAATCCTACACAAGAACCAGTTCCCTCGAAGACTTATGTGGTTTTCTATAAGCCCACCACGAACATCGGTAATAATAAAAGGACTAATGTTTACTCCTGTCGGAGGCTCCCACAAAGGCTAACACATACATACCTATGTCTGGTGAATTCGGCCCTACACAAGATCCTAGGTCCTATACAAGTGCCTATTCGAGTTTGGGTCACAAACACTTATCTTTAATCCTACACAAGGAAAGAGAGGATGGATTCACTTAATAGCACTTACTTAGGAGGGTGTTTGGACAGTGGGAATAGATGGGAGTAGGTGGGATGGCTTTGTGAAACCCATGGATTTTAGCTTAGGCCTGTTTGGGACTGACGTTAGAAGTGGGTTTGCAGGATCTTCTTGGAAGCAGCGCCGGCCTACTTTGGGTTTCCTGTGGCTAGTGGTCGGTGTTTGGTGGACCCCACCATAATATATATGTTTTATCTATGTCGTCCATCCATTTTGAAATATAATTGTAGGGCTTAATCCAAAAAATGAGGTAGATACAAATCTCAGGTGGACCACACCATGGGAAAACAGTAGTGATTGAATTACACCATTAAAAACCTCCTAAGGCCAACTGTGTGGTCCACTTGAGATTTGGATCAAACTCATTTTTGGGCTCATACCGTAAAATGACATGGAAGAATGGGTGGATGGCATGGATGAAACACATACATCATGGTGGGCCCCATAGAGCACCGACTGGGAGTTGTTGAAACCCTTCCATCCCATGCCATCCAAATACCATGGCACAGGATCCCATGGACTTACAAAACCCATGACATTGTAAGACAATTCGTTGACAAAGCCCATCATTACATTTTTTAAAACCCATCCCACCTAATGTCATCTATTCTCATCGTCCAAACACCCCCTTATCAAATTGAGCCTCGTTGATGTGTTGTCTTGGGTTGCTTAATTGATGCTCTCTCGTGCTTCAATTAGCTCCCATTTTGATCCCCCAATCATGATGTTGAGACTTTACTAAGGTTTCAGATACAAGATCAACTACCTTGCATGTAGTGCTCTTTTGAGGTGACCAATGTGATGGGAGGTTTGACAGAATCTCTTACAACTAATGAAAAGTTGTAATACTTAGGGGATTCACTTAGATAGATACTCTAGAGGTTGATCGATACTAGGATTTGTCAATAGAAATGGTGTCTAAACTCTAGAGAATGGTTACAATTAATATTTTCTTGTAGATGAGCTTGGAATGCTCATTAGAGTGAAAAATCACTAAGAAGATAACATGAGTCTCATTGGGATAGAGCCTGAGATGTTTGGTAGAAGTCTCTAAAATGCCAAAATCCATCATCTCCACAAAAATCCAATTGCTAGATTTATAAGGAAAAAGTTTTAATAAATCTATAATGGCTTAGCCTGTGGAAAAATGACAAATGTTGTTGGACAATTTTTTGTGACTTCGATTGGACCAAACCTGACCTTCGGTCGCACCGAATCCAACAAAAAGTTTGTCTGGTTAGAGTCGAATTATACTATTTTTCAAGGAGGCTTGCTGACCAATTTTGGTCATTTTTGGTCGAACCGAATTCACATTTTGGTGGCACAGAGTCCAGCCGAAGGTCTGTCTAGTTGCAGCCGAATTAGGATGAAATTCAACATTGAGCTTGTTGTCCTGTTCTGGCCAATTTTGGTGGTCTTCGATGGGACCGAAAGTTGTTGTATTTATGCAATTATTTCAGCAACTTGGGACCTCTAAAGGCAATCTAAGGGTGTTCAATTTAGGCTCATATAACTTAGGGGATGATCAATAAAGGTTTTGCTTATTAGGTTTAAGATTATTCAGAGGTTTAGGTTATTTTTGTGTCAAGGGTTAAGGTCACCAAGACACCTCATCCATTCGTTCTTTTGCTCCTTGAGGCTATAACTTCACTTACGTCGTTGGTCTTCAACTTCCATGAGCTTAACCAATTACATGACACATGGACCAGCAAGAAAATCACATAAAATCTGGATTTATCGATGGCATTGAGGAAACCTTTGATGGCATCAAAGGTGTCTAAAATGACAATGAATGACCTTTGATGGCATTAACAGAGTCATTTTATACATTTTTTTATCGTTGAAGCTCAAACTTTTTATAAAGGGCAATCGATTCTTAGGCATTTTGATGGATTTTTGAGGTAATAAAAGCTTAGGAGAATCCATGTTCATATCCATTATTCCAAGCCTCTATTCCATTGAGTTTTAAGTCATTTTCCTTGTGATTATAACTCTAATGAGGATTCCAACCTCATCATTAAAGATGCGCTTGAACTCTTCCATTTTCTACATATTTGACTTAAGATATATTGGCAAACCATTGTCCAAATATTCTAGGAGACCCATTTACGTGAATTCTCTAGGAAAAACAACTTCCTATTAATTGTAGGAGATTCAACCAACCTCATATTACCTTATACATCTCAAAGGAGCATCATATACAAGGTGATTAATCTTAAAGCTGAGGCCTTGGCAAAGCATCGGCATCATGATCAGAGGTGCACGGAGGAGCTGGTTGAAGCACGGGAGAGCGACAGTCAAGCTACCCAAGAAGGCGCTATAAAAGGGGTTCAATCCAAAAGGCAAGTTGTTAATTGTAGAAGTCTATATTTTACTCTCTTTCTGTTGAGGGTCGAATATTGCATATTAGACCCCAGTTATTACCTGCTTTTACGAACATGATATTGTTTAATGCCGTATTTTAATCATGTTTGTGGTGCAAGGTGAATTTAGGAAGCTTGGACTGAAAATGATGCTAAATGCATGAATTGATGCTCCGAAGTCACCAAGGTAATGGACGGACTCCAGGGGACCAAGATCGATGGATTTACATGCCAGAGATCTGAGAAAATCGAGAAACTGAAGCTCAAGTGGCCTGAAAGTCGGGCAGAATGAAAGATCACAAGGTTTCCACCATCTGTTCGGCTCAAAACTTCATATATAGCCTAAGGACTATAAATGAACAATACATGTCAAATTTGAGCCATCGGATCCCTGTAGAAGTGGCCCAACAGACAAATTAGCCCCTTAAATCCTTAAGTGAGGCCCACCTGATCTCTGGATACACTTCAATTTTGGAATAAACGCCTTAAAGGAGATGAAAAATGTATGGACGAAGAAGATTTCTCATATACATCGCGAGTGGACCCCACTGGCAGCGCCAGTGCACAGTGCATAAGTGCACTCGATATTCACTGGATCGAGACAACCGGTCAGCGCCAGCTGACCCGATCCGTCTCACACACAGAGACAGTGAACGGACATTGTCCGACCGTTTTTGTGTAGTGGGCCCCACCCGTCTCATATTTCAATGATCTAAACCATTCATTCATCCCGGGATGTATCCACGACCCTCTCCAAGGTGAGTTTTTGACCCATGAAAACGTACACACGTGTTAACTTCGATCACACGTAAGATGGACGGTAGAATGAAATATCTTGTGGGCCACACCAAAATAAACCCAGTCTCGCCCTTCCCAGAAGGTTTTTCATTGGAAATCTAATGGTCTGCATGGATTTCTCCATCACAGTCAATCTGGGGCCCACCGACCATCATAGCATGAAGCTCGAAGCTCTGTTCACAAACAAAGTCTGCGGATGAGTCTGGTGGGCCACCATCAAGGTCTGACATGGCTAATCCGGACCGTCTATTGTGTCCGAAGCCTATGCCAATACAAAACCACAAGTTTTGGAGAATTCATGCAGGATGCAGCATGCACAGGCTCAATCACAAGGGAAACCGATTCCTCTTGAAACTGGAGGATCTTGGTTTTTCTGTGATCAGCGGGCCACTTTCTGGTACGATCAGGACCGTGAAAGCTTCTCCCACGGGACAATCGACCAAGGTCAAGAATCCTGACCGGTCGAATCATGCATCGGGTTCTTCGTTCGCCAAGACAAAATTTTGTACGCAAGTGGGTGTGTGTTTTCGTCTGTTTGCGTAACTTGTTTCGCACGCCTATTCTTACGCACTGCTTTGCGAAATAATTTGGCTGCGTAAATAACAACCGACTTGGCTGGTTACATATCTATAAAAGGAGGAGAAAGAGAGGGAGAGAGGGGGATCCAAGCCGTGGAGGCATATGCAGAATCAATTCGGGACGTCTGCACAAGAAAGAGAGAATTATATTTTATTTATTTATTTCTTATGTTTTTGTTTATATTTTTTAAGAGATTCTAGCCTCTCCATGTCAGGCTAAACCTCCTAGCTAGGGCTAAGAGGTGAAGCTTGTAGTATGATAGGGTGATTTTACGTCTTGCATTCATGTTAGACTGAATTGATATTGATTCTAGTTTGATTATTAAGGGAATGTTTTTTAGTTTTTAATGGTCTATTGTGACTAAAATTACAATGGGTCTGCGATAGCTTGAGCATGTTCCTTTCCTTTTTATGTTTATAATGTCAGAAAGCCCTATTGTTCACCATCGTCTCATGGGCATGGTCGGATGACGATACCCTTCCTAACCTTCATAGCATGTTGATTGGTTGGTAATTAGTTTAATTCTGTTGTTTACTTTGTCTCCTGGGCATGGTTTGGTGATGGAATCCATTCTAATTCATCCACCTTTCATCTCTTGAAAACTATATCAAAGAAAGTTCAGTTCGATTTTCATGGTTACACTTTTCAACTGGATGAAGATGGACTCTAAGTCTAGTTGAATTTTGAAGCAGGCATAAGATTTTCCTGATCTCTACAAGTGGATCCTCTGAATCCCTAGTTTCCTTCCTCTGAATTCCTTAAGTTTTAGATTAATATTTCACCATTATTTCTCAAATAACAATCGATTTAGATTTCTAGTTTAATTCTAGTTCTGCTTACTTTCAGATTACGTACAGGTTTCAGTCCCTGTGGATTCGACCTCGGTTTCATCGAGTTTATTACTACATCACAACCTTATACTTGGGGAGTGAACACTTTCCTTGTATATGATTCAAGGTAAGAGTTTGTTAACCCAAAATCAAAATAGGTTCTTATGTAGGACCTTACCCTTTGTGTAGGGCTTAAATCATAGGTTCTTGTGTAGGACATTAACTCTAGTGTGGAGTCTAAATTTTTCAGGTTCTTGTGTAGGACCTTGGCTCTTGTGTAGGGCCTAAATCCTTAGATTCTTATGTAAGACCTTGGCTCGAGAGTAGAGCCTAAATCTCAAGATTCTTATATAGGACCGTGACTCTTGTGTAAGGCCTAAATGATCAGGTTTTTGTGTAGGACCTTGACTCTTGCATAGAGCCTAAAACCCTGAGCTATTGTGTAGGACTTTGGCTCTTGTGTAGAGCTCAAATTTTAGAGTCCTTGTATAGGGCTGTAAAGGTTTGAGGTGAACTGATTTAAAACCTCTAATAGTGAAATCTGATACACTCATGGGTTGAGTGCATCCGGAAGTGAAGTAGGCGAGTAGTCGAACCACTATATATGATTGTGTTTGGGATTGTCATTTGCATATTGGCTTAATTATACTTGTGAGTTTGAATGTTTAAATTATGTATGCATAATTAAATGAATGTCTAGTGTTGATAGGTAGCACATACATATACATTATCTTGATATAGAGTAGTTTCTTATTTGCAAATCTATTAGGGCCTGTTTGGCCAGCTGCATTAGGAAGGATTACATGAGATGGAATTACAATGTAGGTAATAAATATGGATGTCAGGGATTGTCGGTGGATTAAAGAGTAACACACCAATTTTGTTTCCTTGTTTGGGATGTATGGTTCTACACCCTGATCCAAAATATTACATAGACACGTTTGGATGTTACAGAGAAGTTTTGGAAGCAGATTGCATGGAGTGCCGCACACCACCGGTGTGTTTACATCACCAACTTCCATGTGCCCCACCATGATATAAGTGTTATATCTACACCGTTCATTTATTTGGCGAGATCAATTTAGGTCATGAGAACAAAAAATGAGGTAAATCCAAAGCTCAAGTGGACCACACCACAAAGAGCAATGGGAACAATGTTTCCTACCGTTGAAACCGTAATAGGGCCCACCATGATGTTTATTTGTCATCCAACTTGTCCATGAGGTCATGTGGATCTGGATGACTGGAAAAAAAAAAAAAACAAATATCAGATTGATCCAAACCTTCTATGGGACTTAAGACATTTTCAATGGTAAACGTCCAATCCCCACTGCCTTTTGTGGTGTGATCCACTTGAACATCATATTTATCTCTTTTTTGAGTCCATGTGTTAAAATGATCTTGTAAAATGGATAGATGTATGGATATAACACATTCATTATGGTGTAACACCAACCAATACATCATCAAAATTTTCAAAATGTATAACCGTCATGGGATGGGATGTGCTGTGGATGTTGCAACTCATAGATGGATGTGCTAAATTCATCTTAAATCATCAACGTGAGGGCACAGTTTCCAAAGCTTCAATTGGTCATTGATTGACTATCTTAACTAAACACAATTGTAGGATTAGAATGTGAAATTAGAAAGTTTATCCCATCTAATCCGTCCTAATGCAAGTGGCCAAACAAGCCCTTATAATTTATGTGATTGGACCTTCCATTGGCTTGAAATCCTGAGTTAAATTATATTGCTTAGCTTAATTGGAAATTAGTTTAAATTAGTCAATCCGAATTTAAATAGACATAAATTTTAAATAGGTCATAATCACCCCCCCCCCCCCCCCTCGGACATAGCCTTTATTTGTTAACTCTGCCAAACTTCTGTAAGTACAGCTGTGGTAATCCCATTACGTCACAAATATAATTTTGAATAACCCATTGTTTAATGTTCTATCTATCTACTCAAAATCGTGAAAAACAAAAAACTTACAGGACTGCTCATGTCCCTCTTATAGATGGAAATAGGTACTTCCTCCACTGGATTTGTGTATGCCTCCTCCAGTACAACCGTTTATATAGCACCTGTATCACAGACATTTGGATTGGTGTTTTAGAACACCGACTCAAGAGGGAATGAGTAATTAACTTACTGTTACCATTCCTCCAAATTTCTTAAAATATCAATACAATCAAGCACGAGTAATGAGAGCAATATAACAAACAATTTTTTTTTATCTAGTTAATTAAATGCATGTATGTCATGATATGCAAATACATGTCTGGGGAATAAAATAAGTATTGTTTGGATAGTACTTTGATCTTTAACAGTTAATTAGGCATCTGATAACACACATGCAATGAAACAAGGGTCGTTCGAACAGTACAATGGTCTTTAATAGTCAATCAGGCACATGATAACACACATACAAATAAAGGAGGCTCGTTCGAACGGTGCACTAATCTTTAACAGTCAATCAGATACCCGATAACGCTCATATATCATGCATGCATACTTTAGCTAATTTTTTATTAATCCAAATTCAAACAGCATATTAGGGGTACTAGAGTAGCACAATTCTCAAGAGTCAAGTAAGCAGGATTATGTGCCTCGTCGCCAATGTCTCCTAATCCGAATCAAGATTTGTCACCCGTTATTAATCGTAAATCGACCATTTTAAAGGTATGACATGATGCCCAATAGTATGTAAATCAGCAAGGTAAGGGTCGTTACCTAAGATCAACTTGATAAATGGTAAGCTGACACCTCCATTAATGCTCACTGATCACTACAAAGATCTCGTCACTCAGCATAAGCCAACAACTTGAATATAGTCTCCCATACCACCATGCTCGGTCGATGAGTCTTTATATGTAGGATTATGTTTCACATTAATAATTATAAGTGACGACTACAAACCAATTAAAATTGTGATACACTAAATCCAATGATGTGTGTAACAACAATCAAACCATCCTAACAAATAAATGATCAACCCTAAGTGAGACTTATTCAGTGGACTTGACCGTATTCTGTCTTGGTCGATCGAACAAGTCTATGAGACCAACCCAAAGGTAAGCAGTCCACCGGCCAAACATTTCTCAAAGCTTAATGCAAATCCTTCTAACAATAAGTTATCAAGTAATAGTTGAAAACACATGTTATCATAATATAACATTATAGTAATAGAATTGAGGTCTAAATACAAGCATTTGATCAACAACTTAATTAGGTCTAGATAATTTCTACCCACTAAATAACATAGTTGAATTATAACATTATGGTTTCCACTCAATTTAGGTAATACATCAAGCATGTGATCAACGTGGTAGCATTCAACTTAAAGATCATGATAGTTAAGGAAATCTACCAATTAGTAACAGAAATTTTCAACATAACTTCAATAATCACTAACTATAGCTATCAAAGATTGACAGATGGTAATTCAGAAAAAATAACCTTCACGTTAGATTTTGGATTCTTCTAGTTTAGGTACCTTTAGAATCAAGAATTTGGGAATACCCTAATTTTTCTATTTTCAATTCAAACAACAACAAATGAGTATAAGGAAATTTATAATCTATCTTCGATTTATAATATTAGAAGTAGATTACCTTCAACTAGGCTTGAATGGCTAGAATTTGAGGATTAGACAGCTCCAAGTGTAGAAATTCAGCAACTCACCACACCTACTAGCACAAAATTCCCAATTCAAGCAGTCTCTCTTTCAATCCACTGTCACCAATACTCTCTAGTATGTAATTAATTAGCAAAATTTGTATAGGGAGATGGGATGGATATAAAAGAGTATTTATAGTCATTTCTAGGGAAAGGTTGTCCTAGAAATGAGACTAATGGCTTGCTAATACAAAAGGTGGTTGATCTTAAATTTTGGGACACATTTTGTAGTGACCTGAATGATCCTAGCCATGAAATAACTACTTCAGATGTTGATCTACGCAAGGTGATATTCAATTCATATTTTGGTTGTATTGATTGACGAATACGGCTAAATAATTGATTCAACGGTGATCGATCATCACTCGGGGTCACAGTTATAAGATTATTCGTAGAATGTTGGTTAAGGTTGGTGTCCGCTATTTAACCGCGATCCAACGATGCGCAGTATTCAACATTGAATAATGCCAAAATAGCATAACTAACTTCCTCTTTTGAAAAAATAAAAATAAAAAATTTAGAAAGTTTCTATTTTCAGCCAAGGCTCTTCACATAATTTCATGTGCCACTTCAACTCCTAATTGAGTTATTCATTCGGGACACTAAGACAAATGTTTTTCTATAGATTTGTAGTTGACAGTCCACTAACGAGCAGTCTAAAGTTTATTTGATAAATCCGGCTATTTCTAGGGTGATTTGATAAGTGAGGTTGCTTGTGTATGATGTGTAGTGTCATGATGATTTACGTTTCTGGTTTGGTAATTACAAGATGGAAGTGGTCATTTAGCTATATTTATCCTCAACCATTAATTCTTAGGTTCTAAGGGTAATTTGGTCATTTCAGATTACGTGCATAGGATAGGCATGATTAGTTGTGTTGGTTTTAGATGCATCTTCATTAAGCTTTGATTATTTTGATTAATATACGGGGTATTACATTAATGCTCAGGCTTTTTGTGTATTCAATGTATACCATCCATTTCCCAAACCACTAATCCGATCATTCTCATAATAATTTGATAAGGAGGGACAACATAAGGTGGACACACACATGATTAACAGGCCACATCAATACCTTGAACTTTCTAGTTTATTCGATGTGTATCATCCATTTCGCAAACCAATAATTGGATGGTCAGGAACAGTCAAAGTTATTTTAGAGGGATGGATTATCAAAGGTGGGACCTATGGATGATCCAATTTAATGCTTAAACCTCTCTATTATACTGACCATCTATTTCCCAAATAACCAATCCGATGGTTAGGACCATTCAATCAATGCAATTTGAGAGGGATGGCCGTCGTAGTTGGGCACCTCATGATGGACTGTTCATATCAAAGCTTAGACCTTTTCTATCTTTCCAAACAAAGTGATTTTAGAGGGCTTGGCACTCGGGGGTGGGACGCACATGACGTAGAGTCTATATTAACGATCAGACGTTTTTAGTGTAATCGATATGGATCGTCCATCTCTATATCAATTAATCATATGACTGACCCCACATGACAACGATCCATATCAATGATCATACATCTTCTAATATAATCAATCTAGATCATCTATTTCTGTAGTCATTGATCAGATGGTTAGGATAATCTGATTTTAAGTGATTTGAGAAGAATTAACCATCTAGGATTGCCCAATCGATGAATGGTCCATATCAATGATCAAACTACATCAAGAATGGCACTTGACGTTACAGTAGTTTGATTCAAGTGATTTGACAATATGTATCATCCATTTCTTTAGACATCAATTCGATAGTTAGGATAAAACTGTTTTGAAGGATGAAACATGAAAGATGGGACATCCTCAATGGTTGTCAATGATTGGACATTTTTAGTATAATCGCAATGGCTTATCCATTTCTGTAGTGATTGATCAGACTTTTTACATCCATTTTCTAGATTCATAGCAGGTCCTGTGAAGCCATTTTGATGCGTGGGATACTTGCAAGGGGTTGTCCATTGTTTTCTATGGTGTGGCCCACTTGACGATTGGATTGCCCTCAGCTTTGGGGCATCCTATCATCATGATGGGGTTCATTTGATGTTCATGTTGGATGGCAAAACCACAACCAGGTGGGCCCTAAAGCACCTAACAAGGAAAGTTGAAACAGAGGAGAACTTTTTTTAGTGATAGACTGATGGCGAATGTACAAATACTAGTTCATAATAATAATAGTACGCGTAAGAAGCTGGCACTTTCTCTAGAAATTTTCAAATAATGAAATATGGCATGGGTGCCCATTTCAGGCGGTTCCACAAGGGTATAGGTGCAGCACCCATCAGCGGTTATGGCTTTGGAGTACACTAAACCCAACTCAAATCCGGCCCATTGCCACCCCTACATTCATTAAGATTAGCTACATAGCAAACCAGACCCAGCTCCCTAGATAAGCATCAATGTCCAGGCCCAGCTAGCTGACTGTCATGCCAGGCCCTTAAACGTCCAAAAATAATCACCAAAGCATCAATGCCCAGGCCCCGCGAGGTGACTGTCATGTCCAGCCATTCAACGTTCCAAACACCTGCTAAAATCAAATTATAAAAATCGTTGCTGCACCATTAACATCAAACAGTAATCACAAGTGCTTCCGTCAACAACAGACAAAACAACAGCCAAAACAGCAATCTTAAAACTCAAATAAGCTCCCTATTAAATTAAGGGGGCGTTTGGATAGTAAGTTGCTTAAGACAAGTTACTTATGCCACAGGTAGCTTATCTTAATTTCTACTTATTAAGAAGACAAGTATGTTTGGTAAAAAAACATACTTATCAGCTTCTCCTCTCTTTCATCTCTCTTGATGCATCTCTTCAGCGAACTTATGAAAAGTAGAAAAGCTTTTTTAAAAAAATTTAACTGAAGTGATTTAGGTACTTTTTCAAGTAAAAAAACTACGTATAACTAATCATAAACCAAACTTGTCTGAAATAAGTTACTTATCTACTGCTGCAAGTAGAAAAAGTAACTTATTTGGTGGGTATCCAAACGGGCCCTAAAGGTGTTGTATGATTTTCTTTTCCCTTTTTCATTTTTTTCTTTCCTTTCCTTTTCTCAGATGGAATGCCGAGCTTGCAAGCCCCAGAAATCAAGAAGTCTCTAGAAGGCGATACATGGTAATCTCCTGTTGCTTGAAATAGCGCCGGTCCTCTTCATCCACAAGAACAAGATTCAAATAGTATTTCACGCTAAACTTGTTATTAATGTTGCGATATGTCGGTGTCAGTTCATATGGGCTCAAAAACAGTCGGATTGGGATTGATTCACCTGCAAAAACACCCACACGCAGAATGTCAGCAGTCATTAATACAGGCATTGGAAGCTGCAGAACACAGAGCCATGGATTCCAAGCTTAAATTCACATCCTTATTGAATTACACATTAATTGAGAAATGAATATGGCCGCTATTGTGGGTAGATTGGAATTTCCGCCTGCTACCTAAACAAGACCATGAAAATGGAATCCAACTTTGCATGGTGTCATTGGGAAATAAAATTCCAATGCTAAACCATGGAATCCTCCAATCCAAACATGCCCTAATGTTTTCACTGGCAGTGACAGGGGCTATTGATTTTACTACATTTAGGATTTCAAAATACTTTCTGATCAATGGAAAAATGGTAATTTTAATAATAATCAAGTGATCATGTAGTCTCATGTAGTCTCAAAGGACATTCATTCAGCATATTGGTTAGGTCTGAGGCACTAGCTAGAGAAATTGAACAAAATCATTGACCTGCTAAAGAAAGAGAAATGTGATGGTTATTCCTGAAAATAGGGTCAGGACCCACATAACAATGTGGCATTTCTCCAAGATCCAGTTTGTTCATCAGGAGGGCCCAACTGTATGTACGTGGCCCAGACAACCAGGCAAGTCCTTTCATCAGGTTGTCCAAGTGTATGGAAGGGACAGTTAAGAAATAGCTTTCATTTCACATACATGTGTGGCCCACTTAAAGAACAGATTGGCCTGACTTTTCATGCCACAGCATATGGTGCCCCACCAGATGAAAGGCTTGGATCTCAGAGAAGCATGCCACATTGTCACGTTTGGGGAAAGGATTAATAAGTAGGAAAAGTTGTCTGACAACAAAAGAAATAATGCAATCCCACCAGCTGCATGGAACTCAGAGGTGTGGTCTAATTGACTACTCTTCAGGCACATAAAAGGCATCCTCATGCTGTTTTAAGATGGCCCAAGCACATGAAATCTAAGATTAGTTTATGAACCTCTACCTTCATGGTAATCTCATCCACAGCTTGAACACCTAAAAATTTGATTCGACTCGGTGTTCAGCTGGGTCGAGTTGACACAAAGACTCAACCTGACTCCACTCGATATTTGATAATTAGAAATTTAAAATGTTCGGGTTCAGGATAGATATTTAACATACCTATTGTAGAGGTCCAGGGTATGATTCCCTCCCTCCCCATTTACATGTTATTGATGTTCACACTATAGCTCACCGAGTGACTCAGTTCGAGTCACGGTGAGTTGTGTCAAGTTGACTCAACAAGTCCTTCCTGAGTCACCATCAGACCTAGGAGCAAGTTTCCCATGGACTCAGCTTGATATCTCGCAGATTCAAGTTTACCTGTCCAAGTTTCAAGTCGACCCCGCGAGTTTAAGAACAATGATTTTGATCAAACGCAGATTGCATACTGACGCTGCCCATTGCGGCTCGCCATTGGACAGTGCTCTGTGGGAGCCACCATGATGTATGTGTTTTATCCACACAGTCCATCCATTTTGCCAACTCATTTTAGAACATGAGCCTAAAAGTGAGCCAAATCCAAATATCAAGTGGACCACACCACAGGAAGCAGTGGTGATTGAATGCCCACCATTAAAAACTTCTTGGGGGCTACAAAGGTTTTAGATCAAGTTGATATTTGTATTTTCCCTTCATCTAGGTATGTGTAACCTAATCAATAGGTTGGATGGCAAATAAATATTACAGTGGGCCCTAGGAAGTTTCTAATGGTGGGTGTGCAATCACCACTATTTTCCTATGATAAAGTCCACCTGAGATTTGTATCCGCCTCATTTTTGGGCTCATGGCCTAAAACGAGCTGCCGAAATGGTTGGAGAGCATGGTATAAAACACATACATGATTAGCAAGCCCACATAACATTGACCAGTAGCAATGTTGCTAATGGCAATACAATCCGCGTCTCATCTCGTCAAGGATAGCCATTGTTCTGAGTATCGGCGATATTATCGATAATATCGCCAATATTATTGGTAACGCCATGGCGATAGTGATAACACTTGCAGCATCAGAAATTCCAGTTATCTACAATATATCACCAATATATCACTAAGTATTGCCAATGTATCGATATCACCAATGCATCGCAAATGTTTTTTACAATGTAAATTCCAAGTGTTGTTTGAATCACCAATGTATCTGTAATATTTCAATAGTATCGCCAATGTATCAATATCGCCAAAAAACTGTTTATTAAAATCAATTTCCATTTCAAAACATTCTTATTAGTGCATGGTTGTACGTGTGTATATGTATGCATGAATGGATGGATGGATGTATCTATGTACATATGGAGGGATGGATGGATGCATGGTTGGATGGTTGGTTGGGTGGGTGGATGGATAGATCTATATGTGTATGAATGCATGGATGGATGGATGGATCATGCGTGTGTGTGTGTGTGTGTATGTATGTATGTATGCATGCAAGGATGGTTGGATGGTTAGATGGGTGGATGGATCATGCATGTATGTTTGTATGTATATGGTGCATGCATGGATGGATGTATGGATCCACCAATTCCCCCATGTTTCCCCAATGTTTCCTTGTGTCAACAACATATGCTTTTCAGTCCATTCCTAAATATGCAAATATGCATCTTTTTTGTTGTTATTTTATTCTTAAATATGCAAATATGTGTGTTTTAGCATCTCTTGAAGTATCATTAAAAAATTCCACCATTTTCCCCATGTTTGCCCAATGTTTCCCTAAGTCAATGTTACATGCTTTTAGGCTCCCATTAAAGGGAAACTTATTATGCATGCATCTTTTTTGCAATTTGATTCCTAAATATGCAAATATGTGTATTTTAGCATCTCCTAAAGTTTCATTGAGAAATTCTACCATTTTCCACATGTTTCCCTCAATCACGATAGATTTCGGGGTATTGGCGATATCGATACATGTTTCCGTATCCCCAGCTAGCAATACATATAACGATATTGATACTACGAACAATGAGGATAACAACTTTTTCTATTGTCAATGGCAAAAGGTCTGGATGAGGAAGTGAAGATGGTTGTTGACTTGCTTGGTGGAGACAAATCCCCTGGCCCCGACGGTTTCCCAATCGTATTCTTCCAAAAATTTTGGGAAGTTGTCCACCAGGATGTCATGGATTTTATCCATGATTTTCACAAAAGGGGAAGACTTTCAAAAGGTCTTGGTGCTTCCTTTATTGCTCTCATCTCCAAAGTCGCGGGAGCAAATGCATTTTCCGATTTCAGACCAATCAGCTCGATAGGGGGCCCGTACAAAATCTTAGCCAAAGTTCTAACCTCTAGATTAAGGAAAGTCATGGGGAAGATCATCTCAACCAATCAAAGTGCATTCATACAGGGTAGATAGATTGTAGATTGCACGCTCATAGCAAACGAATGTCTCCACTCGAGTCACAGATCTAGATCGAAAAGCATCTTTTGCAAGTTGGACATAAAAAAAGCCTATGATCACGTCGATTGGGATTGTCTCCAATATATGTTAATTCGTATGGGTTTCAGCGCTAGGTGGAGAGGATGGATAGGAGAATGCATTGGCTCGGCTCATTTCTCAATCCTTCTCAACGGATCCCCCAAAGGTTTCTTTAAGTGTTCGAGAGGGCTACGCCAAAGTGATCCTTTATCTCCATTCCTTTTCTTATTGTGGGGGAGGCCCTATCTAGAATGTTACACAAAGGCCAAGAAGAGGGTATTCCACAGGGTATATATATGCCAGGTATGCCTAACCCAATCTCTCACATTCAGTTTGCTGACGACACCTTGATTTTTTTCTGAAGTGTCCTCGGATATGATCGATAATCTGCGCACAGCGATACGATGCTTTGAGGCTATGACTGGACTGAGGGTTAACTTGGCAAAATCTAAGATATACGAGATCAACTTGGAAGAAGAAGAGCTACCAAGCTACACAGCGCTATTTGGTGGCTCCTCGGCTTCCTTCCCTACCACCTTTGTAGGGCTTCCTCTTTCTTTAGGCCTGCCCCCAAAACATCTTTGGAACAAGATTGCTAACATATTTGAGAAATATCTCGCCAGGTGGAAATGTCGCTACCTCTCTTTGGAAGGCCGTCTAACTCTCATAAAGGCAGCTCTTTCCAACCTCCCACTATACTTATGTCTTTGGGTGGGTGACGAGCCGTTGAAAAGACGTTTTCTGAAGATCTTCCTTCTTGCTCCAAACAAAGCAATTTTCATTGTTGATTGCTTCTCTGTTGCTGCTGGTAAGATTGTGTGGAATGAAAAGTGCAGAAGAAACCTCCATGATTGGGAGATCAGTGAATATGTGGACCTGATCAGCTACATCAACAAAACAATGCCCAATCAGTCTTCCACCGATAGTCTTATCTGGACTCTGGATAAATCGAGTAAATTCACTGTTAGTTCACTCTATTCCCAGCTCCATCCTAAATCTGCTACTATCGGCATTGCCTCTCCCTTCATTTGGAAGTATTCGGCTCCCCCAAAATACATTTGTTTCGGCTCGTTGGTTGGCAAGAAGAGAATCATCACGGTGGACAATCTCAGAAAGAGGGGGATGCAGATTGTCAACATTTGCTTATGCTACATGAAGGATGAAGAATCGGTGGATCATTTGCTCATCCGCTGCCCATTTATTGTGAAAATCTGGTCTGATTTTTGCAAGTGTTTCAAAATCAGTTGGTGCGCAGCTGGTTTGGTAGATAATCTTCTGTCAGCCTGGCAAGGGATCAGGGTAGGGAAAAAAAGAACATGTCTATAGAGAATGGCTATTCTAGCTATCTGGTGGTCTGTTTGGGAAGAAAGAAACGGTAGATGTTGTAACAACATGTCCAACTCCGCGGAATTGTTTCTTCCAGGGCCAAGGGTCTTCTTATTGAATGGGCTATTATTGTAACTTTTTGGAAGGACTTTGACCTTCGCTTTTTAGGTGTTTAACTGAGTCTACTCCCTTAGCAGATTCTCCTCTTTTTTCTCTGTATTTTCCTTTCTTTCTTTTTTAATACAACTATCGTTACTTCTAAAAAAAAAAAGGTCCAGATGATTTTAGTCTACGATAGGCTATTCCAGTTTTCATCGAAACAATTTAATTTATCAGGGCAAAAAAAAAAAAGAAGGAGAAGAAGAAGAAGAAGAAGAAGGAAAAGGAAAATGCCATTATCCAGTGTTTGAATGGAATATGAAGCAATGGCATCTAAGGAAATAACCCATTTAGTTTGGACTAAAAGAATCCTAAGTCACCCCGATCTTCCTTTGAGAAAGCTTTGTGATACTCAATGCCCCAATCAAATCAATGCAGATCCAATGCATTATGTAAGATAGAAGCATCCCAACAGTTAGCTTCTATCTAGTAAAAGGGAAAATGATGAGGATATGAAAAGTATGTCATCAATGTACGGAAAGATTGGGAAAAGCTATAGGTGTGAGCCAAACTGGGCAACAATTGATGTTCAGACTAGTTGGAGGGGAGTGCTGAGAAATGTCTCCAAGAGCATGTTTGGATACGTGGAATCCAAGTTAAAAGGAAGGAAATAACAATAGTAATCCAATGATGATTTCAATGAACTATTGAAACATGGATTCCAATTTTGAATTCTTGTTTAGGTAGCAGGTGGAAATCTATTCCTCTCACAATACTCACCTAGTTTCTTGTGCCAAGAATCAAAATTATGGAAAAGTGTAACGATTGCTTGGTGGAATCCACCCTTTTTTTGCTATCGAAACAACACAAATCGTCACATCAAAGGAAAACCTTATTCCTTTTTCCACTGTTTGGCATGGAATCCATGGTTTGAGGAATTGTTTAAAAAACTATATACATTTGATGAAAAAACATATGCTTGCAGCAACTAGGTAATTGTTTAAAAAACTATGTATACTCCATGAATAAACATATGCTTGCAGTAAAATTCAACTAATGTGATGCAATACTCTACTAAATATGCGCAAAAAATGCTAATATCTTTAGATCCAAGTAAAATGTTCTCCCATTTGAAGCAGCAAAACTAGGTCTGCAAAGTGCATTCACTTAAAAGGTGATTCAACTAAAAATACAACTGAATCAAGTCGACTCAGCTGAGTTTCAAGCAACTAAATGAGTTTTAGAACTACGCTCTAAATAGAAGCATGTATAGATATTTGAAAAGGTGCTGGATATACCTCTGACGGGAGCACCATCCATTAACTCAAACTTTGCAAGGGTCTCCGTCTCAACGTATGTGTTAGGCCCCGATCCTGTCGATTCCCGACGTCTAATCTCAAGCTCCATATGTTTTATCTTGATTCTTACCAGGAGAAAATATATTTTGCCAATGATAACATCCTTCAGGTGATATCTGGAAATGGGAAACTCCAATTATCATAGAGAATTCTTCATTTGAAACTTTAGTTGCAGTGCTTAGGTGATATCCTGCACAACATATTCTAGGACATCAAAACTTACTTGCTTTTATTGTACTCAAACTCAATGTGCAGGCAATCTTCAATTCCAACTTCCATCTGCACAAGAAGGTATCGGAATCATGGTAGTCAAATGAAAATCTTAAGATGCAAATGATCTTGCATGGTCACAGCTACTACATCAGATATGGAAAACTCAGTCTACATCTTTATCTATATCTACTCCAAAAAAGAAACTAGTAATGAGTGCTTCACTCTGTTCTGGAAGAAGTTGCATCTATTACTCGCTTGTAGATAGGGGTGCAAAACGGGCAGGTTGGGTCATCTAGGCCCAACCCAAACTCAAGAGTTGGCCCAAGGCTCAACCAATCCGATGTATTGAATACTCAACCCTCTCTAAATTTGGGTTGGGTCAGGTAAGATTGGGGTGGGTTGGGTAAACACCTGAACCTAGTACACTAATATATAAAATGAAACATCTAACCATAAACAAACAAAATTAATGAAATGGACGACAGATATCAGAAATACAACATGGTGGGCCCCATAGAGTCGTGTGGACTGTAAAGCAGGTCGTAGACAATTCTGGCCTTTCTAATGACTCGTGAGTTGTGACTAATGAATATTCAATGAAAAGCCCCTACAGTGAGTGGGTGGTACACGTGCGTGAGATCTCGATTGACAGTACATGCATCAAAGACCCGTGCCATTCATCAAGTAGTTTGCAACGTTAATATGCAATGGACAAAATATAGTGGTGGTCTGATAATCATGCAGATCAAACTTGCATGAGCCCTATGCCCAAACCTAGGTGGGGTTAAAGGTGAGTTTGGGGATTTTCAAACCAACCTCAACGCAACACAACGCAAAGTTCGGGTTGGGAAAATCGGGTTTGGGTTGACCAAACCTGATTTGCACCCCTACTTATAGGGGTACAAATATTGACATTTATTGGGATTGGTGACCTAAATTGTCTTCCAGATAGAGATTAATACCACAGAAAGACATGACTACATGATAAAAAAAGAAAAGAAGGCCTATGCAAACCATAACAAGAATAGCCCATTATCCTTGCAAAATTTCGATCTGCTGCAGCTGTAAATGCTACAACATAAAAGCAAACCTTGCAAGAAAATCTTACTAACCTTAATGCTGTTGTTGATTGACGGAAGTGGTGTATAGTTGCGAACCTGATGAAAATTAAAATAAAAGAATGTTGTCAATACAATACAGGGGGAAAAAAATGCTTTGAAAAATTTGAGATGTATCTTGCAGGCCATTGTTATTATTTACTAATTGATATCATTAATATACACCATCATCATCATCTAACCCTTGTCCCAACTAATTGGGTCGGCTACACGAATCCGGTTCTACCATTCCACTCTATCAAGGACCATATCCTCAGTTAAACCATAGGTCATCAAGTCTTTTCTTAACACCTCCATCCACATCCTTTCGAGCCCAATCTAAATCTACTTTCCCTCATCGCAACTATAGGTGCTACTCTCTCTCTCTCTCTGATAGAGTGAAATGGACAAGATACATGTAGCCAACCCCAGTTAGTTGGGATAAGGGTAAGATGAAGATGATGATCCCTCTTCTTAACTTGTATGTAATAGAGATGAATATTCTGTATATCTGAAACACTTGCTGGAAGTCCCATTTTGAAAACAAGTGGATGAGTTGGCAATTTTTTTGGCATCCACTTCATGCTTCTTAAAGCAAGATTCCACACAAACAAAGCAAAAAAGAGATTACCAAGAAATCCTGATACTCCACAATGTTGCTGACATAGTTACGACTGATCGTCACTTTTAGAATATACCTGGAAGTCCAACAAACATTTAACCAAGTTGTTACTAGTCCTTGTAAACCTGTATGTACAAGTAAACATGGATAGAATGGAGGGAAAAAAAAAAAAAGGAAAAGAAGAAGTATGTAAACACCAAAGGACAACTTCTCGCATGGATTCACCTCTTTGCTACTTCAGTTCTCTCTAAAATATGTACTTTGGGTGTCAAAGATCATGCATATCAAGGGACTCAACTTCTGGTATAGATTAATCACTCTCCTATTTCTGTTTTCTCTAAGAGATGTCCTTGGTGCATTTCAAATATTGCATAATCTCTAACTTCCAACTGCAGAGATGATCAAGGTGTTCCGTAATGGTATCGGTAGGCATAATGGTGCCCACCGTTACCAATACGGATACGCCCCGTATCGACCGATACGGGGCGTGTAACGGTGCAATTTTTTATTTTTTATTTTTGGTAAAAAAAAATTATGGAAAAATATCCATTAAATCCAGAATATTCAAAATATTCAAAATATGCATTCATTTATAAGTTGGAACATGTTTATGGTGGTGTAACGGTCCACTCTTTGGTGAGAATGCTATATCGGGTTGTTTGATGGATTTATGAACCTGACAACCTGAAATTAATTGCAAACCTTTTATATTTAGTTTTCTAACTATATAATATCTATATAAATTTACTATAATGAATGTAATACCAAAACATCTTATATTTTCAAGTTTTCCTTTTATCTTTAGTGTTAGTGCATTGCATACTTCGTGACTCACATGCATTTTATTTGAATATATAGAATTTAGGGACTTTTGTATCCTATTTTGTAATTCATATACCTAACAATTTGATATCATTTTCCCCCATAAATCTTTTTAAAAAATTAAAATTAAATTGAGGTAAATATTGTTGTCGATTCAGGGCTAGTTTGGGGACCATTTGATGCCCCAAACTAGCCTCAAATTAATGTAATCTATTAACACTTATCCCACTAATGGATTGGTGGACATTTATTGGACATTGAAAAATGAAAAATATCAAATGGTCCTATTTCAAAAAACAAGTGTATGCAAACTAATGATGAAAATTGTAGGAGTTATTTAATTTTGGGTTTGTGACTTAGCAACAATGGTCCCAAAATTCAATTGGTTAATTTTGAGTTAATATATATGTCATGTATAAATTTTTAGGGCCATGTACTGGGATCCACTCGATTATGTCTTATATATCCATGTCATCCATCCGTTTTGGCAACTCATTTAAGGGCATTGGAAAAAAATAAGGTAAATCCATATCTTAGGTGGATCACTAGTGGGCCCAGGTGGGCCACCTCAATGTATTTGTACATCAATGTCATCAATCTGTTTTGCTAACTCATTTTAAGGCATGGTCCAAAAATTCAGGTAGATCTAAATCTTCGATGGACCACTAGTAAGTATCCCTTTAAAAGTGGGGCCCAGCTCAATGCATTTGTTGTATATCCATGTGGTCCATCCTTTTTGCCAACTTATTTTAGGGCATGGTCCAAAAAATGAGGCTGATAGGTGAACCACAAAATAAGGATTTAATTCCCACCATAAAAAATTTCTTAAGACTTTTTTTTTTTTTTTTTTTTTTTTGTATCAAGCTACTATTTGTGTTCTCCCTTCATAAAGGTCAAAGTCTATGTAACCTTATCAATAGGCTCGATAGAAAATAAACATTATCACGGACGACATGGATATACTACACATAAATAAAGGTGGGGCCCACATAACAAAAAAGTGCAAGTGCACTATGCAGCGTGCACCATGGAACATTTTAAAAAATAAATTTGAAATATGTGGCTGTGAAACAGCCACGCAGTCCATTCCTTTTTCCAGGACCGAAATGAAAAGAAAAGAGAGAGGGAAACCGAAAAGAAAAGAGGGAAAGAAGAGGGATAGAGAGAGAGAGAGAGAGAGAGAGAGAGAGAGAGAGAGAGAGAAGAAGAAGAAGAAGAAGAAGAAGAAAGAAAGAAAGAAAAAAGTCTGTTTTTTTATTCTTTTTCTTTTTTTTTTCCTATTTTCTTTAGGCCTGTAATAGCTGTTACAGCCCCGTAATGGCCGTTACGGGCACAAAAAAGAGGGGGTGGCCGTTACAACCCCATAATGCGTAACGGTCACGGCCGTTACCGTTACGTATCGGCCGTTAGGGCTGATACGTAACCGTTTTCAAATACCTTGGAGATGATCGATAAGCTAACATGACCATGGATCTAGCATTTCATTTCACCCTAATTGACGTCTATCACTAATTGAAAGATGTCTCAGGTAATTCAGATTACGTGTAGTATCTTGTGCAGGAATGCCCAAGAGTCAGTTGATCATCTCTTTATCCATGGCTCGAGAGACTTAGATTTGACTGATTTTTTTCCTCATACACCTCAGGGTTTTGTGGTCATTCAACAGCTCCATAGGCAATGTGTTTTGGACTGGCATTGTGACCTGTTCAAGGCTGATAAGCTTCAGCGGAATATGTTCTTTGAAGTTTTTGTGGGGGTTGTGGAAAGAGAGGAACAGAAGATTATTTGACAAAAAGTGTGCTCCAAGTGAATCTGTAAAAAGTGGATATTGCTTATCATAATTTCCTGGGCATTGTCAAGAAATGAATTCCGGCAGCTCCGTAGAGGATCTTTCTGGGGAGTGGGATGGGAATACTGGGGCTTTTTCTTAGCAATCTTTGGTATTAGGATTCCCCTGTTTTTCCTCTGTGTTTTGATGTCCTTTCACTTTTTATGTTGCTTGTTTGTTGTTTTGGCTTGCCAGCTGAGTGACGAGAGGGACATCCTATCTCATTTAGTCTTTCTTTTTTCCATTTCTTTGGTTTAAAAAAATCATAATCTTTCAAAAAGAGGTTCTGTGACTCAATTCTGTTGACCACCCAACCTGTTGATTGGCAAAGACGTGTACTTTTTGATGAATAGAATGAATACAGATAACAGCATTTACAAACCGCTCCTGCCATACCTAAGATTCTAGAATACCTAGGAGGAATCTAGAGATCTGGGAGACTGCATGATTACAAGAATACCACAACTGATAACCATAGTCATAAAAAAATAATAATAATAAATAAACCTTAGCCAAATGTAAATGCAGCCAGCTATAGATGCACGCGACATAGAAAATGGCAGGGGAAATTACATGTTTGTGAGTCTCAAGAAGGGGCGCCGGGATGGTGCAAAAGCTATAGCCCAGGGAAATGAAAATTACAATCTTTCAAAATATCTATCCAAACACGAAGCCCATTCCACTACATATAACTTTACCCTGCTACATATAACTAAAGCATATTTATACAGTTGGAATCCACGATCCGTCTAAGTTGAACCTGCAAAATGATTCCAATCGTGGTAGATTCTTCATCCCCAGGGATGTTTTGTCAGCATCCCAGACCATATCAGAGAACAAAAGAAACTCACATGAGCCAGAAAAGATTTCCAATGTCTCCAAAAAAAATAAATGTTACTTGTGTAATTTCATAAATTGATTTACTTTGAAGGCCTTAATAACCAACTAATAACCCACCTAAGCCTTACATTCACCCCATTGTATGACTCATATGGCATCTCCACGGTAGAAAATTCAAATGGGTACGTTTTCCTTTCATACATGTCACCAGGGACATCCAGTTCGCGCACTGCAAGTGAGAATAATAAAATTAGAGCCAACTTAAAATAATGACAAGAACCAAGTTTTCAAAATCATCAATATCTTATCACACTAGGAAAACATATGATATGGTAAGGAAATTATTATACTAAGCACAGAGTTTTAGCAGCAGCAGCAGCAGCAGCAGAAATCAGAGAAGCGGCGGCAGCATTAGTAGCAGCAGCAGCAGCAGCAGTGTCAGTAGCATTAGGAGCAGGAGCAGCAGCAGCAGGAGCAGTGGTGGTTGTGGTAGCTGTAGTAGTAGCAATAGCAGTAGTGGACATATTGTCATGGTGGTGGTGGTTAGTGAGGGGAGATGTAGTTCACCTTGGAGGCTGAAATTTTCCATCCTCCCACTTTCTGAAAAATACCGTACATGTGGCAGACGTGTACGATGATCCGAACCTCGCAAGGTAATCAAAATCCGTTATGTATTGGCCGTAACAGCCGATACGTAACGGTAACAGTATCAACCATTACGCGATACGGCCCTGAAATGGGGCAACTCTTTTTTGGGTTTGTAACAGCCGTTATGGGGCCGCAACGGCCGTTATGGTACCATAACAACTGTTACGGGTGATAACCCTAAAGAAAATGAGAAAAAATGAAAACATATATATATATATACTTTTTTTTCTTTTATTCTTCTTTTTAGGATGCGGCGCTGCTGCTGCGGCATACATAACGGTAACGTTATCAACCGTTACGCGATACGGACCCGATACGGGCCACCTCTATTTTTTGGGTTTGTAACAGCCGTTACAGGCCGTAACCCTAAAGAAAATGGGAAAAAATGAAAAATAATAATAATAATAACATATCATTTTTCTTCTTCTTCTTATTGGGTTGCGGCTCTGCTGCGGCTGCAACAGTTGTTGCTGCCCTTCTTCTTCTTCTTCTTCTTCTTCTTCTTCTTCTTCTCTCTCTCTCTCTCTCTCTCTCTCTCTCTCTCTCTCTCTCTCTCTCTCGATTCAGTCCCCTCTCTTCTTTCCCTCTTTTCTTTTCGTTTCCCTCTACTTTTCATTTTCTTGAAAAAACGAATGGACTGCATGGCTATGAAACAACCACGCACTTTTCTTTTTTATAGTCTGCAGTGCCGCAGCATAGTGCACACGCACTGTTTTGTTACGTGGGGCCCACCTTGATTTATGTGTAGTAAACCCATGCCGTCCATAATTTTTCAGGTTCATTTTAAGGCACGATCCTTGAAATGAAGGGATCCAAATCTCAATTGGACCACGCAGATGGGATTGAATGCCCACCGTTAAAATCTTCTTAGGGCCCACTATAATGTTTATTTTCCATTGAACATGTTGATGAAGGGAGAACACAAATAGCAGCTTGATCCCAAAATAAAATGTCTTAAGAAAGTTTTAATGGTGGGAATTAAATCTTATTTTGTGGTCCACCTAAGATTTGGATCAGCCTCATTTTTTGGAACATGCCCTGAAATAAGTTGGCAAAAAGGATGGACCACATGGATATACAACAAATGCATTGAGGTGGGCCCCACTTTTAAAGGCATGCTCGCTAGTGGTCCAATGAAGTTTTAGATCTACCTGAATTTTTGGACCATACCTTAAAATGAGTTGGCAAAACGGATTAACGGCATGGATATACAAATACATTGAGGTGACCCACCTGGCCCACTAGTGGTCCACTTGAGATCTGGATTCACCTCATTTTTTACCAATACCCTTAAATGAGTTGACAAAACCGATGGATGACATGTATATATAATACATAATCCAGTGGACCCCATATGCATGGCCCCAAAAATTTATACATGAGGTATATATCAACTCAAAATTAACCAATTAAATTTTGGGACCATTGTTGCTAAGTCGCAATCCCAAAATTATATTGTTTGAACAATTTCAATATTAGTTTGTAGACGCTTGTTTTTTAAAACAGGACCATTTGATATTTTTCATTTTTCACTGTCCAATAAATGTCCACCAATCCATTAGTGGGATAAGTGCCAATAGATTGCATTAATTTGAGGCTCGTTTAGGGCATCAAATGTTCCCCTAATCAGCCCTAAATTGACAACGCTATTTACCCCAATTTAATTTTAATTATTTTAAAGATATATGGTGGAAAATGATATCAAATTGTTGGGTATATGAATTACATAATAGGATACAAATGTCCCTAAACTCTATATATTGAAATAAAATGCATGTGAGTCACAAAGTATGCAATGCACTAGCACTAAAAATAAAAGGAAAACTTGAAAATATAAAATGTTTTAGTATTACATTCATTATAGTAAATTTATATAGATATTATATAGTTAGAAAACTAAATATAAAAGGTTCGCAGTTAATTCCAGGTTGTCAGGTTCATAAATCCATTAGACAACCCGATATAGCATTCTCACCAAAGAGTGGACCGTTACACCATCATAAACATGTTCTAAATTATAAATGAATGCATATTTGAAATATTTAGAATATTCCGGATTTAATGAATATTTTTCCATAATCTTTTTAGAAAAAAAAAATTGCACCGTTACACACCCCGTATCAGCCATTACAGCCCTGTATTGGCCGATACGAGGCGTATCCGTATCAGTAATGGTGGACACCGTTACGCCCACCGATATCGCAACGAAACACCTTGATTAGAAGTTAAGGTAAGAAAAATCAATTATGGAAAAAGATGGCATCTTATAATGTCTAAGGCTGTCAGTGGGTACCCAAATTAGTGAATGCTCGAAATACCAGATCTGAGTCAATCAGGTTTTGATTTAGATATTGGCCTAATTAATAGTCTGGTCGGGTTCAGGTCTGCAAAATCAAAGCCGTTTAGAAATCAGGTCTGCTACCTGAATATATGATTCTTTTAGCCTTACCTTTTGTTTAATAAGTAATTATTATTTAAAGCCATACAAAATGCATGTATCAAGTTTGGACCCAAATCCGAATCAGGACCTCCTCATCCCAAATGCTAACTTGTGCTCAAAATTAGACATGATTAGAACCTGATCTTGTACTTCGTATATGTATCTGCATCTCAATCTGATAAGACCCGAATTCAATTCCTTAGTCGGGTCCAGATATGGGTACATTAAGTGCCGACCCCAACCCTGACCCATTGACTGCCCTATCAATGCCGGTTTGAAAACATTGTAACCCTATACGAAAATCATGCAGTGAACACCAATTGCACCCCCAAAATAGATGATCCCAACAAAGAAAACACAGATTGTATGATTCTTTTAGTTTTACCCTTTATTTAATAAGTAATTATTATTTAAAGCCATACAAAATGCATGTATCAAGTTTGGACCCAAGTTTGGATCAGGACCTCCCCATCCCAAAACCTAACTTGTGCTCAAAATTAGACCTGATTAGATCCTGGACTAGTACCTTGTATATATATCTGCATCTCAATTTGACATACCCAAATCCAATTCCTTAGTCAGTCTAGATATGGGTACAAAAAGTACCCACCCCAAACCTGACCCATTGACTGCCTTGTCAATATGCCTGTTTGAAAACATTGGAACCCTATATGAACATCATGCAATGAACACCAAGTGCACACCAAAAATAGATGATCCCACCAAATAAAACACAAATTGTATGCCACAAATGGACTTTCATATACGACTTGCAATAAAAGAAGTGTAATTAAACCCTGAAGTGCGGGGTGGATTCAATTATAAGTAGTTTCCTTGATGGCAGGAGAGTGGAAGCATGCTTAAGTGTAAGAAATTAATGGGAAACCAATAAACTTGACGATAAAAACCATAGAAAAAAATAGAAAAAAAAAAAAAAAAAAAAAAAAAAGGAAAAGGAAATGTTTAAGTGTCGGATCACTACTTGAATTAACTATGATTCTTCTTTTGAGAGAGAACAAAAATTTATTAGAAAGCTCGTCGTGAGGGTAGAAAAGAATACAACTCAACAGTAACACCCCAGCCGGGAGGAACTAGATGTAGTCGAAACTACACCGACATAAGGAGCCCAACCCTTTACAAAGCCCACCCGTTACCGATACGGATACGCCCCGTACCGGCTGATACGGGGTGTGTAACGGTGCAATTTTTTTGTCAAAAAAATATGGAAAAATATCCATTAAATCCAAAATATTCTAAATATTCCAAATATGCATTCATTTATAATTTGGAATATGTTTATGGTGGTGTAACGGTCCACTCTTTGGTGAGAATGTTATATCAGGTTGTCTGATGGACTTATGAACCTGACAACCTGGAATAACTGTAAACCTTTTATATTTAGTTTTCTAACTATATAATATCTATATAAATTTACTATAATGAATGTAATATCAAAACATCTTATATTTTCAACTTTTCCTTCTTTTTTTTTTAGTGCTAGTGCATTGCATACTTCATGACTCACATACATTTCATTCCAATACATAGAGTTTACGGACTTTTGTATCCTATTATGTAATTCATATACCTAACAATTTGATATCATTTTCCTCCATAGATCTTTTTAAAAATTAAAATTAAATTGGGATAAATAGTGTTGTCAATTCGGGGCTGATTAGGGGACCATTTGATGCCCAAAACTAGCCTCAAATTAATGCAATCTAGTCTATTATATATACATGTCATCGTTTTGCCAACTCATTTAAGGGTATTGGAAAAAAAAAAAAAAAAAGGTAAATCCAGATCTCAGGTGGACCACTAGTGGGCCAGGTGGGCCACCTCGATGTATTTGTATATCCATGCCGTTAATCCGTTTTGCCAACTCATTTTAAGGCATGGTCTAAAAATTCAGGTAGATCTAAATCTTCGGTGGACCACTAGCGAGCATGCCTTTAAAAGTGGGGCCCACCTCAATGCATTTGTTGTATATCCATGTGGTCCATCCTTTTTGCCAACTTATTTCAGGGCATGGCCCAAAAAATGAGGTTGATCCAAATCTTAGGTAGACCACAAAACAAGAATTTAATTCCCACCATTAAAATTTTCTTAAGACATTTTATTTTCGGATCAAGCTGTTATTTGTGTTCTCCCTTCATCAACATGTTCGATGGAAAATAAACATTATAGTGGGCCCTAAGAAGATTTTAACAGTGGGATTCAATCCCAACTACATGGTCCAATTGGGATTTGGATCCCCTCATTTCATGGATCATGCCTTAAAATGAACTTGAAAAATTATGGACGCCATGAATTTACTACACATAAATCAAGGTGGGCCCCACGTAACAAAACAGTGCATGTGCACTGTGTTGTGTACACTGCAGAGTATGAAAAAAAGGAAAAGTGTGTGGTTTCACAACCACGAAACAACCACGCAGTCCATTCGTTTTTTCAAGAAAATGAAAAGAAGAGAGGGAAATGAAAAGAAAAGAGGGAAAGGAGAGAGGGGACCGAAACGATAGAGAGAGAGAGAGAGAGAGAGAGAGAGAGAAGAAGAAGAAGAAGGGCAGCAGCAACTGTTGCCGCCGCAGCCCAATAAGAAGAAGAAAAGAAAAGAAAAAGAAATAGTTTTTTTTTTCATTTTTCCCATTTTCTTTAGGGTTATGGCTCGTAAAAGTTGTTACGGTAACGTAACGGCCGTTACGAACCCAAAAAATAGAGGGGCCCTGTTTTGGGGCCGTATCGCGTAACGGTTGATACCGTTACCATTACGTTACGGCCGATACATAACCGATTTTGAATGCCTTCTTATATTTGGGGAAAGGTTTTAAAGCTTAGAAAAAGTAACTTCTAAAATTCAAGGATAGATTCTTAGGTGCATGTTCTTTGCAGATCATAAGGTGGACTCTTATAGCCCCCTTAGCTATAAGATAAGAAAAATTAGAAGTTTCAGGGAAGGCACTCAAATCAAGGTTTAAAAATCAGCATAACCAAGGAATAACATTTGGAATGCAACTTTAGTAGGAATAATAGCAATTGAACTTAATTAACGCAAATAGCTAGGAGATCCCTCAATAAAAAAAAAAATAAAAAAAAAAAGGATATTAGGTTCGTTTTATTGAAAAGCCGCTAAGAAATACACAGCAACAAAGAATACAATCCAAAATTACAGCCCAAACATGGGCACAACTACATAATCATCTACATTTTTAATCTTAGATGATGTTTGAAGTATCGATATCGCTACAAGTTTCACTGGCCAAAGATACAGAAACAATATCGTCATTGGCGATAAAAAGGAAATGTGGGGAAACATGGGGAAAACGGTAGACTTTTCAATGAAACTTCAAGAGAGTTGAAATATATATATATATATATATATGCACATTTGGTAATAAAATTTTGAAAAAAGAATGTATACATAATAAGTTTTCATTTAATGGGAACCTAAAAGTATGTAATGTCATAAGAATTCAGTTCGATAGTAACACAACAATTACTTATATCTCAATAAACCAGTTAACAAGCAAACAAACATGTATAATGCATTCATACATCATCCATCCATGTATAAATAAGCATAAATAAGCACATAATTTATAAGCACAATACACATGCATGATGATCCAACCATCCCATCCATCCATCCATCCCTCCCTGCAACCATCCATCCAACTATCCATCCAACCATCCATCCATCCCATCTATCCATCTAAACATCCATCTAACCATCCAACCATCCCATTTATCCATCTAAACATACAACCATCCAACCATCCCATCCATCCCATTCATTTGTTCATCCAGTCAAGCATTCCATCCATCCATACATACAAACAACCATCCATCCATCTATCCAAACATCCATCCAACCATCCAACCATCCGATCGAACCATCTAAAAATCACATCCATTCAACCATCCAATCCAAACATCCCATCCATCCATCACATCCTATCATTCAAACATCATCCGTCCATCCCTCTATCCATCCATCCATCCAACCATCACATCCTATCATTCAAACATCATCCATCCATCAATCCATCCAACCATCCAATCAAGCCTTCGAGTGACAAACCAATCTCGATGCATTGACGATCTTGTGTACATGTGGTTATATTTTCATTAAATCAAAACCATTATTCTGTGGGCCCCACCATGATGTTTGTTTTATCCAATCCAACCTTCCATTTCGTGAGATCATTTTAGGGCATGAGCCTAAAAATGAGGCAAATCCAAATCTCAAGAGCACACCACAAAAACAATGGTGATTGAACGCCCACCATTAATAGTTATTGGGGCCCGCTATAAGTTTATTTGCCATCCAACCTGTTCATCTGGGTCACCCAAATATGGATGAATGGAAACCACAAATATTAGCTTGATCGAAAACTTTTGTGGCCTCTACGAAGTTTTTACTGATAAGCGTTCATTCACCATTGTTTCATATTGTGCGGTCCACCTAAGATTTGGATCTCCCTCATTTTTGGGATCATGCCCTAAAATGAGTTCATAAAATAGATGGACGGAGTGGATAAGTATGGAGGTGGGCACCGGTAGTGTCACTACTGAATTTGAGTTGCTTTTTTATCATCAAACGTGAGAAATCCACCCCACCCATCGAATTTACCAAATCATGTAAGGATATGAGGCAGATCCAAAATTCAAGTGGGTAGCAAGACAAGAAAAAGTGGGTAGGGAAATGCCTGCCATTGAAACCTCCTCAGGTCCACCATGATGTTTATATGCCATTCATAAGGTCATTCCTACTGGGATGAACTAAAACCACTAAAATATTAGCCTCAGCCAAAACTTTAGTGGCCCCACGAATGTTTTGACAGTGGACATTCAATCCTCAATGTTTCTTGTGGTGTGTTCCACCTGAGATCTGGATCTACTTCATTTTTAGGTCCACGTTGTAAAATGAGCAGGAAAAATGGATAGACAGCGTAGATATGTAATGCATACAATGAGGTGGCCCCATGGTCAGTGTCCCACCCACATCGTTGGTTCGAGTCGCAGCTGAGTCACATCCCTGAAAATAAGGAGCGCGACTTGGCTACAATCGCGGAACCAGCTATGTGGGCGGGACCCTGAACATAGGGCCCACCTCGATGCATGCATTATATATCCATGCCATCCAATGTTTTTCTAGCTTCTATAAGGCATGGTCCCAAAAATGATGCAGATAAAAATTTCAAGTGGGCCACACCAAAGGAAACAGTGGGTATTGACCATTAAAAACCTTTTGTGGGCCACAAGTTTTGGATCAAGCTAATATTTCTTTTTCCCTTTTATTCAAGTCTGTTTGACCTTAACAGCAGGTTGATGGTCAACAAACAATATCGAGGACCCAATGAAGTTTTTTATTGTGGGTGTTCAAAGACCACTGTTTCTTGTTGTGTGGTCCACCTGAAATTTGTATATTCTTCACTTTTTAGACCACACTCCACTGTTTCCTTTGGACCACACCAAAGGAAACAGTGGGTATTGACCATTAAAAACCTTTTGTGGGCCACAAGTTTTAGATCAAGCTAATATTTATTTTTCCCTTTTATCCAAGTCTGTTTGACCTTATCAGCAAGTTGGATGGTCAACAAACATTACCAGGGACCCGATGAAGTTTTTTATAGTGGGTGTTCAAAGACCACCGCTTCCTGTGGTGTGGTCCACCTGAAATTTGCATATTCTTCACTTTTAAGACCACACTCTAAAACATGCTAGCAAAAAAGAAGGACGAAGTGGATATACATTGCATGCATCGAGGTGGGCCCTACAATCAAGGTCCCACCCACATTGTCGGTTCCGGGTCACAGCCCAATCATGCTCTAAAATAAGGACGTAGCTTGGCTAGTGACTTGGTTACTAATCGATGCTCCGTGGCCCCCACCATGATGTGTTTTATCCATGTTGTCCATCCATTTTTGCAAATCATTTTAGGGTTTGATCCCAAAAATGAGGTTGATCTAAATCTCAGGTAGACCACACCATAGGAAAACAGTAATTATTGAATATCCACCATTAACAGCCTCCTAAGGCTCACTATAATGTTTTTTTGACATCCATTCCAACCTATTAATTAGGTCATGCGAACCTGGATGAAGGGGAAAAAACAAATATCAACTTGATCCAAAACTTTTATGGCCCCCAAGAACTTTTTAAAGGTGGGCATTCAAACAACACTATTCCATGTGATGTGGTCCACTTGAGATTTGGATCTACCTCCTTTTTGGGCTCATAAAATGGATGAAACACATACATCATGGTGGGGCCCACAGAGCGTCGACCAATATGGTTGTTGTAATGTCGCTAGCCAATTCAGGTCCCCAAAACAAGGGCAAATACGGGAGTCCCAGTTTCCCTCTCTATTCTCAAAATAAGGGCAAAGACATCTCTCCTTATTTCCCTCCTCAAAAAAAGGGGCAAATCTGAAAAAATCTCAGCAAAAGTTGAAGGTATGTTTTGGAAATCTGGCAATTGCAAGGAATTTTTGGGTAAAAATCCCTTAAATCTAAGAAAAAAATGATTTTTAGGGGGAATTTTTTTTTCATATTTTCCAAGTCCGGTCCGATTGAGCTTCAATCACCAATTTTGGCCCCAAATTTATGCTTGAATCCATTGATTTTGGAAGGGAGTTGCCGATTTTGTCTTTACAACTTAGATATGAAGAGTATTTCGATACTTTGTTTTTCTTTTCTTTATTTCATCTTTTTTTTTCCGGAATTTTCGATATTTACACAGATTGTGATATCCTCTCAGTTAAGAAATTTTCGAAAATATTTGAAAATCTTGGCGAAACAATGAGAAAATTCCGGCGATAATTTAGAATATCGACTTCTTCGAAAATTTCGACGATATCTCATCTATTTCCTCAAGTGAAACAATACAAGTGACTATCGGTAATTCCGAACCGACGATATCGACATTATCATTGATAATATCAACATCTCGCGGATATTTTAAACACTAATCCCATTTGCCCATTCTAAAACATCTTTCTTAGGGATGCCGAAATCGGTTGGAGACCTCCTTTGAGCGTGGCATGGTGGAGGCGTCGAGAAGGCAGGGAAAGTGAGCTGGCGGCTGCTCAAAATGGTTGTGTTTTGGGTCATCTGGGGATCCAAAACACAACCATTTTTGTCTTTGGTGTTGTATTCTTTGCTCGTCTAGTACAGGTTTGGGAGTGCCAAGCTAAGGCTGTGTAGGCCGTTGTTTTGCATTTTTGTCTTTGGTGTTGTATTCTTTGCTCGTCTTTCGCAAGCCTTCTTAATAGAATTCTTTGTCATCTCTCAAAAAAAAAAAAAAAAAATCTCTTGGACTCCCCGAGAACCTTATTTTTTCATAAAACACAACCTATTGCTCTCCCCCCAAATATTCCAAAAAATAGCTAGCAACGGTAAGCGTCAAATGACTAATTTTTCCTTGGGAAGAATTGTGCCATGCCATGCCCAAAAAGGATCTTCAACCGACTTTGGCATTACCCAATCCACTTCAAAAGAAGCAAAAAACACACCACAGTAGCCACGTAAATGGACAATGGATGACGAGGTGATTGATTGATTTGGCATCGTTCTTGTACATAAGACACATGTTAGGGAGAATCATAGCCCTTTTTCGTAGATTGTTTATGGGCAGGATGCTCTTCCTTCCAACCAACCAAGCAAAGGGCGCTACCTGAGGGAGAGCACCATAGAACCAAAAACTGTGAGAGAACATATTCAGGTGGTGAAGAACTCCATTCCAAAGAGTCATCTAAAGCTGGGGTAGTTTGAATGTTGTGAAGCCACTCTAATAAAATGGCATAATTTGTAACCTCCTTATCAAATAAGGCCCTACAACACAGAGGGCACTAAGCACCTCTTCCACCAACAATGGAGAAGCAACTAGCCACGAATATGTTCTTCATAGGAGTCAAATTTTCCAGGGAGGGAAACTCCGCTTTCAAAGGCCTATCCCCACACCAGCAATCCTCCCAAAAGTGGATGCGTGATCCATTACCAAGATAGAAGGATAATCTAGCCTCAAACAATGGAGCTACTACTTTTATGACCTTCCAAATCCTGAAAGCCGGATAGTACGATGATTCCTTTACCTGCCATCCCCCCTCTTGGACACCATACTTTGATGTGATAACCTCTGTCCATAGCCTGCCTTCATCCAAATCTCCATTGCTATTTTCCTAGTAGTGTCCCGTGTCTGATTGTGGAATCAAACAGAACATCAATGATGGGAAGATGGAAGTCGTCCTTTGGAGCATATTCATAGATTCAACACTCTAATACCTACACCACCATCTAAAAAAGATTTGCATACCTCTTCCCATTTGAGCAAATGGAATTTATGCTTGTCCTCAACTCCTAAGACTTATCCCAAGTAATTGAGGTCAGCAACACAAATCTTGTTCCACCATTCCACTCTTTCAAGGACCATATCCTCAATTAAATCATAGGTCATCAAGTCTTTTCTTACTACCTTCACCAACGCCCTTTTGGGCCTTCTCCATGCCCTTTGAGAGGCCTTTGACTTGAACCAACTCACTTCTAACTGGTGCAGCCATTGCACATGGCTAAACCACCTGATCTACTTTTCCTCCCAAGTTCTCTCAAATGCATTCACTACTAATTCTACTCCTCTTGTCACTCATCCATATCAACATCTTCATTTCAACTACGCTCATGCTACGAACATGTTGTTCCTTGATTGCTTAACATTCGGTTGCATAAATCATGGCTGGTCTTATAGATAAGATATCACATAAAATTTTCCCTTCAATTTCATTAGTAAGCGATGATCACATAAAAATTCATTCATATTTCCCCTCTTTCTTAGTAAGCAATCTTAACTAATTTCTCAGTTCCACTCCTGCTTTTACTAAAATTGCATCCATTTACTCTGTTTTAGTCCAATTATTTTTAAAACCTTTAGATTCTAAAGCAACCCTCCATAGTTCTAACTGTGTTTGCCCCCCATCTCGTCTCATCAATCAAAATAATGTCATCCACAAATATCATGCACCACTAGACCCATTCTGTAAATGCCTCATTAACTCATCTAAAATGACCATTTTGAAATACACCAGGAGAGCTACCATTAAAATTAATTTTGAAAGACCCATTGGGAGGAGGATTCCAAGAAGCTAGCGCTTCATGCTTGATCTCACACCACACAAAGAAACATCATGCCAATGATTGATAATCATGGAAGCCGAATAACACTTGGAATCTAGATCATCCCGATCAGTAATGAATTTGCATATTCGCTTTGCTGCCGATCCCATAGAGGAGGATTACTTGAAAAAATCCTTCTATGCACCTTAGGATATGTGGAATACATGGGAAAGAACCTACTGCAATAAAAATGAAAGAAAAAAAAATATAGTGTTACTAGCTCCAGTCCTCACAATGAATGTAGTAGGCACAACCCACAAGCATCCATGAACTAAGAACCCGTTAGGAGAAATGGAACTCAAAGAGGTAGGGCATTGACTATGTTCTATGAAAATTAGTGTACATATATATTGCTCCTAAACTTGTTTCAATGAAATTACCAAACCAATTAGAGGTAGACTGACACTTTGCCCATAAGCTAAGAAAACATTGGAACACTGCTGCGATAAATCAACATCATAGTGCAGATGCATGGACCAGATCTATTGGCAGAAATAAGTTCTAGCTTTAAGCAAGTTAGGAATGATAGATATACATCCCCAGGTTTGAGGGTTAAGTTAGAATAATTATCATATTATCTTCAAAATTCCGATATTATAGAGGCATTCTTCTATGCTACAATCTGGTGGGAACCAGGTGGTTTGGACACTGGTGTTTAGAAGGGACCTTAACAATGTTGAAACTGAGGAATTTCTTAGCCTCATGGAGCGATTAAATAGGTTGAAATTGATGCGAGGGCAAAGGTTAATGCAACCGGAAAACACCGAGTTGTGATACAATGAATAAAAAAATAAAGATTCAAGGATGGCCTTCAACATTTCATCACAGCAAATAATGACGCAACAAAGGAAAAGATCTAGCACAACATGCTAAGATCCAAAGGGCAACACAGATCGTGTACACAAAGCAACTGCTACAAATGAAGTTTTCTCAAACTTCTCTTTGAAAAAATATCCACCCTCCTAGAAGCACACCCCCAGAGGGACTTATATAATGTTAAACAAAAGACTCAAACCCTAAAAAAAATGTAAAGTTACCAAAATACCCTCACTTTTTGAAATTCCTCTAACTGCCCATAGGTGAGGACATTTCATTCTTTTTTACTTAAACATAAACACAACTTAAACAACCAAACAATTCACAATGTACTAATCTCTCCCATGCGTGAGGCCATGTAGGACCCACGCATGTGATCATATGTGATCCCACGTGAAATAGGGGTTTGGGTTTTTGCATGCATCAATTCGATCTCAAGTTGCAGTATTAGGAAGCAACTTCCAATGTGCTGCCTCTTCATAGTTATTCTTCTTCCTCAGCATCAGCCATGATTAACAAGTCCTTGGTTTGCACAGTACTTCTAAATCCGGAGCATTTCTTCAATCCCACTTGTGTTCCTAGACATGATTCATCCCTTGATAAATCCTCGTCTTAGTCACAAACGGCGGTGCCCTTCTTTCTACTAAATGCTCTTGCTGCTGATGTGTAGCTGATCTTATCTTGCCCAACGTACCTTCTGCCAGCTCTCTTTTTTTTTTTGTTATCAAGTCACCACCCGCAATGTCCTTGATATTTACAATAAAGATCTTCATCCTGTCATCTTTTCCCAGAGAATCAGCTTTCATCGAGTGGAGAGTGATCTGCTTTCCATCATGCAAAAGACTGTAGATGTTGGTGAACCCACAATACCTAACATGACAATCATTCATCTTGTTGGGGTTGTGCCCTAAAACCAATGTTACATTGCCTTTTACCTCAATTATATGTATGGTGCATTCATTGGCCTTGTTAATGTTTCTGGAACATGCTAATTCATAGAGTTGGGCATTGAGTCGAGTCGGACCAAGTTAGGGCTGACCCAACTCGATCCGATTTTGAAATAGGCCTGACCTGAACTCGACTCGACTCAGTACCAAGTCCAGCATGCCTGAACCGATCCGAGTTTGGGTCTAGCCTAGACTAATCCGGACCGAGTCCGACCCGGTCAAAAGTACTGAGTCGGTTCAAGTTGGCTTGACTCGATCCTCGATTCAAAGTGAAGCTGGTTAGAGAAGAAAACAAGCAAAATCTGGAACAAGCTCCTTTGATTTGCATGTATTCAATAATGGCAGATTGAGACTTCATAGACGAAGGACCACCATTTCAATGCTCCAGAGGGTTACTAGCAATAGTTGATGACATGGGAAAGTGGAGAGATATCAATGAGCTGCAACTATCATCAAACACGCTATTGATTCTAGGCATGACAGGTGGCATGAGCATAAAGAGCAGTCAACTTTGGCTACAAGGGCAAAGCTCAAGGAAAGAGTCCAGTGAAGTTTTATTTCTTTCTTTGACACGTGGGCTTATAGAAAAAGCTGTGGACACATGACACAAGGAAGTTTGCTTTTTCAATTTGCTTTCGGACATGGAATCGGGTTTCTGAGATTGAAGAAGTTCAAGCGGATGATTCTCCAAGGAGGATCGATGATAGAACTCATGCATCATTCCCAAAATGGGAGGGGGTGCTAGAGCCTTCATACAGTCACAAAAGAATTCTTTTCCAAAGAATGAAGATTTTCAGAAGTAGCGGAGATGGAGTAGCATTACTGCTAGAGAGGTTGAATATGTTGTCTTACAACATTCGATGTTTGGGATTAAAGAAGTGGAAATTAATTCTAAGTTGTTTGAAGCAGAGGTACGATCGTCAATGCAAACCGTGAGTTATCCAAAAACAAAGGCCCATGCTGAGGGTTTTTAATTTATATATGTGTGTGTGTGTGTTTTTCGGATCGAGTCAAATCGAGTTACGGGGTAACTCGAACTCAACTCAGTTTGAGTTCAGATTGAGTGAATCCTACTCGGTTCGGACCGACTCACCCATTTGGTTCGAGTCAAGTCAGATCGGAACGAGACGGACGAGTCGAGTTAGCCGGATCGAGTCATCTGATGCCCACCTATGGGTTTAAGTGGGATTCCTCTGGTTGTACTTGGGCACTTAAGATTGGACACAACGGCCGAGGCCAAGGGAGAGTTGTGGGCCATGGATCTCAATACCCTGGCCATGACCATACAAGTTTTAGGACAAACATGTGGAATTCAGATATGGCCATCTTGTATCAGGGGACTATCTTGGTGTCAGGATGAACAATCTTGACCATGAGGCACAACCTCAAGTCTCTGTGCCTTAGCCCTACCTCACATGAGAGTGTGAGTGTGCCATGGATACAAGTACACCTTGGTGAAACCTTTAGACACTAGCATTGGCAAGATCAATGGCAAGTAATCTAGACTAGAAAGACTTGTAGATGCACTAGCTCCGATAAATTCTTGGACCTGAGGATGGCTTTAACTGAATGTGCTTTAGCTCACTTTGTGAAGTTACCATGTGGCAATGAAAGTGAGTGGGGATGGACAAATCTATCAAGGTCATCCAAGTTCATGCAATTCAACAAGGGATCCACTTGGTCTACCTGGGACATCATCGGTGAGCCAATCTTATAATTTAGACCACTCATCAAGTGTTTTAAATGCCGGTTAGCACATTTAAGGTTTTCAATTGGTTAATCATTAGTTTCAACTGTTACCTTTTAGTTTTGATCGTTGATTTGTTTTGAATCATAATTGATGGACATCCAATGGTTAATATATATTGATCCATTGCTTAAACTGGCATGGGTATTGGCTAAAGGATGGTGACCCTAGAAAGTGGAGAGATTCGGTCGGTTAGGGTGCATTAGAAAATTAGGTAACCAAACTTTTGTCACAAACTCAAAGTAGGATACACTAAAATCTATAGGGTGGTGGAGCATCATAAGTGATATCTTCCCTAAAACCCTAACTTCCTCCTTATAAATAGATCATATCTCATAAGGAGAAGATCCCTGGAAAAGTGAGAGAGCCCGAACACCCAAGCCCCCTTGGACATCACTTAGTAGAGCCAAGAGAGATTAAGTGGGAGAGAGAGAGAGAGAGAGAGAGAGAGAGAGAGTGGGCCGCACCCACTTCTCACCAAGGTGTTCCGTAACGGTAACGGTGGCCGTAACGGCCACCACCGTTACCGTACCGTTATGATACGGGCCGTAACGGCCGTTACAGCCCCCGTATCGGCCGTTACAGCCATTTTTTATTTTTTGAAAAATGTTCTTTATGGACCGTTACGGGTCCATTACGGTCCGTTACGGGGCCGTTACGGACCGTTACAGGGCCGTTACGGCGCGTTTTTCTGTAACGGCCGTTATGGCCGTTTCGACCCCGTAACGCGTAACGGTTATGACCGTTACCGTTACGTAACGGCCATTACGGCCATTACGTAACCGATTTGGAATACCATGCTTCTCACACGCGCATGCCTAGAGGTGTGTGGGGTCCACCATGTGGACAGCTCTAGTCAGCCCTTGGCCCCTACCAAAGGGTTGACATATTGGTTATCTGCATCTCCATTTGGGATAGATTAATGAGAGACTTTCTACTTTGGAAGATCAGGAACAGCAAAATCGACGATTTCTACATACACAGGTATGGCTTAATTTGTGCTTTATTGCATTTCTAGAAATAAGGGATTATCAAATAGGGATCCTTAGGCTTAATTTTGTAATCTAGACTTCTAAAAACTCATTTTATTCTGGTGTGTTTCAAAAAATCCAACACATCCATGGTCGACCAAGTAGGAGTGACAGTATCTCATTAAGACAACATAACACTATTGATGCTCTATTTTAATACACCAAACAGTGAGTTATAGGCCAAATTTTTTATCCAATCTAAAAATACATATCTAGATCCAACTCAATAGATTTTACCACATCAAAAGGGATGTATGAAAGTGGACTACAGAATGAGTGGAAGGCCGTTAAGGGAGATCGTTCTATTCACTGATTTTGAAAGGTGATGATAAGGAAATAGTAGGGTCCACAAAAAGTACCCCACTAGCCCCACCCTCCAAAAAAAAAAAAAAAAAAAAAAAAAAAAAAACGGTGGTAGCCTTTGGTTGGCTCATCAAAAAGAATGAGATCTTAGCACCAATCATATGAGTAGGAAATTATCATCATAAGTGTATAAATCCTTGGTATCTTAAGCGGATAAGTAGGGAAAGTGGTGGGTCATCTTTTCATGCCTTGCAACTTCGCAGAGGAAATTTGGTGCCTCATACTAGCTCTCTTTGAGATGGCCTAAGTGATTCCAAGATTAATCAAGGCCTTCGTCTAAACGTGGCATTGGCATGGGATTACCTGGGAAAGAGGAAAATTCTATGGTGGATAATCACGCTTCACTCAGTCAATTTCGGAAGAATGGAATAATAGGACACTTTCTAATAAAGAATAATTCCATTATAATACCTTTCAAAAGGTCAAAGAGAGCTATGGTGGGATCAAATGCTTTCTTAAAAGCATAGTAAAGTAGACTCTGGAATTTGGGAGGAAAAATCTTCTGTGTAATGGGAGTGATGGCTTGTCATCAAATCCCCTTGAGCTCTTTGTTGTTTGTTTCGCTTTTTGTTTAATATAAAATATATGTTAGACGGAATCCTTGTATACTTTTTGCAATATACTTTGTTTAAGAATGTTTCAGCCTTCACGGTTCACTAGAACACCCATGATTCTCATCCAAGGGTTTTGTCTCAAGAACCCTGGTTTGTCAACTCAACCGAAGAGGCCGGGTTGTCGCCCTCCATATCCAATATCCTTGATTTTGAAGCTCTCCCTTGGTGCACATGTCCAACTAGGTTTCTGCCAATCTTCATATATGGCATTCTTTATTCTAAAGATATCGAGTCACTGCTCCACAGACTTGGTGCACCTATTTGAAGATCATTGTACCTAGCCCGACAAAAACCCTTGTTTCGATGACCCACGTCTTTAAGTACTCGCAGAGACAAAAGCCATTTGTACTTGGTGTTCGGCAACGGATTTCAAACCATCATCCATCAACATTCCGAGGTTGCTTGTTAAGCTAGCACATGTGATTGGCCAAGAATGGATCCTGTAGTGGACTACAACACTCCTTCAAAGCTTTGGCCATTAGGGTGGTACCCTCCTAGCCCCACCGCTTTTACCAGCATGGCTCATTTTCTATTAAGTAATCTCACTGCAGTTCAGTCCATGTGGCTTGTGGTTCTGAGCCAACTTTGGTGGCACCCAATTGGCTCCCATTGAACTGCATGGCGCTAAGTGTCATGCATTGATTCATCAAGCTTTAACCAACCTTCCTAGTGTATAAAAGGAGAAGCATCATCTTTGTCAGCCAATTTTCGAGCTACTTTAACTGCAACTCTACTACGTTCTACAGTGAGATTCCCTAAATCGACTTCCCCATTCCCATTTTCCAATTTTTTTTACCTATCCAATGGGTCCAGTTCAAGTTCTGGTGCTGTCAGCTGAACAGCTTCTCATACTTTTATTATGTTCATATGCTCAATTAAGCTTTTGCTTTCGTAACTTGTAATCTGATAGAAGAGCAGCCACCCTGCAGCTTCCAGAGGTTAGCACAGAAGCAGCAATAACCCACCATCTAAAATCAAGCCTGCTTCAAGGAGGCTTTACCACTTGGCTTACTGTGTGATTCACTGTTCATGCTCTACAACTGTTTCCCCCCACCACACACACACACACGCAAAGACAACAAGCCCCTTTCTGGGACTGCAACGAGCACACTTTTCTACCGAATATTCATTGCTTATCCATATTTTTTAACATGTGTAACATGAAAGGACAGAAAATTTATTCTTGTTTTTTTTTTTTCATCTCTTAAGTCTTTTCAGATTGTTTTCTTTATAGCAGTACTTCAAGACACAGATTTATACTCAAAAAGTCAGAAAGTCCATGCTTCTACTCAAAAAGTCAGAAAGTCCATGATTTAACCTAATAATATCCATCTCCTGTTTCAATCAGCATATAAAAACAATCAGTAATTTGACAAGAAAGCAGCAGATGAAAAGCAAGCCACTTTAGCGCTTGCATCTAAGCTATAACTCATCCCATTGTTTATTGTTTATTCTATATTAAGAACTACAAGAATTAAAATATCTCTGACATAGTAGTATTGTGCCACAAAACAAATAATCAGGTTTGCACTGCCGTATTAAAGAAAAATGAAAAATATTCACTCACCGAGGGAGGTAAAATCATAGAAGTTTCCTCTGTCAAAGTACAGCTCTGCAAGAGAAATTGATGATCAAAATATTTTTATTTTTATTTTTTTGAGACGATGATAAAATTTCATTAAAAAAGCCGAAGCAAAAGAATACAAGAAAACAAAAAAGCAAACTGAAACTAAGAACAAGCTAAAAAAGAGCCACTCTGAAAAGAAGGCTTGAATCTACTCATGACACCATTCTTCTACATAAAGAAGAGCCCTTTTAATCACTACCGATGCTCCTCTCTTTTTATTTCTGAAACAACACTCGTTTCTTTCCCACCATATAGCCCATATAACCGCTAACAAGCTTAAACTCTCTCTCTTTTTCCCGGAATTTCCCATTCCCCCACCATGCCAAGAGATAAGATGATCTTCTATTGACCTTGGGAACACCCAAAGCACCCTGAAAGACTCTTAAGACTGAAAGACTGAAGAGAAATTGATTATCAAAATATTATTACAACTAACGAGAAAAAAAAAAAAAAAAACCTATTTTGAGGACCACACATTCTAATCAGAACAACCGACTCTGCCAAACTTGAACGACTGACCAATATGGGGAACAAATATGACTTTACAAAATTACAAAGAATTTAAAGAAACAAAGAAGTTTAAGTGAAGATTTAGTGATAGGCAGGGAACTGCTTTTAGAAAATTTAGCCTCTGACCAATTAAAAACCTAGTGTTAGACTAGAAGTCCATTTCAGGATAATCTAATATCTTAATTGAATAAGAAGTTAAAAATTGATGCACTAGCAGAATATCAAGTTACAGAAACATCAACAACAGAAACTTGTATATGTTAAGTTATTTTAGGATATCCAAGTTTCAATTGAGTTAGTTGTAAAACTAGGTGCACTATATCTCCAAAACCAACATTTCCTCTAAGGACGAAACACATTAAAGTTGACTAATGAGTTCTCAGAAAAAGTCCAACATGAAATATGTGAAGACTTAAGATTGTGAAATTGGCAACCCAAGTGGGAATTAGCAAAAACTCTCAATGCTGAGCTCCAGATGTTACCCAGCTTTATCTCAACCCGAGCAGCGCCATCAAAAATATACTGTTTATGCAGACTTCATACTCTGCAAGGACTATTTCAAATTTAACAATCTTTTATTATTTCAAGGGCATGTAGATCTGAGGCCCTTTGGATATTTTGTGAATGACTGATCATTTCAAAATAATGGAAATTTAGTTTTTTTGCCAGTCTTTTTAAGTACTAAAATCTATTTGTTGTTGATTGGAGATGTAAAGCCGCATGTACATTACAAGATCTTCAGTTGATGCATTTTGAAAACATAATCATCAACGTACATTCTAGAAAACATGAGACAAGCATGAGAAAAATATCACCACCCATGACCTAACTTCAAATGTGGTGCTACGTGCAAATGGCTGTACATTCTAGAAAACATGAGACAAGCATGAGAAAAATACAACCACCACATGTCATGGTAATGACTGAACTGCTTCTACATCAAATTCACACTTTCTATTCATATTGCATGCAAGAGCTTCAAGAAATTTTGATCATAACAAATGAAGCACACCTATCTGGCCAAGAAGCTCAATTTTGACACCATTGTGCTCAACCTTTTTCCCCTGAATTGGTTCTATAGAGACCTGCATATGATTTGACATAACAGGCAATGCCTGAGCATTAGAGTTAAATATCCAAAATTTCCACTAGCAACAAATTCTGGATCCATGAATAAACTTTAAATAAATTAAAATCCATAACCATTAAAGAAAATCCCATACCTCCCCAGCAATGTTTTCTTGACTTTGAAAAAGAGGGACCATTGCCGTTTGACCATTTTCCTTCTTTAAGGAAGCCTGTGGAAACACAAAAAGAAAGAGGATACAAAATGTATCATTTCAGTCATTTCTGCATTGTCAAAATTTGGGCCTCTGCTGCTCTTTTCTGGGCTTTGGGATATTAACAAGAATGCATCTTTTCAGATTTCTTTGGGATATTAACAAGAATGCATCTTTTCAGTTTATTACAGCATAATTGACAATTTAAAAAGTTCATTTGTTAAGGAATTAGAAATAGGTCATGACGGAAGGTACAAAAATGAGTAGCTTGTCTACCCCGTGCTCTCTTCAGGTGTGCTTTAGAGCAATAAACTACTTTTTCCTGATGCAGAATTTCCAACGTCCTTTTGATAAAGATTTTTTAGGCTACACAGTACACAGCCAAGCAATCTTGAAAGATTCTACAAGCTCAATTATCACTTATTTGAATATATCGATTTGTTTCTAGCACATTGTCTAGCATCATACTTAGGAGCCCAGAACAGCTAGTGTGCTGTCCCCTGTACCTATGCTTGTTTTTTTTTCTAAAAGAAACTGTTATTGATAGCTTGAAGATAGTTGTAGGAAGTGGACATCTCCACAATAAATAGTTCAAAAATATGCTGTTACAAAACCAACTTAAGATGCGCAATAGCTGGGATGCTGAATGGGTTACTAAGAAACTGCCCAGAACAGCTAGTGTGCTGTCCCCTGTACCTATGCTTGTTTTTTTTCTAAAAGAAACTGTTATTGATAGCTTGAAGATAGTTGTAGGAAGTGGACATCTCCACAATAAATAGTTCAAAAATATGCTGTTACAAAACCAACTTAAGATGCGCAATAGCTGGGATGCTAAATGGGTTACTAAGAAACTGGAAATATTTGGGAAACCATTGGTAGACGTTTATGAAACATTTTAAAAAAACCACGCAAATGTCTAGAATAAACAACAGAAAGCAGTCAAAATTATCAAATGGATTGAAGCATAACCACATATTACGGTAACAACTCAAAACAACAATAGCATTAAAACAAAATGGAAAAGGAACAGCAAAGTTTATGGGAAGTGTTAACCAACTTATTCAAGATGAAATAGCTGAAAATGTACCAACCACTATATAGCAGAACTGAGATTTAATACTGTTGAGTTGTCACTTATATGGAATATTCTCACATTTCCAAAATAATAATAATAATAATAACAATAACAACTTACATGGAAGATTCTACTACTATTACATGTGCCCAATTCATGAATTTACACTGTAAGAACTAGAGCTTCGTCTGTTCATACTACTGTCATCACAAAGTGCTGTACATACCTTGATACAACTCCACATGAACCATTTCGCAAAGTTCAAGAATCAGTGTCGACCAGTGTTTTAAATAGCTACGCTACGTAGCTTGCAGCTTTGCCTTTATGCTATGTAGTTCTTGAAAATAGCTTAAGTCGCATGTAGCCTATGCTACATGATAATTTACATATCCTACACACTACATGGACTTCGCCACACACTACATAGCTCACATTACGAGTCATTTTCACTTCAACATTAAAATCAATTAATTAATGTTTTCATGATTTGTTACATTTTTCTATTTTCAATTTTTTAAAAAAAAAAAAAAAATAGTTTTCCAATGCTTTTGTAAAACAATAAAAGTAACAGTATTAAATCAGTTTTGTTGCTGCTCTTTCTTTACCTCTATACTTAATCATTGGCCTTTCCTATTACTTTAGGTTGAGTTTGGTTGCTCCAAAATATCATAAAATTTTGTTAAATTTCATTATTCATCGGTCTAGTTTGGTGCAGAATATCATGAATTGGTGCAACCAAGCTCAACCTTGATTAAAAATTTGGAAGTAGTGTAGTAGCTTATGCCTCACGCTTCAAAGGGATGAACGCTATGCTGCATGCTATTCACTATTTAAAAGACTGGTGCCAACAGCCATGAATCATTGTTGATAGCTACATAGGTTATCAACTTATCATTGAGAATTGAATAATTGAACTGGACTCGTTTAAGTCATGACAGGATAGTGAATCTAGTGTTAAAAGGACTAGTCGATGTGGCACATGCAATGCATGAAAGAGAGAGAGTGGGTTAACATGGGAGAGAAGGAACAGCAGTTGAAAAAAGAGCATTACTCTTCTGATGGTTCACTGCACATCAAAATGGTGGTCACTCATCCTTACATGTGGCGGTCATATACATCTATACAGACTGTCCAAATTGTGAGGAGTATTTTGGATGGATCATATATCTAAACTCTGATGCAAGAATTTCCAAATGGAAAGAGGATATTGGTAGGAGGAGAATTGACTGGTAATTTAGGAAAAGGAAAGTAGAGGATATAAGAGCGTACGTGGAGGATATTATTTGGGGAGAAGAAATGAGATGTGAGATACTATCCTTGATTTGTTATGGCATAAAATCTAGCTCTGGCAAACACATACTTTAAAAAAGGGATGAATGTTTAATAACTTTCCAAAGAGGATCATATACAAGCCAAATAGATTTATTTCTACTTAGGAAAACAGAATGATCAATATACAAGGATTGGAAGGTATACCAAGAGAGAGTTTGACTGTGCAAAATAGGTTAATAGTTATGAATGTTCCCATTCAGAGATGGAAGAAAGGGGGTGAAATTAATAGGTGTCCAAAAACTAGGTGGTGGAATTTAAAAGGAGAGCAATGTTATTTAGAAATAAATTGATGGAAGAAAGATAGTGGAATGTCAAAGAAAAAAATAGAATGTGGAATGATATGGTTGGGTGCCAAAAGCACTTCCATCTGCATTAAAAGAAATCTAGCCTTACGAAAATGCCAAAAATAAAAGCATCAAGGTTATTCTAACATTATAGGAATAAAGCACTTCCATGGTACTACGCATGATCCACAGAGATAAGATCCACTTCCTTCCCAAGGAATTTTTCATGACTATACACATGATAATGGAAAGCAACTGATATGGATTTTATAGTTTCAAATATCAAGGTTGTGAGAACGACATAAAATGACATTTACATTTAAAAACAAATGGTAGGAACCTGAAAATGATTATATAATTTGAGATTTAGCATATAAATTCATTAATGGAATGAGAAAATGTTTTGATGAACCGTGCTCAAACCTTGCTTCACACAATAAAGATTTAACAGCATACCTTCTTGCGAGTTCTTCCATCGGAAAATGTGATTGAAATGTTACATGGTGACTTAAATGCTCCAATAAGGTAATTCTGAAAGAAACATCATGTAGATTAAACAATCAACACAAGAAGATTAAGATAACAAATTCACAGAGCAAACTTCAGTTAAAAATGGACTCCATAGAAGCTAGAGCTTTATAGTGAATATGACAGTAAACGGGCTCATGTGATGAGTGTATTCAACGGAACAAAAAACATAGTTGGGGGGGGGGGGAGGATACCAAAGGGACACATCACGTAGGAGATACCAAACTGGTATCAGCTACGTGTCTTAAAGCTTCATCTTTCCTCCCTATCTTCTCTCCCTCCTTTTCTTCCTTACCCCTTTTCCCTCTTTCCATCTCTTGTTTTGAGAATCCACGGGCCTCTTTGGATTCTCTTTTAAGATCCTTTTATGATGATGAAATAAAGGTGCAGACAACCCATCATCGTCATAGGTGGATCCCCATCACTGTTGTGTCCCAACAGGTGTGCATTAGTCCACCAGTAGCACTCCACGCCCCTCAATAGGGCATTCCATCACCATTGGGTGGCACAGCAGGTCTGACCAGCCAAACCGATCCATCCAGTCCCTCTAGACAGACGAGCAGGTCCAGCTAGTCCCCCAGATTGACCAGAAAATCCAGCCAGTCCCCAGTCCATCCAGAAAGCTGCATGTTCTAACAATTAGCGGGTGATGTCTGAGATCCAAGTTGTTCATCAGGTGGTCCATGTTGTAAAGACACAATAGTCCACTCCTATCTCGAGAACTAAATATGTTGAGAAGTACTTTGATCAGGATTTTAAAACTAATTATATGCTGATGAGCAAGAAAGGAAAAGAGAACTGATAAAAATTTTGCTTTTCGGTACAAATCAATGATGATGAGAGAGGCATCTTGAGAGAAAATACATTGATAGAGATGAAGAGGTGGGGAGGCATTTTTTCTTTCAACCATTCCTCCTATGCATTCAAGAATGATGGTTGCTTACTATGGATCAAATCTCTGTTCTACAGAGAGCGAGAGACGTGGAAAGTGTGAAACTTAGTGAGTGGGTGAGAGTTAAGAAGCACAGTTTGAGAGTTTCTTTTGGCAACTAATTTGAGTCCAAATTTACTTTGCTCGTCTGTCGAAAACATGTAGATCCATTGCTTTTGAGGTCACTCTGGAAATCTCATAGAAAATGAAGTTTGATTAGAAAACCAAGCATATACCCTCTATGCTTGCTGGTATTGTGCAACACCAAGCCCAATTGTCTTACCAGGGAGCTCCATTCAATAGTGCAAGTGAATTACACAGAGACAAAAACAGTATCATCTCCATGTAGATAGATATTGGATCTAAAATGAACTACATGACTGAAAATTAGGGCCATGAACCCAAGTTGTACGATCTTTCTAATTAGGTCCCACTCACTTCGTACTCCCTCTCCCGCTTCCAATCTATTTATACTTGATAACATTTTTAAAACAAATGCATCCCTAATCCCGCACCCAAATTTGTTGCTGTGTGGCTTCACACTTTGTGCAACTATGGCCACAGACCACAGAATCCCACACCACTCAAGCCACAGAAAACAAGGTGCTTATCTCATTGGTTTGCTAGCCACACATGCACCCTCTCCTAGATATACCACCCATGCCTCCAGCTCCGTATTTTGAAAATTCCACAACTATGGGACCCTCGGCGGATGCACATTCTCAACCAATGGGCCGTGACGCTCTGGTCAATTTAATTCGACAAGTCACCAGCCAAATTCCAGGCCGAAGGGTCATCTAGCCTATGTATAGAAAACCCTATCCAAAATGAATTGATCGACAACATGAGTTGCCATGGGGGTACAGATTCACTCCCTTTTAGGGAGTAAGTGGCCAGTCAACAGTTGAACATGTCAACTGCTTTACCATGCAATGTGGAGAAGTTTCAGCTTAGCATAAAATTGAAAATGAATATAAGGGTATTATTGTCCTTTTTGTACAATTTATAGAGCAACTAGAGTGAGACCATCATCTGTACTGCAGAATTGACTTTTTTGTGAGATTGGAAAAGGGCTATTGGCACCCTTGAGGGAACTTCCAAATCAAAGCTCCCTTCCTCTCCTCCCCCTCTTGGTATTTCCCTGTTTGGAAGCTTAATTTTGAGGGTTGCTACAGCAGTAACTCCAATATGACTGGTATTGGAGGAATTCTAAGAGGCAACAAAAGGGACATTATGATGTCCTCCTCAAGGCTGTGCAATGATCAGATTCTACCGAGGCAAAGGCCTTTGCTCTTTGCAAAGGTTTGAGAATTTTCACTCTTTTGCTGGGTCGGTGATGGTTGAAGGTAGTTCCCAAAGGTCATCCTGCAGTTATCCTCTATGGAGACGCAGCCGTTGAAATTGCGTCTGTGATTTCTGAAAAAAAGAGCTGTCTTTTGTCAATCTAATGTAATATCTTCTTGTATATGGAGGACTGTGAATGGGCTATAGCCAATTCCCTTGTGAAAGAGGGAGCAACGAGAGGGTCATTCATTATTGGCATATCCTCTTTTACCCCATTTTAGGTGTAGCACGTCTTTGTTTCATAAATTTCGGTTACCTTTGCGAGGGGGGGGGGGGGTGTGTGCAAAAAAGTAGAAACTAGAGCAGAAACAAAGCATGAAAAAGGGATTTTGATACACCTCCACAAGCAAGCAACCTGAGTGAACTAAATTAAATATCCACAAAAGAAAACCAGGTAATGAAGTTGATCAAATTACCACACAATTGACTAGAAAATCTAGCTAGCAAGCTAGATTGATCATTAAGGAAAAGTGTACAATAAGAAGAGAAAAGCTTCCTAGGCATTCCAACATCACAGAAAAATTGGACAGCAAGTGAAAATACTATAGCAATTACAATTGGTTTTAAATGCTTTCAGTCCAGAAGTCCATCAAGATCTAGGTTCAGATACCCAAGCAAGTTATTGTAATGATTATCAAATGCATATTAAGAACTTACGCTTCAAAAAAAAAAAACTTACCATGCTTTAACAATCGAATACTGATCCAAGGACTGATTCTGCATAAATATACATGAATGTTACTTTATTTTTAAAGATAACATCTAAAAGAATTAGTGTATACAATGATCTTCACTAGCAATTTGAACAAAGGCAAAGAAATATATAAAATGGAAGCCAAAGATTCCTCACAAGAAGAGGGGGGGGGAGCAGATTATATAGGTCCCAAACTACAAGACACAGCTACCCTAGTTGAGGGATCAAAGAGTTGTGTTGCCTCCCTTGCTCCGCCTTGGTCACGTGAAACAAGTGCAGTGCAAAGAAGTATTGTTCTCTAGTAAGTCAAGAAGCAACACGCCTATATATGACAAAATACTAAATTTTGATTGTAATGAGAAAAACAAGAAGTAATCCATTGTCAGGTGGAACAGATATTTGGGCATGCAATTTACATCAAGAGGATAAATGATCTATTACTGTGTTGGATTTAATTTTAGTCAAGGGCCCTACTTATGGGGCAAAAACAAAAGTAATAGAAATTGTACTTACTCAGTTCCTCACACTATCAAGTAACCTATATTTTGGGTCACTATGAATGTAAGATGCCCCAGCAGCACTTCAATGAAGACATAGGTTTTTCTCTCTCTTTTTCTTTTTTCCTTTTTTGCTTCATTCAAGAGAACATTGTTGATTATCCCACTAACATTTTATGTAACAGTTGCCAGCTCTGGCCATCCATTCGTCCCAATTGGCTCGGAAATTTGCTTTGCTTTTAGGGGAACGAAAACATTTTATTAAAACAGGAAAAGACTCTTACAAAGAGGATGATAACACACCAACAAAAATCCAAAGGAGAAGAGTCTTGCCAAGAACCCCAATCAGATCTATTACGAAATCCTCAGACACTCTAGCCAATCAATAGCCATCCGTTTCAATTTGACAAACACCACATCTGATGAGAATGACTCATCCTGAAAAGCACTCTATGGCATTCATGCCAAACTGCCCATAAAATAGCAAGCAAAGATATCCTCTAGGGAGGACCTCCTTTTATACCCATCCCTACCACCAAGGCCAGGCTCTAAAGAGCTCACCAGTCAACAATTGAAGCCAGCATGACCCACTCAACATGAGGAAGGCCTTCGGAATCTCCACCAAATCACTTGCTCAAAGGAGCAATGGATGAAAAAAATGGTCCACCCAAGGTGTGCGAAAACGGTTACATTTCAACCGTAACGGCCAATTCATACCGGTAATGGCTAAGGCCGTTATGCGATACGGGTCTGAAACGGGGTGGGGGTGAAAAAAGGGTCGTAACAGCCATTACACCCCACGGTTCAATCGTTACATGCTATAATGGCCGTTATGGCCCTATAACGGTGAAGCAACTTTAAAAATTTTCAAAAAATTACGAAAGGAAAAAGTAAAAAGAAAAGAAACTTACCTCTCTTCTTCTTCTTCGCTGTTGTGGCGGTGGCTGCACTTCATCTTCTTCTCGACCCCACGTCTCTCTCTCTCTCTCTCTCTCTCTCTCTCTCTCTCTCTCAAAGAGAAACAGAGACGTGCAATCTCGAGTCTTTTTTTAATACTCTTGTGCGCATGATGCTCTGTGCACTTGCACATGTGGGGCCCACCATGATGTATGTTTTGTATATCCACGATGTCCATTAGTTTTTCCAACTCATTTTAGGGCATGGTCCCTGAAATGAAGCAAATCCAAATCTCAAGTGGACCACACTGTAGGGATTGAATTTCCACCGTTAAAAGTTTCTTGGAGCCACAAAGATTTGGATCAAGCTGTTATTTATGGTTTCCCTTTCATCCAGGTTTGTGCGACCTTATCAACAGGTTGGACAGCAAAAAAAAAATAAAAAAATCATTACCTTGGGCCCTAGAAACTTTTAATGGTGGCCATTCAATGACCACTTTTTCCTGTGGTGTGGTCCACCTAAGGTTTGCATCTGCTTCATTTTTTGGACCGTGCCCTAAAAGGAGTTGGCAAAACAAATGGATGGGATGGATGTACAACATTTCCCGAAAAGAGTGGCATTCATTGACTTTAGGTTTAACCCTCCAAAACTCCTTAGGAACACAAACCTCACTCTACTTAACCAAGTGGAACTTGTTTTTATTCTTGTAGGAGATTATGCGAGAATGGGTGCATGTATGAGAGTGTAAGAAAGATGCATGCAGTGTTTGTGCATTGTAATGGGTACTCCTGGGGGATACATTACTTTTGATGCATTAGGGTTCTATTAATAAAACTTGTATAGAGACTAATGTTAATGTCTCTTAATCCTTCTTTAACACATTTCCCTCCTTTCTTCCTCTTCTTCTCTCTACATAGACTTCAACATTGATACCAGAGCCAACATCACGTCATGTGTCCAAATCATGGAAGGAACGACATATGGAAAGGGCAACCCAGACCAGAGTGAAAGCCACCACAAGTGTAGAGGGCTACCTTGAAGGCTAAGCAAGAACCAACACAAGGTGGAAAAGGCTATCGAGAAATAAGCCAAAGCAAGTTTCACCATAGAGTGGGCCACCACGGATGGTGGCTATGAATTGTCATGGTGTGTTGGGAACCCTGGTGTTTTAGGGGCCTACGTTAGTGTGTTCCATTACTCCTAGGGTTTTCAGCATAGTTATGCTCTTAACAAGTGGTATCAGAGATGTTTATCTAGAGCAAATGGAAGTTGGGATGCATTACAAGCTAAGGAGGAGAAATTGCAGATGAACCATCCCACGATGATTGGGAAAGTAGGAATCTAGTAGTAATGACCTCGCTTCTTCACTCCATGCAACCCAACATTAGTTGTGGTTTATTGCTTTTGAAAATTGCACGCAGATATGGTATGTATTCCCAATGCATCGATCTACTCGAGTTTAACAATTGCACTTTGAGATAATAAACATGCAGCAAGGAGAGTCACCTCTTGAGGATTATTTTGCAGCACTACAACAGAGTGGGAAGAGTTAGATCACTATTAGCCCTTGCCTCCACTCCAAATGAAATCAAGAAGCAAGAGGAAAAGATCAGGATTTCCAATTCCTTGTGGGTCTTCATTAAAACTTCAAGCTACAATGTGTTCACATCCTACGCAGAGAATCATGAAGAAGAAGAAGAAGAAGAATGCAATGACCAGCAAGTAATCGCAGCTCTCACCAGTTTTGATGGTGAGATTATACGCCCCACATGTGAAAACATGCAAACCCTAGTCCAAGGCATGTATAAAAGATAAACATGTCCCAAAAGCTGCTGGACATTGTTTGTTTATTGAATTTTTATATGAAGGAAAACAATAGAGAAGCACTAGCACTAATCTAGGCCTTACATTAAGCATAAATTATAGGCTGGATGTTATAATCTCAGCCCTACGTTCTTTATTCAAAGGAAAATTACCAAAATACCCTATCTACTTAAGTGAGACATAAGCAAAAATAAACTAAAATTCATCCAAAAATAAACTACAATTTGTCCAAAAATAAACCAAAAATCGGAACTAATGGGAAATGCCACCAAAAGACTCTTTTGTGGACGAAAAAGTGTACCACAAGTGCTATAATGCATGGTCCATTGATGGGTCTAAACCATCACAAAACTCCTCAGCAAGTACATCAGCCCGGTCCATCAACATTTGGTTGTCCTTGTCCATCAAAAACCGCTCGAAGAGGATTTTCTATAAAAGGACAAACTCGTCCTTCCACTAAGGATAAGGAAAAACTTTTTTGTACACATTGTGGAAGAAATATTCGTGAACAGTGCTGGGACTTTACCCATTTTCATCCAAGCCAAAAAGCGCCACCAACAGCATTGCAATTGAGGGGGAGTAAAGCCCATAACATACCAATCATGAGCAGCTCCCCACCATATACTAATGATCAAGCCAGTAATGATTTTCATCAACAATTAGCTAATCTTAAAGCCCTCGACCAGAACCTAAAGGATCAACCAAGTATTCTGCTAATCATGCATTTCAATGCCTTTTTTATCCTTCCATGTCATGTATCATTGACTCAAATGCCACTAGTTATATCACTGGTAAGGAAGATAAACTTCATTTCATATATGCTACTTCGAATTGAATAAAACTTACTGATGGATTCTTTTCGAAAGTCACAAATAAAGGAGCCTATATTTTCTCTCAATTGTTGATGTTACCTTCAGTTATACATGTTCCTTCTTTTCCATCTATTTTGTTTTCTTGTGAATGCTCTTACAAAACAAATAAATCGTTGTGCCACATACGGTCTCATCGGCGTTATTCAGGATCAAACTACCAAGAAGAGCCAAGAAGAGGATTAGTATTGGTCGTGAGGCTCATGAGTTGTATATGTTCAGTGTCGGAGACAACTCCATTGCCATAGATTATGAGCATGGTTTGAGTAATAAAGAGCATGTTCATCTATGGCACGGATGCTTAGGTCGTGCTTATTAACTCTCTTATATCATTATTTCTATCTAAATAAATTGCCGATGATCAGAATGTGGAGTTTGGTGGGGACATCATGCGCACGCCCCCCACCCTATGCACATATTCAAGGAGGACGGCCCCACTTTCGATCTGGATCGACGACGACATTTTTGAAAGGCCTCACAGTTAGGAGTTGTGCTATGGAGCATTGGAGTGGACCCGATCATCATATAGATTCTACCATCGGATCTCATGATCGTGGCCCACTACCTTAGATGATCTAGGATTTTGAGTTTTGACTATTCTCATTATTAGAAACATCATGAACGGCTTTGATTACATAGATTAGTTATTATTTTATTTACTTCAACTTTAAGTATTAGTGTGCGCAAATGGCGCAAGGGTAAAATTGTCTTTTGGGGTTTAGGGTTTTCTTATAAATAAGCAACCCCATCTAGGTATTCTCAATGAAGTTTATGAATAAAAATTCTGCGTTTTTCTTCTTCTCTCTCTTTGGGTTGAAGAATCAAATTGGGTGCAAAACCCTCCCTTCCTCGAAGGGCTAAATACCGTAGTGCGAAGCCACAACCATCCCAAATCATCCCCACTTCTTTACACCCCACATCCATCATCTTCTACATCCCTCCCATTTTCAGATTCACCCTTTCTTGTACCGAAGTTCTCTTCTACAACAAATTTTCAAATTCTAGCCCATCAGAGGGACTGAAACTTCGGCAAAGCACCAAACACAAACTGTGCATCGGATCGACACGAAATTTGGCATGGAGACAGTCCTACCCTGGCCGATCCTAGCCTAGAAGTCGCTTTCCGACTTTGTGGGCCCCACACACATGCGGACGAGCGGTCACGCACCTGCGCCCAGGGCCAACTGCTGTCCACGCATGTGGCTCATCTCAGGTTCTATCTTTCCTTTATTTTCTTCCTCTTTAACCTTAAATCCATGTCCTTAACCCTAAAGAATCCCAAATCCCAATTATCCCTAATTTTGCAAACCCTAGATTTTCCCCCGAATTGAAACATGGTAAATCTCTTGAATTGGGGAACAATCCTTTGCAAGAATGGATGAATCTTACACTCTTTTGGGCTTGTTTAGTTTATAATTTTAGTTGATCCAGCCCTAAACTTGTTTAGGTTTGAACTCCCATAGATTCCCCTTTTGAATATTTGATCGTATGTAGGATGTGGAATTTTGTGATTGTTTAAAATTGGTATAATCTAAAGTTTGAACTCTTGCATGTCATATTTAACTTCATGTCCTGCATCAAAGTTAGTCGATCGTTAAAACATTATAAAGCCCCTTTTTCTCCAAGTAATTATAAAAGTCCAACCGTTTTTTATTGGAGTAAGCCTGATGTGTGTGGGCTTACCCCAATTGCTTCAATTTCTAGTCATAAATATTTTACTTCATTTATTGATGGTTGCACTAGATTTACATGGATTTAGTTATTGAAAAGTAGGAATGAGGTTTCTTCTATTGCCAAAATGTTTCCTAAGATGGCACTTGCTCAGTTTGACACCAAAATAAACTTTTTCCAATCTAACAATGCCAAGGAATACCTATGTCTTGACTTTTAGAGTTATTTCTTTGAACATGGCATAGATTTCCTAAAACCAATTCCAAATGTGGCACTGTTGAATGGAAATATCACCATCTTTTAGAATTAGCTGGACCAACTATGACAGAAATATTGGTTCCTAAATCTATTGGGATCAGTGTTCGAAGTGTCAGTATCGCTACAAGTTTTGCTAGCCAGGGATACAGAATAATATTGTCAATAACCGAAAATGTGAGAAAATATTGGAGAAACAGGGGGGAAATGGTAGAATTTTTCAATGAAACTTCAGGAGATGCTAAAATACACAGGAATAAAAAATTTTAATAAACAAATTTTTGCCGGCATCGATACATTGACAACATTATCGAAATATTGTTGATATAGTGGGGATACAAGTGACACTTGAAATATACACAGTAAAAAATATCAGCGATACATTAGCGATATCGATACATTAACAATACAAGCGATACCTAGAATTTACACAGTGGAAAATATTAGCGATATCGATACATTAGCGATACTTAGAGATACATCACCGATACCTAGAATTTCTAATACTAGCTGTGTTGTCGTTGCGTGTTATCGGTATCGTCAAGCTAGAGATACAAATAATATCAGGGATACCTCAAACAATGATTGGGATGAGGCAGTGCTCATTGCCACCTATATGACAAATAAAACACCCACTCCCCTACTTGAAAATAGTTATCCTCTAAAGATTTTGAAACCAAACATCCACATGGCCGAAAAGTCAAGCTGACGTGTGATTCAGGTGGGCCACAACAAAGGAAACAATTTGGAGAGAGATGTCCACCCATTGGATGACACACCAAAATTTACACATGTGGCCCAAAAATCATATCCATCCGTGATTCAAGTGGGCCATATAGGAAAGATGAAGTAATGTAATGTAATTATATAATGTTAGTGTGTGGGTGTGTTGTGTACGCAGTCCTTTTTGTGCTCCTCAAGAGTATGTAAAGGTGCTCTTTAGTAATATAACAAAAGTTGTGTTGGGGTTTTGGTTCTCTAACAAACAAGTGACTCTTTCGAAAACTATACACTCTCCTCCTTTCTTATTTCACTTTCTTCTCATTTCTTCTTCATTCTTCTTCCCAAATCTCTTAAACCAACTTGGTTTCAAAGCAAGGAACTTCGTGTTGACTAGTACTTCAGGATTCTGCTAATATCAACAACCGTATGGCAGACGTCAGCTGTCATACGATCCGTACGGCTCCATTTTGATCGGGAAGAACATAGTTTAATAGCTCTTGAATTTAGAAGAATAATGGTGGTTTTTGTGAGAGTTTTAGAGCCCATTTAAGGTATGTTTTCCGCTTTTTCTCCTCCAGCAGAAAAAACCTAAATCTTGATTTTTCTTCAATTTCTCTCAAATCAGTAGCTATTTTCTTGGATTCTCCTCACATGTTGGATCGGATGTGTTGTGTTTGACTCCTCATGGAGTAGTTTCTCGAAGTGGAAACGATTTGAGGATGTTGTGAGCCAAACAAAGGGCCAATTGTACCGTTTTTTGGGTCCCTTGTGATCTGACCATACACTGGAACTCACGATGTATCTGTTGATGGTTGAATGTCATGTGTAGGGTAGTGTTTGTGTCGAGTTTGAGCCTTTTGTGACTCTTGTTGTTGTATTGATTCTTCTTCACCGTTTCTGGACCCCCAAACAACATCTAGAATTATGGTTATGTAGATTTTTTTTATTGTTTGTGTTGTGGTCCTCTCTCTGAGTTGTTTTTCTCTTGGGTTCTTGTGTGTGAACCCTTAAGGAGGACAAGATATCTTCAGGATCTAGTGTGGAACCTTCATAATTGCATCCCTTGTTAATCAAAACCGTAAAGCTTAACAGGAACAACTACTTGTAGTGGGCACAATCAATAAAGTTGTTTTTAGGGGGAAGAGACAGACTATCGTATATACCGGACGAAGCTCCAGATTCCCCAGATGCGAATTTCAAGTCTTGGACAAAAGAAAACTACCAAATCATGGCTTGGTTGCTTAATAGTATGGAACCAACTATGAGTAATTCTGTTATGTTCCTAACCTTAGCTAAGAAGATATGGGATACTCTTCACAATATGTACTCAAAAGCTCAGAATATATCATGAATATTCACATTTATCCCAGACATTATAAGGTTTCAACAAGACTCAAGATACCTAAATTCCCTGCTCTTCGAGGTATGTGGGATGAGTTGGACCTCTATTATTCCGTTCCCTCTAATTATAAAACTGATTATGAGCGGTATGGAAGCAACGTGAAGATACCAGAATTATGCAATTCCTTTTTGATATCAGCGATGAGTATTGATAACGTTTAAATATTGCATATTTATCCTCTCAATTATATTAGCTTTCCTGGCATTTAGGTGTTAATTCAATATAATTATATATGTTTTCTACATGTGAGGTGATTTTTTATCTAAATATGAATGTGCTTAAAAGGATAGATTAAAGCTCAAAAAAGAGATAAAATTGAATAAGCTTAAGAATTGGATATTTGGAACACAATAATGAAGAATTCACATGCCAAAGATCCAAGAAAACAAAAGACAAATGATAGAAAAAAGACTGCAAAATCAAAAAGTGCATTAACAGAAATAACATATTGTTCGGTCCCACCTGAGGTTGGTTCAATCCGACCGAATGTGCACAAAACAGTCCAGCGAGAAACTGTGATTTTCATATATAATTTGGCTCAACACTTAGGTCCAACCAAAGCCCAGTTCAGTGCCACCGAAGGAGAGTTCAATGTGACCTAAGGGAGGCAGAAACTTCAGATGAATATTGAAGAAATTCGTCCGCAACTGAGAAACTAATTCGGTGCGGCCAAAATGATGTTCAGTGTGACCGAAGTGTAACAAAAGCGTGTAAATTTGAAGTTGGTTTCAAGTCTGTGCGAATTTTCCATATTTAAATGGGTGTTTTAGGATTTCCAAAACATGAATTAGGGCTTGGGACAAAGACCTAGGAGTGGAAAAGCTCCACAGAGCCGTCCTTCTTCTTTGATCCCTCAAATCTAATTTGCCTTTTTAGTCTTTTTGTTTTTCTTTCTAAGATGTTAGCCATAGTAAACTAATCTCTTAGCAAAGGTTAAGGGATGAAGCTTATAGTTTAATTACATTATTTAGTTTATTTGATTCAATAACATTGATTTGATTGATGATAATTGAAAATAGATTGAAATATATTTGGATTTACTTTAAAGTCTTTGAGTTGTTTATTTCTTGATTTGTTGTGCGCTACAAGTACAATGAATGCTCTGATTTAACAATTGTTTAGCCTGAATTAGAGAATGATTCAATCTGTATAATTGATTGATCTATTGTTGCCTAAGGGTGCTTTAGACACTTTTGATTCCCTGCAATTAAGATCTGAGTGCTTCATGAGAGAATCGTTCAATTGAATTCATATTCTTATTGGTGTTGATGATTGGTTTAACCAAATTATTTTCCGATTTGATAAAAGAGGACTTCGATTCCAATTGAGTTATATATTGAACTAGTAAATTGGATATTGTGATTTCTATGAGTGGATTCCTGAATCCTTGATCTTTTATTTATTTGTTTTAAAACCCTTTTACCTAATTGCTGGATTGAAAACCCAAATGATGCCTTTTTTAACATCTCCTGAAGTTTCATTAAAAAATTCAACCAATTTCCCAATGTTTCCTAAAAACAATGAAACATTACGCAATACATCTAATATTTCTCATGCAATAACTGATATATTTATGTATCCCAAGGGTTTGATACATCCGTTGATACCAATACAAAAAGCATTGCCTACCAATCCTAAAAATACCTTTCCCACCCGAGATAGAAGGATTAGGGGAAAGGTCTGAAATGAACAGTGTGACCCACTCTTTCCAGAGATTAGCTTTCCTTCACTTAAGTCCATCCCTAATCATGACAGATATCCTCCGCCAACCACGTTGTCGCGGGTGTCATTCTCCTTCTCCACCTCTATCCTACATCGAATAATCCCACCTCCGCTTCACCAGGATCTGATGCAGGACAATTAACCACTTGCTCTAAAAGCTCGAACTGTTAGAGTATAGCGAATTAATCCCTTTATCTTATAGCCCAGGCCCCACATCTCATGGGTTTAGGACCTCGGTCGAACCCCCTTCGGGGGCCCCAAATCACATGGGCCGCCCACCCCGAGTGTGTCCCCGCATCCCACGGGCTACCCCACTCGAGCCCAATGTGAAATGCGCATTAATTACCCCTGGTGAGGAGTCTCGAACACGAGACCTCCCCCGTAGGCCACACCCACCCCGAGTGTACCCTTGCATCCCACAAGCGACCCCACTCGAGCCCAGTGTGAAAATGCCCCTGCATTAATCATCCCCGATGAGGAGTCTCGAACACGAGACCTCCCGCTCTGATACCAATTTGATGCAGGACAATTAACCACTTGCTCTAAAAGCTCGAACTGTTAGAGTATGGCGAATTAATCCCTTTATCTTATAGCCCAGGCCCCACATCTCATGGGTTTAGGACCTCGGTCGAACCCCCTTCGTGAGCCCCAAATCACATGGGCCGCCCACCCCGAGTGTGTCCCCGCATCCCACAAGCGACCCCACTCGAGCCCAGTGTGAAAATGCCCCTGCATTAGGATCCCACTTCCACTTCACCTCTGCCACTCTACCAATGTCATTCTAATTCTACACCTATCCTATCATCTCCAAATTTCCTTCAGGTTATTTGTTTTATGCATTGAGAAATGAAATAGCAAGTACCATAAAAAGACTAACACTTTTTAGCTAGCTTGCACCAAGAATTTGGTTCCCTTGTTCTTCATTTTTTATGCTTTTCTTTCTCCTTTTTCTCCCCTTAAGAATGAACAATTTTCATAATCTATGTCGATGCATTATAAACTATAAAATTTTATGATCTACAATGATACCCTGATTTCCCACAAATAAAAATATAAAAAATAAAAATCTCTAGCTTAGGTGGTGATTTTCCAGGCTTGTTTAAGATCAAAGAGTGGAAAGATAGAACCAAGGTATTCCATAACAGTAAGGGTGGCCACAACAGCCACGACTGACCATTACCTTATAATATAGGGTGCAATGGCCGTTACGGGGGCCGTAACAGCCGTTATGGTCTCTCTTATTTTATTTTAAAAAAAAAAAAAAAAAAAAATCCGAAAAACATGTATTGGCCTCATAACGGACCGTTATGGGGCCATTACGACCTTTACAGGGGGTGTAACGGGCTGTTACAGAGACTGTAACAGCCTTTACGGGTCTTTTTTTTTTTTTAATGGGCATTACGGCCTTTACGACCCCATAACGTGTAACAGTTGCAACCGTTACCTTTATGTAACGGCATTTACAGCACACAATGGATAGAACCAACACCAGACTTAGAGATATAAAGCAAAGGCTCCTATTAGATTTTTATAAGATCCAACTAAGTAGATAATCAATCCATGAGTCAAACAAACTTATTGGATGCTCAAGTATTCTGCTTCTGAACTATCCCATAATATAATCCTGGAAAATGACCCAAACAAGTCATCATGTAAAGTCAACCAAGTCAACTTTAGCTTTGCCATCTGATATAATGGGTGCCAATCCAAGTTTCCAGAATCTTTTTTGAATTAGTGATAGTTGGAATTAGTTTATGAGGAAACAAATTTTAAAATAAAATGCACATATTAACCACCTAAATTGCTCATTAGACCTCCACTCACCAACAGAAACATGACAACAGCACGGCGCACAACAAACAATAAAATCACCACTATCAGCTCTTATTTAACTTGCCAAGCCAAACTTGTGAGTTGAACCAGTTGATTCAGCTCAAAGAATCAAAGATATAATCACCACTTTAAACTCAAGAAAAAATATTAACCTAAGTCAATCGAACTCAAGAAAGAAAATGGTCACTCGCCAAGGGTAAAACAAAATCAACAAAGTCAAATAAGTTGGGGGCGACTTCTTTTTTAATTCTTCCAAAGAAAATAAAATGTTTTATTCTTGTCTCCTTCTCGTTGGTGAGCTGGTAAAGACTGTGTAGTGGGTGTGAATGATCCAGGGTTCAATCCCTGGTATTGTTACCTTTCAAAAAAAAAAGTAAATTTCTTAGTTGCAAGGAAACAGCTATATACAATGGAGATGCATTTCCCAAGATCAAAACGAAAACAAGATATGATCTTCCTTTCCAAATAAAATTGGGAATCAAAGAAACCTACCAAGAAGTGATCATTTCCCTCGTAGGAAGCACACCCAGCAGTATGATTGTACAGAAACATGTCCAATTTGAGAACTGATCATCTACAAGAAAGGTGCCACAAGTTGTGGTACCATACTATCTTTCTTTTTTTTGAGAGGTAACGCTACCAGGGTTAGAACCCTGGATTACTCACACACTATCATTTCCATCAACATGCTGCTTGTGTAGGACATCACTACCATGAAAACAGTAGGCCCCAAAATGAGATCACTTGGCACAAAATCAGGCCGGTCCACTCAATTGGAATCGATGGAAAATCAACAATCTAACTCAATATACAGGTGTGATCCACCTAGAGAGCGAATCAGCCTGATTTTCGAGAAGAGTGATCTTCATGTTGGGGCCTACCACCTTCATGGTACTGCTTCCTACACAAGGGGAGCCTACCACCTTCATGGTACTGCTTCCTACCCAAGTGGCATGTTGGTGGTAGGGATGGTATGGCACCATTTTGGTGCGCCACTGCTTGAATGTGATAAGTTCTCTTCCCATTTATATGGGACAGTTTATTATAATATTACTTTTGTTTTCTTTAATTTACCAAAAGTCATATGTGATGCACATCAAACTAAGACTGAGACAAAAGGATAAGAGACAACACTGGATAGAAAAACAGGAAAAGTTAGAGATGGCCAAAATTTGTTGTTTCTAAAAATACCCAAGAAAGAAGAAAAGAGTGTTTCTCGCCATTCATTTTTCTTTTGCCACTTGATGCAATTGTTCCCTTCCAATAGCTGGGAACTGAGCATCATTGTGAGGCAGTTCTCTTAACTATTACTGTGGTCAGGTTTGTCGTTTTTATGTAAGAAGAAGAAAACTAGTCATTATGCCAATTAGTCACTCACCATCACTCACAAGTCACAGCAAGTAGCCATCAAGATCCATGTATGTATGTATCTCCCTTGGTTTTTATATTCGGATGGTGAAATGTTTGGGAAAAAAAAAGTCTCACTTGATCTTTAGTATTAGTGTTCCACTTAATATCCGATCAAAACATGCAAATAAATAAATAAATAAATAAAAATTGTCATTACATTATAAACCATGAAATTGACATAGTTTTTATGATGAATCATGTCTGTCATGTACCTGGAAAATCCACGGGGCATTCATAGAGCGCACACGAACTCAAAAATTGAAGAGCATTCATGTCCCAAGATGAACCACCAAGCTTAAGCTAGCAAGTCGCCTATGATTCAAAAGGCACGAAATGTTAATCAACATCACAAACTAAAGATTAGCGTGGCACAAAGGCATTGAAGCATTAGCCTAGTAAGAACAAAAGAATGGAAGGGATCTCAAAAGTGAAATTTATGACAAAATCAACCAATGTTGAGTACACCTTTTTCCTTTGCAAGAAACAATTTGGAGAACAAGGGATAAATCATTTATTTATGACAGATAAAATTTACATAGAAACAATTTAGAGAAAATGGGTGATTTGCAAAAGGGCCAGAGTAAAGGAATGAAAGAGCCGCAATAAAGCTTGCAAATTAAAGCCCTCTTCAGTTACAATTGATCAATCGACTAGTATAATTGATTAATTCTGTGTGATTCCTGATCCAGTGTCTTATATCTGAAGTGGAAATTCCTGATATTCAAAGCCTGGGAGGAAAGAGAGGGAAAGAGAGGGGGGGGGGGGGGAATGATGGCAGAAGAAGGCCAGAGAAGCAGCGGAGGTCATGCAACAGAATCTTGGAAGCGTCAGGGAAGGCTGAGTGTTCAGTTTGTGCGTGATGAGAGCTTATCGAATAAATGGTGTTGTATTCGCAAGATGGTAGTAGTCTTCTGGTGAGAATGAGGAAGATATGCCTGCATTTGTTTATATATTTAGAGGACAGGAAGAGATTAAAATAAAGGAATTGGAACAAGCAAAATGAAAATAATAATAATGATAGTATGGAAGAAGAAAGGGAGGAGCAGTCCAGAATCTAACATCATCAGTCAATTACGAGAAAAACAGAAAAGAGCAGAGAATTAGTGCCCCATTGAGGAGAGGAGAGATCGCCTTATGAGGAAAATGAGGTGGAAAAGGGGACCCAACAGAAATTTTATCTTGGAATGTGAGGAGTCTGAGCTGCCCCATGAAGAGAACCCAAGTGAAGCAGATATACATCGGTCTGAAAGCACATTGGTAACTTTCCGAGAGACAGATACAATTCATGGACAGTGGCTTGCTTATGCTAGTGTGAGGGTGTCGTATGTATGATTGAGCAGCCTTGAATGGGGTGGGGGCATTGGGAGGAATTGTGGTAATATGGAACTCAGATGATTAGGTCAAGGGTGGATTGTTGAGTCAGTTTACTCTCAGTGAAAATTTTATCTTGGAACGCAAGGGGTCTGGGCTGCCCATGAAGAGAGCCCAAGTGAAGCAGGCATAATGCATTAGTGCAAAAGCAAAAGTGGTAACTTTCCAGGAGACAAAGATTCAATTGATGGACAGTGGCTTGGTTACTCTAGCGTGAGGATGCTGTAATTGTGATTGGTAGCATTAGATGCAGTGGGAGCAGTGGGAGGAATTGTTGTAATGTGGAACCCGGACGATTTAGTGACGGTAAATTGTCGAATCAGTTCACTATCTGTTTTGGTTGTGCTCAGAGAAGGGAATGGCAGAGGCAATTGGATTTTTTTCCAGAATGATCCAAACTAAAGGCAGAGCTCTTGGGTAGAGCTAGATTTTGTACATGCCAAATGGGTTCTCCACGGTGTGTGGGCAGCGACTTTACTGTCACCATAATTTCATTAGAGAAAAAGGACGGATCCAGAATCAAAATGATGCAGCCTGATCTGGGCCCACGATCCATGCATCATGCCCAAGCCCATTAAGCTCAAGCCCAACAGTTGGCCCATAAATAAGGAGGCCCAAGCCTCCTATTTAGGTAGGTAGGTAGCGAAATCAACCAGCTAGCTATGAATAATCCATTATTCATAGCCCTTTTATTTATTTTCCATATTTGTAATAAGTCATTGATTGTCAATGATATTATGAATTTTCCTTATATGTATGTTTCAAAGCTTATATAAGGGCCTGAGATGAGTAGCGTCTAGGCACCTCTGAATTGAATGAAAATTTCTACCTTGCTTCTTTCTACTTTGTGTGGTTCTCGTGTACGCTTTCCCATCAACTGGCTGCACCACAAAAGCAGTATGCATGGCTTTATTGACTGGATAAATAGTCGCAGGTTTATTGATTTACTTCTGGGAAGGGTGTTATGCATGGCTTTATTGACTGGATAAATAGTCACAGGTTTATTGTTTTACTTCTGGGAAGGGTGAAATACACATGGACCAATAATGAGTTTGATTTGGTGTTTAACCATATTAGACAGATTCCTCATATCATCAGAGTGGGAGGAAATGTGTTTAGGTGTAGTTCAAAGACTCACTTGGTCTGTGTCAGACCATTGTCCTATCACTCTGGAATCTATTCCGAGTTATGGGTCCACCACAATTTGAGCTTATGTGATGAAAGAGGGTTTTGAATCCATGGTGAAATTGTGGGGCTGGGATACCGATACTTTGAACATTGCTTGATCCAAAACTTTTGTGGCCCACAAAGGGTTTTTAATGGTCTATCTGCTTCATTTTTGAGACCATGCCCTAAAATAAACTGGAAAAACATATGGACAGTATGGATATACAATGCATGCATTGACGTGGGCCTTACAGTCAGGGTCCAACCCACAGCTAGTTCCGTGGTTGCAGCAAAGTTGCACTCCTTATTTTGAGGGATGTGACTTAGCTGCGACCCTAAAACAATGATGTGGATGGGACCTTGACCATGGAGCCCACCTCAATGTATGCATTACATATCTACATCGTTGATCCATTTTACCAGCTCATTTTATAGCGTTGACCCCAAAATGAAGTGGATCCAAATCTCAGGTGGACCACACCACAAGAAACATTGAGGATTGAATGTCCACTATCAAAACATTCGTGGGGCCACTAAAGTTTTGGCTGAGGCTAATAGTTTGGTGGTTTAGTTCATCCCAACAGGAATGACCTTATGAATGGTATGGATGGCATATAAACATCACGGTGGACCCAAGGAGGCTTCGACAGCCCTACCCACTTTTTCTTGTCTTGCGGCCTACTTGAGTTTTGGATATGCCTCATTTTTAGGCTCATATCCTAACATGATTTGGCAAAAATGATAGACAAGGTGGATTTCTCACGGACATCACAGTGGGCCCCACATAACTTCAGAGCGCAGTTGTCGCACGCAATTCACGTCCAATGATAAAAAGGGACTCGAATTCAATAGTGATACAGTCGGTGCCCACCTCCGTACTTATACACTCCGTCCATCCATTTTATGAACTCATATTAGGGCATGATCCCAAAAATGAGGGATATCCAAATCTCAAGTGGACCACACCATAGGAAATAGTGGTGATTGAACGCCTATCATTAAAAACCTCTTGGGGGCCGCAAAAGTTTTGGATCAAGCTACTATTTGTGGTTTCCATTCATCCATATCTGTGTGACCTAATCAACAAGTTGGATGGCAAACAAACATTACAGTAAGTCGTAATAACTTTTAATGGTGGGAGTTTAATCACTATTGTTTCTATGGTGTGGTCCACCTAAGATTTGGATCTACCTCATTTTTAAGCTCATGCTCTAAAATGATCTCGCAAAGTGGAAGGCCGGAGTGGATAAAACACATACATCAAGGTGGGGACCACAGATTAATGGTTCTAATTTAATGAAAATACAACCACATGTGCGTAAGACTGTCAATGCATCAAGAGTGGTTTGTCGCTCGAAGGCTAGATGGGATGGTTAGTTGGATGGATGGATGGATGGATAGATGGGATGGATGGATGACGTTTGGATGATTGGATGGGATGGTTGGATGGATGGATGACGTTTGGATGATTGGATGGGATGGTTGGATGGATGGATGACGTTTGGATGATTGGATGGGATGGTTGGATGGATGGATGTTTAGATGCATGGATGGATGGATGGGTGGATGGTTTGTTGGATGAATGGATTGATGAGATGGTTAGATGTTTGGATGGATGGTTGGTTGATTGGATGAACAGATGGATGGGATGGTTGGATGGATGGATGGATGGGACGGTTGGACGGTTGGATGGTTTGATGAATAATCGGACGGATGGTTAGATGGGATGGATGAATGGATGGTTGGTTGGATCATCATGCATGTGTATTGTGTTTATAAATTATATGCATATTTATACATGGACGTATAATGTATGAATGCATCATACATGTTTGTTTGCTTACTAATTGATTTAATGAGATTTAAGTAATTGTTGTGTTACTATTGGACTGATTTCTTATGGACATTACATACCTTTAGGCACTCATTAAATGAAACTTATTATGTATATATTCTTTTTTCAATATTTTATTCCTAAATGTGCAAATAAATGTATTCTAGCATCTCATGAAGTTTGATTGAAAAAAATCCACCATTCTCCCCATTTTTCCCTAATGTTTCCCCGCATTTCCAGTTATCGATGATAATGATATTGTTTCCATATCTCCGACTAGCAAAACTTGTAGTGTTATCGGATACTTCTTCCAAGGGGGAGTTAATGCAAGGGCATTTTCACACTGGGCTCGAGTGGGGTCGCCTGTGGGATGCAGGGGTACACTCGGGGTGGGTAACCCATGCGATTTGGGGCCCACGGGGGAGGTATCGTGTTCGAGACTCCTTACCAGGGGTGATTAATGCGCATTTCACACCGAGCTCAAGTGGGGTAGCTCGTGGGATGCGGGGACACTCGGGGTGGGTGGACCATGTGATTTGGGGCCCACGAAGGGGGTTCGGCCGAGATCCTAACCCATGAGATGTGGGACCTGGGCTATGAGATAAAGGGATTAATTCGCCATACTCTAACAGTTCGAGCTTTTAGAGCAAGTGGTTAATTGTCCTGCATCAGGAGTGTGAAGAACCAGCCAACCAGGATATTCATAAATCATAATGGCCAGTGGTTGAGCAGGAGTGCCAAAGCACACGGCCCACCCCAAAGATACATGAATAATTTTCACACAAGGGTCTCAAAAGCCAAGAGGAGAACACAACATGGAGTGAACCAGAGCTATTTGAAAATATGAGGCATTGTTTTATATGAGGATTTACGTACCACAAACACATCCACCGTATACAACATTCCACAAACAATGGTCAATCGACAATCATTCCTGCTATGAATATTGTGACGTGTGTCCTCGAGCCAACTAAAGCAAACGAAATGCAACAGATGTTTCCTCTCCTTTATTAATGAGGGAAGACATGGAGCTTAGTCTAGCGATGATGACTCCTCTAACAACTCCTCCGACAAGTATTCTCCCACCTTTGCCTCCTCGCTTGCTAGCTCAAGTCATCTATATATGGAGCCAGGTGCCATCCCCTCTCTCCCTAGTTGTGTGAAGTCCCAAGAGCATGTGGAATCCTTCAATGGTATGGCATGTGAGAACTCTTTCTTTCTCACATGTGATATTAACCTCGCCTCCCCTTTTCATTCGAACTCATTTCATACTACGCCCTCGTCCTCCTTTCCTTCCCATTTCAAGTCCTCTTGGGTCGGGAGGGATTTATCAATGGGTGGTACCATTTTGGGTGGTGATGTTCCTCTAGCCATGGTTCCTTTCTCTCCTCATTCGCCTATCTATCCTTCCTGGACTAGGGTCCAAGTGGTCTGGGATGCCTCCTTAGAGTGTGTCATTTAGGTTTTCCCCATGATAGGGGAAAGGACTCCTTATACGTTCCTCCTATTCAGGTTGTCTGTGTGGAGGATGCTCATATCACTCCCAGGAATCACCATGATCCAATTCTTTCCCTTGATAGTGTGGAGGGCCCGGTTGCTGCTGTTGGGAGCAAAAGATGGATCAAGCATCATGGTGTTGTTCCACCTTATGGTCCAAAAAGGTATTAGTCTACCATCCAAAAATGTGTATAGGTGATCTTCAAAGTGATCTTCAAAGTCTACCAAGGGATGTAGGGAACTAATTAATTTGGGGGGAAATCCGGAAGGATCCTTGGATGTCACTCCTCAACATGAGAAGAGGGGCAGAGGAGTTAGAGTGATAGCCCGATGAAGATTTTCTCCTGGAATGTGCATGGGCTTGGCTAACCCCAAAAGCAACCTTTGGTCTAGTCGATCAATAAGCAGTCTAAGGCTAGTATTATGGTCCTTCAAGAGACCAAGCTTCAGGTAATAAAGTATCATTCAGTCTCTGTGAGGTCATAAGGTTGTTGATTGTGTAGCCCTTAATTCGATAGGGGTTGCGGGAGGTATTGTGGTGATGTGGAATCCAAGTCTCTCACATAAAGAAGATAGTTGGGTGGGGATTTTAATGTTATCCGATTTGTGCATGAGAAACTCCATGAGGATTGGGTATTTGCTAATATGAGAGGATTTGTTGATTGGGTCCTTAGTCATAATTTGGTAAACATCCAGGTCTAATAACCAAGAATCTCTAGTCTATGTCCCTATTGGACAGATTTCTCTGTCTCCTAAGTGGATTCTAAAATTCCCTCACCCACCAAAGGGGTCTCCCTAAGCCTGTGTTAGATCATTGCCCTCAAGGTGTGCCAAATCGATTACATATCGGCCGTACATAACGGTAACGACAATTACCGTCACGCAATATGGGGTTGAAACGGCGGGGTTCAGGAAAAAAAACAACAACAAGAACAACCAAAACGGCCGTTACAGGGCGGTAATGGCCATTACAAGGCATAACAGTCATTACGGTCCCCATAAAAGTCATTACGTACAGTAACCCTAAAAGAAAATTAGTGGGGGGGGGGGGGGAACATACTTGGTTTTCTACTTCTCCCTCTTTTTCTATTTTGTTGCAGCTTCTTCTTCATTCTTCTTTCTTCCCACTCCCCAAAACGTTCTCAAAACATGAACGTATAATCCTACGTGTGTCGCATTGATCCAAAATCATTATGCTCATGTAGGCCACCAATTAATCGTATCGGCTAGACTTTTGATACATGGCATCTACATGATGAGGATCGCCTAACCAACGATTTGGATCTTTCTCACTCATGTCTTTGTTCGCACGTGTGAGGCGAGTATAAATGTAAAAGTTCACTGCAGCGAGTCCATTTGAGCATCTTTGGCTTCCCGGATCGTGGCAAAAATCCCTTCCAAGGTATGTTATTTCCTTCTCTAAGATCTCCTCCTCTATCGATCGATCATGTTTCGCGAATGGCTTTATGGTAATTTCACAATATATCATACCTTTTTCTTGGAACAAAAGAAGCTAAGAGATTACATGGTGTTCGAGTGTTTGATTTATGTCTCTTCCGAAAATTTGATTCACTGGGATGCGTTAAGATGCACAAGCAAATCCAATTGCAAACACTGGCACGAACAACAATGATCTTTCCTGGTATAATTGTGATTGTGTTCTCTTCAAGCCCTACTTGAAATTTACCAATCGTTATTTGGAAGCCCATACTGTCAATTCGAATGCTAAGGAAATTGCAATTTGGTTTTTTCCCACTTTATTGGACTAGTAATCACAGTTCAATTTGATGGTGCATCCAAATGCAGGATCAGATTGTCAGAATGGATTCAATACTGAGATATGATATTGAAAGAGATTTATGATGCCTTTGGATGCTCAATTGAATCGAATTGAAATGGTCTAATTCGTTATCGAATCGATGGCCAAAGCGAAATCCCTCGAAACAGAATTAAGTCTGGGGTTAGCGGCTGGATTGAAATAGATTGCAATAACCTAATCAGTTGAGTGGAAATTACCAAATTAGGTTGCACCACAATTCATAGTGAGAGAGTAGCCACATGGATTGAAATTACAATGTTCGGATCCCACCTTGAAAATGCAGGAATTGAAAATGCCACTTGAGTGGGTGATTGGCTCATTTTTACATGCTCGTGTTTTGCACATCCCGCATCTCTCTCTCTCTCTCTCTCTCTCTCTCTCTCTCTCTCTCTCTCTCACAAATTTGGTTAGCATGTTGATGTAGGACGTGGCACAGATACATTCCTAGCATGGTTTGACCAAAAGAAGGTGCATCGTAAATTGGCTATAACTTTTGATCTGGGTATCATTACAGGACGCACAACCTATCAATCTTTAGTGTAACAGGCCATCCAAGGTGAACTGACCCACAAAGTGGGTAGTGTCTGTCCGTTTCATAGAAAAAGCACACTTTCAACTCAAAAACGAAATTTTAAGGAAAAAATACTATTTTTAGTAATTCCGATTTTTTAATATTTTCTTATTTTTAGAGTTTTAGATTTTCTTCTTTTTTAAAAATAACTTGTGATCATGCTAGGACTCTTTTAGCAAAAATTTATTTGGAATTTTTATTTTTAGAAAATAAGATTTGGAAGAGTTTTACTAGAATTAAAAATTTTATTAGAGTTAGAATTTTACTATTTTTGGTAAATACGAATTTTGGTTTAGCTTTTTTTTCTTTATTAATGGTGTAACAGAGACATACACATTAGACAATTATCAATCAATTAATTTTCGAATTTCTTAGAAATTATTTTCTATTTTCTTCCCTTGTGGATTCGAGAAAACTCTATGAGGAGTCCAGTGAAACTCCGTGGATTCGGAGTGATTATCCTTGAGAAAGACGGTGCTCGACCTCATCATGTCCATGTCCATCCCAGTGTCAGATGGTATCAGATCGAGGCTTTTCTTCAGGATAATGGCATCTAACAAAGGTGCGAGCAACAATCACATGGATGGTGCTCCAGGGAATTATCATTTAACAGTGGCGGCTTTCGAAGCGGCGAAGCGAGAGAATCGGCAAGTCATGCGAGAGCTGCATGTTGTCATCAATCCCATGACGAAGGCCCTAGGGCAGCTCCATGTTCATGGCGGTGATCAGCCCCCAGTAGGCGCAGGAACTCGTAATCGCACTGATCGCAGGACAGTGCTAGCATTGAACCACAGGATCACTCCTGAAAATGTAGGATCCAACGACATGATTCCACAACATCCCAAATGAAGCATTGATCAGATAAATCGAACGGATCGAGAATTCAAGATGAAAGTCGGTCTTCCTAGTTTCAAGGGCCAACTCCACTTCAATGACTTCCTCGATTGGTTGCTTGAAGTCGAACATTTCTTTGATTACATGGACATCGTGGAAGAGAAGAAAGTTAAACTTGTGATTTACAAGTTGAAGGGCGAAGCTTTTATTTGGTGGAAACAACTTCAACTCGAGCGGACGAGACAGATGAAGGCACCAATCCGCACGTGGTCGCGGACAGTGTTCGTGTTGTCGGCGAAAAATCGATATTATCGCCGATAATTTCGGTATCGCCGGACTTGCGATACCGAAAACCCAAAAAATCGTTTCTCTTCCAAATATCGGCGATATATTGGCGATATATCGTCGATAACATTCATGACAACGAAAATATCGACAATTCGACGATTATATCTACGTATATAGCCTTAAATTCAAAAAAGAAGAAGAAGAAGAAGAAGAAGAAGAAAAGCGACAGATATCATAGAGCAGGTAATTGAATAAAACCATACCTGTGGAAGGAGAATCTATCGGAGCTACCCGCGTTGCGGCAGCGGCTGCTACGAAGGGAAAGAGGGGTTTTAGGTTTTCGAAAGAGGGGTCGAAGCTATCTCTACTTTTCACTTTACGTTTTTAACTTTTTCTAAAGAATGCTTTTTCCACCATTTAAAAGCATATGTCACCACCATTTTGAATGGAAATAAAACTCATAGTTTAAGTAACTTTTAAGTTACATTAAGAGTGTGAGTTTCATATCATGTAATAAAAGTGGTTTACCACCACTTTAAAAACAAAAAAATGCAGTTTAAAAAAACAAAAAAATTAAATAGAGTGGGATATTTATGGCAGGTGAGGCCCTTACCATGGGGCCCACCATGATATAGATATTCTATATCCACGCTGTCCATCCATTTTGCCAAAACATTTTATGGCATGAGCCCAAAAATGAAAATCCAAGTCTCGTGGACCATACAACAACGGTGATTGAATGCCATACCATTAAAAACTTCCTAGGGCCCACCTTAATCTTTCCATAATGTTTATTTGCCATCTAATCAGATGCTAACATCACGTGAACATGGATAAAGGAAATTGGGTCACCATCCAAAACTTGTGGCCCATTTATGGTCAATCACCATCATTTCCTATGATAGGGTCCACTTGAAAATTGGATCCACTCATTTTTAGGTTCATGCCCTAAAAGGATCTTGTAAAATAGATGGACATAGAATACATAATTCAAGGTGAGGGCCACCGGCTTAAGTGAGGCTGAGGCCACACGTCATCCACTCCTGATGGTTAGATGGTTGGATGGATTTTTGGATTGATAGATGGGATGGATGGATGAATGTTTGGATGATTGGATGGGATGGATGGGTCGGTTGGATGGATTTTTGGATTGATAGATGGGATGGATGGATGGATGAATGTTTGGATGATTGGATGGGATGGATGGGTCGGTTGGATGAATGTTTAGATGGATAGATGGGATGGATGTTTGGATGATCGGATGGTTGGATGGGATGGGATGGGATGGATGAATGGATGATTGGATGAGATGATTTGATAAGATGGATAAATGGATGGGTCGGTTGGATGAATGTTTAGATGGATAGATGGGATGGATGTTTGGATGATTGGATGGATAGATAATTGGATGGGATGATTTGATGTGATGGATGGGATGGATAGATGGATGTTTGGATGGATAGATGGGATGGATGTGTGGATGTTTGGATGATTTGATGGTATGGATGGATGGTTGAATTATTTGATAGACGAGATGGATAGGGATGGATGGATGGATAAATGTTTAGATGATTGGATGATTTGATGGGATGGATGGATGATTTGATGGGATGGTTGGATGGTTGGATGGATGGATGATTGGATGCAATGGATGGATGGATGGATGGGATTGATGGATGTTTGGATGATTAGATGGGATGGTTGGATGGATAGATGGGATGGATGTGTGGATGTTTGGATGATTTGATGGCATGGATGGATGGGATGGTTGGATTATTAGATAGATGAGATGAATGGATAAATGTTTGGATGATTTGATGGGATGGATGGATGGTTAGATGGATAGATGGGATGGTTGGGTGGTTGGATGGATGGATGATTGGATGAGATGATTTGATGTGATGGATGAATGGATGGATGGGATGGATGTTTGGATGATTGGTTGGATGGATAGATGGGATGGATGTGTGGATTTTTGGATGATTTGATGGCATGGATGGATGGGATGGTTGGATGGTTGGATTATTAGATAGATGGGATGGATAGATAAATGTTTAGATGATTGGATGGATGGATGGATGGTTAGATGGATAGATGGGATGGTTGGGTGGATCGATGGATGATTGGATGAGATGATTTGATGTGATGGATGAATGGATGGATGTTTGGATGATTGGTTGGATGGATAGATGGTATGGATGTGTGGATTTTTGGATGATTTGATGGCATGGATGGATGGGATGGTTGGATGGTTGGATTATTGGATAGATGAGATGGATAAATGTTTGGATGATTGGATGATTTGATGGGATGGATGGATGGTTAGATGGGATAGATGGATGGGATGGTTGGGGTGGTTGAATGGTTGGATGGATGAGATGGATGGTTGGGTGGTTGGATGGATGGGATGGATGGTTGGATCATTGTGCATATTATTTTGTTTAATTTATATGCTTATTTATGCATGATTATAAAATGTATGAATGCATTATACTTGTTAATTGGTTTAGTGAGATTTAAGTGATTGTTATGCTACTATTGGACTGTTTCTTATGATAGCACATGCTTTTAGGTCTTAATTAAATAGAAACTTATTATGTATGCATTCTTTTTACAATTTTTGTTTTTTAATTCCTAAACATGTAAATATGTGTATTTAAGCCCCTACTAAAGTTTCATTGAAAAATTACATCGTTTTACCATATTTTCCCCGCATTTCCGGTTATCGGCGATATTATCGGCGATAACGATATTATATCTTTATCTCCAGCCAGCGAAACTTGTAGCGATACCGACAACTCGAACACTGGTCGCGGATGAAGCAGTTGTTACGCATGCAATTCCTCCATCGAGATTACTATCAAGTATTATTCCAACAAAACCAAAATTGTTGGCATGATAGTTGATTAGTAAGGGGTTATGCAGAGAAATCTCATTATTCAGAGAGAAAAGACCTCGTCGAAATGAAGTCGCGACAGGCCATAGATTCATTAGTGGCGGCCATGTGGCCCCTATGGAAACAGAGAACCAACCCAAGACTTCTAAAGTGAATGAATTCTCTCATAACCGAATAGGATTTTATTAAACAATCTGAGAAGACGAGAGATATAGATGAATTAGTTGAAAAAGAAAAATATATGGAGCCTGTGAATATCCTAGAGGATTTGAAACCATTGTTATACGAGTTCAATGCGACTGTGCTCAATGAACTCCCTAAGGAATTACATCCGATACGAGATGTACAAAACCACATTGATCTTGTCTCAGGAGCAAGTCTATCTAATTGCCCACATTATCAGAAAGAATGCGAGAGCTTGCAGGCACAAGTGAAGGAATTGATCCATACTAGTCAAGGAGAGCATGAGTACATGTATTGTGTCAGCTCAAGAGCCTAATGCAAAATATAAGGAAAAGGTTGATAAACATCGGCGCAAGAAATTATTTGAGTATTACGAGCGAAGTCCCTTGAATAACTCGAGGACGAGTTTTTTCCAAGTGGAGGGTTCTGATGTAGGACGTAACACAGATATATTTCTAACATGGTTTGACCAAAAGAAGATAAATCGTAAATTGGTCATAACTTTTGATCCAGGTATCTTTACCGAACGCACAACCTATCAATCTTTACTATAACGGGCCATTCGAGATGAACCGACCCATAAAGTGGGTTGCGATGGTCCGTTTCGTCAGAAAACGCGCGCTTTCAGCTTAAAAACGAAATTTTAAATTAAAATTACTATTTTTAGTAATTCCAATTTTTTAATATTTTCTTATTTTAAAGTTTTAAATTTTCTTCTTTTTTAGAAATAACTTGTAATTATGTTAGGACTCTTCTACCGAAGTTTATTTGGAATTTTTATTTTTAGAAATTAGGATTTGGAAGAGTTTTACTAGAATTAGGATTTTTATTAGAGTTAAAATTTTACTATTTTTAGTAATTACGAATTTTGGTTTAGCTTTTTTTTCTTTATTAATGGTGTAATAGAGACATACACATTAGACAATTATCAATCAATTAATTTTCGAATTTCTTAGAAACTATTTTCTATTTTCTCCCCTCGTGGATTCAAAGAAACTCTGTGAGGAGTTCAGAGAAACTCCATGGATTCGGAGTAGTTATCCTTGAGGAAGACGGTGCTTGACCACATCACGTTCATCCCTGCATCACATATCTTCCTCTCAAAGGTGAAATGATCCTCCATTGCTTAAAAGGCAAATATTGGGGACTCCTACATCTTAGTTTTGTACAACCTTCCATATTAATTAGATCTAGCCATTTTGGCATTTCACCACAATTTGTGATTTTTTCATAAATCCCTTTATTGTAGTTTACTAGGCCTTTCTAACACAAAGGATCTTGTCCAAGTTGAAGATTAAGCCAATATTAGAAAAAACAGAGATCAAGCATGAACTTGCTTCACTCCACTCAAACTGGTAAGCTTGCGAGTGCCTTGGTTTTGACATCGTACAACCTTGGAAGTAAGTTAAATGGTCGTTGATTCACTGCCCATGAATAAACATTGAAATGGGCAAGGTTTCAAGAAGAGTACCAAATGCATGAAATGAATGCAGAGGTCATGCATGCATGCAATTTGGTGCTAGTTTGTGACTATTGGACCATGATGTTACCCTTTTTTTAATGATAATGCATACATTTTATTCAAAGCACCTTGACAGAGAACAAGCCACGCAAGAAAACAATAATGGTCTAATTACAATCCAAAATAGAATGCGCAACCAAGGCATCTACATTACAAGAACTAGTTGCCCATTCTATAACATCCTTGTTAATTTTCCAAATAGATTCCTCCCAAGGGCCTCCCTTGTTGCAAAAACATCTAGAGTTTTTGCTCCCCCCAAATGTTCCAAAGAACCACTAGCAAGGATAGATGCCAAAGAAGCTGAGTCTTCTTAGAAAGCTGAGCATTATGCCACATCTTGAGCAACATATCTACTAACAAGGGCATCACTCAATTTGAATAGAAAGACTTGAGCGGTTGAGACCACACTTGATGAGCATATCTACAATGAATGAATGAATGATCAATTGACTCCGCGTCTCTCATGCCCATAAGGTAAACATTCGGAAGGATCATAGGCCTCTTCTGAAGATTATCGACGGTGAGAATACACTTTCGACAAACTAACCGGGCAAAAGATGCGACCTTGGGGGGAGCCCCATAAAACCAAAAGGCATGCAAATACTCACCCTTGCTCGAATTCCTTGAAGTCTGAAGCTTCTGATAGAGGGACTTAACAGAGAACACACCTGAGGGAGGTTCACTCCATAGTAATAGGACTAGGGAGCTTGGAGAAGGATCAATATTGTGAAGACGCACCGTTAGCCTTGCGAAGCCCTCCACCTCGTCATTATATAAAGACCTACGACACGAGGGGCACCCCACTCCACCTCCCTCTGTGACAGAGAAGCAATTGGCTACTGATATATCCCTCAAGGATGATAGGCTCACTAAAGATGGAAAATCCAGCTCCAATGGGCCATTGCCACACCAATGATCTACCCAAAACCAAATCCGACTATTGTTCCCAAGGGCAAAGGAAAAGTTGGATTTGACCAATGGGACCATTGATATAACAGCTTTCCAAATTCCGGATGCTCGATATAACAAAGATCTTCTAGTTTGCCATCCCCCATCTTCCATCCTGTTCTTGGATGTGATTACTTGCCTCCATACGCTCCCTTCTTCGGATATGAACCTCCAATGCTACCTTCGTGTTGATGTATCATAAATTGGATTGATAAACCCTAACATTCTTTTTCATGAGTTCAATACTGTCATTAAAGTCATTTTATGTTTTTCTTTCCCACTACCAACTAGTTCAATATTGTATTTAGAAGCGAGACTAGAGTTGATTCTCGGTGGCAATAGGAGTGAATAGTCTATTTTAGGAATTTTTACTTTCTAATCCCAAATGCCGAAAGAAGCAACAAAAAGAAAACAAACTGCAATATCAGCAAAATGCTCATTGGCTGCATCAATGTATGAACTAAAACCAACAGAAATGGCCTAGACAAAAGAAACACATAAATAAAATAAAATAAAAAATTGTAGGAATTTCCAAACTCATCTTTAACACAGAAATCAAATATAAAAAAAAATGCCACTGAAGAAAAACCATGATTAAACCCTAACCTTAAAAGCAACATACAAAAGGAAAAACAGAAAACCAAAGTTCAGAGACTGGCAGAGAAAAAAAAAAACCCACGGATCTACTCAATACCCTAGAAAAAAAAAAACTAGAGACGTAGAATCACCCAAGATGGTGGGACCTTTACCGTGCGACCCACCTTGATGTATGTATTTTGCATCCACACCGTCCATATGTTTTTCCATATTATTTTAAGTAACTATCCCAAAAATAAAATAACTCCAATTATCAGGTGGATCATGCCATGGGAAAAGTGCTGATTGACCATTAATGGACCACAAAAGTTCTGAATCAAGCTGATATTTGTTTTGTACCTTCATCTAGGCTTTTGTTACCTTATCAACCGACTGGATGGAAAATAAACACTAAGGAAACATTATGGTGCCCTAAGAAGTTTTTAATGGTATGGCGTTCAATCACTATGGTTTCCTATGGTATTGTCCGCTTGATAATTGGATCTGCTTCTTTTTTTTTGGGATGATGCCCTAAAATGATCTGCAAAAGCGAACGGACCGCATGAATGCATAAAACATACATAAAGGTGGGCGCCATGGTTAGGGTTGCACCGTCGTCGGTTAGTCGGGGTGCCACCTAATCTGCTCCCACAGCAGTGCCAATGACCCTTCCAGTTTCACTTAGTTGATGGAAAAGATCTGTGAGCCCAATCATGATATGTGTGTTTTATCCACAACGTCAATCAAATTTGCCAACTCATTTTAGGGCATTAGCACAAAAAATAAGCATATCCAAATCTCAAGTGGACCATACTATGGGAAACAATGGTGGTTGAACACCAACCATTAAAAAATTTATAAGCCCAACTGTAATGTTTAGTTGCCATCCAACTTGTTGATTGGGTCACACACACCTGTATAAAGGGAAAACATAAATATCGGTTTGATCCAAACTTTGTGGCCCCAAAGAAGTTGTTAATGGTGGGCATTCAATCACTATTGTGTCCTATGGTGTGGTCCACCTGAGATTTGGATCTGCCTCATTTTGGGGCTCATGCCCTACAATGAGCTGGAAAAATGAATGAACTGCATGGATAAAACAGTTATATCATGATGGGCCCACAAAGCTCTTCCAGCACCAACCTGCACTACCTAGTACCAAGGGGCCACTGAAGAATCCAGTTGCGACAAAACAGGTAGCAGATTAGTTGCAGCACCAGCCTCACAGCCAAGACGATGCCGCCTTTACCGTGGGGCCCACCTTGATGTTATTCTATATCCACATCGTCCATCTATTTTTTCAGATCATTTTAGGGCATGATCCCAAACATGAAACAAATCCAAATCTCAAGTGGACCATACAATAGGAAATAGTGGTGGCTGGTCATTAAAAACTTATTGTGGGCCATAAAAGTTTTGGATCATAGTGATTTTTTTATCTTCATCCGTGATTGTGTAACCTTATCAACAGTTTAGATGGAAAATAAATGTTATGGAAACAATAAAATGGACCCTAGGAAGTTTTTAATGGTGGGCGTTTAATCGCCACTGTTTCTTATAGTATGGTCCATTTGAGATTTGGGTCTGCTTCATTTTTTGGTTTGTGCAGCGCTGAAATGATCTGGAAAAATGGATGGACGGGGCCTGGTGAGAAAACATAGGAAAGGAAATGTCCTTTCCTATGGGTCTTGGTGTGAAAATAAAAGGACAATTTTGAGGAAAAATTAGCTGTGTGGGAAATTGAATTTCCCTTCCTTTTCCATGATTTTGGTATTTACAAACAACGGAAATATGATTTCTCCAGAAATCCGGTTTCCTTTCCCACAATTTCACGGAATCCAAACAGGCCCTTAACTTCAAATGTCTGGAGAAGAAAACGAAAATTCACTCATCTGTGCAGCAAATATTCAGAGAAAATAGAATAAATAAATACCTGTCAGAAAAAAAAAAAAAAAAAACCGGTAAAAACGGAAGAAATTCGATCGAGAAACGGAGATGAAAAAAGAATAGCGGATTATTCAAAGATCGGACGCGTCTGACGTTAAAATCTACAGTTCTACAGATCTACAGAAAAAGTCAAAAGAGGGGTGAAAAAACCGGAGAAATGACGGATGACGGGGTACAACCGCTCTTCTGCAGAAGGAAAACGGCGAATGGAAACCTAAACCGGCATGTATACCTGAAAACTGCTTCGGGAAACCGCTTTTCCAGTCTTCCTTTTCCTCGGAAGTCGCACAGTACAAGGCAAGTATTTTCAGAAAAACCGCTTTCGAAGCTGTGAGAAAAACCTCTCACGGTCCTCTTCACAGTATTAAAAAGGGTAGATTTGGGTAAAAGCCAATACGGCTTTCTCTCTCTATCTCTAGACGTGGCTCGGTCGAGAGCGGACGTGGACCGCTGAGCGGACGCGGATTGCGTACTGACACCGTCGGGAGCTAGGTGTCTATTAAAAGTGCTCCGTGGCCCACCGTGATGTATGTGTCCTATCTACGCCATCCATCCATTTTTCCGAATCATTATAAGAGCATGAGCCAAAAAATTATGGTAATACAAATCCCTGAGTGGACCACATTGTAAGAAAATAGTGGTGACTGAATGCCCACCATTAAAAACTTATTAAGGCTGTAATGTTTATCTCTCATCCAAAATTGTTAATCATGTCACGCACTAATAAATGAAAAGCAAATATAGTTATTCGCTTACTTCAAAAAATTTTGATTTGCCTCAATTTTTGACTCATTTTAACAAATAGTATGAAAATATAGATGAATGGGTTGGACAGGACACATGCATCATAGTAAGGCCCGCAGTGCACAGTCAACCTTGCTGTCAGTTGGCAATTTGCGTCGTCCCTTGAGCTGCCATACAATGACGAGGCATCCTGCCGTGGTTTTGCAATAGCGAGTGCATGCTGACCAAGCAGGTAAATGACGGACGTGGATTTGCTACTAACCTGGCCTATTTGGCTATAATGAAGTTGTTTATCCTCATCATCGTCAATTCCAACTAAAGTTAATCAAAGTGAGTTACCTGTTATGTGAATTAATTTGCATAGTAAATTTAGAAATATTTGAAGATATACAATGAGGATTATATAATAATACGATTAGAGTACATCGACCAATGTTACCTTATCCATTGAGTAGCCAATTGAATAACGATCTTGTAGAAGCAGTTACCAAGACAGATGATAGGGATTAGAAGCAAAAAAGATTATAGCAAATGTGAGAAGTATCGAGATAGCTGAAATAAAGCTATATATAACAAAGAAATTCAGTAAAAAGATTTGTCTCATATTAACTCGATCAAACCCAATATATCTATCAATTATCATTTTTGTTGATGTAGAAATCTGATTAATCCTCCCTGAGCTCGTGAACATGCACAAAGAATAAAGAAAGAAGACCCTGCCTCATGCTGAGGACCCTTCGATGCCAAAGTCAGGGATCTGGGTCTAGTTGAGTGCCAAGGGTTTAGGACTAGAGATTGTGCGTACCTCTCACCTTTGGGGATGTTCTCATTTATAGGTAGGGAGAGGCGGTGGTGTAGAGGGCGTCCATTCCTGTTTTGGAGGGGACAGAATCCTAGTAGGATTCCGAGTTTACATGCAATGGATCCTTCTAAATCTTTGGCTAGGATATCAAGGTGAATCGTGTCGGATCTGGTTCTTGCGATCTTCGGCACGAACGCGAGCCAACCGGATATTGGTTAGGTCGGGCTTGGGGCGACCTAAGGTGTTATGGCTTGGTTCTCTTGAGGTCGCATCATTATTGGGGGTGGCGAGCCTGGTCGACCCGAGTTAGGTGATCTCTTTCAAATGGTCCTCTGGCCTGTTGAGATCGAGCTCAACGTATTTGTTAAGGTCAGGCTCAGCCTAACATTGGGGTCAGGCTCGGCGTATTCACTAAGGTCGGGCTTGGCCTAACGTTGGAGGGTCGAGCTCGACCTAATGCTAAGAGGTCTAGCTTTCTTCCTAGTTGGCTAAGAGGCGAGTGTTGGACCGCTGGGTCGCACCTGTTGCTGTTAAAATACTTGACCTGGACTGTTGACGGTAGGTCGGTATATTTTCCCCATAACAGTAAGCCCCCCTACATACTAGTTCACGTAGTGGAATGGATAAGTAGCATGAGTTTTGGCCATGTCAGACCAACATCAGGTTGAGCTAGGACTTGGATCAAGGTCTCTGCACAATAAGTCGGGAGGTCGAGGAAGGCAAATCACCCATGTGTCACTATGAGTGGTGGGAAGTCGGCGAACGTTGAGCTCGAGGCAGGAGTCTTGTGATGGTAGTGTGACGGCGGCTCTCGATCCGCAAGTACCTGATACATGCCAGTTGTCCTTAGAACGGGCTCGAGGCAACCGTACACCACGTGTCTTGCAAAGGGAGCACTAGCATGCAACACTATGACTTCGTGTGCTCGGGCACTGATGGGGCATCATCAATGCGCCGAGCATGATATGTTTAAAGGGAGGAGAGGGCACCCAGAGCCCTTCACTCCTCCCCATTTTTCCTCTGCCTACTTCCGGAGTAGGCGATTGCTAGTAAGTCGAAAATCCCTCTGTTTTTCTTCTTTCCGGCGGCTTTTCCCTTTTCCGGCTGGTTTTCTTCCCTTTCTGACGGTTTTTTCCCTTTTCGCCATAGTTTTTTCTTTCCATCCTTTAGCTCGGCCAAGATGTCAAATTGGTCCATGGTTAGGTCGGTGTCAGAGGCTTTCCAAAATGAATTCGATTATTCCCCCGAGGATAATCGCGCAAATAGCCCAACCCTCCTTTCGGACGTGGGGGACGAAGAGGTGGGATTCCAAGGCCTAAGCGATGAAGGGGCTCGACCAGGGTCAGGGGGCCTCACTGTCGCAGCCGAGGAGGTCGGTACTTTCGGCTCTACCATGACGGAGACCGATCTCCTCAGGGTAAGGGGGGGATTACCAAATCCTTAAGTCTATGAGTATCCGGGCTCCGGAGTTGAGGGAGGTCACTGGTCAGCCTCGCGTGGGCGAGCTATTCGTTTATGTCGTGACCCTTCAGTGAGGCCTCCGCCTGCCTCTGTATCCGACGATACAGAGATTTCCTACGGCAGTGAGATTGGCCCCGAGCCAACCGATCCCAAACGCTTGGAGGGCTTTAGTCGGGACGTGTGTCCTCTGGCAGTAGCTTGGCTTCCCCAAGCTGTCCGTGGCTGAATTTTTATATTTGTATAAAGTCAAACCCAACCACGCCCATCTGGGGTAATATTATCTCTCTGCCTGGGCTAATCAAGATCGGACACTTATCACCAGCAATCTCTCTTCTAATAAGAGATGGCAGGACAAATGATTTTTTGTGTCTGGGGAGTGGGTGAACCCATCGATTGGCGTTCCCACCGTGTTCTCAACTCCAGGTCGGGTCTTATCGAGTTGCATTCTGGTTTAAGGTAGTTATGGACTTGCGCTAACCTTCTATTTTTATTCTTCGCAGTGGCTTCCTCGGTGTGCAGCCCGAGCTCTCTCCTGCTCAGCTTCAGTGTATAGCTCATGTGTAGCTTTTGGATTCTGCCCGAAGAAATTGGAAGGTGTTGATCACCCCTCAGTCCCTTTTCCTAGCCGAGATCTCTCAAGTCGCCCCCGAGCTAGCAAGTATCAATGTTGTTTGCTAAGTTCTAGTACCTTCTTACTAACGTTTTTATACCCATAAGTATGTCAGGCCTTCCTCGTCCTTCGAAAAAGCAGAAACTCCCTTTCGAGGCCAAGGTGGATCGATTTAGGAAGCGGATGAAGGAGGGAGCTCCTCGTCAAGCTATGGGGCAGACTCTACCAACTACTCGGCCTCCGCTTGGGATTTCACGGCCAGCTGATCCCCTCGGGGAGGAGGTTGCTACCTCTGCTATCGTTGTAGCTCCTGAGGTGGAGCGAGTGCCCGATGAGGAGGCTCCTGACTGAGAACTCGAGGGGGCTATTCCTGCTACTCCCAAGGCGGAGGGAGCTCTTTCGATTGCTGCTGCAGGGACTTCTGCTCATGAGGCGGAGGGTAATGGTTCAACCTCCGAGTTAGGCTACTTGGCGAGGCTGGCTACGTGGACCTCTCGCCACATGAAGGAGCAGGATGTCGCCGCATTGGCCGAGCAGCACCCGATGGACGTGCTGCGTGATTCGGCGATCTACCTTCAGAGGGTATTTCATTAGGTCTTTTTAATATTGGTATTCATGCCTTTACTTCTGGTGCTTTAACTTTTCATTTTGCTTTAGGTGGCTCCTGCTCTCCTATCAGCCCGACTAGTTTTCAAGGAAGTCAGCCATGATTATGAGAAGCTTAAGGCTGACCTTCTGAGGACGACTTCTGAGCTCCAGGCTGCAACCGAAGCTTGCGATGTTGCTGCCGGGGCTCGGGATGCTTCTAGGAGACCTTGCGCATGGCAGAGGCTCGACTGGATGAGGCCCTTATGGACAATGATTCAAAGGAAGCTACTTCGAGGGCGGAGAGGAAGAGGCTGCAATCGCAAAGGCGGTTTCCAAGTTGTCGGAGACCTCGGCTCAATTGACCGAGGTTGAGGCCTCTGTTCCTGGGCTGAAGTTGGTTGTAGTGGAAAGTTTCAAGGCCTCCGAGGAGCACGCAGAAAGGCTCGAAGATTATTACAACTTCGGCTTCGCTCGGTGCGAAGAATTTGTCAATTCGAAGTATCCAGACTTGGACCTAGATAACTTAGGCGAGGATGTCGCAAACAACCTTACTGCCGATGCCCCTGTTACCGATGCTCCTGCCTCCATCGGGGCCTTTGCTCCTGTCGAGGCCCCCACTCCTGCCGAGGCTTCTACAAATGCTCCTTGAGAGCTTTAAGTTTCCCTTTTTCTATTTTTCTTTTTGTATCTTAAGACTTTTGGGATCTTTTAACTTTGTTAATGAAAAGACCATTTTGTTGTTTATTTGTGTGGTAATGCATTGTTCGGTTAATGGCCCGACCTTTATTATAAGGGTCGGGCATTTTAGTCGTAGACTTCTTTGTTTCAAGAATTCTTACGTTAGTCGACTTGGTCAGAGGCTCTAGCTCTTTCACTTAGAGGCTAAGTCACTTTAATAAGGGCATCTTCTCCCTTATAAGGGAAGCCCTTAGTAGACTTCGAAGGTCGAGAATCAGGATTCGAAAATGTCGATAAAATGAACTCCCTTGAACTGATATTATATTATAATTCTTTTAAAAAAGTATGTAGATCGCAGACAATGTAGCAGAAAACCAGGATTCGAGATTGTACTCGACAAATTTAGGCAGGATAGATCTTCAAGTGATCGGCATGCTATGGATGAGGCAGAGATCGCCCTTCCATGTCCTCAGTCGATACGTTCCTGGTCAACTTGTGCTAGTCACCATGTAGGGCCCTTCCTAGTTTAGACATAGAGTTCCAAAGCCAAGCTCCTTAGTATTTTGGAATGTCCTGCGGATGACCAAGTCCCCAGTTCGGAACCTCTTAACTTTCACTCTGGAATTGTAGAAACGTACGACCTGTCGTTGCCAAGCTGCGGCCCTTAGTCGGGCTTGCTCTCTTTTCTCCTTGATTAGATCCAGGTCTAGCATCATCAGTTCGGCATTCTGATCTTCATCATAGGACTGGGTTCAAGTAGATGGGAGCCCGATCTCTAGTGGGACGACTGCCTCGGCCCCAAAGGCCAAGGAGAAAGGGGTTTCTCCGTGGTCATTTGGGTGATAGTCCTATATGCCCAGAAGGCGAGGGGGAGTTCTTCCGCCCAAGCTCCTTTAGCCTTTTCAACCTTAGTTCGGATGTGGCTCTTAATAATCTTGTTAATTGCTTCGACCTGTTCATTTGCTTGAGAATGCCAAGGTGATGAATAGACATTCTGGATTCCAAGGTTTTCACACATATCCTGTTGTCAGAGACGATCGTGTGGGGAACCCCATACCGACATATTATATTCTTTCAAACAAAATCTGTGATCTTCTATTCGGTGATCGTGGCCAAGGGCTCAGCCTCTACCCATTTGGTAAAATAGTCAACTGCAACCATGGTGAATTTGGTTTGCCTTTTGCCAGTTGGAAGGGAGCCGATGATGTTGATTCCCCATTAGGAGAACGACCATGGTTCGGTCATGAGGGTCAGTAGCTCGGGCGGCTAATGAGGTATTGTCGCAAAGCGCTGACACTTATCGCACTTCCAGGTAAATTGTCCGGTATCTACTTGGATGATTGGCCAGAAATAGCTTTGCTAGAAGGTTTTATGAGCAAGGGCATGACCATCTGAGTGGTTATTGCAGATGGCCTCATAAGTTTCTTTCAAAACATACTTAACTACATTGGGTCGCAGGCATCTGAGGTAAGGAAAGGAGAACTCTTTTTTGTAAAGGATGTCTCTAAGCATGGTTAGGGGTGCACACGGTTCGGTTTGGTCCTGTTTTGGGGTGAAACCGAAATCGAACCGTTCCCTACGGTTCTAGGATTTTTGGAACCGGAACCGGACCGTTAGCACCCTAGAACCGAACCAGAACTGGACCGTGAAAACCGGTTCAGTTTCAGATCGGTTACACTGTTCTGGGCATCCTGGTGATTGGGACGACAAGAGAGAGAGAGAGAGAGAGAGAGAGAGAGAGTACTTGGTGACAAACACAGAGAAGGAAGAATTGAAGGAGCTGGAATTAGTTTCTCCCTTCGAGTGGCAGCCACCGTCCGACTACTTCTCTTTCTCACCTTCCCATTCTCGTCTCCGAAACCCAAATCCCTCTCCTCTCTCTCTTGCTCCACTCGTCTCCGGGCCCGCCTTCCATTCTTTGGAGAACCATGGCCCATCAAGCCCATAGAAAAAGCCTTGCTCTTGCATTTTCATCGAGAACCCACGTGATCGACTGGCTCCTCTATCGCATCATTCTCTCGAGTCTCGACATGTCGGGATTTGGATCTTCTGACAGGGGAAGGAGAGTGTATGAAGAGTTCTTGAAGTGGAAGGGGGTGGTTAGAAGTTTGCAGAGGCAAGTGAAGGGAAATGGGGTGACACCGGGGGGAGAGAGAGAGAGAGAGAGAGAGAGAGAGAGAGAGAGAGAGAGAGAGAGAGAGGGAGTGCGGCGAGAGAGAGGGTAGAGGGCAGGGAGTGCGATGAGAGATAGGGCAGGGCGTTAAATGACATAGGCATCTCGGGGTTTTTTTAAAATACATTGGATCCACGATTCCTGTCACGGATCGGTTCTATGGTTCTTCGGATCAACAGTTCGGTTAACGGTTCAGATCAACGGTTTGGTTTGGTTCTACATGACCCTAAACTGGAACCGATCCGTAATCAACGGTTCAGAAAATTTGGGAACCGGACCGTTAGCACCCTGGAATCGCACCAATCCGGACCGATCCAACGGTTCTGGTCTAGTTACACGGTTCCAACGGTTAAATGTGCACCCCTAAGCATGGTATAGTGAGCTGCTCTAGATCGGAGTCTACGTGCTTTTAGTCGATCTTCGGGTAACTTACCTTCCTTGAGGTAATCAGTTATTGGGTCTATCCAAGTTAGACTCGGATTTATGGTAAGAACTGTGCCAGGATTAGGTTCATCGATCCTCGGCTCTATCAGAAACTCGATTGGGATTGGTTTTGGGATATCATATCCAGCCGTCGTCGCCAACTTTACCAGCATATCCACTTTGGAACTTTCTAACCTGGGGATCAAGCTAATGTTACACCTTGAGAACTTACTGATCAGCTCTCAGGCTTTTTGTAAGTAGGCCTTCATTCTCTCTTCTTTCACTTGGTATTCGCTAGCAATCTGGCTGATGACAAGTTGTGAATCGCTGTGAACTTCCAGGTGCCAAGCTCCCATTGCTGATGTCATCCTCGGTCTAGCCAAGAGTAGGGCTAAAAGTCGGGCAGGTTGGGTCGGGTTGGTGCTCAACCCTAGCCCAACCCAAGGTTCTTGTACCCCAACCTTAACTCAACCCAACACAACCTCGAGTTGGGAATTCTCAACCCAAGCCCAACCCAAGCGGGTTCGGTCGGGTTGGCCGGGTGGATATATGCTAATATTTTAATCAACGGTTCAGAAAATTTGGGAACCGGACCATTAGCACCCTGGAACCGCACCAAACCGGACCGATCCAACGGTTCTGGTCTAGTTACACGGTTCCAACGATTAAATGTGCACCCCTAAGCATGGTATAGCGAGCTGCTCTAGATCGGAGTCTGCGTGCTTTTAGCCGATCTTCGGGTAACTTACCTTCCTTGAGGTAATCAGTTATTGGGTCTATCCAAGTTGGACTTGGATTTATGGTAAGAACTGTGCCAGGATTAGGTTCATCGATCCTCGGCTCTATCAGAAACTCGATTGGGATTGGTTTTGGGATATCATATCCAGCCGTCGTCGCCAGCTTTACCAGCATATCCACTTTGGAGCTTTCTAACCTGGGGATCAAGCTAATGTTACACCTTGAAAACTTACTGATCAGCTCTTAAGCTTTTTGTAAGTAGGCCTTCATTCTCTCTTCTTTCGCTTGGTATTCGCTAGCAATCTGGCTGATGACAAGTTGCGAATCGCTGCGAACTTCCAGGTGTCAAGCTCCCATTGCTGATGTCATCCTCGGTCTAGCCAAGAGTAGGGCTAAAAGTCGGGTAGGTTGGGTCGGGTTGGTGCTCAACCCTAGCCCAACCCAAGGTTCTTGTACCCCAACCTTAACTCAACCCAACCCAACCTCGAGTTGGGAATTCTCAACCCAAGCCCAACCCAAGCGGGTTCGGTCGGGTTGACCGGGTGGATATATGCTAATATTTTAATGATTGCATTAGTTTATTATATTTTAATACATGTCTTATTTTTTATATTTATAATTTTATTAATTATATATGTAGTTATTTATCGTAAAGAACTTTATTTATTTTAAACAAACAAGCTAAAATATAGGACAACTACTCATTTAAAAGTTGTGTTGTGTAGCACACAATCTACTTGGGAGAGAGAAATCCAACATTTCTTGTTAGCTTGAGTCATTGGAAATGATGTGGACCAATGAGACCCGACAACATCGGAATTTCCTATGTCTTCAACACATACTATCCACACTCAATTATAATTTATAGGTAACTTATATATTGATCGGGTTCAGGTTGGGTCGGGCAACCTAAGACCTCGACCCAAGCCTGACCCAAGATTTATCGGGTTGGTGTTTGTATAGCCCAAGCCTAAGATCGGACTCGATACATCTTGCCCAAGCCCAACCCAATGTCGAGTCGGTCACGGGTCGGTCGGGTTCAACCCGCCCAACTTTCAGCCCTAACCAAGAGGGCCTCATATAGGCATTGGATCTCCTTTGTTGTCTTTGGTGAGCTCATGTCGAGCAGTGCTTGGATCTTGTCGAGGTTTGCTTCTATCCCTCTCTGGCTCACTAAGCATCCGAGAAATTTTCCTGAGCTAACACCAAAGGCGCATTTGCTTAAGTTTGTAGACACCACACCCAGGCTAACAACATGATAAGGCATGGATGATCCTTAAGAACTATAACCCCACATCTTACCCCAAACCTCAGCCAAACCAAACCTAGGTTACCCAAAAGCCCAAAAAGCCCAGAAGCCCAAAAGCCCACACCTAAGGCATAAAATAGAGCCCACAAGTTGAAGTTCAAAGTCAATGGGAATGAGGAAGTAATCGAACTACCGCCAGCGGTAATCGAATTATTGCCCTCTCTCGACAAATATGCCCTCCAAGCACATAACTGTTTCCCCCCTCCCAAAGTCAACTCTTCCATGCAATTGACCCTGAAACTCACCTTATTTACCATCCAACCAAGCCTTAAGAGCCTATAAGAGGATGTCATGTGGCACTACCCTCCTCATAACCAACCACAAGCCACCACATCATCCTTTACCCTCAAAGGTCATAAGAATTACCGAAATGTCATCCTAAGAGCCTATCAATACCCTTCACTTCTCCTCATTTCTCATCAACCAACAACCAACAAAAGCCTTTTAAAGAGGAGAGAGTAAGAGAGAGGAAGCAAGTGAGAGAAAGGAGTGCTCAAGTTTCTAAGTTCCCACCCTTATAAGCCTCCTCAACTTTCTCATTATTACTCAAACCTCCCAATCATGGTGCACTCCAAACATCCAAGCCATTTCAAGTGCAAGCCAAAAATCATGCAATTATCATTAGCGTTTTGTATCGCACCATTACTTCCCTTCTCAACCCCCTTGATCCTCTACATTACCATTGAATGTATGCTCTGTGACTTGCCAGAACATTGGATCCTGTCACATCAGAAACCCATGGTATCTTAGTCCTATTACATAACATTCTAACATCATCGCATCTACTCTTAACATCATTTCTCCTCTGGACATTCTCAAGACGTATGCTCTATAGCTTGCCGAAATTCCGGACCTTGCCATATCAAAAATCCAAGTTTGTCTAGTCTCATTTTTTTAGCACTTCATCATTTATCCCTTGAGACCATCTTACTATACGAAGTAGAGACCGTACATCAGTACGGGCAGAGAGGGTGCCTAACACATTCCCTCTTTGTAATCGAGGTCCCTTACTCAGAATCTCAAATCGCAGATCAGGAGTCAACTTAAAGTAAGAGAATCTCCGAATCCTCATGCTTTCTATATTCTGCAGGTTCTAGCCGCCCACGGGATTTTAAGTTAAGTGGCTAGTGGCGACTCTAAGTCTACTACATCAACAATCCAAATCAGTCTATATAGTCCCAAATAGAAATATAAAATCAGCGTGGGCGCCGATTTCCCAACGTTCACAGAATGACGACTCCACTGGGGAATTGCTAGATCGCACTAGCTGAGACTCAACTTGAAAATGTGTGGTAATCCAATCTTAAGGGATACTCTTCGTACATTCGCATCCATAAAACAAAAAATAAAAAATAAAAAATTTTGAGTTGCATTTGCTTGAACATCAACTCTTGCTATAACTACCCGATCTCGCGTAGCAATGGCTAGCCAAGAAGAAGAACCAGCAACCTTGCCAACTCCTGAAGTATTAGCACCTATACCAGCACTAGCACCTCTAACGAATCCCACAGACTCGCCAGCTACTGCGACCATGAATGAGATCTCAAGGTAATGTAAGAGCTATTACTTCGCCTGGTACCAGGAATCATACCAAGCATGTAGGCACCACAGCCTAGTGCTCAAAACAAGTCCATCCCATAGCTTCCTCTCACCTTCTCCCTTTAACAACAAATCCAATTTTGACTTTCTCTATTGAATCAGCACAAGATCATCAGCATCCTCCCACAAACGGGAAATACCTTCCCGCACATATTCTAGCACATCTTCTAGTACATTTTCAACACATCTCCCTGGAAACGGGAATCCCAATCAGATCATAACACAAGCTCCCCCTAACGGGAGTCGCAAATAAGAATTGGGGATGCCCATGAAAGAGGCCAATTTCGAATCCAACATACTCCCCCTAATGGGAGTCACAATCAGGATCTGACAAATACCCCAAGCGGGTGCCACTTCTAAACATCACACCCTCCCCCAAAAGGGAGCGGAGTTCAATTTTAACTACTTCCCGCAACCGGGAGCACATCCTCTTTTCAACAACCCCCCCATCCATGGACCCTTATGATGAAGAAGCAGCCCAAGCCATGCAGCAAGGGATAAGATATCCTCAAGAAAATCGATCGAAAATTGAGGAGCTACGTGAACAGCTCCAGTTGATGCAAAAGCAGCAGCAAGGAGTGGATCATCCATCCACTAAATTTAAGAATTTATGTCCCTTTATGGATGCTAGGATACCTCAAAACTTTGAGGTACCAAAGTTCAGAAGATATGGTGGTAGTGGGTGCCCAATGGCACATTTAAAAGCTTTTTGTGGGGAGCTCAATGCGATCACAGGGAATGATGGAGCACTAATACGACTCTTCCAGAAAACCCTTAAGGGTGACACTTTAGATTGGTATACGTCACTCAATAGCCATCAGATTCAGACTTGGGAACAACTTTCCTAGGCCTTCATCGATCGATTCTCTTACAATCTGAACATAGCTCCAAGAAAAAGCAAACTTAGCTGCCTTGAGGCAAAAAACTGATGAATCATTGTTTGCGTATGTGAGTCATGGCCGTTAGAATGAGAAACTCCATCGATGATGAGGAACAAATTTCCATGATAGTCCACTTGGCGAATCCTAATATCTCCGGATACCTGATCTCGTACCCGTATGTAAACTTCTCCCAGTTCATCCGGGCTAGAGAACAGTTAGAGGCTGGGATAAGAGCTAGAACCATCTCCCCATGGCCACATCAGACCTCTTCAATCAAGAGAAACAAAAGTGGGGGGAAACCCATCGGGTATGGGAATGGAAATGGCAATGCTCCCGTACAACGCACCATAGAAGTGAAGAATATCATGGCAGCCACTCAAGGCAATCAATATGCTCCACAACAAGAGCAACATCAAAACTAGCAATACCATCCACAACAAATTCAACAGAGATATCAGTCATGACCATCTCAACAGCAGTAACAGCCTAGAGGGAATGCACAATACTCATACCAGAACAAGCAAACAATGTTGGCTATGAAGTTCACTCCATTAAAACAAACATACAGCCATAACATATATCATGACAATGTTGGTGCAAAAACAACTTCTCACACCACTCCAACCTTGGCCTCCACCAAACCCCTTACCACCCAATACAATGAAAATGAGTACTGCGCATGCCACCAATCTCGAGGCCATCTTACGGACCGCTGCTTCGCTTTGAAACACGCGGTCCAAGACTTGATCAAGAGCCAAAAGATTAGGATCATCCCTCAAGCCAATGCCACGGCTCGAGCCAACATTCTCCAAAATCTCTTGCCATCACGTCAAGCGGGGCCAAACTCATCGGGCACGTCTACCATCAACAACATCAAGGAAGGATGTCCTTCGTACTCTTTTCCTCATCAATCCATACATGCAATCATACCCGACCTAGTAAATTGGTCATGGGGGCATCAACAGATACCCCCAATCGAACCACAGGTATTTCTGGAAGCAACACCAGCAGCAGAGCCTCTCATCCTCTAAGGGGCACCTCCAGCATCAAATTCCACATCTCAAAGCTCAAACAGGTCAAACTCTGAACCTCTCACCTTGCAAGGAGGACCCCTAAGTCTTGCTCCATTGATCCACACCATCCATGCATGTGTGATCCACATGAGGTGTGGGTTTTACTCACACCAACCGAACAGCGTCTAGGGCCTGAACGCTGGAATTCTTTCAAAAATAATAATAATAATAATAAAATATAAATAAAGATATTATAATAGTATAATATATCTATACAATATATGATGGTGGGCCCCACGTGGGATCCACCTAGATTTGGGAACGGGTTGGCTGGTGCGTCTCACACTAGCTTATAGCTGCTGTATTACAGCAGGAAATCCTATGGACCCCACACATGATATATGTGTTTCATCCATGTTGTTATCAACACCGTCCATTGCTGGACGGTGTCATGTGAAGCCACTGTGACGTATGGGTTTAATCCACACCGTCCAGATGTCTAGACGGTGGGACCCACACCATAATGTATATGTTATATCCACACTGTCCATCTATCTGGTGGGACCCACCATAGCTGTATGTGTTTCATTTGCACTATCCATCTGGACGGTGTCATGTACGGCTCCACCACAATGCAATGTTGTATCTACACCATCTGTGCAGTGGCCCACCTTGATGCTTGTGTTTATCACACCGTCCATCCATCTGTGGAAGCCCACCGTGATGTATGTTTTGTATTCCATGCCGTCCATCTGGACGGGCTATGAGGACCCCACCATGATGTATGTTTTGTATCCTATGCCGTCCATCTGGATAGGCTGTGAGGACCCCACCATGATGTATGTGACGTATATCCATACCGTCCAGCCATTTGGCAAGCTCATCTTAAGGGCTGAGACTAAAAATGAAGTAGATCTGATAATCAGGTGGACCACACCATAGAAAACAGTGTGGAGTGAAGTCCACTATTGAAACCCTTTTTGGGGTCACGGAAGTTTGGATCAATATGAAATTTATTTTTCCTCTTAATCCAGGTCTTTATGACTTTATAATCAGGTTGGACGGAAAGTAAAATGGTGGGCCCCGTGAATTTAAACGGTGAAAATCATTATCTCCACTGTTATTTGTGGTATGGTCCAAATGATCTTTTGATATGATTCATTTTTTAGGTAATGCTGTAAAAGATCTTTAAAATAGATGAATGGTGTAGATGATGCGGCCCATTGTCATGGCCCATTTGATGTATATGAGGCCCAAGTAGTGTGGCCCACATGTTGTATATGGGGCCGATTTGGTGAGGCCCAATATGATGTATTTGGGGCCCCTTTGATGAGGCCCGATGTGATATATATTGGCCCATATGTTGAGGCCCAACATAATGTATATGTGGCCCATTTGATGAGGCCCGATGTGATGTATTTGAGGCCCATGTTGGAGGCTCAGATGTGATGTATTTGAGGCCCATGTTCGAAGCTCAAATGAGATGTATTTGAGGCCCATGGGTGAGGCCCATTGTGATATATTTTAGACCCATGGATAGAGGCCCATTATGATATGTTTGAGGCCCATGGGATGTGGCCCATTGTGATGTATTTGGGGCCCATGGGTTGAGGCCCATCGTGATGCATTTGGAGCCCTTTGTGATGCATATGCGGCCCTTTATAAGGCCCATTGTGATGAACACGTGGCTCGTATGTGGGGCCCATTGTAATGTATTTGAGGCCCCTAGGATGTGACCTATTGTGATGTACTTGAGGCCCTTGCATGAGACCCATTTGATGTATATAAGGCCCATGTATTGTGGCCCATTTGATGTTTATGAGGCCCTTGAGTAAGGCCCATCGTGGTGAACATTAGACCCTTTATGTGAGGCCCATTATGTTGTGCATGAGGCCCTTGTATAAGGCCATGAGCACTATATGTTTGGCTCTATGTGGGCCACTCCTTGGGACAATGTTAGTTAAATATCCATATTAATGGGCAATAATGGTTGAATGTCCACATTCTTAGGCCTTGTTAGGCCCATTCTCACCAATTCCGATTATCGAGGCTGATTATGAGTATGTGATAGTATAACATAATGATACATGCCCATACGCATCATCTGCATGTTTGTTATGAGATGTGATTGACCATTACATATGCCATAGGGCAGGTTGTTTATGAGACTCCCTGAGAGACGAAGTTGCCCCACATGAGCGCGCGGTACGCGTTGGTTTGATGCATGACTAGATGGTATGACTCATGTATCTCGCATTTTGGGATATAACTACTGTACGCCCTAGCGACATCAGGGTCTTGACCTCTACAAGCATGTCGTAGATGGCCAGGTGGGATGCTGAAAATATTTGATTCTAGCATACGGGGGCTATAGATGTCCCTGAGTGAAAATTCTTAAACCTCCGTAGCCAAGAGACGCCCCAACGTGTAGACCGAGTAGATACATGAGTGCCCGAGTACCGAATACCAATAGGCTGCGTCTCCCACTGTATCGTGGTCGGTTGGGAAGGGGTTGAGCCTTACCCGCCCAAGGGTAGTGGGCATAGATGGCTGAGTTTGACCAGCTCGTAAATGGGTCCATTATCGGTGTGCCGAGTAGATATTGACTGACTACTGGCCAGACGGATAGTGAGGTCTCTTCCACTTGTGTGGTTATGCGTCCAATGAGCGGTGATTGCATGTAGAGTGTACTAGACCTCGGTGATGATCCTAGAGATGTACGGTACTGATATGTGGACTTATTGAGCAGGAGTTGCATACTCATCATTATACTCATTTATTCATTCATTCACTATCCACTCGGGCTGGTGGTGCGCAACTAATTGTTATGTGTACCTTCGCAATAGTCAGGATTTCAGTTGGGGCGTGCGACCAACCTGAGATCAGGAGTTTACCATATTGAGTTTATCTATCCAAATTTAGGTATGAGTCTGGTTTGGATAAAAGTCTCTTGTGATGGACCCCGTAGCTTGAGATACTACGTATTATCATCCTGACTTCACGCTCTAGCTTGGTCATTTCATTTACATCGCATATTGCATTGCATCCACAGTATATGACATTCAGCTTACTATATCTCTGCATTGTATAGCCGACCTACTTTACTTTCTTAATATACGACATTACCTTATTATGTCTTTCATCGCATATCCTGGATGAGGTTGACGATATTTTTTTATGGACTTATCAGTATTTCTGCTTACTCTGATATAATATTCTGAGCACGCATATACTGCTTACACACTTACACAACCCTCTAAGATTTCTATAAGCTTATACACAATAGATGCGTACAGGTAACGTTAAGATGCAGCTAAGCTGAGGTAGGAGCGTGCGGTTGAGCTTCTGGAGTTTTCTTTGATATCTCTATATTGTATTTCCCTTTTAGCATTGTACTCGAATGATTATATTAGTGGATATGTGGTGATAAGGTTATTCTTGTGATTTGGGTATACTTATGGTTATGCTTCTTACGAGATAAATTTATGTTAAAAATCCTCCTTGTAGGATCTCAGGATCGGAATCTATTGTATGGACGCTGGGAGCCGAAAATGGGGTACTACGAAAGCTGTCAGCACCGGATTCGGCGATTGGGGATTTTGTGAGACCGGTTTCCGAGTTTAGGGCGTGATAAAAAACCTCTCATCAATCACTCAGAACAGCAAGGGGCAAAAGTAGCCCATCTATTAGATCGAAAAGGGAAGTGGCTTTCCCTTGACTGGACAGACATCAAGATCTCACAGGAAGGTGGATCAGAGGAGTCAGAAGAGCTCCAACTTCTGAGCGAAGAAATTGGGTCAGATATGGATTTTGAACCCAGTCCAGCAGATATCATGGTCATTGGATTAGATGACCCATCCATACAACTAGATCAAGCTAGGAAGATTAAGAGGGGGAAGGAACAAAATGGGTCAGCCATTCCCCTAACAGTCGAATTGGCCAGTAAGCCATCCAAGGGTATTGGTCTAAAAAAAAAACACCAATGTGAATAACAATTGGCATCGAACCAGGTCACGATCAGTCATGGTATGCAACATCGTCCTGTTCGAGATCCCTTGGAGCAAAAAAATAAAAAAATCTCAAAGATTAAAAAATAATAGATATTTCAGAAACAAAATCAGATATGTGTCAAAATCCAAAAAAACCAGAAACTCTTCAAAAACCAAAAACAACAGAAAATTTCACAAACAACAATGTACCAAACACACTACTCACAACACCAGAGTTCAAGGTCGACTCATATGATTTCGATCTAGAGTTAGACTTTGAAGTCGTGGGTTTAGATGAAGCCTAAGATGAGGAAAATGATGACCTGACTCTCGAACTAGAGGACTCCCTCAAAAAGTTTGAAATAAAAGCCAATGTCATTGTGGACGATTTCCAAATTGTAAACTTGGGATCACTGGAACTTTTTAGAGAAGCGTGTATCAATAGATCCTTGCCTCAGGAATACAAGCAGAGGATGATGGAATTCTTGAAGCCAAGATTATCCAACCTTACTTTCTCCTGCGAAGACATGCTTGGACTTGATGAAGAACTGGTAGTACATCACCTACCAACAAAGCCTGAAATGAAGCCGGTCAAACAAAAGGTCCGAAGAATGAAGCCAGAATGGGCACTGAAAGTCCATGATGAAGTCATCAAGCAACACAACGCGGGATTCTTGGTGGTCTCCAACTACCCAGAATGGCTCGTAAATATCATACCAATTCCAAAGAAAGACGGTAAAGTCAGGATGTACATCAACTTCCGGGATTTGAACAAAGCCAGTCCCAAAGACGATTTCCCACTGCCTCACATAGACACACTAGTAGATAATACAGCAGGATGCAAAATTTTCTCATTCATGGATGACTTCTCTGGCTACAATCAAATCAAGATAGCCATTGAAGATCGTGAGAAGACATCCTTCATCAAACCATGGGGAACTTTCTGCTATCGAGTTATGCTATTCGGGTTGAAAAATGCGGGCCCTACATACCAGTGAGCCATGACTGCCTTGTTCCACGACATGATAAACAAGGAGATGGAAGTCTATGTGGACGACATGATCATCAAATCTCGCACAATCGAAGAACACTTTGAATACCTCAAGAAGCTCTTTGATAGGCTGGAAAAGTTTAAGCTCCGCCTCAATCTACAAAAATGCGTCTTCAACGCAACTGGGAGAAAACTGCTAGGCTTCATCGCCAGCGAAGATGGCATCAAGGTTGACGAAACCAAGACGAAAGCAATCATCGAAATGCCATCTCCAAGGACTGAGAAAGAAATTTGGGGTTTCCTTGGGCGAATTCAGTACATTAGCCGATTCATCGCTCAACTCACACCCATTTTTGAGCCCATATTCAAGCTCTTAAGAAAGAGCTCACCAAAAGAATGGAACGACGATTGTCAAGCGGCCTTTAACAAAATCAAGAGGTATCTGCTGAAACCCCTAATACTGATGCTACCTATGCCAGGTAGACCATTATTGCTTTATATCTCTGTAGCAGCAGAAGCGATCAGATGCGTTCTCGGCCAACATGACGTTTCAGGAAGGAAGGAACAAGCAATCTACTACTTAAGCCGAAGGTTCACTAGTTACAAACCCAAGTATTCTAGCTTAGAGAAAACGTGCCTCGCTTTGGTCTAGGCAATGTGACGGCTTCGACAATACATGATCACCTACCCCGATCCTTCTGCTGGCTAGCATGGATCTAAAATACTTGTTCAAAAAACTGGCATTGACAAGCAAGATCGCAAAATGGCAACTACTATTTTCTGAGTTTGACATCACCTATGTAACTAGAAAGCAATCAAGGGGCAAACACTTGCCGACCACCTAGCAGCACACTCTCTACCTGATTATCAACCATTGAAGACCTTTTTCCTTGATGTGGATATCCTCTTTATTGAGGGAGAAGAAGAGAGGAAGGCAGGAGAATTGACACTCTTCTTCGATGGAGCCGCCAATTCAAAAGGAAGTGGAGTAAGAGCAATACTCTATTCCCCCGACGACGTCCCGACCCCTATCTCTAGATGGTTGGCATTTAATTACACCAACAATGTGGCGAATATGAAACATGTATTGCCGGTCTAAGAGAAGCCATCATCCTCAATGTGAAAAGATTGTGAGTCTTCGGAGATTCACAACTTATCATCAACCAGACAAACGGTGAATGAAGGACCAAAGATGAAAAGTTGATCCCTTATCACATCTATCTAGAGAATCTAAGCGAGGAATTCAATGAAGTCACATTCTCATATATGCCACGAGCCAAAAATTAGTTCGCAAACGCCCTTGCCACCCTTGCTAAAATGCTAAAGATTCCTAAAGGAATTTCTGAGTGGGAACTTACTGTGGAACTTCAAAAAGAGCCCACCTTCTGCCTATAAATTGATGAAGGAGAGGCCTCCCCAAGCAGCCATCTATGGTATGCAGACATCAGAGAGTACCTCGAGCACCAAAAATACCTTAAAGGAGCTACATCAACCGATCGACGAACTATCCAACGGCTGGCAATTCAGTTTACAATCAATGGAAATATCCTCTATAAGTGATATTCCTTCAATCAAGTCCTCCTTCGTTGCGTGGATGAAACAAAAGCAGCTGAAATCATATCAGAAATTCACAAAGGGGTATGCGACCCACTTATGAATGGTCACATGATGGCGAAAAAGATTCTACGGCTTGGCTATTATTGGCTAACGACGGAGACAAATTGCTGCAAACATGTCAAAATGTGCTTCAAATGTCAGGAACACGCAAATCAAATCCATGCCACTGCTTCCGAAGTATACAATCTGATGACACCATGTCCTTTCTCTATATGGGGCCTTGACATCATCAGGAAGGTTAATTCGAAAGCTTCAAACGGGCATGAATACATCTTGGTGGTGGTAGACTATTTCATAAAGTGGATAGAGGCAGCATCCTATACTACCATCACAACATCTCATGTGGAAAAATTCATGAAGAACAACATCATTAGCCGATACGGAATCCCTCATTCAATCATTACAGACAATGGGTCACCTTTCGTCAATAAAAGGATGGGCGAGTTCCTCAAAAAATTCAAAATCCAACGCCATCAATCAAGTCCTTACCGCCCTCAGATGAATGGTGGGGTCAAAGCTGCAAACAAAACTATAATTCGAATACTGGAGAAAATGGTCAAAACATATCGTGATTGGTCGGAAATGCTCTCATACGCACTTTGGGCTTATCGGACGTTTGTATGATCTGCTACAGGCACAACTCCTTTCAAACTCATGTATGGAATGGACGCGGTGCTACCAGTTGAAGTCGAAATCTCATCTCTCCGAATATTACTAGAAAGCGAGATTGAGAAAGGCGAGTGACAACGAGCAAGATACGATCAACTGCACCTGGTAGACGAAAAGCGCATGCGTGCACTAAGCCACTCACAGTGCTACTAAAGGAGGATCACATGGACCTACAACATGAGGGTCTAAAAGAGGAGCTTTAAGGTTGGCGACATGGTCATGAAGCGCATTTTACGATCGCATTTACTAGACCCCAGAAGAAAGTTTAAACCTTCATGGGATAGACTGCTGATCACCCGTAAGGTACTTCAAGGCGGTGCCCTTCGACTCACCAACCTGAGAGGAGAAGATCTTCCAGAGCCCATCAACGTTGACAATGTGAAAATTTATCATGGGTAACAATACCTAAGTTCGTCAATAATTACAATCATAAAGCTGAGGTAAAAAAAACCACCCTGAAATACACCTGCCATTTCTTCCCCATACAAGTCTTAAAAAAAAGAGACAAAAAATGGAAATAGTTCAAAAAAAAAAAAGAAAAAGAAAGTGGAAAAGCAAAAAAAAAAAAATCTCACAAAGCCATCCCGCTTCCCTTAAAATAGGGTAGTCCGACCCAAAGTAACAACTTATGATTATAATCAGAGACAAAGTCAGGAATGTAACCAATCAACTGGCAATGAAGGAAATCTTCCCATCTCTCTTGTCACAAAAAAAGAAACGTGCCTAAGCGAAAAGGGTGAGTTGAAAACCTGAAAGGGTGGCTCGAGTAAAAACAGCGGGCATGTAGCGGACTTGACAAAAACCTGAAAGGGCACCAAGGGTAAAAAGAGCACAGCTGCCAAGGGGCAGGCAAGAGCAAAAATCCAGGACGTAATGAAAATTCGAAAGGACGCAACAGGCAAAAATGACAGAAGGCCGGTCATGGCAGAAACCCGAAAGAGCGTTACAAGTAAAAATGGCCAGAAACAATAAAAAAAGGAGAGAAAAACAAAAGTATTGGTACAGGAGAGGTCAAGGTAACGATCAAAGTGAAGAAATACAAGGAAAAGATAGATCATGGATCAAAATTCTTTTAAACTCTACCCAAATTTGAGGGGCATGATCCTAGTATGCGCTACCTTTAAGGAACCAAGATCCCAAGTAAACAACTTAGAAAACTAGATTCGACGTGGGCTAAGTCCAATGTTCTGATCCCATCATCTAAAGCACAAATCTAAACACAAGCACACACTGACCAAAAATGGCACAAATAAAAATATTTTTTTCCTTTCAAAGCTTTGGTACACATTTGCAAAATTTACTATTTTTCTACAAAACTGCTCAAAACAAAAATATACAACCCTTTTTCAATAAAATTGAAAACCAGAGTCAAAGATCGTCTGGTAAGTCTCCCTCTCCTCCCTCATACATCGACAGTTGTTGCTTGAGTCTATCAACCTCCATGCGCAGGTAAAAGACCTCATCTCTCTCCAATCGGCGGGACGCTACGCCCCACCACCAGACGATGGGCATATCCTTACAGGCATGCTGAAGTACAGAAAGCTTAGACAAAAGTTGACCATGTGTAGCTAACAAAAAGGAAGGGTCAATAAATGACTTCTCTTCGAACGCTTTAAAGGAGTTGTCGACCCCTGAAGAGGATGAAGTAGAATCCTCGACGATGTCCCTATCATCCTCATCATCTACCAGATGCCAACCAGGAACCTGACGGTAAAGCGACTGCTCCGCCACCCACCGCTGATATGACACTGTCGCCAAAGGAAGAGTCCAGGAATCAAACTCCAATATAGTCGCATCCAGGAAACCCTGCCATGAAGTCTGAATCCATTGGCGAAGAGCCGACATGCGCAGAGGAAGAGGGGCATGCCCAAATCCTGAAAAAGAAAAAGTAGGGATGTCATGCCAGAAGCCGAATTGTCAAAGGAAGCGAATCGGGTGATAAGAGCAATAGCCTCGGAAGCTCAGCAGAAGCAGAGGAGTACAAGCGACACTGCAAATTAAAGGCACCCGACATAGCCACGAAGCCTCCCAACTAATCTCCCATCCTCGGAGCTCAGAAAACATACGACGATAAATGGACTCGGTAGCCTCAGCACCAAGAGGGAGCCCATCCAGAAGCAAAGACAGGACATCAGTATGATGGGAATTGGGCTAAGAGAGGTGAGGTGTCATGAATAAGTGCTCCCATAACTACACCTAAAAAGAAGGAAAACCATACATTAAAAAAAAAGAGAGAGAAAAAAGGTGGAACGTGAAGTACCTAGAGAAAAGAGCAGCATCGTCTGAGGATGCGAGTTTGCCCAAGCAAACACTCAGGCAAGCCTAAGAAGAGCTCCGCCAGCAGCACTGGAACGATACTTTAGCGAGAGAGGACGCGGCGAAAAGCGTAAAAAAGAACTGTCAAAGATGATCGTTGTCATCCTGAGAAGAGCAGCTATGCCAGAACACAAAATATCAATGCATTCAAGCACTGAAGCTAACGAGCAGATCCATCACCTCCTCGAGTAGACGAACATCGATCATACAAGAACTCAAGGGAGAACTTGTTAGTGCCACCATCAACTGTGGGGAGAGCCGCTGAAAATCTAAACTAAGGCCCAAAGTCTGAAGACCGCACCTGATAGGATGGAAGAAGATACGGCTCCTGGGAGAAAGGGAGACCCGTCAAACGAGACAACTCCTCCAAAGAAGGTCCTAACTCCAAATCATTAAAGAAAAACAAGTTCAGCGCCAGAACCCAGTCATAGGACGCAACACTTAACAATTGCCAATCCAGGCAAACTCGATAAAGGTGCATGACCTCTTTAAACCCCAAAAGATGTAGCTCGCGACTCTCAGAGGTAGTCAAACTCCCTATCCAGATGTGAAGTCTCTCTAAATAGGTACCGCGTGGCTGCAGGCGACATATACGAACTGACACACCCTCAACAATCTGGAGGCCTGGATCGGCTGGTGAGTCATCAAAGATAGGCATCCCCTCGTCCAAAAAGTTAATCTCATAGTAACGAAAGAAGCCCGATGCTCCCATAGCCTCACGAAGTGTGTCCTGAAAAGCAACAACAGGTGGACCAGAGTCACCCACAATCATCACATCTGGAGCTGTCAGAAAAGTACCTAACCCAGGCATCGCAATACTAGGGCCATTCCAGTACAAAGAACTATTAAGACCACCTCCCGGATCTCCACCATCATCCAAATTAACAACCAAACCACCACCACCCATCACAACCTCGTAACCCGCACCAAAAATCATGCCCAAACCATCAACAAGGGGGGCACCACCTGTCAAAGTCCCATGATCCATCCCATCTGACCCATCCATCAGATCCCCATAACCCATCTCATCTAAACCATCCATCACACCTAAAGTATCAATGTGGGCTCCATCATCCACCAAAAGCCCATGATCCGTCCCATCTAAACCACCCATCATACCCAAATCAACAAGATGGGACCCACCATCTAACAAACCATCCCCATAATCCACCCCACCCATCACAATTAAGCCATCATCTCCACCATCAAAATCCATGCCATCAACCATGACCAAATCCAGACCATCCACCATCATCAGGGTACCATCCACACCATCCAATGGCATGTCCACACCTCCCAAAAATCAACCCACCAAAATCTCCATCCTCACTAACCAATGGCCGACTAAGAGTAAGCCCATCCAAATCATAGAAAAACCATCCATCTCCCAAACCTCCTCCTAACACCTTACCAAAATCCATCTCACCATTAATGGTGGTGGGAGCCACACCATAAATGGCATTTAACTCTTCAAATGGCCCTACCAAACCACCATTAATACCCACCAACCCATCATTAAGAGTTCCATCCATAAATGATCTCTCATCCACCATCTCATTATAAAAAGTGGAAAGAGGTGCATCATTTACTTCAATGAGTGGACCCATGTTCCCACCATTGTTGAACCCACTAAGGCTCCCTCCATTTCCGGCCATTGAAAAAGTTAGAGGGAAGAAGACAAGATAGAGAAGAGGGCAAAAGAGGGGACAAAAGGCAGGAAAAGAAGACAAAAGGGAAGATTTAAGCTATAAAATACGGAGAGGAATGTCAAGACAACAACCTCGGATGAACAATGAGGAAGTTGCTGTTGCTGGAAGAAAAGCCAGACAAGGGCGATAATCGGATTATCGCCCGCAGTAATCCAATTATCGCTTGCCCTCGAGATATGTGCCCTCTGCTGCGACAACCTGTCATTCCCAAAAAATAGGTAGAAGTCAACGGGTGGTAATCGGATTACTGCCTGTAGTAGCCTGACTACCACCCGAACATGGATTTCACACCAATCATGCATGGGTCCATCATGGATGCTAGGGGAAGCCAAAAACTCAACATGATGTGCAATCAGATCAACAAGAGGGCTTGAAAAGCAATGCGAAAGGCAACACCGGATAAGCAAATTCTGGTATGTATGGAAGAATGTACACAGAATATACATGGGTAGTGTAACGCCTTAAAAATCGGGGGTCGAGCAGGAGCCCAACTCCCGAGTTCCAACACATCACTTATGCAACATATATAATGATGATTAAATGTTGTCCTTATTATTGCATTAAACATGAGTGGGATTATACCAAAACAACATATCATACTCCAAAGATAATTGAATTACGCAAGCGGAAGACTGTAATAGTATATAAAGCATATAAGTGATTGTGAGTCTCCAGAGTATGAATGTCACTAGGTTAAACAATTATATATATAATTCCAAAATATACAAAATGGTGAAGCGTAATGTCATCTATCCATATCCCTGTAGCCCCGATACGCAACTCCAGGTCTACATAGACCCGCCAGAGAGTTGCATGTAAGAGAACTCCTCGTCATCATATAAGACAGGTTCCATCTCGTAAGCCTCATCATCACCTGAAACTACAACAGAGTCTGGTTGGTGTTTTAAAACACCATCACAGAATGTGGGAGTGAGTGATTAACTCAGTGGAGCTATAAGGCAAAGGTTAACATGTTATCAATTCAATCAAGCAGTAATGATAAAACAATACAATCAAATATCCCTAAGTACTCTGGTTAATGCAAACATGATATGTATTAATGACGCATGCCCTCGCTTGCACTCCCTCTGTGATCTTCCTCTTACGGTCGCGACATACACCCCTTCCTCTGTGCTCAACACTAATGCCAAAGGCATATGCAATGCGGTGCATGAGCGTAATTACCGAGTTCTTATTAGACCTTTTTATATAGCAGGATTGGGAAGCTAAGGTACCTCCCTTTATATCATTTACTGAAATAATGATCCATCTAGGGTTGTCAATCCTAGTTTATCACATACGATAGGTAAGTTCGTGAGTTTATACTGTAGGTTGCTACGAGAGGCTCGTCACCGTCTGCGTAGGCTTAATTCACACTCGAGGTCACCCCACCAACGCCCTACCAATTGGCAGTTTATTTTCAAAGGCTTGTCACTAACCCGACTGGGGATCACAGCCAGGATGTGCCGGGGTAGGCCTATTTCATACTCGAGGTCACTCCACCAATGCCCTACTAACCGACAGTCTATTTTTGAAGGTTCGTCACCGACCCGACTGGGGACCACAGCAAGGCTGCGTTAGTGTAGGCCGACAGCTCGAATACAATGTCCCATACCACCGTATTCGGCTCACGAGTTTGGGTTGCTCACTGGTCACTATGGGGAAGCTCGTCGCCCTAGAGTAGGCCGACAACTTGACCACGGTGTCCCATACAACCATGCCCGACTCATGAGTCTTAGTGGATCATGGTACCAAAGTTAAACGGGTCTTTACATTAATAAGTTGGTATCTTAGGTTCAAGCAGTAGTGTCCATACATGGTAAACACACAATAGGCTAATCGGTTTATTCGACAAGTTCGACTGGTATGAGTGTACGCTAAATTAATCGACATGGTACCACTGTTGACAATCATCGTATGCCTCGGATTCATCGAACGTGTCGTGTGTGGTGAAATGACCTCAGCCATTACTTGAGAACCATTACCGATTGCCTGGACTACATCGTAGCCCCAATCAAACTTCAAACGATAGCATTCACAAGTGATAATCAATAACAACATGTGACAATCAAATCTAAATATAAATTTTAGTTGAGCATTTCAACAAACACATAATAGACATGTTATCTTACATATGCATTTCATCCGTACAACTCATAGTAGTAAGATAGGTTACATAAAGGGAACTGTAATTATAGAGAAGGGGATTGAGAATCCTATCTCAACACCCTCATTAAATACATTCCAATAAGCATTTCCTCATTCAGGCATTTTATTAAATACTTACACTACACATTTCAATATACATGTATTAGACTAGTTATAACATATATCCTGGCAAGCCCTCTTACAAAGGAGTTGCCACATACACAATAAGCATATATTCATAGTTAATAATCATGGCAAGCACAGATCCAAATTTCATATTCATTTAAACATTTTTATAAGCACTTAGACTACACACTTCAACATACGTGACGTATGTTGGTTATAACAGGTGTTAGGGCAAATCCTTTCACCAAGGAGTTGTCACACGTATGACAACCATATATTCATAACGAATAATCATGGCAAGCACGTATCTAAATTCCATACTCATTCAATCATATCAATAAACACATAGAATACACTATATTCAACATAGTTCATATATATGTGTAAAGCGCGTGAAACATCGTATCTAAGCATGTGATAGCGATCAAGTCAGTCATAAATCATTAACTGACATTAAAAGCCTTGAAAACTATAACCTAAATGTTTATAGTCCACACCTTTCACCGGTAGACTCATAATGAACTCAGTTTAAATACTAGGTCTTTGTCCATGGCACTATAACAACCTATAACAGGGAATAAGTTAGCTATCCCGCCATCTGCTCTATTAGAATCTTTAAAACAGGTTGGGGTTAGGAATTCTTACCCAATAATGAAATCAAAAATGCCGGAATAGCATTACGGCAACGGTAGTTAAGCACGTGGAATGGTAGGGAAGAATTCCAGGAACAAACGCCAACACTCTCTCTCTTCTCCTCACTTTCTTCTTCTCTTTTCTCTCTCTTCTCTCTCCTAGGGTTGTAAATTCATATGGAATGAGAGAAAGAGAGGGTTTAAGGTGCTTATATAGGCCCAGAACTGATGGGAATGGCCCCAGGGCCAAGGTATACTTAGGTTATAGCCAAAGGGCGATAGTTTCGGTCTAACGGAACACTTACAGAGGCCCCTTTTCTACATGTGGTCGGACTTAAGCTCCATAACATTGAATCTAGGTCGAGTTAAGTTTTTGGTCCGATTGAATTTACAGATCGACCGCGGAGGATCAGTTTCAGTTCAACGGTCATCGTTACTCGATTGGGGCCACAAGTACACTGACGTGTGTTGGAAATTTTCTCTGATCTGAGGATGTAGTTGGGTCAGATTCTGACGGTCTGAATCCTTAAATTTGGCCTGCAAGTGAATGACTCAATTCACTCAAGTCTGAGTTCATTTTATAAAGATATTCGCGTTTCTCACACACTTCGCTCCGAGCTCAAGTTATGCTCGGACTTGATTTTCGAGGTGGTTGTTAAGCCCAGTAAGGCAGTCATAACCGTATAGTTCCACGGAAATCGGACTTTCGATGCGCGGTCTAGGTCTGATACGGAGTTTTGATGCGCTCCCGAGAGCAACTTGGTTTAGAGATTGATCCTAGGTTTCAGGGTAACGTAGCGTCAACGATCCTACTGATTTTGGGTCTTACAGTTCGTATTGAAAGCTGTCCAAGCTAATTCGACTTGTGATTTAGTTAAGCACTTAATTAATCTTTGTCTAATTTCTAAAGGATTTGGTCCTTAGTGATTTCTACCTGAGGTGGTACTCAGGTCTTTGTACGAATTTTTTCGGGACGTTACAGGTAGAAAGGATAAAAAGACACTATTCATTAGGTGTATAATCATCCGTACCCTTTAAAGGAACTTCGAGTCCCAAAAGGCCCCCTCCAACGACGTACGTCACCACCAGGAGTATAAGCATTACTCAGAATGGGACTTATGCCGTACTGCTCACACCAAGAGCTATACTCTCTTGCCGGATCAACGAAAGCACTGACTTCATAACCCTTCAGAGCACTGCCAACTCATGCTTAGGAACTGCCTCCAGTTTGCCAGTTCGGACGGTGGGCTGAACGGTATGAGAGAACTACCAGTTAACTACTAAAAGAGTCTATCTCCCAAGTACCACTTCGTCACCCGAGGATCCTCCAAAATACGACGACGACGGGAAGCCTGGAAAGCTTCCTGAGCCTCAGGAGTAAGAGCAGCGACTGATTGAAAGTAAAGCCTGGTGCAAAACTAATAAAAACAATCTAATGGTCAGGTTAAGAGTACAAACAAAAAGAACGAGTCATGAAAAAGTATTTGCTCACATCATTAGGAATTAGGGCAACCACATTAGATCTTCAGGCGAGATCTGAAAATTGACGGGTACGGCTACGGTTATCCTTCTACCACAACATCATATGAGGGAAAGGAGGGGTGTGATTTATCAAGGTAGGACCCAAATGTGGGAAGTGGTAAAAAAAAAAAAAGCAAACCTGCATAAGGATCGATCATCAGAATGCACCTTCATAAGAAAGGAGATGAGCCTCAAGGGTTCAATACACACCTCAATGACTAGATAAAACTCAGTCATCGACCTGCTGCTGCAACGACTAGCCTTGTCCAACCCTTCGTACCAATGGGCCAGAAGCGCAGCATTCCAGTTATACGGCATAAGAAAAGTAATATCTGCCACAAGCCTCAGCAGACGGGAGCTCACTAACTCATTTCCATGAAAGAAGATCATGGCTCCCAAAGTATACAGAATTAAGGCACCAGCTTTCACAATCGCTTCGGCCTTAGTTTGCTGAATTCGCAAATAGCCATGGCACTTTGAATTTAGGCTCTAAGAAGTCTGAAGAATGAGGAACCATCCCTAGAAGACTCATCTAGTCATCCTTAGTAGGAATAGGGAGATCCTCCTCGAAAGGAATAGACCCCCTCATATCGAAGACCAAGCTGAATGAAGATATCATAAGGAGTGATTCCCCATTCTCCAAAGGGAAGATGAAATGTGTGGGTCTCAGCACGCCACCGCTTAGTCGGTACAGATAAAAGCACCATATTCGTCTTGCTTAGACGAACTCTGAACAAGTCATAGAGTGGAGTACGCTCTAACACCTAAAAAAATAATGGCTGGTGATCCATGAACCAATCAGGCCAATGGCTGCAGACTCCACGACCCCTCAACACAGCAGGAGCCCTTCCTTCCTGAGCCACATCTGAAAGGTGTCGACCCTCCTGTAACGCCCCGATTTTTGGAACCCGAGTATATGACTCGTTCTCCAAAAACCCAAGTGTTAGCCTATAAAATTCAGTGTAATTTTGAACCACTTACAATTAATCAGAGTTAACAGCAGCGTAGTTAGAGTAAACCATACATTGAATAAAAAACGTTCTGATCCTCACTAAATTCCAAATGTAGTGTCCATACTGGACTTATACACCCCTCAAATAACAAAGTTCATTAATTTAAAAACAAAAATCTATCATCTAATGGTGGAGCTCAATATATGCCGCAGGGACCCTGTCTAGCTCCTTAGCTACCCAATTTGCTCTAGCAACCTAGTGAACAACAACTGATATGGTTTGATAGCGTCAATGGCTATCATAGTGAGGAGTACCCTCTAAGATTACATACTCATCATTCATAATCTAACATAAATCACAATATATAAGAAGGGACATATTAAACAATGCAATTTAAAATCATGATCATATATTCAGAAATAATCTAGTCAACATAATCTCAACATTAAGGAAATGTAATAGAAATCACAATGAAAGGGGACGTGTCCAGATATTCAAATAATCAATCTTACAAACTCCATAAAATGACTAAAAAACCAAGCTTCAAATCTCTACTTCACCCGGAAATCATATCATATGTGAAATATCTCAAAGTCAAGTCTCTCTCATTTTTCATGTGTCAATGGATCGAACCTGTCAAAGATGAAATCGGAGTTTAAAATCCGATGACATCGATAATAGCTTCGATTCATCGACCAATTGACAAAGAGTTTCAAAAACGTATGACATCGAGTTCAAGTCATCGAGCAGACCATCGATGCTATCGAGAGTATACGATCAATGATATCGAACCTGCTTGATGATATCGAACTCTGTCATAAATGTGACCGTTTTATATCCGTTGGAACTTTTTACCTATTTATAGAGGACTTGTCTTTTGTTGTTGTGAGAGAAAGCAGAGAGAGCTTTTGAGTGTTTCAACTTATATCCTATACCTAAAGCCCTTTCTCTCAAGGGAGTTCATCCTCCAATCCACCCTCACCATTGATATTCAATAGAGTGGATTGGAGAATGAACTTTCACATTCAAGGATCCTCCGGTTACTACCTTAATGGCAAATCATTACGATAGGATGCCTTGAATGGATAAGAGTGGAACTACTCTACCTTCCTTATAGGAAAACCTTTAGAGAGTAGGATTCCATCTTCCCTTTGGCCCAACCCTAAGCCTAGTCTTGGTATATATATCTTTTGTGTTGTGGATCAAGGGAGCAGAAGACCCTTCGTCAACAAGGTCCGTAAGATGACTAGGAAATAGCTAGGTGAACACTCGCTCCACCGAAAAATCACAATACGACTAAACACAACAAGATGAAGAGAGAACAACATACAAACATCTACTTCATCTAGAAATCATACCACACATGAACATCGCAAGATGGCTAGGAAATCGCTAAGCGAACACCCCCGAACACCCAGAAATCATAATAGAACTGAACAATGCAAGATGAAGAGACAAGCAACATACAAACTCTAGACTGCCTGAAAATCATTTCGTACGTGAACACTGCAAGATGGCTAGGAAATCTCTAAGCCAACACCTGCTCCACTCGGAAATTACAGTACTACTGAACACCGCAAGATGGGTAGAAAACAAACATACAAAACTTCACCCGAAAATCATATTATACGTGAACACAGCAAGATGTCATGGAAATCGCGAAGCGAACACCCACTCTACTCGAAAATCACCATACGATTGAACACAGCAAGATGAAGAGAGAATCAACTAGCCATAAAAGGGCATTAATGTTCCATTAAGGCCACAAAGGGTAAACAAACGATCTAAGCCACGTAGGGTAAATATGCGGTCTAAGCCATGTAAGGCAAAGCGTGATCCAAGCCATTTAAGGCAAATGTACGATCCAAGTCGTGTAAGTCAAATATGGACCGCAAAATGGTGAGTTCATGACCGATTTCATTCTTTACATCACTCAATTGCAAACGGCAAACATATAGTTAATTAACCATATACAATTGAAGATAGCATGTTATCATCGATCATTTATGCTTGATATAATTAATGTAATATATTCATTATCTAACACAGGAATCAGGTGCGCAACATATTAACATATTCACATATTCTCATAATAAGTTAAGTAACTCAATCAAGTAACTTAGGGGATACTAAATGGGAGGGATTAAGGAATCATCTACGATTAGATTAATGAATTTAAGTGGGAAGCTCAAAGGGTGAGTCTTCACCTTAGAGTGTGGATTTACTACACAAGTTGCCAGCAACGCCAAAACAAACCTTAAGATTAAGTTTTGTCAACTAGCATTTGCTCGAACTCAATCTAAATCAATTAAACTCACTCAAATGCGACTCAATGGTGAAAATTGGGGAGCTCCAATTCCCTAATTTAAAATAAAAAAGATAATGTTAATTAACCTAGATCAAGCTCTAAATAACATTCCAGTAAAATAATTAAGAGATCAACTCACCTTGTACGATCAATTTGACTCACTTTGACTCCAACCTGAACTCATCTTGATTTTAAATCAATTTGAATAAGGAAGATCTAACTTAGAGGCTTCAAATTCCAAAATTTGTAATGTGACTCACTTGACTCAACTCAGTCCCAATTCGGCCTCAACTTAAACATAACTCGGTCCAAACCTTGTATCCAAGCTAGAATGAATTCAACCACTGGGATTAGCTATCATTTTCTAGGTAGCGGAATTCCATGACTGGGCAACCATCTTAGATGGGTTGAACTGAGGCACATACAACTTAGAAGTCAGTTGCTTAGTCGACCCAACTCGATGCACCAGCAGCAACGGCAATAAGAAGAAAAAGAAAAAGAAAAAGAAAAAGAAAAGAGGACAGCGTCCTCTCTCTCCCTTTCTTTCTCATTTTCTTTTCCTTTAGACAAACGATGTCGGGCTCGTCCAGGACCGAACTCGGATTTCTTGAGTCGACAACGATAGAGTGCTAAACATCAACCTCTTACGATCCCTCTCTCTCATTTTCTTTTCCTCTCTTTCCCTTCTTCCTTCTCCTTTCTCTTCCTCTGTTGTTCCCAGCATAGACTGAGCTTGACCCGAACTAGGCAACAACTTCCCCCACCCCAATTCGGTGTGACAACAGCAGCAACTCCATGTCTTTCTCTCTTTCTCCCTTATTTCTCCTCCTTCGTTGATTCTTTTCTTGCTTCCTTTCTCTTACAACCAGACTTCTTGCGCGACCAGACCCAGACCAAACTCGGTCCGAGTTGAGCTGGGCGGCAATGGTTCAGTACGCAGAAAGAGGACGTTGTTCTCTCTCTCTCTCTCTCTCGTTATCTTCTCTCTTTGTCAATCTTTTACCTTCCTTTCTTCCTTTGGAGGGAACCAGACCGAGTCAGAACTCCGCTCAGGCACCCAAAACTCAGTGCGAGTTACGACAATAATGGAGAAGATCTTGAGCTCTCGGGGAAGAAGCTCCAGCTCTAATAGCGGATTGCCATCTGATGGAGTTTTCTTCAATCTGAGCCGTGGGGATGGTAAGAATTAGTCCAAGGAGCTTACAGGAGGGAGGTTTTGGAGTGATCTTCTCGGTGGTTTCGACGAACAGAAGCTCAGTCAATTTCTAAGGCCATGGTAGGACCAAGGAAGAAAATCCAGTTTGCACTCGGCTCCTACTATTCTTATAGAATTCCCCTAGCCCAATCAGAACCCTGGGATTGAAAATAAATGTCCCAGATCTATTTTCTTACTGGGAGATGGTTGTCGTAGCTGGTATAATGAAATGCGGTTTTCTCCCAAGTATGGAGGAAAACCTTAAACCACGTTGCTTTAAGTGGAGGGCTAGGATTGCATTGTGGTGAACGACTAAGATGGAAAGAAGTAAAGCCGCACGGATCGCCAGCATGGAAAGAGAGAAAATGGATTTTTCCATTTTCAAAAAGTGGTTGTACACGGCCTAACTGCACCCGTGTTTGTGCAGCTGCACGTATGAATCATCGTATGAAACTTTAGGGGTTTAGACGGACTCAACAACTCCATTTTCGATGATTAGTTGTATACATGTGTACATACACATACAATTTGAAAGGAAAGTAATGAGTGATTAGAAACATAGTTAAAAAGATATTTGTGTTGACTATAGTGGTGGAAACATTGAATTTTGATGACGAAAATTCTCTTTAAGGGGGGTAGATTGTAACACCCCGTACTTTACAGTACTCGGTTGTTACCATAAAGACCTAAGTTAAAATAGGCACAAATCGACTCATTTGATTGTTCACTTCATTCTAACATAAATCAGATCATTAGGAACCATCTCCGTTCATAGATTGAGTCATCTAACTGCTGATTTACAATAAGAACTATTACATTAACAAAGAATTCACATTGAAGTGTAAAAGACCTAAGTTTGGGAACCAAATTGGGATAAAATAGCAACTAAGCCTTGTTAAATTGACAAAGTTGTAAAAACTCAATTTTGGGAATAAGGTTGTCGAATCCACCATCCATTAGTCATTGATATCTGATAAGATAAAATCTCCACCATAATGTACCAAATGGGCTATTTAATCTCATATTAGCTAATAAATCCCGTGTAATTAGTCCTATAACCCTGAATCATCGAGAAACTTGTCTTATGAAGTGATTCGACCATTAAAATTTCACGAGTTGTGGGTTAACCACAAATTTAGGGATCATGACCATCCAGCTCCAAGCTCAACTGTTAAAAACTCATTCAAATAGACATTAGAATCCCTAAGACCATTATAGTCGTGGATAGGTAGATTGAATGTAATCCTACCATTGGATGAATGAAAAATCTACAATTAAAGGGCCAAAACCTAAATTTATGGCCCATCTGACGGATAAATCTACTAGAAAATCGGTTTAATGACCTATTAAGTGTTATAATGTGGAATTGATGGTGTGGATCCAATAAAATATCACCGTGGACCCCACCTTTATACCGAGTGTACACAGAAGGGTGTGCACCCACGATACACCAAACCAAAAATCGGGTCAACTTTGTGTTGACCCGATGCTTTTCGAAAAAGGAAGTTATTTCCCTCCCTTTTTCTTTTAAAACCGCCAGCGAACGAGCTGTGTTCGCAAACCTCCATCAGGTGGGCCCTAATTAAGATCGGACCATTGATCTGAATGGTCCATCATGATCAGGACTTGGATTCGACCAACCTTAGGAAATTTTACGCATAGTTACATGTGTGCGAGCGCACAATACACACACATTACTCGTGACTGGACAAACATTCATTCCGGATAAGATGTAGCCACCACCTAAGACCGGATAAATAATCCGAATAGTCCATCTTGACAAGCTCTCGAAAGTAGTTAAAACCCAACTCCTTACACCCATTTATATGCACCCATGTGCGCACGAGATCCAGTGCAAGATGAGTTATGCGCACGACTCATTTTTGAAAACGGAAATTCATTTTCCTTCTTAACTGGCAGCCCGTGTGTGGGATTCTCCTTTAATCCAAACCCTTCGCATAGGAAAATCTCAGCCGTCCATTCCACTCCACACGAATTAGGGCTTCTTTAAAACAAAAGAGCCGCCGCCGCAAACGGAAACCTAATCTCATTAGAAAACCCAAACGACCGTTCAAATGGTGGGTCCCACTATGTTCTAGGATGAAATCCACACCATCCAAACAAATTAGATTGAAAGAATAGCCATTAAGCTGAAATCCACCATTATCAACCTCATCATCTCCTCCATTAATCTAAAATACCCATCTCCTTTAAGTGGGTCCCACATCCAGATCTAAGACATTAGATGGGTGGATCAGGGTCCCATTAGTGCATCCTTGACACCTAATCGAAGCCACGTAAGCTTGATTTAATCCCATGGCCATAAAGCACTATAGATTAAGTTAGCTAAAACCGTAACTAATCGAACGATTAAGAGCCAATCCTTCTAGATCTCCTCAAGGCTATAAATAGCCAGGAATTAGGGCATTTTTCGAGGAAAGGAAAGAAAGAGACAAAAAGAGAAAGAGGGAGAGAGAGTCGCCGCACAGGTCGAGTTGGAGCCTGACTCATTGCCAAGCTAGCCAACTCAGACCGAGACTCGCGTCAAGTCAGGTTGCTAGGCATTACTAGAGAAGAAAAGAGAGGGAGAGAGAGAAAGTGAAGCAGAAGGAAGAAAATGAAGATCAAAGAAAGAGTGTCATCTTTGTTGCTGCACAGTTACACTGACTCAGTCCGAGCCGCTGCGAGATGGAGCCGAGTCTCGGTTCCCTCGGACGAGCAGTAAGAAAGAAGTAGGTAGAGAATATAAGGAAAGAGAAGAGAAAAGTAGAGGAGAGAGTGACTGAATGGGAGGAAAAATGAGATAGAGAGCTAGGGGGTGCCACACTCCCGTCCGAGTTGAAGTTAGGGCTGTCAAAACTGCTCAACTCAGTTGAAGCTGTCTGTCCCGAGTTGTTGCAGTCCATGAAGAAAAAGAAAGGAGAGAAGAAGAAGAATGAGATGGGGAGAGTTGCAGTCTATTGGGTCGGATCGGGTTTGACTCGGTAATCTGGCAAGTTCTACCGAGTCAATAGCTAAGTAGACCCGTTTTGGCCACTATAGGATGTGGACTGGGTGGTTCTTCAAACTCAGAACCAGTTGTGCAAACAAGGGATTACATCACTGGTTGAACTCGGTTCCAAAACGAGTTTGATTGGTTTTAGACCCGTTGAGTTGACTCAACGAGTCGACCCACTATTACAGCAATGAGTCTAGCCAGGCGTGGGTTGAGTTTCACTCCAGCTTGGCCAACATTATTGCGGAAAAAGCTGGGTTGAAGAATTCGACTTGGTTTGAAGTCGAGTCGCACCACGACTCACATAAGTAAGTTGATTTCAGAGTTTTAACTTAAAAATTCAAGATAGCAATCATCTAACTATGCTATTCTTATATTGGAATTCAAATAATCTTCTTTAGGTCATAAATTCATGCTTAACTTCTATGCTATTTAAATTTATAAGTATAATCTTATGGAATGATGTGGAGTTCTAATTGAACGAATAGTCTAAATTGCTGTAAGATTGGATTCGCGAACATGTGCAACTAATTCCAACAACACGAGAAGCAATCCGACTCTTGAAAGGTGAGGATCACCCTTCGAGCTTTTCTACATCTTGATAGTTGGCATATTTATTCATCTTCTTTCATCTGTCTTATTGATTAGTTAATCTGGTTGATTGCTTTTATTGAGTTTAATTTTTATAAATGATTGATGAATTGAATTGAAAGTCAAATATTTGAATATGCTATGGACTTGAATATCCCTATTCATATTTGAAATAAATGCTTTAGATATGCGTGTGCTATATTATACATGATTTAATTTGTCATTTATGCTCGCTTGATGGTGTTTTAAGAGATCCTTGAACTAGTGGCCATCTGTGAAATGGGTTAAATAAATTTATGTTGTGGACTTACCGCCTTGTGGACCATTTGTGCCTGTGTGGCTTTTGGGGAATAGTTCCTTTTAATCACACCATTAGGTGGAATATTTGGCCCTTACGGCTTTTATGGAATACTTGTCCTTTTGCGGATTTAATGGATTATTTTATACTACTTTGCGATGGTAAGTTCCACTTGTTGGACTATGATTGGCTACTAGTTGAGTAGGTTACCTTAAAACATCTTATTTGTTAGTCTTATGAGCTAGGGATGGTGGAATGGGACACTATGCCTGAGCTGTCGGCTTATGCTGGGTGACAAACCCCCCATAGTGACCTTTGAGCTTTCTTAAAATGATTGTTTGAAATTGGAATAATAATGGTCGAGCTAATCATACATTTTTATGGCATATGGTCTTTTTCGGATGACTAGTTCTCCTTAGGCATACCTTGAGTACTTTTCGGGTGTCTAGATCTCCTTGGGTGATCTATATATTATTATGGTCTTTTCTGGATGGTTAGTTCTCATTGGGCATACCTTTGTGTATTTTTCTGGGTGACTAGTCCTCCTTGGGCAATCTATATATCATGGTCTTTTCCAGGTGGCTGGTTCTCCTTGGGCGTACCTTTGAGTACTTTTTCAGGCGGCTAGTTCTCCTTAGGCAACTTTTTGTCAGTTGGATGTGCATCCCCAGGTCTGTGAGCATGTGCATCCATCCATGCATTTATACAAGATTATCTTTGTGAAATTTATTTAATAAATATGTATCTGGTGAACCTTATCGGATTTCCATGATAATCATTGTATAATAATTGTTATACACTGTCTATGATAACTATACTTAATTATCTTAATGATACGATAAATCTTGGGGGTTATACCTCACTGCGATAGCCATTGACGCTATCAAACTGTACTTAGTGTGCAGGGGACGTAGATGACGTGCATACTAGCGTTCATATGGAATAGGAGGAGCCAGATGATCTTGCGACTCTTTATTCCTGACTTCATCTGTATTTACTTTGTACTGTTATACATTGTAAAAACTTAAGACATTGATTTGTATAAGTTTTTGGGTAACCACTTGAAATATTGGTTATGTATATTTGGACTCCCTCTTATCCTTGATTTGCTTCTGTCCCGCTAGTTTATTAACTCTGATAAAAAGAAAAATTTTACGTGAAATTTGGTATATTTAAAGGTTAACGCTCGGATTTTTGGAAAACGAGTAGTGTACTCGGGTTCCAGGAATCGGGGTGTTGCAGACAATTTGGATCAAACATTGGTGGGCCATGATCAACACAACCAATGGCATTTTTCAAACACCGTCGTTGGCGGGAAGACAAAAGCAAGACAAAAGTAGGAAGAAATCTTTCTTCTTCGAGTCCACCATGTTGATTAGTGAAATCTGGATCGTCCATCAGCTCCCATGGGTCCAGGTACGACACCTAACCGAAGATTTGGCAGATCCATAGTTTAGGTGGGCCATTCTTGATCAGTTCGAGCTATTTCGTTTATTTAAGTTAATTCAACGGTCGGATGGACCCTGAATTCGATTACGCGTGGTTCCTAGACTAGTTTAGATGATCCTCTACGACACTCCTAATGATCGGGCGATTTGACTGTATTATTCGAGGGTTAGATTAATTGTAGATTAGATGGATGGTGGATTTATCCATCCTGGATCCAACATTTGAACTAATTTACTCCTTCCATTGTTTTGTCAACTCTAATTTGGACTAACCCGAAGGTTGAGGTAGATTTCAAGGCTTAGGTGGACCATATCTACCCATTCACATGTCCAAGTGGTTATCTTGAATGATTTAAAGGTCAGATCGCTATCAAATATGACTAAACCCAACCCTAACGGGTCCTATGGATTGTTTAATCGAAATCTGCTGGTTAGATTTATACGTAGATGTTCCAATGGTGTAATCTATTGGCTGACTCACCCAATCAAATTACCTAGACTCGATGATTAGTGGATCTATTGATTTGGGTCCCGAAACTAGTGATGTAAGCTTCGATATATTGGTTCAAATTCTTCAAGAGGTCAGACTTAAATTGGATCGTGTGGTTTAGGTGTGGTTTGATCGTAGGTTGTTAAGAACACGATGAACGGTAGATCTTATGATATGTTGACAATGGATGGTTTAAATTTGTCCATCGAGGAGATTAAATCTCCAAAAGTAGGTCCATCTAGTGGTGTGATGGTCCATCTTGAAAGATGATGGATGGATGGCTTCATCTATGGGTAAAAATTGCCTCCAATTACCGATTCATACTAGAGCAAATGTGACCGTTCAGACAAATTGAGTTTACATTTATTCTAAGCTAGGTTCTCATGGTAACACCCGAGTACGGAAAAGTAAGGGGTGTTACACCTCCCAGGGTACATAACAAGGATTGACTGACTGACGGGAAGGCCCAGCCTCACTCCTACCATGACGAGGCATGCTACAAGGTCAACATTTACAGGTAAGTATCCGCCTCTACCTCCCCAAATGGCTCAAACATTTCAAAAAGGGAAGACACATCATGAATAAGCTCCTGAATGCTCATTGGCTAAGACCCATTCCTAGGCCCTTTGTCTAAAGCCCACATTTCTAGGCCCATGGTCCAAGCCCACATTCCAAGGCCCATAGTTCAAGACCACATTCCAAAGCCCATTACTCAACACCCATGATCCAAGTCCTATTCCAAGGCCCATAGTCCAAGCCCACATTCCAAAGCCCATTACTCAAGGCCCATGATCCAAGTCCCATTCTAAGGTCCATTGTCCTAAGGCCCATTGCCCAAGGCCCACCTATAAAGTTCATGATCCAAGGCTCATTACAAGGCCCATTGTCCAAAGGCCCATCATCCAAGACCCATTCTAAGGCCCACCATCCAAGATCATTACAAGGCCCATTATCTATGCCCGTTGTCCAAAGCCCATGATCCCAAACCATTTTTAGGCTCATAATCCAAACTCACTTAGGAAATCCAAATCCACACATGGGGCCAAAATCATGCCAAAAGATGGGACCCACTCCAAAATAATGACCCACCATCAAAATCCACAAAATTGGAAGATCCAAGGGGGGGCCACGAATCATCAATCTGGTCCATCAAAAGGATTACATTCTAGTGGCCACCACTTCATGATGTGTAAGGTTTGAACCTTCTTCTTCTTCTTAAAAAAAAATGAATGAATGAGAAACACAAAAAAAAAAAAAAAAAAATCCATGCACAAATAAAGAGTGAGGTACTTTTCTTGTCACACCCCACTTCATTAAAAAAAAAAACAAAAAAAAAAAACAAAAATGCAACATTTCCTGGCAAATAAAATAAAATTTTCCAGCAAGATCAAAATACCAGAATTTCAGGCAATCATTCCAAAGGCCCACATTTTTGGCCTCTCTTATCAGAAAGAAGGATCCATGGCCATAGATAAGTTGAGTCTCAAAAACTCCTTGGACATGGGTGCTGAAATCCATCAAAACAGAAAGATCATTACACAAGTGAGAGGTAACCACCTGAGAAGAAAGATTAGGACCAAGGAAAGAGGAAACAAGGAAGAAGCACTAGAAGGAAGAAAGGGAGAAGTTGCAAGAGACAACAATGGTGTCTCTGAAGGAGAGACCGAGAAGAAGAAATAGGGGGAGGCGAGAGCTAGTCCTTGACTAGAGCTCCACTTCAAACTAATGGGAAAACGAGTGCCGGGCAGTAATCTTATTACCGTCCATGGTAGTCGGACTATCGCCTACTGCCCAATGCATGGCCTTGCGTGTTGTCTCCTTTTTTATGGGATGTGAAAGCCCGAAAAATACTTGGTCCAGCGGGCAAAGAGAAGAAATGAGAGAGAAAGGACAAATTCTCATGAGATAAGAAGAAAACAGGAATATCTCGTGAGAAATTGCTCACGAGAATTGAGAATTTTGAGGAAAATAAAGGGAAATTACAAAAAAAAAAATGACAAGAAAAAAATAAAGGCCAGATTGGTTGATCAGCCCCATTAATTCACTAGTGGAGGCAATGAAACTATCTGGACTTATTAAAAAAAAACATGTAATAAAAACCGAACGACGACGCCCTCCCGCGAGATCGGACGAATCTTTTCAAATTTTCCAAAAACATTTACAATAAAATCCCCAAGTGTAGCTTCTCAGAGGACAGTTTTCAAAAAAAAAAAAAAAAACAAATAAATGAAAATTTTCAAAAAAAATAGCATTTGACATGCAAAATACTGAGAAATCTCCTATATTTCCCAATAGCATCCAGTGCAAATAATAAAATAAGATTCGACCTCTTCTGGCTTCCCCAGAGGATAATCGAATCCGTATGCGATACAAGTATGATTGACCTAATTCTCAATGTCAAGATAGTTGTATGAAGAATAAAATGAGAATGATGATAAACTTGATCCATCTCTAGTCAGAGTAACCAATTCAAAGTGGAGAAAATTTGTTGTAACCAAAATATCAAAATCAGAAGACTGCATGGAAAAAGGTCACCCGCACATACCTAGTCCGGACACTTGCAAAGTCTGATCGAGTCCAAGTCGGAATAGTGAGTTCCCCGTAAGGCTGCAGAATGCGTAGGGTAGCTAACAACTTTGACGATCAAATGGAACAAGTACTCCTAGGGTGATTACATAGTCAAGGAACAACAAGATCCAAACAGTATGGGAATCCCCGTAAAGCCGCAAAACGACTAGGGCCCTACTTTCTAGACTTATCCTCCGATGCTATTATCAATCCGATGTAAGAAGGTTATGATTCGTGGCCCGTAATGCCGCAGAAAGTGCGGGGACAATCAAAACGTTTTCCTTAAACCCTTATGGTATGTGCAAGTCATCTCTTTTCCAAACAATAGGCTGACTATAATACTATGTCAGGTAATAGATCTAAAGCACAATCTTTTTGGACCAGAAGGGTGGGGTGTCCACTCGCTTTGGCATTCAGTTACACCCAACTTCTGCCAAAGAGGGGCATCTATAAACACCCCACCCAGGCTAACAACTTGATAAGGCATGGACGATCCTTAGGAACTAAACCTTAACCCCACATCCTACCCCAAACCTCAGCCAAACCAAACCTAGGTTATCCAAAGAGCCCAAAAGCCAAAAAAACCTAAAAGCCCATACCTAAGTCATAAAATAAAGCCCACAAGTCAAAGTTCATAGTCAAAGGGAGCCGGGCGGTAATCGGAATACCGCCCTCTCGACAAATGTGCCCTCTGAGCACACAGCTGTTTCTCCCTCTCAAAGTCAACTCTTCCATGCAATTGGCCCTGAAAGTCACCTTATTTACCATCCTACTGAGCCTCAAGAGCCTATAAGAGGATGCCAAGTGGCACTACCCTCCTTGTAACCAACCACAAGCTACCACATTATCCTTTACCCTCAAAGGTCCTAAGAATTACTAAAATGTCATCCTAAGAGCCTATAAATACCCTTCACTTCTACTCATTTCTCATCAACCAACAACCAACAAAAGCCTTATAAAGAGGAGAGAGTAAGAGAGAGGAAGCAAGTGAGAGAAAGGAGTGCTCAAGTTTCCAAGTTCGCACCCTTCGAAGCCTCCTCAACTTTCTCATTATTACTTAAACCTCCCAACCATGGTGCACTCCAAACATCCAAACCATTTCAAGTGCAAGCCAAAGATCATGCAATCATCATTAACATTTTATATCACACCATTACTTCCCTTCTCAACCCCCCGCTCTTCTAAATTACTATTGAATGTATGCTTTGTGACTTGCTAGAACACCGGTTCCTGTCACATCAGAAAATCATGGTAGCATAGTCCCATTACATAACATTCCAACATCATCGCATTTACTCTTAACATCATTTCTCCTCTAGACACTCTCTGGACGTATGCTCTACGGCTTGCCAAAATTTCAAACATTGTCATATCAAAAATCCAAGTTTGCCTAGTCTCAGTGTTTTATTACGTCACCATTTATCCCTTGAGACCATCTTACCACACGAAGTAAAGACCGTACACTAGTACGAGCACAGAGGGTGCCTAACACCTACCCTCTTTATAACCGAGATCCCTTACTCAGAATCTCAAATCGTAGATCAGGAGTCAACTTAAAGTAAGAGAATCTCCAGATCCTCATGCTTTATATATTTTGCCGGTTCTAGTCGATTGCGGGATTTTTAGTTAAGTAGCTAGTGGCGATTCCAAGTCTACTGCATCAACAATCCAAATTAGTCTGTACAGTCCCAAACAGAAACATAAAATCAGCGTGGGCGCCAATTTCCCAGCATTCACAGGGTTCAATCTCATCCGGTATTTCCTTAAGATCGCAAACATTTCCTCGAGGTCGGAAGGGTGGTTTGCAGCCTTGATGCTTTTAACCAGTATATTATACCTCCATAGATTGCCCGATTTGCTGAGTGAACATCTTGTTTACAAGTCTCTGATACGTAGCCCCAACGTTCTTCAGCTCAAAGGGCATGACCTTGTGGCAGTAAAGACCTTTATCGGTGACGAAGCTCGTCTTCTGCTTGTCATAAGGGTGTATCATGATTTAAATATAACTTGAATACGCGTTCATGAAGCTTAGGAGCTCGTGTCCAGCCATACTGTCGACGAGCTAGTCGATTCGAGGGAGAGGGAAATTGTCCTTAGGGTAGGCTTTGTTCAGGTCGGTGTAGTCAACACAGACCCGCCACTTCCTGTTGGATTTTTTCATTAGGACAACATTAGCTATCCAGTCCGGATAGTATATCTCTTCCACAAAACCTGCTTGGAGGAGTTTCCTGACCTCCTCTCCAATTACTACATATTACTTTACTTTAAATGCTCTCCTCTTTTCCCTGACTAGCCTATGGTCAGGATCGACGTTAAGCTTGTGTACCATCACTTTTAGGTCGATGCCGGGCATGTCCTGGTGCGACCAGGCGAATATATCAGAATGTCGCCGAAGGATAGTCATGATTTCGTCTCGCAGTACTGGGGCCAGCGATGATTCAACCTGAACTATACCTACTGGGTGGGACTCATCGAGGGGGACAGAGATGAGGTCTTCCATCGGGCGTCCTCTTTCATCGGATTCTTCTTGGGGATTGAGGGAAGTGAGGTTCATCACTTGGTGCTTCATTAATTCTAAGGAATATCATTGTCGAGCTTCCTGTTGATTGCCTTTAACTAGTCTAGTGCCATGCTCGATTGGGAACTTCATCGCCAGATGATACATTGATACAACTGCCCGTATGGTGTTGAGTGAGGGTTGTCTGAGGGGCAGTCAATTACTAGAAAGTCTATCATTGTTATCGCTTAGTTCTTTCCTTCCCCAATGGTGACTGGGAGTTGGATTGATCCCTCCGAGGTGACCTTGCCTCCTGCGAACTCGAGCAGAGGTGTTTTGACAGGTCGGAGTCGGTCCCTCCTGACTGACATCTTGTCGAATACTTTGGCGAAGAGGATATCTGCCAAGTTACCAGTTTACTAGGAAGTCTATCATTGTTATCGCTTGGTTCTTTCCTTCCCCAACGGTGACTGGGAGTTAGATTGATCCCTCCGAGGTGACCTTGCCTCCTGCGAACTTGAGCAGAGGTGTCTTGACAGGTCGGAGTCAGTCCCTCCCGACTGACATCTTGTCGAATACTTTGGCGAAGAGGATATCTGCCAAGTTACCAGTGTCCACCAAAATTCGAAACACTTTGATGTTTGCTATGCTCATAGCCACCATTACCACGTCGTCATGGGGGTGGTGGACAACTCTGACATCCTCCTTGGTAAAGGTCAGTTCACAAAAAGTCATCCTCTGCTCTTTTGGAGGCCTGCTGGCGACATGTACTTCGTATTTTGGAACACTTTGACTGATACTGTAAATGCTATATTGTAAATCTAGCACCTAGAGTTGTCAAATTTTGTTGTGCCAAATCATTTAGAATCTATATCATGTATTGATGAGATGAATTGATCGACTTTGTGCACTTTAAAGTTGTCTAAGTCTTTGTCGAACTTCTCTATATATTCAAGTTGAAGAAGCGTTGTCGAAGTTCAAGATTTCAAGCTTAAGTACAAGTACAAGTTCAAAGCTCAAGTTCGAGTTTAATCTTCAAGATCAGTACCTTAAACAATCTCAAGAACTCAAGTCTTTACTCAAGCTCATGTTCAAGATTTGAAGACAAGCTTTAAGTATTTCAAGTGTATGAGTTAGCAGAGTGAACGATGTTTCAATTGTTCAAACTCACAAACAAGGTATGGATGACCTTAGATTGACCATAGGTTGAGTCATATTCATTGTATATGCTATGTGGGTCATTTCATAAGTTTATAGGTCATTTCCTCGACTAGTCCTAGTCTTTGTTCGACTAGTCCAAACTCTGGCTCGACCAGTTCAAGAGTTTTTCGACTAGTCTAAGTTTGTTGTGAATTTTTAGAAATTTCTATTGGACCTTTAACCAGTCGAGTGAACAGTGCTCGACCAGTCATGCAGGCTCAACTAAAAGTCCAGTAAGATTTTTTAGTCTCACTTGACGAGTCGAGTGCATTGCTCAACCAGTCGAGTAAGCCACTCGACCAGTCAAGTAACGACCTTATCTTATCGCGCCAGAAATTTTGAAATTTGGTTGGTCCTTCAACTGGTCGAACCGACCCTTAGACTAGTCGAGTGAACAGTATTTTCATCTATAAATAGAGGACGAATCTCAGAGTTTTTCATTCATTCCAAGCTATATCAAACCATCACTCTGAGAGATAAATTCCTACATTTCTTAAGCTATATTGTGTTCATTTTAAATTCTCTTAAATAACTTTGTGTATTTGATTTTGTGATCTCCATTCAACTCTATTTCATTAAAGAAGGGAATTGTGATTTTACCCATTTTTGAGATCAAAATCAAAGCAAGCTAGCCCACGCTGAATTAATCTAAAAATCATTTAGATTATACCCTTCATTTGTGAGACTGGACATTCAACATCTTCGTCTACATCGGATTGGTTCTACTGGGCTTCTTCAGAAGGAGAATTTTTAGATAAGTACCATTTAATCTTTGTGTATCTTTTATGGTTTGCGAGGTTGTGCCAGGAAAATCTCATTTTTGGTTTTGTCTGAGGTAATCCAGAAAATCTCAGAGTGTGGGATTTTTGTAATTGTGTAAGCCCATCTAAAGACACAATTGTAAAGGTTTTAAGGTGAACCTTGGAAAACCTTTTTCATAGTGAAAGCCAATATCCCAAGAGAGTGGAAATTAGGAGTGAAGTAGTTGTGTGGCTGTTTTTCAAATAGTTGGTGTACACACAAACGAACCACTATAATTCCAGGAGTTATGGTGGCTGATTGAATTTGTTTATGTGTGTGAATGTTGTACTTTACTTTATACATTTGTGGTGAATGGTGTAATTTACTTTATGCACTTGTGGTGATGTTGTAATAACTTAATTTATTTCTTTTGCCTCTTTATTGGTTTGGGTTTTTGATACTTACAAATGTTCTAGTAAGGTTGTCTTGCCATAAGCTTTTGGTTTTTGGTGTTAGGTTATCCTTAGAACTCAACCTCTCATGACTAGTGCATTTGAGGTTGCTATTTACCTGTGTTATTTTATTATTTGATTGTGCTATCTATCTTTGTATTCCACATTTATTTTTTAATTTGGCATAGTCCTATTCACCCCCCTCTAGGACTTTAAGCTCGGCCTTTTCAGATGCTCCGAGTATGGGCCCTCCAAGCTCTATTGGAGTCACCTTCCCCGGCAGGTCCACTGAATATCGTGCAGATTTCCCCATTGGGTTTGTTATTATAGGTTGCTCATTTTTGGAGTTTACGTGTTTTTCCATCTTGGTGATGTATTCATGCAAGTGTCCGTTGCAGATAAGGGCTTCAATCTCTTCCTTCAGATCGAAGCAGTAGCTCGTCGAGTGACCGTGGTCGCGATGAAAAGCGCAATATTTTCCCTTATCTCGCTGGCCAACATCGACTTTCATCTTGTTTGGCCAATTCAGGATCCACTTGTCCCAAACTTCTATGAAGTCTTGCACAGGCATTGTATTGAGAGGGGTATACGTGCTGAACCTGCTGTCGAGTCGTCTGCTCAGGCGCTCCCCTCTCGGGGGCTCGTCATCTTTCCTCGTCTAATTGTTGTTGGTTGAAGCCTGCTCTTCTTTAGGCCGTTTTTCCTTGGCCGAGCTTCCCTTCTGCCGAGCAGCCCTTTGCAGGTCAACGATTTTCTTGGCGTTGGAGTACTTCAGGGCTCTGTTGAGGAGGTCGGCCATAGTCGTAAGGGGATTTTTATCGAGTGAGAAGAGAAATCTTCCCTCTCACAGACCTCCCATCATTGCGGTTAGGGCGATCTCCTCTGAGTGTGCTTTTGCAACTCCTCCAGCTTGAAACGCTTGATGTAGTCTTTTAGTAGTTCTTCATCATTTTGGACAACATGGAGGAGGTGTGATGCCGGTTTGAGGCTCTTTTTTCATCCAATGAAGTTGGCGATGAAAGCTTTGATGAGCTGCGCGAATGAACTGATTGATTGTGACTTTAATTATCGGAACCACATTTAAGCTAGCTCGGTCAGGGTTATTGGGAATGCTCGGCACATGACTATCGTTGGCACGTGGTGCACTTCCATCCAAGCTTTGAACGACTCCAAGTGTTCGGTGGGATCGGTAGTTCCTGTGTACGGGGCAATCTGCGACATTCGAAACATTAGAGAGACCTACACGATCATGATTGTTAGTAGTGAAGAGAGGCTCGGTCTCTTCTAGCATCGCCTCCACTGAGCTCAGGGCATTTTGTTGAAACTCAAATAATGCATAATTTTTGTCATTTATATCTTGGTTTTATGAACATGAATCAGCTTAATGTTCTATTTTACTCATGTATGTGTTGTAAGGTGAATTTAAGAGCTTAGATTGAAAAAAAAAAGTGTTAAAAGCATGAATTTAATGCATAAGAATCACCAAGGCAAGGGATGGATCTTAGGATACCAAGATTGAAGAATTCACATGCTAAAGATCCAAGAAAACCAAGTGAGGAGTGAAAAGAATCGAAGATTTGAAGTGAAGAATCCTGAAATCATCCTGAAAAAGCGTATTTTGAAACTCTGAAGTCTATTTTGGAAAACTGCGCAGAGTGAAGTCTATTTTAATAAACTGCGCAACGAGAAGTCTATTTTGGAAAACTGCATAAATTTGAGGGGGTTTCTAGAGTTTTTCAACTTTGTACAAAAATTGGAGTTCCCCACTTATAAATAAGGCTTCCCAAGGCATTCTTAAGCATCATTAAAAGCATTCAAGAGCAAGATTTAGGGTTTTTAAAGAGTTTTCAATTTTATAAGTTGTTTTTTTTTTTCTTTTAGATCTTTTCTATTTGCATTTATTTCTTTCTTGTTGCTTTCTTGTTCTATTCTAGTTATGTTTTTCTTAGTTCCCTCTAGCCCAAGCTAGAAGGGAAGCACATGGGTTTAATAATTCTTTAAGTTATGATGATTAATTGTTTTAATGATGAGAAGAATGGTGTATGCATGTTATCTATTATTTAGGTTTTGTTTTTGATCTTCTTATGAGATCCATATGTTTCCATCATATGAGATCCACATTGATGGATAGGCTTACCCTAGATCAATTAGATTTCCTAGATAGGAGAGGTTCTCAACCTGCTACATTTCTTTGATTCATTACCTCATTGATATTGAATTCTTAAAATCACGTAAATCCATGATTTTCTAATCTTTTATATCATTTATTTAAAATGTCTAAATTGTTTTATTTTCCAATTAGGCTGACCATAGTGCTCAGATCCTAGTTGTGTTATCCAAGTCATCATGATTTTGGAACATTAACCTATGTGTTGAACTTTGAAGCTTGGGTGTTGTTTTAATTCAGTTGAATTACATCTATTCAAAACTCCTAAAATCAAATCATCAGTTTAGTTTTTTTTTTTTATTACTTAGTTTATTTTACATTTGATTTTCTCATTCTCGCAATTCATCTCCCTATGGGATTGACCCTGTATTCACAAGATATTACTTACGAACCTCTGCACTTGGAGGCAAGCAATCAAGTTTTTGGCACTGTCGCTGGGGAGAGATTGAGATAGATTAGATTTTATAACACCCCGGATTTTTACCACTTGGAATTAGACGTCTTTAGGCAATGGGTCAATCCTAACACCTTATTAATTTCTCAAAATTTAATCCCAAAGTCCAAAATCCTTTTTTAACCCATTTCCTTCAAAATCTTACCTTTGCCACCTTATTCATCAAAATTTTCCTAAGCCATTTCATATTAGACACTAAGTCACAAGATTAATGATGGAGAATAATTCTTAAACTAAAATTTACTGTAAATAGTAAATATGTGAATAAAATGGGTTTTTAATCATTAAACTTATGGGATCTCATAAAATAAATAGATTAGTTAGATAAATTAGCTTCTCCTACCCCAAAATCATATATTGCATGTCAGGGAACTCATTCCGGTTTACAAATGGGACCTGAAAACGCCTCAAACGGGCTCGGGGGCCCAAACGACGCGAATCAGTGGGATCCGAGGTGGGTCTCGTGCACATTCGGCATCCTAGGGGGGGGGGGGGATTGAGGAGGCATCCCCCAAATGTCCAGCGACCAGGGATGCATCCCCAGCCAGCTGGCCGGGCGGCCCGTTTGCTGTCCCATTTTCTATAATTTTTCGTCCGACTTCGAAAAGTCATATCTCATTCGTTATAACTCTGATTCAGGTAATTTAAAAGCTAGATTGAAGCTTGATAAGTCTAGTTTCATATAAAAATAAGTAAAAAATATAATAAAAATTTTAATATATTTAATCTAGGTTGATGTGACAACTGTTTAAAAGTTATTAGTTTGGACAATGGTTACTTCCTTAATTTTTAGAATTTTTCTACAACACGAAATCTAATGAAATTTAGTGGAGATGAAGTAAACTTAATGATGAACTACTATAAAAATAATTAAATTAATATACTAACTAAAAATGTCAAAAAGGGATGTAGAATTGCCCTAGGGCCATATTCTGTTGTAATTAGGGCATAATTTAGTTAAGTACTAAACTGAACAATCAGTAGAATTAGCTTGAACTACTTTAAATATGATCTGTAAGACCTAAAACTTGTAGAATTATTAACGCTAGGTTACCCTAAAATCTGGGATCAATCTCATTACCCAATTGCTCTCGGGAGCACATTGAAACTTCGTATCTGATCTGGACCGCACGTCGAAAGTCCAATGACCACGAGACTAAATGCTTAGGACCGCCTTCCTGGGCTTGACAACCATCTCAGAAATCAAATCCCGATAGTGTCCCGGGGCTATTCGCTTGAGCCCGAAGTGAAGTGTGTGAGAAACGTGGTTTTCTTTAGAAATTAAATTAAATTTAAGTAATCTGAGACTTGTCGCTTGCGGGCCAAATATAACCAATCAGACCATCAGAATTTACCCAAATACACCCTCAAATCAGGGAAAATTTCATACACATGATAGTGTACTTGTAACCCTGATCAAGTTTCGGTGAACGTTGAACTAAAACTGGTCCGCCACATGCTATCTGGAAACCCGATTGGAATGAAAACTTAACTCAACCTAGATCCATGGTCAGGGAGCTTAAGTTCGACCTTTGGCTCAAGGGGGGGCTCCGGAAGTGCTCCGTTGAGCTGAAATAGACACCATTTGGCAATAACCTAAGTATACCTTGGCCTTGGGGCCATTTTCATCAGTTTTAGGCCCATATAAGGGCCTTAAGCCCTCACTCTCTCATCCCATACGAATTTGGGAAACCCTAGGAGAGAGAAGAGAGGAAAGAGAGAGAAAGAGAGAGAAAGTGGGAGTTCATCCCTGGGATTCAATCCCATCACTCCACGTACCTTACCACCACTTCCGTTCCGCTCTACCAGCGCTACCGATCCCGTTCTTAGGTAAGAACTTCAACCCCTAATCTGTTCTAGGGTTTCAAATAGTCAAAATGATGAAATAGCTAACCTAGTTCATGCTATAGGTTGCCATTCTGCCGGTGACAAAGACTACGTGTTTAAAACAAATCCGTTACGCGTTTACCGGTGTAAGGTGCGGACTATAGACGTATAGGTTATGGTTTTCAAGGCTTTCAATGTCGGTTAATGATTTATAATTGACATGGGTGCTATTTCACATGCAAAATGCGTCGTCTGTTTCGCTTTATAGTTATACATGAACTATGTGGAATATAGTGTATTCTATGTATATATTGAGATGTTTGAATATGTAAGGAATTTGGATTTGTGCCTAACATGATTATCTGTCGTGAATATATGCTTGTTACATGTGCGATAACTCCTTAGCAAAAGGACTTGCCCTAAATCACGTCACGGCAAATATACGTTATATGTGATACAATGTGTAGCCTAAGTGTTTGTGGAAATGAATGAATGAATATGGAACTTGGATTCATGCTTGCCATGATTATTCATCGTGGGTGCACGCGTGTTCTAAATGGGGCAACTCCTTAGTGAAAGGATTTGGCCTAATATCTATGTGATCAACATATATAGTCTAAAGTGTTTGCTGAAGTGTCTGAATGAGTAAGCAGTTAGTAAATTGTAATGTATAAGGGTGTTGAGATATGATTCTCAACTCCTTTAACTATGTGTATGCTTTCTCCATGTACCATATAATCTAGTGTCTGTTTATCTATGTAATGCATCTGTATAAATTCATGTTTAAGTGGTATTTCATAAAATGTAAAAACAAAGCCGTAAAGGGTAATGGGGGAGTGGTGTAACGATTTCGTGCAACAGCCCTGGCAGCACGGGTGATGGGGGAGTGGTGTAACGATTCCGTGCAACAGCCCTGACTACCTTAAAGTGGACAATATCAGACCTTTAATTGTATGATTTGAAATCTTGATCCATAACTGCTTTAACTATCTTCTAGGATATTTTGTTGTAATTGAATGTGATTGGAGCTATTGTATAGTCCAAGCAATCGGTAACAGACTTTGAGTTCGTGGATGAGATTCATTCGCCACGTAGGACAAGTTTGACGAACCCGAGTCGTACTAGAGTTGTTGGCAGTGGTTAGGCCACACGGAGTGTTTACGCACTCCATGTCGATCAACTTCACGCTCGTATTAGTTGAGTTCGCCAAGTAACCCGATTTGCCTATTGTATGTTCACCATGTATGGACGCTATTGATTGAACCTAAGGTACCGAACTCACCAGTGAAACCCCGTTAACCTTGGTACCTCGATCCGCTAAGACTCATGAGCCAGACATGGTGGTATGGGATACTGTGGTTGAGCTATCGGCCTACGCTGGGCGACGAGCCTCCCCGTAGTGACCAGTGAGCAACCTAAACTCGTGAGCCTAATACGGTAGTATGAGACACTGTATTCGAGCTGTCGGCTTACACTGATTTGGTGACGAGCCCTTTGTAGTGACCTCGAGCATACTCTGAACCTGCGTAGAGGCGACAAGCCTTTTCATATTAATCAGAGTATACACTAGGCCTATACTGATTTGGCGACGAGCCCTTTGCAGTGCCTAGAACCGCATCATTGTATGAGATTTACTAGGACTGACGACCCTAGAATGGATCCTTGTTTGGGAATGATATAAGGGAGGTACCTTAGTTTCCCAATCCTGTTGTACAAAAAAGACTAATAAAAACTTGGTAATAACGCTCATAACATTGCACTGCATGTGCCTCGGGTTGAAGAGCACAGAGGGAAGAAGGCATGCCACGACCGTAAGATGGTGTCGCACGAGGGAGTGTAGGCGAGGGCATGCATCATTGTTCATATCATTCTTACATTAATAAGAGTATTTAGGATTATTTGATTGTACTACTTTATCATTACTGCTTGACTGAATTGATAACATGTTAGCCTCTGCTTTATAGTTCCACTGAGTTGATCACTCACTCCTACATTACGGGACGGTGCTGTACACACCAACCAGACCCTGTCTTAGTTTCAGTTAATGGTGATACTTATGAAGCGGAGCTGGACTTTTATGATGATGAGGAGGGTTTCTCCTATATGCAGCTATCAGGCGGGTCTATGTAGACCATCTTCTGATCGACGGGATTACAGGGTTGCTGATTAGACGTCATTACACTTTAGTTTGCACTTTTGGAACACCCATGTATATTCATTTTGTTCATTTTTGGTGTATACATGTCTATATTTAACCTGGTAACATGTTCATACTCTGGAGACTTACCACAGTTTATAAATTTTATATATCTATCACAGTCTTCCACTTGCGTAATTTAACTGTCTCTGGAGTATGATATACTATTTTGATCTAATCTCATTCATGTTTCAATGCACTCATCATAATCATCATTATCTATGTTGCATAAGTGATGCGTTGGAACTTGGGAGCTGAGCTTTGCTCGACCCTCGATTTTCAGGGCGTTACAGATTTGTGTAAGATGGCTAAGGTAAGTTCTTTTCTAAGGTAAGTTCTCTTCTAAACCCTCTAAATTTTTTGTAGATTTTCTATTTGTCTTTGAAAGTAAATTTAGTTGGGTCTTCCAAGCACTAACTATGACATAAGGTTGTCCTGCTTGGGATTTTATCAGCCAAGTGTTATGGTTGTCCTACAGTTGCTGTTTGATCACAAAGATCATCCACTAAATCTATTTTCTAGATTAGCATACTTTAATTTCTACATTAGTTTTACTTTTGTTGGTTTATTTATTTATTATTTATTATTTTTTTTATTTTGTGGATTTAACCCTCATGGTTGGCCCTACCGCCTGGGTTATCGATTTATTTTTGCTTCATGGATTGAACCCTCATGGTTGGCCCTGCCGACTAGGTTGTTGATTTATTTATGCTTTATGGATTGAACCCTTGTAAGACCCATATCCTAGTTCATACTGTTCCATCAAATTTCGCGATCCTTTCCGTCGAAGTCCGCAGTCCGCGACCAATAATCGATGTTTGCGATCGACCCTAAGTCGTATCCTGTAGATTCGAGTCAGATTAATCCAGAATTTATACCATTGTGACCGCACCATCGCCGCGGTTCCGTCGCCACGTCTTATGCACCGATCCGATACTCTGACCAGAAGATGCGAGCCGACATTTATTTCGAAGAAAACGCTGCGCGTTGCAATCTCAAGAGAATCTCTATAACATGTGCCATCAATCAATTAATCCCATCAATCAATCAATCACATCATGTCAAGTACACATCACCTTTCACCCCATCCTCAAGCAACCACCAAGTCAACTCTTTCTCACCCTCTCTCTTACACAACCATACATGTCAAGTACATATCACACATCATTCACCCATCACACCCATCCCTCACTTCTCTTACAACACTCTCTCCCTCTCTCATTTCCCAAAACACAATTCTAAACCTAAACAAAAAACCCACGTCCAAGCTCTTCCAAGGTGAGAAAATGAGTTTTGTGGCCCACCTCTCCTATCCAAAAAATCCTCCATCCTAGCCCTTCACTTCTTATCTCTTCAGTCAAAGTGAAGCATAAAGAGATTGACGTTCCAACGGACCGAGAAGATCGAACGGTGGGTGCTTCCATAGGCTAGATTTCATTATTTTGATGATGGGCCAAGTGAGGCCTACCGATCAATGGTGTGGATCTCTCTTTGGACCCTAAGATGTGGTCGATGGCCCACCTTGATTATTACTTGATGTATGATTGAATGCTAGAGAGGGCCCATAGTGGCGGGGTCCCTCCATCACTCGTGTTCCACTCTCTTTTTCTCTTTCCCTCTCTTTTTATTTACTTTTTTTTTGTGTGATGACATGGCCGTGAGGCCCACTCGGATGGACCCCACCCTAAGGCATGAATTGTATCCAAGTCATCTATAGGTGGGGCCCACTTTACAAGTGTTGTGTCCACCCCATCCATCTCTTGGTGGTCCACGTGGGCAGCCACCTGAAATACACAACCGTCCAGCGTCCAGGGACGCTGGACGTTGAAAGGAAAACACAAATGTAAGCCTTGGTTCAAGGCTATTTGGGTGAGCCGCTGGTGTAGGCCCCACCTTGATATATGTAGTCAATCCACGCCGTCCATTCCATTCTACAGATCATTTTAGGCGTTGAGCTGAAAGATGATACCGATCCAAAATTCTGGTGGGCCACGGCGTGGGAAACAATTTCTTTACCATTGAAACCCCCCTGTTGTTTCCGTACCCCGATATATGCCCAATATTGGGCTTGTTGCTATTGTTATAGGCTGTAGGAACCAATGGATGGGGTGGATTTATCGGATGTAGGTCCCACGCATGAAAAACCACAAAATTTTGTGATTAAAAAAAAACAACAACAACAGTAACAATGCTGCTGCTACTGTCAGAGAAAGAGGACGCGCATGCGTCCTACGTGTTGGCAGACAAGCAGGGTCCCACAGCTCCAGCCGTGGGCCCCACCATGATGTATGTATGTCATTCATGCCATTCATGAGGTGGGCCCCTGCTTGAAGTGGGCCCCCTCCAAAAATCAGGCCCATCCAAAGCTCAGGTGGCCCACATCACAGGAAACAGTGTGAATTGAACCGTCTGCCATTGAAACCCTTTTTGGGTCCACAGAAGTTTTGGATCAAGATGAAATTTGTTTTTACCCTTCATCTAGGTCTGCGTGACCTTATGGACGGTCTGGATTGCAAATAAACACTATGGTGGGCCCCACATGGGACCCACAGTAATATATGTGTTTTATTCCCACCGTCCAGGCGGACGGTGGAGCCCACTGTGATTTATGTGTTCTATCCCCACCGTCCAGGGGACGGTGGGTGTGCGTGTGTGTGCGTGTGTGTGTGCATGCTGTGTGTGCGTGTGTGGTTGTATATATATTATTTATAAATTATATATTATATTATATATATGTATGTATTTATGGCCATTATTAAGGCCCACCTTGGCATTCATAAGGCCCATATGAGGAAGCCCATATTGATGTAATTGTGGCCGTTGTTGAGGCCCACCTTAGTATATATAAGGCCCAAGTGATTAGGCCCACCTTGCCATAATTATGGCCCATTGTTGAGGCTCACCTTGATGTGTATGAAGCCATTGTTGAGGCCCACTTTGATGTGAATGTAAGGCCCATGTTATGAGGCCCATTCGATGTATTTGTGGCCCGCGGTTGAGGCCCACTTTGATATATAAGGCCATGTTATGAGGCCCATTGTGATGAACTCAAAGGCCCATGGGATATGGCCCATTGCAATGTACATAAGGCTCATTAATGTGGCCCACTTGATTTATAAAAGGCCCATATGATGTATCTAAGGCTCATGGGCCAAGGCCCAACAGGTTGTCCTTAGTGTCCATTACAATGTGTAATTTCTCCATAGTTTGTGGTGGGCCATGCCTTGGGAGCAATGTTGGTTTAACGTCCACATTGTAAGAATAATGTTGGTTTAATGTCCGCATTATAAATCTCCCTAGGCCCATTGATAGGCCCATACTTGTTGTGCATAGGCCATCTAGGCCCACCTTCGTTGTGAGGATAGTTCATCACCTTATAACATGCTTAGTGTAACTCCATGGTTCATGCCCATACGCATCATATGTATGCTTGGTATGAGGAATGTTTGGTCATAGCATAAGCCGTCGGGCTGAGACATTTATGGGACTCCTTATGAGATGGAGTGCCCCACATGATCACATGGTACGCGCAGGATTACTGCATGACTGATAGTGTGACTCATGCATTTTGCATTTTGTGTCATGATTATTGCACGCCCTAGCGACAGGCTCCACAGACACATCGTGGATGGCCGTATCGGATACCGAAAATACTTGGTTCTAGCACTGTGGGCACTGAGGATGTTATTGGGTAAAGTCTCAGAACCTTTTTGGTACCAAGAGTTGCTCCAACATCTAGACCGAGTGGATACATGAGCGCCCGAGTGCCGAATACCAGTAGGCCGCATCTCCCACTATGTCAGGGTCGGTTGGAAGGGGGTGTGGCCTTATCCGCCCGAGTGAGGGGGCTATAAGCTAGGCTGAGTTTGACCAGCTCACAAATGAGTCCGCTATCAATGAGCCGGTTAGGTATTGGCAGACTACTGGTCAGGCGGATAGTGTGGTCTCTTCCACTTGCTTGACTGTGCAGCTAGGGAGGAGGCAGTCAGTGTGAGGTGTATTAGACCCCGGTGATATCCAGAGAGGAACTGTACTGATATGTGTACTTGATGAGTACTGACATGCTTGTATTGCATCTCGCATATGACATTTGGCTACATAGGCCTCGCATCGCATGGCTTTGGTATGGCCGATAGCATTCATGTCTTGCATTACATAGCTTTGGTACAGCTGATAGCATTCATGGACTTACCGCATATTTTCGCATTACTCTGATATTGTATACTTGACACTCGTCATGTGTACACACTTACACCACCCTCTAAGCTTTCGTAAGCTTATGCACGACTATTGCGTGCAAGTAGCGTTGGACAGCAGTAGCGCTGAGGCAGGAGTGCGCATCTGACCATTTGGAGTTTTGATCACCTTGTATTTCCCTTTCCGCATTGTACTTAAAGTTTTTGATATAGTGGATATGTGGTGATGTTGTTTTGTGACTTGGTTATGCTTGTGGTTATGCTCTATTACAAAAAAAAAATTCATACTGAAAATCCTTGTAGGATCCCAGGATCGGAAATATGGCGTATGGGCGCTAGGAGCCGAAATGGGGTACTACGGAGGCTGTCGGCACCGGATTCGGCGATCGGGAATTTTATGAGCCCATTTTTTGAGTTTGGGGCATGACAACCCTCATGGTCGGCCCTGTCGCCTGGGTTGTTGATTTATTTTTGCTTTGTAGATTGAACCCTTATGGTCGGCCCTGCCGCTTGGGTTGTTGATTTATTTTTGCTTTGTGAATTGAACCCTCATGGTTAGCCCTGCCGCCTGGGTTGTTGATTAAGTTTTTATTTTTATTTTAAGTATTATACTTGCTATTTGAATTAGTAGTATTTGTTGTGTGATGTGGATGGTTTATGTCCCATTGGAGTAGAGATCAAAACAATCGACTCTCTTCCGAATGTGGACTAGTTTCAGGCCTTGATCATTCACTTAGGAGAGGCACTCAACATCACTTGAATTCCATGGCAGACCCAGTTGATAATCCAAATCCAAATCTATCAGATCCAACTATAAATCAAAACGGAGAAAATCAACATGATCTTCCTTTTGAGGATGAAAATGAAGTTCATAGGAATGTGTTAAACCAACCACGGACTTTATGTGAATGTCTACACTCTGAGAGATCAACTTTACCATCTTTCATAGTGTTCCCTGCTCACACAGGGAACATTGATTTTAAATCAGGTGTGATTCAATTAATTCCTAAATTTCATGGCTTGGATTCTGAAAGCCCCTACTTGCACCTCACGGACTTTGAGGAAGTGATTACAACATTACAAGTAAACAATGACAATAGAGATGCACTTAAGCTTATGTTATTCTCATTTTCTCTAAAGGATCAGGCCAAAACATGACTCAACTCTCTAATACCTAATACCATCACTACATAGCAAGCCTTAAGTAGAGAGTTTTTGAAAAAAATTCTTTCTCGAGTACAAAACAAATGCACTTAAACAGGAAATCATGTCATTCTCCCAAAAGGGGAATGAACTATTTTTCCAAGCTTAGGAGCACTTCAAAGACCTACTAGTTACTTGTCCACATCATGGTTATGAACCATGGCACATGATTAATGTGTTCCGAAAGGGGCTCACCATGGATACCCATCAATTCATAGAAATGATGTGTAGTGGAACCTTTCTTGCCAAGGATCATAATGAGGCTTGGGATTTTCTAGACGTATTAGTAGAGAATACATAGACATGGGATGTCTCTGCTAAACCATGAAATGGCGGTGAAGACTGCACTAGTTGAAAAAGGAATATGCTAATATGTCCTAGAGGGGGGTGAATAGGACTTTTTAAAGTTTTTATGATTTATTTAAAAATCCTACTTAACTAATCCTATAAATATGCAATTATCAGGATTACTCAAATGTAGCTCCATCGGCTTCCAAGCCAGGTAGAGGATCCAATCACAAACTATTCAAGATATAACAATATGCAACTTAGTTTATGTTGGATGTGACTGTATTTGTGTGTGAGGTGTGATCAGATATATAGATATGAATGCATTGACATAAATCACACACACAAAAGAGCAATCACAAACACAGTCATTTTTATAGTGGTTCGACTACTTGTCTACTCCACTTCCAGTAACCGCACTCAACCCTTAAGTGTACCGGATTTCACTAAGGAGGTTTCACAATGGTTCACCTCAAACTTAAGGTTTTAAATTAGGTTCACCTTTAACCTTTACAACCTACACTGAGGCTGACTGTTTATGCTCTCACGAGCAAGGGTCAACACAATGCACCCACTTTTAGGCACACTGGCCAAGGATCTTCCATAAGACCCTACTGGAGGTTTCTACATGGTTCACCTCTAACTCAGGAGTTTTATTAGTTCACTCCTAACCAGATGTTTATGCTCTCCACAGAGCAAAGGTCCACACAACGCACCCACCACATACACTCCCACCGGAGGCCTCCTTCAGGACTTCAAAGGGTGAGAACCACTTAAGACTCAATCCTAAAAAGGAATGATCATAAGTGTCCTCTTGGACTCTAAATACTTACAAATAAGTTGATGAGTCCCGTTTAGCGCAATGTCGAAGATCTCCTCCCTTGTTGACGAAGAGTCTTCTGCTCCCTAATAGTACTTGGCTTCGGGTTGGGTCAAGGTCAAGATGGAATCCTACTCTCAAAATGTTTTCCTATCAGGAAGATAGAGCGATTCCAATCTTATGCATTCAAGGCATCCCATCATAATAATTTGCCATTAAGGAATAGCTGGAGGATCCTTGAATGCGGAAGTTCATTCCCCAATCCACTCTATTGAATATCAATGATGAGGGTGGATTGAAGGATGAACTCCCTTGAGAGAAAGGGCTTTGGATATAAGTTATAAGTTGAAACACACAAAAGCTCTCTCTACTTTCTCTCACAGCAACAAAAGACAAGTCCTTTATATATAGGCAAAAAGTTCCAACAGATATAAAACGGTCACATTTATGACAGAGTTCGATATCATCGATCAGGTTCGATATCATCGAGCGTATACTCTCGATAGCATCAATGGTCTACTCGATGACTCGAACTCAATGTCATATGCTTTTGAAACTTTTGCCAGATGGTCGATGAATCAAAACTATTGTCGATGTCATCGAATTTCGAACTCCGGTTCCATCGATGACAGGTTCGATCCATCGACACTTGAAAAATGAGAGAGACTTGACTTTGAAATATTTCAGGATTTCATGAATGATCGGGGAACCATCAAGATCATAAGAATTTGAATGTCGATGATATCAATATCAGAGTCGAGGCATCGATAAGTCCAGCAGATTTTTCGTTAAGCTTGCTAGACAATTTATAACCTTGTTCGATGCAATCGACCTGGTACTGATAACATCGATATTTGAATATCGATTCTATCGAAGGGCCCCCGATCATAGTTAAAAATATCTTGAAATATCTGCTGTAAGATATGCGCGCCCACGATCGATATCATCAATGGACCTCCGATCTAATTGATATTTGATTTCAGATCATATCGGAAGATCATCGATATATCGAAGAAATTTGAGATTTTCATTAAAAAACAGGGGCACCGAAAATTTACCTGTCGATCTTATTGAGCCACTTTCGATGGGCTCGAGATTTGTATATCGATGATATCGATAGGGGAATCGATATATCAATAAATCAGTCCAGATGAGTATTTAGTTGCTGGACAATTTTAGTCCTTATATTGATGATATCGATAGGTGCATCGATAGATCGATAAATCCATCCAGATGAACATTTAGTTGTTGGACACTTTTGGTCCTCATATCGATAATATCGTTAAGGTATCGAGGACATCGACAGAGCAGGTCGATCTTATCGAGGGTGTTTCGATAAAATCGACAAGGCAAGAAAAACTTAGAGATTTTCCTATTTTGAAAAAAGTTTTCTCACCTTAAAACCCTATGATTTCTAACATGTTTTTAAGGGTTTTATTCACCTAGTGTTTTGGGTTATGGGATGTAAGGTTTTAGTTTTACCTATGGCGAGCTTGCACTCATCCGGTTGAGGCAGACACTTGAATTGATCTTCCTATCAAGCTCTGTAGATAATCTGACTCAATACTCATGTAACTTGACAAACCAGGGCACTTTCAAACCAGAACAAACTAGACCCATTCCTAGAGAGAAAGCGGGGATGTATATCCTAAGAGAGGAAGACGACCTTAATGCAAAATTCGATGCATTGGCTAGAAAGGTCGAAGCCTTGAAAATTATGAAGGTTGATATGGTTAAAGCAAATACTTAGGTAATTTTTATAGCATTTGTGGTGGTACAGACCATGACACAAAGGATTGTCCAATAATCTCAGTTGTACAAAATATCACGTATGAGCATAAGCAAGCAAATGCTATAAATAACTACTAAAGGTCAGTTATGCAACCAATGGAAAACACGTATAGTCCAGGCGTAACCATCTTAATCGTAGTTGGAGGAATGGACCACAAATTAATACGCCTAATGCACCTCAAATGTCTCCACAAAACTTCTTTGGGGCATCTAACAATGTACCATATGTGCCCCCACCAAAGTGATCATCTGTGAAGGATGCATTGACCGCATTCATGAACTCTCAAGTCCAAATGAATCAGTCTCTAATCCAATCAAATCAGGAATTAAAGACGGCCGTGACTAGGAATGAGACTCAACTAAATGTTAGGAAAAAAGGCACCCTTCCTTCTCAACCTGTGTCAAACCCTAGAAACACACATTTCATTAGGGACTTAAATCCAAGTGAGCTACATCATGAACAAGCTAAGGCCATCATTACCTTGAGAAGTGGAAAAGAGGTTGATTACAAGATAATGCAACCGGTAAAAATACCGGAGGATGAGCCACTGTCTCAAGAGAATGATGAACCGACTATGGTTCAAGAGCCGCAACAACAAAAGGATAAAGAGACTAAGTCATATGAGCCTCCAGTTCCATTCCCATCTAGACTTCGGAACTCGATTGTTCCCATGAAATATCAAGAGGTGTTGGATGTGCTCCAAAAGGTTATTGTCAATATTCCTCTGCTTGATATCATTAGATAAATTCCATCATATGCTAAATATCTCAAGGACTTGTGCACTATAAAGAGGAAATTAAATGTGCACAAAAGGCCTTCCTTACTAAGAAAGTGAGCGTTATTATTCAACAAAGGGTCGTACCCAAATACAAAGACCTGGAAAGTCCCACTATTCCTTGTATTATTGAAAATTTCCAAATTGAGCATACTTTGATAGATTCGGGTGGAAGTGTCAACTTAATACCTTATTCGACTTCCAAACAAATGGGGTTAGGCGAGCTTAAACCAACCATGATTACACTCTAACTCACTGACCGCTCCATTAAGGTACCAAGGAGAATTTTAGAGGACGTGCTAGTCCAGGTGGAGAAATTCTACTTCCCTGTGGATTTTATTATACTAGACACTGAACCTTGTGTAAACGCTAGCGCTCAAGTTCCCATAATTTTAGGCCACTCATTCCTAGCAACTTTAAATGCAATCATAAATTGCAGGAATGGAATGTTGAACTTGTCTTTTGGTAACATGACTCTAGAGCTAAATATTTTTAATTTTTGTAAGCAGCCCATTGATAATAATGAGATCCAATAGCTGAATTTCATGGACTGCTTGATAGAAGAAGAAGAATTGGAACCTAGTCTGACTAAGGAATTTATTCAAGTCTTTAGGGACTTGAAAAATTCTGATTTAGAAAAAGTGCTTGTTGAAATTTTTGATGATAATGAGAGCACTACCACTCAAGACATTAGTATATACCAATGGAGACCGCGCACTCAAATCCTATCTATCGAGGACTCATGACCTCTGCCATCACCAACCAATGTTCCAAAGCTTGATTTAAAATCACTACCAAATGAGCTTAAGTATCTAAATGAGCTTAAGTATGTATACTTGGGTGAAAATAAAACTTATCCTCTGGTGATTTCTTCATTTTTTAACAAGGATCAAGAGATTAAATTGTTAAATGTTCTAAGGGACCATAAAGGAGAATTGGGCTGGACCATTTCTGACATCAAGGGCATAAGCCCTTCCATATGCACCCATCGGATCCACTTCAATGAGGACGCCAAACCAATTAGACAACTTCAAAGGCGTCTCAATCAAAACATGATGAAAGTTGTAAAAAATGAGGTGATCAAATTATTAGATGTGGGAATCATCTACCCAATATCCGATAGTGTTTGGGTGAGTCCAACTCAAGTAGTCCCAAAGAAATCTGGAATAACTATTGTGTAAAATTCTAATAATAAACTCATACCAACACGTGTTACCATAGGTTGGCGTGTTTGCATTGACTATAGAAAATTGAACCAGGTCACAAAGAATGACCATTTCCCTCTACCATTCATTGATCAAGTTTTAGAGAGGGTAGCAGGTCACTCCTATAGTTTTCTTGATGGATATTCTGGATATAACCAAATAGAGATGGCCTTGGAAGACCAAGAGAAAACCACGTTCACTTGTCCATTTGGCACGTTTGCTTTCAAACGGATGTCATTTGGATTGTGCAATGCCCCAGCAACTTTCCAAGGGTATATGTTAAGTATTTTTTCAAATATGGTTGGGAAGTTTCTTGAGGTTTTCATGGACGACTTCTCTATATTTGGGAGTAGTTTTGATGAATGCCTCAACAATTTATCTCTTATTTTGTCGAGGTGTGAAGAGAAGCACCTTGTCTTAAATTGAGAGAAATGTCATTTCATGGTTCAAAAGGGAATTGTTTTGGGTCATGTTATCTCCAAAAATGGAATCAAGGTAGATCGCACAAAACTCGACATTATTGCTAGTCTACCTATCTCCTAAACTGTTAGAGATATTAGATCACTTCTAGGGCATGCTAGTTTCTATAGAAGACTCATCAAGGACTTTAGTGCCATTACTAGACCCTTGACTAATCTTCTTCAAAAGGATGTCCCATTTAAGTGGATAACAGAGTGTGCAAGTGCCTTTAATAAAATTAAATCATCCCTTACCACTGCACCTATCATGCGTCCACCAGATTGGACAATTCCTTTTAAACTAATGTGCGATGCAAGCGATTATGCCATAGGGGCTATTTTGGGCGAAAAGAAAGATAAACGGCCCTACGTTATTCACTATGCGAGTAGAACTCTAAACTCGGTCCAAGTGGACTACTCAACAACTGAAAAAGAGTTACTTACAGTAGTTTTTACTTTTGATAAATTTAGGTCCTACTTGCTGGGATCCAAAGTGGTCATTTTTCCAGACCACTCGGCTTTGAAATATTTACTATCTAAGAAGGATACAAAGCTCAGACTTTTGAGATGAATTATCATACTTCAAAATTTTGACTTGGAGATAAAAGATAAGAAAGGAGTAGAAAACGTAGTGGCCGATCACCTTTCCATATTGGTGTTAGATGATTCCACTGAGGAGATGCATATACAGGACACTTTCCTTAATGAACAATTATTTGCGATCTCCAAATTGCCTTGGTATGTGGATATAGTGAACTATCTTGTAACGAGAAAAATGTCATATCATTGGAAGTCACAAGATAGAAAGCATTTTGAAATCGAGGTTAGGAACTTCTTCTAGGATGACCCATATTTATATAAATATGGGACTGATCAAATTTTTAGACGTTGTGTCCTAGAGGATGAAGTTCAGAGTGTTATTTCTTTTTGCCACATGGAAGCATGTGGTGGTCATTTTTCTGCTAAGAAAACCACTGGAAAAATCCTGCAGTGTGATTTTTACTGGCCTACCATGTTTAAAGACACATATGCTTTCTGTGTTACCTGTGATAGATGTCAAAGGTTTGGAAGAGTGTCCTGGCACAACGTAATACCTTTATCCCCAATTTTACCATTGGAGATATTTAATTGTTGGGGTATTGATTTTATGGGCCCATTTCCATCTTCTTTTGGATTTCTTTATATATTAGTTGGTGTGGACTATGTTTCAAAGTGGATTGAGGCAGTTCCAAGTAGGACCAATGACAACAAAGTGGTCATACGATTCCCCAGGGAAAATATTTTTTCTAGATTTGGAACTCTAAAGGCCATTATTATAGTGATGGCAGGTCTCACTTTTGTAATAGGATATTTGACGCTTTGATGAAGAAATATAGCATCAAGCATAAAGTGAGCACCCCATACCACCCACAAACGAGAGGGCAAGCTTAGATTTCTAATCAGGAAATCAAACACATTTTAGATAAAACTATAAGGCCAAATAGGAAGGATTGGTCCCTCAGACTATCCGACGCTTTATAGGCTTATAGGACTGCTTATAAGACTCTGATTGAAATGTCTCCATACAGATTGATGTATGGGAAGGCTTGCCACTTGCCTGTCGAATTGGAACAAAGAGCCTACTGGGCAATAAAGAAATTAAACTTTGACATGGACTAAACAAGTGGACAAAGGATATTAGAGTTGAATGAATTAGAGGGGCTGAGGAGAGACTCCTATGAAATTCTAAAATCTACAAAGAGAGGACCAAAGCCTTTCATGACAAAAACATTTTGAGGAAAAATTTTGAACATCAGCAAAAGGTCCTATTGTACAATTCCCATCTCCAGTTCTTTTCAGGAAAATTTAGATCAAGATGGACAGGCCCCTTCATTGTGAAGAATGTTTATACTCATGGGGCTGTTGAAATTAAGAATCCATGTCATGACAATGTGTACAAGGTTAATGGTCAAAGATTGAAGCCTTGTGTGAAAAACTTTCGTTTGGGAGAGGATTCCGTCCCTCTTCATGAACTAAAATATTCAGATTGATGCTCCTAGTCTGACGGAGCATTTGTAGGATTTGTATCATATTAAATTTTGTAGTGTCACCTTGCAGGTGAGTTCTTCATGGTAGGTACTATCCACACTTTCTTTTATTTTTATTGTTCTCTGCATTACATTTTCATTACATTGGGGACAATGTAGATTTTAGGTTGGGGAGTGTGGATAGTCATCCATGTGAGTTTATTTTTTAGGTTTCAGTTTATTAATTATTAATTTTTTTTAAAGGTTTCAGTTTATTTTTTAGGTTTATTGAGAATTTTTTTTCAACATCTTCAAAATAATATGTTTATATACAAGAATGTGAACATGATATTATGCGAATTCTAAAGGCAAAGTTAATACTTAGTCTATGTCGATAGTAGTCGGAATTTCGATAACTAAAACTATAGACTTGAGTTCAATTATCTAATCGCTAGTTTAAAGTGAGTTGTAATTTGATGTACTGAATTCATAATACACCTTAGCTAACTAAGTGAGGAATGTGATATGTGAACTAGAATAACAAATTTTGATTCAAACAAGGTTGGATGAACTAGTACCATTGATATATGCTTAAAAGAGAGAATATTGAAGAAGAAAAAAGTGATGGAAAAAGAAAATTATATTATAGAACATGAATGCAATGACCATAACAATCGTGTCAGTAATCCGGAGTAAGGATACCTAAGTATCCATTACTGTTACCATTACAAGTACGATATCTTATGTTATGAAGCAAACCTGGTGGGAATCTTCATCTAAGAGTGGTCTATAATAATGAGGATATGATGATAAAAGAAGAAATGACATGAATAAAATGAGATAACTAGAGATTTCATATTCTTGGGATGATTGAAAAGAGTTAGGATAGGGAATATGCATATTTCTCAAAGTTAGACTAGTGTCATGGAGCACCTAAGTATATTGGATCATAAATATTATAAATTTTGATTAGGTCTCTGAACTCAAGTATGTAATGGATTAGGAAATTAAGATTCTAACTAACTTCAGACTTAGCGTAAGTATTGTTTTATTTTGGAATTCATATGATGAATGGAGGCAAAATTGTATAAATTTCTAGGTGTTGAACTATTTTTTATGTTTCCAATGTTTATGGGTAACATTTCTGGAAACCTTCACGAGATTATAACTCGTCCACTAGGGGAAACCTAGGGGTTTAAAGGATTATTGCATATGCTAAATGTAATCGAGATTACTTATGAAAATGGTCTAGTTAGAATTTTTTTTGTTTTAATTTTATTTCTAGAATTATTTTTTATTTTTATTTTTATTTTTCTTTGCCTATTTTGCTCGGGACTAGCAAAATGCTGGTTGGGGGTGTGTTAAGACTCAAATAATGCATAATTTCTCCCATTTATATCTTGATTTTATGAACATGAATCAGCTTAATGTTCTATTTTACTCATATATGTGTTGCAAGGTGAATTTAAGAGCTTAGATTGAAAAAGAGTGTTAAAAGCATGAATTTGATGCTCGAGAATCACCAAGGTAAGGGATGGATCTTAAGAGACCAAGATTGAAGAATTCACATGCCAAAGATCCAAGAAAACTAAGGAATGAAAAGAATCGAATATTTGAAGTGAAAAATTCTGAAATTGTCTTGAAAAAGTGTATTCTGAAACTCTGAAGTCTATTTTGAAAAACTGTATAGAGTGAAGCCTGTTTTAACAAACTGCACAGCGAGAAGTCTATTTTAGGAAACTACATAAACTTGAGGCAGTTTTTAGAGTTTTCCAACTTTGTACGAAAATTGGAGTTCCCCACTTATAAATAGGGCTTCCCAGGGCATTCCTAAACATCATTAAAAGCATTCAAGAGCAAGATTTAGGATTTTTAATTTCATAAGTTATTTTTTTTCTTTTAGATCTTTTCTATTTGCATTTATTTCTTTCTTGTTGCTTTCTTTTCCTATTATAGTTATGTTTTTCTAAGTTCCCTCTAGCCCAAGCTAGAAGGGAAGCGCATGGTTTAATAATTCTTTAAGTTATGATGATTGATTGTTTTAATGATGAGAATAATGGTGTATGCATGTTATCTATTGGTTAGGTTTTGTTTGTGATCCTCTTCTGAGATCCATATGTTTCCATCGTATGAGATCCACATTGATGGATAGGCTTACCCTAGATCAATCAGATTTCCTAGATAGGAGAGGTTCTTAACCTGCTACATTTCTTTGATTCATTATCTCATTGATATTATATTCTTAAAATCACTGGTGCTTGAGAATATATATCAATGGTGCAAATCCATGATTTGCTAATCTTTTATATCATTTATTTAAAATGTTTAAATTATTTTATTTTTCGATTAGGCTGACCATAGTGCTCAGATCCTAGTTGTGTTATCTAAGTCATCATGATTTTGGAACATTAACCTATGTGTGGAACTTTGAAGCTTGGGTGTTATTTTAATTTAGTTGAATTACATCCATTCAAAACTCCTAAAATCAAATCATCAGTTTAGTTTTTTTTTATTACTTAGTTTGTTTTGCATTTGATTTTCTCGTTCTCGCAATTCATCTCCCTATGGGATCGACCCTGTGTTCACAGGATATTACTTATGAACCTCTGCACTTGGAGGCAAGCAATCACATTCGGTCGGTAGGTTTGTCGCATGTCACCAATTTAACCTTGCAAGTCTTTGAGCTCGGCTTCCCAGGGGCCTCCGCTTTCGACTACCACTTCGTTTACCGCCTCGGAGGCATTATCGCGCTTCTTTTTCTCCAACTCATGGTGTAGGTCGGTCGTCGCCAGAGCGGTGGTGTCAGAGACATGGGAAGGCATGGGCTTGGAGGCATTGTCCTGCTTACTTCTATGGGAGTGGGCTTGCGACTCAGATGCGTCGCGATCTTATGGGACTGTCTGTCCCAAAGCATGCTCTGCCCTTTGGGTTGGGCGGGGTTGCAATTGCTCCAGCAACCGCTTCATCGAGGTCATATTGCGCCTCATCTTGGTGTTCGAGGGAGACAAGTCGACCTCCACGATTGCGGGATCGATGCTTCGGACCCATGGGTGTGGAATTGGCTTACATCTGAGAAGAGGAACCTCTATGGTTGGCTGACTACTCCAGCTGTGCTAGGTCGAGTGCGCATGGGGAGGCAGGGAATTTCTTCTTTCCTCTCGCCATCACTGGACTGCGATAAAATAAGAACGACTTTCAAATGTTGTTCCCACAGACGGTGCCAAACTGTTGATGCAGAAAGCTGGTTAGTCCTCCCTGGGCTCGTGAACTTGCATAAAAAACAAAGAAAGAAGACCTTGGCTCATGCCGGGGACCCTCCGATGCCAAAGTCAGGGATCTGGGTCCAGTTGAGTGCCAAGTGTTTAAGGCTAGAGATTGTGCGTACCTCTTACTTTGGAGATGTTCTCATTTATAAGTGGGGAGAGGCGGTGGTGGAGGGTATCCATCCTTGTTTTGGCGAGGACAAAATCCTAGTGGGATTCTGAGTTTACGTGCGATGGATCTTTCTAGATCTTTGGCTAGGATATTGAGGAGAATCGTGTCGGAGTTGGTTCCCATGATCTTTGGCCCGAATCGTGGGCCGACCGGATGTTGGTTAGGTCAGGCCTGGCAGACCTGAGGTGGTCTGGCCTGTTCTCTTGAGGTCACGTCGTTATTGGGGGTGGCGAGCCCGATCGACCTAAGGCGGGTGATCTCTTTCAGATGGTCCTCTGGCCAGCTGAGATCGAGCTCAGCATATTCGCTAAGGTTGGGCTTGGCGTATTCACTGAGGTCGGGCTCAGCCTAACGTTGAAGGGTAAGCTCGACTTGATGCTGAGAGGTCAAGCTTTCTTCCTAGTTGGCTGAGAAGCGAGTGTCGAACCGCTGGGTCATGCCTGTTGCTGTTAGAATACTTGACCCGGCCTTTTGACGGTACGTCGGTATCTTTTCCACATAACAATTTTAATTACCCGTCATTTACATTCACTAGTGTAGTTACTTTATCTTTTCTACTTGTTAATTACATTCCTTAATGTAATCATTTACTTTTTGCTTGTTATTTATATTCCTTGGTATAATATGTAACATCAATCAAGTAGGTGGTAATTGTAATTGTAATTTGGGTCTACGGTGATACGTTGTATTCAATTCTCCATCAAGAAAGGTGTTTTGTAACTAATCTCCGTGACCAACGGTAAGTACTACTTTCATGTCATTCATTTATTTGTATTGAAAAGTTCATTCGTATGGAAGGCAAAGGTATAACCTATCATCAAATGATGAACCCTACCCTATGAATATCACCCGATCCTATTTACATACTGAGCAAGTGAGTGAATTACCAGCCGATCTCATTTGATCTCGATCATCTACTATGTATATGCCTATCTCGACGCTTGGGGACATAGTTGTTTGGTTTGAATTGAGCCGCAAATTCAATTTCGGCACGCCCACACTCATCACATGACCAATATAGGAAATCAAGCACCAATAGAAGTGACGTCACTAGATTCTTTGGGCCCCACCATAATATATGTGTTGTATTCACATCGTCCATCCATTTGGAGAGATCATTTTAGGGCATGACCAAAGAATAAGAAAGAGCCCAAGCTCAAGTTGGCCCACCATAGAAAACAATAGGAATTGAATGCATATCATCACAAACTTTTGTGGGCCACTAAAGCTTTCGATCAAGGCCGATATTTCGTCCATGTCTATGTTAACTTATGAATAGGTTGGATCTCAATTAAATATCATGGTCAGCCCAAAAAAGTTTCAACAGTGGTGTCACTGTCTTCACTATTTTCTGGGGTCCACTTGAGCTTTGGATTTGCCTCATTTTTTCTCTCATGTGCCAAAATAATCCCTCCAAATTAACAAGCCGTGTAAGATAATGTCTCAAAGTTACAATCACAATTAGATTTGTTGCACAATCCTAAACGCTGATTGGTGAACACTTGTCTCTTGAAATAAGAACATTGGATATTTTACCTTTCCAATCGTCTAATAAATGTTCACTTGCCTTAGCTAATGGTCAGATAAGCATACGAGCCTATTTTTTAGTTGATGATACATCTAAAGTTGTAACAAGGTTCAATGTAATTGTCTTCAAAGACATATCTGTAATTTCTAGGCTATGACACTGCCAAGGTGTCAAAGTTTCTCTTTTTGTGGGCATCCTACGATCACATGGGATGCGGACTGCGTACTAAGTAAACCCTGTGTGATAGAAGCTGATGTATGTATCTTATCCACACAGTTCATTCATTTTACCAGCTATTTTAGGGCATGAGTCCAAAATTGAAGCATATCCAAAGCTGAACTGGACCACACTATAGGAAATATAGAAAACAGTGATGTCTATGGTGAAACCTTCCCAGGGCCCACAGTGATGTTTATTTGTCATCCAATTTGTCAGCTTGACATAAAACTTTTTTGGCCTATGAGAAGTTTTAGAGGGTAGGTGTTATTGTGGTTCGATTTTAAATTCGATTGCTTGATTAGTGCGCGCGTGCAAGAATTGAATGTGCGGCTCAATTCAAACCAAAGAACTACGACCCAACTGCCAAGATAGGCAAATTCGTTGGAAATAGATCGTATATGATTGAGTTCTAATAAGATTAGTCACCTATTTAGCCACTTGCACAATGTTGCTTTAAATGATCAGGCGACGGTCAAAGGGTGAGATTCGTCCTTTAAAAATGGGTCACACATCTGCCTTCTGTACAAAATGACTTTTCCTCTTCGATATAAATAAAACAAAAAGAAAATTCTTATAACAACTGCAGAATACCTCTCTGGATAGAGAACTTTGCTTAATACTCGAAACGAATCCAACGTATGAGTGTAGACTCGAATTATGGCTAAAGTTAAAGGTTACTTGATTATTGCTACAGATTACACTAGGGAATGTAAATGATTGATAAAGATAAAGATTAAGGGATGTAAATGACTGATAAAGATAAAGATTAAGGAATGTAAATGACTGATAAAGATAAAGATTACACTAAGAGATATAATTAACTAATTATTGAAAGGATAATTAAAAGATAGATTTGGTTTGATTTGTTTTGGTTGGTATGTTACGATTTTTTTCTATTGAATTCATTTGCTATTTATAACCTTAGGGCATGTTTGTTAAATCTGAAATCTGAATCTAAAGTCGAAAAACTAATAATGAATATAAAATAACTACTTTGTTAACTAATGTCTGAAATGTTTGAAATATGTTAATTTAACACATTTAGCCATATGAAACAATCATGATTGAATCCCTGCCATTAAAACTTCATGGATTCCACAGGAAAGTTTATTTGTGATCCAACCTGTTGATATGCTAGGTGGGGCCCACCATGATATTAGTGAGAAATCCACCCATCCATCCATTTTGCGAGCTCATTTTAAGACACATGACCAAATATGAGGTGGATCCAAAACTCAAGTTGGCCACATGAGAGGGAAAATAGGAGAAAGAAATGTCTACCGTTGAAACCTTCCTTGGCTCTACGTTGATGTTTATATGTCATCCAAATCGTTTATAAGGTAATGAACATTGGGATGAAGTGAAAAAACAAATACTTGGGTTGATACAAAACTTTTGTAGTCATACTAATGTTTCAATGGTGGTCATTGAATCTCTACTATTTCCTCCCGTGTGGTCCACTTGAGTTTTGGATCCACTTCATTTTTTGTATCATGGTCTAAAATGAGCTTGCAAAATGTATGAATGGGGTGAATTTTGTAAAAACATCATGGTGGACCCCACAGTCAAGGGTCCCACCCACCTCGGTGGATCTCGGGTCGCACCTAATCCGCTCGCCTAGATTCGGACATCGATTTCCTGCCAAAGACTTCAGTGGGAAGTTCCGACACTGGAAACATAAGTGGAGCCCAGCGTGATTTTTTTAAAGAAATCCATCCCGTCCATTTGTTTTATGAAATCATTTTAGCATATGGGGCCAAAAATTAGCCAGATCCAATATTCAAATGGGTTGAAAACATGAGGATTGAACGTCTGTAATTGAAATATTCTTGGGGCCACAAAAGTTTTGAATCGGGCTAATATATGTGGTTTCAGTTCATATCCGTAGGAATGACATTATGAACGGTATTGATGGCATGTAAACATCGTTGTTGACCCTAGGGAGGTTTCAACGATAGGAATTTTTCTACCCACATTTTCCTTTAATGTGGCCCACTTGAGTCTTATATCCTGGTCGTTTTTGATATCAAGTCCTAAAATGAGCTCAAAAAATGGATGGACAGGTTAGATTTATCATAAACATCACGGTGGGCCCCACATAGGTTTCCAGGACAAGAACTTCATGTGAAAGGCTGGTGTTGAGAATCAGTGTCCCTAAATCTAGTGAGATTACGTACCACCCCAATCAGGATTACCCAGAGACGGACATTCAAGGGCTTTGTGGGGCCTACCATGATATATATATATATATATATATATATATATATATATATATATATATATATATTATCCACACCGTTCATCCATTTTTTCATATCAGTTTGAAAATAAGATAAAAACGAGGCAGATATAAGGCTTAAGGGGGCCACACTATAAGGAACAATGGAAATTGGGTGCATACCATTAAAACATTCTTAGGGCTATAGAAAGCTCTGATCAAGTTAATTTTTGTGTTTTCCCTTCATCCAGGTCTGTGTGACCTTATGAAAAGGTTAGATGGTAAATAACCTCATGGTGGACCTCAGGAAGGTTTTAACGATAGTCGTTTCATTCCCACTACTTTTTGTGGTGTGATCAACTTGAACTTTGGATGTGCATATTTTTTGGGATTATGCTTTTGAATGATATAAAAAAGTTGATGGACGGTGTGGATGGAACACATAAATCATGGTGGGCCCAGAAAAGTATCACACGGTAAAAGTTGGGTTATTTATTACGTAAACAAGAAAATATGGGCAATATTAGATTAAAAAAAAAGTTTGCGCAGCACCTTCTAGATTCACCATTAAGTTAGACCTCGTTCACCGAAAAATTTGGGCATAAAATGATGGAGAGCTTTCTTCATTCGGCGTTAACAAACACCGTTAAACATCGAGCGCTTTTCCACATTTTGTATTAAGTGAAGAATTCCAACGTTAACAAACATGCCCTTAATCTGACCACCCGGATGCTTCTCAGGTTTTGATGGTTGTTATAACCGTTTTAGCGTTACTTGCTTTCATTGCTTCTAAACCTGCCATATGTTCCGATAACTGCTTCAGCACAACTACTTTTCGCTCGACCACTTTCTTTTAATAGATGATGTGGCACTGCTTTATAAACACCAGCTATATTGCTGCAAAATCCTCTTCACATTCCTCTAAAGATCTTCAAATACACCACGTAACTCCCTGATAGTTACACGCAACCTTTCCTGATTTGGCTCTTATATGAATTGTCAGAAACAAGGAGGAACATTGCCATTCATGTCGATTCACCTTTGAGTAAAGGTGAAAGCGATGTATGGCCCCTCATAATACCAGTTTGCAAGACATGTGGCAACACCTCAGTTACCGTCTTTGAATGTTGATTCTGATTTCCCTTTTTCGAATAAAGAGTTATTCCCACGATGAGGCATATATAAGAATCATACCAAACGAGAAAATAATGATGCCCTAATTAATGCACTATATTTTCACCTGATGTATACCTCATTAAAAAAAATAAAAAAAAATTCATTCTCCTCCTCTCATACTTTCTTCTCTATTCCTTCATCTCCAAAGCTCAAGTTAACCTTCTCGTTCTAACAATGGCGGCTTTCTCATCTTCTGGTTGTGGAGTTTTCTAATGAAATCATTTTAAAATCACCCACCGGAGACTAGCACTGCTTGGTACCGGCTTTCCTTCCTGGAGTTGAGCCTGATGAATTTCGCTCACTGGATCCCTTCTTCCTGAACTGTCCTAACAAAACAATATTAATTCAATTTGAATCACTCCCAGAACACTCCAACGCTCTAAAGAATCCACATTCGTAGCCGAAACCTCAGTCAGGATGGGAAGATTGGCTTGACTGTGTCGGTGGCCAATATGAAACTTCTTGGAGTGGGTCTGACATCTATGAATGCATCAAATTATCACTGTATGACTATCCATCAGATCCTCTTCTTACCATAACATCAACGTTCTGGAGCCCATCCACCGAAACATTCTTCTTCGAAAGTGGTCCAATGAGTCCTACGATTTTGGACATCTTTGCTCTCACTCAACTCCTTCCCTTCGACGAGGCAGTCTTACCAGGCTTTACTTAGAAGGAAGCACAATATTTCACCAATAAGGCTAGGAAAGCCTATTCACACTTCATGCAAGTGTACTGTAAGCACGAAGGTCTAGTTGAGTATGAAGAATACAAGGCCTTTTTGTTGCTCTGTATTTGTCATCATTTGCTCTGTGTGAATGCTCTTCAGATCACCATCGAGTACGTCCAAATGGCCAAGGTGCTCGTATAAGGTCGAAAACTTGCACTCGCACCCTTTGTGCTCAACCACCTTTACAAAGGCATTTATGAAGTAACTACCAAAGGTCTATATCTTAGCAGAGGACCACTCTAGCTCCTCCAAATGTGGATCTACGAATACTTCCACTCTACTCTTTCTCCTGTCCCTTCTGATATTATTTATACTTTTTATGGTCATCGTGTTATTCATTTTCCTCAGGAGATTCGTACATTCTCTAGTTATATGGATTCATTATTCTTTCCTCTCGATAAAGGTAAATGTAACTGAATTTTTACCCTTTTCCTGCTTAAAGAATTTAGCCCCGCTTGGGTCACAGGCTGTTTTGAAGATAATTATGGACAATCAACGTCTCAGATGCTACTCGCTTGAGAAAGTTACCTCATTTGCATGGATCTTCCCTATGGTGGTATTATAACTACTGGCAAAAACAGCAAGAGCAAAATCGAGCAATATTGTCTGAATTTGCTTGCTTGATAATTCAATCTCGTCCAATGCATTCATTGCCCACTTATTCAGCAAACTTGCAATCAGCCACCTTTCTCTCAATTGATTGTCGATAAAGTCGATATCTATCGTTCCATTCATTTTACTTTCCAGTCTATTAGTATGGCCTTTAAGTTTCCTAGCTTCCTAAACCAACCACGAATAATGAATACTTTCTCAAACTGGTGGGAGAGCCATTACAAGTGACTGGTTAATAAATCTCCTAAACTCGTCATTAGTTAACTCTATTTCTCAATGGAGTTGTGAAGAAAGAAAAGAGTAGCATCCTAATCGGTCACTGCTTCTAGCCAAAAAATAAATAAATCGAAAAATAAGCCGGTCGACTAAGACAACTCCAAAACCAAAATGCTAAAAAGTTATGGTGAAAGGACTTATTCTCCGAAAGTCTCTGCCTCGGCCATCTCTACCCGCTCCCAAGAGGATTCTTGACTTAAGAGCTCCTCTTGGCCCGACTCCACAACCTCCCACTCTAGTCATCGTCCACATTGACTTAGCTCCACAACCAGCAATAACAAGTCAGCCAACGTCGATCGTAACACGCAGTAAAAAAAATATTAGGTTCTTCATCGGGCGACGTTGTATCTTCTTTTAAAACATATTTTAGAATCAAATACTGGCCAGGGCTCTCCATTGAAGACTACTCCAAGGAAATTGAGGAAGGTCTCAAACTTCATGAAGGTGCTCATTATAATCGTTGCGGAATAAATGTTAGCAGAATAGGTTGAGATTGAATGATCCTAATGTTAGGCCCATGTCCTAGTGACCATTCGGTTCCTTAGGATCCCGCGGTCATCACGGTCAAATTTCAGTGACCCGCGACCCGTAGATTGCATTTGTGCGTGACATTGAGTCATATCCTGTAAACCCGAGTGGACTCAACACGAGACCTGTGCCATTGCGACCGTGCTATCACCGTGGTTCCAACGCCGCGTCTCGTGTGCCAATCTGACGTCTAGATCATAAGATGTGGGCCGCACATGATCATGGCCATGGACAACACGTTGCGGGACCCACCTAACCCATGACATATTTCCTTAGGCCATTATGAGGATGACCTCATCCTAGCTATAGCCACCATAGCCCCTAGCCCATAATCCCTTTCTCTTCCCCATGAGAGCATGCCTTACACCTATTATCATTGCCTAGCTAAGAGAGCTAGGCAATCATTGCATTTCTCTCTCTCTCTTATCTCTCTGCCTCTCTTTCATTTCCCATTTCCTCCATTGTTAGCAAGAGAAAGAGAGCTCCCAAAATTTTCAACCATTTCATCTCCCTAATCTTTTCAATCCAACCATCAAGAGACCATCTCAACCATTGAATCTTGTCCCCTTAGAGCATTGGAAACCATTGGTGGAAGAAGAAGTCCTAAATTTGAAGGTGGGTGCACAATAGATCTAGATTTCATCCTCACCTTTAGATTTCTTTCTTTCATTTTCTTGGGGACTTGAAGGACCCACCAATCCATGGTGGAGATCCTCCATGATCCCCTCGATGTGGCCTTTGGCCCATCTTCTTGCATGCATGACCCATGGTGGGTCCATTCTCCATGGACCCCACCATGATAATTTCTACTCTAATCCATGCCTTTTAAGGGTCATCTAGACCCCTCATTTGCATGGTAGAGATAGTATCCCCACCTCAGATTTTTATATATTATGATGGGCCAATCTATATGATTATATGGTGTAGATCTTGTGAGGGACTCATAGTGGCAGAGTGTGAGGCCTGTATTCTAGATCGTACCATTTCGTAGGCTTCCGCGGTCCTCCCAGTCGAATTTCGGCAATCCGCTACCTATAATTAGTAGATGCGCGCAATCCTGAATCGTGTCCCATATATCAGAGTGGGCTCGACCTGAGACTTGCACCCTTATGATCATGCCGTTGCCATGGTTCTGATGTCACGTCTCGCGCGCCAAGGCGATACCCGGACTAGGATATGTGGGCCCGAGTTCAGTTCGAGGGAAAAATGCTGTGCGTTGCAATCCCTAGAAAATCCATCACATCAATGACTTCACTTGTCAAGTACACCCATTAATCTATCCCATCCTTAAGTACCAAAAGCAACCTTAAAAGTCAACTTTATCCCTTACTCAAGTATACCCATTCATCCCTCTCTCCCATCACTCCTCTCCTGTCACCACTCTCTCCCTCTCATTCTCTCTCTCCATTTTTCAAACAACACCCCATGAGAGCACCCAACGTCCATAGCTCCATGAGAGGAGCTAGTGTGGCCCACCTTTCTATCTCTCATCTCCACCCTTCGAAATCAATATCAACCGTTGAAATTCTTTCCTTGGAGCTCTAAGACTTATTGGAGGAAGGAGGAGTTCAAGATCTAGAGGTGGGTGCTTCTCTCTTTCTTTCTTTCTCATTTTTGTGTGATGTGTGGCCTACTCGAATGGACCCCACTTTGATGTATGTTTTATCCAACCGTCCAAGTCATGTGGACCCTACCTCATGGTGGTGGAAAACACAAGTATCAGATTGATTCAAATAAGGTGGGCCATGTCCATGTGGGACCCACCTTGAAGAATATTCAAACAGTCCAGCGTCAAGGGACACTGGACATGTTTTGTGAAGTGGAACGGACAATGTGGTGTACTCTTAGCAATTTGATTTTTTTTTTTTCTTTTGGGTGGGTCACTTATGCAGGCCCCACCTTGATGTATAAGTTTAATCTACGCTGTCCATTCCATTCCCTAGCTCATTTTAGGTGTTGAGCCAAAAAATTATGTTAATCCGATAATCAAGCGGGCCATACCATAGAAAACAGTGATATTGACCGTTAAAGGTTGTTAGGACCCACTCTGATGTTCCTGTGCACCACAACACATCAAATATTGGGCTCGTTTGAACTGTATTGAGTCATAGAGTGCAATGGCTGGGATGGATTTACCTGATGCAGGCCCCACCTCAGAAAAACCTAAGAAAAACCCAAATAAAAATAAAAAATAATTTAAAAAAAAAAAGAGCCGCTGCTGCTGTTGCTGACTGTCAGAGGACGCTAGTGGCGGCCTGCTGCTTTAGGCAGTGGGCAGGGTCCCAGCTGTGGGCCCCATCATGATGTGTGTTGATCATCAACACCGTGCATTTTGTCGGGTTCCCTTTGGAACAGTAAGCCCTCCAAAAATCAGCCATATGTGGAGCTCGTGTGGCCCACACCACAAGAAACAGTGTTGATTGAACGTCTACCATTGGAATCCTTTCTGGGTAACAGAAGTTTTAGATCATTATGAAATTTGTTTTTTCCCCTTGATTCAGGTCTGAGTGACCTTATTAAAGGATTGGATGCCATATAAACGTTATGGTGGGCCCCACTTGGGACCCACCTAGATTGGAAAAGGATTGGCTGTTGTACGCCACACACCATCTATGTTGCTGCTGTAAAAGACGTCAGCAAGTTCTGTGGTCTCCACTGGTGTATGTATTTCACCGTGCTGACCATCCGTTTTGATGGTGGGACCCACCTGCCAACTGATGTAGCAGGTCCTGTGGGTCCCACGTGATGTGTATGTATAACCAAGCCGTCCATTGAGGTGGGCCCCACCATTTTCTGGTGCCGTATATGCACCCTACAGCAACAGTTGCTGCTGGACATTGGAAACCACAAATATCAGCTTCCTCCAAAGCTGTGGGTCCACACGTGTGGAATCACCTCATATGTATTTGTTCTATGCACATGGGACCCACCTTACATCCATTCGTACCGTCCTGCCACTTGAAGAGATCGTTTTATGGCAACCCACCCTGCACGTGTGGGGAGGGCCCACCTTGCTGGATGTATTCTAATCGCCGTCCGTCTGGACGCTGGTACTCTCACCCTCCCTTGCACACATGTGTATGAATATACATATATGATATATATTATTTTATAATATAATATTTTATATTATAAATGAATGGTGGGCCACTCGTACGTGTCCAAACCGTCCATCCTATTGGCAAGCCCGTCTTAGGCTTAAGACTAAAAATGAGGCAGATTAATCAAGTGGACCACACCATAGAAAACAGTGGAGAGATGAACGTCTACCATTGAAGTCCTTTTAGACCACGGCAGTCTTGGACTAAATTGATATTTGTTTTTCCTCCCAACTAGGTCTTCGTGACCTTACTAGCAGACTGGATGGGAAATGAACTTGATGGTGGGCCCTAGAATTTTTATGACGGTGAAAATCATTATCTCCACTGCTATTTGTGTTATGGTCCAGATGATCTTTCAATACGATTCATTCCTTTGGAAATGCGCTAGATTGACCTCTAAATGGGTTAAGGGCCCATTGATGCGACCCACTTGATGTATATAATGGCCCATTGATGCAGCCCATCATGACGTATTTTTGGCCCATGTGAGGGGCCCACCTGTTCGTATATTTGGCCCATGTGATGGGGCCCACCTATTGTGTATTTATGGTCCATTAGCAAGGCCCATTGTAATGCAATTTGGGCCCATATGTCATGGCCCATTGAGATGTATTAATGGCCCATATACAGGGCCCACCTGTTATGTATTTAAAGCCTGTGCGATAAGGCCCATTGTAATGTATTCCTGGCCCATAAGATGCGGCCCATTGTGATATATATAGGCCCAGGTATATGGCCCATTGTAATGGATTTGTAACCCATTTGGTGAGGCCTGATGTGATGTATATGTGGCCCATGAATGAGGCCCATGACGATGTATGTTAGGCCTTGTGTGGGGCCATGGGCTCATTATACGTATGGCTCTATGAGGACTACTCCTTGGGAACGATGTCGGTTAAATGTCCACATTGATGGGTAATGGTGGTTGAATATCCACATTGTGACCTTTCCTTAGGCCTTGTTCGGCCAAGTACCGATTTGCCGATTCTGATTATTGATTGATTCCGATTGTCATGACCGATTGCCGATTTCGATTGAAGTGACCGATTTGCCGATTCTGATTATCGATCGATTCCGATTGTCATGACCGATTGCCGATACCGATTGACGTGACCAATTTGTCGATTCTAATTATCAATCAATTTCGATTGTCATGACCGATTGCCGATTCCGATTGATGTAACCGATTTGCCGATTCTGATTATCGATTGATCTCGATTGTCGTGGGTTCGACAAGTCGAAGCTCGGCTCCGTAGAGAGAAAAAAAGAAATGAGGAAGAAAGCAAAAATCCCCAAATTTAAGTGATTTTCGAGATCTACGACTGGTCGTAGGTATCAACGACCGATCGTAGGTCGACTGGTCGAGTATACTCACGACAGGTCGAAGGAAGTTCAGAAAAACATATTTCTTGCAATTTTTAAAGAAAATGGAATTAAACCTAGCAAATATATACACTATGATACATGTAGGCATAAATAATCATTTTGAAATACACATGCCAAGATCAAATTTCATCTTATTAAACCTAATTTTATCAAGAGGTTTTGTGAAAATATCAGCTCTCTGATCTTCAGTAGGAATATATTCCAGAGATATAACTTTTTCTTCTACCAATTCCCTAATATAATGAAATCTAATGTCAATGTGCTTAGTACGAGAATGTTGAATAGGATTTTTTGAAATATTTATTGCACTGGAATTATCACAATGCAATAACATAGAATCCTGTATAATTCCATAATCACTTAGTATTCGTTGCATCCAAACAAGCTGTGTACATGCATTACCGGCTGCGATATACTCAGCTTCAACTGTTGAAAGTGATATAGAATTTTGTTTCTTACTAAACCAAGAAACTAAACAATTTCCAACAACCACCACTGGTTGATTTTCTATCATCTAGATTACCAGCCCAATCAGCATCTGAGTACCCAGCAAGTTGGACACTAGTCTCATGAGGATACCAGAGACTAAGATTTATAGCAACATATCTAATAATCCGCTTAACAACAATCAAGTGAGATTCTTTTGGATCAGATTGAAATCTTGCGCAAATACCAACACTTAAAGAAATATCAGGTCTACTAGCAGTTAAATATAACAAACTACCAATCATATTCCGATAAAGTTTTGAATCAATATTTTTACCATTATAGTCTTTTGAGAGTTTCAGGGTAGTACTCATAGGAGTATCGAAATTCTTGTCATTCTCAAATCCAAATCTCTTGATTAGATTCAAGGCATACTTAGATTGAGAGATGAATATTCCTTCAGGTTGCTGCTTAACTTGCAAACCAAGAAAATAAGTTAATTCCCCAACCATGCTCATTTCAAACTGTGATTTCATCAAGTCTGCAAACCCAGTAGTCAAGTTAGTACAAGTTGATCCATAGATGATATCATCAACATAAATCTGTACTATTAAGATATGATCATTATGTTTTTTAACAAATAGAGTTTTATCAATAGATCCCATTTGAAAATTGTGACTTAAAAGAAATTTTGTTAGTTTCTCATACCATGCCCTAGGTGCTTGTTTTAATCCATAAAGTGCCTTTTTAAGCCGATACACATGATCAGTATTTTTGGGATCTTCAAAACCCATTGGTTGTTCAACATATACTTCTTCATGTAAAACACCATATAGAAAAGCACTTTTCACATCCATTTGATATATTTTTATCTTTCTAAAACATGCAATGGATATAAATAGCCTGATAGATTCAAGACGTGCTACTGGTGCAAAAGTTTCATCAAAATCAATTCCTTCTATTTGAGTATAACCTTGTACCACTAGTCTAGCCTTGTTTCTAATTATATTTCCACTTTCGTCCGACTTATTTTTGAAAATCCATTTTGTTCCAATAATGTGTTTGTCTTTAGGTCTTAGTACGAGATACCAAACATCATTTCTTACAAATTGATTAAGTTCTTCTTGCAATGCAACAATCCAGTTCTCATCAGCAAGAGCTTCTTTTACATTGGATGGTTCTATTTAGGATGTAAAACATACATAATTACATAAATCCTCAAGTTGTCTACAGGTGCGAACACCAGTGAGAGGGTTTCCAAGAATTTGAGTGGTTGGATGATCTTTAACAGTCCTCAATTCAGATTCAGTCTGATTTGATGAAGTATCGGGTTTATCAATGATTAGAACTTCATCATTATCTGAATTAGAGATTGGCTTATTTAAGTGATCATCAATGACAACATTGATGGATTCTTGAATCACACCAGTCATTTTGTTCAGAACCCTATAAGCACGACTGTTTAAGGAATATCCTAGAAAAATCCCTTCATCACTCTTTGTATCAAATTTTCCCAAATTTTCACGATCACGTAAAATATAGCATTTGCTGCCAAAAACTCGAAAGTATTTGACATAGGCTTTTTGTTGAACCATAATTCGTAAGCCATTTTATTATTATCTTTGCTAGTATAAACTCGGTTAATAATATAGCAAGCTGTATTTACAGCTTTAGCCCAAAGATTTTTAGAGAGCTTCATGCTATTCAACATGATTCTTGAAGCACCCTATTCTTTCTTTCCACAATTCCATTTTGTTGTGGAGTTTTGGGAGCTGAGAATTCATGTAATATTCCTTGGTCGGTACAGAACTTCTCAAAATTGCTATTCTCAAATTCAGATCCATGATCACTACGAATCTTACTGATTTGAGAAGATTTTTCAGTTTGAATCCTTTTGAGAACTTTCCTTACTTCTTCAAGGGTTTCAGATTTATCCCTTAAGAAGACTACCCAAGTGTATCTGGTAAAGTCATCAACTATTACCAGAATATACTTTTTACCACCACGACTTTCCGTTCTAGTAGGTCCAATTAGATCCATGTGAAAAAGTTCGAGTGGTTTTGATGTGGTATTTGAATTCACCTTTTTTTGTAAGTTCCTTGTTTGTTTGTCTATCTGGCATTTACCACATATTTTATCTAATTTCTGAAGTTTGGGTAAACCTCTTATAAGTTCTTGATTGCTCAATCTATATAAATTTCGATAATGAACATGTCCAAGACGCTTGTGCCATAAATCAGTCTCGTCTGTATGAACCATGTAACATGTTTGATTAGATGAGCTGGATTCACTAATAATATAGTAATTTTCAGACGTTCTACGTCCAGTTAATATTACAGAACCCTTATTATTTATTATCTCACAGCTTTGATTAGAGAATCGAACACTATGGTTATTATCACATATCTGAGATATGCTAAGTTATGTTTTAGGCCTTCAACATATAAAACATTTTTAAATACAAGAAGATTAAAAAGTTGAACCGTACCTTGGCCTATAATCTTGCAGTTGCTACCATCACCAAATGTGACTAAACCATCAGTCATATCTTTTATATCTGTGAATAAAGCTTTGTCACCTGTCATATGCCTAGAGCATCCACTGTCTAGGTACCACTTTGAATGACTTGTTGCTTTGAAAGCAATGTGAGCAACCAAGCAGGTGACTTTTGGAACCCATTTCATAACTGTTTTGGGTTTAGGAACATAGTTGGTCTTCTTTTGTTTATAGTTATAAGAATAACCTATAGAGTTAGATTTTAGGAGCTCCTTGAGTAAATCTACTATCTTTTCAGCCAGTGGATTTCATTTCTGAGTAAAGTTGACATGGCTGCTTCCAGGTTTTTGAAGAGTTTTTGGGTTTTTAGAAAAACCTTGATAAGTATTTTTCCCTTTTGAGTTTGAGGACTCTCCTTTTACAAATATAGGAGGAGTATACTTTTGTTTAGGAGATAAATTTTTATCATAGCCCAGCCCGGATAGATCGCCACATTTTCTTGATCCGGATAAGAGTTTTTCTAACTTTGGATCACCTTGGGCATATTTCCATGTGTCCTTTTGACTCAGAAGAGAAGATACTTCCTTTTTGAGATTTTCAATCTCAGATTTTAAATCAACAATTAAAGAATTTTTGAATTCCAAATCGCATTTTGTATTTTCAAAACAATCTGAAATTTGTGATTTTTCTAAGACAAGTGATTCAAAACATTCTTTGAGTTTAGAAAACTTTTCTTTTTTAAGTTTAAGTTTGACAGCAATTTTACAACTTTCTTTGTATAGGGCATTGTAAGCATCTTGAAGATCATCTTCATTTTTATATTCACTACTCAGATTTTCTTCACTTATTGAGTCATTATCTGAAAATGTGAATTTGGCTAGAGTCATAAGTGCTTTAACTTCATTCCCTAACTCAGTTTCAGAATCTTCGATTGAAGAAGTTTTTAATAGATGATTCATCCCACGTAGCCAACATACTCTTCTTCTTGGGTTTGTCTTTTTTGGAACATCTATTTGCCAAATGCCCATATTCTTGACAGTTGTAACATTGACTATCTTTCAAAGATTTTCGAGATTTGGGTCTAAACTTCTTTTCATCGTTTGATTTTTGGAAATCAACCCTTTTCTTGCTTTTAAAAATCTTGTAGAATTTCTTAGCCAAAAGAGCCATATCATCTTCTGAATCAGAATTTTCTTCTGAATTACATTTAGAGGATTTTAGAGCAATCGATTTACCTTTAGGAGCTTTAAAGTTTAACTCGTAGGTTTGTAAAGAACCAACTAATTCCTCTACCCTCATATTATCCGTATCACGAAGTTCCTGGATCGCGGTTACTTTAGAATTGAACCGTTCAGGAAGTGAACGTAATATCTTTGCACACAGTTTACTTTCTGGGATTTTATCGCCAAGACCCCACATTGAGTTTACAAGTCATTTAGTCTAGTGTAAAAGTCCATAAACATTTCATTTTCCTCCATATGAATTTTTTCAAATTTGGTTGTAAGGAGTTGGACTTTAGACTTTTTGACAATTGATGTACCCTCGTGTGTCATTTCTAGTATATCCCAGGCTTATTTCCCAGTATCACAGGATATGATTCTTTTGAACTCATCCGGTGATAGTGCGCAAGTGATTGGATTTAGTGCTTTAGCATTGACACTATACTCACTTTTCTGAAGAGTGATCCATAAATAATAAGCAGGTACAGACATAGTTTTTGAACCGTCGGATTCAGTTACTTCAATGGTAGGAGTTTTCCATTCAGTTACTGTGGCTCGCCACACACTCTCATCCATTGATTTTAGGAAGATTCTCATTCTGGCTTTCCAATAGGCATAGTTGGAGCCATCAAATGGTGGAGGCCTCGTGACTGAAAGGCTATCAAAATTTGACATCTTTTTAAATAGCTTAGAACGTTAGCTCAGGAAATAAATCCAAATAAATAGCAATAAGAACGAGCTATTAAGCTCGATACCACTTGAAAAGGCTTAGCTATATGTCCTAGAGGGGGGGTGAATAGTACTATGCCAAATAAATGTTATAACAGCGGAATTAAAAAACAATATGATAGCCAAAATAAATCACAATGCAGGAAAGTAAAACAACCTCAAAAATCTGATCTTGAGGGATTGATACAAATGTTATTCTAAGGACAACCTTTCACCAAAAACCAGAGTTTATGGTAGGACAACCTTATTTCTAGAAAGATCTTTGTATCAAATCTCAAACCAAAGAGGAATACAGAATTAAGCACAAATTGAAATAAAGTGTAATCATAAATGTATTGTTCTAGGGACAGCCATACACCATAAAAATGGCAGGGCAACCTTGCTGGAACAACTTTAAAGGAAATTTAAATTCAAGCAGATAAAGGAATAGCAGAAAGTAAATTCTAAATTATTACAAAATTCCCACAATGCTTGAATTAAACGATTACAACATTCACCACCACACATACATCCCACAAATGAATATTAAAGATTAGAAATGTAAATCATTCAACCACAACATAAGGGATTATAGTGGTTCACCTGTGTGTTCACCAACTGTTAAACAACAGCCACACAGAATGCTACTCCACTCCTAATATCCTCACACAGGGGATATTAGCGTTCACTCACAAAATAGGTTTTCACAGGTTCACCCAAAACCTTTACAATTTTGTCTTTGTCTGTGGGCTTACACAATAAAAAAAAACCCCACTTCTGAGTTTTCCTGGCTCTCCTCAGATAACCAATACAACAAGATTTTTCTGGCAAATCTTGAAAGAAACCAAAACAGAAAGAAATTTACAATTAAACGTAAAATACCTGATTAACTCCTTCGTTGTAGCAGCCCGGTAGAACCAAATTAGAGTAAATGATTGAATGTTCAAGTTCAATGTCCAGTACTTAATTACAATGGTTCTAGTTCTAATAGATTTTAAATTAGACCAAATAGGGCTTGTCTTAATTGATTTTGATTCCAAAGAAAGAGAATAACAATTCCTCTTATCAAATTAGATTGGAATAGCAGAAACAAAATCAATTAAATAAAGCTAAAGAAAGAGAGTATAAAATAAGCACACTTAGCTTAGATGGAGCATAAAATTACTTATCAGAAGTTTGACAAAGATTGGCTTGAATAGATTAATTAATTGCTTGAATTCTTCTGAGTTTCGTGCTCTATTTATAGGTGAGCAGATCGCATCTTCGACTGGTCTAAGGAGCTCTTCGACTAGTCGAAGAAATAACTGATTTGAAAAAAATTGGACGCGATAAGCTTTGACCGTTCTACGACTGGTCGTAGGTCACCTTCGAATGGTCGAAGGTCTCCTTCGACTGGTCGAAGACCTTGTAAATTATCGCTGGACTTTGAATTGAAGATTTACGACTGGTCGTAGAAGCAGTCGATACTGTTCCTTCGACTGGTCGAAGCCTAACAGAATTTATCCGAATTTTGTAACAAACTTACGACTAATCGAGGAATTTCTTGGACTGGTCGAAGCAAAGCTAGGACTAGTCAAAGAAAGCCTAGGACAAGTCCCCGAACTGCCCAAACACAAGTGTCATATACATATGACTTATGTATCCAAAATGACCCACTTCTAAGGTCACCTATGGTCATTCAAACCCCAATCAAGAAGTAAGGACATTGAAAACATTAGGAACAAGTGACCTAGAAGTTTAAGCCTTGAAGTCTTGATGTAGCTCAACCTCGACAGTGACTTGAGTTCTATACGAACTACTTTGTACTCTTCTTGAAGTCTTGTATTCTTGAGTCTTGTCTTGAGAGCAATACTTGAAGTCAAGGTTGATCTTTGTACCTGTAATCTTTGCTTGTTGTGAGCTTTGCTTGATTATGAATGTTGATCTTTAGAAAGAGCTTCACTAATGCAAGTTATATAACAATGTTTTTGTCACCACTAATTTGACAACATACAGGGATATAAACTATAGCACTTACAATCTCCCCCTTTGTCAAATTAGTGACAAAACACATAACAAGATATAACCAAGATAAAAGTAGAATCACCGGATTGAGTTAGAGAAGAGTTAGAGAGAAAACATAAACCAGTTGACATCAACTCTGGCTTACCTGCAAATTAAATCAATAACTAATATAAAACCTATCTAACAATAAACCATTCTTAAACCATTCCAAACATACTCCCCCTAAGTAACATAACCATTCTCCCCCTTTTTGTTACAATATGACAAATAAAATAACAATATAAAGGGATATATGAGAGGAAATAAGATGAGATATGAGATAATAGCATAGTATCACAAAAAAACAAATATCCAGCAGAAAAGAAAAATAGTATCCAATTCCAAATCGGATGACTCAGTGCTAAGATTGAAAGTTATTACAAACCAAAAAGTTCCATATAGACTAGTCAGAATTAGAACTAGAAGATGGAGCAGGAATAGAGGGATCAAGTTGGTGCATGCCTTTGTTTAATCGCCGAAGATATTTCCGCATGTACTTGAATTGAGAATCATGAGCAACAGACATGTTTTCTATCTTTTCATTCAAATTTTCAACTTTACCCTCCAATGCACTCAGACGTGCATCAAAATCAGATGGTACAAAATCTGGATCATTTGTTGAATCAGAATCCAGTTCCTCAAAGATATCATCCATATTAATGTCATCCCCCACTTCTTCATGACCAGCACCACCACCATTACCACCTTGTTCAGGAAGTAATTCTAGCTTCATCTTATTGAGATTAGAGTTGTTGAAAATCAGATGATGGATAGGTGCCTCATTAACTGGCATATCGACCAACATATGTGTAGCTAATACAGTCATTAAATAACCAAAAGGGATGTCACTATGACCAGGATGAAGTCTAAACTGAAGAAAGAAATGACAGATTAAGGATGGCAGACAAATCTGAGTACCACTGGAAATAGCATGAATAATACGTACCATAAATGAGGTCAAGTCATTTTTATTACCTGACCAAGGATACAGATTAGACACAAAGATTCTGTGGAGTACTCTGTATTTGGGTAACAAATACTTTACGGGAAGCGCATCCCCTTTTTTAGTCTAGTGAACATCCATGTTGAACAAGTCTCTAGTGAGCATACGCTTTTTAGATACAGAGGGTTTATCAGTCAAATTATGAATAGGAATACCCTCATCATTCACGGGAATATCCATAAGGGCTGAAATTAAATGACGATCAATTTCAAATGGCCCTTCACTAGTAGATATTTTAAAAGTTAAATTATCCAGTGAGAAGTCACTAATACATGTAAACATAGATTGAGCAATAGACCGGTATGCAGGCCCACCCCAATGCAATAAGTTAACCCAACCTACAGATTCAAGCAAAGGAAGGATATCAAAAGGTGCAATATGGTTAATATCAACAGGATGTTCAATAATAACATTACGAGCTCGAAGGTCTATAACATAAGAAGAATCATTAGTAGGCTCAAGAAGATGACGTTTGGTCAATCTGGAGGAAGAAGAAGGACTACGGGAAGTAGATTTTCTACCTCTAGAAGCCATATGCAGCAATAATAATAAGGAAATAAGAAAATGCAAAGGATTGAGAAATGGGTTTACTCAAAACAGATTTTTCATAATCAAATCCCCAAATCTCAATGAAATCCTAAATAGAAAGCTTCAAGTTAGAAAAGAGAGCAATCTAGACACTGATTTGCAAGAAAAACGTAAATGGAACACTAACCTTGAAGAACAAGAATGGTGGGTTCGACAAGTCGAAGCTCGGCTCCTTAGAGAGAAAAAAAAGAAATGAGGAAGAAAGCAAAAATCCCCAAATTTAAGTGATTTTCGAGATCTACGACTGGTCGTAGGTATCTACGACCGGTCGTAGGTCAACTGGTCGAGTATACTCACGACAGGTCGAAGGAAGTCCAGAAAAACATATTTCTTACAATTTTTAAAGAAAATGGAATTAAACCTAGCAAATATATACACTATGATACATGTAGGCATAAATAATCATTTTGAAATACACATGCCAAGATCAAATTTCATCTTATTAAACCTAATTTTATCAAGAGGTTTTGTGAAAATATTAGCTGTCTGATCTTCAGTAGGAATATATTCCAGAGATATAACATTTTCTTCTACCAATTCCCTAATATAATGAAATCTAATGTCAATGTGCTTAGTACGAGAATCTTTGAATAGGATTTTTTGAAATATTTATTGCACTGGAATTATCACAATGCAATAACATAGAATCCTGTTTAATTCCATAATCACTTAGCATTCGTTGCATCCAAACAAGCTGTGTACATGCATTACCAGCTGCGATATACTCACTTCAGCTGTTGAAAGTGATATAGAATTTTGTTTCTTACTAAACCAAGAAACTAAACAATTTCCAATGTAAAAGCAACCACCACTGGTTGATTTCCTATCATCTAAATTACCAGCCCAATCAGCATCTGAGTACCCAGCAAGTTGGACACTAGTCTCATGAGAATACCAGAGGCCAAGATTTATAGTACTTGCAACATATCTAATAATCCGCTTAACAGCAATCAAGTAAGATTCTTTTGGATCAGATTGAAATCTTGCGCAAATACCAACACTTAAAGAAATATCAAGTCTACTAGAAGTTAAATATAACAAACTACCAATCATACTCCGATAAAGTTTTGAATCAATATTTTTACCATTATAGTCTTTTGAGAGTTTCAGGGTAGTACTCATAGGAGTATCGAAATTCTTGTCATTCTCAAATCCAAATCTCTTGATTAGATGCAAGGCATACTTAGATTGAGAGATGAATATTCCTTCAGGTTGCTGCTTAACTTGCAAACCAAGAAAATAAGTTAATTCCCCAACCATGCTCATTTCAAACTGTGATTTCATCAAGTCGCAAACTCGATGAGTCAAGTTAGTACAAGTTGATCCATAAATGATATCATCAACATAAATCTGTACTATTAAGATATGATCATTATGTTTTTTAACAAATAGAGTTTTATCAACAGATCCCATTTGAAAATTGTGACTTGAAAGAAATTTTGTTAGTTTCTGATACCATGCCTTAGGTGCTTGTTTTAATCCATAAAGTACCTTTTTAAGCCGATACACATGATCAGTATTTTTGGGATCTTCAAAACCCATTAGCTGTTCAACATATACTTCTTCATGTAAAACGCCATTTAGAAAAGCACTTTTCACATCCATTTGATATATTTTTATCTTTCTAAAACATGCAATGGATATAAATAACCTGATAGATTCAAGACGTGCTACTGGTGCAAAAGTTTCATCAAAATCAATTCCTTCTATTTGAGTATAGCCTTGTACCACTAGTCTAGCCTTGTTTCTAATTATATTTCCACTTTCGTCCGACTTATTTTTGAAAATCCATTTTGTTCCAATGATGTGTTTGTCTTTAGGTCTTGGTACGAGATACCAAACATCATTTCTTATAAATTGATTAAGTTCTTCTTACATTGCAACAATCCAGTTCTCATCAGCAAGAGCTTCTTTTACATTGGATGGTTCTATTTGGGATATAAAACATACATAATTACATAAATCCTCAAGTTGTCTACGAGTGCGAACACCAGTGAGAGGGTTTCCAAGAATTTGAGTGGTTGGATGATCTTTAACAATCCTCAATTCAGATTCAGTCTGATTTGATGAAGTATCGGGTTTATCAATGATTAGAACTTCATCATTATTTGAATTAGAGATTGGCTTATTTAAGTGATCATCAATGACAACATTGATGGATTCTTGAATCACACCAGTCCTTTTGTTCAGAACCCTATAAGCACAACTGTTTAAGGAATATCCTAGAAAAATCCCTTCATCACTCTTTGTATCGAATTTTCCCAAATTTTCACGATCACGTAAAATATAGCATTTGCTGCCAAAAACTCAAAAGTATTTGACAGTAGGCTTTTTGTTGAACCATAATTCGTAAGCCGTTTTATTATTATCTTTGCTAGTATAAACTCGGTTAATAATATAGCAAAATTTGTATTCTGACTTCAAAGATTTTTAGAGAGCTTCATGCTATTCAACATGACATTAGCCATTTCTTGAAGCACCCTATTCTTTCTTTCCACAATTCCATTTTGTTGTGGAGTTTTGGGAGCTGAGAATTCATGTAATATTCCTTGGTCGGTGATGCAGAACTTCTCAAAATTGCTATTCTCAAATTCAGATCCATGATCACTACGAATCTTCTTGATTTGAGAAGATTTTTCAGTTTGAATCCTTTTGAGAACTTTTCTTACTTCTTCAAGGGTTTGATTTATCCCTTAAGAAGACTACCCAAGTGTATCGGTAAAGTCATCAACTATTACCAGAATATACTTTTACCACCACGACTTTCCGTTCTAGTAGGTCCAATTAGATCCATGTGAAGAAGTTCGAGTGGTTTTGATGTGGTATTTGAATTCACCTTTTTGTATGAGTTCCTTGTTTGTTTGCCTATCTGGCATTCACCACATATTTTATCTAATTTCTGAAGTTTGGGTAAACCTCTTATAAGTTCTTGATTGCTCAATCTATATAAATTTCGATAATGAACATGTCCAAGACGCTTGTGCCATAAATCAGTCTCGTCTGTATAAACCATGTAACATGTTTGATTAGATGAGCTGGATTCACTAATAATATAGCAATTTTCAAACGTTCTATGTCCAGTTAATATTACAGAACCCTTATTATTTAGTATCTCACAGCTTTGATTAGAGAACCGAACACTATGGTTATTATCACATATCTGAGATATGCTAAGTAAGTTATGTTTTAGGCCTTCAACATATAAAACATTTTTAAATACAGGAAGATTAAAAAGTTGAACCGTACCTTGGCCTATAATCTTGCAGTTGCTACCATCACCAAATGTGACTGAACCATCAGTCATATCTTTTAGATCCGTGAATAAAGCTTTGTCACCTGTCATATGCCTAGAGCATCCACTGTCTAGGTACCACTTTGAATGACTTGTTGCTTTGAAAGCAATGTGAGCAACCAAGCAGGTGACTTTTGGAACCCATTTCATAACTGTTTTGGGTTTAGGAACATAGTTGGTCTTCTTTTGTTTATAGTTATAAGAATAACCTATAGAGTTAGATTTTAGGAGCTCCTTGAGTAAATCTACTATCTTTTCAGCTAGTGGATTTCATTTCTGATTAAAGTTGACATGGCTGCTTCCAGGTTTTTGAAGAGTTTTTGGGTTTTTAGAAAAACCTTGATAAGTATTTTTCCCTTTTGAGTTTGAGGACTCTCCTTTCACAAACATAGGAGGAGTATACTTTTGTTTAGGAGATAAATTTTTATCATAGCCCAGCCCGGATAGATCGCCACATTTTCTTGATCCGGATAAGAGTTTTTCTAACTTTGGATCACCTTGGGCATATTTCCATGTGTCCTTTTGACTTAGAAGAGAAGATACTTCCTTTTTGAGATTTTCAATCTCAGATTTTAAATCAACAATTAAAGAATTTTTGAATTCCAAATCGCATTTTGTATTTTCAAAACAATCTGAAATTTGTGATTTTTCTAAGACAAGTGATTCAAAACATTCTTTGAGTTTAGAAAACTTTTCTTTTTTAAGTTTAAGTTTGACAGCAATTTTACAACTTTCTTTGTATAGGGCATTGTAAGCATCTTGAAGATCATCTTCATTTTCATATTCACTACTCAGATTTTCTTCACTTATTGAGTCATTATCTGAAAATGTGAATTTGGCTAGAGTCATAAGTGCTTTAACTTCATTCCCTAACTCAGTTTCAGAATCTTCTGATTCAGAAGAAGTTTCAGAATCAGATGATTCATCCCACGTAGCCAACATACTCTTCTTCTTGGGTTTGTCCTTTTTGGGACATCTATTTGCCAAATGCCCATATTCTTGACAGTTGTAACATTGACTATCTTTCAAAGATTTTCGAGATTTGGGTCTAAACTTCTTTTGATCGTTTGATTTTTGAAAATCAACCCTTTTCTTGCTTTTAAAAATCTTGTAGAATTTCTTAGCCAAAAGAGCCATATCATCTTCTGGATCAGAATTTTCTTCTGAATTACATTTAGAGGATTTTAGAGCAATCGATTTACCTTTAGGAGCTTTAAAGTTTAACTCGTAAGTTTGTAAAGAACCAACTAATTCCTCTACCCTCATATTATCCGTATCACGAAGTTCCTGGATCGCGGTTACTTTAGAATTGAACCGTTCAGGAAGTGAGCGTAATATCTTTACACACACTTTACTTTCTAGGATTTTATCGCAAGATCCCATATTGAGTTTACAATGTCATTTAGTCTAGTGTAAAAGTCCATAAACATTTATTTTCCTCCATATGAATTTCTTCAAATTTGGTTGTAAGGAGTTGGACTTTAGACTTTTTGACAATTGATGTACCCTCGTGTGTCATTTCTAGTATATCCCAGGCTTGTTTCGCAGTATCACAGGATATGATTCTTTTGAACTCATCCGGTGATAGTGTGCAAGTGATTGCATTTAGTGCTTTAGCATTGGCACTATACTCACTTTTCTGAAGAGTGGTCCATAAATAATAAGCAGATACAGACATAGTTTTTGAACCATCGGATTCAGTTACTTCAATGGTAGGAGTTTTTCATTCAGTTACTGTGGCTCGCCACACACTCTCATCGATTGATTTTAGGAAGATTCTCATTCTGGCTTTCCAATAGGCATAGTTGGAGCCATCAAATGGTGGAGGCCTCGTGACTGAAAGGCTATCAAAATTTGACATCTTTTTAAATAGCTTAGATCGTTAGCTCAGGAAATAAATCCAAATAAATAGCAATAAGAACGAGCTATTAAGCTCTGATACCACTTGAAAAGGCCTAGCAATATGTCCTAGAGGGGGGGGGGGGGGGTGAATAGGACTATGCCAAATAAATGTTATAACAGCGGAATTAAAAAACAATATGATAGCTAAAATAAATCACAATGCAGGAAAGTAAAACAACCTCAAAAATCTGATCTTGAGGGATTGATACAAATGTTATTCTAAGGACAACCTTTCACCAAAAACCAGAGTTTATGGTAAGACAACCTTATTTCTAGAAAGATCTTTGTATCAAATCTCAAACCAAAGAGGAATACAGAATTAAGCACAAATTGAAATAAAGTGTAATCACAAATGTATTGTTCTAGGGACAGCCATACACCATAAAAATGGCAGGGCAACCTTGCTGGAACAACTTTAAAGGAAATTTAAATTCAAGCAGATAAAGGAATAACAGAAAGTAAATTCTAAATTATTACAAAATTCCCACAATGCTTGAATTAAACGATTACAACATTCACCACCACACATACATCCCACAAATGAATATTAAAGATTAGAAATGTAAATCATTCAACCACAACATAAGGGATTATAGTGGTTCACCTGTGTGTTCACCAACCTGTAAAAACAATAGCCACACAGAATGCTACTCCACTCCTAATATCCTCACATGGGGATATTAGCGTTCACTCACAAAATAGGTTTTCACAGGTTCACCCAAAACCTTTACAATTTTGTCTTTGTCTGTGGGCTTACACAATAAAAAAAAACCCCACTTCTGAGTTTTCCTGGCTCTCCTCAGATAACCAATACAACAAGATTTTTCTGGCAAATCTTGAAAGAAACCAAAACAGAAAGAAATTTACAATTAAACGTAAAATACTTGATTAACTCCTTCGTTGTAGCAGCCCGGTAGAACCAAATTAGAGTAAATGATTGAATGTTCAAGTTCAATGTCCAATACTCAATTACAATAGTTCTAGTTCTAATAGATTTTAAATTATACCAAATAGGGCTTGTCTTAATTGATTTTGATTCCAAAGAAAAGGAATAACAATTCCTCTTATCAAATTAGATTGGAATAGGAGAAACAAAATCAATTAAATAAAGCTAAAGAAAGAGAGTATAAAATAAGCACACTTAGCTTAGATGGAGCACAAAATTACTTCTCAGAAGTTTGACAAAGATTGGCTTGAATGGATTAATTAATTGCTTGAATTCTTCTGAGTTTCGTGCTCTATTTATAGGTGAGCAGATCGCATCTTCGACTAGTCTAAGGAGCTCTTCGACTAGTCGAAGAAATAACAGATTTGAAAAAAATCGGACGCGATAAGCTTTGACCGTTCTACGACTGGTCGAAGGCCTCCTTCGACCTGGTCGTAGGTCACCTGACTGGTCGAAGGTCTCTTCGACTGGTCGAAGACCTTGTAAATTATCGCTGGACTTTGAATCGAAGATTTACGACTGGTCGTAGAAGCAGTCGACACTGTTCCTTCGACTGGTCGAAGCCTAACAGAATTTATCCGAATTTTGTAACAAACTTACAACTAATCGAGGAATTTCTTGGACTGGTCGAAGCAAAGCTAGGACTAGTCGAAGAAAGCCTAGGATAAGTCCCCGAACTGCCCAAACACAAGTGTCATATACATATGACTTATGTATCCAAAATGGCCTACTTCTAAGGTAAACCTATGGTCATTCAAACCCCAATCAAGAAGAAAGGACATTGAAAACATTAGGAACAAGTGACCTAGAAGTTTAAGTTTTGAAGTCTTGATGTAGCTCAACCTCGAAAGTGACTTGAGTTCTATACAAACTACTTTGTACTCTTCTTGAAGTCTTGTATTCTTGAGTCTTGTCTTGGGAGAAATACTTGAAGTCAAGGTTGATCTTTGTACTTGTAATCTTTGCTTGTTGTGAGCTTTGCTTGATTATGAATGTTGATCTTTAGAAAGAGCTTCACTAATGCAAGTTATATAACAGTGTTTTTGTCACCACTAATTCGACAACATACAGGGATATAAACTATAGCACTTACAATCACCACCACATCCATCACTCCATCACCCATCACTCCTCTCTCTTTGTAACTCTCTTTTTCTTTTTTTTTTTCAAACCATTCCCAAGCAAGAAAGAAATCCACACGTCCTAAGCCTCTCCAACCCTTCCAAGAGAACCACAAGTGTGGCCCACCTTTTCATCCCAAGATCCCCCATCCTAGCCATCCATTTCTCATCTTCCTCCATCAAAGAGAAGCACAAGGAGACCGACAAGCCAAGGGAGCAAGAAGATCAAGTGGTGGGTGCTTTGATAGAGTAGTTTTCATTTCTTTTAAGATGGGCCAAGTAAGGCCAACCAATCAATGGTTTGGATCTCACTTGGGGCCCTAAAATGTGGCCGATGGCCCACTTTGATCATCATGATATTTATTTTCTTGTATACCTAGGGTCATCTAGACCGTCTACTTTAGTGGGGAAGGGATCCCCACCGTTGGATTTTGGATTTAATGGGCCCATGTGTAGTGGGACCCACCTTGATGTATGTTGAATGCAAGAGGGGCCCATAGTGGCGGGGCCCCTCCATCCTCACCGATCTTTCTCTCTCTCCCCCTTTTTCTTTATGTTTGATGGCTTGTGGCCACTTGATGCATGTATCTCATCCAACCATCCAATTAGTGGGCCACCTTCGCCTTTTGTTGTTGGTATGGGCCATCCAAATGGTGGGCCACCCGGATGAAAGGTGAAGTACAAATATTAGCCTGATTGGAAACAGGTGGGCCGTGTGGGACCCACCTTGATGGGGTGATCATCCACACCGTCCGTCCAAGTGAACGCACAAGTGGAGGTGGCTAAACAGTGAAGTGTTAACTGACAGGGGGTGTGTGCCAACATAGAGTGTGTTGTGGTGGGGTGTGTGTTAACATGGTGTGTGTACTGACGAGGGAGTGGGACCCACCCCATCCACACCGTCCATCCATTTTGGTGGGCCGCACCATCACACATGTGTGGTGCTTCCACCGTCCAAGAACGCTGGGACCCACCCAGTCCGTTAGCCCAATTGGCAGACTGTGAAAGATACCTCGTTTTAACGCTGGACGCACGCCCAGCTCCATAGGTCACTGGCAGCAGAGTGGAGATACCTCGTTTTACACTGAGGTCTTGGTACCACCCCTGTGGGGTGGCTAACGGTGATGTGACCACCGACGTGGGGCCCACCTGACCTTTGGGTGCGGCTGAAACTTGGTCGGACCCTTCATTCAAGCGGGACACCCATAATGGGTGGGCTGGATTGGTGGACCCCATCTCGGTGGGCCCAAATAAATGATTATGAATGTTTTTAATGGAGGGTATCCCTCTCAACTGTTGTATCTAATGTGGCCCACACATGTCACGAACTGACTTGATTTTTGAGACTGAGGCCCACGCTGACATGGTGCATCTGACCAAGGGGTTAGATGTTTGCAAGCATCAACGGTGGGGCCCACACCGATCGACCTCATGGACGTTAAAATTAGCTCGAGCGTTATACCCTTCCCATATATAATATATATGGTGGGCCCTACGTGGGACCCACCTCTGTTGTGTTGTCAGGAAAGAAAAGAAAAGAAAAAGAAAAAAAAAGAAAAAGAAAAAGGTGAGATGAGGAGAGAGAGCAGCCACGTGCCCTCTCTCTCTCACTCTCTCTCTCTGACGCTTTCTCTCTCTCTCTGACGCTCTCTCTCTCTCTCTGACGCTTTCTCTCTCTCTCTCTAACTCTCTCTCTGACTCTTTCTCTCTCTCTAGCTCTCTCTATATCTCTCTCTATCTCTCTCTATCCTTCTTTTCACGTCTAGAGACCTGTGGGTCCCACCATGATGCACATGTGATCCGACGGCGGGACCCACCCTAGATGTATGTGTCTTATCCCTCTGGCATGGGCTCAATGATGCGTGTGCTCTATCGACACCGTCCGCTATTCGAACGGCGGGGCCCACCATTATGCATGTGTTGCATTCATACCGTCTACCATTTATAAGATCGTTTTATGTCATAGGAAAATGGGCAAAACAGATTTAAAGTGCGAGTGGGCCCCACCATTTAAATAGTAGACCGTGACATCCACCGTTCGAAAAACTTCCATGGGCCGCCATAGTCCCCAATGCGTTTTTACTTTATTTATTTCTTTGTTAGCTTGTGAATAGGTCGGATCTCAAAAATATATAAGGGTGGGCCCGATTTGATATACCTGAGGCCCACTTGACTCGGCCTATTTGATTTGGCCCAAATGATTCGGCCCATTCGACTCGGCCCATATGTTTAAGCCCATCTTGATGTAGTTATGGCTCATCCGTTGAGGCCCACCTTGATACACATGAAGCCATGTTAGGAGGCCCATTTGATGTAACTAAGGCCCATGGGTCGAGGTCCAATAGGATGTACACAAGTCCATTACAATGTGTAACCCTACCATGCTTTGAGTAATGATGTTTATGGCAGTCGTGCCTTGGGAGCAATGTTGGTTTGACGTCCACATTGTGCAAATAATGTTGGTTAGATGTCCGCATTATAATTCTCCCTAGGACCCATTGTTAGGCCCATACTTATTGGTCGTCTAGGCCCATCTTCGTTATAAACAGCATCCATCACTATATAACATGTTTAGTATAGTTCCATGATTCATGATCATATGCATCATATGTATGCTTGATATGAGAAGTGACTGATCATAGCACATGCCTTCGGGCAGATTGTTTAGGGGCTCCCTGTTAGGCGGTGTTGCCCCACATGAGCGCATGATACGCGCAGGATTGCCGCATGACTGGATAGTGTGATAATGCATTTTGCATTGAGTGATATGGTTACTGTACACCCTAGCAACATCAGGGTCGTAGCCTCCACAGGCGTATCATGGTTGACAGGATTGGATACCAGAAATCTTGTTCTACATGGGGTGCTATAAATATCCCTGGGTGAAAGTTCCTAAACCCTTATGGTACCAAGAGGTTGCTCCAACGTCTAGACCGAGTGGGTGCAGGAGCGCCGAGTGCCGATTACCAGACGGCTGCGCTTTCCACTGTGTCGTGGTCGGTAGGGAGGGGGTACGGCCTTACCCGCCCGAGAGGAGGGGGCAATGCTAAGCTGAGTCTGACCAGCTCGAAGAATGGGTCCGCTATCGACGAGCTGAGCTCGATATTGGCAGGCGGGTAGTGAGGTCTCTTCCACTTACCTTATTGCGCGCGATGGGGCGGCAATCTGGTTTAGAGTATACTAGACCCCGGTGATATCCCAGATTTGAGTTGTATTGATATGTGGACTTAGATGAGGATTTGCATGCTTGAGTTGCATCTCGCATCGCATGACCTTGGATGACCGACATCATTCATGCCTTGCATCGCATAGCCTTGGTACGACTAGTGGTATTCATGGATTCATCAGCATGTTCCGTATTACTCTGATACTATATATCTACATTACTACCGTGCGCACACACTTTCACCACCCTCTAAGCTTTCTATAAGCTTAGGCACGACCGTTGCGTACAGGTGACGCGAGGACGCAGCAGCGCTGAGGTAGGAGCACAGAGCAGATCTTTTTGGAGCTTTTGTCCATCCTTATTGTATTTCCCTTTATGCTCATTGTACTTGTAAAGTTTTTTTATTATAGTGGAAATGTGATAGAGTTTTTGGTTGTTGTTTGTGGGTTATGCCTTTGGTTATGCTTATGACGAATTAAACTGATGTTGAAAATTCTCCTCGTAGCATCCCAGGATCGGAACCTGGCGTATGGGCGCTGGGAGCCGAGAATGGGGTTCTATGGAGGCTGTCGGCACCGGATTCGGAGATCGGGAATTTTGTGAGCCCGGTTTTCGAGTTTGGGGTGTGACAGTATTTGAGGCCCATTGTGATGTACATTCGGCCTGTGTTTGAGGCCCAACGTGATGTATATGAGGCTTAGGTGATGAGGCCCATTGTGATGCATTTGAGGGCCAGGCGATGGAGCCCATTGAGATGTATGTTAAGCCCATGTGAAAGGCCCATCGTGATGTGTATTAAGCTCTTAAGTGAGGCCCATGGTGTTGTACGTTTGGCCCTTGTGTGAGGTCATGGGTCCACTATATGTTAGGATCTATGTGGGCCATTCCTTGGGGGCAATGTTGGTTAAATGTCCACATTGTCGAGGTCGATTGTCGATGCCGGTTATTGATACCGATTATGAGTATGTGACAGCATAGCATCATGATACATGCCCATACGCATCATCTGTATGTTTGTTATGAGATGTGGTTAACCATTGCATATGACATTGGGCAGGTTATTTTGAGACTCTCAGATAGGCGGAAGTTATCTAACACGAGCGCATAGTATGCGCCGGATTGATGCATGACTGGATTGTATGACTCACGCATCTTGCATTATGATTACTGTACGCCCTAGCGACATCAGGGCCGTAGCCTCCACAGGCATATCGTGTATGGCTAGATGGGACACTGGAAATTTGTTACTAGCATCGGGCTACCATAGATGGCCCTGAGTGAAAATCCCTAAACCTTCTTGGTACCAGAGGACGCCCCAACGTTGAGACCGAGTGGATACATGAGCGCCCGAGTGCCGAATACCAGGAGGCCGCGTCTCCCACTGTGTCATGGTCGGTTAGGAGGGGGTGTGGCCTTACCCACCCGAGCGTAGGGGGCATTACTAAGCTGAGTTTGACCAACTTGTGAATGGGTCTGCTATCGACGTGTCGAATAGGTATTGACAGACTATTAGCCAAACGAATAGTGAGGTTTCTTACGCTCACTTGGACTGTGCGGCTGGGAGAGCGGCATTGCCATTTGGAGTGTACTAAACCTCGGTGATGATTCCAAAGATGAACAGTACTGATATGTGGACTTATTGAGCAGGAGTCGCATACTCATTCATTCATTCATTCACTATCCACTTGGGCTGGTGGTGCACAACTATTTGTTACGTGTACCTTCGCAATGACCAGGATTTTGGTTGGGGTGCGCAACTAACCTGAGATCAGAAGTTTACCACATTAAGTCTGATTATCCAAATTTAGGTATGGGACTAGTTTGGATAGAAGTCCCTTGTGATGGACCCCATAGCCTGCTATACCACGTACTATCATCCCGACTTCACATCCAGCATGGTCATTCCATTCGTACCGCACATTGCATTACATCCATGGCATATGACATTTTGAGTTACCTATGTCTCTGCATTTATATGGTTTAGATACGGCATCTGATATTCAACTCTTTATGACTCCTCATTTGTATAGTTGATCTGTATCGCATATTCTGATATTGTTCCTCATTGGTATAGTTGATCTATATTGCGTATTCTGATATTGTTTAACTCATGGACCTGTCAGTATTTTTGCTTATGCTGATAACGTATGATTCATGACCTTGTGCCTATTTCGACATTGTATGATTATGACATTGCGTTGAATACTTGACACTTACCTTGTGCACACACTTACACTACACTCTAAGCTTTCTATAAGCTTATACACGATAGATGCGTGCAGGTAATGATAAGTTGCAGCAGTGACGTTGAGCCTGGAGCATGCAACTGTCTTTTGGAAGCTTGATTTTTTTTTTTTAATGTATTTCTCTTTCAGCATTGTATTCAAATTTATATTAGTGGATATATGATGATGATGTTGCTTTTGTGATTTGGGTAAACTTGAGGCTATGCTTCTTACGAGATAAATGTACGTAAAAAAAAAAATCCTCCTTGTAGGATCCCAAGATCGGAACCTGGCATATGGGCACTGGGAACTGAGAATGGGGTACTACGGAGGCTGTCGCATCGGATTCGGTGATCAGGATTCCTGTGAATCTGATTTCCGGGTTTGGAGAGTGACACGGAGTCCCTCCTTCATTGGCCATTTTCTCTCTCTTTCTCTCCATCTTTCTCTCTTCTTCTTATTTTAACAATGATGATCATGTATGTGGCTGGTGGGCCATGTGTACACAGGCCTCACTTGGTGGACGAATTACATCCAGACCGTCCAGCCATGAAATGTTACTGCTAGATTGTATGAAAGGAAAACACCTATAGCAGATTGATCCAAATCAGGTGGGCCACGTCCACATGGGACCCACGTGTGATACATGTGTTATATCTAAAACCGTCCATCTGTTGGGATGCCGGGGGCAAGCTGACCCAGACGTCTAAGTAGCCATGCTTGTTCTTGTGTCTGCCGCCGTCGCAAGTTCTGGGGCCCACCACAAGGTATGTGTTATGTCCATACCGTCCACCCATTTGGCACACGTGTGGGGCCCACCCCACACGTGTTGTATGTGTGGGATGGGACCTACCTTGATGTATGTATTCTATATTCCACACTGTCCATTGGGCAGGACGGTGGGACCCACCTCTGATGAATGTGTTATATACACTCCGTCAGTCCATTTCTGGGCAGGTGGGGCCCACCCCACACGTGTGGCACGTGTGGGGGTGGGACCCACCTTGATGTATGTATTTTGTATCCACACCGTCGATCTGGACGGTGCTGTATGGGCCTTATCCCCACCGTTCGTCCATCTGCCCCAGGATGGTGGGACCCACCTCATGTATGAGTTGTATATTCACGTCATCCATCTGTTTTTTGGGGTGAGACCCACCTATGCATTGTATATCAGCACCGTCCATCTGGATGTGTTGTGGGACGCACCATGATGTATCCGTTTTATCCATGTTGTTCGTCCATGGACCCCCCATGATGTTAGGGTTGTATCCACTCCACCCGGCCACATGGGACATGGGGCCACCATGATATCTGAGCTGTATACTCACACCATCCAGGGCAGCGGCCCACCCCGATGAATGCGTTGTATATCCAGGCTGCCCATCCATTTTTCATGGATTATGGGCTGCCCCATTAGGCCCATTTTGTGGTGCAATAGGCCCACCTTGATGAATGCATTGTAGGCAATCTGTCCACCTATTTTTCTAGACCATAGGGCTGATCTGTGAGGCCCACCTTGATGTGTATATTGACCTTGCGGTCCATTTATTTTCAGGGCTATGTGGGCTGCCCATCAGGCCCACTATGGTGTGTGTGTTGCACTCACTACCTATCCCTTGTGCCTAGCCCATGAGCCCTTGTGTGAGGCCCAAAATGAGGTTTTTGTGGCCCATGAGTGAGGCCCAATATGTTGTAATTTTGGCCCATGAGTGAGGCCCATTGTGATATATATTAGTCCTTTGAGTGAGGCCCATTATGATGTATATGAGGCCCTTATGTGAGGCCATGGTCCCACCATATGTTTGGCTCTATGTGGGCCACTTCTTGTGAGCAATGTTGGTTAAATGTCCACATTGATGACTAATGATGGTTAAATGTCTACATCGTGACCTTCCCTTGGGCCTTATTAGGCTCATTCTCATCATTCTCTAAGTGGGTTAACCCAAATCATTGGGCCCCATTGATATGTGCATGATCCATCTATTCATATTGGGCTAACCCAAGATGTTGGGCCCCCCATTAGTTGCTTGTAGGGTTATTTTTTCTTAATCTTGGAGTCCATTTAGGACTTATTTGGGCTCCCTAGGGCATCTAGCGGGCCATGCAATAGTATAATGAAGGAAGCCCATTCCGGATCCTTAGGATTATAGGTAGGCCACCTAGGCCCAACCTTGAGATGAGGAGAGTTCATCATCGTCGTAGACGGATGGATCCATGTTATCAGACTTGGTATATCCACGGTTGACGGCTGATCCTTATGTTATGGTTTAGATCGGTTGTCTATCTATGGACCCCACCTTGTACATAGGCTAGTTATCGATACCGATTATGAGTATGTGATAGCCTAGCATCATGATACATGCCCATACGCATCATCTGCATGCTTGTTATGAGATATGGTTGACTATTGCATATGCCATTGGGTAGGTTATTTATGGGACTCCTTGATAGGCAAAGTTGTCCTGCATGAGTACACTGTATGCACTGGATTGATGCATGACTGGATTGTGTGACTCATGCTTCTTGCATTGTGTGTTATGATTACTATACGCCCTAACGATATCAGGGCTATAGCCTTTACAGACATATCGTGGATGGCAGGATTGGACACCGAAAATCTTCTCTTTACATGGGGCACGAAGTATGTCCCTGGGTGAAAGTCCCTAAACCTGACGGTACCGGAAGACGCTCCAACGTCGAGACCGAGTGGATACATGAGCACACGAGAGCTGAATACCAGGAGGCCGCGTCTCCCACTATGTCGTGGTTAGTTAGAAGGGGGTGTAGCCTTACCCGCCCAAGGGTAGGGGCAATTGCTAGGCTGAGTATGACCAGCTCGTAAATGGGTTCGCTATCGATGTGCCGGATAGATATTGGCTGACTATTGACCAGGCAGATAGTGAGGTCTCTTCCGCTTACACGATTGTACGTCCAGTGTAGGGCGGTAATATGGTATACAGTGTATTAGACCCCGGTGATTATCCTGAGAGAACTATACTGATGTTTGATGCTCCAGAGATGAGCTGAATTGATATGTGGATTGGTATGCTTGAGCTGCATCTTACACAAGACAGTGGCTATGTAGGCCTTGCATCGATTGGCCTTGGTGTGGCCGATAGCATTCATACCTTGCATCACATGGCCTTAGTGTGGCCGACAGCATTCATGCCTTACATTGCATGGCCTTGGTATGGCTAATGGCATTCATGGACTTACTTGCATGCTTCCGCATTACTCTGATACTGCATTCTTGCATTCCTACCTTGCGCACACACTTTCACTACCCTCTAAACTTTCTATAAGCTTATGCACGATAGATGCGTGCAAGTGACGCTAGACTGTAGCTAAGCAGGAGCAGGAGCGTGCCGCAAAGCTTATGGAGTTTTGTTATTATTATCATTGTATTTCCCTTTCTGCGCATTGTATCTTAAAGTTTTTTTTATCATAGTGGATTTTGTGATGGAGTTCTGGTTATTGTTCGTGGGTTATGCCTTTTGTTATGCTTTTTATGAAATGAATTCATGATTAAAATCCTCCTTATAGGATCCCAGGATCGGAACTTGGTATATGGGTGCCAGGAGCCGAGAATGGGGTACTACAGAGGCTGTTGGCACCGGATTCAGCGATCGAAAATTTTATGAGCCCAGTTTTCAAGTTTGGGGCGTGACACCTAATCTCCCATTTGATGACAAATATCTCACTCCATACCACCATAATCCGCCACCATTCCTAACTTTCTACTAGAGTGATGGCAAAAGTCTTAAGAAATCCCTAGTTTATGGATAATTGATTCATCACCGTCGTTGTCAGTTCCAATTTAGGTAGATGTTATTTTTATTTTCATTTTCACACTTGTTCACATCTTCCTCATCGTTTTCTTTCTAACTCCATTTTTATTATAGTTACTTAGGAGCTATCGACCGCAAAAAGGTAAGTTGTCTCTGAATTGACGCTTCAAACCATTGAACCAGTAGCCGAGGCGGTTGAAGCAATAGAGCAGCAGGCCACTGACTTTGAAGGGACAACAAGTAACAAAATTCTCCATCTTCCTCCTATTCAAGAGGTAATGACTATCAAGACAAAGATTGTTCAAACGATTGATTAACCTCAATCACCTGCAATTATCATCGACCGGGAAGACGGAGAGGATGATGATGATCACCATTTAATTGTCACTCCCCAGAGCTTCCGGAAAGCCTCCTCTTCCCGATCTACTTCAGCACTTATCCAACAAACATATCTAGTCTTTGGAGTTTCCCCTGATGAAGAACCACTTCAGTCGTGCACAACACATGAAGTCATCATCTCTGGCCATACAGCGACTGATGTTTATGTTCCTCCCTTAGAATTAACTCATGATCCAGCACCGATATCAGTCGATGTGCTCCGCATCGACTACTGAAGAGGTGTTTTCAATTAAAGACATTCGAAGACATCTTCTCTTTCCTCCAACAAGCCCTCAACAATGACATTTATGTGGCCGAGTCTCCTACACCCATTACCGAGCTACAACTTATCTGAGAGGAAATCCAAACACTTGTATACTTGGAGGTACCAGAAACTGCATCGATCGAACTGATCAAAAAACTTATCAAGTTGAATGACCAGTATCAAGTCTTTTGGCGTTCATATAAGAGTCTCTTGGCCAAACTGCTAGCACCCAGGGATTTCCTGGACCCGATTAAGGAAAATCGTGAGCTCCATGTCATAATCAACTATCTTGAATTCGATCGCACGGACGCAACTTCCCAAGTAGTTATAGTTAACAATGTTGCTGCAAAACTTTTGGCAGGGCATGAAGAGCTGAATAAATATGAGGTAAAGTTGGAGGACATAAGCATGCAGATTGTCACTCTAGAAGCACAACTGAGTGCTAAAGAGAAATTTTGAGGAGGAGAGAGCCGAGTACGTTCAGAAGAAGAAGGCAATTAGAGACCTAGCTCTTTTTGTTAAAGCATAAATGGAAGCAATTGGCCAAGTTAGACTGATGACCTTGAATCATTAGACCGTCTTGGCTAAGAAGAAGGGGAAACTGAAAGAAGTAAAGACTGCACTTGTAGGGTTTTGTATTTTTGAATTTTAGCTTTTTCATGTACCCCTTTTGTATCAATTCAATCAGCCACTGTGGCATTTTATTTCATCGGCCATCTTTCACTTGATGTTTTTCCTTTCTTTTACTTCTTGCAATACATATAACTAACTGGTGTTGTGGCACACAAAAAATGAGGAGTCATGTGTTACCTTGGCCGAAATAATTGCCATGATGGCTACACGTTCCTATTTTCCAAGAATATGAAGCGTCATTGCATGCCGTAATTTCCTATGATACTCTAAACATGGGGAGGACAGAATTTTCTATAGAAACAACGATAGGCTTCTTTCTGCCACTCGCTGAAACCTAGTTTTACCTAAACTCTTCTGCCCTATCGATATGGCTCTTAACCAACCTTCTTCCTCTTTCCTTAGTCAAGCTAAGGACTACTTAAAGGAGATCTTCAACTACAGCCTTCTCGATTATGGCCAGTACTCCCTCCTATTTGACACTGGTTTCTTCATCAAGGAGGCTTCCAAGGTTGTTGAATCAGATGCTCCTCTTAGAGAGATTTTGAAAGTATAGGAGAAGCTCCATTACCTCGAGGACCGATATTGTCAACTCGAATTCGAGTCCCATAGAATCATTGAATACCTCAGATAGCAATATGTTGCTCAGGAAGAGTCTCGTCATGGAACGACCATCTCCAATGGAACATGGTACATTAGTTCAACCACACCTTACTTTGAGTCCTTGAAGCACAACATGCTGAGCTCATGGAGGACAGTAAGGAGAAGGAATGCAATTATACTATGCAGGATCCTGTTGTTATGGAGGATCTCCTCTCTTTCATAGGCTCCCGGATTGCTAATTACAAGAATCGGTTGCGTGTGAGCTTCGCTAACAAAAGAGAGGTTGAAAGTAGAGTCTCGTCAACCAGCATTTACATCAACCAACTTCTACACTTCCTACCCATCTGCATGGAGGAAAGGTCTAAATGGAAATCGTAGAAGGAAGTTGTAGAGGTTGAGTAGTTGCAAATCGTTATAAATTTGAGGAGATAAAGGCAGCATATGCCTGAACCACCTTTCTCAGCCGATGGCCATTTGTTTTCTTCTTTTCTCATTTCATGTAATCGGCTAATGGCCCGTTATTACTTTCAATAAACTCTCTTTTCATTATGCTTCTCATATCACTCACATATTACTATAGAATGACATCATTTCCTTTGGGATATATCAGCATTCAAAATATAATGCATCAGATAATGACATTACTACTACGATCGGCCATATCCAACCTGGTCGCCGAGATTTTTTTTTATTGCATGCATCATTAAATGAAAAGGCGAAGGACTCAAATCATTGTGTTTATTAAGACTTACATCATTTACCGATTGTATGCAAATAAATGTTGTCGATCAAGGCATTGGTCGTCCTTACTCGGTCATATCGATCGATGCTAGCTTCTAAGTACCTAACATTTTTTTCTTTGTAATAACTACCTAGTTGACAAGGGGCGCAAAAGTAGGGAGACATGTGCGCTGTTTTCCAAGAAATTGGCTTTTATTGCAACAGCCTGTTCCACTTTCCTTGGAATACGAATCGATGTTGCACTCTTTTAGTTATCCTAACCACCATATATTGTTACTTTCATCGTTAAATGTCTCTGACAATGCCAACTCATTTTAGGACTTGAAATTAAAAAAAAAAAACGAGGTTGATCCAAATCTCATATGAGCCACACCACAAGAAACAATAGTGATTAAACACCCACCATTAAAAACTTCTTGGGAGCCATAAAAGTTTTGGATCAAGCTGATATTCTTATTTTCTGTACATCTAGGTATGTGGGACCTAATCAATAGGTTGGATGCAAATAGACATTAAAGGGGACCCTAAAAGGTTTTTAATGGTGGGCATTCAATCAACCACTGTTTCCATGGTGTGGTTTGTCTAAGACTTGGATTTGCCTCATTTTTGAGCTCATGCCCTAAAATGAGACGTAAAAATAGATGGATAGCATGAATAAAATACATACATCATGGTGGGACCCACAACACCATGATCACCTCGTACTGGAGGGGTCATTACTCAAAGTCCACTCTTAGTTTAGATTAGAGGCCCTCTCCAGTACATACCCGGATCAGTAGTGACTCCTCCATACCTACTGATTCCTCCAAACTAGTACTGGAGGGTATTGTGGGCCCCACCATGATATATGTATTGCTTGGTTTTGTTTTTGGCAGTTGGAATGAGAGCGTGTCATAATTGGATTTGCGGCTCAATTCATACCCCGAACTCATGGGTTCTCTTCCATCTTAGCTCATATGCTACAAGGTTGGCCTTCCCTGGATTATAAGATACCTCGAAATTATAGTCTTTCAAGGTCTCATCCATTTTTGTTGGTGCATGTTTAAGTCCTTCGGAGTGAATATATATTTTAAACTCTTATGATCACAATATAACTCAAATTCTTCTCCATATAAATAGTGCATGCAGATCTTAAATGCGAAAATGATCATCACGAGCTCCAGATCATGTGTAGGATAATTTTCTTCATACTTCTTCAATTGTCTTGAGGCATAACCAATTACCCTCATGTTTTGCATCAGAACACATCCTAGGTCTATTCGTGATGCGATCACTATAAACCACGAACTTTGCTCCCTCCTCAGGAAGAGTGAGCACAAGGGTCGATGTCAACTTTGTCTTGAGTTTATGAAAGGCTATCTTTGCTTCATTATTCCAAGCAAAACATGCATTCTTTTTTGTTAATTGTGTTAAGGGATAAGTAATCTTCGAGAATCTCATAATAAAAAAATATGTAATATCCAACCATACCAAGGAAACTTCTAACTTTAGTAATTTTAGTTGGTTGATCCCATTTTAGAACTGCTTCCACCTTAAACAGGTCAATTGCAATACCCTTATATTTCACAACATGTCCCAGGAACTTAACTTCTTCCTTTCATAAGTCACACTTGGATAGCTTGGCATATAGCTAGTGTTCCTTCAATGTACTTAGTATCGTTCTCAAATGCTCTCCATGCTCCTCTTGACTTTTCGAGTAAATTAAAATATTATCAATGAAGATGATGACAAACCTGTATAAGTACGGTCTAAAGACCCGGTTCATGAGGTCTATAAATATCGTCAGGGCATTGGCGAGTTCTAAATGAATAATTAGAAACTCATAATTCTCGTATCTAGTCCTGAAAGCTGTATTCGGTATGTCTTCCTCTCTTACCCTCAGCTGATGGTACCCGAATTTAAAGTTGATCTTGGAAAAGTACTGCGCACCTTTGAGTTGATCAAAGAGGTCATTTATATAGGGCAAAGGGTACTTATTCTTTACTGTCACCTTGTTAAACTTTATGTACTTAATACATAGGCGCAATGATCCATCCTTCTTTTTGACAAAGAAGACCAGTGCACCCCATAGGGAGACACTAGGCCGAATAAACCAATGTTCATGAAATTCATCTATCTACATTCTAAGTTCATCCATCTCACATGGGCCATTCTGTATTGGGGTAAGCAAATTGGTCTGGTCCCAAGCATAAGATCAAATTTGAAATCTATTTCACGCCTAGGAGGTAATCTTGGTATTTCTTGAAAAACCTCATAAAATTTCGTTTCCACATGTATTTGATCTAGTGTAAGTTCGGCTGATTTCATCTCTTCCAACACGACTAGACGTTGGAATACCTCATACCTACTCTTACCTTGCAATGTAAAAAGAGCTTGCCCAGGTATAGATATGGTAACTGTCTTAGCATGGTAGTTTAGATTGGCATGAACATGGGAGAGTCAGTCCATCCCAAGTATGACATCGAATTGTCTCATGTTCATAACTACCAAGTTGGCATGTATTTCATGGTTGGCGAGGAAAATGGGACATGCCCGACACACCCTGCTTGACTCAACGAACTTTGCCACAGAGGAGGCTATAGTGATGGGTGTATGTATTTGGCTCATTTTCAATTTTAATCTTTCTACCATAGAGCGGGCAATAAATGATAGAGTAGCACAGGTATCAAATAACACAAATGTTGGGACTTGGTCTGAGGGGCCATATCTTCGATAAAAAATAAAATAAAATTCAAGGCACCATCATCCAAATTCCTCAAGAAAGTATTGAGGTCAGTATTACAGGTTTATCTATCTGTCTAAATATCTCAGGAAAACTTTTGCAAAAATCCAAACTGACAGGTAGACTGTTACTCTCAGAATATTCATTTTCAAATCATGCATTGAAGTGACCTAAAATTTGGAACTTAAGTCCTTGACTATCTGGTGGATTACCATAAAAAATTTTAGATAAAAAATCCTATGTTTGTTTAGGGTTTTGTCTCTGTTAAGACGGAAAAACTCAATTGTCCAACAATAGTTTTTACTGTTTTCAAACCACTATTTGAATATTTGTGATCTTTTTTATAACTCTGACTGCCCTAAAATTTTATAGGGTTGTCAAGAGGTACATTCGTGACCTCCAGAAAAATCACAAAAATATTTGGACATGAATTTGGTCAGGTCTGATTAGAGACATTAATCCGGTACAATTTTTCAGTCCAAAGGGAGGAAATTCACTGAAAAATTGGAAAACTCCACTTCTAGCCATTCCCACATGTCGATACTTAGGGGAAATGCCATTCTAAACCTGGAGAAGGTCCTAGAAGGTTTGAGTTTTAATTTTTCATAAATTTTCTTTGGGGTCAAGTTCCATGGGTTGCTAAAAGATGAGAAATGCAAGAGAGGGGGGGGGGGGGGGGCCGAATATATAGGGAAAGGAGCTACAACCCATTATCCAGTCGACTAGCTCAAACAGCTGGACAATGAAATTCAAGGCGGTGGGTAACCTACCACCCGAACTGTCTCTCTTGGCGGGATTGGACACGTCTCTTCACCTAGGAAGAGGGTCCACTTGGGAAGAGATGTTGTAAGGGAATTTTGTACAAAATGAAGATGAAGTGATCGTGGAGAGAAGAGAGGAAGTTTTGAAAATGGGAGGGAAATTTCAAATTTTGGTGACAACCCAAATCTTGTGAGAAATTGAGGGGAAATTAAAGAGATATTATGAAGAGGAGAGAAGATCTAAAGCACTTACCAAAAATATTTCAATAAAAATCGGCATCAATTGTGACTGTCGATTCGCAGTCTAATGGACCAGATCATCTTTCCAAAAAAATCCATAAAAAAATCAATAAAAACTAGCATCGATTACGATCGCCGATTCGCTATCCGATGGACCGAACTATCCTTTAAAAAGTCCAAAAATATTTTACTATAATCGATATCGTTCATGATCGCTGATTCGCGATCCGATGGACCAAACTATCCTTTAAAAAGTCCAAAACTATTTTAATAAAAATGACATCAATCGCGACCACCAATTCATGATCTGATGGACTGGACCATCCTTCAAAATATCTAAAAATATTTCAATAAAAGCCAGCATCGATCTCAACCATCGATTCGCAGTCTGATGGATTAGATCATCTTTTCAAAAAATCCTAAAAATAATTCAATAAAAACCGGCATCGATCATGATTGTCAATTCACGATCTGATGGACCAGATCATCTTTCCAATAAATGCCAAAAATATTTTAATAAAAATTAACATCGATCGCGACTATCGATTGATAGTCCGATGTATCGGATCATCTTCTAAATTTTCCAAAACTATTTCAATAAAAATCGGCGTCGATCACGATTCGATGGAATGTATCATCTTTTCAAAAATTCTAAAAAATATTTCGATAAAACCTGGCATCGATCGCGACCATCAATTCACTGTCCAATGGATCAGATCAACTTCTCAAAAAATTTAAAAATATTTCATCAAAAACTGGCATCGATCGCGACCATTGATTCACGGTCTGATGGACCGGATCACCTTTATGAAATTTCCAAACATATTTCAATAAAAACCGACATTAATCGTGACCGTAGATTCACAATCTGATGGACTGGACCATCCTTCAAAAATTCCAAAAAATATTTCAATAAAAATTGACATCGATCGTGACCGTCAATTCACGGTTAGATGGACTAGATCATCTTTCCAAAAAATACCAAAAAATTTTCAATAAAAAATGGCATCCATCACGACCATCAATTCGCGATCCGATGGACCGGACCATCCTTTAAAAAATCCAAAAAAAAAAATTCAATAAAAACTGACATCGATCGCAACTGCCGATTTAATGGACCAGATCATCTTTCCAAAAATACAAAAAAAAAAAAAAAAAAAAATCAATAAAAATTGGCCATGATCGCGACCGTCAGCTCGTAGTCCAATGGCCTGGATCTTGTACCTAAAATTTTTCACAAACTTAAAGTCCCAACTACACTTTTAAGATTTGCTCATCCTCAGGGGAGTCCCAATAGCTAATGATCAAGGAGATCCCCAGGACTCCGATCAACCTTTAGGACAATGGACCCAATTGATCGCGATATGAATCTTAGCTAAGATTATCGGCCAGAACCACATCATCCTTAGGGGTGTACATTGAGTTGAACCGAGTCGAGCTGGCCTCAGCTTGACTCCACTTGGCCACTAGCTGACCTCAGCTCGAACTCGGCTCGGCTCAATCCTCGAGCCTCGATCGGCTGCCATTTCGGCTCGGCTTGGTCGAGAGTTCGGCCGATTTGAGCCAAGATCGAGTCGAGTTTGCCATTCATAAAGCATTTTCATAAACACTGATCGCACCTTTAAAATCTCACTTGTATTTGAGACAAGAAGAATGGTTTCTGTGTATTTTATCAAACACCTTCTTAGCAACATAAAAATCAAGAAAAAAAAGGGTGTTGGTTTCATATACATACCTTCCTTGCCACTAGCCACACTTCTTTGAGTCATTTCATCAAACACTTGGTGAGCAACATCAATATCAAAGTAACCGAGTCACCGAACTGGTTCGATCCGAGTTCAATTCGAGCTAGGTTCGATCCGAGTCGAGTCGAGCTGGGGCCAGCTCAAACTCATTTTTTATCTAAAAAAATCAGCTCGACTCGGCTCGAACTCAACTTCGAACCGAGTCAAATCGAGCTTTTTCGAGTCGAGTCGAGCGACCTAACTAAGTTAGCTCGGTTCGTGTACACCTCTAATCATCCTTAATAAAAGCCAGACCAAATTGTAATTGATGGTCTGAATCATCCTCGAAACTGCTCCCAGTGGAGCCTGGGCCATTAATGGCACGACAAACCACCCTAGTGAGTCTGATTACGCCATGAGACGATGAAACCGATTAACCATCTCTAACATATTGGAATCTTGATCACAACTGCTAATCAGCCCCAAACTAATAAAATAGCGAGGACGAATTACCGCAGAATATCCCCGGTGAGTCCAAATCATGATCACAACCATCAAAATCCAAGTAATAAAACAAAATACCTAGTGAAATCCAACTTGATCAGAGCCATCGGATCCCAAAAGTAATAAAATCCAAAAACTCCACACATCCCCAATAGAGTTACTCTCGATCGCAACCACTACGAGTCAAATCCATCCACAAACCACAAAAAAAAATGCGTCTCCAATAAACGATTGGTCCCGATGTAGCCGTCACCTATGAAAAGACGGATCGGTCCCTTTGTATGGTTTTCAATAAAAACCAGCTCACTAGAAATCCCATAGACATCCCCAGTGGAGGTGACTAAGCACGCTAGACATATTTCCAAAAGCATTCTGCAATAAAATCCCCACGGAGTATCACTTCCTTGGATGGGGTGGCTTTCCAAAAGCATAAAAAAGATTTTCAAAATAAAGCGTCAAGCATCCAAGGCACTAAGATGTCTTTCATACCTCTAGGTGGGGTCGGACACTGTCCCGTGGTTTCCCCAAAGACTATTAGATCTGAATGCACACCAAAGTACGATTAGTTTGGACTTCAGTGATAAAATGTCATACTAAATGCTAATGTAAGGATTGATGATAGGCCAAAGCCTTGTCAGAAGAAACCATTTAAGCAGTGGAAATAATGAATTGTAACCCAAGGTTGAAACCAAAAGATTGCATGGAAAAAGGTCACACGCACATACCTACGAGTGGATATTTGCGTACCTTGATCGAGTCCAAGTCGGCGTAGTGAGTTTTCTGTAAGGCTATAGAAAGTGCAGGGCAACCAACCACTTTGACGATTAAGTAAAACAAGTATTCCCGGGGTGATTTAAAAAACAATGGACATTCCATTTCCAATCAGTAGGGGGATCCTCGTGAGGCCACAGAAATCGTAGGGGCACTATTGTACTTGGCTCTTTCGATGTTACTATTGATCATGAGTGAAAGGGCCTGCAATTGGTCACCCGTAATGCCACAAAAAGCGCATGAACAACAATAACATTTTTTCCAAACCCTCGTGCATGTGTGAGTTCTCTATTTCCAGGCAACCAACTGATACAAACATAAATGTGGGCAACGAATCAAAACCACAACTCGTGATTGACTAGTAAAGGTGGGGTGTCCAGTCGCTTTGGTATTCACACGTAACCTCTGCTAAAGAGGGGCATTTGTAGACACCCCACCCTAGGCTGACAAGTTGATTATATTAGACTGTCTTGATGGCTAATCAATTCCTAATCCAACCCATGATCTAAATCATAAACCATAATCCTAACCCTAACCCAAGACTTTAAATCCTAGGAATCTCAAAACCCGACTCCCCAAGTTAGCTCACCGAGTTAACCCATTGAGTCATGCCAAATCGAAATCCAGTCAACTCACCTTGTCAAACCAAGCCATAAGCCGATCCAAAACAAAGTCCAAGCACAAACCCATAGGCCTACTAGAGGTCTTAAGCAACTTCAGCAAATAAACCCCAAGGAAATCGGAGCTCCCACATGCTTGTGGGAGACCACTAGCCAAAGCAGGACGCAAGCTATGGCCTAGGCGGCGGGTTACCCACCTCCTGCCATGTGGCACACTTCCTGCCTTAGCAAGAGGTCTCTAACACATGCAAGGTTTCCCCTTTCCAACTGGTAAGCATATGGGGGTTGTGGAAAGTCCTCTGTACCCCTCATTGAGCCTAAAATTATGATTTTATCGGCCAATCCAACCATCCAAATCTTACCATGTGGCAATATGAAATTTCAGCCATCAAACCTTGTTCCAACGCTACCCCCCTGTCAGGCCTGTGTCCTAGTGACCATTTCGTTCCTTAGAGCCCCAAGGTCCTCCCGGTCGAATTTTGGCGACCTGCAACGCGTAGACAGCAATTGTGCATGACCCTAAGTTGCATCCTGTATATCCGAGTTGGCTTGACCTGAGACCTATTATAATGTCTCGAAAAAATCCGTACAAAGACCCAAGTACCACCATAGACAAAAATCACTCAAGACCAAATCCTTTAGAAATTAGACGAAATTAACTAATTGTAAACTAGATTAGCTATGAAATTAGCTTGAACCATTTTAAATACGAACTGCAAGACCTAAAACTTGTAGAATCATTAACGCTTCATTACCCTATAATCTAAGATCAATCTCAAAACCCAGTTGCTCTCCGGAGCACGTTGAAACTTCGTACCGGACCTAGACCACGCGTCGAAAGTCCGATTACTGTGAAACCAAACGGTTAGGACCGCCTTACTGGGCTTGACAACCATCTCGAAAATCAAGTCTTGATAGTATCCAGAAACGCACAACTTGAGCCTGGAGCGAAGTGTGTGAGAAACGCGAATACCTTTAGAAATTGAACTCAGATTTAAGTGATTTGGGCCGTGTGCTTACGAGCCAAATCTAAGCTTCCAGACTGTCAGAATCTGACCCAAATACAGCCTCGGATCAGAGAAATTTTTCAGCACAGGTCAGTGTACTTGTGGCCCTGAACGAGCGATGATGACCGTTAAACTAAAACTGGTCTGCCACGATCGATCTACAAATCCGATCGGACTGAAAACTTAACTCGACCTAGATACAATATCAGGGAACTTAAGTCCGATCGCACGCAGAAAAGGGGCCTTCAGATGTGCTCCGTTGGACCGAAACAGCCCTTATTTGGCTATAACCTAAGTATACCATGACCCTGAGGTCATTCCCATTAGTTCTGAGCCTATATAAGGACCTTAAACCCTCTCTCACCCATCACATATGAATTTCTAACCCTAGGTGAGAGAAAAGAAAAGAAAGAGAAGGAAAGAAAGAGAAAGTGAGAGAGAGTGAGAGTTCATTCTTGGGATTCAATCCCACCGTTCCACGTACCTAACTACCACTTCTGTATTGCTATTCCAGCGATTCCGACGCCATTCTTAGGTAAGAAAAACCTAACCCTAATCTATTTTAGGGTTTCAACTAGTGTAAGTGATGAAATAGCTAACCTATTTTATGCTTTAGGTGGTCGTCATGCCGTAGGCAAAAACTTAGCATACGAACTGAGATCGTTACGAGTCTACCGGCGAAAGGTGCGGACTATAAACGTTTAGGCTATGGTTTTCAAGGCTTTCAATGTCGGTTAATGATTTATAACTGATTTGAGTGTCATTTCACATGCTAAATGCGAAGATTCCTTCGTTTTACAGATATATATGAACTATGTTGAGTATAGCATACTCCATGTGTTAGTTGAAATGATTGAATGCGTATAGAATTTGGATTCGTGTTTGACATGGTTATCCTTCGTGGATATAGGGTTGTTGTATGTGCGATAACCCCTTGGCGAAAGGATTTGCCCTAATACATGTTATGGCCAACATACGTCATGTATGTTATAGTGTGTAGTCTAAGTGTTTGTTGAAATAACTAAATGAATATGGGATTATGCTTTGTGCCTGCAATGTCTATGGAATGCAAATACATGATTGTTGTGTATGTCACAACTCCTTAACTGTGTTATAATCAACATGGAATGCAAATGCAAGTATATGTTATAATCAATATATGTTATGTATGTTGATATGTGTAGTCTAAGTGTTTGTAAAAATGTCAGTATGAGTAAGTATTTGGTGCATTGTACATTATATGGGCATCGAGATAAGATTCTCAACTACCTTAACTGTGTGTATAAATCTCTCTATGCAACCTGCACTATATTGTTTGTTTTACTTGTGGAATGCATATGTGAGAATCCATGTTTATGCTGTATTTCATAAAATGTTTAAATGGTTGTAGGATCTGAATTATTTGCTTAATACTGCATTTACTACTTCAGGTGATTACTTGTTGGAATCAAGTGTGATTGGGACTATGAAATAGTTCAGGCAATTAGTAACAGGTTCTGATTTGGTGGCTAAGATGGTTTTTCGCCACATAGGACATGTCTCGAGGAATTCGAGTCGTACGCTGGTTGTAGACAGTGGTTAGGCCACGCGGAGTGCTTACATACCTCATGTCGATCAATTCGATGTGTACTCGTACCAGTCGAGCTCGTCAAGCAACCCGATTGACTCGATGTATGTTCACCATGTATGGACGCTACTGCTTAAACCTAAGGTACCAAACTCACCAGTGGAAACCCCGTTAACCTTGGTACCTCGATCCGTTAAGACTCATGAGCCGGACATGGTAGTATGGGACACCGTGGTCGAGTTGTCGGCCTATGCTGGGGCGACGAGCCTCCCCGTAGTAACCAGTAAGCAACACCGCCTCGTGAGCCGAATATAATGGTATGGGACATTGTATTCGAGTTGTCGGCCTATACTGATCAGGTGACAAGCCCTTTGTAGTGACCTCGAGCATACTTTGAGACTATGTTGAGGCGACGAGCCTTTCCTTAGCGACTAGAGTATAAACTAGGCCAACACTGATCAGGTGAAAAGCCTTTATAGTGACCTAGAATCGCAACATCGTATGAGATTTACTAGGATTGTCGACCCTATAATGGATCATTGTTTAGGAATTGATATAAGGGAGGTACCTTAGCTTCCCAACCCTGTTGCATGAATAAACCTAAGTAAGAACTTGGTTAATACGATCATAACATCGCATTGCACGGTACTTTGGCGACGAAGTAGCATGTGTTTGGAGTGGTGCATGCCGCGACCGTGAGATGAAGTTTGCAGAGGGAGTGCAGGCGAGGGCATGCATCATATCATACCATCTTTGCATTAACAAGAATATTTAGGGCTTGATTGTTGTATTGCTTTATCATTACTGTGTGATTGAATTGATAACATGTTAACCTTTGTCTTATAGCTCCACTGAGTTGATCACTCACTCACATGTTCTGGGATGGTGTTTTAAATACCAATCAGACTCTGTCTTACTTGCAGATGGTGACGCGATGTATAAGGCAGAGCCTAACTTCTACGACGACGAGGAGTTCTCCTACATGCGGTTATCAGGCAGGTTTACTTATACCATCCTGATCGATGGGGGCTACAGGGCTTATCATTTGTAGTTGGACTATCTTTGATATTTTGTATTTTTAACTAATACATGTAATTATTTGACCTGGTAATGTATTCATATTCTAGAGACGACAATGGTCTATACGTTCCATATATGCTTATATACATCCATTAGTCTTCCGCTTGCGTTATTTAACTGCCTCTGGAGTATAATATATTGATTTGGTATAATCTCACTCATGTTTAATGCACTAATACAGATAACATTCAATCATCATCATATATGTTGCATAAGTGATGTTTTGGAACTCGGGAGTTGGGTTCCTGCTCGACCCCCGAGACTTTTTCTCAGATTTTTTTGGAGGCCCGTTTTGTTAATTTCTGAGTGGTGTGTGGCCCACCTGATGTGTGTGTGTGGCTCACCATGACATGTTATATCCATGTTGTCCACATGATGGGGCCCACTTTGCTGCTCGTCCAGCGGCAGGCCCACTGCCTGTCCGTCTGGACAAGCCCAGATGAAGGCAAAAATACAAATATCAGCTTAATCTTACAAGCTAGTGGGTCCCACACATGTGGACCTAGCTTTGTGTATGTGTTTCAGACCACACTGTCCATCTGTTGTGGGTCCAGATGCAGCAGCTGCTGCTGCCACTGACGCCAGTAAGTTCTGTGGGTCCCAGCATGAGGCACGTGTACATATCCCAGCCGTCAGTCCACCTTGCTGGATTGGTGGGTCCCACACGTGTGGACCCACCTTGGGTGTGGATTGGCTGGAGTACCTTCATGCTGCTACAGTTACTGCTGCACTAACACAGCAAGTTCCATGGTCCCATCATGAGGTATGGGTTATATCCCAACCATTCGTCTTAAGGTGGGACGCACCATGATATATGGTTTCATCCAGCCGTCCATTGGCCAGGACAGCGGACTCCACCCTGATGCATTGTTATATCCAAACCATCCATTCATTTGGAGGACGCAGCCCACCCCTGCACGTGTGGGTGGGACCCACCTTGATGTATGTATCATATATCCACACCGTCTAGAGGGGCCACCGAGATGTATACAACTGTCCATCCGTTGGCAGCCGTTGTGGCACCAACATGATGTATATGTTTTATATACAAACCATCCTTCCATTGGAGGTATGGGCCCACCCCACATGTGTGGCACATGTGGGGTGGGACCCACCTTGGTGAATGTATTGTATATCCACTACCGTCCATCTGTCCTTTGGTGCGGACCCCACCTTAATGTATGTGTTTATACACACCGTCCATCCATATTTTCAGATTGTGTGGGGCCCACCCCACACATGCTGCACGTGTGGGATGGGACCCACCTTGATGTACGTGCCTTACATCCTAGTTGTCCATCTGTTTGGGGACGGTCCGACCCCCCTGCAATGTGTGTGTGTGTGTGTGTGTGTGTGTTGTGTGGCGCACACCTTGATGTATGTATGTGTTCACCACGCTGTCATCCATTTTTCTGGGGTGAGGCCCACCTTAATGTATGCGTTGCACATCAGCATGGTCCACCTGGACGTGTTGTGGGGCGCACCGTGATGCATGTATTGTATATCTAGGCTGTCCATTTATGCGGCCTGCCGTGATGCGTGTATTGTATATCTAGGTTGTCCATTTGTGCGACCTGCCGTGATGTATGATTCAGGTTGCCCATCCATTTTTCCTGGATTATGGGCTGCCCCATTGGGCCCATTTGGTGGTACATCAAGCCCCCCTTGAAGTATGCATTGTAGGCAATCTGTCCACCTGATTTTCTGGACTTATGGGCTGCTCCATTATGCCTACTATGATGTATGTGTTACACCCACTACCCATCCCTTGTGCCTAACCCATGAGCCCTTGTGTATGGCCCAATATGATGTATCAGTGGCCCTTTTGTAAGGCCCATTATGATGTATGTGAGGCCCATCAGTCAAGCCCAATGGGATGTGTGTGAGGCCCTTGTGTGTGGCTCAATATAATGTAATTATAGCCCATGAGTGAGGCCCAATGTGATGTATATGAGGCTCTTATAATGAGGCCTGATGTGTAGCATATGAGGCCCATATGATGAGGCCCGATGTCATGTATGAGGCCCATTTGGTAAGGCCCAAAGTGATGCATATGTGGCCCATGAGTGAGGCCCATTATGATGTACATTAGGCCCTCGTGTGAGGCCACAGGCCTACTATATGTTTGGCTCTATATGGGCCATCCCTAGGCAGAAATGTTGGTTAAATGTCCACATTGATGGGCAATGATGGTTAAATGTCCACATTGTGACCTTCCCTTAGGCCTTGTTAGGCCCATTCTCATCATTCTCTTAGTGGGTTGACTCAAATCGTTGGGCCCCATCAATGTTGCATAGTCCATCATCACCGTAGACGGATGGATCCATACTATCGGATTGGTATATCCACGGCCGAGGGCCGATCTTTATATTATGGTTTAGATCGGTGAATCATTTATGAATTCTACCTTACATATAGGTCGATTATCAATACCGATTATCGACGCCAATTGTTGATGCCGATTATGAGTATGTGACAGCACAACATCATGATACATGTCCATACGCATCATCTGCATGTTTGATATGAGATATAGTTGATCATTGCATATGACATTGGGTAGGTTGTTCATAAGACTCCCTGATAGGCGGAGTTGTCCCATACGAGCGCATGGTATGCGCAGGATTGATGCATGACTGGACTGTGTGACTCATACATCTTGCATTGTGTGATTGTGATTACCATTCACCCTAGCGACATCAGGGCTGTAGCCTTCGCAGATATAGCGCAGACGGCAAGATTAGATATCAAAAATTCTGTTTAAACACGGAGGCACGTAGGATGTCCCAGGGTGAAAGTCCACAAACCCTTATGGTACCATGGAGGATGCTCCAATGCCTAGACCGAGTGGATGTATGAGCGCGCGAGGGCCAAATACCAGAAGGTTGAGTCTCCCACTGTGTCATGGTTGGTTGAAAGGAGGTGTGACCTTACCCACTTGAGTGAGGAGGCAATATCTAGGTTGAATTTGACCAGCTTGAGGAATGGGTCCACTATCGACGAGCCGGGCCCGATATTGACAGGCAGATAATGCAGTCTCTTTCACTTACCTAGTTTGCGCTTGGATAGGGGCAGCAAGCGGGCGTAGAGTGTAATAGACCCCGGTGATATCTCATAGATGAGTTGTATGATGATGTGGATTCCGATGAGGATTGGTATGCTTGAGTTGTATCTTGCATCGCATCATAGCCTTGTTATGGCCGATAGCATTCATGCCTTGCATCGCATAGCCTTGGTACTACTATTAGCATTCATAGATTCACCAGCATATTCCACATTACTCCGATACTGCATTCTGAGCACGCTTATATTGTGCACACACTTTCACTACCCTCTAAGCTTTCTATAAGCTTATGCACGATGGATGCATTAGGTGACGCGAGAACGCAGTCATAGCTGAGTAGGAGCAGGAGCGTGCAGTATAGCTTCAGGAGTTTTTGGTTATTGTCACCATTGTATTTTCCTTTTATGTGCCTTGTACTCAAAAGTTTTTTATCATAGTAGATTTTGTGATGGTGTTCTTGTGGTTATTGTTCGTTGGTTATGCTATGGTTATGCTTATTGTGAAACAATCTTATGCTAAAAATCCTCCTTGTAGGATCCCAGGATCGGAATTTGGCAAATAGGTGTCGAGAGCCGAGAATGGGGTACTACGGAGGCTGTCGACATCGGATTCGGCGATTGAGAATTTTGTGAGCCCGATTTCTGAGTTTGGGGCGTGACATGAGTTGATATCAAAACATAACTTGGGAATAACTTAGGACAACATCATAAGTCTGCTACGAGCTTAAGACAAGTAGGTCCCGCGTGCGTATCTTTCTGATTTGGTTCCTTAACATTTGAGCCTTCAAAAGTTCTCAAGGCTAATGGACGTCTTTGTTTCCTTCTGTAGACTATGTCGCCTAAACGAGGTACACGAGGTGCCCGATCGACCCGAGCGACCCCCGCTCCACCACTTAAGGACCTTATTCTTCGGCTCGAGGTTCTTATTCCGCCTCCCACAATTCCCGTTCCCCCGCCTGAGCATCCTGTCCCCGCACCCGAGGCTCCTGCATATCTGACACCTTCGTCAGGGACCGACGCAGCTCCTACCATGTCAGATGATGCCGGTCAGTTGCGGCAGATGATCCAGGCTTTGACCACCGCCCTTCAGGGGCAGGGCAAGAGCCCCGCCGAGACTTCAGAGCAGGCGGAGCAGGAGCGCACCAGCACCTTATTACGAGACTTCCTTACTCATCTCATCTATTAGTATTGCATCGCATAGCACTACGTACTTAATTGACTTGAGCGTATGCTCTGTGGCTTGCCGATATAATCATATCCTACCTGCTAGAAACTCTGGTTGATTAGTTCACGCTTTGGCGAGTGGAGAAGTCAGGGCGGATTTATCCAGCCCAAACCAAAGCTTGTCATAGGCATTGCATTTGGCACAACATCACACACATTATCGCATCATTATTGTGGAAGGATTAATCATAATCCTCAAAAATTAGTCAGATCCAGTGAAGTAAAGACTATATGTTTGTACAGGCACCTAATACCTTCCCTCTCCGTAGCCGTGGTCCCTAGTCCCTTACCCCAAATCTTTAGTCACAGATCAATGAATCATTTTAGGATTGAGAACCTCCAGATTCTCCATCCTAACATTTCTATAGCGTTTAGGGCTAAAGCTGGGCATCGAGTCGAGTCGGACTGAGTTAGGGCTGACCCGACTCGATCCGGTTTTGAAATAGGCCTAACCCGAACTCGACTTAACTCGGTATCGAGTCCAACATGCCTAAACCGATTCGAATCTGGGTCTGGCCTGGACTAATCTGGACTGAGTCCAACGCTGTAAAAAGTACCAAGTCAGTTTGAGTTGGCACCGATTCGGATCCGATTCGAATTGAGAGATGAGGGAGGGAGGGAGTGGAGAGGAGAGTGTGAGGAGGGTGGTGGGCTTGGAAGAGGAGGGTGGGTGGGAGGGAGTGGAGAGGGGAGAGAGAGAGAGAGAGAGAGAGAGAGAGAGAGAGAGAGAGAGGTGATGGAGGTGGGTAGTTGCCAGAATTGGAAGAGGAGAAGGATGAGGGAGGAAGAGAGAGTTTGGGATCGGGTAGGGATTTTTTATTATATGTGCCCGAATCCGAATTGAGTCAGTTTCGAATCGAGTTGAGTCTAACTGGATCGATTTTCAGGTCGAGTCAAGTCGAGTTACTAGGTAACTCAAACTCGACTCGGTTTGAGTTCGGATTGGGAGAAGCTTACTCAGTTCGAACCGACTGACCCATTCGGTTCGGGTTAAGTCGGATGAGTCGAGTTGTCCCCGGCCCAGCTCTATAGCCGACTATGGAAGTGGAGCAATTGGCTAGTGGCAACTACAGTCAAATATAATATCATTTAACACTTAACCAAAGCCCTTGAAAAAGGCAACCCATGGAAAAGCGTGATCCACCCACGATCTAACATCCACAAGTCTACAAAAGTGTTGGATCAAGCTGATATTTGTGTTTTCCCTTCATCTAAGTATGTGTGACCTTATGAACAGGTTGGCTAACACATAAACATCCTAGTGGAACCTAGGAAGGTTTTAGTGGTGGGCATCATTGTCCCTACTACTTTTCTCTGGTGTGGTTCACTTGAGCTTTGGATCTGCCTCATTTTTTTAGTCATGCCCTAAAATGATATTACAAAACGGATGGCCACAACACATATTGAGGGTATCTAACTACGGTGAATACTTTACATGCATATCCATGGTTAGAAGTGGAGCTATGAGAGTAGCATTGTGTATGGCAAATATCTTGTTTTACTTCCAACTACGGTGGTAATGATAATAATTAACCATTTACAACGCATTGCGGTTGTAATTGCTATATTGGTTTCACCAATTACCACCATAAAGTTAAGGAACGTGCAATTGTTGCAAATTATTTTACCCATCTCCTGACTACATCCTCTCATTTGACTACCAATTCTAGTGTTTGGTTTATCAATAGTAAAATCAAAATAATAGCATTTTTACATTACTTTAATATAAAATTATTACCGAAATGCACTTGTGTCACTATTTGGATTACAGACTTTCAAAGTAATGTCATGAAAAGTGCGATGTTTACAAATTCCTTGTCTCTTGAATAGATCTCCATTTGACAACTTGATCAACAATTTCCATATTAGCGGTGGTAAAATCGTAATGATGACATATTTCTTTTATATTTTCAGGATATTTCTTTTATATTTTTAGGATAATTAATGAAACAAACATGCCTTTAGCTTGTACACATGGCAGACAAATTTTGAATTAGACTTACTAAATTGCAAAATCCTTGTGGCTCAAAAACAGTTCTAAAACCATATTGAATGAGCAATCCTAACTTCTAGTTTAATGATGCTTATTTGTTGAAATTGGGCCTCTCTTTTTTTCCCTTCACTATCCAGAAAATGTTCACTAATCCTAGAGTCAGGTAATCAAATAATCAGAACTTTCATTTTTTCTTAAATGAAAGGATCGACCATTCATTCCGGCCGAACTCCTTTATACAAGAAGCCCACCCCAAAACCAGCAGCCAGCCAAGCTACATCCTTTGGGCTTGCTACATGTAAAGTAGGGCCCATGACTTGGACGGTTTAATTGGAATTAATTGTATTCCAAGCATGCAATCACTTAGTAATTTCTAAGTGTATGTGTATCATTCATCACACTCTACCAGAGTATGGAAGGAGAGTAATTTGATATTTTGGCAGGCTATGATGCTAGATTGGTTGAACATTTTTTAAAACTACGATTCATGGACGCTTGTTTTTGAAATATGAACCATCAGATGTTTTCAGTTTTAATCGTCTCGTAAATATGAACCGATCTAATAATTAAGGAACTACTTAAGATTAACTTTTGGTTTACTATAATCCCACCTGATGGACGGAGTCGACGTCATATTCGCAACATGATATTCAGCATACCTTCGATTGTCCATCCTTCCAACCATTGATTAGGTAGTTAAGATCATTATATCAAAATGTGATTTTTGAGAGGGTCAAAAAGTGGGCCCCACATGGTGTGTGGTACAAATCCATAATTGGCCAAAAATGAAGATGATGGTCTGATTGGGCTAATATTCAAGATCAATGGTTTGGTTGGATTGATATATTAAAAATCAACAGTTACAAGGTATCAATATCAAAGATAAACTGTCTGATTGGATGAAATTGGATATAGATAGTATTGGTTAGGCCAATATTGATAATCAAATAGTCTAATTGGACCAGTCTTGAAGTTGAAACCAAACCACATAGCTACCACATATCAAACAGCTTTCTAACTCCACTTCCATTTCTGATCTGTAACGTTGACACTTTGGAGAGAATGGTCCCTACCCAAAAATGGGGTCAGGCGTGCAAACATGTCTAGAAAAAAAAAAAAAAAGGTCAATGGAAAAAAGAAGACAGATGATCCATACACGTGTGACTAGCTAATGAGTGGACCACCTCATTTTTGAGCCACAGCATTTGAAAGTTTTGAGGGGACCGCAGATTCTGTTTTTCAGTGAAATGATGATGTGCATTCCTTGAGCAGGTCCAGGGCTGTCAAAGGATGGGGTCCTATCATGGTTTGGGTCTCGTTGGGTACATCAGGTCGTTTCAGGTCCAGGTCATTATTCTTGAAAAACCAGAGATGGATGGATCAGATCAGGTTCGGGCACCCACCGGGTCTTTGGTTCTAGGTCAAATGAGAGCATCTACATGGTTCGGCCCACCTGATTGATGGATTAGATCATACACACATGTGCCACTTGACACATGCTTAGTGTGTAAACATGCTCTCTTACGAGAGGGGATTAGTTGAGACCCCGACCTCACCCAAGAGGGTGAGGCGCCTACCATGGGGCCCACCTTGATGTATATATTATGTATCCAATCCATCCATCCGTATTTCCATATCATTTTAGGGGATTATCCCAAAAAAAAGAAAATGAAGCGATACAATTATCAGGTGGACCATACCATAAGAAACAGTGGTGATTGACCGTCCTACCATTAAAAACTTTTTAGGGCGCACTGAATCTGTTGATTCGATATCACGGGATCACTAGATGTCACAGAAGATGAATCTATTTTTCACTTCTCATGTGGTGGCGAACAATGCAGCTTGTGTCGCGGGAGATGCCCACCTGTAGGGCCCGGCCTGCTTCCCGCCTGAAAGAACCACTCACTAGCTTAGCCGGACTAGTGGGAGGGGACCGACCATAGAAAACCATGGAAGTTATTGGCTCGCCTGACCCAACAGCATTCACTGTCCCTTGGAGACAACAGAACCAAGGTCAAAAAGATTGAAAAAGTCAGTCATTCACCGTAGTGTTTATTTACCATCCAATCTGTTGATAAGGTCACATAAAGCCTGGATGATGGGAAAAAACAAATATCAGCTTGATCCAAAACTTTCGTGGCCCATCAATGGTCAATCACAATTGTTTCTTATGGTATGGTCCACCTGATAATTGGATCTGCTTCATTTTTGGAATAATGCCCTAAAATGATTTGGAAAAATGGTGGACAGCACAGATACATAATACATACATCAAGGTGGGCCCCACAGTAAGGACCACACCATCTTGGGTGAGGCCGGGTCTCACCTAATCCATCTGGCTTAGGAAACCTCATTCCATAGCTAGAATGATCAGTATATGTTTAACACGTAATTTTGCAATAAAACTTTTACACACACATCACATGGGCACTCAAACCTATGACCTCAGTGTTGAAACGCACTGTCTGCCGCTGAGCCATGGGTTGGAATCCATTTTGCAACAAAAAATAATTAGACATGAGCCAGACCTGATCCAATCCGATTTTAATCGGGTCCAAGTTGATATTTTAACCAGGTCCAAAAGGTGATACCCAAACCTGACTTGATTTCTGAACAGTCAGAAAATTTGGATCTAGACTCATTAAAATCGGGTCATGTATGTCCGGTACCCATTGATAGCCCTAAGTGGGTCATGAACAGGTAGGGGGGGCAATCGGGCATAAGAGCCCAGCAAAAAAAGAAGAAGATGACATTAGACAAGAATCAATTGGAGATCGATTATCACACTATGATCGTAAAGATACAAGAGGGTGAGACCGCAGCAGTGTAATTCGGCTCTGCTAGTTTCTACAGGCAATGTGGTGGATCCCAGTAAGACTATTTAAATTTGAACCTACAAAATATTCTCTCCGTAATTAAAGAAGAGAAAGCTTACGTCGCGTACCCTTCCGCCATGTCATAACGATCTGGTACTTCAGCATCTGTGATCCTTGTTATCCGTTTATCCTCGAAGCTTCCCTCCATCTCTTCGCCTTTCCCATCTGAGGGCAGTTCATTGCAGTTGATGCTTTGCCATATGGGCCTCTCTTCTTGAAACATCCTGGTATGAGTTGATGAAGCTTATCATCAGGAAAATGAGAATACAAGGTACCAACAAATGTATTTATTTGCGTAGCATCAAGAATCGCTCTAGACAGGCCGGATCTTGGTCATGATCCAGATCTGACCTGATTGTGTCAGATCCCTGGACTTGGACCCAGATCCGACCTGATAGACCCGAATGTGGGTCCAAACCCGATATAAGTGAGACTAGGTCTGCCAGGTCATTCAGTCATCTAATCCATTGACAGAGATAGATTGATTGTTATCGTGACCATAAATGGATCAGACCAGGGTCAACCTAGATCTGACCCAACTATCAATGTGATCCTAGAATTTGGTCCAAGATATGACCTGATGGACCCAAATATAGATCCAAACTGGGGATCCAAACCAGGGGTGCACACGGTTCGGTTTTGGTTTTGAAACTAGAACCGAATGGCCAAGGAGATAGTTGAATTGGTCCTGCCAGCTGTCAATATGGACCGTTCATGTGAAGGGGGCCACCTTTAGTTCTTATCCCTTTTGAAACCGGATCCGAACCGTGTGCACCCCTAATCCAAACTGGGGACCTAGTTGGACCAGATGCACAAGATCATCAGGGAAATCTGATGATTAGCAGCCCTAGCATTGGGACATAATGCCAGTTGGCAGGACATACAAGGAAACTGGCGGCATGAGTTTTGCTTTTGTCACTGTGGAAGATGGAAATTGCACTAATAATGACAAAATTTTTAAAAAAGAACCAGCATTATGCAGGTTTTCTAATACATGGCCATTTTCACACCGGGCTCGAGTGGGGTTGCCTGTGGGATGCAGGGGCACACTTGGGGTGGGCAGCCCATGTGAGGTGGGTGGCTCGTGTGAGGCGGTACCCATGTGATGTAGGGCCCGCGAGGGGGGTTCAACTGAGGTCCTAACCCATGCGATGTGGCGCATGGGCTATGAGATTAAGGGATTAATTCGGCATGCTCTATCAGTTCGAGCTTTTAGAGCAAGTGGTTAATGGTCCTGCATCATTTTCATTTTCCCACTTTTCTAGTCCCAAAACAAAATGTGATAAGTATCAGCATAGTGACAAATTTCCTTCTCGACGACTTCTCAGAGCAGGAATTTCTTGGGATATTTTATAATTATGTTTTTCTCGCGAGATAATCCGGAAAATCTTGCTGAAAATAAAATATTAAAATATTTATCATACTTAGTAAATGATTTTAAAATTTTAGACGTTAAGGTATAAAATGTTGTCTTTTTTTTCTTTTTCTTTTTTTTTTTTTGGGGGGGGGGGGTGGAGCAAGCAAACAAAATAAAATGAATTATTTTAACTGTTAATATTTTTTTCTTTAAATTTGCAATAAAATTGTGAAAAATTAAAACTGCCAAGATCTTGAAAATCTCGTGATATTATCCTTTGATCAAAATGTCACAAGAATATTGAGATATTTTTAAAAATATCAACGATATTTGTCAGTGGGTATGGGAAGGTCCTGAACATGTCTCCTCCCTTGCATATTGGGACTAGCAAAGCATGTCAACCTCAGCAAATTGGAACTTCCAATGTACTTGCCACAATTTGAAGTTACAAGTCAGAAAGATGAAACCACTCTTTTCAGCAGGCATCAGGCTAAAATAAAAACAACTTCATGCTAGAAAAAAAAAAAAAAACAACAACAACAACAACTTCATATTACCATAAAATGTTTCCACTGATAGAATGGAATCAAAATAGCACAACATATACCCTACTTCAGTAATATTCCAGGCCTAACCAATGAAATATGTAACCAAGAAATGCCCCATTTTCAGAAAATAAAATGTAGTATGGAACAATTTTTCTCAGCCCGACAAACAGTACATTTGGGTCCACCTTCTGGTGACTGAAACTGCTCATGTGAGTAGCCACATTGTCGCTTGGATAATCCTAGCCTACCGATTAGCCCCCACTAAATATGGAATATCAGTGGTAATTGTACATCTGCTAGCCAACTATCAGATGGATCACCTGTTAGGGGGGATATTTGGGCATATAAAGATGAACGGTTTAGACTACTAAAAGGTGGGCCCAGCATGCACCATTGCCAGGTCAAACAGAAATTGATATTTCTTTTCTCCAAAAAATTACATAACAGCTCCCCCATTTTGGCATTTTCCTTTTGTAGTGGTGCAACGGATCTGTTATTTTGAAGTCTTCACAACATTATATTGTGTCATTTGAAAGGATTATGCATCAGTTTTGCAAAACTCATGTGCCATTTGCAACGATGATGATGCTTTCAGTTTCAGTAGCACCACAGTGACCAATCTTGTTTGTGGCCTGGAAATTTCTTGCAAGATTTTCAAATCTTGATATTTTTCTATGGATATTATCTGGAAAATCTTGCCAAAAATAAAATATTTATTGTAAATTAATAAATATATTTAAAATTTTAAATATATATTTATATAACAATTTTTTGTGGTTTTTACTATTTTTCATGATAATATAAATCTTCCGATATTTTGAAAATATCACAATCGTATCGTTTAGTGTATTTTTTATGATATTTGTCGTACTGAGTGCCTCTGGAAATTATGATATTTTGGTGGTCGCATTGGAAAACTCTAACACTATTACTTCTTATCATTCTTTTATTGGAAAATTACCTTTGCAAATGGAAAAGAATCCTTGAAATCTTTGGAAAAGGAGAGAGAGTGGAGATTTAAGGGTATCGGAACTTACGGATGCTTGCAAAGCAAAGGGCAATGGATTGTGATTGCATACTTGCAAGTGGATATTTCTTTGATCGAACTGATCAAGAACCTTGGTTCTGAGCATACAAATCTAACCTGTGGAAGAAAGAAATTGGCATATAAAAAGTGTAACAGAAAGGCAAATCAAAGTAATAGGAACTGCATTTAATTTCTTTTATACCTCAGTCTCTCGAGGCTGATTTGTGAGGTCACAGATGGTTCCATTCGTGTGCACATGAGCATGATACCTATTAGAAAATTTTTGCAACTAATCAGTGTCCCACCAAACTCTACAAGCGGGTGGTGATGTGAGCACATACCTTTGAGCAGCATCTTTTGAGCGAGGATCCTTTAACGTTGAAACGTCAGACCGGTTCTCACTGAAGGCAGCTGTGGCTTCGGGATCATACACACCCAAAACAAACTCTTGCACGGTCTGCAACAAATACAATATAACAGATTTTATTTTATTTTTTCACTTGGTTATGGGTGCATACACATACACACATACAGAAAAATATGAACTCCGTTTCTTGCAAAATATTGTAGTGTTTGAATATTCAATTCAGGCTGTTCTCAGCAAAGTCGTCTGCTAAGTCAGTAGAATCCTAAGGCTCTAAATAGAGAGAAGGCAAATGAGTTGATGATCATCCAGCAGATGTTAACACAAGTAAGAGTGCGCTTGGTGAGACTAGGATCTGGAATCCTACTCTCCCCTGCCTGTGCATGTGAGATACAGGTCATTCATCAGGTGGCCCCACTGTGTGCCATAGCCTAAAAATCAGGGAGGTCGATCAAGAGGTTGGCCGCATGTATTGTTGAATATGGACCATCTGTTATCAGGTGGGGCCACATGTACGTCGAATTCATAATGTTGGTCAATCCTTTTGAATTTCGATCTTTCCATACAGTGACTTGCCGGATGAATGGGCAGGCCTGATTTTTGGCCCATCACACATACACAATGGGCCCAACACGATGAATAGCCAGGATCTCATGATCGAATGCCATTGGTCAATATGTCGAGTTCCCACCACATTCCCAACAACAAATAAGAGCAGCCACTGAAGTGATGTCAAAAAGAGAAAATCTTCCAAAAAGAAAACGATCAGGCAACCATGTCGTAAGATGCAGTCTTCCTGAACACACTGATGAGGGCGAAATATAGGATCATCGACCTGAGGATATGCACAATATATTTGGGTTTCTGGCTTGTACAAGTGGGGCTGTTCAGTGAACTAGGACAATTGGTCTCCCTTGAGGCCCACAAAGGATGGACCATACCCCAAATATCTCCTTGAGAAAACAACCTACCCTTCAAACTTGTGTCCTACAAGTAGACAGTTAAGAAGAGAAACACAGTGACAGCTCATATTCAACATTAGTGTGACCTATGTAAATGGTCTATATTGCTGAATCATGGGCCCCACTCACCAGTCTGGAAACCCAAGTACACTGGCTATCTTCCGCTTGAGGAACATGTAATTACTCATTGATGAGAGATTCAGCACAAGCCAAGAAAATAATTTTGACAAGGTTTTTATGGGAGACGTTTGTTTAGAAAATTAAAGTCAGCTTCCAAGAAAGCTACGTTTCAAACATAGTTTCCAAATTCATACACTAAGAGAAAGTTGCTCCATGACCATCAGTACTGGTGGTGATAGTATGCACTAAAATGAAGGTTGCAATTGGTCAAAGCTCCAGCCATAAAAACTTTCTCTGTGATATCAATCATGTGGCTTGTTTTTGGTGTACAGGTGTAATCGCATCTGACCGAAGGGGTAATTTATAATGCCCTTTTGCATAATGGTTTAAAGCTTAATTCAAGAAATACACCAACATAGAGATTTAAATATAGAACAGACTATATTACTGAAACGGGACAGAAATTCGAATATTTACTGCTTTTTCTGGTTCAATTAAGGAAGTTGCATAAATCCTTCCATAAGATACTAATGAAAATGATATGCAAGAAAGCAAATTCTTATGCAAATAATGATTGTATTTGGATGATGAGAGAATTAAATCATGATCGTTAGTTTAATTAAGTGGAGACTCCAAAAACTTATGATGTTTCATGGTATTCACAATGAGGAAGTTGCATTTCCTTCAAGTCTGACTTTAAAAGTAATGAAATGGCAATTGACATGTAATACCCTAACCGATGGCAATTCACATGCAATGCTACAACCCAGTCCGATGGATCATTTACAAGCAATAGTTGAAAGGACCCACTAAACAGGCCATTGGTAAGTCACAAATTGGATGGTTGAGATTTGTCGTATCCATGGACCATGGACAGTTGGGATTGTCCTATCCATGTACATTTTGCTTGATGCCTCATTGATGGTGGAGCCCATCAGAGCTGCTCTGATCATTATGCAAGTCATTCTAGGAAGATCAGGGTGGGTTCTTCGTGCATGCATCATGTCCTTCTGCTAGTTGGACAAATAATTTCAATTCATTTCAATAATGCATCCAACACAATCTTAGTGAGAGAAGTGTTATCTAATTTCCAGTGGTCAAACAATGGGTTCATGAAAACTCATAACATTATAAAAATTACCTTCTCATCCTCCACATGAAGTTGTTTTAAGTGTTGCTTATAGCAAAATTCATAAGACCACCAACCCTCTTGCTGCATCAAAGTAATGTAAATCATTCAACAGCGAATGAGAAGTCAAAGAAACAGCTAGAATATTTAGGGAGATGATCCTCACTCTAAGTAAGCATCGGTCTGTTAGCACTTCCATTAGCTCATCCGGTGTTTTCAACTTTACCCGCCTGTCAGATTCCATGATCATGTTGCTCATGTTCTGTTGAGGGAATGGCTTTCCACTTTTAGTTTCCTCGACCATAGGCAAAAAACACAAAAAATTCTGCCCTTTCATATTGGTCATCACCAGCGACTCCTGGTTGTCATCCTGTATAACAATTGCACCACCACCTTTTGTCATGCTAGTAGCTTGTATTGCCAACATGTCGTGGAACATCTAGAGAGAAATCTTTTAAAAAATATGTATCTCCTAAATTATTTATCATGCTGAAAAGTACGTAGGCGAGCCACACCAATGTTACCTAGACACATGGCACAAGTGCCAAGTGTCATAGTGCCCTAAAGTTTCTGCCATGGCAAGCTCCCAAAATCTAGCAACTTCCATACATAAATGACTTATTTTTAACAAATAAATTGAGAAACAAGTAAAAACATCTCACAAAAAAAAAAAAAAAAAGAGCAGAAAACAATAAAAACATAAAGGGATTGTTTGGGAGCGTGAATTAGTGTGAATCGACATGAATCGGTGGCAATTGGTGCATTTGGGAGGAGTGCTTTTTATGTGAACTAGAATACAATTCACGTCAAATACACCAACAGACACTTTTTTGAAATCACAATAAAACCATATGATTCCATTTCACATGGATTCCAATCGCCACCAATTCACAAGTCATAGTCATCTTTCTCACTCTCTCTTCCAAATACAAGCTGCCAAAAACAATTTGGTGATTCCGATTACCGGATTGCCAATTTCCAATGGATTTCGATTACAGGCTTCCAAACACTAGTGATTCCGATTACTAGATTGTCAAAATCTAGTGGAATCCAATTACAAGATGTCAAACACAACCAACGATTCCAATTCACATGGATACTCATGGTAACTGCCAATGCATATCAAATACAAGCCACCAAATGACCCCAAAAATCAAAGGGAAACATTTTTTGTCATATTTTATTTAAAAAAATAATAATAATAATAAACAAATTTAAAAAGAACATGCACTTGGTTCTAATCAAAATCTAGTAGTCTAAACTATTAAAAACATCATTTAATTAACATTGAAAATCATCAATACTCATATCAAGAAATAACAATACAAATAATAATATGAACATCACTTGTTGTCTTAAAGATCCAGAAAACATATATATATATATATATATATATATATATATATATATATATATATATATATATATCAATGTCGAATTGTTACAAATCCATTATTTTTTCATGTTTTGCATGAAAAATCATGGATTAAGAGCTTCGATTTTGGGATTTGGAGGAGATGGGCCGAGTTGCTAAAAATTGAAAAAAAAAAAAAAAAAAAATCGAATTTCTTGCAAATCGCAATCTGTGTCCAAACATAAAATCAAACATGTATGTAACATGATCTAGCGATTCTTCTTTTACTTTTGAATGTATTGCTTGTGTTTTCACACATCTTCTTACATTTATAAATTATATGAATATACTTTAAATATACCTGTATCAATTCAATTAGACAATGCATAGATTAGGAGCCCATACAAAAACAAAAACAAAAAACCTATTATGTGCACTTGTTTTTTGTAATGTTTTGATTTATAAGTATGTATTGATGTCTTTTTTAACAATCACTGAAGTTTCATTGAAAAATTCAACCAATTTCCCAACGTTTCCAACAACAACGATGCATTACGTGATACAACTGATATATCCCATGCGATAACTGATATGTATCCGTATCCTAAGGGTGCGATACGTAACACAATACCAATATTTCAAACATTGAATATGATTAGACACCATGGTTTTAAGACTCAGACAAGTCCAATACAACTTGTCCGAGTCTATTCAGATTTGGTACTAACCGATCCAATTCAATACCATGAGTCACCCCCCACCCCCAAGTCACCCCAAGACTCGGGCGAGTTGCAACTCGACTCAAGACCAAACAAGTCAGTCCGAGTCGTCAAGTCTATAAACCATGCTAGACACATCGCTTAAAAGCATCCACCTCATAGCACTTTCCAAGACATCACTAGGAGTACATAAATTTTGAAGTATTGTGTGTGACAAGAAGTGTTCGAGTGTTAAAATTGCTCGATATTGGTTTCCAAATGAAGCTCGGTTGTGCTTTTGCTACATATCTATTTCAGTTTTACTGACAACATTACATGTTGAACAAGTTAATAAAGAAAAGGAAACTGATTAAGAATTGTTTCCTGAGAAATATGAAACTAAAATACAAATTCTGCTAATAATCCACATGTTTAGCCTCATGGTCCGTATGGCCCCTGTGATGGAATCTCTCTTGACCAACTAGATCTATGGCCATGTTATCTTTTTACGACCATGAGTATCAATGGTCAGTTAGTATAATCGGTCCATAAATCATGACCAATGGATCTTCTCACATTGCTTCAAAGGAACAACTATCAACCAAATAGGCAATGGGACTTACCCTTCCAACTTCAGTGGAATAGTTTAGCTTGAGTAAACTGGGGAAGGGAGGGTAGGGGAGGGGGAGAAGGTTTTAAGAGTTCTTTCAGAGAAGTTAGGCTATCACCTAATTTCTAGGAATTCACTATACCAACATCTAGTTCTCCAGGCCTTTTCGTCTCTTTCAGTGGAATAGTTTAGGCAATGGGACTTACCCTTCCAACTTCAGTGGAATAGTTTAGCTTGAGTAAACTGGGGAAGGGAGGGTAGGGGAGGGGGAGAAGGTTTTAAGAGTTCTTTCAAAGAAGTTAGGCTATCACCTAATTTCTAGGAATTCACTATACCAACATCTAGTTCTCCAGGCCTTTTCGTCTCTTTCATGACTAGGCGGGACCACTTGCTGAACCAACTTGGACAGCAAATCAGGAGTTTGAGAGTCCAAAAGTAGAGTTTACATTTGTTCTTACTTCTTAGTTATTGTTGACAATAGGTGTCTAAACCAGTCCAAGAAGGAGTTGTACAGTTGGTTTGGCTTTACATTAGCATTGTAAGACACATGTTACAATTGATCTAACTATTTCATCATCATCTAAGCCTTAACCAAACTAATTGGGGTCCGTTACATGAGCCCTTTCCCGCCATTCCACTCTAACAAGGCCCTAACTTCAATTAGATCATAGGTCATCAAGTCTTAATCAATATTTTTAGTCCCGGTATCGATGAATGCATCGCACACTTGGGATACGAAAACACATTGAGTATCGCAATGGGAAATATCAGATGTATCGCGTAATATATCGCTATTTTGGGGAAACATTAGGAAACTGGTCGAATTTTCAATGAAACTTTAAGGGATGTTAAAAAAGACATCATTATACACTTAGAAATCAAAATATCACCAGAAAAAAAAAAAAAAAAAAAAAAATGTACATAATAAATTTTCTTTATATAGGGTCCAAAAAACTCCACCAATCGGTAGATCAGCCTCCAAACTGTCCAATCTAATTTTTCTATACTCTAATTGCAATTCAAATGGGTGAAATGGGAAAATTTTCAGATTTTCTCCAAATTCATAAATTAGAGTGTTACTGATATTAAGATCAACCAAAATTTACAAACACTTGCAAAGTAAGGCTAACTAACCATTTATCAATTTAGATTTTTTTTTATATTTTTAATTTAAAAATAATTTTAAAAATCCAAAAACTCTGTTAAGCTGTAAATCAGCCTCCAACATGTCCAATGTGATTCTTTTCATACTCTAATCGCAATGTAAAAGGGTAAAACAGAGGAAATTTTGAATTTCCCTCAATTTCCGCCATTTTCCCAAATCCCCAAATCGAAGGTCGATATCCATGATTGAGCATGCAAAACATGCAAAATCATGGACCCATCTAAGTTCTATGATTCCACTGATTTACAGCAAAAAAGAAAGGACTAAAATAAAATAAAATAAAAATCTCATCGTTTGAAAATAAGGCCCACTCGCTATCCAATCTCGATTTTTGCACAACAATCTAGTTGCGTCTCCAAAAAATAGAAGAGAATTGATCGGGATTACTTTAAGAATGGACAATAAGCAAAAGATTTGAGAAAAGGGGATTTTTTTAGAGTTTTTGGGAATTTTTTGAGAAAAAACAAAAGAGGGCTATCGCATGGGAAAGTACCGATGATACTATCAAATGTATCGTCAATACCAAATAGTATCTAACATGCAATAATTTGAAAATATCACCTTGTACTGACATATTGCTGATACAATCCACTATTTGGTGATATTTTGTGAGATACCCGAAAGTCCATGACTTCTAGGCTATTTCATATCTGCCAACCTCGATAACGATATCAGCCACTATTATCAATATTGCAAATACTACTCTTAATTAATCTGATTATTTAATTAATTTTCTTTTATTAGAGAAAACTATTCTCTCTCCCAGGCCTAGTCATGCATCGAAACCTGGTCCATTTCTTTTCTTTTCTTTTCTTTTCTTTTTTTTTTTTTCCTTTTGATCGTTGAGACCTGGTCGATTTTCTCCCTATAATCTTAAGAAATCAATCTTTATTTCCTTCTTTTGGTTGTGCACCAACCTTCCACACAACTTCCTTCTCTCTACATCACCTAGTAAGCATTTTCATTAAATATTATGGTAAGAATGTCAGTCCAGGTTCAACCAAGCTCTTCTTTGGTTTCAAGTTCATATGTAAAATTCAATAGGAATGACTGAGGTCTAGAAAGTCACAATTTCAAGTTCACAAAAGGACTTTTGTGGGCCTTTTAATTGTCCCAAGTCATACAAGTCTCTCTCTCTCTCTCTCTCTCTCTCTCTCTCTCTCTCTCTCTCTCTCTCTCTCTCTCTCAAGCTAAACCAGCTTTTCCAAATCCAAATATAGTCCATTCAAATTTCATTGTTGAATTAGCGAAAGAACTTGACAAAGTTAAAAACCCTTCTGTCAATATTCTTTCCAAAGAACCTCCTCAAGATTCCAATCTTGAAGATAGCCTCCAAAATCTTCGCCTCTCTTCTGCTACATCTGAAGATAAAGCATCTGAATCAGACTCAGCCAAGCTTGATTCAGACTCTGACAGATCTACTTTAGAAAAGGTAAAAAATCAATTTCTTGAAATTCAGCAACCCCAAATCCAACTACCTCAAATCCAAAGCATAGTCAAGCCCACGAAACATTATTATCATCGACCCACTCCTGTTGATCTTCAAATAGAAGAACAGCAAACTTTCTCTCGCCTTTATTTTGATGGAAATCATCTCTATGAATGGAATATTGATGGTATAACTGAATACCAAATACCCCAAATTTGCAACCAAATGTTGATCTACCAAAATTCCTGTCTAATCTACCATCATTCTATCCGAAATATCGCAATGGTCATAACACAAGGCCTTACTGGTCAGCTATACAAATGGTGGACTGACTATCTTTCTCAAAATCAGCGTAATGAAATACTCACAGCTATCAAACTTGATACTAGAGGAACTCCAATTCTTGATGACCAAGGAAGGGAGATAGGTGATCAAGTCACTGTCCTTCTAGTAAACATCATCCAACATTTTGTTGGACCTATCGATGATATCTCTGAGAAAAATAAAAAAGATTTACTAAATAGATTGCACAAAGCCAATCTATTTTCTAAATTTGACCTAAAATCTGGATTCTGGCAAATTCAGATTCACCCAAAAGATAGATACAAAACGGCTTTCACAGTTCCCTTCGAACATTTCGAATGGAATCTCATGCCTTTTGGTCTCAAAAATGCCCCTTCTGAATTCCAAAAAATTATGAATGATATCTTTAATCCCTATAAAGAATTCATTCTCACCTATATAGATGATATCATCATCTATTCTCAAAATCTGAATAGATCAAGCTCTTTCAAACTGAAATGGTCTTGTACTTTCTTTAAGAAAGATCAAGCTCTTTCAAACTGAAATTCAATTTATAGGTTTCAAAATTTGCCAAAATACAATTAAGCCAAGCCGAAGAGTCAATGATTTTGCAGACAAATTTCCTGACAAAAAACAACTTCTAAGATTCCTCGAATGTTTAAACTACATTTCCGACTTTTACCAAGATTTAGCCAAAGACAAAGCTCTTTTACAGAATCTTTTAACCAAAAATCCAAAATCTCCTTGGTCAGATGAACACACCAAAGCCTTCCAAAATATTAAAGCCAAAATAAGACACCTTCCTTGTCTTAATCTTTCTACTCCTGATTTTCCAAAAATCATCCAAACAGATGCCTCTGACTAGGGTTATGGAGGTATTCTTTTACAAAAAAGGCCAAAAGACGAAGAACAACTTGTTCGTTTTACTTCAGGTACTTGGAATCCCACTCAGCAAAATTATTCTACAATAAAAAAGGAAATTTTGTCAACGGTTTCTTATATCCAAAAATTCCAAAGTGATGTTTTAAATCAAAAATTCCTTTTACGCGTAGATTGCCAAGCAGCAAAAGAAGTTTTAAAGAAAGATGTCAAAAACCTAGGTTCAAAACAGATTTTTGCACGATGGCAAGCTATTTTATCTATTTTTTATTTTGATATCGAATTTATTCCCGAAAAAAAGAATTCTTTACCTGATTTTCTATCCCACGAATTCTTATAGGGAAAGCTCAAAAATGTGCCAAAAGCATATCCAACTCCAAAAGCCAAAAACAAAGGAAAAGAAAAAATGGAGATTAAAATCTCTAATACCCTCTTTCCCCTTCTCCAAACTCCAGAAAAGAAACAGACAAATCCCCCAAACTAGCCAAAACTGCAATTGTGTCAGCCAACCCAGCCAAATATGGAAGATTATCAGCCAAAAGGAAAACATAGGGTTTTAACCCTAGACTTTGAACTTGCCAAATTAGCAGAAAATCTTCTTATTCCCAAAATCTTCCTCCCTCAAAATCGTTTTCATCCTAAACATCCTACCCTCTTTAGAAAATTCTATGAGGCTATTCTGGTCCAAACTCATAGTGCGATCTTTGAACACTGCACTAACAAAAACCGAACAGAATATTCCTTCTCCAAAATGAAAATAGTCAACATCATTTGCCAAAATGAATGGAGAAAATCTCTTTCCCAATTCCAAAATGTCCAAAGTCCAAATGGTCAGTCTCATCCTTTTTCTTACTGGGACTACATGGTAGCATGGAAATATGCTCTCCTTTTTCAAAATTCAGAAAATGGTCACTCATGGTTTTTAAATTTTTCTTGACCATATTCCAAAGAGATTCCGCCTTGATTTTATACTCAATTGTGGATTCTATTTGGAGGCCGGACTTCAATCTTGCTAAATGAACTCCTCTCCCATTATGCCAAAATTGAAAAAATGCAAAATCCTAATTTCCCAGGTCATTTTGTTATGCAATACTTTGCCAAACACGGACTTCCTTGGATTTTAAAATGGAAGTATGAGGTTCTACCCTCTGAATACCAAAATGTCAAAGTTCTTTTTCAATTTACTTACATCAAATGGTGGAATAAATTTGATTGCGACATTGTTCTCGACGCAACAAAAAAACAATCGATCGCCAAAAGAGAATTGCCAAAATCTTTTAAAGAAGTCATCTCGGCTCCCAAACCCGACGACACCGCCAAATTAAAGAAAGAATTAGCAGAGCTCAAATCTACTTTCATTGCTCTTCAAGATCAAGTGTCAAGTCAACAGGAATCTACTTATGTTGAATCAGAAGAATCCTCAACGGCTGTCCCTGACACTAATCAGGACGAAGAAGATGTTTTCTTCCAAAGATCAACGCTGCCAAACAGATCTCCGCCAAAATCTAGCCAAAGCCAAAGTCGAAGCCATCAAGCACCGACAAAGCCAAAAGAAACACCACCAAGAAACTGTCAAAAAGTCTACTGTAGCAAATCCATTGTAACAACAAACGCCAAAATACTGTAGCACTTTTACTATTACCTTTTTACTGTAGCAAATAGTAAAAACCATACAGTTTCCAAACTGGGTACTGTTCGCCCACAGCTTGTACCCACCGTTTTCGCACAGTTTTTGTAATAGTTCTTGTAAATCTCTATTTATAGAAATGTTTTCTTTAGGTTAGAGAAGAGTTCAACTAGCAAATTCGAAGTTTAGTCCTAGAGAGTGCTTGAATAGCAAGGAAAGTGTGTTTCCCTTCTTCTTTTGTAAGTTTAAAGAAGCTGTTTGCAAGCCGATCCTGCCGATTTGGTATCAGAGCCAACTTGTAAGCAGTTTTCGTTTATTTCATTTGTATTTTCTGAATAGTATAAGTATTTGTGTGTTTTCTGCATTTGTTTTCCTGCGTACGAAACTACATCTGTCGGTTCTACTTAATTTTCAGATTTTGGTAAATCTTTTTGTACTAAATCTCGTTTCTGTGTTTATATTTCTTGATTAAAATTAAGAAGAGGTCCGAAGCTCCCTTGTCGTAATACCCTGTTGCCGTTAGCCAGTAGTGCAAAAGGCCTTTGTAGGGATTTCTAGTATTGACAAGCCACTCTTATAAATTTTAATTTAGCCAATATGGATTCAGGAAGAAGATCTGTTTCAGACTTAGATTTAAGACGTTGATAGATGTCTTGCATTGAAGTTATCGCAACAGGTTTTTGGAAAGAAAAAGGTTTTCTTTTTCTTTAGGATTTTCTTTTGGAAGATCTTGATGCAAAGCATGCTCAAGGGCTTTGGTTAAATATTTGGCCTTTTCGTCGAGATCTTGAACTTGATTTATGAGTTTAAGAATTAACTGTTCTTTGGCAGAGATTACCATGACATTGGGTTTGGAGGAAGAGGGATGATCGGAAGAATAATCAGATTCTTTGTCAGAAGAAAAGATACATTTGCATTTTGGATTATCTTTAAAAGACTGTTGGTCAGAGGAAGAATGCTACTCTGTAGCAATTTCTCTAACACATCTTTTAGGATTAGATTTGAAACATCGATTGGCATAATGACCCGGAAGGCCACATTTATAGCATTTGGCAGTAGAAGGAGAAGCCCTTTTCTTTGTTTGATTATAGCGAGGTTTTGGCTTGGAGAATGTTTTTTGAGAAGTATATCGGGGTCTTCTTTTCATAAATGTTGGAGAATGTCTTTTCATAAGTATATCGGGGTCTTCTTTTCATCGATTGGCATAATTTTATATTTCTTGATTAAAATTAAGAAGAGGTCCGAGGCTCCCTTTTCGTAATACCCTGTTGCCATTAGCCAGTGGTGCATAAGGCCTTTGTAGGGATTTCTATTATTGACAAGCCATTCTTATTAATTTTAATTTAGCCAATATGGATTCAGGAAGAAGATCTGTTTCAGAAAGATTTGTCAACTACAAAAAAATTAGACAGATCTGACAGTTCTGCTAGCCAAAATTCTGTCAAACCTCCCAAAAGTGTTATTTCTAAAGTAACCAAATGGTTTTCTACCCAAAGTAATTTTGATTCTGCCAAATCTATTATAGAATCAACAAGTATTGCCAAAGCCGCTGATGCTGAAACAATGTCCATAAAAAATCTTGAAGAAATTCAATATTCTAATATCGAACAATCCTTTCAAAATTGGAGTCTGCCAAAAGTTCCCACAGAAGAAATTTATAGAGAAGGTTCTTTACAAAATGATGAATCTCTTGAATCTGACTTCATCATTAAAACTGTAGAACAAACTCTATCTATTTCTCATCAAAGTGAAGATCTGAACTTACTCTCTGTTCAAGAACTTCTTTGATCTTCTCACAAATATAACTACATTTATGTAGAGTTTGTGCAAGTCGCTATAAAACCATTAACTCGATTGAGTTTACAGACTGCTACCCTTGTCACTTTGCGTGATCGCATATTCAAAAATTTTAAAGACTCTTTAGTTGGAATGATTGAGGCTAGCCTTTCAGATGGTTCAGCCTATTTCATCTGTATTCCAAATTATTCAGTCGCCCTAACTGACACTCATTTGTCTAAATTCCTTCGATTAGGAGTTTATACAAAAGGATTCGATATGTACCCAGGAAGTGAAAATATTGCGGTAACTTACTGCATATATTATAAACTGATGAAAATAGTTACTCCTGGAATTGCATATGAAGATCGAATCAAAGGCTTAACTATCTTGTTTCTGGCAAATCTTGCTCATAATGTCATAACACCAAAAAGAATTAAATGGAACGATGTTAATCTGTCCAATTGGCATCTTGAAGATGCTCAAGAAAAAACTCCAAAAGACTCTACAGAACTAGAACTTATTCAAACAAATGATGATGGCTCTGTAGACATCATCTTTGCCAAATATACTCAAACAGAAACAAGTTCTTCTCAAACACTGTCAAATTCAAAGATAAACCCTCCAAAGCCTGCTCCTACTAATGTCTTTAGCCCTCGATATCAGAGGCAAGAAGATGATTATAATCCCTCTGAGAGTGATTTCCTCCCTCAAGTTAGCATGATTTCAGTCACCTGCCAAAATCCACCTAAATCATTTATTATAGATACTGAGTATCTAAAACAGGATTTTCAAAAACATCCCTTAATAAAATTGTACTTTAAACACATTCCTGAAGATATTAAAAAGGATCTCAAAGAAAAATGGTATCTTCACATAAACCAAAATTAGATAACTATTCTCTTTTTCACTTGGTTTAAAACTTTTAGTGAAATCCAGCCAAACAGTCCGAAAGCAATTCTTATGCTTCAAAATCTCACACGAAAATGGGAATCTCAAGCAGGAACTCAAATAAGCCAAATTTTTCCTCTGTTTCAATCCATCAAAGTTTCAGATACTATCACTTCTTCAATCAAACTTGCTGAAAAAATGAGTACTAATAGGCCTGTCACTCCAAAAGACCTTGCTCCTATAGTTGAACAGAACAACTATACCAATACGTTTCTTCATACTCTCGGAGAACAAATGAATCTACAAAAGATGTCGTTATCTCCATCCTCTTGTTCAGATCAAAGAAAGACTTCTGCTTTCTTTCTTCCAAAAGAACAAGCTAAACCAACTTTTCCAAATCTAAATATAGTCCATTCAGATTTCATTGCTAAATTAGCGAAAGAACTTGACAAAGCTAAAAACCTTTCTATCAATGTTCTTTCGCTAATTCAGCAATGAAATCTGAACGGACTATATTTGGATTTGGAAAAGCTGGTTTAGCTTGTTCTTTTGGAAGAAAGAAAGCAGAAGTCTTTTGGGAGGTTTGGCAGAATTTTGGCTAGCAGAACTATTCAAGCACTCTCTAGGACTAAACTTTGAATTCCCTAGTCGAACTCTACTTTAACCTAAAGAAAACATTTCTATAAATAGATATTTATAATAACTATTACAAAAATTATGCGAAAACGGTGGGTACAAGCTGTGGGCGAACAGTACCCAGTTGAAAACTGTGCGGTTTTACTGTATGGTTTTTACTATTTGATATAATAAAAAGGTAACAGTAAAAGTGTTACAGCGTTTTGGCGTTTGTTGCTACAGTAGACTTTTTGGCAGTTTCTTGGCGGTGTTTCTTTTGGCTTTGTCGATGCTTGATGGCTTCGACTTTGGCTTTGGCTAGATTTTGGCGGAGATCTGTTTGGTAGCGTTGATCTTTAGAAGAAAACATCTTCTTCGTCCTGATTAGTGTCAGGGACAGCCGTTGAGGATTCTTCTGATTCAACATAAGTAGATTCATGTCGACTTGACACTTGATCTTGAAGAGCAATGAAAGCAGATTTGAGCTCTACTAATTCTTTCTTTAATTTGGCGGTGTCGTCGGGTTTGGGAGCCAAGATGACTTCTTTAAAAGATTTTGGCAATTCTCTTTTGGCAGTTGATTGCTTTTTTGTTGCGTCAAGAACAATGTCGCAATCAAATTTATTCCACCATTTGATATAAGTGGATTGAAAAAGAACTTTGGCATTTTGGTATTCAAAGGGTAGAACCTCATACTTCCATTTTAAAATTCACGGAAGTCCGTGTTTGGCAAAGTATTGCATAACAAAATGACCTGGGAAATCATGATTTTGCATTTTTTCAATTTTGGCATAATGGGAGAGGAGTTCATTTGGCAAGATTGAAATCTGGCCTCCAAATAGATCCACCATTGAGTATAAAACCAAAGTAGAATCTCTTTGGAATATGGTCTAGAAAAATTTAAAAACCATGAGTGGCCATTTTCTGAATTTTGAAAAAGGAGAGCATATTTCCATGCTACCATGTAGTCCCAGTAAGAAAAAGGATGAAACTGAACATTTGGACTTTGGACATTTTGGAATTGTGAAAGAGATTTTCCCCATTCATTTTGGCAAATGATGTTGACTATTTTCATTTTGGAGACGGAATATTCTGTTTGGTTTTTGTTAGTGCGGTGTTCAAAGATCGCACTATGAATTTGGACCAGAATAACCTCATAGAATTTTCTGAAGAGGGTAGGATGTTTAGGATGAAAATGATTTTGAGGGAGGAAGATTTTGGGAATAAGAAGATTTTCTGGTAATTTGGCAAGTTCAGAGTCTAGGGTTAAAACCTTATGTTTTCCTTTTGGCTGATAATCTTCCATATTTGGTTGTGTTGGCTGACACAATTGCAGTTTTGGCTGGTTTGGGGGATTTGGCTGTTTCTTTTCTGAAGTTTGGAGAAGGAGAATGACGGTATTAGAGATTTCAATCTCCATTTTTTCTTTTCCTTTGTTTTTGGCTTTTGGAGTTGGATATGTTTTGGTGGCATTTTTTAGCTTTCCCTGTAAGAATTCGCGGGATAGAAAATCAGGTAAAGAATTCTTTTTTCTGGGAATAAATTCGATATCAAAATCAAAAATAGATAAAAATAACTTGCCATCGTGCAAAAATCTGTTTTGAAGCTAGGTTTTTTACTTCTTTTGCTGCTTGGCAATCTACGCGTAAAAGGAATTTTTTATTTAAAACATCAGTTTGGAATTTTTGGATACAAGAAACCATTGACAAAATTTCCTTTTTTTTTTGTAGAATAATTTTGCTAAGTGGGATTCCAAGTACCTGAAGTAAAACGAACAAGTTGTTCTTCGTATTTTGGCGTTTTTTGCAAAAGAATACCTCCATAACCGTAGTCAGAGGCAACTGTTTGGATGATTTTTGGAAAATCGGGGGTAGAAAGATTAAGACAAGGAAGGTGTCTTATTTTGGCTTTAATATTTTGGAAGGCTTCAGTATGTTCATCTGACCAAGGAGATTTTGGATTTTTGGTTAAAAGATTCTGTAAAAGAGCTCTGTCTTTGGCTAAATCTTGGTAAAAGTCGAAAATGTAGTTTAAACATCCGACGAATCTTTGAAGTTGTTTTTTGTCAGTAATTTTGTCAGGAAATTTGTCTGCAAAATCTATGACTCTTTGGATTAGCTTAATTGTATTTTGGCAAATTTTGAAACCTAGAAATTGGAATTCAGTTTGAAAGAGCTTGATCTTTCTTAAAGAAAGTACAAGACCATTTCTTTCAATTACTATTTTAAATATTTCTAAGTGTTTCCAATGCTGATTCAGATTTTGAGAATAGATGAGGATATCTTCTATATAGGTGAGAATGAATTCTTTATAGGGATTAAAGATATCATTCATAATTTTTTGGAATTCAGAAAGGGCATTTTTTAGACCAAAAAGCATGACATTCCATTCGAAATGTCCGAAGGGAACTGTGAAAGCCATTTTGTATCTATCTTTTGGGTGAATCTGAATTTGCCAGAATCCAAATTTTAGGTCAAATTTAGAAAATAGATTGGCTTTGTGCAATCTATTTAGTAAATCTTTTTTATTTGGAATTGGATATCTTATGGTTTTTAAAACACGATTGAGAGGCTAGTAGTTTATGACAAGCCTTGGGACCCCTCTTTCGAGTTCGCCAGCATTTTCAACGTAGAAAGCTGCACAACTCCATTGAGATTTGGAAGGGCTTATGAGTCCTTTCAAGAGAAGAGATTTGATTTCTTCATCACATAGTTGAAGAAGTCTGGAGTCCATTTGGGAAGGACGAGCTTTGGTAGGTATTTGGCTTTCATTAAAGTCTTCTACATATGGTAGGGAGACTAAATCAGTTTTTCTGTGCCAGAAGGCATTTGGTACGTCTGAACAAAGAGTTTAAAGCATTTTTTGGAATTTCTTCAAATGATATTGAAAGTTTGGCCGTTGGAGCTGTTTTTGGATTTGGAGGTGAGAAATTTCATTTCTCAGGAAGTTAATTTGAGTTTCTTTGTAAGAAACACAAGTAATAACTTTGGAGATTAAACCAGTTTGAGGTGGTTTAATAAATTCACAGAATTAATTTTGGTTTGTATGCCTTTACTTGTGGTGGTAAAGGGTTGGATTTTGAGGATAAAAGGAGCACCGAGGATGGCATCATGTTGTAAATTTTTAACAATTATAAAAGAGAGTGGAAGGCATTCTCCGTTTTTACAAACATGAACATTTGGCAATTTATATTCAATGTAAGACTCTTGACTATTAGCAGTGTAAATCGTGCTTTTAGTTTTTTCACATAAATGAGTGGGAATTAATCCTTTGCGAAGACAATTTAAGTCAGCACCAGAATCAATCAAAGCAATGACTTCTTTTTGGAAGTTTGGCGTTGCAAGCGTGATTGGAGTATACCATTTTTGGAACTGGTATGTAGTAAGAGAATTGACGTCAGTAGGAGCCGAGATACTCACCAACCATATCCATATCCGGGCTAGCAAGTTGCAAGAGTTCTACGTCTCTTTTGAGAGTAGCAACTTCTCTTTTAAGGAGATTTACTTCCTTGTAGAGATCTTGCAAAGTAACTTGAGTTTCAAACTTAGATTTAAGATGTTGATAGACGTCTTGCATTAAAGTTATCGCAACAAGTTTTTGGAAAGAAAAAGTTTTTTCTTCTTCTTTAGGATTTTCTTTTGGAAGATCTTGATGCAAAGCATGCTCAAGGGCTTTGGTTAACTATTTGGCCTTTTCGTTGGGATCTTGAACTTGATTTATGAGTTCAAGAATTAAATGTTCGTTGGCAGAGATTACCATGACATTGGATTTGGAGGAAGACGGATGATCAAAAGAATAATCAGATTCTTCGTCAGAAGAAAAGATACATTTGCATTTTGGATTATCTTTAAAAGACTACTGGTCAGAGGAAGAATGCTGCTCTGCAGCAATTTCTCTAACACATCTTTTAGGATTAGATTTGAAACATCGATTGGCATAATGCCCTGAAAGGCCACATTTATAGCATTTGGCAGTAGAAGGAGAAGCCCTTTTCTTTGTTTGATTATAGCGAGGTTTTGGCTTGGAGAATGTTTTTTGAGAAGTATATCGGGGTCTTCTTTTCATAAATGTTGGAGGAGGAGCATTGGATTTGGGATGCTTTCTTTTAGAAGGAGAAACGATTGGATCATATCCAAATTGATAGCAGAAATTTCCTAATTCTTTTCTACCATTGAATTGTTCTCTTTTTAGATGTTTTTGGAGTTTCATTTCAGTACGAATGCTTAATCCGACTTGGCAAATCACTTGTATTAATTCTCCAAAGGTATAGCGGATGTAGTTTAAAATCCCGAAATTTGAATCTTTTAATTTAGATTTAACCTTTTCAGCAAAAAGGGGAGGAAGTCCTAAAATGAACTTTTCTTTTCAGATAACGTCATTACAAGATGTAATTTTGTAGAGTTTGGAAAGGAAAACATCTTTATACCAACGAAAGTCTGTAAGAGTGCGACACCTGAGATTCATTAATTGTTCTTTATTTTTCTCAGAGATATCATCGATAGGTCCAACAAAATGTTGGATGATGTTTACTAGAAGGACAGTGACTTGATCACCTATCTCCCTTCCTTGGTCATCAAGAATTGGAGTTCCTCTAGCATCAAGTTTCATAGTTGTAAGTATTTCATCACGCTGATTTTGAGAAAGATAGTCAGTCCACCATCTGTATAGCTGACCAGTAAAGCCTTGTGTTATGGCCATTGCTATGTTTAGGATAGAATGATGGTAGATTAGACAGGAATTTTAGTAGATCAACATTTGGTTGCAAATTTGGAGAATTTGGTATTCAGTCATACCATCAATATTCCATTCATAGAGATGATTTCCATCAAAATGAAGGCGAGAGAAAGTTTGCTATTCTTCTATTTGAAGATCAACAGGAGTGGGTCGACGATAATAATGTTTTGTAGGCTTGACCATGCTTTGGATTTGAGGTAGTTGGATTTGGGGTTGCTGAATTTCAAAAAATTGATTTTTTACCTTTTCTAAAGTAGATCTGTCAAAGTATGAAACAAGCTCGGCTGAATCTGATTCAGATGTTGTATCTTTAGATGTAGCAGAAGAGAGGCGAAGATTTTGGAGGCTATCTTCAAGATTGGAATCTTGAGGAGTTTCTTTGGAAAGAACATTGACAGAAGGGTTTTTAACTTTGTCAAGTTCTTTCGCTAATTCAACAATGAAATCTGAACAGACTATATTTGGATTTAGAAAAGCTGGTTTAGCTTGTTCTTTTGGAAGAAAGAAAGCAGAAGTCTTTCTTTAATCTAAAGAAGAGGATGGAGATAACGACATCTTTTGTAGATTCATTTGTTCTCTGAGAGTATGAAGAAACGTATTGGTATAGTTGTTTTGTTCAACTATAGGAGCAAGGTCTTTTGGAGTGACAAGCCTATCAACACTCATTTTTTCAGCAAGTTTGATTGGAGAAGCGATAGTACCCAAAACTTTAATGGATTGAAACGGAGGAAAAGTTTGGCTTATTTGAGTTCCTGCTTGAGATTCCCATTTTCGTGTGAGATTTTGAAGCATAAGAATTGCTTTTAGACTGTTGGGCTAGATTTCACTAAAAGTTTTAAACCAAGTGAAAAAGGGAATAGTTATCTGATTTTGGTTCATGTGAAGACAATGTTTTAAATATCGTTATCGCATAATGTATCATACCCTTGGGATACGGATACATATCGGTTATTGCATGGGATATATCGGTTGTATCGCGTAATGTATCCATGTTGTTGGGAAACGTGGGAACATTGGGAAATTGGTCGAATTTTTCAATGAAACTTCAGGGCTTGTTGACGAAAACATCAATACACACTTAGAAATCAAAACATCAAAAAAAAAAGTGCACATAATAGGGGTTTCCTTTGTATGGGGTCCTAATACATGAGCTTTCCAAAATGAACTGATGCAATTATATTCAAAGTCCATTCATATAATTTATAAACGTAAGAAAACATGTATGGAAACATAAGTAATACATTCAAAAGCAAAAGAAGAATTGCTAGATTAGATTACATACATGTTTAATTTTGTGTTTGGATATAAACATTGCAACTGATTTGCGAGAAATTAAGAAATTTTGATTTTTCTTAATTTTCCGCAACTTGACCAGTCTCTCCCGAATATCGAAATCGAAGTTCCAAATCCATGATTTTTCATAGAAAACATGAAGAATCATAAATTTGTAACCATTTGACATTGGTTTAACACGATTTACAAAAAAAAAAAAAAACATGGATCGAAAATTGAAAATGCTCATTGGATCGAATAGGTGGGATATATCGGCACTACTTATGCGTTTTGTATAGCACAGGTGGGATACAAGATATATCGTGGGATATATCGGCTGATATCGTCGATATTTAAAACAATGTGTGAAGATACCATTTTTCTTTGAGATTCTCTTTAATATCTTCAGGAATGTGTTTAAAGTACCATTTTGTTAAGGGATGTTTTTGAAAATCCCGTTTTAGATACTCAGTATCTATAACAAAGGATTTAGGTGGATTTTGGCAAATGACTGAAATCATGCTAACTTGAGGGAAGAAATCACTCTCAGAGAGATTATAATCGTCTACTTGCCTCTAATATCGAGGGCTAAAGACATGAGTAGGAACAGGCTTTGGAGGGTTTATCTTTGGATTTGGCAGTGTTTGAGAAGAACTTGTTTCTGTTTGAGTATATTTGGCAAAGGTGATGTCTACAGAACCATCATCATTTGTTTGAATAAGTTCTGGTTCTGTAAAGTCTTTTGGAGTTTTTTCTTGAGCATCTTCAAGATGCCAATTGGACAGATTAACATCGTCCCATTTAATTCTTTTTGGTGTTATGACATTATAAGCAAGATTTGCCAGAAACAAGGTAGTTAAGCCTTTGATTCGATCTTCATATGCAATTCCAGGAGTAACTATTTTCATCAGTTTATAATATATGCGGTAAGTTACCGCAATATTTTCACTTCCTGGGTACATATCAAATCCTTTTGTATAAACTCCTAATCGAAGGAATTTAGACAAATGAGTGTCAGTTAGGGTGACCAAATAATTTGGAATACAGATGAAATAAGCTAGACCATCTGAAAGGCTAGCCTCAATCATTCCAACTAAAGAGTCTTTAAAATTTTTGAATCTGCGATCAGGCAGAATGACAAGGGTAGCAGTCTGTAAACCCAATCGAGTTAATGGTTTTATAGCAACTTGCACAAACCCTACATGAATATAGTTATATTTGTCAGAAGATCGAAGACGTTCTTGAACAGAGAGTAAGTTCAGATCTTCACTTTGATTAGAAATGCATAGAGTTTGTTCTACAGTTTTAATGATGAAGTCAGATTCAAGAGATTCATCATTTTGGAAAGAACCTTCTCTATAAATTTCTTCAGTGGGAACTTTTGACAGACTCCAATTTTGAAAGGATTGTTCGATATCCGAATATCGAATTTCTTCAAGATTTTTTATAGACATTGTTTCAACATCAGCGGCTTTGGCAATACTTCTTGATTCTATAGTTGATTTGGCAGAATCAAAATTACTTTGGGTAGAAAACCATTTGGTTACTTTAGAAATAACACTTTTGGGAGGTTTGGCAGAATTTTGGCTAGCGGAACTGTCAGATCTGTCTAATTTTTTGTATTTGGCAGATCTTTCTGAAACAGATCTTCTTCCTGAATTCATATTGGCTAAATTAAAATTAATAAGAGTGGCTTGTCAATAATAGAAATCCCTACAAAGGCCTTATGCACCGCTGGCTAACAGCAACAGGTTATTACGACAAGGGAGCCTCAGACCTCTTCTTAATTTTAATCAAGAAATATAAATGCAGAAATGAGATTTATTACAAAAAGATTTACCAAAATCTGAAAATTAAGTAGAACTGGCAGATGTAGTTTTGTACGTAGGGAAACAAATACAGAAAACACACAAATATGCAGGGAAACAAATACAGAAAACACACAAACACACCAAAAAAATTAATCTCTCTCTCTCTCTCTCTCTCTCTCTCTCTCTCTCTCTCTCTCTCTCTCTCTCTCTCTCTCTCTCTCTCTCTCTCTCTCTCTCATCTCTGTTGTACATGCAACCTGCCTCTGATTGTTCCCCTTCAAGATTCGAGAGAATCTAATGCCCCTAAGAAAACTGTTTTTATCAATAGAAAACTGAAGTCAGGATATTGATGTTGTACATGCAACCTGCCTCTGATTGATGAAACCACTTAAACTATGATGTTGTACATGTAACCTGCCTCTGATTGTTCCCCTTCAAGATTCGAGAGAATCTAATGCCCCTGAGATAACTGTTTTTATCAATAGATAACTGAAGTCAGGATATTGATTAGTTTGACCAGAGAATTCCATTGTGTATTCATTCCAAATAGTCCAATTAGAGCTTGGCTTTCTTCTGCATAAAGTTCACAAGAAACCCCTCTAAAATTAAAATATTTTTCCCCCTTTGAACAATTCCTCTAAAGTACAAATCTTAGCACCAATACAACAAATGAATTGGAATTTGCTCAAGGCATAAAAAGCACAAGTAACTCATTTATTCATTAAAAAAAAATCTACTAACCAATATTGGAGAACTTTTCAAATGACAGGGTGGAATTGAAGTGAACATGTTAGTACTCTAGAGATACAAAGATGCATAAGTAGCTAGTCCCAAGTATCAGAGCAAATTTGAAGTTACAAGTTCACTCACAGGATGAAAAGGTGAGTCCGCTGGATGAAATTCAATCTTGTATTTTGGTTCACGAGAGCTACGCCCAAATGTTCCACCTAACACTCAAGAGTTATAGGAGCATTAGAAGAAGTAACAAACTATACGGATTTTAAAGTTTTTAGTGAATGATCAAATAAAAAGATATAAATTAATAGGCAAGAAATATGGCAAGCAATTCGTCACAAGTATTAGTAGTAGGCTATAGAAGACATTCAAGTACAACTCAACGTATGATACCAGGCCTAGAACAAACAATTTAGCAAAAGCAATCAAGCAAAGATCGCTGTATGATCCAACACCCAGAACCCAGTAGCAGAACTACTATTTTATTTAAGATTTTCTAAGTAAAATTTTAGTAGAATTGCCTTTCGAAAAGAATATACAGTAGGTGGAAGCAAACAAGACACGCTCCAACTTTTGGAGGCCATTTCAAATCAAACATCTGCAAATAAGACAACAATAACGAAGAATGTGATGACAGTAACTCAACAAGTCTTGTCGATTTGGGACTGAGTCACAGTTACAAGAGAGTTTCCTAGCAACTGCGCTCAAAATCTGTTAACCAGAGTTGACTTGGCCGAGTTTTAAGTTGAATCACCAAGTTTTAGAACTATCGATATGGGTATCCCACTGGGAAAATACAATTCGTGTTTAGTTTTATGATTTCTACTATAAATATTTGGCCCATTCTATTTAGTTTTATCAGGTAAGGTACTGTTTTAATCTTCTGCATGCTAAACTTTACAACTTTTACAGTTCATGCACAAATTATGATAAGAATATAAGAAATTGTTAGAATTTTCAGACATAACCAGCCAAATACAATAGGTTAAAGTTAAAACATTTTCCACCAGTATCATGGTATATTTGGCACTAGAAGCAGTATCGTTGATGCAGGGGCATCTTGGTGTGATTCCAAGAATGCACCGTATCTCCACACTAGGGTGGGGTGGCTCATGAGGTGGGGTCTGTGAGATGCAAAATCGCCACGAGGTGGGTCCATTGTGGGACCGTGTGATTCGGGGACCTGTTCAAAGCATGGGTTGCCCACGTGGAGGTCACTTGGGTTTGCCTGGGGGGACTTACATATAAGGATAAACTGGTCCTTCCCCATTAGCTTTGGAGCTTTTGGTGCATTGGTCGGTTGTTCAAATTGTCATATACAAATATCTAGATATCGTCGAATTTTTTCCATGTTGGCCATTCACGATAGTAAGCTTCTATGGATGGTCTAGATCACCACATGGTGGGAAAGAAGGTACGAGCTCCTAGGCAAACCTCATCCACAATTGTAATCAAACCAAGAGATAGAGGACCATCTAGCTCCCAACCTTCTATGCAGCATTTTTGGGGGGTGTCGGAGCACAAGTGCAAGATATTCTATAGATCATATCCAGACCATGGTGTGATGTAACGGCCGTTACGTAAAGGTAACAATGGCAACCATTACACATTATGGGGTCGTAAAGGCCATAACAACAGTTATGGAAAATGACCCGTAAAGGCCTTTACATCCCCTATGACACGCCCCCCCCCCCCCCCCCCCCCCTATAAGGCCATAACAGCCTTGTTATGGGGTCAATACAAGTTTTTTTGGGGTTTTCTTTTAAAAAAGAAAAAAAGAAAAGAAAAAAGAGTAATAGCTATTACGGAGGCTATAACAGCCGTATCGTAAAGGTAACGGCGGTGGCTGTTATAGCCATCATTACCGTTATGGAATACCTTGACTCCAAACTTCACAACTTCCATTACTAGCCTCATTAATAATGTTTTCAAAGAGATGCATCCCTTACTTTACCAAGAACGTATATTGACAGTGGCATTACAAGGACTTCAATACTCATAGTAGCACATGATCAACATTTTTGAGGCCTAATCATTTGGTTTCCCTGAACACAACTTTGGTGGAAGTACACCTGCATTATTTAGTGCACAAAATGGGAACAGGGAGCAATGAAGCATCTATTTCAAAAAGTAACTGTGTAAAGGCTTAGAAAATGGGAGGGGAGCATGAGTCTGAGTGTGAGTTCAAAGCAGAAGTGACCCCTTGGTAGAACTACAACTAGGGTTTGGCACTCCTTAACACGGCTACTTGCACTAGTTAGGTTTTTTCTATTTTGAGGACACTTCTACATATAAATAACAATTTTATACTTTAACTATTGTTTTATTTTCTGGGATACCTTTGATAGTGGAATGGCGGAACAAGATTCATGTAGCATGCCCCAATTAATTGGGATAAGGCTTTGATGATAATGATGGTTTTCTGGGATACTTTTACATCTAATAATTATAATACACCATTAAAAACATGTCTTAATTAATGCAGGACAATTAACCACATGCTCTAAAAGCTTGAACTGTTAGAGTATGGCGAATTAACCCCTTTATCTTATAGCCCAGGCCCCACATCTCATGGGTTTTAGGACCTCGGCCAAACCCCCTTCATAGGCCCTAAATCACATGGGCCGCCCACCCCGAGTGTGTCCCCGCTTCCCACGGGCTACCCCACTCGAGCCCGGTGTGAAATGCGCATTAATCACCCCTGGTAAGGAGTCTTGAATACGAGACTTCCACCGTGGGCCGCACCCACCCTGAGTGTGCCCCTGCATCCCACAAGCGACCCCACTCGAGCCTAGTGTGAAAATGCCCCTTGCATTAATCACCCCCGGTGAGGAGTCTCGAACCTGAGACCTCCCACTCTGATACCAATTTGATGCAGGACAATTAACCACTTGCTCTAAAAGCTCAAATTGTTAAAGTATGGCGAATTAATCCCTTTATCTTATAGCCCAAGCCCCACATCTCATGGGTTTTAGGACCTCGGCCGAACCCCCTTCGTGGGCCCCAAATCACATGGACCGCCCACCCCGAGTGTGTCCCTGCTTCTCACAGGCTATCCCACTCGAGCCCGGTGTGAAATGCGCATTAATCACCCCTGGTAAGGAGTCTCGAACACGAGACTTCCTCCATGGGCTGCACCCACCCTAAGTGTGCCCTTGCATCCCACAAGCGACCCCACTCGAGCCCAGTGTGAAAATGCCCCTGCATTATTAATACCTCATTGTATTTGTAGACTTGTCAGTGAATAAGGCTCTTCTAGTCATCGTGTTCAATGCACTGTATCCGAGCCAATTGAAAAAAAAAAAACAAGGATACAACTGATTTTGTGGAGAAGAAGCAAGAAAGATGATCACAAGAATAAATGCTGAGAAGATTACAGACAACAGTGCTACAATTTCAGATGGACTGGTCAACTAATGGCATTCTAAAGGAGCCCCGTACCTTGTCTTGATGGTTGCAAATAGCTACATGAATGACTAGTTCATTGGTTCAACAGGAACTATGCACTTCTGAGGTATATGATATATTCATACAGAATCCTAATATTCCTATTTTGTATCTTGATAAAGATAGGGCATCTTCCAGAAGCATTGCGCTGCAATTTGACCCCATTATGGTGAAAAGTGCACAAGGGTGTGTTCAGGTATTCCCTGGAAAAGGTTCATTTGTATCCCACGAAGGGTTGTTTTCTCTTGACAGCAGAACCATCTTTGAATTGCATGAAGTGATGTCAATTGCATCTCTATTCCAGAGTCCATCTCTGAACTCTAATGGGTGCTATTTGGACCCATCCCTGCAACCACACGCCAAACATGGGATAAGGGTGATCCAACCGGATCATGACTTGCTTTCTTCTCTAAGAAAGGAAGGAGACCAATCTCCACATAATAAGAGAATATACACGCATCCCATGTCAAAGAGGGTCTCCCTTTGAACACCATGTCAAAGAGGTGTTCAAAGGTTGAGAATGCTCAGTTGCACCCTATCATGGTCTGCAGCAAAGGTGCAGTCTTGGATTTATGCATCAAGAACCAGAAAATAAATAAATGAATGAATGAACATAGTGAGAATAGAAGATCCCAAGAATAAGGTGGTGGGACAAAAAGGAGGAGAGATGGGTGTTATTTAGAGAGAAAATTATGAAGAAAGCAAGTAGAATTTCGAAGCAAAGGCTGCGGATATATGAACCAAAAAAACTAACTACATAAAGAGAGTGGAGAAGAGAAGTGATTGGGTAATCTAAAGGTAAGAATCACACACAAAAGAAACAAGGTGGTGGAGGCATGAAGTACAGAAGGTAATTAGGAAAAAGAGGATAAAGACTGTTAAATAAGTAGAAATGAGGAAAACCTCAAAACATGTAAAATGTTAAAAGGAAGCGAAGAAAGCAGTCATGCCAAATTTTAAGGCATGATTTGGATTATCAGATAGGTTAAAAACTACGGTAGGAGACAGTTATTTGAAGAGCAAAATTACAAAGGAGAAAAGCAGAAACATAAACCAGATTAAATGCATCGAGAGTGAGAACCAGAGGGTCCTGGTAAAAGGCTGTGAGATTAGGAGAGACTACTTTTACAGGTTGGCGAATGAAGATTGAAGCATGGGGATAGATCTAAGAGGAGGCCCAGACAATAGGGGAGGGAACTGTGAAAGGGCATGTGTATTATCAATTTAAGGGACCATAGCTATAGCAACAATGAAAGAAGGAAATGCTGTGGGCAGATGAGATGTCAAAAGAGGTGTAGGTGATTCACTGCAAACTTGGTTTGGTTAGAAGAGAAATGTTCCAGTGCTCTTAGAGCACCATAAGTTATAGTGCTCCTAGTTGTATCTGTCATTGGGACAGCCAATCGATCAATCTGAACTGTTTATTAAGCCCAGAACACATATTATGGGCTAACATGCAAAAACCACATTGATCGGGATGATCCAATCCACCTCTAATTTGTTCTTATTTTTGTAGTCATCCTTTTTCCAAGTCATGGATGGGATAGTTAGAATTGCCCGTGAAAAGTGGCTCTTTAGAATCATAAGCAATTTATGATGGGCTCCAACAAATGGATTGATCGAATTGTTGATTGGACCTATTTTTGTGTAAATGATCTAGACCATCCAATTAAAGGCTAAAAGATGAGTGGTATGGGCATATGGCTGTCAGGTTATTGCAACATTTGCGTGGTAACCCATAAAATCCAAGTTGGACCTAATGTACAACCTAGATTGAGAGATTGGGCTAAGTGTCCCAGTGCAACTAGAAGCACTATAACTTCTAGTTAGAATATACCGATTAATTAACATAGGCCCCACTTGACTAGACCTAGATAATTCCTCCGAAATGTTTAGCATTTAAAATTAAATTCAACCAGAATTTCACTCATATATATATATATGTGTGTGTGTGTGTGTGTGTGTGTGTGTGTCCTATCATCTTGTATGATTGATGAACAAAGAAGTACAACTACATGAAGGATTGTTCTTCTTCTTCTTTTTTGACAGATGAAAATTTTATTAGCCCTCAAAGCGAGGAAAGAAAGCAAAAGGAGAAAACTACAAAGGGAAAGGGACAGCAAGCGCTGCCTTAACGAAGGCTGCCCACTCTGTCACCAAATGAATCAATTTACAAATGACCTCCTTAGCCCCCTCCTCATTTCTGAAACATCTACCATCTCTGACCTTCCAAATAACTCAAAGAACCGCCAAAATAAGCAAATGCCAAACCGTTTTCCAAGCCTTGCCGACTCCGCCTCCATGCCAAGCCCACAGGAGATAGTTCATCTTCTTCGGCATAATCCAATCCGTGTGGAGAAGAGAAAGGAAAAACTCCCAAACCTTAGTAACGAAAAGACAGTGAATAAAAAAGTGATCGATCGATTCCCCATTCCCCATACACATCAAACAAATATTTGGAAGGATGAGAGTGCGTCTTTGCAGGTTATCGATAGTGAGAATCCTCTTCCTCCCAACCAGCCACACAAAGGCAGCAACCCAAGGTAAGAAGGATTATTCTCACGAGATGGAGTTGAGAATAGAAATCCTTCAAACCATTTCTATCTTTATCTTAAGATAATCTAGATGAGCATAAAACAGACCATCATCAAGCCTTGTCGGCACCATTTGGGATCAGCTTTACAGACATAACTTCACCAATTGAAATAGGAATTCTCATGGTCTCTAGGAGAAAGTTCAATGACATGCGCCCCAGCTAACATCAGCCCTACTATAGCAGGGGTGGGGATTGGTAGGTGCAATTGCTACCAAGCAAAGTTTCTGGACCAATATGATAATAATTTAGTAACTAAGCATACTGTGATTATGTTTGACTCTTGTGAACAGGTACTTCATTCATATCAAGTGTCATAGACAATGGTCAAGCCATTCTCTTTTTGTTGCGATTTTTGAAAAGTTAGGATTATTCCATTTCGCAACAAAAAAAATTAAGTAATCAGACATTTGGCATCTAATTCAGCTAAAACCATTAAAAACCAACTGCCTAAATTTCATAAAACCATAGATCACTCTCTCGTTATGGAAAACAAAAAGCCCAAAAACACAAGCGAATTGAATTATGAACATTCAATTTAATGAGGAAATGGTAAAAATATCCCACATTCCATAATGACGACTAGTTCTCAAATTGCATTTGAAAGGAATAGAGAGCCCAGGAACTGTTTGTTCGGACCCAGATTTTGAACCACTGGAGGATGGGCCTGATGGACTGCCCACATTCTTTTTTCCTTTTTTTGCTTCAATCGAGCATTGTGAACTGTAGAGAGGAACCTAACCACAGTTTGGTGCTCAGTCCCTCTATATGAATCCTAAGGAAGGAAACTACAATTTGTTTTCTCCACTTCATTAGACTGATTAGTGTAATTCAATTCAACGGTGCATTGGAACGCCCCTTAAAGCTCTCGAATTCATCACAAACCAGATAAACATAATCGGAGCAATTAAAACCCAACTCCATAAATTTCATAAACCTCATATCATTTTATCTATCAAGATTTTTAAAAAATAAAAAAATAAAATAGAAGAAGAAGAAGAAGAAGAAAACAAAAGATCTAAAGCTCTGGAATCAACATATCGCACAAACCAAGCGGGCATAAATAAGAGGTTTTTAATGAAATTCAGCTAAAACAATCAAAACCCAACTCCTGTTTTCTTAGAATGGAGAGATTAAGAAGCTAAAAATTTCAAAATAATAAGAATAATAATAATAAAGGAAAGGGGCGAGAGTAGGAAGGGTAGAGAAGATACCTGCATGAGCGGGGTAGATCTGCTCGGCCAGACCATTGCTGAAGAATAGATTGAAGAAGAGTAGGAGAAGGAGACAGAAGAATCTCATGTTGGACTTTTTGAAATTTCTGCTCTCTGAGAAATCAAAATCAGAGAGAGAGAGGAAGAGAATTTTTATTAGAGTTTGATTTTTAAAGAAGCGAAGAGAGAAATAGCATTGGTAATACGAGAAGAGAAACTACGGACGCGATTTGGCTGTGACCCCAACGCAAGCCAGCTAGCTGTTGCAAGAGCTCTGCGGCCCCCACCATGATGTATGCGTTTCATCCACACTGTCCATCCATATTTCAAGATCATTTTAGTGTATGATGAAAAAAATGAAACAGATCCAAAGCTCAAATGGACCACAAGACAGGAAACAGTAGGGATAATGATCTCCACCGTTGAAACCTTTCTAAGGCCTACAATGATGGTTATTTGTCATCTAACCTGTTCATAAAGTCACGTAACCATGGATGGAGCGAAAAAACAAATATAATCTTGATCCAAAACTTCTGTAACCCCTTAGAAGTTTTCCACGGTAATAATTCAATATCCACTATTTATTGTGGTGTGGTCTACCTGAGCTTTGGGTCTACCTAATTTTTGGGCCTACAATGTAAAATTATCTGGAAAAAATGGATGGACAGCATGGATAAACTATAAACATCATGAGGGGCCCATGGAGCTTTGACTTGCTTGCTGGATGGTGTTAGGATCAATAGCCAAACTGGGTCCAAGAAATCCATGATACCTGACCGAGGCTTCGCAGTGTAGTCGGGTTTTTTCAGTCCTGAATCTCCTGGTAAGTGGGGGCCATGCACCATGGTCCGCTGAATTTCGCATAGGACATGCCATAAAATATACCCAGTAAGATAATCACGACCATTCAATATGTGTACTACAGATAGACGATTAAGAATAAGAATACAGAAACAATCTACACTCAGCTCAAAAATTCCGTGTTCGTGGCTAGGAAATTTCGATAGGGGTCATTGAAATGTTAATCCATGGAAGAGCAAGAGATCAATGGTCTAGATTAATGAAAACGAGTTCTCACATTTGGAGCCCACGTAGAGTGATCGAGACCATTGGTCAGCTGTGGCCACTGTGGATTGAGTACGAAGCTAAAATATCTTGCTAGTACTGTTGTACACTACTTTTGGTCATTTTGTAAAAATTCAATATCAGATTAACATGTGGCATCGTAAGAAATGAGAGATGGATGAAAAAAGATCTTCAACACGTTTTTTTCGCCGAAGCATAATTGGTGTAAGTTTAATTTTATATGTCATGGATAATTGGAGTGATATAGTCGAGTTACTTAAAAGTCTAATATGTGAAAAAAAAATGCGATCAAGTAGTTCGACATACAAAAGGCGACCGAATGGAACAAAGCTTGGGCAATGGAAGAGAAACGGTCGAAGAAGAGAAACGTAACAAAAAGAATGATCTAGAGAGGTTTTTTTTAATTGTTGTGACCGTTGCAATAATAGGAAAAAAAATGATCTGAAAAAACAAGCTGCAGCATAACTCTAGAAATAGCATAGAGCAATAAAATAACACAATCTCAACAAATTAAAAATTAAAATTAAAATTAAAAAAAAAAAACAATTAATGAAATTTATCAATTTACTCTTATCGCAACTTCTCCTAAAAGTAGCGATAATTCCTATATATAATCTTTAATTATAATCCAAATTTACGCCATACGCTGGATTTATTCTCTATCCAATATTACGCAGTTCTTTCAAGAGACGCATTCTTGCAGTTGCTCCTAATGAAGCAATTGACCGATTGTGAGTTTTTCTTTCTTTTTTTTCTATTGCACCAGTATTTTAAAAGTCGTTTCTTGTGGAAGACATAAAGCAACACATCTTCGGAGGAAGAACCCCACCCTCCGATTTATCGCCCGATTGTTATAAAATTCTATAAATGGTTAAGCAAGTGACCAATCTACTCAAAATTTGGTCATATACATTCATATTAGATGTATCTGCTTATTTTGACACTTGGGAACGAAGTCGATCGGTTTGGATCGAGCCGCCTTATTGATTATGACACGCCCGCACATATTACACGTGACGGAAAACAAACCGAAGTGCCAACATTATTTACATACCTGGTGAGACTAGACAAATTACTTGACTGTCATCAATTTTTATTTTGCATTAACTGTGCAAAAGGAATAATTTTTGCACACAAATATACATACTGGTGCAGTAACCTCTTAGAATTATGAGCCGAAGAGATGGTTGTAATGTTTCAATAACTGTTACTAATATTATTACGGCCAACAAGCCTCCTACTCATGAGGAGGAGTTGCAAATTCAACAAGTGTTTGGGCAAGGAAATCCACCACTTAGTTTGGTGCCTGTTTCACAAAATTTAGATAGACTATCAACATCTCGAGTTAAACCGCTTGAGATTTTGTCAGTTCGGATGATTGATATATAACTAGGGATTTAACGCATCACATAATTGTCGTAAGTTCGGGCTGAACACTCGAGAGCTTAAAACTAAAACCTTTAATAGGTGGATGGTTAGACAAACCAGGAGCATGAATCGATTGACAACTTGATTTGCTAACAAAGCACCTGTTGCACCTTAGCAATAGGTTGATACTAGTACTGTTGGGAATCTATTACCTGTACCACCAGTTCAGCCAGTGCCACAAATACTTTCCTTATGACAAAATACACCACATATTCATATCCCTGATCCAGTCTAAGATGTGTGAAATTCATCGATACCAGTATATTTAAGATGTCTTGAGCGTATTATGAAATTCACCAACACTGGTAGATTTCAAACGTCATGAACATGAGAATAAAAACTTAATCTCATAAGCCAGAAATTGGGAGGGGGGGGGGGGGGTTACCTATAAACCAACTTTTTAATGAATAAAAATATCGGGTTGGTCTAGGAGTACCGCCAGTTGTTGCGTAATAACATTGTGAGCATAAGTAAATTGTTCAACTGGTTTAAGAAGTAGTAGGCCAAGTTCTCAGCCGAACTACTACTTCAGTTTATCATAAGTCATATCCTGACTAGATCGACTGACAATATCCATTACCGGGGAATTATCAACCTGACTTTACACGGTTTACAAGTGATACAAGTCAATTGACCGTAGAACACTAATAGGTCAATTTAACATACAATATGGAGAGTTGGTCAATAACGAGTATTATAAATTACAATTATTTTGTCATTCACTCACTAGGGCAGCTTTTACCTGGTATTCCAATTTACTACCAAATTCCATACAGAATTGGTAAGAGATTGAAGAAAAATTTCATGCTCAGTTCTTTTAATAAGGATTAAAAAATTTATATGGCTGATCTTGCTCGTTTTCAGCAGTTGCCGAGAAAATTGGTCGAAAATTATATTGCTCAGTTTAATAGAGCAAAAAACCGATATAAGGTAGTCACAACCGAAACAGAATTTGTCCAATTAATTCAAGATGGACTTACATTCAAGCTTCAAAAGAAAATTATCGGAACGGAATTAATAGATCCTTATGATTTGACTAGGAAGGTGTCTTGGTATGAGGATCTGCTCCAGGAGTCAATGTAATAAGAGAATTAATCAACAATGATATATTATTATAACCCTAGTTATGATATTGCAGTAGATGAAATAGTGGCTAAACAATCATTCACATGATCTGCTTTAGTTAAAGAGGCAACAACATCTTCTAATAAGAAAGTTCAAAGAACGTATACCTTTGATATTTTCCGTGCTGACAAAATCTTTGATATTATGTTCATCAGTAAATTTATCAAGATTCATGTTAATCATAAGATTACGACAGTTGAAGAATTGAAGAAAATTAATTACCGTAAATGGTATGGAACTCGGTCGTATTCTACTAACAAATGTGTTGTTTTTAAGAATGTTATTCAAAATAACATCGACAAAGGGTTGTTGAAGTTTCTTGAAAAAAAAAAAAAAAAGCAATCCTGATTGATACCATTTCCTTTTCCTCAAATATCGAGATCAATATAGCTACCATGAATCCCCAAAGATTCATTGGACCGTGATAAAAGACTAATCTTGAAACTCATATAGGTCAAGTCGAGTAGCTAAAGGATGGAAAGAGTATTATAAGGCCTAAGCCTATTGTCGATCAGACCGAAGCACATTTGGAGGCAATAATGTCAAATTATCGGCGCCTTTGTGACAAATGTACGAGGTCAACTCGATCAAATGAGAGATTTTATCAACCAAAAAATCAGATAAGACAATCAGTCAATCAAAACTATGAGGAAAGAAATACTTTTTACCTATAAAAGGCTAAACACGTAGCAATCACTCTAAGTCAGTCCAAGGGCAAAGGATGGTTAAACCTCGACCTGTCTAACATGGAGTGTAGAAAATGCTTAATCATCCAAAATTTTCAGTAAAACCATAAGATATGACTTGTTCTAAGAAATGATGTTGGCAAAGGTATTAGGCAGCAAAGAGAAGACAGTTAGCTGATGTATGAGACGAATTTCAGATGTACTCATCAACTCGATCGCCCTAGCAATACCAAAGGCAAAAGCAAAAGAACAAATATCCGTCAATACAGCCAAGCTTCATGTGGGGTTTGATTCGGTCGATAACTAAAATTGCGATAAAGAAGGAATAGATGTGAGGGGATCGACCGAATACTTTGGCGATGAAGATTTCTCGGATGATCTTCTAATTGAAAAATTGCTTGCTAAAGCAAAAACTTTATAATCAACTTCTTCTAAATCGAATAAAAAAATAATCAAGAATGAAGTTGTAAATGAATCGAATTCAGAGACACTGGGGGGGGGGGGGGGGGGGGGTAATGTTTGAATTTGGTCACACAGTTTGGCTTGTTTCCACCAATCACATTGGATTGTAATATGGTGTTAACATTGCCATTAAGTTTTCAAGCTAAACCATCTCAACCAAGCATAATGAAAGTAGATATGTATGAGTTAGGCCCTCTGATAATCATAAAACATGTATCATTGGATTCCAAGGAGGAAGCCAAAAAGGTGTCAACCGCAGCGGTCGAACCAGGGTCCCATTCTGAAAAAACTAATTATTAAAAAGTCGACTCTCACAATGACCCAACATTTAAAACCATTGTATATCTCCACTCACATGGAAGAGTGTCTGACCAATCGAGTTTTAGTCGATAACAAAGATGTTGTTAATATTCTCCCAGCTAGAATGATGTCTAAATTAAGAAAAACCCAAGATGACATTATCAATACCAAAGTCGCAATGAGTAATTTCGCTGGAGGAGTAACACAATGCAAAGTGTTTTGCTGGTTGAATTAATGGTGGAAACCAATAAGGTATTGGTCACTTTCTTTGTGGTTGACACTTCATTAAATTATAATGCTTTGCTTTGACGAGATTAGATTCATTCATTCTCATGCATTCTATCATCACTACATCAGTTCATGACCTTTTGGAATCAAAACAGAGTCGAATTGATTTTGACTAATAGTAAACCATTCTTAGTCATTGTTTCGACCAGAAACAAATGTATTTGATTTGGGGAAATTTCTTATTTAACGTCCATAAAGATGGAACAAAGAGAATATTCATCAATTTTATTTTATTTGTGCTGAGTTCATTTACATCCTCTTGATCCTTTGATTCTAAGATAGAATCTCTTAATAAAGAGAAAAATACATAAGTCAAATATAATCAAAATATAAATTTTGGCAGCATTTCGGCTCATTTTTATCAAATCTCCAGGGGAGACGAGTCGTGCAGGTTTTCCATGCTAGGATCCCTTGAAAATATCGAAATTAGCCTAATCATCTGTCAGAAATTTCAGCATAATGACTGCCCTAAAAGATAACCCGCGCAACTCGTATAGGAGTTGCACGGCTGACGAGTTGTGTGGTCTCGTGCAACTTGCTAGCATAACTCCTTCATCCCTTCTCTCTGCCCCCAATACCTTTCAAAGGAACTGACTTCCTGAACATCTTCTTCTCAAATGAGGGGGTAAAGGGGTACTTATAGGCATCCGCACGTGTGAGCCCTCGACTCCTATACCATGGGCTCCACCTCGCATCACCAAATCCTCCTTCTTTGATGGAACCTACGTGCCCTGGCGCAACTCGGGTGAGTTATGTGGATCCGCGCAACTCAGGTCTTGCACAACTCAGGTCTCGCATAACTCTCTCACCCAACTTACACTACTTTTTCTCTCCTTTTCATGCCTTTTCTAACTCTCTCTCTTCTTTAATCAATTTTGGTACCCTAATAGATACCCCCTTGATCCAAAATTTGATTTTTGCTAAATCAATTTGAATGATCAAACTTACTATGGAGAAGTTGAGTTGCGCGGCTTCGTGTAGCTCTCTCGCCCGCGCAACTCTCTAGCGGTGCCTTGAGCCTATAAATACTGGTCCACTCAACTGTTCCTCACTTCAAAAATTCAATCCTCCAACCAAACCCTACCTTACGAGCAGCTTATCCGTACTACTTGTGCCCGCAACTCAGTCGCGCAACTCACTGGCCCTTGATGCGATAAATTTCTGCCCTGAAACTCATAAGTCCAACTCAGCCACTCATATTTGTGAGCAATTCCCTCGTCATATTTGGACTTGTGTGGAAATCAATAAAAAAAACTACTAGAATTCCACCACCCTTGCTCGGATAAAATTATCTCTTATCTCATGAATCTTCAACAGCATTGGTCAATCCCTCATAGTGAACCTTCCACCTACCAAAGCCGCCTTGTTATTACAGATAATTGGATAATGAACGAACCCCGAATCCTGGAATGTCGTATAGAAGGAAAGGATTTGCACCAAAAAGCTGGCATGATATGCAAAACGTGATTTCTACGCCCTTGCCATGATTCTCATTAGCCTTTTCCAACTCATTTCTTCAAGACTGCTCGCCAACATTTCTTTATCAATCGTGTCCCCTGAAGGATAGATGACTTCATAGTCGAGGGTCTCCTACCTCCTCGAGATTTCTATAGTGCCTGGGCCCGCACCGTTGCTTGAAAATATACGGTTATTTTAGAACAAATTAATCTTTGCAATGCCATCGTGGCCACATCAGAGCATTTTTATGGAAACACAGCTATCTTCAGAGGCTTTCTTAACTTTTGATCCCCCGTGACCAACTCATTCCATCTTTCTTTGGGTGAGATGAGTATTACCTTATGGGACCTTTGTTGTATAGCAGGTCTTCCCATCATGGGTGACAACCTTGATATTTATATTCCTTCGAATGAAGAATTGTCTCGTACTTCTGCAGAAAACAGTAAGTCTGGGATTTCGAAGACTACTCTGGAACTTTTTAGTGAGTTAGTTAATTTTTCCCATCCTGAGCACATCACTCCTCTTGAATGGTTGGCTCATTTCTGTAACATCCCGAAAATCGAGGGTCGAGTAGTAACTCAACTCTCGAGTTCCAGAACATCACTTATGCAACAAAATGAATGATGATTGAATGTTGACTGTATTAGAGTAGTGAACATGAGTGAGATTAAGCCAAAACAACATATCATACTCCAGAGACAATTAAATTTGCAAGCGGAAGACTGTGATAGATAGATACAATATATAAACTATGATGAGTCTCCAGAGTGTGATAGCATTACCAAGTTAAATAATTACAAGTACCATCCTAAAATATACCAAATGTGTAAGGTCCTCTAGTCAATATCCCAGAAAGCCCTGTCGATCAGGACACGACTCACAGGAAGTCGTCAGAAGACAACTAATACAAGCAGACATCGTAGTCATTGCAAAGGTCTGGCTCTGCCTCAGAAGTAGCATCGCCATCTGAAATTAGACAATGTCTGGTGGGTGTTCAAAACACCATCCCGTAACGTGGGAGTGAGTAGCTAACTCAGTGGAACAATAAAGCATAGGTTAACATGTTATCAATACAGTCAAGCAGTAATGATAAAGCAGTAAAATCAAACACTCCTAGCTACTCTTATTAATGCAAGTATGGATGCAGGTATGATGGATGCCCTCACTGACATACTCCCTCATGCGACACCATCTCACGCTCGCGACATGCTTTCATCCCACAGTGCTCCACATCTTCCAGGCATATGCAATGCATGATGAGCATGATTACCGAGTTTTTAATTAATCCATTTCAAACAGTAGGATTGGGAAACTAAGGTACCTCCCTTGTATCATTCCCAAACATGATCCATTCTAGGGTCTCAGTCCTAGTTAATATCAAACGATGGTGTGTTTTCTAGGTCACTGCAGAGGCTGCCAGGGCTGTTACGCACAAAGGTTACACCACTCCCCCATCACCCCTTAAACGATTCATCACAATACAAAAACAGGCCTAGTTTATACTCTATATATCGCGGCGAACCCTAAGGCACACTGCGATTTCAGAGTATGCTCGAGGTCACTACAAAGGGCTGCCAGGGCTGTTACGCACAAAGGTTGCACCACTCCCCCATCACCTTATCAATGTAGGCCGACAGTGCGAATATAGTATCCCATACCACCATAATCAGCTCACGAGTTTGGTTGCTCACTGGTCACTACGGGGAGGCATGTGGCCCCAGCGTAGGCCGACAGCTTAACCACGGTGTCCCATACCACCATGTCCGGCTCATGAGTCTTAGCGGATCGAGGTACCATGGTTAACGGGGTTCTCACTGGTAAGTTTGGTACCCTAGGTTCAAGCATTAGCGACCGAACATGGTGAACATACATAAGACACATGGGTTACTTGACGTGTTCGGCTAGCTCGAGAGCACAACAAGTTGAGCGATATGAAGCGCAGAAGCACTTCGTGTGGCCAACTACTATCGCCAACTGAAGTACGACATAGGTTCGCCAAACACATCATGTGTGGCGAGATGAATCTCAACCACGATTCCAAGTCTGGTACCGGATGTCTGGACTATAGACATAGTCCCAAGCTTAATCAATTCTCAACCATAACATGTGAAGTAAAGCATGATAAACCAAGTAATTCAAGCACACTAGCAAGCATGTCATAAAGCATATTATAAAGCATGTTATGAAACAAGTTACAAAGCATGTTAAAAAGCATGTTATAGAGCACTATACAAATAGGGATACAAACACATATATTTCATAAGTGAATGGTTAGAGTAAATAACCACGTGGAGGGTATCATACGTGACTCTAAGGTAGTTGAGAACCCCATCTCAGCACCTACCTAAGGCACTAACACCTAAGCACTTACACCCACAAGCAATTTCACAAACATTTAGAGTGCACTATTACAACATACATGACGTATGTTAGTAATATATGTATTAGGGCTGTCCTTTCTCCGAACTAGTATTTTATATGTATATATCATATTCACACAGAAAATAATCATAACAATTACATCTCCAAATTTATACGTATGTGGTATTTTCTAGAATACACAATTTCAACATACATAGTGTATACAAGGAAACATGTAGTACGGCGATTCCTTTCGCCAAACAGGTATTTTATCCATATACTATATAATCATACAACAATTAATCATGGCAAACACATTTCCAAAATGTGTAGGTATACGGTATTTCTACGTATACCTAGAGTATGTAAAATTCCATATTTTACATCGTTAATCGAAACAAGAAACGGAAAGCACTTTGTACATGTGCAATTACATGCAGATCATGAATCTATCATTATCTGACATTGAAGGCGTTGAAAACCATAACCTATACACCTAAAGTCCTCACCTTGCACCTTGGAATCACAACAAATCAGCAAGGTTTGAAGGGCTTCCGTATTCGGCAGTTTTATCACATAGAGAGTGAAACCGGTTAGCTATTTCATAACCTATAACCTTCACTCACCCAAACAGATCTAGGGTTAGGGTTTCTCACCTTAAAACGGAGTCGGCATCGCCGGGAAAGCATCTAGGAAGAGGTGGTGCAGCCCGTGTGGTGGTCAAAAGCAGTAGGAGAAAGATTCTCTCACAAACCTCAAGCTTTCTCTCTCTTTTTCCTCTCTTTCCTTAGGGTTTTAGCCCAAATTCGTATGGCTGTGAGAGAGGCTGTTCTAAGACCCTTATATAGCCTAAAAACTCTCCGGAATAGACTTATGTTCAAGGTATACTTACATTGTAAGCAAATCGGCGTTGTTCCAGCTCAAAAGAGGGTTTCTGGCGGCCCTCCTTAAGCCAAACATCGGACTTAAGCTCACAACCCATGGATCTACGTGGGGTTATGTTTTTGTCTCGATCGGAATCCCAGATCACGCGTGGCGGACCACTTTCAGTTCAACGGTCAATGGGCCTCGATCTGAAATTCCAAGTACATGTAAATGTTCCTGAAATTTTTCCTGATCTGAGGGTGTAATTTGGTCTGATTCTGACGGTCTGGTTGCTTAATACTGATCCGCAAGCGAGTGGTGCTAGATCACTATTCAAGATATTTATTTTGTAAAGAAAACAGTGGTTTTCACACTCCCTCGCTCCGGACTCAAGCGAATGGCCGTGGGACATCGTCTGGACTTGATTTCCGAGATGGTTGTCAAGCCCAGTGAGGCGGTCCTAGTTCCTTAACTTCATGTTAATCGGACTCCCGATGTGTGGTCCAGACCTGATACGGAGTTTCGAGATGCTCCCGAGAGCAGTTGGGTAATGAGATTGATCCTAAATTTTAGGGTAACCTAGCGTCAATGATTCTACAAGTTTTGGGTCTTACAGATCGTATTTAAAGCGATTCAAATGGATTTCATGGCTAATCTGGTTTCGCACTGGCTAATCCTCACCTCATTTCTAAAGGATTTAGTCCTATAAGATTTCTGTCTGAGGTGGTACTTAGTCCTTTGTAGTTTGTATCCAAAGTGATCCAAGTTATACTACTTAGCTAGTTTAAGATAGTATCTAGGGCGAAAGTGCTTTGAACAATTGAAAGAACAAGGTAGTGAGGGTGGGATTTGTGAAGGAAATGGGTTAAGGAGCGATTTTAGACTGTGGGATTCAGTTCTGACAAGTTAATAAGGTGTTAGGATCGACCCATCGCCTAAGGACGTCTAATCCCAGGTTGGGAAAAATTCGGGATGTTACAATTTCTCTCGCAAACTACGATACACTTCTTTTCTTTTAATCTTTTTCTTCAAATCTTCATCTCTTTTTTTTAAAAATAACCTTATTATTTTACCTTGACAGCTTTGCAGGCTATAATCACCAGAATCTTAAAATCATTCGTGAGAGTATTATAAGCACTACTGAATACAGTCACTCTTGTGAATTAGCTACCTTCCTAGCTTATTGGTTAAGGTTGGTAATATTCCCTGGTTCAGAACAAGTCATCAGACCATCCCTTTTTATAGTTGCTGGCGTTATGGCTGAGGGTCAAAAGCATTCATTAGCTCCTTCAGTTCTATGTTCCTTATATCGTACTTTTGATGATATAATTTCCAGGCCCATAGATTCATCACTCCAACCCTTCCCAATCTACGCTCCTTGGCATTTCTTTGTAGGTTGGTTGGGAGTATATTTCCCTTGGACTTTTGATGACCCGCCGAAAGCATATTCAGATCCTCATCGGCTCCCTCTTCAACACTACCAACTGAGGAAGATGGTTGAAAGATCAAATGGTTGGGTTACTCGTAAAATAGAAGACAGTGACCCTGTTGACTTTCATCATTTTCCTTTCACTATTCATCCAAAAGGTATAGAAGCTGTTGATAATGACTCTATTTCTCATGGTGAGCACTCATTCCTTGTTTCCATCAGATCTAGTACTCTTCCCTTAAGAGAAGACAACATGTTTTGGCACAAACCCTATTATCCTAACAGATTTATCCATCAGTTTAGGTTTGACCAAACCGTGCCAGCGACTTGTGATATCGTTACCGGATCTATGAGGAATTGTGGCATCGGGCCATATAATTGGGCTTTGATATGGAGGCAACTCTTAAGTGTTAACACTAGATCTCATTTTATACTCCCGAGCCAAGGATACCCAGTCCACTCTTCTTATCCCTGGATGCGTTGGTGGGCCCACCAATACTATTTTTTGCGCAGATATCAAGCTGACCATGCCATATTCATTCCTCCACCTCTACTAAGGAGTTATCAAGAAGACTCAGGCATTGGCTATTCCAGGGAGACTAACCATTCTCCCTGTTCTGCCAATTCTGTGCAACAATCTCCTCAGAACACATTTCCTATGAAGTTTAATTGACCGATACTCTTGAAGGTTGGATAGCTTTTGGAGTATCTTTGCAAAATACCCATGAATTTCTAAATTTTTCAGAAGGAGATGATAATTTTGTACAATTTCACCCTCTCCCTCCTTTGTAAATCGTGAAAGACATTATTCCTGAGGCGTCAAAAAGACAAAAGATAGACAGGCACCGTCGTTCTGTTTGAAAGAACAAGTATATCATCATTGAAAACTTGCCTTCTTTGGAATAAGACAATAGTAAATATATATCGGTTAAGTCTAACAGGAGTACCTTTTGAGTAGGAAATACATTTTGAATAAGAAATATAACTTCTTCCCCTTTTTATACTTCATATGAAACTTATCTATCCTATTGTCATATCTTCATGTGACATGTATTTATCTTATCATTGCATCATATCTTCATGTGGCATGTATTTATCTTATCATTGCATCATATATAAACTTGAGCAATTCTCACAAGTATGTTTAATAGACATGTGGAGCTTGAATAATAAGTTATAATAATTGTTAGAATAACGTTGCCTAAATGATATTCAGAATGGGTGGGACTAAGTTTCAATTCTAGTTAGTCATATACATAGTTTAGGCTGATAAGTAGTTGGAGCAACCACAGTTTAAACTCACAAGTAGTTGGAGTTGGTTTTACGCGAATGACCATTGTAACCCTTTAGAGTTCACAGGGCTTATCGCAGCCGGGGAGTTCACAAACCGTGGTCCATCAGAGGGGCCCAGTGAAACTACCAGGGTCGTGGACTTATGCACAGGGTTGGCCACAGTAACTCTCTAGAGTTCATGGGGCACACAAGGCTACCGTCAATGTACCAAATCCAAGGCCGCCAGACCATCAATGGAGGGTCTCCTGCTTCAGAAACTTGCCCCCATGCGTTACTACTGAAATCAAACCAGGGATTTGGGCAGTCATCCTGCTTCGGAAACTCGCTTTTCCTTCGCCTGCAAGGTCAGACGCATTCATAAGGGGCGCTCTCTGGCCATCCTCATGGCGTTGTCTGAAACTATATGGACAACATGGGTCTTACATGACTGCTTCGTCAACTGCCCGCATGGATGCATATGAAGCTCTCTATGGGCTTTTTAGGGCCAAAGACTTCACTGCTACCCGAATGATGTATACATGCCACCGACAATGATAGGTCTTATGTGTAGTTGGCCATATGAGGCTTGGCTACACTGCCTTAAATGATAAGCAATCGTTGCTGTCATCGACTTTATATGCGGTTGGCCATATAGTCTTATTCCACTGCCAAAAAATGGTTAATCAATAATTGATATTTCACTATCGCTGATAATGTTCCACCAATATTCATATTATATTTAAGATAATATCAGCTTGGTGACGATAGTAATTTTGGCAATTATGGCGATATCCATTGACTTTTGGCACTTATCCTCAATGTTTGGTCTTGACTCGATCGCATAGTAGTAATAGTTCTTGTAATAATCATTGACGCTAACCATTTGGGATAATCATCGGCGTTGTCATTGGTGGTTAGCAACATATATATATTTGACGCTTTTTACCTGACAGTATTACTGATGCTTTTGATACACCTTAAAAGTCTGCATTTCATTAGTACTCAATGAAAGAGAATACTGAAAAGGAATATGAAGATCAATCTTTATTACACTCTTGCCTGCTCCCTTTTGATTGAGAAGAACTACGAAGTTAAATGAACATTCACTGGTATACTTATACCTTGTTCGTCTTGATCTACTACTCGATATGCCCCATTCGAATACACTTTAGATATTATATACGGGCCATCCCATTTAGGGTCAAATTTGCCCCCTGTCTTGTCAGTGACCACTATCGGTCTTTTCAGCATTAATACCATATCACCCTTTTTAAAGGAACGATGTCTAACCCTTTTATCAAAAGCGGCGAAGATTCTTGCTTGACACAACTGTAATCGCTGCTGAGCTGCTAACAGTTTTTCATCTAACAGTTCTAATTCAGTCAACCTGATCTTATCGTTCTTATCATCAGTCATCGACTAATGTACTGTCACTCTGAGCAAGGCAACTTGCATTTCTATAGGGATAACAACTTCAACCCCATAGACTAGATAGTATGGTGTAGCCTTCGTGGCAGTACGATGTGTAGTTCGATAAGCCCATAAAGCTTCTTACAGCTTCTCGTCTCAATCACATTTATTCCCTATAACAGTTTTCTTTAATATTTTTACAGTAGTCTTGTTAAAAGCTTCGGTTAATCCATTAGCCGAGTCGATCGCCAGCAAAGTCGCCATTTTGTTTCGACCAGAAACAAATGCATTTGATTTGAGAGAATTTCTTATTTAACGCCGATAAAGATGGAACAAAGAGAATATTCATCAATTTTATTTTATTTGTACTGAGTTCATTAACATCCTCTTGATCCTTTAATTCCAAGATAGAAAATCTTAATAAAGAGAAAAATACATAAGTCAAATATAATCAAAATATAAATTTTGATAGCATTCCGGTACATTTTCATCAAATCTTCAAGGGAGACGAGTTGTGCGGGTTTCCCATGCTAAGATCCCTTGGAAATATCCGAAATAGCCTAACTGTCTGTCAGAAATTTCAATATAATGATTGCCCTCAAAGATAACTTGCGCAACTCGTATAAGAGTTGCGCAGTTGACGAGTTGCGCAGTCTCGAGCAACTTGCTAGTACAACTCTCCTTCCTCCCTTCTCTCTGCCCCCAATGCTTGTCAAAGGGACTGTCTTCCTGAACATCTCCTCCTCAAACGAGGGGGTAAAGGGGTATTTATAGGCATCCGTACGCGTGAGCCATCGACTCCTGTGCCATGGGCCCCACCTCGTATCACAAAATCCTCCTTCTTTGATGGAACTTGCGCGCCCTGGCACAACTCGGGTGAGTTTTGCGGATCCGCGCAATTCAGGTCCTGCACAACTTAGGTCCCGCGCAACTCTCTCGCCCAACTTGTACTACTTTCCCTCTCCTTTTCGTGCCTTTCTCTAACTCTCTCTCTCTCTTCTTTAATCATTTTTGGTACCCAAACAGTCATGCCTAATGCAGTCGAGGCTTATTTCTATGAAAATGAAATTGAATCGATACAGTTTACAGGACGAGATAAGAATGGTAAACCAACTGAAATTGATGCAGGAATCAATCCTGATAATGTTGCATAGGATATTATTGTCATGCTTCGATTGAACAAAGAGTTGCTGAAGACAATAATTCCATTTTGTGTGACTATAAGATGTATGATTGAAGAAATACTATGATGGGCCAATCGTCGGTTAAGGTCGAGTTCACAGGTAGAGTACGATAGCTCAAGGAGAGTTTGTGAGATCATGATAATTGATGTTTCATCAATATGGTCGAGATAGCAGTACTGACCGATCAGTTTGCTGTAGATAGTATTGAAATGAAGGATTTGAAACTAACCTCAAAGAATTTGGAGGATTCTCAATCTCAAGTTCAAGATCTTCTAATAGAGTCAAATTTGTGGATAAAATAATATCCCAGGTCAATTTTTATCAGTGGATTATTAGATTCTCAAATACAGATAGAATTTATTAACTTAAAGAGTTCGTTGATTGCTTTGCTTAAGATATCATGAGTTGCCTAGATTAGACCGAAATCTGGTTGAACACATGTTGCATATGAAAGAAGGTTATCATCTACATAAACAACCACCTAAGCGACGGCTGAAGTGACACGAAAAATAAAAGAAGAAAATGAGCAAATTTTAAAAGCAAGTTTCATTAAATCCATCAAATAGGCCGAATGGATTTCGAACATAGTACATGTTATTAAAAAAGAATGGTAAGCTAAAAGTGTGTATTGATTTTTGAAATTTAAATTGAGTCACATTAAAGGATGAGTACTCTATATTTATGGCCGATCAACTGATCGATCGAGCTGCTGAACATCAAATGGTATCCTCTATGGATGACCATTCCAGATATAATCAAATAAACATTACAATAGAAGATGTCTCAAAGACAACATTCAGATGCCTGGTCATTTAAGTATGTTTTGTTGAGTCGTAATATCATTCAAGTTAAAAAATATAGGAGTTACTTATCAAATAACTATGAATATTATTTTTCATGATATGATCAACCGATTCATGTAAATATATATCAATAATGTGGTGGTTAAATCATTTAATTTAATCAAATATCTTGATCACTTACGAAAGTCATTTGAAAAAAAATGAAAATTCATGAATTGAAGATGAACACTCTTAAATGTGTTTTCGGGGTATCGATTGACAATTTTTTAAATTTATGATACACAAGAGATGAATCAAAATCGATAAGCATAAGGTGTGAGCAATAATAAAAGCTCGGCTGCCAAGAACTAAAACTGAATTATAAAAGTTTCTTGGCAAGGTTAATGTTATGTAGCAAATTATTTTCAATTGTGATTAAAAAAACTAATGTATTTTCTCCTTTTATTGAAGCTGAAAAAATGAGATAAATTCAAATAGGTGGTATAACATCAGTTGGCTTTCGATAGCATTAAAGATTATTTGTCCAAGCTACCATTATTGATGCCGCCATTAAAAAATCGATTGTTTAAAGTGTATATCGCAGCTTCTGCATAATCGATTGGAGCTTTGTTAGCACAAGACGACGATGACCAAAAAGAGTATGCGATTTATTATCCTAGTCGAATATTATTAGATACCAAGAGACGATATTTTAATATAGAAAAGTTATGTTTATCATTGTATTTCGCAGCTACAAAATTACGACATTATTTGTTGGCTGAGACAGTTAAATTTATTGCAGTGAATGATTTAATAAAGTATATGTTAAATCGACTAATTCAGAATGCCCAAATTAGCAAATGGATTCTTGTATTATCTGTATTTGAATTAGTCTATGTGCTACAAAGTTCTGTTTGGTCATCATTTAAATATGGAAAATCAATTTCCTTTAGAGGCCTTAGACTTATATGTGGTTTATCAGTTACCTTAGAGATTGATATTTGATGGTTCAAAGACCGACAAAGGATCAGGAGCAGGAATTATTTTGATCAATCCATTTAGTAGAAAATAAGAATTCACATTCTAGCTTAAGTTTGATTGCACCAGCAATTAAGTTAAATACAAAACCTTAATAATCGATCTAGAACGGTTGATCGATTTAGGAGCAAAAGTAGTTTTAGTTATGGGTGATTCCTTATTAATGATAAACCAATTAATTGATTTGTATAATTGTACAAGTACAATTGTACAATCATATCATTTTTTTGCGACATAGTTGTTAAGTATATTTGATGAGATCAAATTAAAATATATAACTAGATAAAGTAATATAGATGCAAATGAAATAACATAGTTAATATCATGCTTTCAAATTACCGAATAATTTGAAGTGAGAATGGTAATCGATCAAAGGAAGTCATTACCCTCAATTTTTTATATGAAGACGACCGACAAGATTTATCAGGTCGAAGTGAGCGATAACGATTGGAGAGTTCCAATCATAAAATATCTTCGGTCTTCACAGCCAAAGATCGGATGAGACATTAAAAGAATGATCGTAAACTATGTGTTGATCGATAATGAGCTATATCGTAAGGGACCGACGAAGTGCTATCGTGATATTTGAACAAAACGAAGTCTATATTGCTATGGATGAAGTGCATGAAGGAATGTGTGGAGCACATTAGGCTAGAAGAAAAATAATGCTTACACTTTGATGCTATGGATATTTTTAACAAAACATGTTTGTCAATTGTAACCAATATGTTAAAGGGTGTGAAACATGTCATAAATATGGACCAATACAGCATGTGTCTATGACCGAATTGCATCCTATATTATCAAACATTGATAATTTCAAGGATTGCTATTGATTTGATATGAAAAAATTATCCTCCATTATCTGAAGGACACAACTTTATTATTTTGGTGACTGATTACTTCACCAAATGGGTAGAAGTAAAACCCACGTTGAGATTAAATCATCAAAAAACTATAAAGTTCATTGAAACTTTTATAATTCATCGGTTTGGAATTCCTGAATCGACTACTCTATATTAAGAAGAAATATTTTTATCCAAGCTTTTTCATAAACTCTTACATGTGTGTTCTTCAATCAATTTGAATATTACATTATTGTTGGTGACATATGGTTATATAAAACTAACATGGATAATTTTAAACATTTTATATGATTTAATCATTGGTTTAATTTATTTTGTCTATAAAAGTATATATCTAGTTAAGAACAAGTAATATGGTTATACTTATCTTTTTATTTGTTTGGACATATAACTCAAAGCATAGGGTGTGCTATTCAACGCTCCTGCCAATGTTGTTATTGTATGATTTGTACAACCACAAAAGCTCAAACAATTATTAAAAGTAAATGCTCTGTGTATTAGTTTGACATATGACATGTAGATTTCAAATCAAATACTTTGTTACATGTGTCTTACAGAGCATTTCATTAGTAATGAGTAGAATTTACACAAACATATACTCAATTTTTATATGATTTCAATATCACATACAAGAAATAGTATTACAAATGCCATAATTATGTATTTATTGGATCAAGATGTAAAAGACAAGTTAGTCACTACAAATAATGTTGTAATTTCAAATCTTAGAGAACATTATTAAAAAAATGTGTTCCTTTTTTATAGCAGTTTTTTCATATGTAGTGTAATACTTATATTCTTAATATTATTATATAAAATAGTCTGAAAGAAATATAAGAAGTCATTCATAAAGTATATGAAAGCTCTAAGTTCATTAAGGCATCACAAGAAAAATAACATACGTTTAATAAAGTTGTCTTTTGAGTTTTTTTTTTTTTTTTTTTATTATAATTTTTTTTAACAAGCCTCGACTTGGATATAGAAAAAAGATGAAACTCAACATATCATATGCTAGAGAAATTATAGAGTTAAACATTTTTTCTTCTTAAGTCCCGTGATTCAAATTATGAGGGATCATCAATTATGAAAGATATGAAGAAAGTTAAAATTATTTAAAAAAATTGAAAAGCATTTTATAATACTACAAATGTCTTTTCATACATTGTATATCCAACTTCTAACCTTTAGTTTCATGAAATTTGAAAAATTCATGTATTGTTGATGAAAGAGTTCATGAGTCCAGATTCTTCTACTTGCATAATGGCCTAACAAATGAGTAAAAAATTTAATAAATATTTGAGAGTATAGTTTAAACTTTTGCAATGTCAATAATTATCGACTCATGATTTAAGATAAAGTTATTGAAGAATAGCTTCTTGCAAATGTTTGAAAATGAAGCTCAAGCTCATATTCTTAAAATTAAATAAAGTATCGATGATCTTTACAAAGATTATGTAACTCATTTTATCCACATGGAGTGAAATTTACTAAGGTCTGGAAGTGTTTCATATAACTTGAATGATGAGTTTAATACATTTGAAGAATGACCAATCAAATATATCGTGCACGAAATCTAAACTTAATTAATATTTTGATGAGCTCGTCTTTCCTTATAATAGCCAAGAAGAATTTAATATCTTTAGTTGAAGAAAATTAAATACACCAAAGTATCATACTCTCGCGAATATGGCCTGAAATATTATAGCCATTTCTATTTCGACAGTTACTTTAGAAGCAACATTTAGCAGGGAAGGTAGGGCACTTTATAAATATTATAGCTCATTACTTTCTAACATCATAAAATTCTTTATTTGCATTTAAGATAGTTGCGAAATAAATTTGGCAATTAAAAAAGGTAATGAAACTAAACTTTAAAATGTTTTTATTCATGTTATTTATAATTATTTAATTCTAATTAATGTTGTCAAAATCGTTATCATATCGCAAATCGTATCAAATCACAAATCATAAGATTTTTTATGGTCTTAAAAATATAAAAAAATATAAATAAATCAGAAAAATTAAAACTTAGCAATAATTTTTTTGCCATCAATATGCACCAAGTAATACCATGTCACGATAGTATTAGCGGATTCTTATCTTTCTTACTTTTTTTTTTCTTTTAATAATTTTTTCTTAAGAAACGTATAAGAATCTTTTGATAATTTATGTTATCGTTACTTTTCTTGAATGTATAATCACATTTGAAAAGCAGTATTTAATTATGTAGCTAATCACAAAAGTCATTTTTGATTTCTAACCATCACACCACAATAAATAAGTCAACAAGATTATAACTTTCCATAAAAACATTTCAAATAAGTCATACATCAATTTGGTGTGTTAAATAGATAAAAAATGAGAAATCCTTAAAAAAAAAAAAAAAAGCTCTACGATTTAACATTGAAGAGAATATATATAATTTAATCTTTCATAAAGAATAAAATAAAATAATTTACCTTTTGTAAATGGTTCTTTAAAAAAAAAATTAAGTGATTCTTAAAGTCCCAACTGATTTAAAAACATAAAATGAAAGCCAACTGAAGCTTAAAATAAAATAAAACAAGTATAATTTGAATCTTAAATCATAGGATTCATATAAAAAGGGATTCAAATGTAGGATTCAAATCATTTTACTTAAGATTCGACTCAAATCACATATCATAAACCGTAAGATTTTAACAACACTTCTAATTTTATTTATTATATTAAATGAAACTAATACTTTAAAATGCACTTGAATAAATGATGAAATTAGAAGGTATGTTTGTGATCATTTGTAAATACATTAAAAGATATTATGGATAATACATAGTTTTTTTTTGTGAATACAATAAATATTTTTTTCAATATAGTAGGGGTTGTGAAGGATACATACTTACGTTTTATTTTCTCTTTTTATGAATAGTATACCTGGCTTCTTTTTATAAATGGTATACTTGATTTATTTTTATTGGAAGAAATATATTGACAGTAATTCTTGTATAAAAAAGACTCCTGTAATGCTTGAAATTATGTTCAATGACATTTTCTTGTTTCGTCTATTTATGGGGTGGAATTGACAATTTTATGGAGTGGATATATTAAGTCATTTGATTATTCCTTACTTGGAATGGTTTTTTTTTTTTTTCTTGAATGTGGATCTGATTTTCAGTTTGTGTATCGGTGGGTTTACAACATTCTTAAAGTTCTTTGGTAAGGTTTGATAGCCTTTTATCTCCATATTATGAAACACATGCCATTGGAGAAATACAAGAAGACGTGGAGTTTCATTGTTAGTGTAATGTTAACTCAAATGAATTTTGGAGCATGGAAACAAAGAGTTTATTTTATGACATTATAAGTTGTATAGAACTTAAAGAAAATGAAGAAAAATTGTAGAAGTTTGAAATTCTTACATGAATGTTTTGTGAAACTGGGTTCTTGTCTTAGGGGTTTCTTTGTGACTTGTTTGCTACTAAATGATGGTTTTCTTTATTTAAGTGATTGTCAAAACAAAACTTATGCCAAAAAATGATAACTTTATCTTTACATTTTCTTCACTATGCTATGAGTCTCTCATGAATAAAAGTTTGGTTGTGTTTGTTCATTTGCATGGATGTGCATGACACCAACAAAAACAATAAAGCATGTTTGTTGAATGTCATCTTGTTAGTATCTTGCATGTCATCTTGGCTGTTGAATGTTCAGGGTTTTAATGCATGGTGGCTTAATGTGTGCTTGTTAGAAGTATGAATGTTGGGTAGACTTGTTTGCTTAATTGTCAGGCAAGTATGCAGATGTATGAATAATGGATATATGGGGCCATAGGTGTGCGGTATGTTGTATGCATGAAGCTTTGGGTAGTTAGTATCTTGTGTCATGTAACTTTCTATAGGTTGTTGAAATTTGTGGTTTTTGAAAAAAAATCAAATATTCAAAAATTTCAAGATTTTGGTTTTGCCGCCAAAATGTTTTGAAAATTTCAAACGAAAAGTGTAGTATGTGTTTTGTCCCACATTGGAAATGATAGGAGAAGATTTGGGGTTTATATGTGTAGTATTCTTACTTGGAGCTTTGGAGATTGAGACGCTTAAGTTGCGTGTTCCAGTGCGCAGTGCTCCGGAACACACGCACGCACGTGCTCGGGCAGTATGGCTGTGGTGGCGCTAGTTGGCGCACTTTATATGATTCGGCTTGGTGAAACAAAAATAATTAATTTTATTTATCTTTATTTTTCAGCATTTCCAACACATTTTTCCAACATAGTTTTGCTTCTTGTGCAGAGCTTTTATATGCCGTCGTTAACATTAATATCAAGGCTGGTGAAGGATGATGTGTTCCGCATTTCAGCCCGCTGCTGATGAATGATGTGTTCAATGTTTTAGTCAATGGCCATGCTAGCTAGTATCATGTAGAGTGTTTTTTTTTTTTTTTTTGCTTTAAAAAAGTTAACTGTTTGTAGTGTGGCTCAACAGACTAATGGTCTAGATAACTAAAAATATAAGACCCACCATATAGTTTATTGTGTAAGTTCTCGGCCCATGTAAGTTCTTGGGGCCGAACTTGATTTATTTTATTGGATGGGCTTGATAGCCTATCCACATCCCTAGTAATATCAGTTTCTAGAAATCAAGTTGCACTAGGTCAGGAGGCCCAGTCTAGCCCAGCCCAAGTACAACTTGTTTTAGAGTTGTTTAGTGCTGAGTGGCGGTTGACCCTTAAGCCCTTAGTTTGGACCCAATAACTAAGTAGACTGAAATGAGCTTGCAATTACCTAAGCATCTAACAAATGGGCCTTTCCCAAATTAAGTTATTTAATAGAAGTTTGGATCCCACGTGAGGGCCAAGAAAATATCCATTTATCTATAGGATTATTTTGGGCTCGAGCTTTGTATAGATGTCCTTGGATGGGCTTGGGTTAGACTATTTCAACCCATCACAGGCCAAGCTGGATTTAGGCTTAGGTTTGGAAATGCAGCCGGGGCTTGAACAGAGCTTGGCCCGGCCCCAATCCAGCCAGTTGACAGCCCTGATTGTTTCCTATGTGTGGTCCACTCGAGCTTTGTCTTTGCTTCATTTTTATTTTTTTTATGGATATAAAAGACATGAATCACGTTGGGCCCACAAGGCGATGGTGTGGGCAACACTACCTAATCGTCCCATGCTATGATTAATGATGTATAAGGATGTGATGCAGTGGGCCCTTTTCACTTGTCTACGTGTACAGATGATGCATATCCTGTCCATTAGAAAAGAAAGTAGGCCCACAAAATGTTGTCAAGAACCCGAATCCATCGAGGTCGGTGGTTCCTTGACTGTGGGCCCACCGTGATCTGTGTGTCTTACATCCACACCGTCCATCCATTTTGCCATATCATTTTATGGCATGAGCCCAAAAATACTGCAGATCCAAATCATTTTATGGCATGATCCCGGAACTTTCTGTTTATCTGACGAAGAAATCGTACCTGAAAAATCATGAGGCGTGACGAAGTGTTCAAGAAAAGGGGTCCAAAGAGAACTTGATTTGTTTTGAACACTGGCCAAGCTGATGAGCCAAATTGTATGATCTTTGTAAAAACTAATATAAATTGAGGGGCCCACATGATGGACAGCTTAGATCCTAAACACGTATTCCAAGTTAGCACATGATGTAGTATATAAATGAAAGGTGCCGTTTGGTTAACTGAAAAATAAAGTCTGAAAAATTCATTAGTAATTTATCCGAAAAAAGCCCCGATATTTGAAGATAAATATATAATTATATATATATATTTTTTCACAAAAACCTGTTTGATAAAAACAAGCTACAAATTTCTGAAATTTGATAATTTGACATATTTTCCCTCGTTGTCTCGATTTCTATTTTTTGAAAAATATGAGACAAAACATGCTATTACTTTGCCACCAAATTTGGCAAAACTATACCCTATCCACATACATCTCGAAAACATGACCCCTCACCCTTTGATAATATTAAGCACGGATGCCAATAAATTAAATAAATATATGAAATAAACAAAAATTATCTACTATCTTAGAAAGGTCAATCATTATTTTTTTCATCTCTTTGAATGTTCTCCAAAGTGACATGTTTATAAGAATGGAAGTGTCGGATGCAAAGTCATAAAGCTGGGCCCCATGGTAAGGGCTGAACGGTCTTGGTTGAGGAAGGGTCTCAACTACTCTTTTCCCTGCACCACACAATAAGCAAGGGAGTTTCTCGACAAGTGAAATTTATGTGGGTTCAATGATGATGTATTTTTTAGATCACATTGTCTATTCATATTTTTCATAAGACCAAAAGCAATGCAAATTTAAAGCTAAGCTGGATCACACTAGTGAAAATAGTAGGAATGATGCTACCGTTGAAAACTTCTTAAGGTTATAGAAGACTTTAATCGAGCTGATATTTGTATTTTAACTTCATCCAGGCATGCGTGATTTTATGAACAAGCTAGATGGAAAACAAGCCTCGCAGTTGGCCAGAGGCAAGTTTCAACTGTAGTTTGTTCAATCCCCATTGCTTTCTTTGGTGTGGTCTACTTGAGCATTAGATATACCTCATTTTTTGGCTCATTCTTTGAAATGATCCGTAAAAATTGATGGATGGCATGTATCTAAAACATAAATCATTGTGGGGCTTAAAAAGTTCCACACATTAAAAGTTGAGTAAGGCATTCTATTTGGGAGGGAAATCTAGCGTATCAAATTTTTTGGGAAGCCTTGACAATAAGTCCTGTCAGTGGGAAGATACTTGGAGCCCACCATATATTTGTGAGAACATTGTCCATCCGTTTTGTGAGATCATTTTAGGCCGTGTGACAAAAAATAACAATTATCCTAGATTCAAGTAGGATACACAAAGATAGAAAACTGAAAAGTAATGCTTACATTGAAACTCTCATGGGCTCCACTTTGATGTCTATGTGCCATCCAAACTGTTTAGAAGGTCATCCACTGGGACGAAATGAAAATACAAAAAGATTAGCCTGATACAAAACTTTTGGCCATATGAATGTTTCAACGGTCATGGGCTCCACTTTGATGTTTATGTGCCATCCAAACCGTTTATAAATTCATCCACGGGGAAATGAAAACACAAAAAGATTAGTCTGATACAAAACTTTTGGCCATATGAATGTTTCAACGGTGGCCCAAATCCAAAGTTTAAGTAGACCACATCACAAAGCAATGAAATTGGACCTCCATCTTTTTGAACATTTTGGGGGTTATAGATGTTATATATCAACTTGATATTTATGTTTTTCTTTCATCCAGCTATGTGTGGCCTTATGAACGGTAAATTTTATCTTCAAATCATGAATTAATCAAAAGAAATGAACAATTTGAGAAGGATTTGCCTCCTGGATTGTTTATAAAAAAGGAAAATACAGAAAGACTTGGTGAAAAAATCCTACAACGTTTTGAATATGTGAAAGGATAATCTTAGCAATTTTAAATGTTGACAAGAATATTTTGATAATTCAATAATTCAATAAAAATAAAAAAACCCTGTATTTTGCAATAAAATTTAACCCAGTGATTGGATATTTTTTAAAAAAATTGAATAATCTTTTCAATTAATCATTGAATATCTTTTGGTTATTAAATGGTATGAATTACCCAAATCACTAAAAATAGTGTTTTTATCATAAGTTACGAAATTAAGTTCTATCAAAGCAAGCTAAAACACGCTGATATCGAAGCGATTATCTGGAGTTGTTGAGTGACGAATCAGGGGTTTTGACGCTCTCCACTCACAGCATCAACGTGGCCCACGTCTGACAGATCCAATCGATTCAACAGACGGACTCCACTTATATATCGATTGTCTTAAAAATCAATCTGGGGTGGCCAACGCATTTAAAATAAAATGGAGGGCTGAAAGAACCTGGCCGATGGTCAGTATCTAATACATTTTTATGGCCAATATGTAGATCAGATCAGTGTAATTTTTTAGCTAATGTAAGTATCCAACGGAATATCGCTGATGAGCGGCTTGCGTATGTGAGAAGCGAATCTAATAAATTGCAGTGGAGTTCAGCTTTTGTCGGCCTTTGCGTGTTTGGAATCGCTTGAGTTGAAATCGCGTGGAAGGAACATCCAGAAGTGCAGAAATCTGCGGTAGAGTTAGACACGTCATTGGTAGATCCACCTGTCTATAAAATACGTCGCAAATATGTGTAAGAATCTTGTCAGTTCATCGATAAGTATATATAATGATAAATGGAAGGAAATGGGTAATAACTATTTACTCCAACTGTGCGGTGACATTACTTACATCTTAATGATGATTTTACTTAAAAAAAAAATTGATAGTTTTGATGTGAAAATCTAATAATTAAAATTTGCTTTACCTATTTTCTTTGGGAGGGTTCACCACCTTAAGTATAGGGTTGTGATGTAGTAATAATTTTGGTAAGACTGAGGTCGAATCCACAAGGGCTAAACTTTGTACGCAATCTGAAAGTAACTCGAACTAAAACTAGAATAAAATTTAATCTAAATCATGAGAAAGTAAGAGAATAATGATGAATTATGAAACTAAAACTTGTAAAATTCAAAGGTAGGAAATTAGGGTTTCCAAGGATCCACTTGTAGAGATCAGTAAGAACTGTGCTTGATTCACGAACACAACTGGATTTACAGTCCTATCTTTATCCAGTTGAAAGATATTTCATTAAAAATCAACTATGAACTTCCTTTGATCTAGTTTTCAATAGACAAGAGGTATGAGAATTAAAATTAATTTCATCACAAAACCATGCCCATAAGACAAAGCAAACAACAAAATTTAACCAATCCACAACCATCTAAGGGAATTATGAATTTTAGGAAGGGTTCCATCATCCAATCATGTCCATGAGACGATGGTGTACAACAGGATTCCCAAGTTCACAATTCTAATAATGAAAAGAACATGCTCAGAGCTATCGCAGATCCATTGTAATTTAAGTCACAATAAACCATTAAAAACTAAAAGCATTCCTTATAATTAAACTATAATCGAAGTCAATTCAATATAAACATGAATCAAGCCATAGAAAACACTTCATTACGCTACAAGCTTCACCTCTTAGCCCTAGCTAAGAGGTTTAGCTCATCATAGACATGATGAAATTAAAAAAAATAATATCAAAGGAAGAACTAAAGAAGGAAGAAAAGAAATAAAACTCTTAGTTGTCCACTTCTCTCTTTCTCTTTTTCCACGTTCTACTTCTTGCGTCCAAAAGATGGTTTTTCTCACGTCCAACCTCTCTCCTTTTATATAGCATGAAGGCGGTGGAGTGGAGAAGGCTTTTCGCAGTGTAATTCGCAGCTTGCACAACGAACCCACGCTCGACCCGCGTTCGACACAAATAGCCAATCTGTTTTCAGGATCTAATTCGTTCAGTGTCCTTGGCGATGGTCAGTTGCCCCCTGGAAGTGGTTTAGACGGTCTGGATTATAAATCAGGTCATGATCTTGATCATAGAACGATCCACGGAGGCCGGACATCGGACGTGCATAACTAATGCAAGGAAGCTGTGCTGGGGTGCTCGGTGGGCCCCATAGTGATGTTTTCGGAGAAATCCACCCCGTCCATTGGATCCAGGTGAGATTTCGGTCGAGTTTGGTGCGGCCCACTATATTAAATCTTTCCTCCGTTCATCCTGCATTTGACAGCGATCTGTGTGTGTACATGTGCATGGGACCAAAAGGTTACCATGGTTAGGGTCGTGGTCACCCCCTGGATCGAATGAACGATCCCGATCGTCCAAATGATGGACGGTGGTGGCCCACTGAAATCGTCCGTTCGGACGCTGGCGAAAAAATGGGATTTTTTATTTTTAAACAAAGAGATCGGGTCAGTGTGCGTTGACCGGTCCTTAGGTTTCGGTGCATGGCTAGTGCGCGTGTGCTATGCACACACGCATGTAAGTGGTGTCCACTATGATGTTTTATATGAAATACATTCCGTCCGCCTCCTTTCTCTTCTAAATTAAGGGGTTAAGACCAAAATTGAAGCATATCCAGATATCAGGTGGGCCCAAATCAATGATTTATGACTGATCTTGTCCGTTGAACCACTTCCACAATGATTTAAGGGCTGAATTTCGACGTGTACGGTTAATTTAGGGTCTTCACGCCTCTTATAAAGTTTCAAGCCAAACGGATGGTGGGAACTCTGTGATCTTACATTCATGATGATTTTTAGGCCTCTTTATTGTTAATCACTTGGTTTCCTCGGATCTTTGGCATGTGATTACTTCAATTTCGGTCCCCTAAGATCCGTCTCTTGCCTTGGTGATTCTTGAGCATCAAATTCATGCCTTAAGTATCCTTTTTCAGTCCAAGCTCCTAAATTCACCTTGCGACAAAAACATAATTAAAATATAACATTAAGCATTATCATGTTCATAAAACCAAGTAATAACTGAGGTCTAATATGCAATTTTTGACCCTCAACAACGAGCATATTTGAATCTTAATTTATGAGCAATAATTTATGGTTAAACAAACACCTAGAAATGATACTAATGACTCATTTACTTTGCATTTTATATAGGAAATTGAAAAACCAAACAAGCCCTTAGATTCTTGGCGCGTTGTATGGGCGAGTCATGTGTAATCCCTGTTCTACTGAGACCATGCAACCCAAAGCTCTGTGGGGGCCCACAGTGATGTGCATGTTACATTTGCTCCATCAATTTCTCCATGTCATTTTACGACGCGGGATAAAAAAAATACAAATCCAAAACAGAAGTGAGCCACACCATAGGAAAGTGGGGTTGAAAATGCTGGTCGTGGAACATTGCCTTTCTTTCTTTATCCATCCATTTACTTCATAACCGTAGCTCACTTTGTGAATGGGCTAGCCAAATTTTCTGGTAAGTGCATCTAGATAGTGGAACTTATTTGATGGATGGCTTGGATTTACACGTGGATGGATGGTTCGGGTTTGCATGGTGGGACTCATGTGATGGCTAATATTCGGTAAAGGTGGTGAGCTTAACTTCAATACATGTGTATAGATAACTATTAACTTTTCACGGGTGTTGTTATGGGTAAAATGGAGCTAAACAAATGTATGAGACAGAGCCAGACTCGATAACTATGGATTGCTTGAGGGCTAGAAAATCACCTCGACCTTTGGTGTCGGCTACTTTCTACATTGGTTTCAGTTGTCACTTTGGCCCTCGGGTACCGACCTTGGTCTCAAGAGACAATACGAACCTTGACCTCGGATACTAACCTCAGCCTCGGGTACCAACCTTAACCTCGGATACTAACCTCAGCCTCGTGTACCAACCTTGACCACGGATATCGACGACTACCGTGGAATATAAATATCTTTACAATATATAAAGATAGGATTACTATAAGTGCTATTGTTTATAGCCCTTTTTGTTGTCAAATTTATGGTGCCAAAGACACTGTTAGGAAGCTTGCATATGTAAAGATCAAAGCTCTACTCAAGATCAACTTTGATGGACAAGCAGTACTCACAAGTCAAGACTCGAGGAAGTGAGTTTGTTCGACTTAATTCAAAGACAAGGATAATGTAAGAAGCTTTCAAGTTTTCAAGTTTGAACTACAACAAGACTTCAAGCTTCATTACTTTCAAGGTCACGTGTCTTTAAGTTTCAATGTCCTTACTTTACTATTGAGGTATGACTGACCGTAGGTTGACCTTTAGAGTAGGCCATTTTGGATACATAATTCATATATTTTATATAAGAGAGTTTGACCTGTTCTAATACTAGTCCTGGACTTTGTTCGACTAGTCCTAGCACTGCTTCGACCTGTCTTAGGATTTCCTGGATCAGTCGTAAGTTTGTTGCAAAATTCAAAAATTTTCTGTTAGTCTTCGACTAGTCCTGGGGACTGTTCGACTAGTCATAGAAACAGTGTCGACTGGTTCTTCGATCAGTCGTAGATCTACGACTCAAAGTCCAGCGTTGTAATTTGGCCAGTTTCGACCAGTCGAAGGGAACCTACGACTAGTCGAAGGAGACTTACGACTAGTCGAAGGAGACCTATGACCAGTCGTGAAACCGTCTTATCTTATTGCTCTCGAATTTTTAAAATTCTGTTGGATCTACGACCAGTCGTAGCGAATTAAGACCAGTCGAAGACGTGATTTATTCACCTATATATAGAGCACGAATCTTAGAATTAAATACACCATTCAAGCTAATTTAATTCTGCCTTCTGAGAGATAAATCTGTGCTCCGTTTAAAGTTAAGTGTGCTTATTTAATATTCTCTTTCTTTAAATTTATTAATTGATTTTGTTTCTTGCATTCCAATCTAATCTGTAAAGAGGAAGTTTTATTTTCCTTTTACTGGAATCAAAATCAATTCAAGCTAGCCCATTTGTTTTAATTTAAAATCTATTAGAAATTAGAACCATTATATAGTGAATATTGGACATTGAACTTTGACATTCAAATCTCTACTCCGATTTGGTTCTTCCAGATTGCTACAACAAAGAAGAAAAAACAGTTATTTTACATTTTGTAATTTACTATATTTGGTTTTATTTGCGGTTAAGCCAAAAAAATCTCAAAGCTGTTGGTTATCTGAGGAGAGCCAGAAAACTCAGAAGTGAGGGTTTTTGAATTGTGTAAGCCCTTTGAAAAAGACACAATTGTGAAGGTTTTGGGTGAACCTGGGAAAACCTATTTGATAGTGAACACTAATATCCCCTGTGTGAGGATATTAGGAGTGGAGTAGCATTCTGTGTGGCTGTTATTGAACAGTTGGTGTACACACAGGCAAACCACTATAACTCTCTGTGTTGTGTGGATGTGTGTTTTATTTTCCTATCTTTGATTATTTTTTTGTGGAATATATATGGATGTGAATGTTGTAATCATTTTATTTCAAGCTCAGTGGGGAATGTTGTAATAATTTAGATTTATATTTATGCAATTTATTCTTTTATTTGTTTGAGCTTTAGATTCTCTAATTGTTCTAGTAAGGTTGCCCTGCCATTTTTATGATGCATGGTTGTCCCTAGAACAATCAATATTTGAGATTGCATTCTATTCCTCAGTAAGTTTCAATTTGTTTATTCCTCTAAAGTTTGAGTTCTTGATACAAAGACTTTTCTAGAAATCAGGTTGTCCTACCATAAACTTTGGTTTTTGGTGTAAGGTTGTCCTTAGAACAACTTTTGTATCAATCTCTCAATACTTATTTATTGAGGTTGCTATTCATTTCAGAATTGTGAATTGATTTACTTTATTTGGCTATCTGATTATTTAAATTTCGCTGTAATTATTTTAAATTTGGCATAGTCCTATTCACCCCCCCTCTAGGACATATAACTCGGCCTTTTCAATTACCCTCCAAGATCTTCATCAAGGATCACGCTAAGAAAGACACGATCTACTTAGAGACATATCCACTTTGTGATACGTAACTATCCAGTAGATTCATTGCCATATACGTAAGTGATGTCAAGGAATTATAAATAGAGACCCTCACCATGGAACAAGCTACACACAAATGTACCGATTCCATTATACCTACTGTGGGTCAATACGCCTGACTTAGGCATCGGAGGGTCACTGACCTTAACTGGCACCCCCAATGCATTCTTCGATTCTCCATTAATTGCAGGTACTCAACAGCTCGCAGGAGGTGAGGTAGGATCGACTGGATTTTGCATCAACAGTTTGAAGCCGTATGTGGTAACGACAACAAAGCCACCTTAGAAGTTTCCTTTACATAAAAAGAATCGTCAGCCTTGTCTGCTCAATAATAGTTAAAGGAAGAAAGTGGGTTTTGGCTGCCATTACTGCCCAAAACCCCTAACCAAATGGGCAACATGAGGAATTGCCTTCGGAACATCATATCAACCATATTCCTGCAGTGGCCTCGGGTAGGCCTCACAAAAGAGCTGGTCAACTCATCTCCCTGGAGAATCAAATCGAGACCCTGACCGGCAACATGCATCGAATAATGCAAATATTGGAGAGACAACAACCGTTTCTTGACCAAGGCATGGAAGTAGAGGCAACAACCGAGCAATTACCTCATAGTTCGTATGCGGTAAAGGATCGACCAACGCGATGCATGCGAGTCCCCACGCAAATAAATGGAACAACCGAGCTCACCGAGTCCAATCTACATCACACTCTAGAGAAGAGAAGGTGTGGGAAGACTCATGAGGTCGTCACAGAGAGAGAGTTTCCATGGGGGGCATAAATGAAACAGATCCGAGATCAACTTGGCGACATCTAGCGGGCAGGCTGACAAAAAGCTCCGGCCTTTGTCGAAGCCATGCTCGAAGAAGTCAAGCCCTCATTTACTAATGAAATCATGAGATATCAGCTATCGTCTAAGTTCTGAATGCCCCATATCACCCCTAATTTGGATCTGGGGACTTCGTCGAACACCTACAATCTTTCAGAGCTTGGATGGAACTTTACGGCGCCTCTAAGTCCGTGATGTGCAGAGCATTTTTCCTGACTTGTCAGGGACTGCACAAAAATGGTACATGCAATTAAAGTCGAAGTCCATCAACTCTTTCACTGAACTTAGCAAAGCCTTTGATGCACAAATCATCTGATTCAAAGCGGAAGCAGTGCAGATCGACAATTACTCCGACCAGATAGCTTTAACCGACATGGTAGCCGACCTTAAACAAGGAAAGTTCATCTTCTCTATTGGAAAGAACCCCTGAATACCCTCACTGACTTACTTAACTGAAATAAAAAATATTTCAATGCTGATGAGTTCTTTAATTCACGAAAAGCTACTTGAGAAGGAAACAACTCGGCTAAGGACAGGAAGCAGAGGGAAGAAGGGGAGCCCTCTGCCGCTAACGCTAAAAGAAATGAGGACGATCAAAACCGAGCCTAGCGTACTAATCAACATTCAAAAAAGTCGCCTACATTGGTACACTTCCTTGAACACCAAGCTAGAGTAGGTACTTAAGGAGGCTGGGCTGAGCAAGGAAACCTAATGACCGAGCTGAACCAATCAACAAAGTTTGGTAATAAGGTTCATTGGCCAACCTCAACCTCAACATCGGGTACTGAAGGACGTACTAACTAGAAGACATGGACGGTAAGATCTTTCCTCACCCATGGAACACTGATCATCTAAAAATTTATTACCCATGAGGAACTCCGACGGGTTAAACGACTGTCCTTGATTGATCCCCTTGGTAGAATCTACTCATGTTCGACTACGTGAAACTTTCCTCAGTTAAAGGAAAGAAGGTTCTCCCCTTTATTTTTACTATTTTATCTACCATTTTATCTATATGTTCGACAGTGAGTGACCTCCCATTTATAAAAGTGAAAAAGGTGCTCTTGATACTGCTATCATTTCTCCTCTACTATTTTACGAATTCTATAAGGAAAGAACTTCCCCAATTTAGGGGAAGAAAATTTCTTTCAAATCTTGACTATCCGAGCTCTACTATCGACCACAAAGACTTCTCTCAATTTAAGGGAAGAAAGTTCTTCTTAGTTCTTGGCTTACTATTACGTCTACTATTTGATGGTCGACCTATTGATTCTACCGTCAGGACCTATTACTACATGGTTGACTATCATATCTATTAAGTCATCATATATAAACACCCACATATAAAGGCAATAAAATCGAGGAACATACATATAATGAGTTGATCTTCTCATACATTAGTTCAAAAGTTACTTTTCGAGCACATAAAGTATAGAGCTCGGAAGTAGGGGGGCTACTGTTATGGTTAAAACGGAGCTAAATAAATGTATGAGACAAATGGGCTGAGTAACCAGACTCGATGGCTATGGATTGCTTGAGTGCTGAAAAATCACCCCAACCTTTGGTATCGACTACTTTCTACCTCAGTCTCAGTTGTCATTTTGCCCCTTGGGTACCGACCTTGGTCTCAAGGGACGACCTCAACCTCGGATACCAACCCGGCCTCAGAAACCAACCCAGGCCTCAGATTCTGGCCTTGACCTCGGGTATTAATCTCGACCTCAGAAATTGACCACTACCTCATAATAGAAATATCCTTACAATATATAAAGATAAGATTTCCCATCGAGATCTTCGCTGAGAAAGGCGCGATATACTCAGAGATAGATTCACTTTGTGATACATAACTATCCAGCAGATTCATTGCCATACATAAGTGATGTCAAGGGATTACAAATAGAGACCCTCACCATGGAACAAGGTATACACAAATATATCGATTCCATGATAGGTGTGTATAATAGCCAACTTGTACAATAAGCTGTCCCAACCACAAGAATCACCTTGTGCAAAAGAACACAGTATTGCTCTTGAAGGCACACATTTTTATTTTGTTATTTATCAATGGGTACATATTGTTTTCATGGTTTCGTCCACGTGATTAGTAGATAAAAGTTGATTTTACACTAGGAAATCCCGACGATGGGCTCAATTTATTAGAATGATTAGATTTTACATACATTTAACAAGTTTGAAGTTATTCGCTGAGTGGACCATGTGGTCCAACCTATCAGACTTGAGACATGTGTTGTATATAAATAAGATTAAAATAAGCAACTTCAACTAAAATATATAGATTTCAATATGTGTGGTAATTATATCATAGGTAATAAAAAAAAATTTCAAGTAATCCTTATATAAACTATCCATCTCCATCAAATTTGGCAAACCTATGCCCTATCCACATACATCTCTCAAACATGACCTCTTCGTTAATGGGCCATGTGATATACTCTTCTTGATAGAATAATTATAATCTTTCAATAATATTAAGCACTGGGTACCATTGAATTAAATAAATATATGAAATAAACAAAAGTTATCCACCATCTTAAAAAGTTCAAACACTTTTTTTTTTTCCATCTCTTTGAATGTTCTCCAAGTTGACATATTTATAAGAATGAAAGTGTTGGATGCAAAGTTCTTAGGCATATTGGTGGATGTCCCGTCAAACAAATGCTTCAGATCAATAGATCATGAGTCCCACTTGTACAAATGGCACGATTATCTTGGACCAACACTATATGGTACCTCTTAAAACATGTAGGCCACCATAGGAAACAATGGTATTGACTATTAAAAACCTTTTGTAGGCCACAAAAGTTTTACATCATGCTGATTGTTTAATGGCATGAGCCTAAGAGAAGGAAGATTGAAGGACCAAATGGACCACAATAGAGGAAGTAGTGGAGATTGAATTCCTACTGTCGAAACTTCCTAAGGCCTTCCTAAGGCGTAACTTGATGATTATTTGCCATCCAACCTTTTCTTATGGCTAGGGCTGAAAGTCGGGCGGGTTGGGTTGGGTTGGGTTGGGTTGGGTTGGTGGTCAACCCTAGCCCAACCCAAAGTTCCTATACCTCAACCCTAACCCAACCTAACCCAACCCAACCTTGGGTTGGGAATTCTCAACCCAAGCCCAACCCAAGCGGGCTCGGTCGAGTTGGTGGGGTTGATACATGTTAATATTTTCGTTATTATATTAGTCTATTATATTTCAATACACATCTTAGTTTTTACACCTATGATTTTTTTAACTATATGTAATTATTTATCGTAAAGAACTTCATTTTTTTCTAAATAAACAAGCTAAAATATAGGACAACTACTCCTTTAAAATACATGTTGTATAGCACGCAATCTATTTGGGAGAGAGAAATTCAGCATATCTTGTTAGCTTGAGTCATCGAAAATGACGTGGACTAATGAGACCCAACAACACTGGAATCTCATGTGCCTTCGACATTGACGATCCGCACTCAATTATAATTTATAAGTAACTTATACATCGATCAGGTTTGGGTTGGATCGGGCAACCTGAGACCTCAACCCGTGACGGCACCCAAGTTTTATCGGGTTGGTGTTTGTATAGCCCAAGCGCAAGACCAAACCTGATGCATTTTGCCCAAGCCCAACCCCATATCGGGTCAGTCAGGTTGAACCCGCCCGACTTTCAACCCTACTTATGACCACATAGACCTGTGTGAAGGGAAAAAATAAATATCAGCTTGATCCAAAACTTATAGGGCCCCAAGAGGTTTTCAATGGTAAGCTCTCAATCCCAACTACTTTATGTGGTGTGGTTTACTTGAGCCTTCAATTTGCCTCATTTTTTGGCTCATGCACTAAAATTATTTTTCAAAATAGATGTATGTCGTGGATAAGACATATACATCACGGTGGGACCATAGAAGCTCTATATGTCAATACTTCTGGTTTTCTTCTATTTACTTGCAATGTGCCTACCTTATGTATGTATTCATTATCCACCCTTTTCATCTATTTTTTTAAAGATCATTTTAGGGCATTATCCAAAAACTGATATCCGGTGGACCATACCATAGGAAACAATGGTAATTGACCATTAGTGGGCCACGAGTTTTAGATCAGGCTGATAATTGTTTATATCTTTCATTCAGACTTATTGTTAACAGATTGGATGGCAAATAAAATATGTGAAAACATTAAGGCATGCCTTTAGAAAATTTTAATGGTACGTTGTTCAATCTAAAATGATTCGAAAAATGGATGGATGGTGTAAACACATAATATACACGTAAAAGTTGGGCCCTACTAAGGATGTGGACTTCAGCTTTCTCGAGTTCCTGTGCAAGGATTCAGGGTGGTGCCCACTAGGATGCTTTTGAGAAATCCATCCTGTCCATCCATTTTTTTTAGCTCATTTTAGTACATGCGGTACAAAACGGGTCACATGAGAGGAAACAGTGGGGATTTAGTGACCATTGTTGAAATATTTATATGTCCACCAAAGTTTTATATCAACCTAAGTTTTCAGTGTTTTCACTTTATCCCAATGAAGATGACCTTATAAATGGTTTGGATGGCATATAAACATCAAGGTGGAGCTTAGGAAGGTTTCAACGGTAGGAATTCCTGTATGGCCCAGTTGAGTTTTAGATACTACTCATGTTTTTGTAAGCATGTTCTAAGATGAGCTCGAAAAACGGAACGAGTTGGATTTCTCATCAACATTACAGTGGACGCCACCTTGCATCCCAGCGCAGGACTCACTGAGAAAAGCTTTTGCAGGAAATCTGCGTCCGTACTGCATGGGCTGCACGGTTTTGGTTGTGGCGGGGTCTCAGCTACTCTGTTCCGCGCCACATATCAAGAAACCAAATTTCTTGACTCGTGAAATTTAGGTGGGTTCCGTAACGATGTATCTCTTAGATTACATCGTCCATTAAAATTTTTTTTTTCTAAGATATGAGACAAAAGCAATGCAGATTTAAAGCTAAAGTGGATCACACCAGTGAAAATAATAGGAATTGATGTTATTATTAAGAACTTCGTGTGGTCATAGAAGGCTCTGATTGAGTTAATATTAGTATTTAAATTTCCTCTCGCCATGTGTGATCTTATGATTAAGTCAGATGGAAAACAAGCCTCACGGTTGGCCAATGGAAAGTTTCAACTATAGTTTGTTCAATTCCCACTGCTTTCTTTAGTGTGGTTCATTTGAGCTTTGAATGTGCCTCGTTTTTGGGCTCATGCTTTGAAATGATTCGTAAAAATTGATGGATGGTGTGGATCTAAAACATAAATCATTGTAGGGCTCTGAGAAGCTTCACACGTTAAAAGTCATGTTGAGTAACATGCATTTTTATTTGGCAGAGAAATCAGGCATATCTTGATAGCTTGGAGGCCAATTTTTTGGGAAAGCGTCTAGGAGGAAGTTCCTGCGGAAGCTAGGTGGGCTCACCATGATGTTTGTGAGAAATCGCATCCGTTATGTGAGATCATTTTATGATTGTCACAAAAAATGAAAGTAATCCAAGACTTAAGTGGGATATACAATATGAAAAATGGTGAAAAAAATTGCCTACCATTGAAACCTTCACGGGCTCCGCTTTGATGTTTATATGCCATCCAAACCGTTTATATGGTCATTCCACTGGGATGAACCGAAAACACAAAAAGATTAGCCTGATACAAAACTTTTGGCCATATGAATGTTTCAACAGTGGCACATTGTTTCCCCCATATGGCCCATTTGAGTCTTGGATCCGTTTCGTTTCTGTCGCATATCATACAATGATCTCGTAAAATGGATGGCCGGGGTGGATTTCTCCCAAATATCTCAGTGAATCCCACCTACCTTTCCATAACATGAATAAAGGCTTTCATAGGAAATCCGCCTGATATGATATGTACCAATGAGAGTTCACGGCTCTATAATTTTGTGTACACACGCAATCTGACTACTGGATGGTGATTTATGGGCCCTACCATAATGTGTGTGTTTTATCCACATTGTAGATCAATTTGGTGAAATTATTTTATGACATGAGGCCAAAAAATAAGACAAATCCAAAGTTTAAGTGGACCACATCACAAAGTTTAAGTGGACCACATCACAGAGCAATGAAATTAGATCTCTATCTTTTTTAACATCTGGGGGCTATAGATCAATCTTATATTTATCTTTTTCCTTCGTCCATTTTTATGTGGACTTATTGTTCACAACCCCAAGTGCAGGGTCGCAATGTAGTAATAACTCGGTGAGACCGAGGTCAAATCCACATGGACTAAACTTGTACGTATTTTGAAAATAATTAGAACTAGAAAAAGAAAAAAATCTAAACCTAAATATGGAATAAAAGGGAGTAATTGCGAATGATATTAATTAAAACTATCAATTGAAAGGTGAGAACTATGGTACCAAGGATCCACTTGTAGCTATCAGGATGCTACCTCATTTGATTCAGGAAACCCAATTGGAATTGGAGTCCTGTCCTATCCAATTGAAAAATCAAATCTCTGAACTTTTCATTGACATAGTCCTTAATGAAGGAGTATTGTGATGATTGGAAGGGATTCCATTATCCTACCATGCCCAGGAGACGATGATAAACAACAAAATTTACCAATCTCACAATCTCAAAACAGGAAAGAAGATATTCAAAAGCTATTGTTGGGTAAAAAATAGTTAAGTTGCTAGGTCGACTTATGGAATGGACCAACTCTACTAACCAGCATAGGCCCTTTGAGCTCCAGGCCCTAAGGCGCATATACGTCTAAAAACAGGCCGACCCTTCAGGAGGTCAGTATAACTGTAAGGACACTCAAAGAGGATACAACTGTAAGTCCACTTAAATAGCTAATTGCCGACCTAACCTATAGGTTGGCCATAGCTCGGCTATAGGTTGACCATAGCTCGGTCGAAGTTCGACTAGAGCTCGGTTATAGTTCGGGGTGACCTTTGAGAGAAGGCAAATGCTGACTCCGTATAAAGCTCGGCAAATGATCTATACCCATACCAATAGTCTAGAGATCTTTCTAATGACCTGGAGATCTCTGCCAAGATCTTCGGAGGATCGGATCAGATCCTGGGAACCTCAGGATCGCAGTAATCCTGCAAAGATCCCAGATTCGGAACACATTTGCAAACTCCTTCCGCTACCATCTTCCTTCCCCTATAAATAGAGATATCCCCAACCAATGCAAGGTATGCACATCCATACCCTAATACTTGACTGGTGACTCTTTTCCAAAGAGATCCTACCCTATAAAAGACCCCAAAGTTCCGACTTAAGCATCGGAGGGTCCCCTGAGCAAGCCATGGTCTCCTTTGTCTCTTGTTTCCATCTGTGCAGGCATCGAAGGGTCAACCAGGGAGGGTCCATCGGAAAACTGCATCAACAGTTTGGCGCCATCTGTGGGAACGACGTCGTAAGCCGTTCCTGCCCTACCAAAAAAGCTTCAGATATACTACAATAGCGAGAGGGAAGAAGCGAACTTGAGCCTCCCCATTTGCAACTCTAGTTGTACCTGAGCACACACAGTTGCCTCCAGAACAACCTGAGTAACCAGAAAATCATCAGGGTTCATCCTCGCAACACCAAGCGAATTCCAGTTTCGGGAGACAGGACCAACGGTCCCGTGCAAAGGGTGGTCGGCTGAACTCCCTTGAAAAGGAGGTTGGGAATGGGATAACGAAACTGTCTGTCATTCCGGTCTAACCCCGGAAAGTCCAGATTTGAAACAACTGCTTTTGCCAATGTTGGCTTATACTAGAGATTGACCTGAATCCACTTTTGAAGGCCAAGCAGTTTCAGAATTCCTTAAGCGGATTTCGTTCAGCCTATGCCTAATCTTTCTATCCGATTTCCACGATCCCGCTCAAAGTGAGGTAATAATCCTGTAGTTCTGGCTCTGCGGATAACTCATTGCACATTTGTCGCTCAGAGAAAATATGGGCTACATGAGACAGATGCTAAAGAACTTGTAACCCCAGCATGTGCAAAGAACCAATAAGGAAGATGAACAAACGTGCAACAACTCTATTCAACCTTCCTGCATGCCAGTAACCTCTCCAAGAAGTCGACCACCCTCTCAGAAGAGTCAGTAACATACCTCGACTAGACCGGTCCCCTCTCACATTTCAAAAACCACAACCTTGCCCGCTTCAGACCTACGCCATGAGCTAGAATGAAAAAAGCGCGGCAAAGCCCCGATCGAAACTACTGCTGAAAGCGGCGAACCTTATGAAGCCGAGCTAAAAAATCTATGAGATCAAATAGGAGACATGCAGCACGCCTACCAAACTAATGTGCCGATACATGCCACAACGGAAGAAATCGACCCCCCATTCACTGCCGACATTATGTGGGCGCTACTACCAGAGAGGTTTCAGTTGCCCCAGATTTCCCCCTTTTCAGGGAATACTAACCCATCGGAGCACATGGAGTCCTTCAGGGTTTACATGGAACTCCATGATGCTTCTGATGCGGTCCTGTGTCGAGCCTTCTCCTTGACTCTGGCTGGAACTTCCTGACTATGGTTCAAGCAGTTGAAGCCGAGCTCTATCAGTTCATTATCTCAACTCAGCCAAGCTTTCGTCACGAACTTCATCGGAGGAAAGAAGAGGCTCAAAGCGCTTTCCCATCGACTTCAGATAGTTCAGAGAGAAGGCGAGCTCTTAAAGGACTACATCAAACGCTTCAATTTGGAAGCCTTGCAGGTCTGCAAACACTCGGAAGAGCTCACCCTCAACGCCATCATTACTGGGTTAAAGGATAAACAGTTTCTCTTCTCATTGGATAAGAATCCTCCTACAATAATGGCTGAGCTACTGAATAGGTCATAGAAGTACGCTAATGCTGAGGAATCCCAGATCATACGAGACGTTATCTAGAACAAAGTTCCTTCGACCAAAGAGCGACAGGCAAAGACAGAGCCAAGCTCAGCCAATTCGAATAAGAAAAGGAAGGACGACCAATCTTGGGACAACCGTCGCTCGAGCAAACAGCCCGACAGTAAGTTTAAAACATACACTCCCCTCAACAAAACTCTCGAACAAGTCCTGATGGAGATTCAGGATAAGCATCTCCTGAAATGGCCGAACAAATTGAAGTCCAACCCCAGAAACAGAAGTAAGAGCAAGTACTACCACTTTCATTGGGATCACGGACACAATACGAGTGACTGCTTTGATCTAAAACAAGAGATCGAGCACTCATTCATAGCAGCCATCTCGCATAGTACGTCAACCATAGGGGAGATCGGGTCGTAGTGCAAGATGACCAGCCTGACAGCAATGAACCAATTGCAGAGATTCGTACTATCTTCAGAGGCCACGGAGACAGAGGAGACTCGAACAATGCTCGAAAGGTACATGTTAGACACATTGGTCATCCTGAAGATGAAATTCTACAAATCGGACGACCCCGAAAGAGTAGAAAGTATACAACCATAGCCTGACCTTCACTGAAGAAGATGACCGAGGAATCCATCACCCACACGATGATGCGCTTGTGGTCACCCTGACCATAGCTAATCGGAAGGTGTTCCGAATCCTCATCGACACCGGGTCTTCCGCCGATGTTCTCTTCCCCAAGCTTTTAACAAAATGGGAGTTGGTTGATCTTTACTTCAGCCAGTTAAAACCCAATTACTCGGCTTCTTTGGTGGTAAGGTCATCCCCGAAGGAGCAATTCAGCTCCCGCTTACGGCCGGAGATGGACGGAACCAGACCACCAAAATGATCGACTTCTTGGTGGTAGATTGTCTGTCAGTTTATAATGCGATCCTTGACCGACCATCCCTGAATGCCTGCAAGTTGTGGTTTCGACCTACCACCTAGCTACGAAGTTCCCGACTGAGCAAGGGTTCGGGTCAGTGAAGGGCGACCAACACGACGCTCAATAGTGTTATGCAATGGCGCTGAAAGCTTCGTTACAAATAATGATGGTCACTTCTTTAGGTCCTCTTGGAGATCAGACAGTGACTGACACCTCTCTGGATCCACATGAGGACTCTGACGAGAGAGGTCGCCCGATGGAAAAACCTCGTTCCCGTCACATTGGACGAATCCGTTCCTTATTGAATCGTCCAAATTAGGTCGTCCCTAACGGCACCCTTACGGGACAACATGATAACTCTCCTTCGACGTTATATGGACGTCTTCGCATGGTCTCATGAAAACATGTTTGGCATCGACTCCAAGACCATTATACACAGGCTGAACGTTGACCCTTCGCACAAACCAATTCGACAGAAGTGTCGTGCACCCGATCTAGAAAGATACGCAGTGATCGGTGAAGAAGTCGACAAACTCCTCAAGGCCAGGTTCATTGAGGAGGTTTACTATCCGGATTGGATAGCCAACATCGTGCTGGTAAAGAAAGTAAATGGAAAGTGGCAGGTCTGTGTGGATTATACAGACTTGAACAAGGCTTGTCCCAAAGACAGCTTTCCTCTCCCCCGGATCGACCAACTGGTCGACAGCACAGCTAGGCACGAGCTACTAAGTTTCATGGACTCATACGCTGGTTATAGTCAAATTATAATGCATCCACATGATAAAACAAAAACAACCTTTGTCACCGACAAAGGGCTTTATTGTTACCGAGTCATGCCTTTTGGATTGAAAAATGCAGGTGCCACTTATCAGTGCTTGGTCAATAAGATGTTCACCTAAAGGATAGGGTGAACGATGGAAGTTTATATCGACGATATGCTCGTCAAGAGCATCAAAGTTACAGACCATATCGCTAACCTGGAGGAAATGTTCCTCATCCTTCACAAGTACCAAATGAAGGTAAACCCGAGCAAATGTGACTTCGGGGTTAGCTCGGGAAAGTTCATCGGCTTCTTGGTTAGCCAACGTGGAATTGAAGCAAACCTCGAGAAGATCAAGGCTCTCCTTGATATGCAATCGCTAAAAATGACTAGAGATGTTCAACGTCTTAAGAGGTGGATCGCTGCCTTCAATCGCTTCGTGTCCGAAGCTACAGACAAGTGTCTCCCTTTCTTCAAACAGTTGAAGGGAAAACAAGTAGTAGACTGGATAGAAGAATGCAAGGTGGCCTTCCGGTAGCTCAAGCAATATTTAAGGTCGTCCTCATTGCTCTCCAAACCCGAGTAGGGGGAATCCCTATTGTTATACTTAGTTGTTTCTGACGCAGCGTCAGCTCGGCTTTAGTTAGGGAACATGAGGGAAAACAACTCTCGGTATACTACATCAACAAGGCCTAGTTTCCATCGAGATAAGATATCTAACCTTGGAAAAACTAGCATTGGCCCTAGCCGTCTCCTCTTGACGATTGCGACTGTAGTTCCAAGCTCACACCATCATCGTCTTAACAGATCAACCACTATGTCAAAACCTAAAGCTTCGGGATGACTGACCAAGTGGGCCCTCAAATTAAGTGAGTTTGACATCAAATATCAACCCCGAGCAGCCATTAAAGGCCAAACAGTGGCTGACTTTATAGTCGAGCTAACTCCTACACACAAGTTATCTGTTGACCTACCTAGGTTGGAGCTCGCCCCGGGTGTAACATCCAACCCACCATCTGCCGCACCGTCCGACTCCCAGGCTATTCCCAACCCACCTAGGTGGACACTTTACGTTGATGGCTCATCCAACTCTAGGGTAAGTGGGGCAGGGATAGTCCTGGAAACCCCAGACCATACATGCATGCAATATGCCTTACGATTCGGATTTCAAGGCTCCAACAATACAGCGGAATACGAAACCTTGCTCATCGAACTTAAATTGGCAGCCAACATGAGAGCTCAGCATCTCGAAGTCATCATCGACTCCCAATTAGTCATTAATCAAATAGTTGAGGCATACCAGGTCAAGAAGGAACGCTTGAAAGCATATCTACAGAAGGCTAAAGAATTGATTGGAAAGTTTCACAAATGCAGTGTAGCCCTGATCCCTCGGGCCAAGAATTCTAAAGCTGACATGTTGGTAAAGCTAGCCACTGTAGACGAGGATGACATTCTGAGATCCGTCCCAATCGAGTTCCTTGTGAAACCCAGCATCGACGAGGCCGATCTAGCCACAATACTTCCAGTAAGCTCGGGACCAACTTGGATGGATCCAACCATCGACTATCTCAAAGAGAATAAGTTACTCAAGGATCGAATAGAGGCTGCTAGTTTCGAACTAAAGCTGCTCGATACACCATACTCAACGACATCCTCTACAAGAAAGGTTTCTATCTTCCTTACCTCATGTGCCTCCGACCGGAAGAAGCACAGTACGTCTTAAGGGCGATCTATGAGGGAATCTATGAAAATGACTCCGGAGGTAGAGCCTTGGCCCACAAAGTGATCCGATATGATTATTACTAGCCGACCATCCAAACTGATGCTCGGCAATTCGTTCAGAAGTGTGACAAGTGCCAATGCTTCACGAACATACCTCGACACCGACTGAAGAGCTTGCCCCAATGACTGGACCATGGCCATTTGCTTAATGGGGAATCGACATCATTGGTCCTCTCCAATCGGTAAAGGTTAGACCAAGTTTGCCATGGTGGCGGTCGACTACTTCACGAAGTGGGCTGAAGCTGAGACATTAGCGAAGATAACTGAGCAGAAGATCACAGACTTCGTCTGGAAAACATAATATACAGATTCGAAATTCCTCGGACCATCGTCTCCGACAACAGGAAGCGGTTCGACAATAAGCAATTCCAAGGGATGTGTGACAACCTCGGAATATGCAACGTCTATTCCTCGCCACGACATCCACAGGAAAATGGACAGTTTGAGGCAGTCAACAAAATTATCAAGCGTCACCTCTAAACTAAGCTCAAGAATAACAAAGGGGCATGGGCTGAGGAACTCCCTAAGGTCCTTTGGGTGTATCGGACTACCGCCCGAACGGCCATCGGGGAAACCCCCTTTTCCCTAATGTACAAAGTAGAAGTGGTCACCCCTATAGAAATTGGACTACCTATGGCCTAGGCGGAATCTTTCGACAAACAAGTCAATACCGAGCTAATGGCTCTGAGTCTCGACCTTCTCGAAGAATGGAGAGAACAAACTCAAGTCCAAACCGCCATTCGTTAGCAACAAGTAGCGCGTCTCTACAACGCTAGAGTAAAAGTCAGAAGGTTCCGAGCCGGTGACGTAGTCCTACGGAGGACCTTCCAAAATACCAAGGAAATGAGGTCGGGAATGTTAGGCCTAAATTGGGAAGGACCTTACATAGTGACAAGTACAAGCCGACCTGGCTCATCTCGATTGGAAGAACTGGACGGTCAACTCTTGCCACATCCCTGAAATGCTGAACATCTCAAGATCTATTATCCTTAGCTAATTGACGCGAAGTTTATTGTCTATTGATCAAAGTTAATAAAGCTCTGTTTCAACATGATTTCTACTCAATCTACTGTTTCTGTCAGGACTAATCAAAGGTCAGCCCTATGCCCTATGGCCGATCAATGTCTGACTAAGTTCTGACCTGTCAGATCTGACCAAGATCCAACCTAAGTCTTACTTGCCGGATCCAACCTGCGTACGACCAATCTGACTCAATCCTAATCCACTAGTTCAAAATTGAGTGCAATTTACTAAACTTAGAACAAAAAAAAAAAAATCTCTGCAACAAGGAAGATCGTTTTAAAAAAGAGAAGTTTTCTTTGATAAAATCTTAAAGGGCGTGTTTACATCAATCAAGCCCTTGAGGGCACATTTACAGTAGTCGACATTAACAAAAAAGAAAGGGAAGGTATTGTTAGGCCAAGGAAAGGTATTGCCAAGCTAAGAAAATACTGCTCTGCAAAATTAGCCAATCCTCTGGCCTTGGGGGGCTGCTCAAGAGCGGCTTCATCGCCCGATGCGTTGGAGCCAGATTCAGACTCATCAAAACTGGAAAGATCCATCTCTGGAAAGGTCTCCTTCATGACCTTGATGCACTTGGTGTAGCCTTGGCGGTAAAGGGCATTTCTCTGCCCTCCATGTATGCCTGGGAAGACTTGAACTCCTTAACGGCTTCCTCCCGAGCATTAGCAAGAGCATCTCGCATTGTCGCCTTTAGCTTCTCAAGCTTCACCTCAGTCTCCACCAGCTTCTTCCCCGACTCCCTGAGCTTCGCATCGGCTTCCTCCAGCCTCGCTGTAAGCTCGGTCTCCTTCGCAGAAGCTTCCTTAAGAAGCTTCCTCACGGCCTCTAACTTGGCTTCCGCAGTCGAGGCCCGAGCTTCTGATAGGGCAAGCTTTTGGCTGGTCTCACTGACCTGCTCCCACAGATGGGAAAACTTAACACGTGCCTTCAGTATGCGCGGGGCGAGCTGCAAGACAGAAAGGGTAGGTGAAAGATGAGCAATAGAAAACCTATATCAACCTAGCTTTGGTAGACATACATACCCCAAGGAGGCTTGTCATCGCGTATGCCAGGACCGGTTCCATTGGGGAGTCGAACAAATTGACGAACTCCTCATCGGGCATGTGCCGCTTCGCCCTATCCTCACTCTTGAACTCCAAAAGGGCGAGCTATCTCCTATGCCTCTATAGACCGAGCTTCCGTGGAAAGCTCGGGAGCATCTTGTGCCTCGGCAGGAACAGTTGTCCCCACCGTTATAGTGGCCTCAGGGGAGGGCTCCACCTCCGTTCCTTCTCCTTCCACCTCCATCACGATAGTGCAAGAGGGACTGACCTTCCCCTTGCTCGTAGAGGAGGTCTTCTGCCTCTTCCTCTTTGGCGCCCCTAGCTCCTCCCAGGAGGGCGCTTGAAGCTTGGAGGGAGGCCTGAGTAGGTGACGAGCTTCGGGCATCTCTGCATCAAAAACACGAAGGAAATCAATTCAGAAAACCTACAAAGATTTCTAAGTTCCGAAGCTCGGCCAGAAGTCTTACCGAAGTTCTTACTGGTGAAGGCGAGGTCCAGCCCCATTTAAGGAGTAACTCGGGTTAAAGAAGTACTCTCCAAGACATTTTTTCCTCCTCTAGCTCTTTCGCCCCTCTAATTTGAGCAAGCGATCTACTATCGAGCAATAGAGGATGTTTGGGGATAACTGCTACAGAAGACATGAGCCAACAAGTTAAGCAACTTTGAAGACCGACCAACCAAGGACAAGCTAAAGATGACTACATATGGGGAAAACTTATTTGGGTTGGAAAATGCTGTGGGGACCTAATGCTGGTCCAAGGCCAAAGGTAGGTCAGCTACCTCCCAGCATCCAAAAGCTCAGAACCACTTATCCCTCCAGTTCTTGTTGGACGACGGAGGGTCGGTAATAAGGCCCACTCCAGTCTCCCGCCAAGCAAAGAATAGTACCAGTCGGGCTGTAACTTGTTTGGCTTCAGTTGGTACAGATGGAGGAACTCCTTAACGGTTAGCTCGAGCTGCTCTAGCTTAGACCACAACACTACGCAGCTGATCAGAGCCCTCTGCCCATTGGGAATCATTTTTCCTAGGGAAAATTCAGGCGGGCGAGTAAACGCCTCACCAGACCTTGCAAAGGAAGCCACAAGCTGCATTGAAGGTCGACCTGGAAGATCATGACAGCTCCCTCTTGAGGTCGGTCGGGAGCTCATCTGGCGAGGGAATCCAAAGGATTACAGACTCGGGGATGTGATATCCGAGTCTGATCCAAGCCAGTTCCTCCTTTGTGAGGGTTGAGGTTAATGGACCTCTTAGACCCTCCTTGCCAGCAGATTCTTCCAGGTCATCTTCATCGGAAGGTTCACGTTCGGCATTAACTGGCCTCTCAGCCAGGGATCGCTCTAATGCTCGTGATGTCGGGAACTCGATGTTTGCCACCATCACCAATGATAACGGTGGGCTTGACATCACCCGGAGGCTAAAGGCCCCACTGTCACCGCCGGAGGCCCCCTCCTGAGAATCCGACATTGTAGATTTTTATAGTTGTTGATAATATCTGATTAAAAGGGGAAAAAGAAAGGAGGGGACAAGGGTTTAGAGCTCACCGGGGAAGAAATAGGCTTCCGAACGCCGGTGATTACAGTTGCCGAAAATCACCTCTCAATGTTAGGGAAGACAACCGAAAATCGGGCGAAATGTGCAATATGCAAATGAAGGGCGATGAAAGGCTTAGGGCTTCCCTTATATAGGGAAGCCACGTGGCGTCGTTTGAGTATGCCCATCAATGTTGGGCCGTACACGCATCCTTTCGACTACCCTTGCTGACACATGACACGACCCCATGTGTAAGACCTGTATCCTAGATCGTACCATTCCGTAGGCTTCCGCGGTCTTACGCGGTCAAATTTCGACAACCTTCGACCCTTAACCGGCATTTGCATGCGACCCTAATTCATACGCCGTCAACCCGAGTAGACTCAACCTGAGATTTGTACCCTAGCGACTGCGCCATCGTCACGGTTCCGATGCTGCGACTCACGCGTCAATCTGATACTCTGGTCAGGAGATGAGGGTCCGCGTTCGGTGCGAGAAAAATGCCGTGCGTGCGAATTCTGAGAGAATCTCTACGACTTGTCACATCAATCAATCCCATCATGTTAAGTACACCATCACCTCTCACCCTTCCCCAAGCAACCCTAAAGTCAAAAAGGTTCTTAGACACCCATACTTTTATTACATCATCTACCCCTAAAAGTCAAAAAGTTCTTATACCCATCACTCACCACATCCATCACTCCATCTCCCATCTCTCTTTCCCTTTACAACCCTCTCTCTCTCTCTCATTCTCAAACCACTCTCCCAAGCAAGAGAAAACATAATACGTCCAAGTTCTCCCACCAAGAGAGAGCTTTGTGTGTGGCCCACTTCCTACCCTCTCATCTCCCATCTCAACCATCCAAACTCCATCTTCTCCGTTAGGATCGAAGCTAGGGATCAAAGGAAGCCTAGAGAGCAAGAAGGAACGGTGGGTGATCTTGGTTCTCCACTTATTTATTCTTTTATAATTTAAGGGCCCACTTATGGTGGGACCCACCTTGATGTAGGCTTTGTATCAAAAAAGGGGCCTATAGTGGCGAGGCCCCTCCATCCTCTCCGTTCTCTCTCTCTCTCTCCATTGTTTTTTTTCTTTTTCTTTGTGGGTGTATGATGGCTTGTGGCCCACTTGATGCAGGACCTTATCCACGCCATCCATTGAAGTGGACCCCCATTGTTTTCATAGGTGGCACGTGCCATGGGCAAAACACAAATATCAGGCTAATCCAAAATAGGTGGGCCATGTGGGACCCACCTTGATGCGGCATGCCACCCGTCCGTCAGTGGAGGTGACTAACAGTGAAGTGTTAACTGACAGTGAGTGTGGACTGACGTAGGTGTGCTAATAGTGGGTGTGCACTGATGTGGGTGGCTAACATGGAGTGTGCGCTAGCATGTGTGTATTGACAAGGGTGTGGACTGACGGTGGGGTCCATGGGACCCATCCACACCATCCATCCATTTGGCGTGGGGCACACCACCATGCACATGTGGTGCATCCACCGTCCCTTGGACGGTGGGACCCATCCATAGCTCACGTGGTAGACTGAGTGAAAGATATCTCGTTTCAACGTTGGGCCCACCCAGCTCCACGGCTCAGGTGGCAGATCGAGTGAAGGATGCCTCGTTTCAACACTTGAGGTCTTGGTATCGATCCTGTGGCGGTGGCTACCATGGAGTATGTGTACTAACATGTTGACGGTGGGGTCCATGGGACCCATCCACACCGTCCATCCTTTTGGCATGGCCCACACCACCCCGCATGTATTGTGTCCACCGTCCATCTGACGGTGGGACACACCCCACTTGTGGGGCCCTCCTTGAGGTAGGTGACCGTCCAAGCCTCCCAAGGGCCTAGATGTTGGATGTAATACATATATTATATATTGTATATATTATATATATATATATATATATATATATATATATATATGACATGTGAGGGTGGGCCCTACGTGGGACCCACCTTTGCCCTCTCTTTAGTACATAAAAGCTGCTATGCAGCAGTATATTATATATATGAGATGTGAGGGTGGGCCCTACGTGGGACCCACCTCTTCCCTCTCTTTTAGGCACTAAAGCTGCTGTGTAGCAGTACATCATACATATGTATATGTTATATATTATATATTATGTACATATGATATGTGAGGGTGGGCCCTACGTGGGACCCACCCCTGTCTTTTAATGCAGCAGGGTGCATGTGTACTTTCCAAGCTCTTCTGGCAGTGGGACCCACTCCAGGTGTATGTGCTTCATCCATGTGGTGTGGGCCCCAATGATGTATGAGCTTTGTTTACACCTCTGTTGTTTGGACGGTGGGGCCCACCATGATGCATGTGTTTATCCAAAACATCCAACCATTTGTGAGATCATTTTGTGGCATGAGGTAAATGGGTGAGTCAGATTTAAAGTTCAAGTGGACCCCACCATTTAAACAGTGGACAACGACATCCACCGTTCAAACTTTTAATGGCAACGGTAATTCCCAATTAAGATGATATTTGTTTTCACTTCATTTATCTTCATGTTAACTTGTGAATAGGTCGGATCTCAAATATACATAAGGGTGGGCCCGACTTGATATACATAAGGCCCATCGGTGCGACCTATTTGATGTACATGAAGCCCGTTGGTGTGGCCCATATAGTGTGGCCCATGTGATGTGGCCGCTTGACATAAGAGGTTCATTGAGATGTATTCGAGGCCCTGGTGTGAGGCCCACCTGTTGTGTGTATTCGAGGCCCGAAGTGATGTATGTTGGCCCGTGTGATGAGGCCTATGTGACGTAAATGAGGCCCATCATAATTGTACGCGAGGCCATGGGCCCACTATATGTCTATGTAGGCCAGTCCTAGGGAGCAATGTTGGTTTGACGTCCACATTGACGAGCAATGATGGTTAGATGTCCTCATTGTGACCTTCCCTTAGACCTTATAAGCCATTCTCTTCATAGGTTAACCCAAAATAAGTGGGCCCCATTCGCTGTAGACGAATAACTTCATAACCACGGCCAACACCGATTATCGAACCTGATTATCGGTGTTGATTACCGATGCTGATTATCGGTGCCGATTGTCGAGGCCGACGCCGATTATCGACCCTGATTATCGGTGCCGATTATCGATGCTGATTATCGGTGCCAATTGTCGAGGCCGACGCCGATTATCGACTCTGATTATTGGTGTCGATTATCGATGCTGATTATTGCTGCCAATTGTCGTGGCCGACTGCAAATTAGCGATCGAGGCCGATTGTCGTGACCAATTGCAGATTTCTGATCGACGTGACCGATTATCGATCGATTCCGATTGTCGTGACCGATTTGCCGTTTTCGATTGTTGTGGCTGATTGCCAATTCTGATTGACTTGACTGATTGCCGATTAGCGACCGAGGCCGTTTAGCATGACCGATTTGCCGATTCCAATTATTGACCGATTCTGATTATCGTGGCCGATTGCCGATTAGTGATCAAGGCCGATTATCGTGACCGATTGCTGATTTTCGATTGACGTAACCGATTTGCCAATTCCGATTATCGATCGATTCCGATTGTCGTGACCGATTTGCCGATTTCGATTGTCGAGGCCGATTCCAAGTGACGATTCCAATTGTTGAGGTTGATTCTGATTGTTGAGGCCCATGGGATGTGGCCCATTATGATATATTTCTGGCCCATATGGTAAGGCCCGACTTGATGTATATTAGGCCCATGGGAGCGGCCCATTGCGATGTATATTAGACCTATGAGATGCGACTCACTTGATGTATATGTGGTCCATGAGTGAGGCCCATCGCGATGTATATTAAGCTCTTGAGTGAGGCCCATGGTGTTGTATATTTGGCCTCGGTGTGAGGTCATGAGTCCACTGTATGTTAGGCTCTATATAGGCCATTCCTTAGGGGCAATGTTGGTTAAATGCCCACATTGTCGAGGTTGATTGTCGATGCCGGTTATTGATACCGATTATGAGTATGTGATCACATAGCATCAGGATACATGTCCATACGCATCATTTGTATGTTTGTTATGAGATGTGGTCGACCATTGCATATGTCGTTGGGTAGGTTGTTATGAGACTCCCTTATAGGCGGAGGTTATCTCACATGAGCGCACAATATACGCAGGATTGGTGCATGACTGAATTGTATGACTCATGCATCTTGCATTGTGTGTTGTGATTACTGTACGCCCTAGCAACATTAGGGCCGTAGCCTCCACAGGCATATCGTGGATGGCCAGATGGGACACCGAAAATGTATGGTTCGAGCATCAGGCTGCCATAGATGGCCATGGGTGAAAATCCCTAAAACCCTTTTGGTATTAGAGGATGCCCCAACGTCGAGACCGAGTGGATGTACATGAGCGCCTGAGTGCCGAATAGTAGGAGACCACGTCTCCCACTGTGTCGGGTCGGTTGGGAGGGGGTGTGGCCTTACTCGCCCTAGGGAGTAGGCATAGCTAGGCTAAGTTTGACCAGCTCGAGGAATGTCTGCTATCGACGAGCCGGGTAGGCATTGACAGATTACTGGCCAGGCTGATAGTGAGGTCTCTTCCACTTACCCAGTTGTGTGCTTGATGGGGCGGCAGGTGACGTGGAGTGTACTAGACCACGGTGATGATCCTAGAAAGGAACCGTATTGATATGTGGACTTATTGAGTAGGAGTTGCATACTCATGCATTTGTTTCATTCACTATCTACTTGGGCTGGTGGTGCACAACTAATTGTTGTGTACCTTCGCATGGCCAGGATTTCGGTTGGGTGCGCAACTAACCTAAGATCAGGAGTTCACCACATTGAGTATGACTATCCAAATTTAGGTATGGGACTGGTTTAGATAGAAGTCCCTTGTGATGGACCCTATAGCCTGCGATACTACGTACTACCATCCCGACTTCACTTTAGCTTGGTCATTTCATTCGCACCGCATATTACATTGCATCCACGGTACTTAGCATTTTGGGTTGCCATGTTTCTGCATTGATATGACCATTAGTACTCATGTCTTGCACCGCATAGCCTTGGTATGGCTGATGACACTCATAGACTTATCAATATATTTTCACTTATTTCGATATTATATGATTTATGACATTATATTCTCGGCATCTAATATTTAGCTCCGTTTGACTCATTATTTGCATTGTGTACCCTGATATAGTATGACTCATGGACTTGTCAGTACTTTCGCTTACTCTGATATTGCTTACTTAGCACTTACCTTGTGCACACACTTACACCACTCACTAAGCTTTCTATAAGCTTATGCACGATAGATGCATGCAGGTGGCGTCAGGTTGTAACAACATTTAGTTTGGAGCGTGCAGCGGACTTATGGAGCTTTGATTTTTGACATATGTATTTCCCTCCAACTTGTGGCTATGCTTATTATGAGTTAAATGTACATTGGAAAATCCTCCTTGTAGGATCCCAGGATCGAAATTTGGCATATGGATGCTGGGAGCCGAGAATGGAATACTACGGAGGCTGTCGGCACCGAATTCGGCGATCGAGAATTTTGTGAGCCTGGTTTTCGAGTTTGGGGCATGACACCATGCGTTACTCGACCCTAATATCGAGTAATGAGCCACGTGTCGCGTCCTCATTCGCCTGTCACTGAAACGGAGGCTTGTCGCCCCACTTAACATCGAACTACGAAATGACACGCCATGCTTAATGACTGACACACCTCAAGCACCATGCTAGCCACTATACCTGGCATTTATGACTCCACAATTCGACCTAATCCCGATCTAAACCGCCTTAGGTTTACTTTCCAAGCCACTACAAGTCGGCTCGAAAAGTAAGGGGGGATTACTGTTGGGTGAAAAATAGTTAAGTCTCTATGTCAACTTTTGGAATGGACCAAATCTACGAACCAGCACGGGCCCTTTGAGCTCCGGGCCCTAAGGTGCGCCTACATCCAAAAAATAGGCTGACCTTCCAGGAAGTTGGTGCAACCATAAAGACACTCAAAGAGGATACGACTGTAAGTCTACTTAAATAGCTAATTGTTGACCTAACCTATAGGTCGGCCATAGCTCGGCTATAGGTCGGTCATAGCTCGATCGAAGCTTGACTAAAGCTCGATCATAGCTCAACCAGAGGTCGATTATAGTACAGGGTGATCTTTGAGAGAAGGAAAATGTTGACTTTGTGTAAAGCTCGACAAATGATCTATTGTCGGACCAATAGTCCAAGGATCTTTCCAACGGCCCGGAGATCTCTCCCAAGATCTTTAAAGGATCGGATCAGATCCCGGGAACCTCAGGATCGTGGTAGTGCCGCAAAGATCCTAGATCCAGAACAGATTCGTCTCCAACGTGTTAGGAAAGACTCCTTTTGCTACCATCTTCCTTCCCCTATAAATACAAGTATCCCCAACCAATGCAAGGTACGCACATCCATACCCTAATACTCGACTTTTGACTCTTTTCCAAAGAGATCGTACCTTACAAAAGACCCCAAAGTTCTGACTTAGGCATCGAAAGATCCCTTGTGCAAGTCAGGGTCTCTTTTGTCTCTTGTTTCCATCTATGCAGGCATCAAAGGGTCAACCAGGGATGGTTCGCCGAAAAATTGCATCAATAGCTATCACAACATCTTTTGTAATTTGAGTCACAATAAATCATAAAAAACTAAAAATATTCCTTAAATTCAAACTAGAAATCAATGAGGTTCAAGAAAAATAAGAATCAATACAAGAAAATCATCCCAACATGCTACAAGCTTCACCTCTTAGCCTTAGCTAAGAGGTTTAGTTAACCATAGACATGATTGAAACTAAAACCCTTAAAGAAAACATTAAAAATAAAAAAAAACAAAAAAAAAAACTCTTGGGAGGTTGCTTCACCCTTTGTCTCTTCTTCTGAAAACCTAATTCCCTCTTTAGAACTCCTCAAAGAACCCATATTTATAACCCTTGTCTGACCGTATTTAACAACCTTCGATGTCATTAAGCATAACTTAAATCCGGAAGTTACACCTTTTCGCACTACGTAATGTTTTTCGCACTGCGTAACTCTTCATGTAATCGAACATACCTTCGATGTCATCGAAGGGTGTTCGTGTAATCGAGAATGTGTCTGGAGTGTTCCAGCGAGTTGCTAAAAAAATCCACAAAGCTTTTGATGTCATCGAACTACCTTTGATGTCATCAAACAAGTCTTCGAGCAATCGAATATGGCTTCGATGTCATCGAGAAATGTATCTAATTTGTCCAACCAAACTTGATTTTCATGTAATTATTCGATGTCATCGACCTGTGTTCGATGTCATCAAAGACTAGCTTCGATGTCCTCGAACGGTGGTCGATGACATAGACAGTGAAGTTCAGATTCTATGAATTTTTGTACTTTGCACTTTTGACTTCCTTCTTTCTTCACTTGGTTTCCTTAAATCTTGAGGTCTTGAAATCTTCAATCTTGGCCTCCTAAGATTCATCCCTTGCCATGGTTGTTACGCCCCAAACTCGAAAACCGGACTCACAAAATTTCCGATCGCCGAATCCGGCACCGACAGCCTCCGTAGAACCCCATTCTCAGCTCCCAGCGCCATACGCCAGATTTCGATCCTGGGATCCTACAAGGAGGATTTTTTTTGTACATTTATCTCGTAATAAGCATAACAATAAGTATACCCAAGTCATAAAGGCAACATCATCATCACATATCCACTAGTATAAACAGTTAAGTACAATGCTAAAGGGAAATACATATGTCAAGAATCAAAGCTCCATAAGTCCGCTGCACGCTCCAAGCTCAATGCTGTTGCAACCTAACGCCACCTGCACGCATATATCATACATAAGCTTATAGAAAGCTTTGTGGGTGGTGAAGGTGTGTGTACAAGGTAAGTGTCAAGTAAGTAATATCAAAGTAATCAGAGTAAGCAGAAATACTAACAAGCCCATAAATCATACAATATCAGAAATACTGGCAATATTCATAAATCATACAATATCAGAGTAATGCGAAGACATGCTGATAGGCCCATAAATACCCTCGGCCTTATCCAAGCTATGCGATGCAAAATATAATAAATCAATATCATATACTGATGAAGCAATGTAGATCAGCTATGCAATGCGGAGACAGTAAGCCAAATACTATGTGTTGAGGATGCAATGTAATATGCGATGCGAATGAAATGACCAAGCTGAAGTGTGAAGTCGGGATGATAGTACGTAGTATTGCAAGCTACGAGGTCTATCACAAAGGACTTCTATCCAAACCAGTTCCATACCTAAATTTAGATAGTCAAATCCGATGTGGTAGACTCCTGATCTCAGGTTAGTCGGGCGCCCAATCGAAATCTTGGCCATGCGAAGGTACACGATAATTAGTTATGCACCACCAGCCCGAGTGGATAGTGTATGAAATGAATGTATGAGTAAACAACTCCTACTCGATAAGTCCACATATCAATACTGTTCCTCTCTGGGAAATCACCGGGGTCTATTACACTCCAAACCAAAATGCCGCCCCATCGCATGCAACAAGGTAAGTGGAAGAGATCTCACTATCTGCTTGCCAATATCGGGCCCGGCTCGTTGATAGCGGACCCATTCCTCGAGCTGGTCAGACTCAGCCTAGCATTGCCCCCACCTCTCGGGTAGGTAAGGCCGTACCCCCTTCCAACCGACCACGACACAGTGGGAGACGTGGCCTAACAGTATACGGCCCTCATGCATTCATGCATCCACTCGATCTAGATGTTGGAGCAACCTTTGGAACCAAGAGGGTTCTGAGACTTTCACCCATGGATATCTATAACAACCCATGTAGAATAGATTTTTAGTGTCCCATTTGGCCATCCACGAAATACCTGTGGAGGTTACGACCCTGATGTCGCTAGGGCGTACGGTGGTAATGTCATACAAATGCGAGATGCATGAGTCACACAGTCCAATCATGCATCAATCCTGCGCATGTCGTGCTCTCATGTGGGACAACTCCGCTTATCAAGGAGCCTCATGAACAACCTGCCCTGTGGCATATACAATGGTTAATCACATCTCATAACAAACATGCGGATGATGCGTATGGGCATGTATTATGATGCATGCTGTCACATACTCATAATCGGTATCAATAACCGGCATCAACAATCGGCCTTGACAATGTGGACATTTAACCAACATTGCCCCCAAGTAATGGCCACATAGAGCCAAACATATAATGGGCCCACAGCCTCGCACAAAGGCCTAATATACAACACAATAGGCCTTACTCAAGGGCCACATATACACAACAAGTAGACCTTGCTCATGGGCCTAATACATATCACAATGGGCCTTGCCCATAGGCCATGAACACATCATAATGGGCCTTGCCCATGGGCCATGAATACATCACCATGGGCCTTGCCCATGGGTCTCAAATATATGACATGTGGGCCCTACACATGGGTCTTGAATACATCAAATGGGCCATGCATCATGGGCCTAATACGTGTCACAATGGGCCTCAACTACGGGTCGCATGTAATCATATAGATCTCGACAATCGGCCTTGGCAATCGAACTCGGCCTCGGCGATCGAAATCGGCCTTGACAATCGAAGTCGGTCTCAACAAGCGAAATCGACACTCGGAATCGGCCTCGACAATCGGAATCGGCATATACAATCAGCTTCGATAAATCAAAATCGGTCTCGATAATCAGAATCGGAATCGGCCTCAACAATCGGCGTCGGTCAATAATCGGAATCGGCAAATCGGTCACGTCAATCGAAATCGGTAATCGGTCATGACAATCGGAATCGATCGATAATCAGAATCGGTAAATCGGTCATGTCAATCGGAATCAGCAATTGGTCACGATAATCAGAATCGATCGATAATTAAGATCGGCAAATCGGTCACGTTAATCGGAATCGACAATCGGTCACGACAATCAGGATCGATCGATAATGAAGATGGTAAATCGTTCACTTCAATCGAAATCGGCAATCGGTCACGACAATCGGAATCGATCGATTATCAGAATCGACAAATCGGTCACATCAATTAAAATCGGTAATCGGTCATGACAATCAGAATCAACCTATACAATCGACACCGATGATCGGCATCGACAATCGACACCATCAATCATCATCGATAATCACACCAATAATCAGTTATATAAACAAGGCTAGGTCCATAGATGAACAGCCGATCAACCATAATATAAGGATCGACTCTCGGCCATGGTTATATCAAATCTGATAGTGCAAAACCATCCATCTATGGCGAATGAGGCCTACTGATTAAGGTTAACCCACAAGAGAATGATGAGAACAGGACTGATAAGGCCTAAGGGAAGGTCATAATGTGGACATTCAACCACCATTGCCCATCAGCGTGGTCATTTAACCAACATTTCCCAACGAGTGGCCCACATAGAGCCATATGTATAGTGGGCCCATGGCCCCACATAAGGGCCTAACATACATCGCCATGGGCCTCACTCATGGGCCACATATGCATTACATTAGGCCACGCCCATGAGCCTCAAATACATCACAATGGGCCTCGCCCATGGGCCTCGAGTACATCACAATGGGCCTCGCCCATAGGCTTCAAATACACAATAGGTGATCCCTACACATGGGCCTCATGCACATCAAGTGGGTTACATCAATGGGCCGCACTAATGGACCTCATACACATTACGTGGGCTGCATCCACGGGCCGCACCACATGCCAAAGATAAATCATATCAAAAGATCATCTGGACCGCACTCCAAATCACGACAGAGATGATAGTTGGAAGATCATTGAACCATACCACAATTCGTAGTGGTGATAATGATCTTTACCGTTAAAATCCTATAGGGCCCACTACAAAAAACCATGGGAGTAGCCACACCCATCGTTAAACATTTATTGGACTCAGCATGATGCATTTTTGAGATCCAACTATTCATAAGTTAACATAGAGATAGGTGAAGTGAAAATAAAAATATCAGCTTGATTGGAAACTGTCATGGCCCTTGAGAAGTTTTGAACGGTGGATATCACTGTTCCCATTAATTTTCGATGATGGGTCCACTTGAACTTCAGATCTGACTCATTCTTTTCTCATGCCATAAAATTATCTCTCAGAATGCTTGGATGGTATGGATCCAACACGTGCATCATGGTGGGTCCCACCGTCCAAGGTCTAGACGGTGTGGATCAAACCGACCCAGCTGCTGGCGCCATACAGCAGCTATATAGCTGGTGAGCAGTAGACCAGCCAGGCAGTCTCCAAAGAGGTGGGTCCCACATAGGCCCACCATCAACTATAATATATTATATTATATTAATATATTATTATTATTATTATTATTATTATTATTATTATTATTATTATTATTATTATTATTGTATCCAATCCAATGTCCAGACGGTGGACGGTTGGACGGACGGTATAGATATAACATATGCATTATGGTGGGATCCACACTCTTGGCCCACCAACTAAATGGATGGTGTGGATACACACCGTCTAGATGAACGGATAGAGTAGATTGCACGCACATCATGGTTGTGGCCCACCGTCCAGCCATCTGGACGGTGTGGATTGCAAAATAGGTGGATGGCGTGGGTTATGAAGATGGGCAGCGTTGATGAAATGCATGCCCCACGTGGAGTCCACTCACACCTGGGTCCCATTCTGCTGTTGCAGCAGGATAAAATACATATCACAGTGGTCCCCTCGGCTGTGGATGGTGCAGATCTAACACCAGAGAGGTGGGTCCCACATATGGCTGACGTCAGCAGCAACTGCTGCTGCTGTGGCAGGGCAGATGCACAACGTGGATGAAATCCACATCTCAGACGGGTCTCACCGTCCAAATGATGGACGACTGAGACAAAACACTTTCATCACACGTGGATTCCACACGTGTGGATACACCACCTCTACCATAGTGGATTTCCACCATCCAGAGACTGGATGGTGTGGATAAAATACATGCATTCAGGTGGTCCACCGTCCAGCACATCTGGACGGTGCAGAACATTTACATTTATCAGGGTAGGTCCCACATACACGTGGCCCACAGCTTGGGACCAAGCTGATATTCGTGATTTTTCCCACCGTCCACGCAGTCGGACGGTGAGGATATACATCACATGGGTCTACACCCCTGGACGGCGTGGATACACCGCAGATGTGTTTAGGTGGGCCCCACGTCTTGGACAGATGGGTGGTATGGATCTTAAAACACATACATCATGTTGTCCCCACAAGAACCTGCTGACATCAGTCAGCAATGGGACCCACTGAGCTTGGTGGTGTCAATACAAAAGCTATATAACTGGTGTACGTGAGGTATCCAGCCAATCCTTTTTTTTTTTTTTTTTTTTGTTTCATATCAGGCGGGTCCCTCATGCACGGCCCACAGAACTTGGTGTTACTGTACACCTGCCAATCAATTTTTCAAGGTGGGGTCCATCTTGTGGATGGCGTGGATTAAGTGGGCCATATAATCATCATCATCATCAAGAACAAAGGAAAGAGAGAGAGACGTACGAATGGTGGAGGGACCCCACCATTATGGGCCCACCATATGTAGGCCCTCAAATCCTGATGAGTCCCACCATATTATGTAGGCCCTCAATCATCAAAATCAACAAATAAGATCACCCACCTTTGATCTTCTTGGACTTCTTCCATTAACGCATCCTTGAGCTCCAAGGAGTGAACTTTAACGGTTGAGATGAGGCTTTGGTGGAGATGGGAGGTAGGAAGGTGGGCCACACATGGCTTCTCTCATGGAGATGGCTTGGATGTTGGGTTGCTTGGAGAATGAGGGAGAGAAATGAGAGAGAGAGAGAGTTGTAAGAGAGAGATGGGAGAGTGATGGGTGATGGGTGATGGATGTGTACTTAGTTGTAAGAGAGTGTTGACTTTGGGGTTGCTTAGGGATGGGTGAAAGGTGATTTGTGTTTGACATAAGATGTGATGTGGTACTTGATTGATGGGATGTGATGTGATTGATTTGATTAGAGATTCTCTTGGGTTTGCAAATGCGCATCGTTTTCTTGAATTGATCGAGGGCCCACATCTCCTGGCCCAGGTATCTCCTCGGGCGTAATACGTGGCTTCGGAACCCCGACGACGACGCGGTCGCTAGGGTACAAGTCTTGGGTCATGCTAACTCTGATGTACGGGACATGACTCAGGATCGCGCGTAAATGCCGGTAACAGATCGCGGGTCACCGGAATTTGACCGGGAGGACCGCGAAAGCCTACGGAATAGTACGGTCTAGGATACGGGTCTTACATTGGTGATTCTTGAGCATCAAATCCATGTTTTTAACATTCTTTTTATCTAAACTCTCATATTCACCTTGCAATACAAACATGTACAAAATATACCCATTAAGCATTATCATGTTCATAAAACCAAAATATAAATAGAGGGAAATATGCAATATTTGACACTCAACACACTCCTAACCTGTATTTTGCTAATCCTGAGCAAAACATGTATGGCGTAATCTTTAATTCTCAATGTTCAAACCTCTTTCAGAAAACAATCTTTTGTGCAAATAAGTATGCATGAGTGTAATACAAAGAAGCGAGAGTGAAAGTTTCAAAACTTAAAGCCGAATCATATGGGCAATCAATCAAATAGGTTTTTTTTATCAATTACTTAGGAGCATAAGTTCATATATCAAAATTTTCAATCTGCTCATTGAATTTCAACTTACTCTCTATCATTTCATAATATTAGTCATGCTCATCACTTTAAGATTAATTGAATAATCAAGTGTTGATTCTGAACTTATCCCCTTTTTCTTCTTTTTTTAATTTTTGATTTTATATTAACGGTCACTTTTATTTATTCATTCTTTTCGATCTTTTCATCTTCATTTTTTTTTTCAAACTTTTCATTCAATCTTTTCATCATACATGACTTTTTTATCGATCGTTCTATTTTTTAACTGGTTCTTTTCATCTTTTTAAGGTGGATAAAATTCTCTAGAATTAATTCTCAACATCTATCAATGATTCACATACTAACAATTTAAAATTCTATCACAATTTATAGAAAATAAATTAAATGTGTCTTTTGATTTAGATCAACATGATATTCAAACTTCCTCTTAGTCAATTAGAGGAGAGAACTTAAGTGATAGTCTACTCAATTGATCAAACTTTAATAATTCAAAGTTTAATTTTCATCTTATCATCATACTCAAAGCATTCTTAAGTGCATAAACTATCTCTTTTCAAATAGGTTTTTAATTTGAAAAATTAAATTTTTTTAAAATTTTTGCTCAGAAACTAAGAGAATACTGATTAGTTTACCTAATCCACACCCCCCAACCTAAAATCTACATTGTCCTCAATGTAAAGGATATAAGCTTGCAACGCACATGAGATAATGAAAGGAAAGGAGTAGTGATAGAAATGTAGTACCTGAAGAAGTAGAATTGAAGCTTTTCCAAAGTTCTTAACATGTAAATGGGTTAATACGAAGACTAGATAAACTAAATAAATAAATTATCTTAATCTTAAATCCTATCAAAGCAATAAACCTAACTACACCTCCATCGGACTAGGAGGCCAATCCTGGTACACATGATCAATCAGAGGTATGGACATATCTTCTGAATCAAACTTCTTAACAAATGGCTTGAGACGATGTCCGTTTACTTTGAAAACATTGTCATTCGTCAGATTATTTATCTTGACGGCCCCATGAGGATAAATAGTAGTAATAATGAAAGGACCGATCCAACGAGATTGAAGCTTACCCGGGAAAAGATGTAATCGAGAATTATACAAAATGACCTTTTGATTTGGGTAAATGATTTTTGAAGGATGTTCCAGTCATGGAACACTTTCATCATATTCTTGTAAAGTCTCTAGTTCTCATATGCATCATTTTGGATTTCCTTAAGTTCGTTCAATTGAAGTTTGCGCAGCGAGCCAGCGTTGTTCAACTTCAAATTAAAATTTTTGATGGCCTATTAGGCTCTATGTTTCAACTTCACGGGTAAGTGACAAGCTTTCTCATAAATGAGTCTAAAGGGAGACATTCCAATGAGGGTCTTAAAAGTTGTACGGTAAGCCCGTAAAGCATCGGTCAAGCTAATTGACCAATTCTTACGGTCAGGGTTAACTATTTTTTTTTCCAGAATTTGCTTAATTTTTCAGCTGGAAATCTCGATTTTCTTGCTCGTCTGCGGGTGATATGAAGTGCTCACCTTATAAGAGATGTCATATTTCTTTATTAAGTTCTCAAATGGCCTATTCTAAAGTTGTAACCCTCCATCACTAATGATGGCTTGAGGCGTTCCGAATTGGGAAATGATGTTTTCTTTTAAGAATTGAATGATCGTTTTATAGTCATTGTTCCGTCATGAGATCACTTCAACCCATTTAGTGACATAGTCTATTGGTAACAAAATATAAATATTTCTAAAGGATTGGAGGAATGACCCCATGAAATCGATGCCCTAGCAATCAAATACTTCAATGATAAGAATTGGGTTCAAAGGCATCATATTTCGATGGGACAATCCTCCCAATTTCTGACAACACTCATAATCTTTCCAAAACTCATAAGTATCTTTGAACATAGTGGGTCAATAAAAGCCGCACTACCGAATTTTGGTCATGGTCTTTTTAGCAGAAAAGTGATCATCACAGGCTTGAGAGTGACAAAAGGAGATAACACTCTGATGTTCATTGTCTGACACACATCTCCTTAGAATTTAGTTTAGGTAATATTTAAATAGATAAGGATCATCCCAGAAAAACTTACATACCTCGGCGAAGAATTTCTTCTTATCTTGCGTAGTCTAATATGTTAGCGTGAAACTTGTGACAAGATAATTCGCAATGTCAGCAAACCAAGATAATTGGGAGAGTTTAAACCATTGTTCGTCGGGGAACATGTCATTTATTGGTGTTGGTTCAAGGGAATCGAAAAGATCAAGCCCAGAGAGATGATCAACCACTACGTTCACTACTCCCTTTTTGTCTCGTATTTCTATGTCGAACTCTTGGAGTAGGAGGATCCATCTTATCAAGCGGGGCTAAACATCATTCTTAAAAAGAAGGTACTTCAGCGCCGCATAATCAGTGTAAATGATGATCTTGGATCCGATCAAGTAGGACCTAAATTTGTCCAAAATGAACACTATGGATAAGAGCTCCTTCTCCGTAGTAGAGTAGTTCACTTGGGCAAAATTTAGAGTTTCTACTCGCATAGTGAATTGCATAAGGCTTCTTCTCTTTTCTCTGGCCTAACACCACCTCAATAGCATATTAGATACATCGAACATAATCTCAAAAGGGATGCTCCAATCGAGTGACTTCATAATAGGAGCAGTAGTCAACATAGCCTTGAGCTTAGTGAAAGCATCCTAACATTGCTCAGTCCACTTGTATGGTATATTCTTTTGAATGATATTATATAAAGGACGAGAGAGATGTTTAAGTCTTTTATGAATTGTCTATAGAATTCGGCATGTCCTAAGAAGGATCCTACGTTACGTATGCTTTTGAGTGAAGGTAGGTAAGAGATAAGGTCAATTTTAGCCTTGTCTACCTCGATTCCCTTGGCTGAAATTATATGTCTAAGCACTATTCCCTTGGAAACATGAAATGATATTTCTCCCAATTCAAAACCAAATTCTTCTTCTCATATCGCTTCAATACACATTTAAGATTTTTCCAATACTCGTTGAAGGATGGACCAAAAACAGAGAAGTCGTCCATGAAGACCTTTAAATATTGCCTCACTATGTTAGAAAATATAGTCAACATGCATCGCTGAAAAGTGAACGGGCATTATATAGTCTGAATGACATCCTTCAGTAAGCAAATGTGTCAAACGAACATGTGAATTTAGTCTTTTCCTGATCTTCATGGGTTATCTCTATCGGATTGTAGCCCGAATAGCCGTCAAGGAAGTAATAATAAGAGTGACCCGCTAGCCTTTCTAAAGTTTGATCAATGAAGGGCAAAGGAAAGTGGTCGTTCCTTGTGATAATATTTAATTTTCTATATTCAATGCACATTTTTCAACCAGTAGTAACTCTAGTTGGTATAGGTTCATTGTCAACATTGGCTACGATGGTGATTCCAGACTTCTTAGGAACCACCTGAATTGGACTCACCTATTGACTATCAGATATAGGGTATATGATACTCACATCCAATAACTTAAGTACCTTATCCTTAACTACTTCCTTCATATTTGGATTTAATCAACATTGTGGTTGCTGGGAGGTTTTCGCATTATCCTTAAGATAAATGTAGTGAGTACAAATCAAAGAGTCAATTCCCTTGAGGTTCGCAATCGACCATCTAAGGGCTCCTTTATGCTCGATGAGAGTACAAATAAGCATACTCTCTTATTTTTTCTCAAGGTGAGAAGAAATCACCACCGGGTATGTCTCATCTTGACCCTAATAGACATATTTAAGATTAGCGGGCAAAGGTTCTAGGTCAAGCTTCGGTGCTTTGAGGCTAGACGGTAGAAGCATTACATCGATTTGTGGCAATTTCTCAAATTGTGGCTTCCACCAGTTAACTTCAAGTACCAGCACAACATCAAGTAAGGCATTCACCTCCCTAATAATTTCATCATCTAAATCAAGGGAGTGGGCCAAGCACGTCTCTAGAGGGTCAGAGTATAGAGTCAGAAGTTTTTTATCTTCCACGAAAGAATCGATCATATTAATGTCGTGGGTATCGTTCTCATCCTTTGACTGTTTGCTCATATTGAAAAATATATTGAACTCCAATGTCATATTTCCAAAAGATAAATTCATAATTTCATTCCTATAATTAATGATGGCATTTGATGTAATAAGGAATGGGCAACCAAGAATGACGGGTATCTGAGTGCTCACCTTTTTTATGGGTTGAGTATCCAGAACAATAAAATCTACTAGATAGTAGAATTTATCAACCTGGACCAACACATCTTTAATCATCCGTCTCAGTACATGAACTGATCGATCGACAAGTTGTAATGTGGTTCGGGTGAGTTTTAATTCACCTAGACCCAATTGTTTGTAAACCGAGTAAGGGATCAGATTTACACTTGCCCCCAAGTCAAAGAAGTGCATGGTCAATCCAGTGATTCCCAATTACACAAATGATAGTTGGGTTACCAGGATCTTTTGTTATTTTTGTGGCACATCCTGCTTGAGGATGATACTCACTTTTTCTGTCAAAAAGATTTTCTTTTGTATATTTTGCTGTCTTTTATTAGTGCATAGATCTTTCAAAAATTTGACATATGAAGGGATTTGTTTAACAACATCCAGTAAAGGGATGTTGACCTTCACTTGCTTAAGCACCTCTAAAATATCCTAAGAGTTAGTTAGAGATTTTGGTGCAATTAACCGCTGTGGGAATGGCGCAATCGGTTTCGGTTCTATCTCATGTGAGATGTCGCTATGTCCATCATCCTTCTTAGATTCTTTCAGGTCTTTAGGCTTCTTAGCCTTTGTCGGGATGATTTTATCAATTTTCTTTCAACTTCTAAGAGTGGTGATGGATTTGGCTTGTTCCACATGTTGATTGGAAGAGCTCGGGTTACTGATTTCACATTGTGGTTTCAGATTGGGGAGAGGTTGGGCAGAAAAAGTCCATTTCTCCCCAATCGTTAACTGTGACTAAATCTTTTGTATGGCTTTAGTAAGGTCTTGGAATGCTTGTAATATGCCTTAATTGAAGAGCTCTTGATTTTGGATATGGTTTAGACTTGGATCCTCTCGACGTTTCCTTCGATTGAGAATTTGAGTAAGGGCCTCTTGCGGATTGGCCATTTTTCCATTCCTCAAACTGAAATTTGGATGGTTCCTCCAGTTTGAATTGTATGTATTAGAGGTGCGTCCACCGAAAGGTCGTTGGTCACGACATTCGATTGCTCATTCAATATTTCTTGAAAAGTAGGAATTATTGGACAATTTTCAGTTGTATGTATGTTGTAAGCACAAATACCACAAACAATTTCCACTGTCTTATCGAGTTTGATATGTTCTGTCTTCTTGAGTTTCATGACATCGACTTTTCTTGTGAGATTGGCCACTCTTGCATTTGCATAATCTTCCTCTTTTAAAATATAAATTTCTCTCATTTCCTTTGATTGAGTAGGCTTAGAAGTGGTGGTTCTTGAAGAGGTATCCTATGATTGAGCGTTTTCAACAAGTTTATCAAAATAATCTCACGCATTATCGGCTTCCTTGCTCATGAATTCCCCATTACACATCATCTTCACAAATTGACGCATGGGTGAGGTCAATCCTTCATAGAAGAAGCTTGTTATTTGCCATGTTTTGTAGCCATGTTGTAGATATGAATTTATGAGATCCTTATATCACTCCCAACATTGGAAGAAGGTCTCGTCCTTTTTTTTTGTGCAAAATTCATGATTGCTTTCCTTAAAGTATTCATTTTATGATACGGGAAGAACTTTTAAGGAACTCCCTTGTCATCTCAACCCATGTGCCAATGGACTGTGGTCTTGAGGAATGTAATCACGACTTAGCCTTTTCTTTCAAAGAGAAAGGGAACATTTTCAGTTTAATTGTGTCCTCAGACACATTTGGGAAGTGTAATGTAGATATTATCTCATCAAACTTTTTCATATGCAAGTATAGACTTTCAGATTCTAATCCATGAAACTTAGGAAGGATATGAATAACCCCTGGTTTAACATTCACAGTTCCTACATTCAATGAGAATGTCATGCAAGAAGGTGTACTCACCCCCACCAGTTGTAAATAATCTCGTAGAGTACGAGACAAGGGTGCATGATGCATCTCATTCTCATCATGGGCCTCCTCAACTAGGAGTTAAGGTTGATGTGCATTCATAACTTCTACTGACTTAGAGAATCTTAAGTGGTGTCTAATCCGATGATGGATAGGCAACCCTTCAACTAATCCTCCTTCACTCAAGAGATGAAGAGTGTTATCACGAACCCAATTGGGCATGAAACACTCGCATCCCTACAATTCTAAACAACTAAAAACTAAAAAGGAAAACTAAAAACTATAATAAATAAGAAATCTAAAAAGATAAGATAGAGTTGGAGAGACTTTACCCGATTAGAGTTGCTATGTTAGGATTCTACAAAACAGAATACAAAGTTAGTTTCTAAAAACAATTTTAGTAAATTCTAACCTAAAAACGTAGCAGAAATTAACCATAATGTTAACCTAATTTCAATGCTAATTAATCTTAGAAGAATGTAGCTGTAGTCCTCGGCAATGACGCCAAAAACTTGTTCATAGCCCCAAGTGCAGGGTCGCAATGTAGTAATAATTTGGTAAGACCGAGGTCGAATCCATAGGAACTAAACTTGTACGTATTCTGAAAATAACTAGAATTAGAATTAGAAAAAGATCTAAACCTAAATATGGAATAAAGGGAGTAATTATGAATGATATTAATTAAAACTATCAATTGAAAGGGGAACTAGGGTGCCAAGGATCCACTTGTAGCTAACAGGATACTACCTCACTTTATTCAGGAAACTCAATTGGAATTGAAGTCTTGTCCTATCCAATTGGAAAATCAAATCTCTGAACTTTTCATTGACCCAGTCCTTAACGAAGGAGTATTGTGATGATTGGAAGGGATTCTATTATCCCGCCACGCCTAGGAGATGATGATGAGCAACAGGATTTACCAATCTCACAATCTCAAAACAGGAAAGAAGATACACTACAAGAAAAACAGGCATTACCGGCGGCCAAAACTGCCCCTAAAAGTCCAAAAAATCGCCAGTATAAGAATTACCGGCGGTCGGGCGGCTGCCGCAAAAAGGGGGCGTCACTGCGTCATTTACCGGCGTTCGTCCCTTTTTAACGGCGGTTTTGGCGGCCGCCGCTACAAGTATCCTTTACCGGCGCTTATTACCATTTACCGGCGACTCCTCTAACTGTCGCTAATAACTATATAAGCGCTTATAAAAATCATAAAAGCGCCGCTAAAAGCGTGAGCCGCCAGAAAAACTATACTAATCGCCGCCGGTAAAACTTTGAAAATGCTGGTAAAGGATATGAAGAACGCAGGTAATTTTTTGTAATAAACGCCGCTAAAAATAACAACCGCCGGTAAAAAGTTGTAACGTGTGCTAATAAGAGATTAAAAAACACCTGTAAAATCTGTTTAAAACACTGGTAAATCATTTACAGTGTAAAAGAAAAAATAATAGAAACAATTAAAAATTCTGCTAGGCTAAATCTTCTAAATCAAAAGACCTTTACAGGCTTAAATTAGCATTCAAACACAACCTGTTAATCATTTACAACCAACCTCATTTACAGGGGACCTGAGAATGAAAGGTTACATAATGGACAGAAAAATTTACAGATTGAGACACAAGGAAAAGCAAAAGGACAAAAAGAAAAAATCAACGGATTTAAGTGACGCCCGAGGCAAGACTTCTGAAATGCACCCCAAGAACTAGAACTCATGCATATAGAGGACCTTTGTTAGCACCACCCTGCCCTGCATAGAGGTCAGGTAATAAAACAATATATACACTCATAATCTGAGTTACACTATCTAAAATTAAATTTTCAGTCACAAATATTTCCTGCAAAAACAACCATACCGAATGAAGTCCATATCCATCCCCATATGAAGCAGCAAAGCTCCCCTCTGTTACCAACGCTCCACCTTCAGTTACCAATGTAAAGACAAAAAGTTTACAAAACAAATAAAATAACCAAAAAATAAATTTAATATAAAATAAAAGGAACCAATAAATACCTGTAACTAGCAGATGGAGGAGAATAGCTATGGATTTTTATATATATATATAAATATGTGGACAGATTTTTCTTCCCTTTTTCTTCAAGGATAAAACTGCATCATAAGCATCATAGCATGCAACTCAATATGAGCCTTTTTACAAAAGCATTAACTAGCATGTAACTCAATATGGATGGACCTGAATTCAGCACAAGGAAAGCCATATAGTGGCTTGTACCTGATGAACCTAAGTTTTTAATGTACTGACACGAGTGTGTACTAACAAGCTAACCCAAAAAAAAGAAAAAAGAAGAAGTAGTTTTGGATTTGCGTGAGTTTTGGGAAATTGTCCTATAATGATATGGAAAAATGAATGGAAATGGTAGATTTCCAACAAACAACATGGTTGGCCCCACCTAGGTTTATGTAATATGAAGAAATTAGCTTTTGCCATTAACACAGACGAGGATTGCGTAGTAACTCTACCATTAGCATACTGAGTAAACTTTGTGAGGCCCACCATGATTTATGTATTTTATCTGCTCTATCCATCCATTTTCTAGATAATTTTATGGCTTGAGCCCAAAAAACAAAGCATATACAATGCTCAAGTGGACCACGCCACATGAAATATTCGAATTTAACTTCTAACAAAACTTAGATGAAGGAAAAAATAAATATTAGCTTGATCCAAAACTTTTATAAAATAAGTTTTTAATCGTCAATCACCATTATTTCATATAGTGTGGCCCCCACAAATTTTGGATCTTTTTTATTTTTGGGCTATCCCCTAAAATGAGCTGACAAATGGATACATAATGTATATATTAAGAAGGGCCGCACCAAGTTGGGTCAACTTGAGTTGAACCTTATTCCCTCCATAAACCTTTGATATCCCCAACTCACTTGTCCACAAGTTATAACTCACTTGTGGTTTTGTCATCACTCTGTTCAACCATTGTACCATGTTATTTTAGTGTATAAGCTTAAAAATGAAGTAGATTCAAGGCTCTGGTGAAAAACATGGTGGGAATAAAACACCTACTATTGAGAATGTATTGGGGGCTATAAAAGTTTTGGGTCAATCTGATGTTTGCATTTTTGCCTTCATCCAGGTGTGTGTGACCTTATGAATAGGTTGGATAGAAAATAAACATCTTGGTGGGCCCACCGATGGTTTCTATGGTGCGAATCATGATAACAGCCACTTTCTATTGTGTGGTTCACTTGAACCTTAGATCCACTTAAGTTTTTGTCATACTCCTAAAATAATGTGTAAAAATGGATGGACTGTGTGGATAAAACCCATACATCATGATGGGCCCTTAGATCCCTAGCTTGTTCCGAGCTTGGAAAACCAGCAATGTAAGTGATAACCTGACTGTAGGGCCCACTTTGATGCATGCATTGTATATGAACAGGTTGGTCTGTTTTGAAAACTTATTTTATGACATGGCACAAAAAATGATGAAGATAAAAACTTTAGATGAACTACACAGCATGAAATAGCAGTTGTTAGATGCTCATTATTAAAAACTTTTTAGTGCCTAATGGTTGTTTACCATCCAATCTGTTAAAAAGTTCCACAGAAATTAGAGATGAAAGAAAAAATAAATTTCATCTTGGTCTTATATATATATATATATTTTTTGGCCCGAAAAATTTTTTAATGGTTAGTAACCACTGTTTCATGTGGTGTGGTCCACCTGAAATTTGTATCTGTTTCATTTTCAGGTTCAGGCCCTAAAATAATCTGGCAAACAGATGGATGGTGTGGATATATAATGCATGCATGCATGCAAGGTGGCCCTACGGTCAGGGTCTCACTCACTGGTGGTTCCGGATTGGACGGATTGTGGCTTCACCGTGTGTTGAGGTGTTGACGTAGCAAAGTTCTATATCCCTACATGATGTATGTATTATATTCACCCCGTCCATCTATTTTTTGAGATCACTTTGTTGAATTGGCACATCAAGTGGAATTGGCACATGACCGGATGCAATTCCATCCCATCTAATCCTTTCCAATACAACTGGCCAAACAGACCTTAAGGTGGACCATACCTTAGGGAAACTGTGGTGATTGTCCATAAATGGGCAATTAAAGTTTTGGATTGAGTGATATTTATTTTTCCCTTCATCTATGTTCGTGATACTTCATCAATGATTCGATGGCAAATAAACATTACGAAGGCTTACCGATTCCATGTCTGTCCGCAATCAATGTTCTTCATCTTGATTTGAGGTACCATTGACGATGGAGATGCAGTCGTCTCCGAATATCAAATACGTAAATATAGGACTTAGTATAGTCCAAGGAGATTTAGATTTGTAAATAGTTATCGAAAGGGAGGAATAACCCATGTAGTTTTTTTTTTTTTTTTGGTCTATGGCTGCTAAATGCTAGAGTTAACGTTGTTCCTTGTGTTAAGTTACAATCATTGAGGAAAACAGAAAGCAACGTCAGAAACAGTGTTTACCTGATGCAAGGGAAAAAACATCAATTGTAAAGCTGTATTCTGTCCGACATCAATCACGAGCCTTGTCCCACCTATTTATAATCAGCTGGAAAAAAAATACGGATATATGAACAAAAGATCTAATTAAAAACAGGAAACAAGTCCATGGAAATTAAAATCCATTTATATCTTTTACAAGTTTCTGCTTTCACTGAATTCAGCACAGAATGCATCTCATGCTCACAGAACAATTAAAATCCCATTGGCTTCTTTCCAGGGAATGATGGCCCGTTCCAAGTAGTTTGAGATAAGTAAAACACATGTAGAAAAAAGATGGACATGTTGCATGGGCAATCCATGTTGAACACGACTTCTAACATGCTTGAGATTAGTAAAACACGACTTCTAACCTGTATAATTGGTAGATTTTGAAGTTCTAGAAGAGCTTACAAGTGTAGTTGGTAGCTTCTGGATGAATCCAACAGTATCTGTTAGGAGAAACTCCTTCCCATTATTGATCTTTACAGGATGCCAGCAAAAGAAGAAATTAGGGGAGAAAAGAAGGCATAAAGAATGTCCTGCTACAATAACTTTGGCATGGCCTTGTTTGCAAGATACATAGCTAGTCTAGTGGCAAATAATTCACCCAATAGTATCAAGTGGACTATCAAGAAACATTTTCTCATGTAGCAAAGTTAAACTATGTGAATTCTCCCATCAATCGTTGTATTTCATAATCTGCTTCTTCATTAGCTAAATGAGAAGAATTTGTTTCTTTACGAAAATTACAAGAACTTTAAGAAGACTTATATTTGTTCCTGCATCCTAAGTTCCACCCACCAGGAAAGAAAGGTCAGTTTTTCTGAAAGATAATTATGTTTGGATATCATGGTCTTCAGGACTAGAAACAAAGCCAAAGGTTTGGAAGAACAATCATTGTTTCAGAATCGAGCTCTTCTTCAACCAAGGTGCTCTCGAAAGTCCTTGTTTTGTTCAGAATTGGGCTCCCTAGCTATTAGGTTCCCCTGTGGCTTTTAGTTGCTTCTGTATATAGGGTTTCTTCCTTTTAGCAGTGGGGTTGAAGTTTGTAATATAGTTTTAGTTCTTTCTAGTTACGTGTCAGTCGTTGGTGAGGTTGTACTTTAGTTTTGTTTTTAGGTTTTTACTTTTCTTCTAGGTTTTTTCTTGTTCTTTCCTTTTTCCCTTTCCTTACTGTTGTTTTCTTTCTGGTTTCTTTTAATAATATTCACTTTTCAAAAAAATTATAATGGGATCATCATACTCAATAGGGAGTTGAATTTCTGCAATCCCAGTAGTCAAATTCATGATTCAGTAGAGATTGGATAGTACCACAAATAAAATATGGCTACAAGATTGGGTAACAAGACATGCGAATTTAAAGCAAGAATTACTGGCCTTAGAAAATAAGAGATGCTCAGCAAAAATAAATAAAATAAAATAAAACAAATAAAAAATAAAAAATAGAAGAAGACATCAACAATGAGCATAATGACAACCCCACCAATGTCTAAATCTAGTAAGTGATAGATTTACAAGATTTTTTTATTTTATTTTATTACTATTTAGTATGAGGGGTTGAATACACAATCCTTCATGTAAAAACAGGATCATATGAATATCAACAGGATATGATTGGATGTGGAGCAAATAGTTAAAAGGCATGTCCATCAAAAACCATATAGACATGGTTACAAGGGTTGTTAATCTCAAGAGAGAAGGCGAGAGCAGTCCAGATACAACCATTGTCAAAGGAAAGCAGCCCCAAGGTAATGTTCTAATAAAAACAATGAGGAGATGTAATACCACCAATCTCACCTTATGATGCTCTGGAATGACGTACAATTCATCCTCTGCACTTTGTAAATCATTCTCAATTTGATCTGTAGCATCAATGCTCTTGCCCCTTTTCTTTGCCAATTCTTGTTCAACATACTTCAACCTATAAACAAGAAAACGTGGAAATATGGGAGTTGATACAAGTTGAAAGGAGTCAATCGGTACAATTGGAGAAGTTAAGAATTCAACACTCAACATTGGCAGACACAAATCAAACCAATAAATGCATAAAAAACACTGAAAAAAATATATGGCAAAACAGGAAAACGGGCACGTGAAATCTATGGCACAAAAACTTCATAGGGCTTCTCAAATATTGGAAAAACAGGAAAATGGGCACGTGAAGTTACCCCCACCCCTGTTTTAGTAATTGCAAAGGGGTTTATGGCCCTTTTTAGGCGTAATAAAATACATTTAATGTAAAAGGGTGGCTACCAAAGCTATGGCAATCAGAAAGTTTGTTCTGCACACTTATGCAGAGCACACTTATTTGCATCTATTAAACACGCCCTTGGTAACAAATACCAGTAAAATGTTGAAATACCATGATAGTTTTGCAGTATTTAAAAAATCAAAGATTTAAATACAAACTGCTTCCATGTAAAAGAGACCAATACATCAAATCTAATAGTAGCATCTAGATTTGAGTTGGAATTTGAACTTACGCCATGCTGAGTATGTCTACATGGACGTTGTATTCCTTTGTAAAATACAAAGGGGACGATCCCTTGAGGAAGAGCTGCCTGCATGCAACAACATAGAACTTTTAAAGGCCCAACTTCTAGTAACCTAAGATGTTGATCTTTGTGGGACCATCAAGGGATGAGCAGTGCACTTATACCTCCCCCATCAGATGATCCAACCAAATGAATGATTCTCATCTGGGTCTATGAAATTATAGCCATAGGCAAGTCTTGAACTCTCTACTTACAGCGGGTTTTGATTTTTGGCCCAGTGTGTTTCGATTTAAGTGAAGAATGGATACCATGGTTTCTTTGACAGGTTGAAATGATTTAGGAACACTCCTCGCATTGAAGGCCCGTTCAGGGCCTAGTGAGTTCAGAAATCCTTCCACTTTTAATTAATGCTAATACAATTGTGTTTCTTAAGGAATCAAAATGACTGAAAATAATCATAATGCAAACATCTAGGTTGCATTTTAATGCACTATTGAAATGAATTGCAATTGTTTGTTCAAGAGAGAGGAAATGATCACATTGCAGTTGCATTCCTTCCATGTCTAACTTGAATTTAGATGTGGTCATTTCAACTTTATTGGGTTTCAATTCAATAAGATTGTGCATCCAAACATGTCCTTATTATTCTTAGTTCATGTGAGACACACCGGAAAAATAAGCCCACCTTATGAACCACGTGCTGCCATATGTTTCTCAGTTTGTCTTCAGATAGAGGTTTCTGAAGAAACTCCGCCGCACCCAACTGAAAAAATAATAATAATAAAGAAAGAAAGAAAGAAATCATGAGACTCCGAATAACCACCACATACGAACAAATGTATACATGTGTATCAGGAAGCAGATGAGAAAACACACCATTGGGCAATTTTACGATTCTTCATTTTGAACTGCATATATTTGAACTGCATCTGCATAGACCACTATACAAACAACACTAAAACACAGGAAGAAAAGGTAAACTAAGGTTTTTCCAAATAGAAATGTTGATGTGTGTCTGACATGTGTCTAACATGGATGCTGGACAACATACTTGCCCATAGATTCCAATGATTGATATAGAAGAAAGGAAACATGAATGGAAAATTGCCCATTGTTGCAACGAATTATCTAGAAGTAAAGAGCACTTATCAGATTTGTTCAGATTGCAACATGAATACACAATACCTAATCTTTTAGTTCAATTGTATTTAAATTCCATGATATATAAACGCACCATAAAAATTTCCCACCACATTTCCATGCACATAGTTTCATTTGGACTCAGTGGCATCCATATCACCTATTTGGACCATCCATTAGGTCTAGTTCACTCTTCATAAGCCACCTTGAAAAATGCATACTGGTCAGATGATCCAAACAGCCAGTTAGTGGCATACAAAATAGATGTACAAGATTGTTCATAGAAGATAGGCCCAGTCACGGATGTATAGAGCCATCTAATTGCTATCAATTTTTTTTGCCAATAACACAATGAGGGGACTGGACCTAATGACTGGTTCAGGTAGGTGATATGAATGCCAAAAAGTCCAAATGCAACCATGTGCACGAGAAGGTTTACATGCACTTAGCCCACTAGATCATAACTAGTGAATTAAATAATGGTATGGATGCACGTATCACACCCTTAGGATAGGGAAACATATCAACATCACATGATAAATATTAGATGTATCACTGTTTAAGTGAAACATCAGGAAAGAGACGATTACACACAAGTGAAAAGATCACAAAACAAGTATGCCCAACACATTTCCTTTGTATAGAAAATGTGCCGCCTAATAGAAGTGATGCAATTATATCAAAAATGAATTCATAGAATTCATAAGTCATATAATACAAGTATGAAAATAGATTTCCCCCAAACAAATTGGGAAGCAAATGGATTCATAGAATTCATAAGTCATATAACATAGGCATTTGCTCCAAACAAAAGTTTACTACCCATCATTTAAGGTAAATGATGCAAAAGTAAATAAATAAATGAATGAAGAATGTTGTAAGAATTTAAAACTACATTAGAGTATTTAGCATCAAGTTTAGCTGGAACAAGGTATTCCATAATAGCAACAGTGGCTGTAATGGCGATTATGCTTAATAAAAAATTGGGAAGCACATCTATGAGCAAATGAGCAAGGGAGGCATCTACTTTCCTAAAAATTGGATTAGGAGACTACAAAGATCTTGCCAATGAAACTTTCACCATTACATGGAATATACATTGTACAAAAACCTTTCTAAGAGAGCAAGTCTTTCCCAATTACAACCTCCCAAGTAGGAATCTATTAATCGATTGGTCCAATCAACCAAACCTATGACTTTCAAATCACAACTTTTGATGACTGTCATGGGACCTTTTAAAGAAATGTGGGTGTGAAAATCACCCTATTTTAGAGCATTAAAAGAGCTTACAGCCCAAGAAGCCCAAGTTCTATATTCAAGTAGGAAGTTAAGGTCAAAGCATGCTCACCCAAACTAAAACATCAATAGTTCAAGCTAAGCATTGTAAAAGTCGAGTCCAAGTAGGAAGCTATAGCCAAAATATCCAGACATGCACACCAAAACTAAAACAACAATCATTCAAGCCAAGCATTGCAAGAGCCCATTTGGAACCTTGTATTGGTCAATACAAAATGGACCAATACATGCATTTTAAATTGGATTGGCACAAAATATTTGTTTGAACTGCAAGCATTGCCAATCCTGGATTGACCAATACAACAATCAAAATGGGCACTAAATGTATTGAATGCTCAAATAGTCAAATCCATCAATCTGAACTGCCCATTCGGTCCCTAACAGTGTCATATGGTGATCAAACAATCATAACCATCCAATCCAAACAAAAGCAATGGGTGAACAGATAGATACCCACACATCGAATGAAAGGATTTTTGTACGTCTTCTGATCTATGATTTAGAAGAGGAACAACTTAAAGAAGCAGAAATGCAACCAAGTGCCCAATCGTGTGGCACTAAACTGTAGTACTTGACCTGGAATGTCCATATAAAAGGAGTGGATGTTATTCCAAATTCATGTAATTCTCCAAGAAGAAAAAAAAATTAAAAAAGTTAAAAAAAACAAACAAACAAACTACTGAATGACAAAATGGAGCCCTACTGTGTCCATTTTGTAGAAATAGAGCAATTTGGCAGTTTTCCCTGAAAGTCCACATCCATAAAATCCACATTTACCAACTCAAGATCATATCTAAAGATAAGGTACTGCAATCCAAATAAAACATTCCTGTTGAGCCATTTCATCAAACAGTTAGCATGCATGAAATACAGGAAGTATTGCATAATGGCTCTTTAAAATCCAACCATAAGCATGCAAAATCATGTTCAATCTAGATTGAAAATCACAACAGGAAAAATAAAAAACCATGAGGGCGAGCAACCTCTGAGCTTCGTACCTATTTTTCAGGAACACGCTCTGCTCACGCATGCCAATGCTGAAGTTCTTTGTGCACATCAAAATTGTTGGGGTTCTCCTTGGAAGCCCCAAATTTACTGAGCTGATCCATAAATGAATACATCATATTTCCTCTGAGTGTGACTGCGATACCAACGGGGAAAAGTAACCTACTGAGAAGGGGAGAGTTGATCCCGTGGCCTACTTCCCAACAAGAAAAAAAAAAAAAAAAAAAACACCACATACATTTCTACCAAAGAAGAAAAGAGAGAAAATTCAGTAGCAGTTAGCATTGGAGCTTCTGAAATAAAATTACAATCCTTCAAAGCATTTATACAAGAGGTCCAATCCACAACATATAGCCTCACCTTACTAGAGACCCGCTCCACTTCATTGTTCCCATTCCACAAGATCTCTTCCAACTTATAAAAGAATGATGCCGATCTGAGTAGATGGCAATTTGTAGGACACTCCACGACATGAAATTAGGTACAAAGGACAATGAGAAGCTCCAAATGCAATGCAACTGTCTGCAAAATCAAGAGGGAAACCCATTGCAAGAAGCCATTATACTTTGCAGCTGTATAAGAGAAGATGTTTAATGGAATCTTGAAAAGAAATACCAACATTCAAACTGAAAGGCTAACTTCTTAATTAGCCCGTCATCTATTATGACACTGCTAATCTTCTTAAAAAGCTCATACAAAGCTTCAATTTCACTTACGCTGACTGCAAAGAAAATAAAGCACAAATTATCATCAATGTTATATTAGAAATTGCTTTAGCGAGGTATCAAAAAAGCATAAGACATTAATGAATTACAGCAAGAAGAACATAGCTTGCCAAAGTGGTCACACTTGAAGCAGTTTCCCCTTGAAAACAAAAACAAAAACAAAAATGATGGAGCATGTGGTTTAATTCTGAATGAAGTATCTTCCTATGGAGTACATTCGTAGGAATGGAACTCAAAGAAATTGATGGGGGGCTACACAAATGATGGAGCATGTGGTTTAATTCGATGCAAAGTCAAGAACAAGATTATTAACCAAAACGCCTGGAAAACTAATTTTCAGCAAGAGTTTCCAGTAATCAGGCCTTATTTTCCAACACCAAAACACAGATATCTGCAAGTGTTTCAAAACCATTTATACATACCAGATTCACATGATAGTGTACAAAGGAGAGAAGATCTTTCAACTTCATAAACCTAGGTTCAAAGAATGATCCCCGAAGCCCTATAATACATAGTATGTTTTTCTCCAAATAGAATCCACTGCAAATAATAATCAATAGATATGTTCATATGGTGATAAAACAACCTTTAATCTCTATTAGCAAGACGAAACTACTATAACTCTTAGTAGTAGGCTGAACTATTGACATGTAGAGGTTGGTCTCCATTGCACATGGCCAGACCACCTTAGTCAAATTTCCCTCTTATGATTACCTATTGGTGCTACTCCAAACTTCACTTGAAAAGAGTCCTTGTTATTAAACAGAGAAATATCAATCAAATAAATAATATACCGCATACAAAAAGCATAGCAGGACCTAGTAACAGTAGTACTGATACCTACATGACTAGCAAGCATGTACCACAGCTAATAGTATGTGGCGTCAACTATTTCCAAATCACAACCTGGGAATATATTGAAGTAAGACAATAAAGCATAGGGTATATCGCACCACAAGATAAATGGCTTAAAGAACCAATTGATTGCTAAAAGAAAGTATAGCCGGCCTGATGATTGGACCGGCCTATTCTCAGGCCAAGGCATCTACATGGTGGGACCCGCCTCATGGACAACTTCATTTAACCATCCAATAAATGTCCACCAATTCTGTTAGGGAATGATTTACCTAACTATCAGGATATTCTTTTGCAAATACCCACCCATTATCTTACTTTGACATTCTGGCTTAATAAACTTATTCGATATTGATTTTCCCTAGATGGACTAAATCAAATCAAAGGACTTAAAGTGGACACAGCTTTGGTGGAGACCAATATGGTTAGTATCTCTAATTACAACACTCTTATTATGCGAGGTTTAAGAACTTGAAACTCAATTTGAATCCAATGAGCAAACTCCAAAATTGTTCTAAATTCAGTGCAAAACTCAACTCCTCCTCCTAGTCATTTCTTTGACTTGGCCATTCTCTTAAGTGATTCAACTCAGGGTGTTTCTCAGGGATTTCTAAACCTTGTTCTGAACTGTCTTGAACTAGGCTAGTAGTCAATTTCTGTGTATGCTAGTGCTCCATAAGAGGACTGCAGCAAAGGAACATATTTTAATTTTTTCCATGTCTTTGGCAGATTTTTTTCGACATTTTAGAAGGTTCGAATGTTAAGGTGGAAAATCTCTGCAAGTTTTGGAGGAGCATGGCATACTTACGCTCCTAGTGAGCGCATCCAGGTGAGTTCGCATGTTTTGGATTGATATTGCCTTGATGTTATTCCTTTTTCCAATGCAATTACAACTTCTTGCCAAGGTTTCTGGAATAATTTGTAAGCAGTTCTAGTTCTCTTTCTGATCTTATGGTTGCATTTGTGTAAGTTGATGACGTTTGAGTTATAGCATACAATTACCCATGTTTTGTGATTTAGACAGTGACATGAGAAAATTCTCATAATAGAATAGAATAAATTTCCAAATACACAAAAAGACTAAATGGCTCCTCAGGCACAGATACGAATGAACATGACTATTTGAATATACAGTGATGAGGTTTTAGTGCAAGTGTTTATGCTCTTCACATCCTCTAAACAGAACAGGACATGGTTTAACTGGCAGCTTGCTCACCAACTCAAGGTTTAGGACCAGGACTGAACTCAGTACTCAACCAAAAGATCATTAAAAGAGAAGACAAAACCAAACAGAAATCTAGGTTCCATAAAACTATATGATTTGTACTGTGAATTCTTTAGACATTCTTTCACTGGTAAAATTGAAGACCTACTTCAGGCAATGTAAAATGCATTTAGGAAAATCCATCGATATCTCCATCATTTTCCGTTGTCGATGATTTGAAGGAATGTGAAGGAATGTCAATAAACCGCAATCTAATAATAGCGATGGTATTTTCGTATATTAAAAAGAAAAAGAAAAAGAAAATTGCATTAATAGTACATTCAGGCTGAATTGAGATGGTATTAAAATTTTTGAATATTTAACCAATTCAAATTGGAATAGGGTTTCTTAGGAACTGCTCAATATCACAGGATACAAATCTCAATTAGTCTTAATCATATTGAATTGCTATATACAAAAATTGGCTCCAAATTCAATCTGTTTACAGCCCTACCTGTTACTCACTCATCAGGAATCCACAATCACCTATGTACATATGGCACATATGGACCATATTAAGACCATTCATTCGGTATCTTCAACATTGACAGGGCTATGATCCAAAAGCCAAAATGATCACATGTCTAAGTGCATTAACTAATATTTATTAAACTAACATTATAATATAAATATAATATAACAAAGGTAGACGACTGTGATTTGTTCATTCTTACCCTTATGCTTGCCAAATGTTGAGGCACTTTTTGGTAAAATCAGAATTCCTGAGGAATTATGCGGTAAAAATTCCTTCAATTATTAGGAATATAGAGTTTCTTGCTTTGTAGAGAAATGTGGAAGTCAATTTCCATTTCTAGATGTTTCTAAAAAAAGCATAGATATCATTTTCTTTAAAAGAATTTATTAAGGATCTATTTCCAAGACTTAATTTCATAGGGGGGTAGATGTTAGGCCAACGTGATGTATTCACACCATCCATCCAACCATCCATCATATGAGTCAAAACTCAACTTCATCCAAAATAAATGTGAGCCACACAAAGGCAGTAAGTTGGGAGGGAATGCCCACCCTTGAATGTCGTAGACACCCACCTGACTCACAAAACAGCCTGAATTTTGGCTTGGCCGTTCATTTGGATTGGATGAAAGGTCTGAATGGCCTTGATTATATATGCACAATATGATAGAGCCCCACATTAATTATTGGTGAGCATCCCCTCTCAATACTTTCTCTCATCTTGTTGTGGCCCATCTGAGTTTTGGGTTAGGTTGATTTTCGGGTATGGGAGGTTTTTCCAAATGCCATTTCTTATGAATGTGTTGGATTCCATGAACATATCATGGCCCCACATCTGTTAGGGGTGCAACTGGAGTGTATGTGTTTTTTTTAGAAACTACACTGAACATTTAATAGCAATAGTTATACATTGAGACATAGGGATCAAAGAATAACATAGACCAGAAAAAGAAAGAAGGAAAAAAAAAACCGTGCAAATCAAACAACATATCCTGGATTCATGTATGTGGCTTTACCTCTATCCATAGGATTCCGCTAGGTTTTCCATATCCATGTTTTGGATTCTTCCCTAGAAACCGAATGGCCTTATGACATAATAGAAACAAACAAAAGCACTTTTATTACGGATAAAACTTTAATAATGCAGATTTATCGAGCAACAGGCGCAACACAAGACGAGGCGTAACTCTCTAAACTAGAGAATAGACAACCGACATAGATAGCAATGTGAGCGATCAAGGGAGAGGGAAAAAAGGTAAAAAAGGAAATCCACCAAGAGGTCATTTCCACGGAAATCCATCAAATCAGAAAAAGGAGAAAGAAGAGGGGGGGGGGGGGGGAAAGAGCCTCTCTGTCCGTGCAGAAACTGGCTCCGCCAATAGAGATAGCACAGGCGATCGAGGGAGAGGGAGATCGGGAGAGGGAGATCGAGAGAGAGGGTTGAGATCGGGAGAGGGAGATCGAGAGAGAGGGTTGAGATCGGTAGAGGGAGATCAAGAGAGAGGGTTGAGATCGGTAGAGGGAGAGGGAGAAGGAGATCTAAAAGAGAAACTGGGTCCCCCATTTTTTTTTTAATTTTCTTGGCCGTTAACCACTGGCCGTTGATTAGGGTCCTTGATTGCTCACCGTTGATGACCACGTCCGCAGGTTGCTGGCCCTACTCGATCTGTAGCTCTAAATCTGATCTAAGAACCTGATAACGAGAAGAAATGAAGGGAAATAAGAGAGAGAATGAGATTTGGAGGTAAGATGGGAGGTTGAAATCCAAATCCAAGATGGGAGAAGCGCACGAGAAGAGAGCGAGAGATGAAAATGGGAGGGGGTGCGCACGAGAAGAGAGAGAAGAGAATGGGAGGGGGCGCGCATGTCAAAAAAGAAAATAGAGGGAAATGAAAACCCTTTCCGCCATTTTTTTTAATAGCTACCATTTATGGGCGGGAACATACAAAAAACAGGGGCATTTTTGGACGGCTGCCGGTGATTTTCATCATCACCGACAGTTATAGATGGCCCCCGGTAAACATTCCGTCAGCAAAGATGCATTTTCTTGTAGTGATATTCAAAGTTATCACAACATCTATTGTAATTTGAGTCACAATAAATTATAGAAAACTGAAAATATTTCTTAAATTCAAACTAGAAATCAATGAGGTTCAAGAAAAATAAGAATTAAAGCAAGAAAATCATCCCAACATGCTATAAGCTTCACCTCTTAGCCTTAGCTAAAAGGTTTAGTTAATCATAGACATGATTGAAACTAAAACCCTTAAAGAAAACATTAAAAATAAAAAAGGAATGAAGAAAAACTCTTGGGAGGCTGCTTCACCCTTTGTCTCTGCTTTTGAAAGCCTAATTCCCTCTTTAGAACTCCTCAAAGAACCCATATTTATAGCTTTGTCTTGTCGTCTTTAGAAATCGCCTCAAATTTACGCACTCCGCGTAACGCCTTCGATGACATCGAACAACCTTCGATGCCATCGAGCATAACTTGAATCCAAAAGTCGTGCCTTTTTGCACTGCGTAACTTTTCATGTCATCGAACATACCTTCGATATCATCGAACTACCTTCGATGTTATCAAAGGGTGTTCGAGTAATCGAGAATGTGTGCAGAGTATTCCGGCGAGTTGCTCCAAAAATCCACAAAATTCTCGATATCATCAAACAGCCTTTGATGTCATCGAACAGGTCTTCGAGCAATTGAACATGGCTTCGATGTCATCGAGAAATGCATCCAATTCGTCTAGTAACCAAACTCAATTTTCATGTAATTATTCAATGTCATTAACCCGTATTTGATGTCATCAAATACTGGCTTCAATGTCATCGAACGATGGTCGATGACATAGACGGTGAAGTTCAGATTCTGTGAATTTTTGCACTTTGCACTTTTGACTTCCTTCTTTCTTCACTTGGTTTCCTTGAATCTTGGGGTCTTGAGATCTTCAATCTTAGCATCCTAAGATCCATTCATTGCCTTAGTAATTCTTGAGCATCAAATCCATACTTTTAACATTCTTTTCAATCCAAGTTCTCAGATTAACCTTGCAATAAAACCATTTATAAAATATATCCATTAAGCGTTATCATCTTCATAAAACCAAAATATAAACAGAGAGAAATATATAATATTTGACACTCAACACTTATGATGGTATGGATGACAAAGAAACGTAATGGTGGGTGCTAAAAAGTCTTAAAAAATAAAAGAAAAAGATGAAAATGTCACCTTTAAATCAAGGATTAATCAAAAGAAATGAACGATTTGAAAAGGATGCACCGTCTTGATAGTTTATGATTTTTTTTCTCAAGTGAGAGAATACAGAAAGACTTGGTGAGAGAACCCTACAACGTTTACCTGAAGTTGTTGAAGAACGAGTCAGGTGCCTTTGATGGGTTTTTTTGACCCGTTGTCCTTTCACAACTGGGATGCGCAAGTCCTTTCGCAACCAGGATGCGCAAGTCCTTTTGCAACTAGGATGCGAAAAGGAGTTTCCTAAAACTATAAAAAAGGATCCTTAGGATTTTTCTACGTATGTTGTGTTGATGAGAAAAATACAAGAGGGCTATCAAAGGTGAGAGAGAGGGAGAAAGAGAGAGAGGAAGCTTATAGAAGGGAGGTTCTGCTCGTGGAGGTTTTTTCTACTTTGTAATTTATATCTCAGCGCTTCTATGTCCTCATAATCGGTTAGATCTCTTCGTTTTCTCTATTTCTCTTATTGTTTATCCACTCCTGCGTGAGTGAAGAAGATTGTAACTTTCTACTTTATAGTGGATTGTTGATCTGGACGAGGTCCCGTGGTTTTTACCTCTTTGAGGGTTTTCTACGTAAAATTCTCTTGTGTGGTGTGTGATTGATGCATTGATTATTTTCATTGCTTTATTATCCATAATTCTAGTTTGTTCTGGAGGGCTAGATCCTAAGGTTTTGTGCAAGGCATCCCAACAAAGTGGTATCAGAGCTAAGTTCATCGAACGAGTAGGATCGGTTTTAAATTATGGAAGGTGGCTCAAGGATGATCAGCCTCAATGGTTCTAACTGGACCATATGGAAGGCTAAGATGGAGGACTTGCTTTATTGCAAGGACCTATATTCTCCAATCTTAGGCATATCAGCAAAATCCAAGGATATGACTGATGATGATTGGAAGAAGACGGACCGAAAGGCGGTGGGGTTTATTAGACAATGGTTGGATGATTCCGTGTTTCACCATGTGTCTACAGAAACCTCAGCCGTTAGCCTATGGTTAAAATTACAAGGGCTGTATGAGAGGAAGACAGCCGGTAATAAGATATTTCTGATAAGGCGACTTGTGAATCTCAAGTTCAAGGATGGTGGTTCTGTGGCCGAGCACATGAATGAGGTCAGCAATATAGTGAACCAACTCACCTCTATGAAGATGGTCCTGGATGATGAATTGCAGGCTTTACTATTACTTAGTTCATTGCCTGACAGTTGTGAGACATTGATGGTGTCTCTAAGTAACTCTGCGCCAGACGGAAAGATATCCATGGAACAGGTAACCAGTTGTCTCTTTAATGAGGAGACAAGGAGCAAGTCTCAGGGGTCTACTCAGCAAGAGGCTCTTGTGACGCAGGAACGGGGGAGAGGAAAGAACAGGAAGGGCGGGAGGCCCGAGATAAATCAAGAGGCAAGTCGAGTAACAGAAAAGATGTTGATTGCTGGAACTGTGGCAAAAAGGGCCACTATAAACATGAATGTCATGGTAAAAAGAACGACAAGAAAGAAAAAGGGAAGGAAGATGAATCAGATTCCACTACGGTCGCTTCAGATGGCGACATGGTAGTTATTCTTTCAGCAGATCACGATGTATGTCTCACGGCTACGAGTCAGGACACCGACTGGGTGGTTGACTCGGGAGCTTCTTTTCATGCGACTCCACGCAGGGACTTCTTCACAAGCTACAAGTCAGGTGACTATGGGACTGTGAAGATGGAAAATTCTGGCGTATCAAAGATCGTGGGAGTCGGTGATATTTGTGTGAAGACCGATGTGGGCTGCACATTGGTTCTCAGGGATGTGAGGCATATCCCAGACCTTCGCCTTAACTTGATGTCGACGGGAAGGCTGGATAATGATAGCTATGAAAGCCGGTTTGCTGATAGGCGATGGAAGCTCATCAAGGGTTCGTTGATCATGGCTAGAGGAAAGAAGTGTTGCACCCTTTACAAGGCAAGTGTCAGTATGTGCAAGGGTGGATTGAACGTAGCGGAAGATTCAGCTATTGACATGTGGCACAGGCATCTAGGCCACATGAGTGAAAAAGGGCTTCAGCTACTAGCAAGGAAGCGGCTCCTTCCAGACGTGACAGGTATACCTCTCAAAACCTGTCTTGATTGTTTATCAGGGAAACAACATAGAGTTTCATTTGTTAAAACTGCTTCTCATGTTAATAAAGTGCATGCATTAGATTTAGTTTATTCTGATGTTTGTGGTCCTATGAGGACAAAAACCTTGGGTGGGGCATTGTATTTTGTTACTTTTATAGATGATGCATCTAGGAGGGTTTGGGTTTATGCTTTGAAATCCAAGGACGAGGTCTTTGGTGTGTTTAAATTGTTTTATGCTATGGTCGAGAGAGAGACAGGTAAATCATTGAAGTGCATCCGCACTGACAATGGTGGTGAATACATTGGCGACTTTCACGAGTATTGCAAGTCCCTGAGTATACGACATGAACAGACGGTTCCCAAGACCCCCCAGCATAATGGTGTAGCTGAGCGAATGAATCGCACCATTGTTGAGAGAATCAGATGCATGTTATCCCATGCGAAATTGCCCAAGACGTTCTGGGGAGAAGCAATGCACACAGCAGTGTATTTGATAAACAGGTCTCCATCAGCCCCGTTGAATGGAGAAGTACCTGAGAAGGTGTGGACTGGACATGATCCATCGTACAGTCATCTCAGGGTGTTTGGATGCAGGGCATCCGTTCACGTACCAAAGGATGAGAGGTCCAAGCTCGATATGAAGATCAGACAGTGTGTGTTCTTAGGGTACGGTGATGAAAAGTTCGGTTACAAATTATGGGATCCGACCGAGAGGAAACTCGTCAGGAGCAGAGATGTGGTTTTCTTTGAAGATCAGTGTATAGAAAACATTGGTAAGCCAGAAAAGAATCAGTCTAGTTCAGGTGAGCTAGAGGACATGGATCCGATTATTCCTCCCGTGGTGCCTGATGACGGGGGAGTACAGCAAGGTGCAGAGGACGAGAGAGTTCCTTTAGAAGATGGACCAGGGGAGCAACCCCTACTTGATCCACCTGTTGAGCCACATGTGAGGAGGTCATCTAGGGACAGACAGTCGTCCAAGATGTACTCGCCACATGAGTACATTATGCTGACTGATGGGGGAGAGCCAGAAGATTATTCTGAGGCCCTAGCCGACGAGCATAAGAGGGAGTGGTTGAAAGCTATGCAAGAGGAGATGGAATCCTTGCATAAGAACCACACCTATGATATGGTGAAATTGCCTAAGGGTAAGAAAGCTTTGAGCAATAAGTGGGTGTTCAGAAAGAAGATTGAGCAGAAGAATTCATAGATGAGGTTCAAGGCCAGACTTGTGGTGAAAGGGTTTGGTCAGAGGAAAGGTATAGACTTCGAAGAGATATTCTCACCAGTGGTGAAGATGACATCCATACGGGTGTTGCTTGGGTTGGCGGCTAGCATGGATCTGGAGATAGAGCAGTTAAATGTTAAAACTGCCTTTCTCCATGGTGACCTGGAAGAAGAGATCTACATGCACCAACCAGAGGGGTTCGAAGTCAAAGGCAAGGAGCATATGGTGTGTAGGCTGAGGAAGAGCTTGTATGGGTTGAAACAAGCTCCACGGCAATAGTACAAGAAGTTCGACTCGTTTATGTTGAAACATGGGTATGACAGAACGGAGTCGGACCACTGTGTGTTCACGCGCAAGTTCTCAGATGGTGATTTCTTAGTTCTGCTATTATATGTTGATGACATGCTCATTATGGGAAAAGACATCAAGAAGATCGACAGGCTGAAACAGGAGTTGGGCAAATCTGTTACGATGAAAGACTTGGACCCGGCTAGACAGATCCTAGGAATGGAGATAACTCGTGATAAGCGGCAGGAAGCTTTTGGTCGTCACAAGAGCGGTATATTGAGAAAGTCCTAGAGCGGTTCAATATGAATGCAACGAAGCCGGTCAGTACTCCACTGGATGGTCACTTCAGATTGAGCGACAGACAGTATCCCAAGACGAAGGCAGAGGTGGATGAGATGCAGAAGATACCCTATGCGTCAGCTGTAGGAAGTTTGATGTATGCTATGGTGTGTATACGTCCAGACATAGCATATGCACTTGGTGTTGTTAGCCGGTATCTTTCCAATCCTGGTAAAGAATATTGGGTAGTGGTGAAATGGATACTGCGGTATCTAAGAGGCTCATCTAGGTTGAGCCTATGCTATGGTGACGGTAAACCTGTGTTAGAGGGCTACACAGATGCAGATATGGCAGGTGACATAGACTCCAGGAAGTCTACATCGGGGTTCATGTTCATGTTTGCAGGGGGAGCGGTTTCTTGGCAGAGCAAGTTACAGAAGGTCGTAGCATCGTCAACTACAGAAGACGAGTACATTGCAGTCACAGAGGCATGTAAAGATATGCTTTGGATGAAGAGGTTCCTACAGGAACTTAGCCTGAAGCAGGAGGAGCACGTGGTTTATTGCGATAATCAGAGTGCTATACACTTGAGCAAGAATCCAAGTCAGCATTCCAAGTCAAAGCACATAGAGATTCGGTATCACTGGATCAAGGATACTTTGGAACAGAAGGTGTTACAGCTTGAGAAGGTCCACACGGATGATAATGGGTCAGATATGATGACCAAGGCCTTGCGTAAGGGCAAGTTTGAGGTTTGTAGAAACCTGGCTGACTTAAAGAAGGTGAATCCCTTCTGGGTCAAAAAGGTGGAGATTTGATGGGTTTTTTTGACCCGTTATCCTTTTGCAATTGGGATGCGCAAGTCCTTTTGCAACTAGGATGCACAAGTCCTTTCGCAACTGGGATATGCAAGTCCTTTCGCAACTAGGATGCGCAAGTCCTTTTGCAACTAGGATGCGGAAAGGAGTTTCCTAAAACTATAAAAAAGGATCCCTAGGATTTTTCTACGTATGTTGTGTTGATGAGAAAAATACAAGAGGGCTATCAAAGGTAAGAGAGAGGGAGAAAGAGAGAAAGGAAGCTTATAGAAGGGAGGTTCTGCTCGTGGAGGTTTTTTCTACTTTGCAATTTATATCTCAGCGCTTCTATGTCCTCATAATCGGTTAGATCTCTTCGTTTTCTCTATTTCTCTTATTGTTTATCCACTCCTGCGTGAGTGAAGAAGATTGTAATGTTCTACTTCATAGTGGATTGTTGATCTGGACGAGGTCTCGTGGTTTTTACCTCTTTGAGGGTTTTCCACGCAAAAATCTCTTGTGTGTTGTGTGATTGATGCTTTGATTTATTTCATTGCTTTGATTTATTTCATTGTTTCATTATCCATAATTCTGATTTGTTTCGGGAGGCTAGATCCAAAGGTTTATGCAAGGCATCCCAACAGCCTTGACGCTGTCCACTCACAGCATCAACGTGGCCACGTCTGACAGATCCAATCGATTCGTCAGACGGACTCCACATGTACATCCGTTGTTCAAAAATCAATCTGGGGCGGCCAACGCATTTAAAATAAATGAAGGGCTGAAAGAAATTGGCCAATGGTCAATATCTAATACAATTTTTACAGCCCATATGTAAATCCGATCAGTGTAAGTTTTTAGATAATACAAGTATCCAACGGCATATCGCTGATGAGCTGCTTGGATCTTTTTAAATGTGTAGCTTGTTGCTATATGTGAGAAGCGAATCCAATCACGTGCAGCAGCTGGAGTTCAGCTTTTGTCGGCCTTTGCGTCTTTGGAATCGTTTGGGTTGATATCGCGTGGAAGGAACATCTGGAAGAGCAGAAATGTACGGTGGAGCTAGACACTTCATTGGTAGATCTACCTGTCTATAAAATACGTGGCAAATATATGTATGAATCTTGTCCGTTCATCAATGAGTATATAGAATGGATGGCTTATGTTTCAATAATAGAATTTATTGGACAATTTTATACATCTATTTAGTGGTCCTTCAAGCAACGGTAGAATATGAAATTAAGTAAGTGACAAGCATTCAGCGGGGAATATTGAAGAAAGCGATATAAAGATTAGTCATGAGGTTGGGGCTCTTCAAGCAGACGCCATCCATCGTATACAATGGACCCGATCGAAACATCATGCTGACACGTGTACTATCAGGAGAGATGTCAGCGCGTTCCACTTACTCTACCCTATCGGGAGTGGATTAGGTGCGGCCCGGACGCGGATTGCGTACTACCCCGCCCGTCTCTAGCCTTGAACGGACAGTTCCGTGGGTGGGCCCACCGTGATGTATCTAGTTGTGCATTCTTTTTCTCGTATTATTTTAAGCTATGAATACAAAAATGAAGTAAATCCAATGCTCAATTATATCACACCAAATAATAAGATTGGCTGCATTAAATGCACAAAACATTGAATGTCAGTTAAATTGTATTCACTTGAGCGTTTATCAGCCCCATTTTTATGCTCATGCTTAAAATTACTTGAGAAAAGGGATGAACAGCCAGAGCCAACCTACATAACCGCCCATTCCAAGCTAGAGACAACATGAGATTAGAGGGGTTTAAGTGGGATGGAATTATCAAAATATAATGATTATACTGTGTTAGGGATTGTCATCTAATCCCATGGCTTGGAGGCCATCCCACCTCATGTTTGGGAAATGGCTTCTGTCTTGCCACTACCAGTCGGTACTCTGTGGGCCCCACTATAATGTATGTGTTTCATTCATGCCGTTCACTCATTCTTCTATGTCATTTTATAGTATGAGCCTAAAAATGAGTTTGATCCAAATGTCAAGTGGACCGAACAATTGACCCTAGGAGGTTTTTAATAGTGTAATTCAATCACCATTGCTTTCCCATGGTGTGGTCCACCTGAGATTTATATCTACCTCATTCTTGGAATCAAGCCCTAAAATTATATTTCAAAATGGATGGACAACATGGATAAATATATCATGGTGGGATCCACATAACACCGACCACTAACCACACGAAACCAAAGTAGGATCGCAAAAACCCTTGCTAGGGCGCTGATTCCAAGAAGGGGCTTCACAACCAATACATTACGTGAGTCCCAAATAGGATATTGCAACCATCCATCGATCTTAAAACCCACTCCCACCTAATCCCATTTAAACCCATACGTCCAACGCCCCCTTATGTATATATTCTATACCCATACCGTCCTTCCATTTTAGGTAATGAGACATGAGGCAGCCAATTTTAGATAACGAGTCCAAACATGAAGCAAATCCACATGTAAGTAGGACCATAATATAGAAAACAGTGGTCATTGAAGGCTCCACCATTAAAAACTTTCTAGGGTGTAATTTTATTTTCCATCCAACCTATCGATAAGGTTAAAAAAACCTCGTTGAATGGGAAAATACAAATATTAATTTGGTCCAAAATTTTTAATGGCTAATCACTGTTATTTCCTTTGTTATGGTCCACTTGAGATTTGGATCTACTTTTTTTTTTTTTCCTTCAGCTCATGCCATAAAATTAATGGAAAAAATGGAGGGTGTCATTATAAAATACATACATCCATGTTGGCCCCACTATATGGCCGTGCCGTCTTAAGTGAGGCCGGGCTGCACTTAATCCGCTTTGTAATATCATCTCTCAAAAGTGAATATATGGTTAGGGCTCGTTTGGTTTTCCAATTATAACAATAAATGACAGAAAATGGGTAATAATTATTTACTCTTGTTATACTGTGATGACATTACTTACATTTGACTATGATGATGGTTTTACTATTCACCCACAAATCATTATAAAAAATGATAGTTTTAACGTAAAAAGTTAATAATTATATTTTACTTTACCTATTTCCTGTAAGAGTATATTTAAATCTTGATTTTATGATAATAATTTATGTTTAAACTAACATTTAAAAATAATAATGATAGCTTATTTACTTTGCATTTTATACTTTATAAGAAATTTGAAAACCAAACCAGCCTTAAATTCTCGGTGCATTGTATGGGCCAGTCGCATGTAACTCCTGTTCTATTGAGCCCCTGCAACCCAAAGCTCTGTGGGGCCCACGATGATGTGCATGTTACATCCGCTCGGTAAATATCTCCATGTCATTTTACCATGCGAGATTTAATTTTTTTTTAAAAAAAAAAAAAAAAAAAAACAGATCCAAAACAGAAGCGAGCCACACCGCAGGAAAGTGGGTTGGAAATGCCGGCATGGAACCTTGCCTTTCATTCTTTATCCATCCATTTACTTCATAAATGTAGCTTACTTAGTGAATGGCCCAGCCAAAATTTTGGGAAAGTGCATCTAGATGTGGAACTAATTTGATGGATGGCTTGGATCTATATGGTGGACGGAAGATTTGGATCTGCATGGTGGGACTCATGTGATGGCTAATATTGGGTAAGGTGGGGACCTTAGCTTTAACATGTGTATAGATAACTATCAACTTGACTTTTCATGTGGGTGTAAAATAGCTAACTTGTCCACTAAGCAATCTCAACGGACGCGGATTTCCTGAGAAAGCTGCGCTGGAAACCTGGGTGGTGCCCAACGTGATGTTTTTGAGAAATCTAATCAGGCATCCATTTTCCGAGATATTTTTAGGATAATAGGCCAAAAATGAATCGTATCCAATACTCCAGTGGGCCTAAAATGTGAGCATTGAACGTACGGAGTTGAAATATTCATGGGGCCACAGAAGTTTTGAATCAAATTAATATTTGTATTTTCAGTTTACCCCAGTAAAAATAATGTTATTAACTGCATGGTTGTCATGTAAACATCACTTTCTACCCCAGAGAATTTTTAACGGTATGAATTTTCCTACTCACCTTTTACTCTAGTGCTGCCCACTTGAGCACTGGATCATTCTCAAGTTCTAAAATGAGCTCAGAAAAACGAATGTAGGGGGTAAATTTCTCAAAACCATCACCTTGAGCGCCACCCAAGTTTCCAGCGCAGGAACTTTCTGCCAAAGGCTTTCGCAGGAAACCCGCGTCCTATCTCAACCACGACAATCACCTTGCAAAGAAGTGGAACAGATTTCCTGCGAAAGCCTCTTGCAAGATGGTCCTGCGCAAGGATTTTGGGTGGGGTCCATTGTGATGTTTGTTAGAAATCTAATCTGTCCATCCATTTTTGGAGATTATTTTAGCATATGAGACATAAAATGATGAGGATCCAAAACTCAAGTGGGCCATACGAGATGAAACACTGGGGAAAGGAATTCCTACCGTTGGAACCTTCCCAGGATCCACCTTGATGTTTATATTCCATCCAAACCATTTATAAAGTCATTTTCACCGAGATGAAGTGAAAAACCAAGAAATTAAACCGATACAAAACTTTTGTGGCCATATAAATGTTTCAAAGGTGGTCACTAATCCCCACTATTTCCTCTCGTGTGGCCCACTTGAGTTTTGATCCTCTTCATTTTTTATTGCATGTCCTAAAATGAACTTGAAAAATGGACAAACGGAGTGGCTTTCTCACAAACATCATAGTGGGCCCCACGCAGAATCTGGGGCAGGAACTTCCACTTCCTGCAAAAGGTTTTCACGGAAATCCGTGTCCTATAGAGGTACTCAGCCTCGCTCGTGAAGGCACACATTTTTATTTTGGTATTTATCAATAGGTACATATTGTTTTCATGGTGTGGTCCCTGTTTTTAGTATATAAAAGTTGTTAGAAGGATTAGATTTTACATGCATTTAACGAGTTTGAAGTTATAGAGTAGACCATACCTTGTCGTCCAACCTGTTGGACCTGGGACATGTGTTGTATATAAATAAGTTTAAAATACAAAACTTCAACTAAAATATGTAGATTTCAATACATGTGGTAATCATATCATAGGTAATAAAATTTTTTTAAGTAATCCTTACGTAAACTATCTATCTCCACTTTAAAAAATAATAATTTTACTTTCTATTATATTCTATTAAGCGAATGGTAACCACTAGAGCTGTACACCAGTTGAGCTGAGTCAAGCTTGGCACAGCTCAACTCGGCATGACTAGTGGTCAACCCCACCTTGAACTCGGCTTGGCTCGTACCTTGAGCCTTATTAGTTAGCTCAGCTCGGTCCGGTCAACAGCTTGGGCCAGCTAGAACCGAGTTCAAGCATGTACAACATTTTCTCAAGTATGAAGACGAACAATTTGATTCAACTAGTTTCGTAGATGAACAATCTGAGTGGACCAATCATGAAGGTCAACGATTTAATTGGACCTATTTTAAAGATGAGTTGTCTGATTGTTTGACTGCAAAGAAAAACAGGCTGATTTCACCTATTTGGAAGATGAACGTCCGATTTGATTGATCTCAATGATAAATGGCTTGATTGGATGGATCTTGAAGATCAACATCTGAATAGACCCACTTTGAAAATGAATAGTCTGATTTGATTAAATTAGAAGATGAATGATCTGTTAGGCCTAGATTTGAAGATTAATGGTTTGATTACCATTATACTATTGAACTTCAAGATTGGTATAGTCAAATCATTGATCTTCAAGAGTGGTACAATTAGCCTTTTGATCATCTACATCAATCCAATTGAATTGTTCATATCGGTGAAATCAGATTGTTCATCTCCAAGATGGGTCCAACAGGCCATTGATAATCAACATTCATCCAACCACCTCGTTTTGTCTTCAAGATCAGTCTAATTAGACCGTTTATCTTTGAAATTGGTAAAATTAGATTGTTCATCTTTGAGATCGATCCAATAATATTATTGATCTTCATGATAGCTCAACACATAAATATAACCTCAGAGATCAGTCCAATCAAATTGTTAATCTTTGAGTTAGTGAAATTATACCATTGATCTTTGCGATCCCAATCAGGTAGTAGATCTTGGTGAATTGGGTGTGTTGGTAAATGGGCAGTGTAAGTGAGTGTAACTGTGTATGATTAAGTGTAAGTTGCCATTTGAAGCTTTATGTTAGTTTACCACCCATTTAAATCAATGTCACGGCTCTTCAACCGTACACAATGACACAATCCATTCACAATTTGGATGGTATGGATACTTTTAGATAAGCCTGGGCTTAAAATCTAAGCCTGATCCCAATCCAGGGTCAATGATGAAAGGCTTGGCTATGGATGATGGCCTAATGACCTGATTCATTTGTTAAGTGAGCTATCCTTACAATGGTTTGAAAGATACTTTTCAATGGTTTTCATTAGAAACACGCAGTTAAAGGCGATTGTTGGACTCAGGGTCATGTTTCAATTATCCCGCCATTCTAGGTAAGATCTACTGTTTATGAAAGATATTAAATAATAAAAAAAAAAACTTCAATTAAACATATTTGAAAATCTTGATTGCTTTACATCCAACCATTTTATGTAAGATTTATTCTGAATGGAAGATGTTGGGGAAAATAAGACAAGTCCAGAGACTCGGTTATGGAATGGACCAACTCTACTGACATCGCCCGGGATCCCGAGGCAACAAGCCCAATCGAGGCAAGTGTACCAAACGCCTAAAGGAGAGACTTAGTTCGGGTTGTAGGAAATGAATCCTGACCGAGACTTACAAAGTCCAGAGCCTTAAGGTAGGATCTATGAGACGCATAAAGTTGACTCAGGAGAAGAGGCAGCAACGTCCTAAGAGGCCGACTAAGGCTCGAAGCTCAGAAACCACCCGACCGATCATAAAACTGACCCATATTTAGGTCGGTTATAGAATCGGCTATCGGATTAAGAAATGATATTTATCACGGATCAGTTACATTTCATCCGACAGATGGCGAACAGCCCAATCCTTGTAGCTAGCCGAGACTCACTCGTTGGTAGAGTCGGTTCGGCCCGATCCAAGCAAGGTAAAAACAGTGTAAATGAAAACACCTTCCCGAAAATCTAATAAAAGGATCCCCAATCCCGAAGATCTCGGGATCGGATGGAGTCCAAAAATGGATTAATATCGAATCTCTGAGATATCAGGAGAAGAATCTTGGCACGGTGGGATCCTCTCATTCCTATAAATACAGGAGACCTCCAAAGTGAAAGGTATGCAAAAAAACTCTCCTAGAAATCCTCTGATTCGATCCTACTCCTGACTTTGACATCAGAGGGTCCCTGGCTCTAACCAGGGTCTCCTTTGTCTCCTTCTTGTGCAGGTGAAAGGAAGGAGGAGGGCATACTAGTTTTTTGCATCAACAGTTTGGCGCCGTCTGTGGGGAAGCGATACGAAAAGTCGTTGTCCAAGCTCTATCGAGAAGCTTCAAATAGGTCTCCAATGACGAGAATAAGGAGAAACGTCCAAAACGAGGCTAACGAGGTCGTTGTTACTGGACCTCTGGCAACAGAAGGCCTACCGGGTACGAACAGAGCCCAGGGGGTTCAAAACCAACCTGATAATCAACAACGTTCTGCAGTCCATCCGGCAACCTCTATTTTGACCAGGCATACTCATCGGAATCGAGAGAACGGGCGGTTAGACAAGGTGTGAGGTCCTCCGTACCCCTGGACCAGACCGCCATCGGCATTTGCACGCATCCCTGAGTTGTATCCCATATTTCAGAGTCGACTCAACTCAAGACTTGCAGTATGCCCGCCGCGCGGTCCTCCGTGTCGAATTTCGGTGACCCGCGATCTGTTATCGGCATTTGCATGCATCCCTGAGTTGTATCCCGTATTCAAGAGTCAGCTCAACTCAAGACTTGCACCCTAGCGACCGCGCCGTCGCCGCAGTTCTGATGCCATATGTTGAGGTCGATTTCGATTCCGATTGTCGAGGCCGATTATCGAGGCCGATTTCGATTGTCGATATCGATTCCGATCGTCAATTCCGATTGTCAAGGCCGAGTCTGATCGACGAGGCCGACTCCGTATGTTGAGGCCAATTGTCGAGGCCGATTCACTCAAGCGGATTTGTCGAGGCCGATTCCGGATTGTCCAGGTCGAGTCCGCATCCCCCGGACAAAAAGGTCGGGATTCCATTTGTCGAGGCCGAGTATTTGCATCCGAGGTTGATCACGATGTGTCATGGATTCCGATTAGGGCGTGCGAGGATCGAGTCCATTGATGAGGCCGATTCCGCAATTTATCGAGGATCATGTGAGGATTCCGTCTTGTCTCTCGTAAATTAGCAATCGAGGCCATTCCTCATATCGTGATCGATTGCCGATTTCAATTAAAGTGGTCGATTGGCCGATTCCGATTATCGATCGATTTCGATTGTCATGGTCGATTGCCGATTAACGATCGAGGCCGATTATCGTGAACAATTGTCGATACCAATTCTGATTATCGAGGCCGATTCTGATTATCGAGACCGATTCCAATTGTCAATACCGATTCCGATTATTAAGGCTGATTCTGATTGTCGAAGCCAGATATTGAGGCCGATTATCGAGGCCCAATGTAATGTATATGCGGCTCGTATTTGAGGCCCATTGTGATGTGCATTCGGCCCATGTTTGAGGCCTAATGTGATGTATATGTGGCCCGTATTTGAGGCCCAATGTAATGTATATGCGACTTATATTTGAGGCCCATTGTGATGTACATTCGGCCCGTATTTGAGGCCCAATGTGATGTATATGCGGCTCGTATTTGAGGCCCATTGTGATGTGCATTCGGCCCGAGTTTGAGGCCCAATGTGATGTATATGTGGATCGTATTTGAGGCCCATTATGATGTGCATTCGGCCCGTGTTTGAGGCCTAATGTGATGTATATGCGGCCCGTATTTGAGACCCATTATGATGTGCATTCGGCTCATATTTAAGGCCCAATGTGATGTATATGCGACCCGTATTTGAGGCCCGTTATGATGTGTATTCAACCCGTGTTTAAGGCCCAATGTGATGTATATGAGGCCTATGTGATGAGGCCCATTATGATGCATTTGAGGGCCAGGCGATGGAGCCCATTGTGATGTATGTTAGGCCCACGTGAAAGGCCCATCGTGATGTGTATTAAGCTCTTGAGCGAGGCTCCTGGTGTTGTATATTTAGCCCTTGTGAGAGGCCATGGGTCCACTATATGTTAGGCTTTATATGGGTCATTCCTTGGAGGTAATGTTGGTTAAATGTCCACATCGTGCACATAGCATCATGATACTTGCCCATACGCATCATCTGCATGTTTGTTATGAGATGTGGTTGACTATTACATATGTCATTGGGCAGGTTGTCATGAGACTCCCTGATAGGCGGAGGTTATCTCACATGAGCGCATAGTGTGCGCAGGATTGATGCATGACTGGATTGTATGACTCATGTATCTTGTGACTATTGCACGCCCTAGCGATATCAGGGCCATAGCCTCTACAGGCATATTATGGATGGCCAGATGGGATACCGAAAATGTTTGGTTCTAGCATACGGGTGCCATAGATGTCCCTCGGTGAAAATTCATAAACCTCCGTGGCCAGGAGACACCCCAACGTTGAGACTGAGTGGTTATATATGAACGCATGAGGGCCGAATATCAGGAGGTTGCGTCTCCCACTATGTCGTGGTCGGTTAGGAGGGGGTGTGGCCTTACCCGCCCGAGGATAGGGGGGCATTTATATGCGGCTAAGTTTGAGGCCTAATGTGTGAATGGGTCCACTATCGACGTGCCTCATATTTAAGGCCTAAGATATTGGACTCGACCACCGGCCGGATGGTGAGGTCTCTTCCATTGTGATGTATGTTAGGCCCGGCATGGTCACGCGTCGTCATGGGCGGCAATTTGCATGTAGAGTATACTAGATATGATGATCCCAAAGATAAACAAGATGTCGATATGTGGACTTATGAGCATCCGTATGTTTGTTATGAGAGTTGCATACTCATTCATTCATTCATTCACTATCCACTCGAGTTGGTGGTGCATGACCGGATTGTATGACTCATGTATCTTGCATTTATTACGTGTGCCTCGCAATGGCGCATATCGTTGGCAAATGGGCTAAAAAGTTTGACCAGCATATCGTGAATGAGTCCGCTATCGACGTCGAGAGTAGATATTGGCCGAATATCGACCACTATGTCATGGTCGGCGGATGGTGAGGTCTCTTTTGACCGGCATGATCGCCATCGCGCGGGTAAATATTGGGCTGAGGTGGATGGTGAGGTCTCTTCCACGCATGGTCGCATGTAGAGTGTATGTAGAGTGTACTAGACCCCGGTGATGGTCCCAAAGATAAACAGTACTGATATGTGGACATATTGAGCAGGAGTTGCATACTCATTCATTCATTCATTCACTATCCACTCGAGTTGGTGGTGCGCAACTGTTTATTACGTGTGCCTCGCAATGGCCAGGATTTCGGTTGGGGCGCGCGACTAACCTGAGATCAGGAGTTTATCACATTGAGTCTGACTATCCAAATTTAGGTATGACACTGGTTTTGATAGAAACCCCTTGTGATGGACCTCATAGCCTGCGATACTATGTACTATCATCCCGACTTCATACTCCAGCTTGGTCATTTCATTCGCATCGCATATTGCATTACATCCACAGGCATATAGCATTTTGGATTGCTATGTTTCTATACTTATATGGCCTAGACAGATTTAGTAGGACATTACATATTGCATTGTATACTTGACATTTGATATTTGATTCTCTATGACTCCTCATTTGCGTAGTTGATCTGTATCGTGTACTCTGATATTGTATGACTTATAGACTTGTCAGTATTTCTGCTTACTTTGATATCGTATGGTTTGTTGACTTATTAATATCTCCATTTACTCTGATATTACATTCTGAGCACGCACATATTGCTCACACACTTACACCACCCTTTAAGCTTTTTATAAGCGTAAGTACGATAGATGCATGCAGGTGACGTTAGGTCGCAGCAAAGTTGAGCTTAGAGCGTGGAGCTTTGATTTTTGATATATGTATTTCCCTTTCAGCACTGTATTCAATGTTTATATTAGTGGATATGTGATGATGATGTTGCCTTTGTGATTTGGGTATGCTTGTGGTTATGCTTCTTACGAGACAAATTAATGTTAAAAATCCTCCTTATAGGATCGTAGGATCGGAATCTGGTGTATGCGTACTGGGAGCCGAAAATGGGGTACTACGGAGGCTATCGGCACCGGATTCGGTGATCGGGAAGTTTGTGATCCCGGTTTCCGAGTTTGGGGTGTGACAGAAGGAGGTTCAAGAACTCTGAACCAACATGAATTACCTGAAGTAGATGTTGGAACAGATCCATCGCCAGCAAATTCTGCCTCAATATAATGGCGGTCGGGCGAATGCCCCACAACAATTCACCGATCCTCAGCCGTTGCTCCGCGATCTGTCCCTCAGTAAAGTCAGCATCAGGGTCCGACTGAGCCTGCGCCCTCTCATTCCATGATCACTCTGCTGCCTGCCACCGATCTTCGACATGAAATAGATCGAAGAAGGCGCAGCAGGCCCCTGGTTGAGGGCACGACTGATAGCTACGTATCCTGGAAAGCTAACCTTCATGATTTTCGAAGAGAAGTGCAGGAAGAGATCACTGACATGAAGCAAAACTGAAATCTGGGTCAAACCAGACCTGAGATGAAGGCATCCCCATTTATAGAGGAAATTATGCAAGCTCGCTTATCGGAACGATTCCACCTACCTCAAATTACGCCCTTCACCGGCAAAACGGATCCAACCGAGCATATCAAATCCTTTCGGATGTATATAGAATCGCATGATGCCTCGGATGCCATGATGTGCCGAGCTTTCTCCCTCACTTTAGCTGATGTGGCTCGACTTTGGTTCAAATAATTGAAACCAAAATCCATAAGCTCATTTACAGAACTCAGCATTGCCTTCCTCACCAATTTCATTGGTGGGAAGAAAAAATTAAAGCCATCTACACATCTGAACAACATAGTTCAGAAAGACGGAGAGCTACTGAAAGATTATACCAAATGCTTTAATTTCGAGTCGCTTCAGGTCCGGAAACATTCAGACGAGACAACCTTCAACTCGATCATGCAGGGCGTTAAAGATAAGCCATTTCTCGCATCCCTAGACAAGAGCCTGCCAACTACTCTGGCGGAATTCATGGCTTAGTCGGATAAATATGCGGACGCCAAAGAAATCCAAATCTTGCGTGAAGCGGCTCAAAACGCGAAAGTCCCGGCCAAAGAGTCAGCAAAAAAGGAAGTTGACTCGGCTAATGGGAAAAAAGCGTAAAGAGGATCGGACTCGTGATGAGCTGTCAGGTAAGCGGCCTGACTATAAATTCTCAATGTATACCCCGCTCAATAAATCACAGGAGCAAGTATTGATGGAAATCAAGGGTGAAGGGTTCGTTAACTGGCCCAATAGTCTCCAAAGCAATCCAAACCGACGAAATAAAAGCAAATACTGCCACTATCACGCGATCATGGACACAACATGAGTGATTGCTATCACTTGAAAGAAGAAATCAAGAGACTCATCTAAGAAGGCTATCTCATAGAGCATGTCGAAAGAACCGGGACAACGAAAGAATGATCGGGTGACAACCGACCCACGGTGGAAATCTGGACTATTGTCGGTGGTCCCCAAGGCAGGGGTGACTCAAACAATGCTCGAAAAAATCACGCCAGGAGCATCAGTCGACCTGAGTCCGAAATCCTGATTTTAGCTCGGCCTTCGAAAGAGAAGAAAAGGGAGACTTATTGCATATCGTTTATCGATGAAGATGCTCGGGGCATTTATCATCCGCACGATGACGCATTAGTCGTCACCCTCACTATAGCGAACTGCAAGGTATTCCGCATTCTCGTTGATACAGGGTCGTCCGCAGATGTACCGTTCACTCAAGCGTTCGATAAAATGGGTGTCGAACAATCGGCGTTACGGCCAGTTCACACCCCATTGATCGGATTCTCTGGTAAACGAACACTCCCCGAAGGAGTCATCTCATTGCCACTCACTACTGGAAACTCTCCACATCAGGCGACAGTAATAATTGACTTTTTGATAGTTGACCAACCATCGGTTTACAATGATATACTTGGTCGATCCTCTTTATCCCTTCTCCAAGCTGTAGTGTCGACGTACCATCTCTCCATGAAATTTCAGACCGAATCGGGAGTAGGAGTCATCAAAGGTGACCAACAGGATGCAAGATGCTGCTATGCAACGGCCGTAAAAGCTCCAATCGAGGTAACCACGATTGAATCATTGGACCCTCAGGCCGAGACCCACGAGCGAGGACAACCGGTAGAAGACCTTATCCTGGTACCCCTGGTCGAGACAGAGGAATCCAAGACAGTTCAAATTGGCTCGTCCCTGCAGTCACTCCCTGAAAGATAAGCTGGTATCCCTACTCCGACGATACGCTGATGTATTTGCATGGAGCCATGAAGATATGCTTGGGATCAATCCCTTGGTGATGACTCATCACCTCAACATCGATCCGACCTACCAACCGATCCAACATAAGCGATGACCGCTTAACCCTGAAAGGTATAGCATCATTGAAGAAGAGGTTAGCAAGCTCCTTAAGGCTAAATTTATCGAGGAGATATACTATCTAGACTGGGTAGATAATGTCGTACTCGTTAAGAAAGCCAACGGGAAGTGGCGAGTCTGTATTGACTATACCAACTTAAACAAAGTCTGCCCAAAGGATAGCTTTCCTCTCCCAAGGATTGATCATTTGGTGAATAACACAGCAGGACATGGGCTTCTTAGTTTTATAGATGCTTATTCTGGGTACAATCAAAATATAATGCATCAATCAGATAAATCTAAGATTACCTTTGTCACTGACAAAGGACTTTACTGTTACCGTGTGATGCCATTCGGTCTAAATAATGCCGGAGCAACCTACCAACAATTAGTGAATAAAATGTTTGCTCGGTAGATCGACCAGATCAAGGAAGTACACATTGATGACATGCTCATCAAAAGTATACTGCGGCCGATTATATTGCCGACTTAGAAGAGATGTTTCTTATCCTTCGCAAGTACCAGATGAAGTTGAATCTGAGCAAGTGTGCCTTTGGGGTAAGCTCAGGTATGTTTCTTGGATTCCTGGTCAGTCAGCGAGGGATTGAAGTGAGTCCAGATAAAATCAAAGCATTGCTCGACCTGGAATCCCTGAAAATGATCAAAGATATATAACAACTGACTGGACGAGTAGCCGCGCTCAACCGCTTCCTCTCTAGAGCTAGCGATAAATGCCTCCTATTCTTCAAACAACTGAAGGGATGGCAAACGGTAGATTGGACGGAAGAGTGTGAAGCAGCGTTCCAGCTGTTGAAGTCGTATCTCGGATCTCCACCTCTCTTATTAAAACCAGAACTTGGGGAAACTTTGTTGTTGTACCTGGTGGTCTCCGACGCAGCCATAAGCTCTGCTTTGATATGCAAGCATGAAGGAAAGCAATTGCCAGTGTATTACGTGAGTAAAGCGTTGTTACCCGCAGAAACCAGATATTGGCCTCTGTAGGAGGTGGCCCTAGTTCTAGTTGTCTCCTTATGACAACTTCGGTCATACTTTCAAGCTCACACTATTGTCATCATGACCGACCTCCCATTGCATCAGATCCTTCAGAAACTGAAAGCTTCCAACTAATTAACGAAGTGGGTGTTCGAGCTCAGTGAATTCGACATTCAATACAAGCTGAGAGTAACAATTAAAGGACAGGCTGTGGCCAACTTCATAGCTGAAGTCACACCACAATTCGATCCACCTACTGAGCTTGCAAATGAGCCAACCAGTCAGTCGACGACTGCTTCTCCCGAGTCCTCGCTCGACCCAACCTCCTGGAAGCTTTATGTCGATGACTCATCCAACTCTAAAGCAAGCGGGGCAGGAGTCATCCTGGAAACTCCCGACCAAACCTACAAGCAATATGCCTTAAGACTTGGATTGCAAGCCTCGAATAATATAGCAGAATACGAAGCCTTATTGCTCGGCCTCCGACTTGCATCTAGTCTAGGTGTTACTCATCTCAACGTATTCAGCAACTCGCAGTTGGTCGTCAATCAAGTCGCTAGCGTGTACCAAACACGTAAGGAGCAACTAACTACATACATGAAGAAAGTTAAAGAGTTAATCGAAGGTTTTCAACTATGCATTGTCACTCGAATCCCTCGAATAGAAAACGCTAAAGTCGACCTATTGGCGAGACTTGCCTTTGCCGACAAAGACGATATACTCAGGTTCGTTCCAATTGAGTACGTCACTAAGCCAAGTATCGACGACCCGCTTAGCTCGACCGTACATTCAATTGACTCGGAACCCACTTAGCTCGACCCGATCGTCCAATATTTTGACAGTGGAAAGCTGTCAGAGGATCGTGCCGAGGCCTGACGGTTGAAAATCTCAGCCTCTCGTTACACCATACTTGACAGGATGTTGTACAAGAAAGAAATCTTCACTCCTTTGCTACGCTGCCTAAATCATGATGAGGCTAATTACATACTGCGAGAGATCTACGAAAGGATTTACGGAAATCACTCAGGAGGACGATCGCTCGTACATAAGGTCTTACGACAGGGGTATTACTGGGCGACGGTTTAAGATGACGCGCGCAAGCTCGTCCAAAGTTGTAACAAATGCCAGCGATTTGGGACCATCCCGAGACAGCCACCTGAGGAATTGACCCCTATGGTCGGTCCCTGGCCTTTCCCACAGTGGGGAATCGACATTATCGGGTCACTCCCTTTGGGGAAGGGTCAGACCAAATTTTCTGTTGTTGCGGTGGACTTTTCACTAAGTGGGCCGAGGCCGAACCATTAGTCAGGATAACCGAAGAAAAGATCACAGATTTTGTCTGAAAAAATATCATCCGCCGATTTGGGACACCTCGGACCATTATCACCAACAACGGGAAGCAGTTCGACAATAGGTAATACTGAGAGATGTGTGACAATCTCAGAATAAGAAATGTCTACTCGTGCCCCATCATCCTCAGACAAATGGATAGGTCGAGGCAGTCAATAAGATTATCAAACAGCATCTCCGAACCAAACTCGACTAAGCTAAGGGAGCATGGGCTGAGGAACTTACTAAAATCCTATAGGTGTACTGAACTACCGCTCGAACAGCTATGGGAGAGACTCCTTTCTCCCTTGTGTATGACTCGGAAGCCATCACTCCAGTAGAGATCGGACTACCTACGGCTCGGATTAGTTCATTTAACGAATAAGACAACGAGGAACTACTAGGTCTTGGACTCGACCTCTTGGAAGAACAAAGGGAAAGGGCTCGACTACGGATGAAGGCTCGGCAACGACAAGTAGCTTGGTTTTACAATGCTCGAGTCAAGGTTAGATGCTTCTGGGTAGGAGACATGGTCCTCCGAAAGACGTTCCTGAACATTAAGGAGGTTGGTGCGGGCACACTGGGACCCAATTAGGAAGGACCCTATGTTATCTCAAGCACCATCTGACCTAGGACATATCGGCTGGAAGATCTAACTGGGTAATTGCTTCCCTATCCTTAGAATGTGGAGCATCTAAAAATCTATTACCCTTAGGTCGGCCATTGAGCAATAAAAAAAAACTCGATTGAGCAAAGAGTGAAAAAACATGTAAACTGAGTCAAATGAATGTGGAAATCGAATATATTCATTCATCAGTGCACGTTTTACATCGGATTACATTAGCTCCTACTTTGGAATTACATTGACAGAATGACAAGGATAATATAGAAAAAGAGTCAGCCGACATAAACGATGCCCTCCTTTGGTTGCAGATGCTCTTGAGCCCAGCTTGAAGCTTGGTGTGCTTGAAGTGCTTAAAGCTTGGTCTGCTTGAAGTGCTTGACATGCTTTGCAATCCAAAATTAGCTTCAAGGTTCACCAGGAGCTAACTCAGGAGGAGGCTCGGGTTCAGCTATTGCCGCCACTCGGAGCAACCTCTGGCGCCGCCCTAGGATTAACTTTGGAAGCAACCTCCAGATCAGCCGCCGTCGTATCCGCAGACCTAGCTACCTCGGTCTCCGGACCTTCAGACCCAGAACCACTTTTGTCAAATCCCGAAAGATCAAGGTCAGAGAAAGACAGCTTCATCAAGCCCATACACTTGATGTATCCATCCTAATACAAGCGGTCTCGCTCCTCCAAGTGCTTTCAGGACTCAAGAAAGGCTGCTATGGCTTGGACCTTGGCTTGCTTGATGATAGCCTTAATCTCGGTCCTGAGCTGAGACAACTTCTCCTCGAAAGAAGTGAGGGCTTGGCGATCTCGCCGACTCTCCTCCCATGCCTGTTGCAGTTGCCATGACAAACGGGCGCCCTCGGCCCTAGCTTCCTCGACGGCCTTTCAGGCAAGTCCTAGGTTGCCAGTCATTATATTGAGCCAAGTCATAGCAGTAGCCAGTTGTGCTTCCACCTCCCTCACCCATTTCTTAGCATCAGCCAAATCCGAGCTAGCCTTGAGCACACAAGGAGCGAACTGTAAAAGGAAAACGCAAGGTTAGATCAAGTTTGAGGAAATCGACAGAACAAGCACAAAGTTCAAATCTTACCTCGAGAAGCATCTTCGCCATATGAGAGAGAGTCCGCCTCGAGGAAGCTTCGAAGAGGGTAGCGAAGTCCTTTTTGCTCCCATGGGAAATCGCCCAGGGGACCATGTCCTTCACGGCCTGTTAGAAGACCGACGTCTCCTGTTGAGTCGTCTCCCCTCCTGAGGACCCCCCTCTCCTCTGCTCCTCCCTCTGCTCTGGAACCTGCTCTGCAACAGGTCCTAGCTCAGAAGCCACCTGGGACTCTAGAGCCACCGCGTCCGCCACTTCCGCCCCTTCCTCCGAGTCGGGTACTGTCACGATCGGGATAGCCGTGGCTGCTTACCCCTTAGCCTCCGAGACCGTCTTTGGCTTTTTTGGAGGCCGAGGCTCTGACCTCGGATGGACCTTCATTTTGAAAGGCGGACGGAGAAAAGGCCTGGCCTCAGCCATCTCTGCATCAAAAGCAAGATGAGTCAAGAAAAATTCAAAGGGAATGCAACAAGATCGCCCGAAATTACCTGTTAAGGCCGAATCCAAACCCAAATTAAGAAGACGCTCTAGTTGGAGAAGTCTCTTCCAAGACCATTGCTTCGGACTCAACGCCTTCAGATCTTTAATCCGAGCTAAAGTGCCGATTCCAAGTTTCGGCCTTCGCTTGGGGATATCTGCAAAACGCATGAAGTCAGACTCAAAGACATAATAGTGCGAGAAGATAAAGAAAAGAGTACATGTTGAGTCACCTGCTTGGGAGAATACCCGAGGAACACGAGATTCAATGGGCCCTAGCTCGGCAGTCTCCCAACGACCACACGCCCAGAACCATCTATCTCTCCAATGCTTGTTGGAGGTAGGTGGGTCGGTTATCAAAGGTCCGCCCTTATTCCGCCAAGCACACAAGAAGTACTAGTCAGGATGTTGCGTGTTCGACCGTACTTGAAACAAATGGAGAAACTCGTCGATTGTCAGTGGAGGCTGCTCCGTTTCAGCTCACAACACCGAGCACCCAACAGGTTCCTCCACCCGTTCGGGATTATCTGCCCAGGCGCTATCCGGAATCGGAAAAACAGATCTCGAGTTATCCCTTGGAGGGGCAGACGTAAGCCGCATTACAAAGCGACTTGGAAAATAGCGACCATCCCGGCAGGAGGGCGGTCGGGTAACTCACTCGGAAGAGGGAGGCGAATGATGACCGAGTCCGGGACATGGTACCCGGCCTTGATCTTGTCCAGATCCACCTCGGTTAAAACTAAGAGAACGAGACCCTTTTGCTCATCTCCAGCCTCCCCTCCCTCGGCCGCCGACTCAGCTGCCTTTGCCGACCTCCGGGTGGAGGCTGACTTACTGACTTCTTCGGCCTCCTCATCTTCTTCCTCCATTTCCTCCCCAAGAGGATTGGGCCTGCTAGGGGTAGTCGCCAACGACGTTCCTTCGAGAGAGGGGCCTACAGAAATAGGGCGCTCCGCCGAGAATCCAGCCACCCTTTCAGAATGTTGAAAAGTCGCATCGGTGCCTACAGCTATCTCCGCCAACAACGAAGGCGATTCCAAAACGTCCCAGAGACGCCTCGCTTCCCCTTTGTCACTGCAAACTCCCTCCCGGGGGCTTGAAGAACCTTGCATTGCTACTTAAACTGAAAACGAAAAGAAGGGAGAGAGTTAAAACTCATCGGAGACAGTGAGAATGACCAAGAAAGGGGTGAACAAGGAGGCAAAAATCAGAAATGAAAGGCCAAAATGGCAGAAAATGCGAAAACTGAAGATGAAAATTAGTAAGAGAAGGACGCGCGTGCGAAAATGGGAGAGGAGCGTCCCGTTCCCCCTTTTATAGCCCCACCATGTGGCCAGGGCATTTAAGGAGGAGTCGAATCGACAATCGCTTCGACTCCCCCACCCAACACGTGGCATGTTTCGGACGACGCAAGGGCCGCCCTCGCCGCGTGTCCAACACTCATAAGCGGGAAAAAGTGTTCCGACGGCTGCCTGCTCATGCGGCCTCAATCAACGAACCGGCACGTGTTCTGGACGACGTATGCTCCTGCGAGCATTAAATGATCCATCATGAAGTCGATCCCATCTCAAGCTGACTCAACGACTTTTAACTCCTGAGCATCGACACAACCAATGCAAGGAGTACGGGGGCTTACTGTTGGGGGAAAATAAGACAAGTCCAAAGACTCGGTTATGGAATAGACCAACTCTACTGACATCGCCCAGGATCTTGAGGCAACAAGCTCGACTGAGGCAAGTGTACCAAACGACTAAAGGAGAGACTTAGCTCAGGTTGTAGGAAATGAACCCAACCGAGACTTACAAAGTCCAAACCTTAAGGCAGGATCTATGAGACGCATAAAGTTGACTTGGGAGAAGAGGCAGCAACGTCCTAAGAGGCCGACTAAGGCCCGAAGCTCAGAAGCCACCCGACCGATCATAAAACCAAGCCATATTTAGGTCGGTTATAGAATCAGATATCGAATTAAGAAAGGATATTGATCATGGATCGGTTCCATCTCATCCGATAGATGGTGAACAGCTCTATCCTTGTAGCCAGCCAAGACTCACTCATCAGTAGAGTCAGTTCGGCCCAATCCAAGCAAGGTAAAAATGGTGTAAATGAAAACACCTTTCCAAAAATCTAGTAAAAAGATCCCCCGATCCCGAAGATCTCTGGATCGGATGGAGTCCAAAAATGGATTAATATCGAATCTCTGAGATATCAGGAGAAGAATCCTAGCACGGTGGGATCCTCTCATTTCTATAAATACAGGAGACCTCCAAAGTGAGGTACGTAAAAAAACTCTCCTAAAAACCCTCTTATTCGATCCTACTCTTGACTTTGGCATTGGAGGGTCCCCAGCTCTAGCCAGGGTCTCCTTTGTCTCCTTCTTGTACAAGTGAAAGGAAGGAGAAGGACATACTAGTTTTTTGCATCAACAGAAGATATTAAAAAATATTGAATTAAACCTATAATTTGAAAATCTTGATTGCTTTATGCTTTTCATATAAAGCTTAGTACGGCCCAACCTCAGAGGGCCAGGGTTAAAGCATGGCCTTTTCAACCTGATTAGGGCTAGCACTAGGGCTTAAAAGTACTGGAACTTTGCTAGGGTTAAGCTATGCCAACCTTAGCTTGCCTATTGCCATGCCTCATGGAAAGTGGGTTAAACTATTTATTAGGTATATGTTGAGTTTTTTGTTTTTCAAACCAAACATATGACAACATGTATAAAAAAAACAACTTGATTTTGATTGAACATGTGTGATTAGATGAGGTGCTAAGTGTTCCAGAGTTGTGTTCAACCCAAATCGAACCGAATGGTTGTGACCCCAGGTGCCAAATTAGGCTAATCTATAAAAATTGTCATAACTATTCAACCACCAATTGTTATAGCGATCGAGCGATTTTAGAAGGGGAGGCTTAATCCTCATGAATGAGATTTTTCTACCTTAAAGACAAGGACTTTTTCTTTTAATATTAATAACTTAGATCGTGTTTCTCAGTAAAATAATAAAGAAAGACAAATTAAAAATGAAGGTTGGATCGTCAACTTTATCAATCAAGATATTGAAGCAGTATAATTGGCAAATAGAAGAAAAATACCCGTGGTGGTCTATGCTGGAGAAAATGACCATGATCTCGACAATACTTTGGACTTAGATGGTTATGAGATAGTAGTAGTGTAAGATCAGTAGGATGTGACTAGAGATGTACTAAGTAAAACCCCAGTAATCTAGGGATATGATGATTGAGTTATAGATATTTAACTACTCATACGTGCATACTGCAACAATGTGTTATATAGTAGAAAAACTAAGCCAAGACTATGGAGCATCCTTACCCTCAAATACTTGAGTATGGGATGTCCTCAGGTGTCACTATAATTTTTTGTCGAATAACCATGCAATCGCAGGTGAACACACATTGAAACTCAATTAAACTTCGCATGTAAGAAAATCAAACCATTCAAAATTGATCGAGGGACATGAATCACTTGATCCACCATCCATCGAGTCCTCGAAGTCTAGTCAGTCCAAAATCCTCCCTTAATCACACTAGATTGAGCCATCGATACTAAATTAACTGATAAATCCATTATAAGACGAGTGGTGCTCTGTCGGTCCGACCTCTAAGCCCGTCATTCAACCCACCTGTGAATAACTGAACACTAGATGAATTTGGGCTTTATCGGTTCCTATCAATCCGACTAACAAGCTACGTTAAATTGCCCGAGCGTTCACCCACAAACCACCAAAATCAAAAAGTTAAAACTATAAATACTTATTTTTTATTTTTTTTCTTTTAAATGACCCTTCCAGCACCAAAGAAAGAGAGGGGGTGTATGTGTGTGTGTGTGTGTGAGAAAGAGAGAGAGAGAGAGAGAGAGATTTGGGAGCGAGAGGGGGAGCAGATCTCGCTGCTCTGAGGCACTGTGGGCTGAGTCTCGTCGGGTCTAGTCGAGACTAGATTCTGTTGTGGGTAGAGGAGAAGAAGGAATTAGAAGTTGGGGGCTGTCAATTTAGCCCATCTGTAGCATGTGTCCCCGGTTGGGTTGTCTTGGCCATTCTTCACCGAGTTTAGGTCAAGTAAGTCGTCCCGAATGTCCTCCAATCAATGCATGCATGTTGCACATCCACTAACCAGTGCATGCATGTTGCATGTCTACTAATGAAAGCTGATTGTTGTTCCACATGTCTCCACTAGTTTGATGGTATGACAAAGTTGGCTAGGTGAGTTATCTTCCTTATTCTACCTAGTTTGGAATTTTCACCCGATGCCTTGCACATATTCAGGTCCGCGAGATTCTGACTGATAGTTAAGAGCAACTCACTGAGTTAAGTCCAAGCGAGTCACTCCACTTGTGAGTAAACACCCTACTAGTAGTCCTAATCTGAGTTAGTGAGTTTCAATCTTTACCTAATCTTGTTGATATGGATTACCCATGTGTAGGTATTATTGTTGGAGTGATTCAAGTCCGAATGGGGGCATTCGAGTGGTATAGAATCAACCCAGGCTTGGAGTGAGTCCATCCCCAAATTCATGCTATTTGAGAAGTTAATTAGAAATTAACTTTGAATTAATTAAATTAAATCTAGAATTGATTATAGGCCATTGGAATTTCTCCCAAAATTGTATATCTAGCATGCATTGAACCAAGGAACCTCGATTCGAATGTAAGAATTTTCCCTTAAGCTTTCCCTGAGGCTATTAGTTTTTGTATAAGCCTTGTATCGTTTCTTTGAATTTATGAAATTGTATGTAGCTCTTGAAATTGTATGTAGCTCTTGAAATCCATGTTCACTTGAATATAAAATTTGGCATGCTAACAACTAAATTACAAGTGCTAGATCGTTAATATGCTTAAATTCTTAGAAATGCCACTCTTGGAACCTTGTTGTGAAATCTGTAGAAGATAATGAATTGTGTACGTGGTTTAGATTGCCACTTTATGAATTGTTTATGTGGTTTAAATCGCCACTTTTATGAATCAAAGGAAACACACATTGGATTAGTAGCCTTGCCATATGGAAGTTATGAAAAATCTGATTAATGAGTTTCATCATTTTATACAATTCTTGTTTAAGTTGCTTGTTGAGACGAACCCTTGTTGTGTCCTTGAATGGACTTTGTTGCCTAAGTGACTTGTTAGGATGAACCCTTGTTGTCACATTGAAAGGACTTTGTTCCCGAAATGACTTGTCGACTTAGACCATTTGTGGCATCCTTGAACAAACTTTGTTGCCTAAGTGGTTTGTAGGTTAAACCCTTTGTTGTATCCATAATTAAACTTTTGATAGAATGGAGCGTTTGATCTATCATGTTACTATCAATTTAGAGGGGCCACTAGTTGCAATGATTTATCATAATTGGATTACTTTTCCAGGTGGTTAGTTCTCTTTGGGTGTACCTTGGCTAGTTCTCCTTAGGCGTCCTTTTTGCCAAATGAATGATATGTATGTTATGAATTATTACTTCTATTTGGGAACTATACTTGGCTAATATGTTATGGGTGTAATTTTGGTGGAGGATATCTCACTATGATAGCCATTAATACTGTCAAAACACAATCAAATGATGCAGATATAGACCCATGGGTGTTCCGACGGAGGCTGGAGAGGATCATGGCGATGAGGAGAATTATGTTAGCATGGCTGAGATCTACAAGCTCAGCCAGTAGTTGGATAGCCCTTTCTTTTTTTCTTTTTTTTTTATAGTTATATATCCTGTACATTTTCTTCATATTGTGGTTTATATAGTCCCTATCTAGGTGTATCCTTTTGGATTTGTTGGTGTTGATAATTATCCTGATATCTTTTAACACCCCGAACTTTTCAATACTTGAGTATTAAGAGTCCTCGGGTGTTGCCAAGAAATTTAATTTAATATTTACATGTGTAGGTCACTAATATAGCATACCTTAACTGTCCATTGACCTCATCCAAATCGAAATACAGCTAGAGTTGATCTTTGCATGTAGTTTTCTCCTTGTTGAGTTGTTCTGAACAGAAACTCAGAATTAAAATTAAAAACCCCCAACTAATGTAAATTCAAACCGTCACACGGCCTTGGATGACTTTTGAATTCCACTAAAATTACAAGAAGAACCAAGAACTAGTTTTGATCGAAATCTTTCTAACTTTTTTTCAGAATTATTGCTTATACATGTGGAAATCGGATGAATCCATCTAGCTTTTAACCCACAAACTGATCAGCCTCTCATCTTTGCTCTTAGGGGTCCACAAGCTTTATAGGTCCCATATGAGTCATCTATTCACAACCCCAAGTGTAGGGTCACAATTTAGTAATAATCTCAGTGAGACCGAGGTCGAATCCACGAGGACTAATCTTGTATGTCTATTTTGAAAGTAATTAGAATAAAAAATAGGAAAAGATCTTACCTAAATTAAGAAAGTAAGGAGTAATTGTGAGATGATGAATTTAGAAACTTAAGAATTTAAATGTGGGAAATTAGGGATTCCAGGGATCCACTTGTAGCCGTTAGGATATTTCCTTATTCGATTCAAGACACTCAATTGGAATTAGAGTCCTATCCTATCCAATCGAAAGATATTCAATAAGATCATATCTGAACTTCCATTGACCTAATTCTCAACGGATGAAAGTTATGAAGATTAGAAGTGATTCCATCACCAACCATGCCTAGGAGACAATGGTAGACAACAGGATATACCGATCCAACAACCACGGTGGGAGAATTATGAAGAATAGAAGGGATTCCATCACTCAGCCATGCCCAAGGGACGATGGAGAACAACAGGATTTCTATTTTCACAAACTCCAAACAGAAAAAGAAGATACTTCAAGCTATTGTAATTTAAGTCACAACAAACCATTAAACACTAAAAGTATTCCTTAAATATCAAAATAGAATCAAAGGAGTTCAACAATAACAAGAATCAAATAAGAAAAATATCTTAATCATGCTACAAGCTTCACCCCTTAGCCCTAGCTAAGGGATCTAGCCAACCATAGACATGATTGGATTAAAAACCCTCTAAGAAAGCATGAAAAACTAAGGAGAAGGGAAGAAGAACTCTTGGGAAGCAGCTTTGCCCTTTTGTTCTGCTCTTCAAAACCCTAAATATCCTAAAAAGTGCCTAGAAACCCCTATTTATAAGCAAAGTTCCGCAAAATCGCAAAATCAGATCTTATTTACGCAGACTGCGTAACGCCTTCAATGCCATCGAACACCCTTTGATGTCATCGAAGGGGTTTGAATCCGAAAGTCGCGCCTTTTCTTTTTTCGCACTGCGCAAGTCTCTGTGTCATCAAATCGTCCTTCAATGTCATCGAACGAAGCTTCGATCACTCGAACGGGTCTTCGAGTCATCGAAAATGTGTCCAAAATAGTCTAGCAAGTTGCTTCAATTTGTTTCAATAAATTCGATGTCATCGAGCAGTCTTCGATGTCATCAAACACCTTCCTTCAAGTCATCGAACATGTATTCGATTAATCGAGAAAAGCACCCAATATGTCCAGCAACTAACTCGATTTTTTCTAATAAATTTGATGTCATCAACCAGAGTTAGATGTCATCGAACAGTTCTCGATGACATGGTCTTTGTGATTTATGCGCTTGTTCTTTCGACTTCCTTCCTTCTCCACTTGGTTTTCTTAGATTTTGAGGTCTTGAAATCTTTAATCTTGGTCTCCGAAGATCCATTCTTTACTTTAGTAGCTTTTGAGCACTAAATCCATGCTTTTAACATTCTTTTCATTCCAAGCTCTTAAATTCACCTTGCAACACAAACACATGTAAAATATACCATTAAGCCATATTATGTTTGTAAAACCAAGAAATAAATTGGAGATAATATGCAATATTTGACCCTCAAGCCAACCCCCAATTAGCATTTTGCTAGTCTCAAGCAAAATATGCGAGAAATAATCTTTAATCTCAAGTTCAGAACCTTTTCCAAAAAATAATCTTTTGTGCAATCAAGTATGAATGAGTAGGGACAAGACAAGAAAGTAAGATTTTGAAAACTTAGAGTCGAATCAAACATGCAATTGATCAAGTATATTACTTAAATCGAAATAGAAATTCAAATATCAAGTTTTCCAATGTATGTTAACTTACTTCCCATGGGAGTACTAGTGTTTCATAATGTTAGTCATGTTCATCATATCAAAATAAGTCGAAAATTCAAGTACTGATTCCAAATATACCCCCTTTTTCTTCTTTCTCCAGTTTTTAAATTTTTTATCGATGGCTACTTCTTATTTTGGACAATTCATCTTTTTTAGAGACCTTTTTCATTCTCCTAAGCGATGTTGTCAATCTTTTTAATTTTCATGGCCTTTTTATCGATTTCCTTTTTTTTTAACTGGTTTTTCATCTTTTAAGGTAGATAAAATTCTCCAGACTCGATTCTCAACATCTATCAATGATTTTCATACTAACAATTAGAAACCCTAGCATATCCTAAGGATGTAACTTGAACGTGTTTTTTGATTTAAATTAACATGATGTACAAATTTCCTCTTAATCATTCAAGAACCTTATGTGATAATTTACTTTAAATGATCAAGTTCCAACAATTTAAAATACAATCTCTCATCTCATCATACTCAAAGCATTCTTAATTACACAATTTCTTGCCTTCTAAATAGAGTTCAACTCGAAATATTGAAAATTTTTAAAAAATTTTGCTCGAAACTAAGAAAAATACTGATTAGGTTACCTAATCCCCACACCCCCCACAAAAATCTACATTGTCCTCAATGTATAAGAAATAATCATGTAATGCAAATGAGGCAACGAAAAAAGAGGGAATGGTGATGGAAAGATAGTAACTGGAGGAAGGAAATTTGAACCTTTTCTACGGATCTCAGCATAAAAATGGGTTAACACACAACAAAACTCAATAGAGTATAAGCAAACTATCATAGTCCTATGAAAGCAATAAACTAATCCTAAACTAGGAAAACAAGGGAAGAGCTACTCAGTCATGCCGCGAGGTTCCTCCTCAAGCCAATATCTTGATAAATTTTTAGTAGGTTTTTCAACAAGATCATCCAAAAGCCCTTTTTGCAATAGGCTTGGATGCCCTGGATCATGAATTTCCAAAGAAATTTATGGACCTCAGTATAAGGTTTCTTTTTAATCTCCTGAGGTGTCCAAAGTATATATGATTCACCTGTGATAGAAAAAGTTTCAATGTTAGCATAACATGGTGAATCAGGGACTACACATAGATGAAATTCAAAAAAATTCGTAGAAAGTAATGTAGTCTCGACACATTCCCAAGTTTCAGACTCTGGTTCAAATTTCAGCTCCTCCTCCTTTAATGGTAAACATTTAGGATCTGAGGAAGGAAGGGCTTCAGAATAAGGGTTTTCTCGATCCGTGACAGCTATCGAGGTATTTTCTTTTGAGGCATCCACTATTTCTTTTATTATCAGATCATTTGAATCTGCAAAGTGTGCCAAGCAATCGTCCAAAGAGTTGGAAAATTCAGCTTCAAGTGACTCATTTTCTACATTGAAGTTTGTGATGATCTGGCCAAGGATTCCATCATCTCTAAAAGTGGATGGAAGCATGATCTCTTGCTCTTCATCATGGTGAGAATAAATAGTCACTAGATTATCTTGTATTACCTTACATAGGTAACATTGAAGTTTGTGATGATCTGGTCAAGGATTCTATCATCTCTGGAAGTGGATGGAAGCATGATCTCTTACTCTACATCATGGTGAGAATAAATAGTCACCAGATGTATCTTGTATTGCCTTACATAGGTAGATTGAAGATCAATAAGCGAATAAATTGATATGAAGACTCTGTTCATCAGTACTACTCAGTAAAGGCATTAGATTGTCAAGGGTTGACAACTCAGATGGTGGTCTCAATTGAATGGTTTCAAATTCCAGAGTCATATCGATTGACTCGTCTAACTCCCGAATCATATCATCATTTAATTCAGGGGGGTGGTCTAAACATATCTCAAAAGAGTCATGTGATTCACCTGGAAGAGACTCTTCCTCCACATTTGAATCAAACATGTCATATGGGTGTAGTAGAACTTCCTGTACCTCGTGATCACCTTCCTGGACCATAATTGAAGTTGATTCCAGTGAATCTTGAGTTGTACTCTCATGATTCTCATCCCAATACTTATCATCATTCAATTCAGTATAATTCACAAGTGGGATGAGATCACTTACCTCACGCTATTTTTCTAGATTGAATTGAGCTTCAAATAAACTAACCTCTTCCTCTTCGTTGAAATTAGGCGTGTCAGTATCATTATATCGGAAAACTAACAGTGTCTCTTGATCATTCCTTTGGACAGTCATCGAGATCGACTCTTCTGAAAACTGAACTGTGTTCTCATTAACACAATCCAACTCTTCATTCTCAATTTCAGTACTCTTCACAAATGAGTTAGGATCACTTTCCTCATATTGTGTTTCTAGATCGGGTTGAAGCTGATATGAACTAGCCTCTTCCTCCTCATTAAGATATAACTGACATTCTTGAAGGGCAGGTTCAATCGCCTCTAATGATCTCGTCATACTTGCGATTGCTTGTACGATATATTCATTGAATTGTTCTTGAGCAGAATTGTTCTTGAGCATCTATGTGTTTATGAATTGACTCCTCTTAGATTATTTCTAGTTGAATCTCATAAGTAGTGAATCCAAGGGAGTAGTCATTAAAAATTAATTAGTGGTTCATCTCTCCAATGTTAGGAATGAAGAATTGGATTGAGTTGAGGTTAGGGTGAACTAGCTTCCATTAGCTTATTGAGGCGCGATTCAAGTGCTTCTATCATTCTTCTGATGCTAACAAAATTGTCTGTGTAACCCTAAAGTGACTTCTCTTGGATTGTTTCTGGTTGGGTTTCAAAGGTAGAGGACCCAAGAGAATTGTCACTATGATGTATTGCTGGTTCATTTTCCTAATATTGATGTTTCCACTGATTATAATCATCCAGATCATAGGTGGGAGAATCTGATGGTTGGTGATACATATTATCACTCATAATATAATCTCTCATTATTTTCTTCTTGTCTGATGGTTGATAATAATTCTCACTCCCATAGTTATGATAACCCCAACACTTATGTACTGTTTTCTTAATCCGTGGGGTGTAATTATTTTCCCGCATATGATCACGTAAGGACTTCTTAACCAGTAGAGCATTGTATTCCGATTGGTTCTCGATGGTGTTTTGAGAAAAATTTTAAGACATGTTGTTTTCTAACATAATCATCTGACATCCCTTCCCAATATCTCTTATCTATCTCAGCATATTGATGTTCCCACTCTTACATGGTGAAACCCTAACTCTGAATCTAATCTTAAAAAAAGAATACAATAAAAACCCTACAACAATATGGAAAGTAAGTAGAGGAGAAATTAGGAGGAAGTTACCAGATTAGAGGAGATCTATGTTAGGATCCCGCAAAAGGAAAAAAAAGAAGAAGAAGAAGAAAGAAATCAGTTTCTATAAACAGAAATTCTAAAATTAGAAAGTTTCTAAAAAATAGAAATAAAAAGATGAGTTAGTTTCTAAAAAAGAAATAAGGAACGCCTTAGTTTCTAAAAATGAAAAAGGAAAGTTTCTAAAAATTAGAAAATAGAAAGTTTCTAAAAAGACAAAAAGTTAGTTTCTAAAATAATTCAGAAAAATCCTAATCCTAAAAATAGAAAGTAAATAAATCCTAACCTTAACCTACTTTCAAAACTAATCAATCTTAGAAAAACACAACTGTTAATCCCCGACAACGACACTAAAAACTTGTTTACAACCCCAAGTGCAGGGTCTCAATGTAGTAATAATCTCGGTGAGATTGAGGTCAAATCTTATGTGTCTATTCTGAAAGTAATTAGAATCAAAACTAGGAAAAGATCTAACCTGAATCAGGAAATTAAGGAGTAATTGTGAGATGATGAATTTAGAAACTTAAGAATTTGAAGGTGGAAAATTAGGGATTCCAGGGATCCACTTGCAGTCGTTAGGATGTTTCCTTATTCGATTCAAGGCACTCAATTGGAATTGGAGTCCTATCCTATCCAATCGGAAGATATTCAATAAGATCATATCTAAACTTCCATTGACCTAATTCTCTACGGATGAAAGTTGTGAAGATTGGAAGTGATTCCATCACTTAACCATGCCCAGGAGACAATGGTAGACAACAGGATATACCGATCCAACAACCACTATGGGAGAATTGTGAAGAATAGAAGGGATTCCATCTCTCAGCCATGCCCAAGGGATGATGAAGAACAACAGGATTTTTATTTTCACAAACTCCAAATAGAAAAAGAAAATACTTCAAGCTATTGCAGATCTATTGTAATTTAAGTCACAACAAACCGTTAAACACTAAAAGTATTCCTTAAATATCAAACTAGAATCAAAGGAGTTCAATAATAACAAGAATCAAACAAAAAAAACATCTCAATCACGCTACAAGCTTCACCCCTTAGCCCCAGCTAAGGGATATATCCAACCATAAACATGATTGGATTAAAAGCCTTAGAAGAAAGCATGAAAAACTAAGGAGAGAGGAAGAAGAACTCTTGGGAAGCGGCTCTGCCCTTTTGCTCTACTCCTTCAAACCCTAGATATCTTAAAAAGTGCTTAGAAACCCCTATTTATAAGCAAAGTTCCGCAAAATCACAAAACTGGATCTTATTTACGCAGACTGCGTAACACCTTCGATGTCCCCCTTCGATGTCATCGAAGGGGTTTGAATCCGAAAGTCACGCCTTTTCTTCTTTCATGCTGCATAAGTCTCTGTGTCATCGAATCGTCCTTCGATGTCATTAAACAAAGCTTCGATCCATCGAACGGGTCTTTAAGTCATCGAAAATGTGTCCAAAAAGTCCAGTAAGTTGCTTCAATTTCTTTCAATAAATTCAATGTCATCGAGCACCTTCCTTCGAGTCTTCAAACATGTATTCGATTAATCGAGAAAAACACCCAATATGTCCAGCAACCAACTCGATTTTCCCTCATAAATTCGATGTCATCAAACAGATCTTCGATGTCATCGAACGGTTCTTAATGATACAATCTTTGTGATTTATGCGCTTGTTCTTTTGACTTCCTTCTCCGCTTGGTTTTCTTAGATCTTGGGGTCTTGAAATCTTCAATCCTGGTCTCTGAAGATCCATTCTTTGCTTTGATGGCTTTTGAGCACTAAATCCTAAAATAGCGGTGGAGACCGCTTTAGTTGAAGTAAGAATATGTCAATATGTCCTAGAGAGGGGTGAATAGGACTTTTGTAACATCCCAAATTTTTGCCAACCTGGGATTAAACGTCCTTAGGTAATGGGTCACTCCTAACACCTTATTAACCTGTCAGAACTCAATCCCAAAGCCTAAAACTGTTGTTGAACCCACTTCCTTCACAAATTCCACCCTTTACCACCTTGTTCTTTCAATTTTTCTAAGTACTTTCACATTAGACCCTATCTTAAAGTTTAGGTGATGAAGAACAATACTTAAATTAAACATTACTACAAAGGACTGAGTACCACCTCGACTAGAAATCACTTAGGCTTAAATCCTTTAGAAATTTGACAAAGTTAACCAAGTGCTAAACTAGATTAGCCATGAAATCCATTTGAATCGCTTTAAATATGATCTGCAAGACCCAAAACTTGTAGAATCATTGACGCTAGGTTACCCTAAAATCTAGGATCAATCTCATTACCCGACTGCTCTCGGGAGTACTTTGAAACTCCCTATCAGGTCTGGACTGCACATCGGGAGTCCGATTAACACGAAGTTAAGGACTTAGGACCGTCTCACTGGGCTTGAAAACCATCTCGAAAATCAAATCCAGATAGTGTCCCACGGCTGTTCGCTTGAGTCCGGAGCGAGAGAGTGTGAAAACACTTGTTTCTTTACAAAATAAATATATTGAATAGTAATCTGAGACTCGTCACTTGCGGATCAGTATTAAGCAACCTGACCATTAGAATCAGGCCAAATTACACCCTCGGATCAGGAAAAATTTCATAAACATTTACATGTACTCGGAATCTCTGATCGAGACCCACTGACCATCGAACTGAAACTGGTTTGCCACGCATGATCTGAGAACCCTACTGGAATGAAAACTTAATAGTACGTAGATCCAGCGTTAGTGAGCTTAAGTCTGACCTTTGGCTCAAGGGGGGCCGCTAGAAGTCCTCCGTTGAGCTAAAACTGGGTCACTTTGGTTATAACATAAATATACCTTAACCTTAGGTCTATTTCGGTGAAGTTTTAGGCTATATAAGGACCTTAAACCCTCTCTCATTTCAGCTATCCGAATTTGAGATTAAGAAGAGAGAAAAGAGAGAAAGTGAGGGAGAAGTGGGAGCTTCTTCCTGCCGTTCTTCCCTGCCGTATCCAAGCTTAAACCACTCCGTTCTTATCATTTTTCCAGCGATTCCGGCGTCATTTCTAGGTAAGAAACCCTAACCCTAATCTGTTTTGGGGTTTAGACAGTTGTAGGTTATGAAATAGCTAACCTATTTCATTCTATAGGTTGCCAAACTGCCGTATACGGAAGCTTAGCAAACCTATCGACTCCGTTACGATTCTACGACAAAAGGTGCGGACTTTAGGTGTATAGGTTATGGTTTTCAATGCTTTCAATGTCAAATAATGATAGATTCATGATCTACATACAATTGCACATGTACAAAGTGCTTTCCGATTTCTGTTTCGATTAAAGTTGTAGAATATGGAATTTTACATATTCTAGGTATTCATAGAAAATACCGTATATGTATATTTTTTGGAAATGTGTTTGACATGATTAATTGTTGTATGAATATATGATATATGGATAAAATACTTATTTGGCAAAAGGATTCGCCTAAATACATGTTTTACTAATATACACTATGTATGTAGAAATACTGTATTGTAAGAAATACCGTATACATGTATAATTTAGAGATGTGTTTGCCATGATTAATTGTTGTATAAATATATTATGTGTGCATAAAATATTTGCTTGGTGAAAGGAGTCGCCCTAATACATGTTTGCTAACATACACTAAGTATGTTGAAATAGTGTATGTTATGTGTTTGTGGAAATGCTTGTGTGAGCAAGTGTTTGGATGTTGATGCCTTAGGAGGGTGTTGAGATGGGATTCTCAACTACCCTAGGGACATGTATGATTACCTCCGTGAGGTTGTCTACTTAAACCGCTTACTTGCAATATATATGTTTGTATTCCTACTGATGTAATGTTTTGCAACATGCTTTATATCATGCTTTATATCATGCTTTATAACATGCCTACTAGCATGCTTGAATTACTTTGTTTATCATGCTTTACTCCACATGCTATGGATGAGAATTGATTGAGTTTGGGACTATGTCTATAGTCCAGACAGTCGGTACCAGATTTGAGATTATGGCTGAGGTACATGTCGCCACGTGGGATATGTTTAACGAACCCGAGTCGTACGTTAGTTGGCGACAGTGGTTAGGCCACGTGAAGTGCTTATGCACTTCATGTCGTCTAATTGATTGTGCGCTCAAGCTAGTCCGGCTTGTCAAGTAACCCGATGTGTCTAATGTATGTTCACCATGTTTGGTCGCTACTGCTTGAACCTAGGGTACCAAACTTACCAATGAAAATCCCGTTAACCATGGTACCTCAATCCGCTAAAACTCATGAGCCAGGCATGGTGGTATGGGACACCGTGGTCGAGCTGTCGGCCTACGCTGGGGCCACGTGCCTCCCCGTAGTGACCAGTGAGCAACCAGACTCGTGAGCCGATTATGGTGGTATGGGACACTATATTCGAGTTGTCGGCCTACACTACTTGATGGGTGATGGGGGAGTGGTGCAACGATTTCGTGTAACAGCCCTGGCAGCCCTGACCGTATCCGGAGTAGTGACCTCGAATATACTCTAAACCTACGATGAGGCGCCGAGCCTTCCCGTAGTAACAGAGTATAAACTAGGACTGTATTGATAAGGTGATGGGGGAGTGGTGCAACGATTCCGTGTAATGTACCTCCGACAAATTTCTGTAATCACCTAGAGACACACCATCGTATGAGATTGTCTAGGACTGACGACCCTAGAATGGATCATGTTTGGGAATGATATAAGGGAGGTACCTTAGTTTCCCAATCTTGCTGTTTGAAATGGACTAATAACAAACTCGGTAATCATGCTCATCATGCATTGCATGTGTTTGGAAGATGTGGAGCACTGAGGAAAGAAAGCATGCCGCGAACGAAGATGGTGTCGCATGAGGGAGTATGTCGGTGAGGGCATACATCATGACTGCATTCATACTTGCATTAATAAGAGTAGTTAGGAGTGTTTAATTTTACTGCTTTATCATTACTGCTTAACTGAGTTGATAACATGTTAACCTATGCTTTACTGTTCCACTGAGTTGATCACTCACTCCCACGTTACGGGATGGTGTTATACACACCAACCAGATTTGTTGAGTTTCAGGTGATGGCATTGCTTATGAAGCAGTGCCGGACTACTTCTATGATGATGAGGAGGAGTTCTCCTATTCAGATCTTCTCTCAAGTGTCTATGAAGACCTGGTATTGTATTGACGGGGCTATGGTACTTGGGATAGAAGACATTACACTTCCTCACCTTAGGTATATTTTAGAATTGCACTATAATTAATTAACCTGGTAACATCATCACACTTTGGAGACCTACCATAGTTTATATATGTTATTTATCTATCAAAGTCTTCCGCTTGCAATTTAACTGTCTTTGGAGTATGATATGCTGTTTTGGCTTAATCTCACTTATGTTCAATGCTCAAATACAGTCAACATTTAATCATCATTCATTTTGTTGCATGATCAGGGTTGAATATTGCATATCGGACCCCGACTATTACCTGATTTTACATACATGATAATGCTTAATGCCATATTTTAATTATGTTTTTATTACAGGATGAAATCAGGAGCGTGTATTGAAAAATGATGTTAAAAGGATGGATTTGACGCTCCAAAATTACCAGAGCAAGGGACGGACTTCAGAGGATCAAGATTGAAGAAGTTATACGCCAGGGATCAGAGAAAATCAAGCCGTTCACGTTAAAGAGGCCCGAAATTGGTCCAGAATGAAAGATCACATGGTTCCCTCCATCCAATTGGCCCAAAACTTCATACATGTGATGGGGGCCGTAAATTAACCGTACATATTAAATTTCATCTATTGAAGATCTCGAAAAGTGGCCCAACGGACAGATCAGCCCATAAACCGTTAATTCTGGGCCCACCTGATATCTGGAACAGCCTCAACTTTGGTCTCGACGGTTAATATAGTTTGAGAAAAGAAATGGACGGATTGGATTTCGTAACAACATCGTAATGGCTCCTGTATGTGGTGCATGTACATCATGTACACTACACGCCAGCGCCGCACCAAATCAACTTAAGGCAGTCAGCGCTGCACCCGCGACCGATTTTTTAAAAAAAGGAAATTTCCTTATTTTTCATTGGTCACAGAATCGACGCTAGGCCGGTTTTACTTGACAAGAGGGCCCCACCCATTGTCCAAATGGACAATCTAAACCGTCCATCAGAGTCCCTGGGTACCTCTCACCCACGCCTAGGTGGCAGTATTTCAGAAGACAACGAATATTGGTTTTTAACCGTTCAAACACATATTGGACGGTGGAACAGGAAATCAGGTGGACCGCATCAATGGACACCAGAACTATCCTTTCCGAACGGTTTTTCGAGAGGAACTCGGTGGATGGGCTGGATTTCCAAGACAAACTACAACGTGGGCCTCACCAGTACGGACAGCGTCCGCAGTTTCCGTTTTCAGCTTCAGCAGCGAACGGACGCTGGACCGTTTTACGGCTGGCTGTGAGCCCCACACGTGTCCCTTCTGGCCGATCCAATCCGTCTATCTTGAAGATGGGCTCGAGCACTTCAAAACCATGTTTCTACTTTATACCCATGCGTACACACGTGTGCAGTACAGAGGCCACAAAAGGGCTGCCTTGTAACGTCCAAATCTGATCTTTTTGTGTTTTCTTCTCTGGGACGCATCAATGGATGTTCAAAACTACCTATTCTTGACTGAAATTTCGTCCTGAATCCAATGGACGGGGTGGATTTCCGAAAAACACTTCCATGGGGCCCACCGATCACGACAGTGAAAGGGTGCGAAAGGTTTCGCACAATTTGAAAATCCGATTTTTCAGGCGGTTGTGGGCCACCATCTTTGATCATATGGCGATCCGAACCGTCCATCATGTAGAGGACCCAAGAAAGTCTTAAGGGACGGTGTTTGTTGGAATTTGAACGAGGAAAGTATGGTGTTTTGAGGTCCGAACTCTTGGTCGCAAAGATTTTGTCACACAGTGCGACAGCCTTTTCCCAAATCCGAATTTCACCACTCCACCACTCCATCGCCTATAAAAAGAGTTGCAAAACATGAGGAGGGGCATTGAAAGAGTGGAGAATTCAGATCTAGAGCAAAGGAGAGAAGAAAAAGAAGAAAGAAGAAAGAGAGAAATTGGTTTGATGTTTTTATGAATTTTTATTTATCCATATGTTTAATGAATTTTATCGGTAACTAATCTCTCAGCTAGGGCTGAGATGAAACCCCTAATTTGAACACCTTTTTTTTCTATGTTGATTTTATTTTAATTAGATTGGTTTGTTTCTTTCCCTAGTGTGCTTGATTGCTTTAAATTCTATACTTCTCCATCTATGAACTTGATCAGAGTCTATGGATGGATGTGGTCTGGATGCTTATTCTAGGTGCTTGTATCTGATCATGAATGTGTTCCCGTAGAGGAAGAAACAGTGGTGCTTTATCGAATCAGATATTCCATATGCCCGATTTGGACATGGGATATGTTATTCATGGCATTGCTTGAAGGAATTAGACAATCAGATGTCCGATTAAGGACACAGATTGTGCTTTCTCTAGATAAGTTAGATCAATCTATATTAAAGTGAATTAACAGACAAAACAAGGGTTAGGATAATTAGGGGTGGATTCGAAAGTCCTAGTGCTCTTTCTCTTATTGAATTTTCTTCCCTATCCTCAATAGTTATTTTCCATAAATTTGTGTTAGTAATTTGCTCCATTATTTGTTGAATTAGTTAAGGAGGATCACAGATTTGAATTGTGACGATCAGTCCTCGTGGGATTCGACCTCGATCTTACCGAGTTATTACTACATCACAACCCTATACTTGGGGAGTGAACAAGTTTTTGGCGCCGTTGCCGGGGACTGTTTCGATCCAAATTGGATTTAAGATTCTCTCTTATCATAATTCATAGTCATAGGATTTTACTAACTTTAGATTAGAGTTTTTGTTAGAAATTAACCTATTTCCTATTTTGTAGGGTCCTGACATAAATTTCTAATTTGGTAATCCCTTCTAAGTTTCTTACTTTTTCTAATTTCTATTTTTAGAATTAGGATTTTATTTTTTAGAAATTTTTAGTTTCTAATTTTAGATTTAGATTCTTCTTTTAAGTAACTTTCTATTTTCTAGTTTTAGAAATTTTTTCCTTTTTAGAAACTAACTTAGCTTTTTATTTTTAGTAACTTTCTAATTCTAGGATTTCTTTCCTTTTTAGAAACTAACTCTTCTTTTTTTGTTCTTTAGAAAATTTCTAATTATAGATTTTCTGTTTTAGAAACTAACTTGTTTTGTTTTGCAGGATTCTAACATAGATCTCCAAATTGGTAACATCTTTCTAAATTCTCCAATCTTTTCTACTTTCTATTTTGAGAATTAGATTTTTATTTTTTAGGAATTTTCTATTTTCTAACTTAGATTTAGAAACTTTCTATTTTCTAGTTTTAGAAACTTTCTTTTTAGAAATTAACCGTTGCTTAGGATTTTTCTATCATTATTTTAGGAAACTTGATTTGTTTTTGTTTTTATTTACGGGAATTGAGGAAGGAAGCTACTAAGTGAAGGAGGAGCTTTGAATCTTTCTCGCCATCAATCATCTCCTTTTCCCGGTTCTTTCTTCCCATTCTTATTCACATAGTTTTAACTTGTTTTTTTTTGAATAGCATAATTTCTAGTTCTAGTTTTCTTTCTCTTAGGTTGTTACTTAGTTTATGCTAGGACGTAGATCTCTAGATAAAGAACTAGCACCTTTTGATCCTGAAATAGAAAGAACATTCCATAGAAGATTGAAAGACATCCCAGTTGAAATGGCAGAAGAGAATGGAACTAAAACTCTTAGAGATTATTAAGCTCCTGTCCAATTCAATGCGCTCTTCATGCATAGTGTTGCCCACCACCACGGCAAGACACTTTGAACTCAAGACCGGGGTCATACATTCTTGCCTTCCTTTATGGGTTGGACAAGGAGGACCCATATCATCATGTGAAAGAATTCCTAGACATTTGCTCCACCTTTAAATTCCAAAACTTCTCAGACGATTCGATCCGCTTACGCCTGTTTCCTTTTTCTTTGAAGGATAAGGCGAAAGCATGGTTGAATTCTCTAGAAGTTGGGTCTATCACTACATGGGACCAATTGTCTAGAAAGTTCTTAAACAAGTTCTTCCCTGTTCACAAAACTAATGCTCTCCGTAGAGAAATCACTAATTTCACACAAAAAGAGGGAGAGCACTTTCATGAATGTTGGGAAAGATGGAAGGACTTGCTTCTTAAATGTCCACACCACGGTTTTGAGAAGTGGCAACAAGTGCAATACTTTTATGACGGTCTGACACCCCAGAACCGTCGCATGGTTGATGCCACCAGTGGAGGGTCCTTCATGACCAAAAGCGATATCAAGCATGGAAATTTTTGAAACCTTGTGTGAAAACTCCCCCAAGAATGGGACTATTCAGATAGAGGTGAAAGAAGTTCCCAACCACAAAAGAGAGGTGGCATATATGAGATAGGAGTCACACCAGATCTCCATGCCAAGATTGATGGCCTGACAAAGAAGGTTGATGCTCTGATGTTACATAATGGACCTCCACAAACAACTCAAGCCGAGGCTTGTGCCATATGTTCCAGTTCTACTCATCCTACGCAATCTTGCCCATCCGGTACAAAGATTTTTAATTTCTATCTGAACAAGTTCATGCTTTGAACACCTTTTAGAAACCTGGGAATGATCCTTACTCAAACACGTACAACCCAGGGTGGGCTAGGCATCCAAATTTCTCTTGGGCGAAAGGACCACAACAAGGAGGACCATCTGGAAATCCTCCCATGCAACCGCACTCCCAAGTTGGCAGTCAACAATTTCAACAGTTTCCGCAATATCAACAAGTCCCTTCACAATCACGGAAACCATCTCTTGAGGATACACTCCATCTTTTTATGCAGAGTTCTCTCCAATTCCAAAAAGACACCCAACAAACCTTACTAGCTAACCAGCAAAGCTTACACGCAAATGCGCAATCCATTGCCAAGCTGGAAGTACAAATGGGTCAACTAGCTGCCACATTGAGTGAGAGAGAGAAGGGCAAGTTCCCTAGTCAACCTGTGGCTAATCCAAAGGGACAGTATGAGATTGGCTCTAATTCCAACCAAGGGCAATACCACGAGCAAGCCAAATCAATCACTACCCTTAGGTCGGGCAAACAGATTGACAACAAAATAGAGATACCTAGGGATGAATCAAATCAAGGTGAAGCAGAGAGACACACCAATGCATCCAAAGTCCAAAAACTCTCTGACTCTCCAAGAGCCGCTGACGTGCCACCTTACGTGCCCAAAGCACCTTTTCCTCAACGTCTGGCACCAATGAAGAAAAGAAACAATTTTGATGAAATCCTGGATGTGTTTAAAAAAGTGCAAGTCAACATCCCGTTACTTGATGCCATCAAGTAAGTCCCTCCTTACGCTAAGTTTCTTAAAGATTTATGCACTCAGAAGCATAGCAGAATGTTCATAAGAAGGTCTTCCTTGCAGAGCAGCTCAGCTCCATGATTCAACATAACACCCCTCCTAAATTTAGGGATCCAGGAGCCCCCACCATTTCTTGCGGCATAGGAGATCATAAGATCGGAAAGCATTGCTTGATTTAGGGGGCTTAGTGTTAATTTGTTACCTTATTCGGTTTATGAGCAAACTAGACTTGGTGAGTTGAAACCGACTAAGGTAACATTACAACTGGTCGATAGATCTCGTCAAGGTTCCCTGGGTGTTATTGAAGATGTGCTAATCCAGTTGATAAATTCTATTTTCCAGTGGATTTCATAGTTATAGATACTCACCGTCTGAATCCTCATAGTCAGATCCCAGTCATCTTGGGTCGTCCATTTTTGGCCACATCTAATGCTATTATAAATTGCAGGAATGGAGTTATGAAGTTGTCATTTGGTAACATGAATATTAAACTTAATGTTTTTAATGCAGGACAACAACCCGCGGAGTTGGACGACATATTTAAAGTGGACATGATCGAGAGCCTTGTGCAGGACTCCTTCCGTACATCTTTTGAAGATCCACTTGAGACCTGCTTAGCACAAGCTGGCATGGACTTTGACATCGATAGTCCATCCATGAAGTCAATGCACTGCTCGACTCTACTCCTATCTTGGAGACTGAAAAATGGAGAGCGAAAGTGGAACCTCTTCATCTCTCTGAGACGCCTCCTGACAGCACAGTTTTGAACTCTGAGAAGACAAAAGAGAACAAAGTTGCTTAATGTTCTTCGAACATATAAGGCAAAGAATTGAACGGAAGATAGCAGAAATACAAGGAGTGTGCCCCATCGTATGTAAGGATCATGTCGTGGAAATGTCACGTAAAATACAAAGGAAGCATGATCTTAACATAGAAGAAGTTGTTCGAGCTTTAAGTCCTTAAATTGTTTGATGATAGTGTCAATTACCTCATTTCAAATAGACAGTTTATGGGAACTCGCATCACTTGTCCGGGATTGGTTAACCACGTGTTGAGGTAAGTTCTTTGGCGGACCCTAGTCTTAAAGATTAATGAATTCATGGTCCGTTTTGTCGGGTCAAGACGTTAAACTTAGCGCTCCTGAGAGGCAACCCAGCCTTTTTTTGTTTTATGTTTTTTTTTTTCTAGTTAGTTACTTCAATGTTTGTGGGTAACATTACTGCAAACCCTCACGAGACTACAACTCGTCCACTAGGGGTAACCTAGGGGTTTAAAGGCTTGTTGCATACGCTAAATGCAATCGAGAGCACCTGCGAAAGTGGTATAGGTAGGATCTTTTATTTTACTGATTTCTCTCTTGTTCGACTCGCTTTTACTTTACGCTGATATTTTTGAGAGCTTCTTGATTCTTCATCCAGGTACTATCTTTCCCTACTCCTCTTTTCTTTTCGTTGTCTCATGTGCATTGCATGCTTATTTCTTTTACATTGAGGACAATGTAGATTTTAGGTTGGGGGTGGGAGATTAGGTTACCTAATCAGTATTTTCTTGGTCTTGAGCGAAAATTTTTGAAAATTTTTAAAAAATTGTGAAAATTTTTAAAATTTTTTTAGAATTTCTATTGAATTCAAAGTGATTTTGAAGGATAGTTGTGATTTTGAAATTACAAGATTCAGAATGTGAGAAATTTATGACTCTTGGATTTGGTTGTCTGGCAGATTTCACACTGAAGTTTGAATGGTTAATCCATGATTAGAAGTTGTAAACATTGATTGAGCCATGATTCCACATATCAGATCTCATTTACACATTAAGTTTTCAGTTTGATATTAAATGGTAACTTGGTAATCACTAAACATGAAAGAAACCAACCTGAAAAATAAAATTTTTAGCATCAGTTTATAAAGAAGAATTGAAAGAATAGGACGCATAATCTTCACCATAGGTTTGCTCCCTATAGATGAAGATTCGATTCCCTATAGTTGACATGAGAAAAGAGTTAGGCGACAAGTTTTCACCATAGGTTTGCTCCCTATAGGTGCGGATTTGATTCCCCTCCTTGGCACCACTGTTTATAAAGGAAATCAAAGGCTGATAGAACGAAAAGATGATCTAAATGCTAGTGTTGGTTTCCGGTTGGTTGTCACGAATTACTAATGATATCATGAAATTGACAATTGGATCTTTTAATGATTGTAAGCCGAGTTACACTAAACACTCATAGAACTCAATGTTTAAAATTGTTCTAATTAATGGATTAATATTTTAAACTTGATTATGTAGTTTACTATAAGCTTGATTTCAGGAGAAAAATCTTCTCACCATTCATGAATCTTAGAATTTTCACATCTCAATTATCTGTTCACCCGTCACTTGAGTTTACAGGAATTATCTTTTATTTCTGAAATTATTTTTCGCATGTTTTGCTCGGGACTAGCAAAATGCTGGTTGGGGGTTGTGATCAGGGTCGAATATTGCATATCGGACCCCGACTATTACCTGATTTTACATACATGATAATGCTTAATGCCATATTTTAATTATGTTTTTATTACAGGATGAAATCAGGAGCGTGTATTGAAAAATGATGTTAAAAGGATGGATTTGACGCCCAAAATTACCAGAGCAAGGGACGGACTTCAGAGGATCAAGATTGAAGAAGTTATACGCCAGGGATCAGAGAAAATCAAGCCGTTTCACGTTAAAGAGGCCCGAAATTGGTCCAGAATGAAAGATCACATGGTTCCCTCCATCCAATTGGCCCAAAACTTCATACATGTGATGGGGGCCGTAAATTAACCGTACATATTAAATTTCATCTATTGAAGATCTCGAAAAGTGGCCCAACGGACAGATCAGCCCATAAACCGTTAATTCTGGGCCCACCTGATATCTGGAACAGCCTCAACTTTGGTCTCGACGGTTAATATAGTTTGAGAAAAGAAATGGACGGATTGGATTTCGTAACAACATCGTAATGGCTCCTGTATGTGGTGCATGTACATCATGTACACTACACGCGCAAGACCAAATCAACTTAAGGCGCACACGCACTCACGACCGATTTTTAAAAAAGGAAATTTCCTTATTTTTTCGCCTGGTCACAGAATCGACGCGGCTCCGGTTTTACGGACAGTAGTGGGCCCCACCCATTGTCCAAATGGACAATCTAAACCGTCCATCAGAGTCCCTGGGTACCTCTCACCCACGCCTAGGTGGCGGTATTTCAGAAGACAACGAATATTGGTTTTTAACCGTTCAAACACATATTGGACGGTGGAACAGGAAATCAGGAGGACCGCATCAATGGACACCAGAACTATCCTTTCCGAACGGTTTTTCAAGAGGAACTCGGTGGACGGGCTGGATTTCCAAGACAAACTACAACGTGGGCCCCACCAAGACGGACGGCCCGTCAGCTTTCGCTTCGGAATAGCGAGCGAACGGACGCTGGACCGTTTTACGGCTGGCTGTGAGCCCCACACGTGTCCCTTCTGGCCGATCCAATCCGTCCATCTTGAAGATGGGCTCGAGCACTTCAAAACCATGTTTCTACTTTATACCCATGCGTACACACGTGTGCAGTACAGAGGCCACAAAAGGGCTGCCCTGTAACGTCCAAATCTGATCTTTTTGTGTTTTCTTCTCTGGGACGCATCAATGGATGTTCAAAACTACCTATTCTTGACTGAAATTTTGTCCTAAATCCAATGGACGGGGTGGATTTCCCAGAAAACACTTCCATGGGGCCCACCGATCACGACAGCGAAAGGGTGCGAAAGGTTTCGCACAATTTGAAAATCCGATTTTCCAGGCGGTTGTGGGCCACCATCTTTGATCATATGGCAGATCTGAACCGTCCATCATGTAGAGGACCCAAGAAAGTCTTAAGGGACGGTGTTTGTTGGAATTTGAATGAGGAAAGTATGGTGTTTTGAGGTCCCGAACTTGGTCGCAAAGATTTTTGTCTGCAACGCGTGTATTGACTTCCCAAATCTGAATTTCACCACTCCAGCCACTCCATCAGCTATAAAAAGAGTTGCAAAACATGAGGAGGGGCATTGAAAGAGTGGAGAATTCCAGATCTAGAGCAAAGGAGAGAAGAAAAAGAAGAAAGAAGAAAGAGAGAAATTGGTTTGATGTTTTTATGAATTTTTATTTATCCATATGTTTAATGAATTTTATGGGTAACTAATCTCTCAGCTAGGGCTGAGATGAAACCCCTAATTTGAACACCTTTTTTTTTCTATGTTGATTTTATTTTAATTAGATTGGTTTGTTTCTTTCCCTAGTGTGCTTGATTGCTTTAAATTCTATACTTCTCCATCTATGAACTTGATCAGAGTCTATGGATGGATGTGGTCCGGATGCTTATTCTAGGTGCTTGTATCTCGATCATGAATGTGTTCCTCGTAGAGGAAGAAACAGGGTGCTTTATCGAATCAGATATTCCATATGCCCGATTTGGACATGGGATATGTTATTCATGGCATTGCTTGAAGGAATTAGACAATCAGATGCCCGATTAAGGACACAGATTGTGCTTTTCTAGATAAGTTAGATCAATCTATATTAAAGTGAATTAACAGACAAAACAAGGGTTAGGATAATTAGGGGTGGATTCGAAAGTCCTAGTGCTCTTTCTCTTATTGAATTTTCTTCCCTATCCTCAATAGTTATTTTCCATAAATTTGTGTTAGTAATTTGCTCCATTATTTGTTGAATTAGTTAAGGAGGATCACAGATTTGAATTGTGACGATCAGTCCTCGTGGGATTCGACCTCGATCTTACCGAGTTATTACTACATCACAACCCTATACTTGGGGAGTGAACATTGCATAAGTGATGTTCTGAAACTCGGGAGTTGAGTTTATACTCTACCCCCGATTTTCGGGATGTTACAACTTTTTAAAGTTTTTATGATTTATTTAAAATTCTATTACACTAATCCTGAATGAATGGGCATGACAAGCATCAGGATATCATCAGAGTAACTCAAATGGCTTCCAAGCCAAATCGAGGATCCAATCACAAAACTATTTCAATGATAAATAAGAGACAGGTTATAGTTTATGATGGATGTGACTGTGTGTGGAGTGTGAGCAGATATGAAGGCAGTTAATGAAATCACACAAATAATCAAGAACAATTATAAATCTCAAACATAGTCATTTTATAGTGGTTCGACGATCAGTCTACTCCACTCCCGGTAGACGCACTCACCTTTAAGTGTGCCGGATTTCACTAAGGACGTTTCACAGCGGTTCACCTCAAAGCTAAGGTTTTAAATTAGGTTCACCTTCAACCTTTACAACCTACACTGAGGCTGATTGTTTATGCTTTCACGAGCAAGGGTCAATATAACGCACCCACTTTTAGGCACACTGGCCAAGGATCCTTCATAAGACCCTAACGGAGGTTTCACTCGGATCACCTCGAACATAAGGTTTTAGATAGGTTCACCTTCAACTTGATGTTTATGCTCTCCACAGAGCAAGGGTCCACACAATGCACCCACCACATACACTCCCGCCAGAGGCTTCCTACGAGGGCTTGCAAGGGTGAGAAACACCTAAGACCCAATCCTAAAAAGGAATGATCACAAGTGTCCTCTAGACTCTAATAACTTACAAATAAGTGGATGAGTCCCATTTAGCACATTGACGAAGATCTCCTCCTTGTTGATGAAGAATCTTCTGTTTCCTTGATCCACAACACAAATGATGTACCAATGCAAGGCTTCGAGTTGGGTCAAGGTTAAGACGAAATCATACTCTATAAAAGCTTTTCCTATAAGGAAGATAAAGTGATTCCGATTATGCATTTAAGGCATCTCAACTTAATGATTTGCCATTAAGGTAGTAGATGGAGGATCCTTGAATGTGAAAGTTCATTCCCTAATCCACTCTATAAATGTCAATGATGAGGGTGGATTGGAGGATGAACTTCCCTGAGAGAAAGGGCTTCAGGTATATGATCTAAGGTAAAACACACAAAAGCACTCTTTTCTTTCTCTCTCCCAACAATAATAGACAAGCCCTCTATATATAGGTAAAAGGTTCCAACGGATATAAAACGGTCACATTTATGACAGAGTTCGATATCATCGAGCGGGTTCGATATCATCGAGCGTATACTCTCGATTGCATCGACTGGCCGCTCGATGACACAAACTCAATGTCATACGCTTTTAAAACCTTTTGTCAGCTGGTCGATGGAATCGAAACAGGTGTTGATGTCATCGAATTTCGAACTCCGATTCAATCGATATTAGTATCGATTCATCGACATTTGAATAATGAGAGAGACTTGACATGAAATATTTCAGGTTTACAAGAATGATCGAGGGACCATCGAGATCTTCGGAATTTGAATGTCAATGATATCGATACCTGTGTCAATGCATCAATAAATCCAACGAATGTTTCTTTAAGCTTGCTAGACAGTTTATGTCCCTATTCGATGCAATTGAGACCGTACCAATACTATCGACATTTGAATATCGATTCAACTGAGAGACCTCCGATCATAGATAAACCACCCTGAAATAATTTACTAGAAGAACTTAGAGCCGAAGACCGATATCATCGAGAGCCTTCCGATATTATCGAGATTTGAACTTCGATGGTATCGAGGAGGCTTCGATTTATCGATGCATATATGATATTCTTTAAGAAAAAATAGGGGTGCCGGAGATCTGCCCGTCGATATTATCGAGTCACTTTCGATGGACTCAAGATTTGAATATCAATGATATTGATAGGTGTATCGATACATCGATAAATCCGTCCAGATATATATGTGGTTGCTGGACACTTTTGTCCTCATTTCGATGATATCGTTTAGGTATCGAAGACATCAATAGCGCAGGTCGATCATATCGAGATGTGTATTGATAAAATTGACAAAGTAAGAAAACTAGAGAATTTTCCTATTTTGAAAAAGTTTTCTTAACTTAAAAACCCTATGATGTTCTAGTTTGTTTTAAGGGTTTTATATACCTGGTATTTCGAAACATGGGATGTAAGGCTAGATTTACCTGTGGTGAGCTTGCACACATCCGGTTAAGGCAGACGCTTTAATTTATCTTCCTATGAGGCTCTACAGTTTGACTGACTCAACACTCACGCTAATTGACAAACCAGGGTACTTTCAATCTCCCCCTTTGTCAATTACGTGACAAAATACCAAAACACCCTAGAATAGTACAAACACATCTTAAATTGTGTGTACATGCATTTTACACAACTTTACAATTTTTAGGTGAACCATGTATACAACGTAGTATCTGCTTCCCCTGACTTCAACCTCCCTTTGTCTTGGTGCAGCTGCTCCCCCTAACACCTGCAACTCCATTTAAGCAGATATGTAATTTTTCGTTCGGGGTATTTGAACTATTCTCCTCCTTTTTATTAGTCATTGACAAAGATATAATAGTTGATATTGACTAAAGTTTGAATTATTTAGGAGAACCAACAGATATAAATGTATAAAGATGAAACCATTTTTAAGCATACATTATTTTCAGACAATATGGATGCATATCAGATTAGGTAAAGCAGTGATATAGCAAATAGGATAATTATTAAGAGACAACACATGCATTCCACATATAAACTAGATACACCAGGGGATCTGAGATTCGAATTATGGTAGTAAAGATGAGAAATACATTCAGCCATATGCAACAATATCAAAAAAAAAAAAAAATACATACTGCCATAGTCAGCAGTAGATTAACAATTACCCAAAAATTATCAAACCCATTTAAGGGCACCCAGAAATGACTATCAGTATTTAACCCAACCGTGGGCATATACAACCAAAAACAAAAAGCAAAACGTCAACCTTTGCAAATAAGAGAGCTGTCACATACACCCATGAGAACGTAGAACATCTAAAAAGATACTAATGTTCATACATGGAAGTAAGAGTGAAGTGTATGTGATAACATCCAAACATCAGTGCTTATGGAGCCGAGGAAGACAGTGCCGTGTCATCGCACCGGCAAGTCATCAGATTTACCAGTTGTTGGACAGTCTGGTGCACACCTCGGACCAACCGTTCCAGCATGGTAAGCCTCTCGTTCATCGACTCCCTGAGTTGAGAGACATCATGCTGAATGGCACCAATCCTGTCTTGATGGATCTTAAATCTCTTTGCATGCCCAGGTCCTGATGTGGATGGTGCTTGATGAGATACAAAAGGTTCATGCCCAGCCCCTTCATTCCCTTCCATGGGAGCGTCGCCAGCCCTACCTTCTCTCTCTACTTGAATGTCTTCCTCCAGGGGATCCTCAGGGTATCTATGAAACTTCAAATCCATCCTTCGAATGTTGCTTTTATTGAAGGTTTGGAGAGGAAGTTCAGGACCATTTGTAGTTGGAAACCCTATGGCATTACAGATTGTATGGATGATCCAGGGATATGGTAAATGAACATCCCTAGCTGTATGGAAGGCATAAATCAACTGATGCATGATGAGAGTAGGTAGATAAATCCTGATTTCAGAGGTGATCGAGTAAATTATCGAAGTCATGAAGCCCGTGAGATCTGCCCTATTGGAGCCCCTAGAGTGGATGTTTGAGGCAAGGATGCCATGCAGGACCCGATAGCGTGGTTCCACAAATTTGGCTTTTAGTTCATTCCCTTGGTGCCACTGGACGTCATGATCATAACAAAGGAATTTGGTGATTGTGGACCGAACCTCAATATCTTCCATGTCCATATCTGGGAGTCCTACCGGTGATAAGGTAAGATTGACAATCCCTACAACAGATCCAGGAGTGATCAACACATCATCACCATCGACGGTTATGGTGATGGACAGAGGGGTAGATACTGGAGAATGACAGGCGGCGAAGAAGTTATATGTTCTTTCAAGATGACAAGGCCTGCCAAAATCAAGAATGGGCAACCAATCTATGGCAGCAAGTAGAGGTTCCAGGTTATAAGGAATTAGACAACTCCTATCGACGTTTCTCTCCTGAATGACCTTTCTCCAAGCGAGCTTTTCCAAGACTGGATTAGCTTTTACCAGTGAAGGTACTGGTGCCCCGGACTGGGACCTACCATGTGATCTAGTGTGCTGCCTTGTAGGGGTCCCACGTTCCGGACCACTTGTTTTTGCCTTAGAGGTAAGCACTTTTTGTCGGGAGGACTTTGAAGATTTCCCCGTCTGGGTGCTTTTCCTTTGTCTTTTCCCATGTGAACAAAAAGAGGGTTTGAGGGATTACAGGATTTGAGATAGAGGACAAAAATTCAACAGAAATGAAAATACCAAAAAAATGGACTCTTGATGTAGAAAGGTACTACCGGATTTCTTGAATGGTTGGGGCAGTCCGTTGAGGGTCCGAGTGATCCGGTCGAGAGAATCGAGCAGGGAAGAAGAAAAGAACCCCTTGAAAAAAAACTTTTTCGAGCTCCACTGACTTTATATCGGGCGGCATCTGTCAATATCATCAATCCTTGTTTTGATGATATCGAGAAACTCTTGATCGATTTTATTGAGCATGTCCCTGATATCATTCTCGATCATACGGCTGTTCATATTCTAAAGGGACGTCGGTGGTATCGACACTTGATCGATTAATCGAGAATGACTTGTCATGAGACATTGATTCTGAATATTTTTCATTCTTTTGCAGTTTGACAAATATCTATGTATAGAAGAGTATATCCTTGAAATTTTGGTATACACAGCAAAATTCTGTACAGGCTTTGTACAAGGCAAAAGTATAAACAAAAAGATTAAGGTGAGAAACCTCATATTTATCATTTAGAGCTCAGCAAAAATTGCATTATCTCAGCAAATATCCAGATCTAGATGCATGACCTGGACTTGTTTTTTTATACTCGGTACTTCTAGGCATCAGTCCTTTTTTTGCCTTTAATAATGTAGCAGTAGTTGTTTGTGCGATGACCCTTCATTACTAATTTTCCTGATTAGTTTAGGATTTCACATTCTTGTTTGTTGAATTTGACCACATGCTCATTATCACATATTTGAGATATGCTTAGGAGATTATGTGCCAAACCTTTTATGAAGAAGGCATTCTCATTTTAAAGCAAATTAATCCCTTTTATGATTCCCTGTCCGATTACTTTAGCAGTGGTTCCATCTCTGTAGGTGACTAACCTATTATAAACATTCTCATAGTTTGAACGAAAGGACTTATCTCCTATAACATATCTTGAGCAACTACTGTCTCGGTACCACTTAATGTCATTGCCTGTTAAATGATTTAAGTGAGTAGCAAGACAATTTTTCTTTTCTTTAATTATCCACTTTGTGACAGGATTCTTATTTGCAGTAGATTTGGTTTTCTTATTTGATTCAACTACTTGATTAGTTTCTGTGTTACTACTGGAGGCATCAGATTTTTCAAGTATTTGTGTTCCATACCCAGTTTTAGCTCTAACTTTCTCATACCCTAAGCCATTTTTGTTATTTCCAGATTTTTCCATACTTAGTTTTTCTAACTTCTCACCACTCTGGGAAAACTTACGGTTTAGCTTGGCAATTTTTCTGGACTCTTCTAGATTAAACAGGAGTGTATGATTTGTCTTTTAATTACTCAACCTGTTTGTTTAGTTTTTCAGACTCAGTTTCAAGAAGGGTATTGATTCGTTCAAGTCTATCATTATTCGTATGATATTGTTGCAGATCATTTATTTATTGTGTGTTGATTTCCAATGTTTTATCTAAATCTTTTTGCAGCAACTTACTTTTGTTTTCCGCTATTCCGAGTCTTTTAAGAGTATTGATGCTATGAATGCAGAGTTGATTATAAGCATCTTGTAGTTTATCCTTTTCTTCTTCTTCTTCTTCTCCAGTTTCCTCATTATCAAATGGAAATGATTCAGTGGCTTGTGATTCCTTCTCATTTTTAGTTTTACTGAGATTGATTGGAGTAGTGGAGACCATAAGAATTTTCAAGGATTTTTTGTCTCCATCACTTTCTGAGTCACTGGATTCTGAGTTTGACTCTTTCGTATCATCCCAGGTGGCAGCCATCGCCTTCCCCTTAGTTTTTCTATTTGGGCATTCAGTAGACAGATGTCCATATTTCTGACAAGCATAACATTATGGTTCTTTAGTATTTTTACCAAATTTACCTGTAGAAGGTCTGTTGTCCATCTTCCTTCCTTTAGTAGGACGGTCATGATTCTTCTGAAAGAATTTCCTGAATCTTTGTGCCAGCAAAGCCACTTCATCATCTTTATCTTCTCTTTCACTTCCACTGTCCTCATTTGTTGTTTTCTTTGAGGTTTTTAGGATGGTTGTTTTGGATTTAGAGGTTCGTTTGAAGTGTAGTTTAAAGGTTTGTAGGGAACCTACCAGTTCTTCTACTTTCATTTCATCAATATTCTTACATTCTTCAATGGTTGTTACTTTGGGATTAAACCATTCCGGCAGTGATCTCAATATTTTTCTACAGATTTTAGGAACCGGAACTTTTTCTCCCAATCCACCCATGGAGTTGTAAATGATATTTAGCTTAGTGAAAAACTCCATAAAGGTCTCATGCTCTTCCATTCTGAGACTTTCGAATTGTGAAGTTAGGAGTTGAAGTTTAGATATCTTCACAGTGCTTGTGCCTTCATGGTTTGTTTCTAATAAATCCCATGCTTCTTTGGATGTCCCACACATACTTATTTGATTAAATATATCCTAGGACACGGCACAGTAGATGACATTCATAGCTTTAGCTTCAGCAGTTTGTTTTTCTTTATCGAACGTCGTCCACTTCTCTTTAGGTTTGGGTTTTGTGATGGTTGTGCCACTGTCAAGTACAATTTGTTTAGTTGGTGGCACATATCCACTTTCAACTATATCTCAAACATCATGATCTAAAGATCTTAGAAAGTAGGGCATCCTAGCCTTCCAGTATGCATAATTTGATTCAAATACTGGAGGTCTAGTCACTGATGAGCCCTCTCCCTTAGCCATATTCCCAACTTCAGTCAAGATCACTCTCGAGGCGGTGAAGCCCTTAAAGAGAAACTTGGCTTTAATACCAATTGAAATAGCGGTGGAGACCGCTTTAATTGAAGTAGGAATATGTCAATATGTCCTAGAGGGGGGTGAATAAGACTTTTTAAAGTTTTTATAATTTATTTAAAATCCTATTACACTAATCCTGAATGAATGGGCATGACAGGCATCAGGATATCATTAGAGTAACTCAAATGGCTTCCAAGCCAAATCGAGGATCCAATCACAAAACTATTTCAATGATAAATAAGAGACAGGTTATAGTTTATGATGGATGTGACTGTGTGTGGAGTGTGAGCAGATATGAAGGCAATTAATGAAATCACACAAATAATCAAGAATAATTATCAATCTCAAACACAGTCATTTTATAGTGGTTCGACGATCAGTCTACTCCACTCCCGGCAGACGCACTCCCTTTGAGTGTGCCGGATTTCACTAAGGACGTTTCACAGCGGTTCACCTCAAACCTAAGGTTTTAAATTAGGTTCACCTTCAACCTTTACAACTTACACTGAGGCTGATTGTTTATGCTCTCAGGAGCAAGGGTCAACACAACGCACCCACTTTTAGGCATACTAGCCAAGTATCTTCCATAGGACCCTAATAGAGGTTTCACTCGGATCACCTCGAACCAAGGTTTAGACAGGTTCACCTTCAACCTGATGTTTATGCTCTCCACAGAGCAAGGGTCCACACAATGCACCCACCACATACACTCCTGCCGGAGGCCTCCTATGAGGGCTTGCAAGGGTGAGAAATACCTAAGACTCAATCCCAAAAAGGAATGATCACAAGTGTCTTCTGGACTCTAATAACTTACAAATAAGTGGATGAGTCCCATTTAGCACATTGATGAAGATTTCCTCCTTGTTGATGAAGAATCTTCGGTTTCCTTGATCCGCAATACAAATGATGTACCAATGCGAGGCTTCGAGTTGGGTCAAGGTTAAGACGGAATCCTACTCTATAAAAGCTTTTCTTATAAGGAAGATAGAGTGATTTCGATTATGCATTCAAGGCATCCCAGCTTAATGATTTGCCATTAAGGTAGTAGATGGAGGATCCTTGAATGCGGAAGTTCATTCCCTAATCCACTATATTGAATGTCAATGATGAGGGTGGATTGGAGGATAAACTTCCCTGAGAGAAAGGGCTTCAGGTATATGATCTAAGGTAAAACATACAAAAACTCTCTCTTCTTTCTCTCTCCTAGCAATAATAGACAAGCCTTCTATATATAGGCAAAAGGTTCCAACGGATATAAAACGGTCACATTTATGACAGAGTTCGATATCATCGTGCGGGTTCGATATCATCGAGCTTATACTCTCGATTGCATCGACTGGCTGCTCGATGACACAAACTCAATGTCTACACTTTTGAAACCTTTTGCCAGCTGGTCGATGAAATCAAAACAGATTCAATGTCATCGGATTTCGAACTCTGATTCAATCGATACTAGTGTCGATTCATCGACATTTGAATAATGAGAGAGACTTGACATGAAATATTTCAAGTTTATAAGAATGATCGAGGGACCATCGAGATCATCGGAATTTGAATGTCGATGATATCGATACCCATGTCAATGCATCGATAAATCCAATGGATTTTTATTTAAGCTTGTTGGATAGTTTATGTCCCTGTTCGATGCAATCGAGATCGTACCGATATTATCGACATTTGAATATCGATTCAATCGAGAGACCCCCGATCATAAATAAACCACCCTGAAATATTTTGCGGGAAGAACTTAGCGCCCAAGACCGATATCATCGAGATTTGAACTTCGATCGTATTGAGGAGGCTTCGATTAATCGATGCATATATGATATTCTTTAAGAAAAAACAGGGGCACAGGAGATCTGCCTGTCGATATTATTAGGTCACTTTCGATGGACTCGAGATTTGAATATCGATGATATCGATAGGTGTATCGATACATTGATAAATCTGTCCAGATATATATGTGGTTGTTGGATACTTTTGTCCTCATTTCGATGATATCATTTAGGTATCGAGGACATCGACAGCACAAGTCGATCATATCGAGATGTGTATCAACAAAATCGATAAAGCAAGAAAACTTAGAGAATTTTCTTATTTTGAAAAAGTTTTCTTAACTTAAAAACCATATGATATTCTAGTTTGTTTTAAGGGTTTATATACCTGATGTTTTGGGACATGGGATGTGAGACTAGATTTACCTGTGGCGAGCTTACACACATCCGGTTGACGCAGACGCTTTAATTTATCTTCCTATGAGGCTCTGCGGTCTGATCGACTCAACGCTCACGCTAATTGACAAACCAGGGCACTTTCAAATCCATGCTTTTAGCATTCTTTTCATTCCAAGCTCTTAAATTCACCTTGCAACACAAACACATATAAAATATACCATTAAGCCATATTTTGTTTGTAAAACCAAGAAATAAATGGGGGATAATATGTATTATGTGACCCTCAACATCGTCCATTGGGAGCGAGATAAAAAAAACCTTGAAATGAAAAATGCCATTAACATGCATCATCTTCTTCAATTAACAACAGTAACTATTAAACCTAATGAGAATTTTGTTTAGAAATCTAATCCATTCATTAAGAGGGCCACCTGATCATTGTTTATTCATCAAAATAGTAACTATGATTGAATCAACAATTAGGACAATGGATCTGAATTAAACTGCTACTAAGTTATCGCGCAACTTGTCTCATGTGTTCTATTAGACAATGATAAAGTCCTTCACGCACACCCTTTCTAACACATTAGAGAAAAAACCTCTGTTGAGAGAACCAAACATATACAAACACCTGTGTGTGTGTGTGTGTGTGTGTGAGAGAGAGAGAGAGAGAGCATGAGATCCTTAGCTTGCTGGGTCAATGCAATGAGCCACTGAACCTCTGGTTTGATTCAAATTCAAGTTCAGGCATCCAGAGTGCCATATGTGAGTTGCTCTGTCCATTTCCCCCTTAAATTCCTTAATAGGTGATAGGTTTTAATTCCGAATTTTGATTTTCAAAATAATCATATGTATAACATCTACGAGTCGGGTCGAACTGAGTCGATTCAGCAGTGTTATTCATATAAATGTTGGGTTGTGACGAGCTAAGGTTAGTCATTGAATATGTAAGTGTTTATATTTGTAGCACACAAAGTTGTCAAATTTTGTAGACAAAGATGCCGGTCAGATCGCAAATATACTACAGTAGTCTATGACATCTCATGAAGATCATATCAACATTTCAAGACTTAAATGACGTCACTCAGTTTCAAGATTAAAGATCTTTGTATATACGAACCACTGGGTGGAATGACCCTAGAAAGACCTTAAGTTAGGTGTTTTTGAAAAATGATTAAAATGGGTAAACTACAATGTATGTTCATTGAAGTTTGGCCAACCTAACTTTAGGTTCAGCCAACCCAACTTACTTTAAATAACCTAACTTCAGTTTTGGCTATGTTTTTAGATTTGAAAATTTGAAAAATCTATTACAAATGCGGCCAACCTAACTTTGGGTTCGGCCAACCCGAGGAAAGTTCAGGTCAATTTCCAGTAAAGAATTCTCGAATTTTCGAGGGAATTCGACCAGGAGATTCGGCTGGTTGAATTTTAGACAAATTTTATCCCGCACAATCCAATAGCCGCTGCAACAAAATTGTTGGAATTCGGCCAGACGAACTTATTCTTAAGTTAACCGAATTTCTAAATCCTTTGGCTATAAATAGGGACCTTCTCTCATTCTATTTTACAATAAAATTTACTCAAAAACCTTCTTCCAATAAGAGAGAAGCTCAGGTCCTCATCAAGCTATTTGTACGGTATTTATAATTTTTATTTAGCTTATTCAATTCTTTTTCTCAAGCTAATCTTAAATACAATTAAAGAATAATCTATACTCTACTTGAGAAACAAATAATTGAATCTACATCATTAGGGTTTATATTCCTTGAAATACATTAGATCTCTATATTCTTTTTGGTTGGGTGTATACTATCTCTTCTACCCTCAAGAAAGAAAATCGTTGCTTCAAACTTCGACCACATCTTCGAATCGTCATTTGAAGATAAGTGCAATTGTCAATTATATTCTTTATTTGAGTTTTTTTTTTAGATAGCCTGGTAATCTGTGGGTTGATTAGGGATAGCCCATAAAAATCACAAAGGGATTTTATTGTGTTAGCCAGTGAAAATCACAAGAACTGTAAGAGGTTGTTAAGGTGATATGTGAAAACCTTGGTATAGTGAAAGCCAAAATTACAAGGGCAGTAATTTTGGGAGTGGAGTAGGAGTGGATTTAAGCACCGAACCACTATAACCCCTTGTGCCTATGTGGTGATTGTTTATTTCATTCTTTGTAGTAAATGCTATATTTATTTCATTCTTTGTGGTAAATGCTATATTTATTTCATTGTCTCTTACTAATTTGAAAGTTTGATTTCAAAGACATCATGATATAAAGTTGTCATGCCTAAAATACTAGGTGAATGTTGTCCTACGAATGATTTGGAATCAATGTTTCAATACTCTGTGTGATTGAGATTATTTATTCAACTTTATTTAGAAGAATTTGGTATTGTCCTATTCACCCCCCTAAAGGATATCGATAGCTCATTTTCCAGAATAAAGTAAATCGGTCGATACAATTTTCTTTTATAAGATTCAACTAATGGTTGGTTTTCCCTAAGTTTTAGTTTTAATGTGTGGATTACTTAATTATTGAATCAAACCGAGTCTGTCACTTGAGGTGAGTTAATTCTTAAGGTTTTTTTTTTTTGTTTCAGTTCATATTAAATCAGATTTGTGTATCTTAAATGCTATTTTATAATCCCTAACTAGAACCTAGATTTAAATCGTAAGATGAAGCCCTAAACCTATAAAACTAAAACCTTAGGTTTGATCTTAGTTATTTAAATCATGTAGTGTTGAGATCTAATTGTATAGATTGTGTGAAACATGTTAGATTTCAACCTTAAAGTGCATAATCAAACATCTAGCAAACGTTTAAAGGTGATTCGATAAAAAGGTCAAAATTTCCCTTTAAGCTTTTCACCTGAATCATGGAAAAGCCATAGCTATGAATTTTAGTATTTTATGTACATCCTTTTATTTCATATTTATTGTAATTTATAAGTTATCGCATGAACTAATGCAGCTAGGAATCATCTAAGTACGCTTCATACCTTCTTGTTTATGATTCTCACTTTAATTTCAAATTATGTGCGTTAATTGTTTACATTATGAAATTTATTGCACAACATATGCTAAGTAGGAATTTATTAATAACTATAAACTGATTTATGAACCTCAGGACGTGTTGTGTGGTTACCAACAACAAAGACCAATTTGAGGCCCATTTCATCTAGTGATCATGTATGGAAAACTAGTGAATGGAACATTGTGTTAATTTATTGAAACCACACTTTATTGAACTGTACCTTGAAACTTAATGGGTTTTTATTGATACGAATCTAATACCATGTTCTCTTGTGATACTACCATCACTTTTTAACTTGTTAGATGCCCAAGTGGCATGGGTGACAAGCCCTCTTGATTTATGACCATGAATGGACTTACCTTTGTATTGTGTATTAAATCAAGCATGGTATTATGATTCCAAGGCCCTAAGTGTAATTGTTTTTCTAATAATTGGTTATTTTATAAATCAGAATAATAATGGTTGGACTAATCATGCATCTATAGCATGTCTGGAACTCCGCTAACGTCGATGATTGACCTTAGTGTTTATGGGGTCGTGACACTAATGATTGGCCTTAGTGTTGTTGGGATTTGTGCTGCGAAATCACATAAATATGGATCTAAGATAGCAATCCAAGAGCACCAAGTAATCACAAGAAACATAGTAATTTAACATGAAAAATCCTTGCAAGAAAAACCATGGCACAAAGCGATAAAAAATTCCACTATGAAAGCACAAATTATAAAGATAGAGGACTTACCCAGCTTGAGCAATCCTCAAACCTCACATTTTCTCCACCCCTTGAAACCTTATAACCCTTTTAGAAACCCTAGAATGCCTTAGAATTTCCTTAGAATATCTCCCAGTCTCGTATACATCCCTATTTATATGTTTAGAAAGAAGCCAAAATGGAATAAGAAATAAAATTTGCAAAATCTGTGTTTTCGCAGAAAATCTGTATAAAACATTCGATGACATTGAACTACCTTCGTTGTCATCGAAGAATGACAAAATATGTCTAGTGACTGGAGCTAAAAAACTTAGAAATACTTGATGGCATCGAGTAGCTTTGATGACATCGAAGCTTGCTCGATGTCATCGAACGATGAATCAGATTGAAGGCATCTAACACCAACAATCTCCATCATGTCTTCAATCTTCAAATATGTAACTTCTTGTCATCTTCTCTTATCTCTGCCTCACATCATAGCTTTATCAACGCTTCTCGTGCACACTCCGTCCTCCTTTTATGCCATCACCAAGCCCAGAGAAGTTACACAGAACTTTAACTTCTCCGTAGAAATAACCTTGGTGAGCATATCTGCTGGATTTATGCTGGTGTGAATCTTCTCAAAAGTTACGTCTCCTTCTTCGAGCACCTGTCGGATAAAGTGGTGACAAACATTAATGTGTTTAATACAAGAGTGATAAACAAAATTTTTAGCCAAATTGATAGCGCTCTCGCTATCACAATTAACCAGCACGGCCTCCTGTTAAAGTCCCAACTGATTTATCATGCCTTTTAACCAGACACCTTCCTTAAATGCTTCCATTATTGCCATATACTCTGCTTCTGTTATGGAGAGAGCCACCACAGACTGAAGCTTAGATATCCAACTAATTGCTCCACCCGCTAGAATAAATGAGTAACTTAAAGTCGACTTTCTGAATCCACACTGCCTGCATAGTCTGAATCCACATACCATATCAACTTTGTTCCTGTCTTCTTAAAAGTTAAGACGTGGTCTTTTGTACCTCGAACATATCGAAGTAGCCATTTCACCGCTTCCCAATGTTACTTACCGGGTTTTGACGTATATCTGCTTACAACACCAACTACCTGTGAAATATCCAGTATCGTACAGACCATGACATATATTAAACTACCAACCGCATTCGAATAAGGCACATGAGACATAACTTGCTTTCCTCATTTGATTTAGGACATTGTTTTGAGGAAAGCTTGAAGTGAGCTGTGTGGGGAATATTCACTGGCTTTGTCTAGTCCATCCCATACTTGATCAACACATTTTCAAGGTATTCTGTCTGTAATAACCAAAGTTTACTCCTCTTACTGTCTTTATGAATATCTATGCCAAGAACCCTCTTTGCAGCCCCCAGATCTTTCATCTCGAATGTTCTTGATAACTGAGTCTTCAATACGTCGATTTTATACATATCATGACTGACGATCAACATATCATTAACATACAATACTAGGATGATGAATTTTTCATCACTCAGTGTCTTGTAATAGCTACAGTGATCGTATTCACTCCAAGTAAATTTCTGACTCAACATGAAAGAATTAAATTTTTTATACCACTGCCTAGACGACTGTTTCAGGCCGTACAACGACCTCATTAACCTGCAAACTTTTTTCTCTATCCCTTTTAACTTCGTAGCCCTTTAGTTACTTCATGTAGATCTGCTCTTCCAACTCCTCGTGCAGGAATGACGTCTTGACATCCATTTATTCCAGCTCGAGATCGTATTGGGCAACCAACGCCAATATGAATCTGATAGACACCTGCTTAACCACTGGTGCGAATATCTCTGTGAAGTTGATTCATTCTCTCTGAGCATAACCCTTCACTACTAATCTAGCTTTATATTTATCCTATTTTCTTTTGAATAACCACTTGCATCTGATCACTTTTCAGCCCACTGGAAGCTCCACCAGCTCCCATGTGTGATTTTTGTGTAACGAGTCCATCTCATCGTCCATAGTCGCCTTCCACTTTTCTGCATCAGGCTCACTGAGAGCCTCTTGAATAGTAGACGGGTCCCCCTCATTTGTAACGAGGGCATATGCAATATTAAAGTCGTCCCTGTATCTTATCGGTAACCTGCGATCACGCGGTGGGTTTCTTCTCATAGGTGGCTACTCCACCTGATCTTGTACCTCTATCGTGCATCTGTCTCTACGTGAGTATTATCTGTGTCAATCTGGACGTCTATGATCAACCTTTCTGGTTCCTCTTACTCCTTTTGATCATTCTTGTGAAATAGGGAGCTTTCATCAAATCTGACGTCTCGGTTAGTGATGACCTTAAATGTGACCTTATCGAATAACCTATAACCTTTCACATCAATACCATAGCCAACAAAAATATACTTTTTGGCTCTATGGCCTAGCTTATCTCTCTCAACTGATGATACATGAGAGTAAGCCTCCAACTAAATATGCGTAAATTTGAGTAGTCTATCTTATGACCACTCTATACTTCCTCTGGAATTTTACATTTAATTGTCGTAGACATTCAATTACCGTAGAAGGAGACCGATTCACCAAATAGTAAGTCGTATTAACGGCCTTAGTCCATAAGTCATTGTCCAATGCAGCATTACTTAACATGCATTGGGTCCTCTCCAAGAGAGTCCGATTCATTCGCTCAGCCATATCATTTTATTCGGGTGTGTGGCGCACTGTGTCGTGCCTAATGATCCTTTCATCCTTGTAATATTCATTAAACTCAATGGAAGTAAATTCTTCGCTATTGTCAATCCTTAAAACCTTTATTTTTCGCCCTTACTGCTTTTCCACCATTGCCTTTCATTGTTTGAATATGGTGAAAATTTCGGATTTACATTTCATAAAGTAAACTTAAACTTTTTGGGAGTAGTTGTCAATGAATGAAATAAACCATGACGACCCTCAACGGAAACCTCTGGCTATGGCCCCCATACGTTAGAGTGCACATAATCAAGCACTCCCTTACATACATGTTTTCCAGTTTTAAAAGATAATCTAGATTGTTTACCATATTACAATGCTCGTATATATCTAATTTAGAATTTTTAAAAGCTGAAATCAAACAACGATTAGATAGTACCTTCATGCCTCTCTCGCTTATGTGGCCCAGATGATCATGTTACATACATAGAGACATGGAATTTGCAATAGCTGCTGCTGCTCCACTGCTGAATTGCTCCCGATTAACCTGTAAAGGTTTTCGTACCTTTGCGATCTCATAACCGCGAGTGCCCCTTTTGAAACTTTAAGGAGACTATCAATACCAGTGAACTTGCATCCTATAGCCTCGAGTGCACCGAGAGAAATCAAACTTTTCTTCATATCAAGAATGTTCCTGACATCACTTAGGGTACTCTCCATCCTATCAAACATCTTGATGCTCACAGTACCAATAGCCACAACATTACAGGCATTGTCATTGCCCATAAAAACCTGTCCACTATCACATTCCTTGTAGTTGGCGAACAAACTTCAATGAGGGGTCATATGATATGATGCTCCTGTGTCAAGGATCCAGTTAACTTTATGATTGTCGTGTAAGTGACCAATCATGAACACAGACAGAAAATCACCACCACTTATCTCTTCATTAGATGTGACAACATTGGCTTCCTTGGAAGAAGCTTCTGAAATTTCTTTCTTCGCTTTAGGATTGGTACAATCCTTTTTCATGTATCCAGTTATCCCACAGTTCTAGCACTTTAATTTTCCTTTGCCCTTGCCCTTGGATTTGAATCTAGGTCTTGAAGATTCTGTACCTCGCTCAGTATTTCTTTCCCTCGTAAGCAGTGCATCGGAAGATGTCCCCATGCCGCCGTTTAACTTTCTCATAGCCTTCCCTTGAAGGGTTGAGATAACGGTGTCGATACTCAAGGTTTTATTTACGGTGCATATTATGTCCTTGAATGATTCATACAATGCTGGAAGAGAATTCAACAACATACATGCTTGTTCCTCATCTTTGATCACTTCCTCTATATCCAGTAGTTTGCAAACCAATTTGTTAAAGTTGCTGATGTGGGCCTCTAGATCTCCACCCTCTGCCATCTTAAAGTTATACCACTGTAGCTTCAAGTGTAAGCGATTTTCAGAGAATTTTTTTACATAAATATCCTCTAACTTCTCCCATAAACTAGTCGATGTTTTCTCCCTCAAAACATTATAGAGAACCTCATCCGTGAGACATAAACGAATGGAGGATAAATCATTACTATCAAGAGTATCCCATTCTTTATCTTTCATAGTCGATTTACGCTCCTCAAGAGCCTTAGCTTCACCTTGCCTGAGTACTTCTCAATATCAAACTTGGCATTTCCCATTGATGTTAATCCTGTAGATCCAGATCTGTGCCCCAACAATAGTTTTGATACCACTTATTGGGGATTATGCTGCGAAATCTGATCTAGGATAGCAATCTAAGAGCACCGAGCAAACACGAGAACACAGATTTAATGTGGAAAACCCTTTCGAGAAAAAACCACGGCACAGAGCGACAAAAAATTTCACTATGAAAGCACAAATTACAAAGACAAAAGACTTACCCGGCTTGAGCAATCCTCAAACCTCACCTTTTCTCCACCCTTTGAAACCCTAGAACCCTTTTAAAAACCCTAAAATGCCTTAGAATTCCCTTAGAATACCTCCCAGTCCCATATACATCCCTATTTATAGGTTTAGAAAGAAACCAAAATGAAATAGGAAATAAAATTCGCAAAATCTGCGTTTCCACAGAAAATCTGTGTAAAACCTTAGATGACATCGAACTACCTTCGATGTCATCGAAGAATGACAATATATGTCCAGCGATTGGAGCTAAAAAACCTGAAAATACTCGATGGCATCGAATAGCTTTAATGGCATCGCATAGCTTCGATGTCATCGAACAGTGAATCAGATTGAAGGCATCTGACACCAACAAGTGTTTGTCGAGTCATTGTGCGGTTGTTCTTTTGCATTGTGAAATTAATGATTGGCCTTAGTATCTCTCGTTTCACATGTGCCGGCTGGATGTGCATCCCCAAGCCAATGTACATTCATATATTCATGCATTAACTAATATTCAATATTTGAGGATGTGTGTTTTGTTTTGGTTTATGATTATAAACTATACTTGCCCTCGTTGATGGATGTGTAATCTTGGGGGGAGTTTTCATTGAGTTCGCCACTCACCCTTTCAACGTTGGAAACTTTCGATGTTTTAAAACACCGACCAAGTAATATAGGAGTAAAAGAATGTTACTTTGTACCTGAAGGATTGATTGAGTGTCGGAGTTTTCATACTTGACTTAGAGTAGTTAGATTTGTACTTAGTAGAACTTTTGATTATTTCAAATTATAATAAGTCTCTAGCTAAGTGGATAAATAGTTGATGTATGTGATGTTGGAACTAGAAATTTAAAGTTCAATTTATCTATCTTTTGTTTGATGCATACCATGTGAAGGAGAAATATAAAAGAAAAAAAAAAAAAAAAAGAGATGTGATTTGAAGAAACATTTGTTTACTACTTCACCAACATCCAGAATTCTCAAGCATGAGTGTATACTCGAGCTGCAAAAATTTTGGGTGTTACATATCTTAGGTATGATTATCTTTACTTATCTTTTGATTCCGCTGATGGCATGCGATCTGATTATGAATGGATGGAAATATGACTATGTGTAAATATTGGATGCACGTTAAAGTGGAATTTTTTTCTTCTAAGATAATACGTAGGTTTTTGTTGCAAGAGTATTACACTCGAGCGATAGAAACTGGGGCGTTACAAACTAATAGCTTTGAACTTACCATAGCATTGTTGGGAAGAAGTAGATGGAACTAAGCTAAGAAGCTAAACTAATATGTGTCCATGAAGGACAAAAAAGATAAGCAGTGTTAAGCTGAAAATAGAATTGATTGATTAGTGTTGGCAAGGGTCCTGAGCTCTTCTTCGTTTGTTGTTTTTTTAGGATTTTGAGAGGCAGTGACCATGCATAAGATTTTGTTTATTGCGCATGAATCTTCTGGTTAGATAGCGGCCATATCCTACTCGGATATAGAATCCTCATTGTATTATATAATCATAAAAGATCTTCTTCTATTTTCGAATATCTTCTTCTATTTTCGAATAACATTTTACTGTTCGCTCCGTCTTTCGAGAAAATCACGATCATCCATGGAGAATTTTCTTTTGAGTTAAAATTGGGACAACCATACTATGTGTATGTTGGTTACAAAAAATCTGACAATAGCGGGTCTTTTGGATAAGCTCCTTTCATATGTTAAAGATTGTGCTTGCCGTAGATCTATTGTCATATGCGAGATGACTACTTTTTGAATTATGGATGTGTGTACAACTCTAAGCATCTGACTCTTTTAGCAGGATACGCGCCTTGAATGGATAGACATTTGCAGTCTCTCTTGTTGTGAGCATTTTTTCTTTTGTTTTTCGTATGAGTGTGCCGTCACATGGTGTCTTCTCGTTCGCCAATCTGGATCGTGTTGGGCCAAGTATAAATAATGCCTCCCATGTCTCTTTGCATTTTGGAGAATGTGAAGAGATGCAATGTTCTTTTGGCTTCTCATTTAGAGTGACATGCAACATGTGATGGCATGGGGTTAGTGTTCGATTATCGAGCACCTCTTACGGCGGAAATCACTTTCAATTTAAAAGAGATCAATAACATGACCTTTTATAAACGCTCTCTTTAGCACATTTAACCTCACCTCTCAATTTTCACTACCTCCTCCTCTTGCAAGCATTCCAACTTGTTGATGTCGACCTCTTCTTCTCCAATTGTTTATGAAACGAAGGTTTGGAAGAGTAACTTTTTGTATGGGCGACGGTCAATGCTCAAAGACTCGGCTAATATTTTTAGAAACTTAAGTCGATGATTCCCCTCTTGCATGAACAATCAACTAGAGATAGATTACTTCTTCCTCTTTTATTTTATAATATTTAGCGTATTTATATAAAAAGAGGAGTATTTTTGAAAAACTATACTGTAAGGCCTATTTAATGGAATAAAAGATACTTTTTTTGGTAGACTCTCTCTCTCTCTCTCTCTATCTACTCAGCTTATTCTTCCATCGTTTAGTCTGTATTTTTTTGGATCCCCACAAGTTAGGTATATACTTTTTCAAATAACGACTATTGATGGGATTCTTGTTCTCATAGCCGTTTAAGTCTTGCAACAGATAAATAACTCATTGTAGTACTTTTTCTTTTTACAATGAATAATCCTTCATAAGTCAGGGGACCATTTTTTAAATTCAAAAAATTTAGCATCAATTAAAAGTACGGTTTTCCTTTTACTTTCTTGTTACATGCATGCCTTGGCTACCTTGGCTTTATAGACTTTTAGCAAGTATAGGGCTTGCACCCTTACATGATCTAACTCTTTGGATTGATCATCATTAACTCAATAAACTTCCATGGAGTTAAAATAAAGATGAAAGACAACCTTGTCTTGTACCCTATTTCTGACAATTCCGGAAAAAGTTAATAGGAGAGCGACATGTGGCATTGCATGAGAAATATGAGGTGGATGAAAAGACTTTAAGATACTTAGAACACTTTTTTTGCGGAATCATAGCTGGTATATATTCAAATTTACACGTAAGTGGATGGTTGGATGACAGAAAAGGAACAATTGCAAAAAGGAAACGTAACAAAAAAGAAAATTTTAGAGAAATGCTTTTTGACTACTATAACTGTTACAGTACTGTAAGAAGGATATGGAAGAACAAGCTGTAGGAGAAATCTATAAATAATAGAAGAAATCTACAGAGCAAAAACTCAATAAATAATTTACAAATCCAATTAAACCAAATAAATCTATCAATTTACTCAGCTTATCATAAGAGTTACGATAATCCATTAGCAGTAATTCTTATCTATAATTTTTAGTTGTAATACAAATCTATGCTCATGCGCTGGATTTGTTCTCTATCTAATGTCACACAATTCTTTCAAGAGACATAATCTCGCAGTTGTTCTTGGTGACCGATTGTAAGTTTTTTCCTTTGTTTGATTGCACTGTTATTATGAAAAGTCATTTCCTATGGAAGACATAAAGCAACCCATCTTTGAAGAGAAACCCCACTCTTCGATTATCACATGATCGTTATAAAATTTTGTAAGTAGCTGAGTAAGCCATCGATTTTCTCAAAATTTGGTCACATACATTTATATGGGATGCATTTTATTATTTCGACACTTAAGGTCAAAGTTGATCTGTTTGGATCGAGCCGCTTTATGAAGTCCAAATATGCTACACGTGACAGAAAACAAACCGAAGTGCTAATACCTTGTACTGCCAATTTCTGCCAATCTTGGGGTATACGTGAGGCCCAACGACAAGAAACTGATGGAAGGAGTGGATGTTAAAGAGACATTGCGGTAGGGCTGAAAGTTGGGCGAGTTCAACCCGACCTCCCGACATTGGGTTGGGCTTGGGCGGGATGTATCGGGTTTGGTCTCGAGCTTGGGCCATACAAACGCCAGCCCGATAAAACTTGGGTTGGCTCGAGTTGAGGTCTCGGGTTGCTCGACCCAACCCGAACTCGATCAATATATAAGTTCCTTATAAATTAATTATAATTGAGTGCAGATCGTCTGCGTTGAACACAGGAAATTCCAATGTCGTCGGGTTTCATTGGTCCATGTCATTTTCGATGACTTAAGCTAACAAGATACAATGGATTTCTCTCTCCCAAATAGATTGCTTGATACTCAATATGGCTTTTAAAGAAATAGTTGTCCTATATTTTAGCTTTGTTTGTTTAGAAAAAAATATTCTTCATGATAAATAACTACATATATAATTAATAAAATTATAGGTATAAAAAATAAAACTTATATTGAAAATACAATATACTAATGTAATAATGAAAATATTAGCAGATATCTACCCGACTAACCTAGCCAACCCGACGGAACCCGCTTGAGTTGAGAAATCTCAACCTAAGGTTGGGTTGGGTTGGGATATAGGATCCTTGGGTTGGGCTAGGGTTGAGCACCAACCGGACCCAACCCGCCCGACTTTCAGCCCTGCACTGCGGTGGACCTGGTACGGTTTCGACCCAAGTCGCACCCGTTTCTATGAATTGTTTCGGACGTAAATACCCTTGGACCGAGGAATCCCAACTCCCGGATAGAACGGCAGATCTGACTGTTGGCGGACAAGGAAAACATCGGGGCCGCACTTGACAGACCGATTCTAAAAAAATAAATGGGCCCACACAAAGGTTTTTCGGGATAGAGTTATAATACAAAGCTTCATATTTGCATGAATACATCCGGTCGTACTTCACTGAGATACGTCAGGACTTTAGCCTTTGAATCTGGGTCATCTTAACCGTTTATACGACGAGTCCACCTTTGATGATGGGAAATAAAAAAAAATGAAAACCCTCCATTAGAAATTTTAAACATGCGATGATATGGATCTTTTGCTTTGAACATGGACGGTCAGATTAACCTTTGTAAATTCAATGGGTTAGAATATTCAATCCCAGCCTTTATCTAGGATTTTCCTCATCAAAGGGAAGCCCTATCAAATAAACAGTTTGGATCATTGAAAGTGACCCAAATCGAACGGATACAGCCTCTCGATGTGTCTTGTTGGAATACGTTGGGATGTATTGGAGCAAACCTGACAAAGCTTTAGATGGGGCCCAGGTAGGATCTGTAGGAGCCAACCATTCGGGCAGCCCAAACCGCAAAATTCAACAGAAACGAGAAAATGAGAAAATTCAATTTCTTTCTTTCTGCAAGAAAAAATCTAAGGAGATTGTAGGATTTCTCACATTGATTTCTTTTCTTTTCCTTCTTACAAGAAATTCCTCTTTTAAGGTAGAAAATCTCATCTCTCTCTCTCTCTCTCTCTCTCTCTCTCTCTCTCTTGTTTGTTCTTTGTTATTGGGACCCACTGCATTTCAAATCGAAATAGAACAGAAAAAGCGAAAGATTGGATTTTGCTTTTATTATTATTATTATTATTTTATTTGGCGTTTACAAGGAGCTGACGAAACACATAAGGAAAGAAAAAAACAGAGATAAAAAATGGTTGGATTTCGCGCAATCCGAGGGTTTTCTTGGAATCTAGAAGTGCAGAAAATACGGAAAAATGGTGTCTTTGATTAGTTTTGAAGGAGAATTTTGCAATTTGAGGAGAACCCATCTTCCAGATGAGTTTTCCAAATCTTGTTTTGTGGTTTCTTGAGGTGCTTTTCGCATATTTGTAGTTGAATTTGGAGTGATTTTGTTGGAATTTTTTGGGTATTTATGGAATTTACAATTTAACAAGAACCCATTTTCTGACGAGTCTCATGAATAATGTTGTATGGATTTTTCGGTGTTTTTAGCGGATTTTGCAAAGAGAAATTAGAATATCATATGCAGAATTGGGGTTTTCTAGCTAGATTTTGGGGTTGCTGGGAATTTCCTGGATTCATGTTCCGAGGGGAACCTGCATTCTAGATTTGTTTCCTTGAATCCCATTTTATAATTGTTTTTTGAGAGCGTTTCTGAAGAAAAAGTAGAATTTTAATACAAGAAAGTTGAATTGGCGTTTGTTTCATTGAGCTTTGATATTAAACAATAAAAGAATTTCTGATTAGAAAGAACCATTTTCTGGAAAAATCTTCCGAATCTGCATTTTGTGCATTTTGGGCTGCTTTAGTCTTATTTATGAAAATTTAGGACCTGGTCTGAATTCTCCATGGGGAAGAAAAAGAAGCAAACAGGAGGGAAAACTAGTGATTCAGATTCAAATCAAAACAAATCAGAAGAGTCCAGCTCGAAAAAGTTCAACGATGCTGCCGTCTTCATCAACATGGCTCAGGAATTGAAAATGGATGGCAACCAGCTGTTTCAGAAACGGGACCCGGAAGGAGCCCTGTTGAAGTATGAGAAAGCCCTTAAGCTGCTCCCCAAGAACCATGTTGATGTGGCCTACATCCGCAGCCACATGGCTGCTTGCTACATGGACATTGGCCCCGGTGAGTGGCGGAAGGCGATCGAAGAATGCAATCTGGCCTTGGACATCTCCCCCAAGTATGGTAAAGCCCTCCTGAAGAGGGCGAGGTGTTATGAATATCTGAATAGGCTCGATTTGGCCTTGCAAGATGTCAGCTTGCTTCTGAAGTCGGAGCCGAACAATGCCACGGCGTTGGAGATCGCGGAGAGGGTTAGAGAGAAGCTCGAGAAGAAGGGACTCAAGGCTGACAATAGAGGGATCATTTTGGCTCCAGAATATGATGAGCTCCCATGTCCATCACCTAAAACAGTGACACGTAAGCTTAGAAAGAAGAAGAGCAGCAAGATGGAGGACAAGGTGGTTGTTGAGGAGCACCATAATGATAAGTTGGTTGTGGAGGAGCATCAAAATAATATGGAAGAGGCGACAAGGACTGTGAAGTTGGTGTTTGGGGAGGATATAAGGTGGGCCCAGATACCGATCAATTGTAGCATTTCGCAGCTGAGGGAGATAGTCTGGAATCGGTTTCTGGGCTTGAAGGCCATTCTTATCAAGTATAAAGACCAGGAGGGCGACTTGGTAACAATCACCAGCACAGAAGAGCTAAGGTTGGCTGAAGCATCAGCTGATCCTCAGGGTTCAGTAAGGTTATACGTTGTAGGAGTCTGTCCTGGGAAAGATCCGTTGTTCTCCGAGGAAGCGAAAAATGGGGGGGAGACACGAAGGGCTGATATGATCTCTAGTAATGTTCCTGAGAATGGAAGTACGAAGCGGGGTGGGGAAAACAGGTCTTTTTGTATCGACGATTGGATTGTCCGATTCGCTCAGCTGTTCAAGAACCATGTTGGGATCAATTTGGATGGGTACTTGGATCTTCATGAACTTGGGATGAAAGTATACTCGGAAGCTTTGGAGGAAGTGGTTACGAGTGAAGAAGCACAAGGTCTTCTTGAGGATGCAGCTGGAAAGTTCCAGGAGATGATGGCTGTAGCTCTGTTCAATTGGGGGAATGTTCACATGTCCCAGGCGAGGAAGAGAATGATCTTGACGGAGGATGCTTCGAGCGATTCAGTAATTGAGCAGGTTAGAAGTGCTTATGCGTGGTCGAAAAGAGAGAATAAGAAAGCGGGGGAGAAATACAAAGAAGCCCTAAAAATAAAACATGACTTCTATGAAGGGTTCCTCGCGCTGGGGCAACAGCAGTTTGAGCGAGCAAAACTTTCTTGGTGTTTTGCGATGGGAAACAAGGTTGATTTGAAGACATGGCCTTCTTCAATAGTTATAAATCTTTTCACACATGCTGAGGAGAACATTGTGAGGGGCGCAGAGATTTGGGAGCAGGTGGAGGCGAAGCGTTTGAACAGACTCTCTGGAATAGATAAGGAGAAAGAAGTGCTGCAGAAAGTCGGGTTGGATGGTCATTCCAAAGATTCATCTGCAGACAAAACTGCAGAGCAGGCTAGGAACATGATGTCTCAGATCAACCTCCTGTGGGGCACCATGCTCTATGAGCGCTCAACTATAGAATTCAAGTTAGGGACGGAGTTGTGGAAAAATCATCTGGAAGCTGCCACCGAAAAATTCAAACTTGCTGGAATTTCTCAAACAGACATTGCAGCTATGAGGAAGAATCATTGTTCTAATGTGCCTACTGATCTAGGTAATGCATGTTAATCCACCCGCTTAAATACAAAAGTGTTTTTGGTGCTTGTTTAGGTACCACTTTGATGAATCCAAATGACAGGTTGAGATGCTATCCTGCATGAAATGGGCTAACAACCATTCTTCCGTGTTTTGGGGCAGCCCAAAAGGTTTGTGTGTTCTAGGGATGCAACTTGGTTGGGTGACCCGACCTGAAGAGGATCCAACCCACAACCCGACCGAACCTGAATTCTAACCCAAGTTACCCAACCCAAACCCAACCTGAATTTCTCTATACACGACCCAACTTGACCCAGATACATTTGATTATTCTCAACCGGACCAAACTTGGCCCAAATTCGCTCATCCTGAACGCAACAAGATTTCATATAAGGTTGGCATTTTCCATCCCAAATCCAACCCAGGGACCTTGACAACCCAACCCCACCTGACCTGAACTTGGGTTGGGTCAATCAACCTGAACCCAAGTTGCAGACCTTGTGTGCACGCTTCATCATTGGCCTTGAATTTCTTTCCAAATCAATAGTGTGAATTAAGAACTTGCTCCTGCCCATACTCATCTCACTTCAGATTTGGTCAAAAATCAAGCACCCACATAAGGGGTTGGTGGGTACTTCTAAGCACACAGAAAGTTAAAGAGTCATTTGTGTTAAAAGTCTAATGATGGTTTTGCTATGATTACAGGGTTGGGGTTCGGTACTGATGAGATAGTGCAGGCATGGAATGAAATGTACGATGCTAAAAGGTGTCTGAGTGGCTTTCAATCTTTCCGGCTAGAACCGTTACTTCAACGGCAGGTCCCAAAATTGCATCATATCATGGAGCATGCATGATTTGTTTGTCATCGACTTGGGGGCAAGGGATCAAATTTTTTAACCATTTTTCATACACATTTGAAGACTTTCCAATGCTCATAAGCAGCACATGTTGCTGACTGAGATAGGTAAATCCTACCCCACTAAGTTTTCTTGTTCAGGTTGAGAACATGTTTGCAGCAGTCACAGAATTTATCCTTTCAAGTCGTTCTCTTTAGTGATTTTAAAACTGGTCTTGTTCTTGCTTTTTTCCTTCCTCATTATCCAAATGCCATGTTTATTTATTTATTTATTTTTCTAGCAGAGAGAATTCTTATTTCATTAGAAGAAAAAGACAGAAAACCTTGCTTGGGGGAACATAGACCTTATACCTCAAAGGAAACTATGCAATCCTCACTCTCTGTGCAGCTCATCCTATACATAGATATTTGATCTAAAGAACCTATACAAGGAAAAAAAAAGTAAATTCAAATTTCATCAAAATCTTATATTTCCAATTCTCAATCAATCTAGTAAGATATTTCCTCTAATTTCCCCGGCAAGATCCGCCACTTGATTTTATAGCTCTACATCCAGATGCAAGCTCTCTTTTGGTGACCCATCTACAACTGAGTTGCTTTCTTGAAATACATGACTCCAGTTGAATTCCATGGGAGATCTCCCACTGGGGGTATTCCATAACAGTAACTATGGCCGTAATGGCCACCGCCCTTATGGTTATGATACAGGTTGTAACGGCCATTACCACCACCGTAATGCCCATTACGGCTTCTTCTTCTTCTTCTTCTTCTTCTTGAAAAACTACTTTCGGCCCCATGATGAACCATTACGGGGCTGTCACAGCCGTTACGGGGCTTTTACGACCTTGTAATGCATAACGGTTACCACCATTACCGTTCAGTTATGGCCGTTACGTAACTGCTTTGGAATACCTTGCTCCCACCACAAATACGAAAAAGTCCAAGGCGGGGAACTAAAAAGAAGCAAGTCATCTATAATGGCTTCTGCGCCACTTTCTAATTTGATCTAGTTCTTATTTTTTAAGCCCATTTCCATGCAATAGTTCAAGCCATCCCTTGCTCTAATTTTCTCTACCACATTTGTCACTGTTCCATAATGATGATTAAATGTTGACACCAACCTTCTCTCATGATCACTACATACTCCACCTTCCCCAGGCCCGGATTTTCTCGCGATGAGCCTTCTGCATTTAATTTTTCCACTTGGTTACTATATTTTTCCTTGTAAAACCTCTATTCTTTGAGATGCCAACTGTCAGAGTGCACAACGCATGTGCATGTGGACAGCACCATACTGATGGTGTACAGTCTTTTGTGTTCCTGATGAAAACCATATTGATGTGTTGAGAGCACCATACTGATGTGTACACAGTTTTTTTGTGTTCCTGATGAACACCATACTGATGTGTATCTCTAAGTTATTATTCTTTAGTTATCTTTTGGTTATTCAATTTGTTTAATTATCTCTTTGTAAACAGAACATCATCTTTGTAATCAGGAGATCATAAATAAAGGATTCTAGAGCAGAAAATAGAAGTTCTCTCCTCTTCTTTTCCCTATTTCTACACCAAGCATTTCCAAAGACATGGTTTCCACAAATGAGCATGACTTACTACCATAAATTGCTTCTCCCATCTCCTTGAGCCATGCTCTATCTTCTTAATGACGGATTGGATTAGAATTTTCTCCTCAGAATCTGCATTGGTTCCTTTCCAACCAAATTTCTCATGTAAGATTATAAAAGGAGCCACTTTAGGATTAGGAACTGATTGATTCCTTAGCAAGACCAAACTGCTGCTGAATTCTTTGAAAAATATTATGGCCCTCAGATAGAGAAACAGAAAAATTGAACTAATGACCCCATGCCTTTTTCTCTAGCTTCCCTTCACAAAATAAGATCAACACACTTTCACAATCTGCGTTGGGATCATTATCATTGAATTTCCAGTAGTGACATGCTCTTTGGATTGCAGTATCAACTGCGAGTGCCGAATGCTACTGCTTCGATGCAAACACAGATATCTTCAGTGGCAATTTTGAGTGCCAGACCCATCTGGACCAGCTCCTATCTGTACTCCTTTGTCTGATCAGCTGCCAAGCTGATCTTACTGAAAAACATCCTGATACCGCACACAGCCATACCAACTTATCTTCTACATCTGCTGTTTTGATCCCACTCTTGAAGTATCATCTGTTCCGCGGCTATCAGCAAATGTGAAGCAAAGTCTGCTACTTTCCACAACCCATCCAACTGAAGGTAGCCCACAATTTGCCATCTCTGACTTCCATTGGAGCATAACTGTTGCGTTGCATCAATAATGACTCATTTCCGATCCAAATATCAGACCAGAAGTTCACATTACCTCTTCCTATCAGCTTTTTGGAGTTTGATTTACTGCAGCTCCGCTAATTAAGCTCCTCCATAGTCTGGACCCAGATGTAGGTTGCAGCTTATCCAGCTGTCTGTAAAGCCAGATCGCCTGAGAACTCCACAAGGAACTTCCATTCAAGGCAGTCAAATGCTTTTTCCATGCCCAGCTTTAAGATTATGTTACCTCCCCACACCTTTCTATCCAGCATCCTCCCCCACCATTTTCGAGTCTAGTGCAACATTTTCCAATGTGTTCTGTCCTTGCACAAATGCACCAACTTGCTCCTCTGATATAATGCCCGTTAATAACTTGTTTAACTTGAGAGTGATGATTTTAGAGATCTTGTATATGACGTATGGGCCCAAACTCAAAAAAGTTTTTATGATTCTTCACATTCAATTAAACACATCAAAGAGCCCAATAAGCCATGCAGAACCATACCTCCATTGAAAAACTCACTTTTATGTCCTGCCTAATTATCTCCCAATAAGCTGAAAAAAGCTACCTGAAAAACCATCCGAGTGTCAGGCACTATCAACCGAAATGCTGCAAGCAGTTTGGTTTAACTCTTCCATGTCTGGAATTTTTGAAGCTTGTCATTGTCCTGTGGTGAAACCAGCATGGAAATACAATTCAATAATCTATTGGAAGCACCATGGCCTCCTGAAGTAAACATGCGGCTGAAGAACTTCACATCTTCGTCCTTGATCTTCTTTTGATTGTCCAAAACCTCCTCGGATTCCAGTTTAATACACTGAATAGATGAGAATCTACAACGTTCCAACACAGTCGTGAAAGAATTGCATTTCCATTTCCTTCTTCCAACCATTTATTTCTTGCCTTTTGCTTCTAGAATTTCTTTTTGAGTTGCTTTAGTTATCACCCTCTTAGCATCTTCACCCCTGACGGCTTTTATTACTTAGCAATTTCTGTTCTGCTTGAAGCACTTGATCCTCAGCTATCTGTACCTTCTGATATATGTCCCCAAACACTAAGCCACGTGCTCAACTGGAATGACCAATTCCTCTTAACCATCTCCTGAAATTAGGCATGCGTGGCCCACATCTCTGAAATTTAAATGGCTTTGGGAAATTTTCCTTCATCACTCACTATTGACAATAGCAAAGGGGAGGGGTGTAAAATGACTCGAGTGAGGTGTTATATGTTAAAAGACAGGAAGCATTGGACCACTTAATGTTCAATAACGGCCTGTGCAACATGGCCCAAATCTACCCTAAAAAAAAAGAGGCCCAAATCCTTCTCAATCTTTCAGAATTATTACACCCTGTAGAACTACCTACATAGCCTGTATCCACCAGCCCCATCATTTCAACTGCATCATTAACCTCACAAATCGCATTAAGGTCCGTGCCCCTTCCTCCAAGTCTTCTATATTCGCAACCACGTTGAAATCCCTGCAGAACACCCAAGGGCTATTTATCAACCCTCCAGTTGTGCTTATTTTATCCCATACCTGTCTTTCTAGCCTACTACATGTTGCATAAATTGCTGAGAATATCACCTCCCTACTCAAACTTCACTTCAACAGGTAGATGTTATTCTGCCAGTCTCCTAATTGATATATTCACAAAATCTCTAACCAATATCCAGATTTTGCCCTACTTTTCTCAGTTGTCAGGTACATTTTGAAACCCAATCTAGCTACCATCCTAGCCAATCTGGACTCTAGAATTACAGGCTCTAATATCTCTGGTAAAGACGGGTGACATTTTTTAACAACTTTGCTCAAGTTCCTGATTGTGGGAGCATTCCCAACTCCCTGAACATTCCATACAATTGTGTTAATCATCAGAAAGACAGCCTGAATTTGCAGTGTGAGGCTGCGATCTTAATTCCCTTTTGCTGCTTGGAATGATTTCTCCATAATTCTTTCTTCTTCTTATCTTCCTTGCCCCTGTTTCATTGCATGTTTACTGTTCCTCCGAGCCCCATTCGTATTGGTTTGTGTTCTCCTCCTTGTTTTCAGATGTATTTCTTTCAATCAGAGAAATGACTGGTTCCAGTCCTCTGTCCATTTCACTGGTAGCTCTTTATAGAACTTCACTCACACCCTCAGTGCATATTCTTTATTTTCCATCTTTATTTTCCCTTCTCCATGAAAGGATCTGTTCTGCAGATTTCTACTTTATTTACCTAATTTGCGCCATGTTGTAGCTCTGTTGACTGAGCTAGTCTGGCAATTTCACAACTCTCTGACCCAGGTAGCAATCTTATGGACCGGACTAATCTTGCTGATCTTCCCGCTGATTTCTCTCAATGTATCTGACTGTTCCATCTGAAGCATAAGCTGCACAAAACTGACCTTTTCCGTGCTCGTATGAGCTTGCATTTCAGATTTCTGGATCATTAACTCAGACTTTGGGATTATTTCGGGTTTCATGTCATTTCCTGCCTCAAGAGCATTCATAGTCACTTCTTCTTGGAACATATTTTCCTCTCCTTGAACTGCTTTATCAAATTCTAGACCACCCTTCACATTTTCCACATTGATTGTCTGATTCATCATTCATCTTCTCCAATTGTGCCCAATTCATCTGTTACTGTCTCATTTCCTGCCTGGTCCTCTGATCCCTCATTGGTCTCAGATTGATCCCCTTCCTCCAGCTGAGGTTCCAGCATGACCACACTCCCTGCTGAGCATTGTCTCCTACACTGCACTGTTCCTTCTTTCCTTGATAATCATTTTTACAAACATCTACCTGGTCTTCAGTTTGCCTCCTATTTCCTGCTGGTTCTCACATTCTTCTACATGTTTATTTGCCACCACAATAGTTTGCAAATCTTCTTGTATTCCTTCTTCCGGTGCATAATGACAAACACCTGAAGGGAGCATTCTCATGCCTTGCTCCTTTTCTACCTTCTTGCACATCCTTCTTTTCATTGCCACTATTATTGAATGTTTTCTCCCACCAATTCATTAGTAGGAGCTTCCTTTTCCTTGGCTGATTTGACATATTTTCCCCTCCCACATAGCCCTGTTTGCAACAAGATATGCAGAATTTGGGCACATTCTCGTCAACAGTCTTTTGCCATCTCCTCCTATTCCCCGTGTTGATCCAAATCTTCTTTGGGTCTTTCTTGTTTGTCTAAATGCCACACCACAAAAAGGAGGTCATCAAACCAAGAAACCAACAGTTACAAACCTAGGGCCTGTTTGTATTGGTGGAATCCAAAAAGTAGACTGGGAAAGGAAAATTTTACATTCGAGGAAAACCGTGGATAAGGAAATTCCTGGAAAAGAATCCTGAAAAGTTTATTTATTTATTTTTTAAATTATTCTTTTTGTTTTAGTAGATGTGATTTTCATGGAAAAATGGAAAGGTGAATGATTAAATAGTGAGAAAAGTCTCTAAAAAGGATGGAAAATGGGAATTTTAGGTTTTGGTGGGGTGGGGGGAAGAAATTACCCCTTTTTTGAGGATAACTATGGAAAGGAAAACAGTTTTCCACATGTTACTTTATTGTTGCAAATGCAATTGGCAGAAAACGTCATTACATTATAATCATCTAAGCCTTATCCCAATTAATTGGGGTCTTCTACATGAACCTATTCCACCATTCCACTTTGGAATGCCATATTGTTCAGATTTACGATGGAAGTTATGGCATAAGTTTGACACCGGCTGTTAACCTGACGCAACCATCCTTTTTCCAAGCTTGGGACCGTGAATGAGAGAGCACAAAACTCCCACAGGCAGAAAACATCACATGTATGGAAAATGTTTTCTTCTCCACATTTACTTTTTCGATTCCACCAATCCACTCTGGTGTAATTTTGACCTTTAAATACACATTAATTTCTACATTAAACTGCCCATCCTCAAGTATCAAATGACATGGAGGCTGGAGCTTTAACTAATTTTTTTTTTTTCCCTTATTATTATAGAAGTGGCTCGTCCAAATGTTATAAATTTGTAAATGTCCATGCAATTAGAAAGCCATGCAAAAGAACAAAATATGCACATGAATGGTAGAAAACCTTTTCTAAGGACAGTTTGTAGCAAACCTTTTCTAAGGAACGCATACTTATAGGCAAACTATCTTTATTAATGGAAAAGCCTTGGCACATAAATCCATAGACTCAAAACATAGATCCAAAGTCCCAAAGATCATGTGTAAGCTTGATATAGAGAAAGCCTATGCCTATGTTGATTGGGCTTATGTGCAATATTTATTGGGGAGATGTGGTTTGGAGAAAAATAGCGATGGATGATGGAATGTATGTGATCCACATATTTCTTGATGGTCATAAATGGCTTTATAAAAGTATTCTTCAAGAGTTTCCATGGCCTTAGGTAAGGCGACCCTCTATCCCCTTTTCTTTTTATAGTTGTATTCAATGCTCTTAGCAAAATGCTTGAGAAGGTGGGGAGTTTGGGCTCATTCAAGGTTTTCAGTGGAAAATGCAACCTTCTATAGGGAATGAAAATTAGGGTTAGGATTTCTCTCCCATCCCCTCTTATTTGTAAGCACATTAAAATGATAGGTAGTACAAGGGACCACCCAAAATATATCCATCACACCAAACTAACAGCCCCCCTCAAGCTCGAGCATGGATTTCTCTCTCCATCCCCTCTTATTTATAAGTACATAAAAATGATATGCTAGTACAAGGGGCCACCCAAAATATATACATCACACCATACCAACACCCCCCCCCCTCAAGCTTAAACATGGATGTCAATCATGCTCAGCTTGGATGCAACATCGAAGGGACGAGACTCTATGACAACTTTGTGTAGATATCAACTAATTGATCTTTAGTAGTGAGATGAGGGGTATAGATGATGCCAACAACTATCTTTCCAAATATAAAAAAAAGGTAATTAGCTTTGATGTTTTAGCCTTTTAGGTGCGCTCGTGGAACACTGGATTAGAAGTGATATTAATTGTTGCCTAATTGTCACAAAATAGAGGCATTGCAGATGTAATAGGAATGCTAAGATCAACAAGGAATTAGCCTAACCAAATCACTTCATTGGTACCATTGCCCATGACTCCATACTCCTCCTCCGATGAAGAGCGGGCCACCACAAACTATTTCGTTACTTTTTCAGGAGACAAGATTATCGCCTACTAATGTATAGAACCCAGTTGTGGAATGACAATATGGAACATCTGGCTTAATCAAGGTGTGCCGTATCGGTATCGGTTGGCATAACGGTGACCTCTAAAACCGATACGGATACGGGGGCGTAACGGCGATACGGGGGCGTAATGGCCCATAACGGCGCAAATTTTTTTTTTTTTGCCAAAAAATATGAAAAAATATGGATTAAATCCGGAATATTCTAAGCATTCCAAATATGCATTCATTTATAAATTGGAACATGTTTATGGTGGTGTAACGGTCCACTCTTTGGTGAGAAGTTGTATCGGACTGTCTAATGAATTTATGAACTAGATAACCTGAATTTGACTACAAAATTCATATATTTAATTTTCTAACTATCTACTATCAATGATAGATATATTAGAATGAATGTAATATGAAAATATCTTACATTTGGTGTTTGCAATTATTTTTGAGGAATTTCTCGAACATGCGTAAATAGAAAAAAATATAAAATGGCACCCCAAATCTATAAAATGCACATTAACATGTTCTACTATGATTAACACATCACATGGCATGATTAAAACAGCAAAACAATCATTAAAAAATGATTATTTGAATTTTTTTTAAAAAGGCCATAATTAATGCGTAAATAGAAAAAAATATAAAAAAATTATAAAATGGCACCCAAAATCTGTAAAATGCATATTAACATGTTCTACTATGATTAACACATCACATGGCATGATTAAAACATCAAAACAATCATTAAAAAATGATTTTTTGAATTTTAAAAAAAAGGGCCATAATTAATGCGTAAATAGAAAAAAATATAAAAAAAAAATATAAAATGGCACCCCAAATCTGTAAAATGCACATTAACATGTTCTACTATGATTAACACATCACATGGTATGATTAAAACATCAAAACAATCATTAAAAAATGATTTTTTGAATTTTAGAAAAAAGGGCCATAATTAATGCGTAAATAGAAAAAAATATAAAATGGCACCCCAAATTTACAAAATGCACATTAACATGTTCTACTATGATTAACACATCACATGGCATGATTAAAACATCAAAACAATCATTAAAAAATGATTTTTTGAATTTAAAAAAAAAGGGCCATAATTAATGCGTAAATAGAAAAAAATATAAAAAAAATATAAAATGGCACCCCAAATCTGTAAAATGCACATTAACATGTTCTACTATGATTAACACATCACATGGTATGATTAAAACATCAAAACAATCATTAAAAAATGATTTTTTGAATTTAAAAAAAAAAGGGCCATAATTAATGCGTAAATAGAAAAAAATATAAAAATATATAAAATGGCACCCCAAATCTGTAAAATGCACATTAACATGTTCTACTGTGATTAACACATCACATGGTATGATTAAAACATCAAAACAATCATTAAAAAATGATTTTTGAATTTAAAAAAAAAGGGCCATAATTAATGCGTAAATAGAAAAAAATATAAAAATATATAAAATGGCACCCCAAATCTGTAAAATGCACATTAACATGTTCTACTGTGATTAACACATCACATGACATGATTAAAATAGCAAAACAATCATTAAAAAATGATTTTTCGAATTTTAATGCGTAAATAGAAAAAAATATAAAATATATATAAAATGGCATTTGTTGTATATCCATGTGGTCCATCCTTTTTGCCCACTTATTTCAGGGCATGGACCAAAAAATGAGGCTGATCCAAAGCTTGGGTGGATCACAAAATGGGCCTTAAGAAGATTTTAACTACGGGCATTCAATCCCAATCACAGCGTGGTCCAATTGAAATTTTGATCCCTTCATTTCAAGGATCATGCTTTAAAATGAACTTGAAAAATTATGAATGGCATGGATTTACCATACATAAATCAAGGTGGGCCCCACCGCATGCAATAAAATAGCGAGTGTGTGCACCATGCGTGCATCGCAGATTATACAAAAAAAAAAAAAAAATCAAGCGTGGTCATGGAAAAATGTACCACGCCATTCTTCGATTTTTTGGAAAAAGAAAAGAAAAGAAAAGAGAGGGAAATGAAAAGAAAAGACGAAAACAGAGAGGGACCGAACCGAGAGAGAGAGAGAGAGAGAGAGAGAGAGAGAGAGAGAGAGCGCAGCAGCCTACAAAGAAATATTAACAATCGCGCAACAAGAAAGAATTGGTAAAGAACAATAGAATGTAGAAGCAGCCCAAAGCAAAGAAGGTAGAGAAGTAAGAAGAGCAGAATGCAGCGAAGAAGAAGAAGAAGAAGAAGAAGAAGAAGAAGAAAGAGAAGAAGAAGAAGAAGAAGAAGAAAAGAAGAAGAAGAAGAAGGTAAGTTTTTTTTATTTCTTTTTTTATTTTTCAAGGCCCGTGACAGCCGTTAGGGGTCCATAACGGCCGTTATGGCCCGTAACGGCCCCGTAACGGCCGTTACGGTCACAAAATTCCATAACGGCCGTTTCGACCCCGTATCGCGTAACGGTGTCAGCCGTTACCGTTACGTATCGGCCGATACCGCCGTATCGTAACGGATACGGCACACCTTGGGCTTAATCTACATCACAATATGCCTGTACACCGAGATGGCCATGATCAACATATAGAATTCCTTTAGCAAGACCAAGAGTGGCCTTAATGTACGAAGAATACGATGAACTGCATCAAGAAGATATTCACATGGTTTGCATAAAATTGGTGAACTACGCTTACGGCATAGGCAACGCCTGAGCAAATGATAGAGAGGCAAATGAGTTTATCTACAATTAGCGATACTGCCCAACATAAAAAAGAAAAAGAAGGAAAAAAGAAAAAGAAAAAGGGGAGAATATTCTTTAGTGAAATATTGATGATTGCCTCAATTGGCGTCTCTGCAAGGTGAGACCCTAACATGCCTGAGTAGTCAAGAGATCTTGGGCATACTTTCGTTGGTTGATAAAGATTCCACTTGCAGAACGAGCAATTTCAATGCCTAGAAAGTACCATAAGGGCCCCAAATCTTTTATCTTAAACTGATTATTAAGAAACTTTTTGGCCAGTGAGATATCGTATGCACTATCTAATGTGAGCACGGTATCGCCAAGGTAAACAGCCAGAATGGCGATTTGACGGCCATGCTTCTTGATGAAGGCGGAATAGTTTGACGTACAACACTGAAAACCATTTTGAAGGACGGTGGAACTGAAGTGCTCAAACTATGCTCTAGGAGACTACTTGAGATCATAAAAAGCCTTCTTGAGATGACACACTTTCCCATCATATTCAATATAATGAAACCCGAGAGGGGAACACATGTAAATCTCTTCATGCAGATCATCGTGTAGTGATGCATTCTTGACATCTAACTCCTATAGTGGTCAATGCTTGTGAGCCACAACAGAGAGAATGGCACGAACTAAGTTGAGTTGGCAACATGGGAGAAGGTATCATGACAATCTATTCTGGGCTTCTGAGTGAAGCCTTTTGCATCTAAACGGGCTTTGTATGGTGCCACAGATTCGTCAAGATCATGCTCAGGAGTGTAAACCCACTGGCAGCCAACCACGTGCCTTCCCTCGGGTAGATCAACTAATTCCCATGTGCCCTGTTTTTCAAGGGCTTAACATCTCATCGAACATAGCCGCCTTCTAGTGAGGATCCTTTAGGGCAATTGCAATGGTAAAGAGGACAAGGAGGAAACAACAGAAAGAAATGTACGAAAAGATGGGGTTAAACAACTATGCAAGATATGATTACCAATAGGATTAGTGCTGAAGCATGTATGATAACATGTAGGAGTGATAATGGTATGTTTCATTTTAAGAATGACAATGGGAAGATCAGGAGACGGGTTGACAACATCAGTATCTGTAGATGAGAATCGGACGATGGAGATGTATGTGGTATAGAGGATCTAATTGAGGAGTCTGGCCTAAAGACAACAATGATAAGTGCTGCCCAAAGTAAATGACATTTTTAAGAAATGTAACATCCTTAAGAGACATATTGTTGCTTTTGTTATCGGACAATAAGTCAATAACATTTATAGCCCGTTTAAGTATTAGAATACCCCAGAAAAACACAACGAACCAAATGGGGCATGAGTTTGTCTTGAGAAGGATCAATCAAATGGACAAAACACATGCACCTAAAGATGAAGACAGGATCTTGTTTATCATGTACGTGGCAGTTAGAATTGCCTCATACCAATAGACTTTTGGTACACCCATCCCAATCATTATGAATCTAGTTACTTTTAACAAGTGATGATTTTTACGCTCAGCCACCCGATTCTGTTGAGGAGTATATGCACAAAGGTTGAGCCTTGACGCTTTAATTGGTGAAAAATTACTGTAATTCACGGCCTGTATTATTTGGCATTGTCAGACTGAAACACTTTAATTGTTTTCCCAAATTGAGCTTTTACATATTTAATAAATGCTTGAACCATATATACAAACTCAGTTCTACTTTTCAACAGATAAAGCCATGTGAACTTGGAAAATTCGTCAATAAATGATATAAAATATCTAAATCCAAATATAGACACAATTGGGGTAGGGCCCCACGCTTGGAATGCACCCACTCAAAAGGATACGCAGTTTTAGTGTCATTATTTGCATGTGAAGTACGGATGTGCTTAGACAGCTCACATACCTCACAAGTAAATGTGGAAACATTACTAAACTTATTGTTTTCCCCCAAGTTATATTTTCACTGATTGTGCCTATGTGAGATAATTGCAACCCATCCAACTTAATAGTAATGCAAAAATTAGGGTGTTGGTCTATTGATGAACCACCTTCTGACTCTCCATAGTGTACCACGCAATGATAGCTAATATTAAAACTGAAGAAACACGTACCAACAATTGATGGTCATAAACATGAAGGAACCCGTGACAAGAGGCCTCTTGCATATGGTGGGGTGTCGATAGAGAACAACGAACGACAATCAACACTAGGAACAACTATCAACAATGGAGTTCGACAGCCTATGCAACAATGTTTGATGGGAATGGGGTTAAAACGTTGCGTAGATGTGGTGGATTGCTGCTATGGTGCGGCTAGGGTGCCGCTGTTGGAAGTGTCTCGAACGCCGCCTGCCGCCGGAATGCAGCTGAAACGCTATTGTAATACACAACCAAAGTGCCTCTAGACATGGTCAAACTCATCACATTGGCTCTGCAGATATGCCATTCTACTTCATATCATTGTTCCACTGCCCTATGAGCGTTATTGAAAGGTTATAAAGAATTCAAAGGGAGTTGTTATAGAGAGGAGCCAAAGGTAGGAAGAAATTTCATCTTAGTTAATGGGGCTGAGGTTTGCAAGCCAAAGTAAAAGGGGGACTGGGACTAAGGTCACTGAAACTCTTCAACTTAGTCTTGCTAGCCAAGTGGTTGTGGAGATTTAGGGAAGAAACAGCAGTTTGTGGAACAAGGTTCTCACGTGCAAGTATGCGGAGAAAAGTGGGCAGTGGTTCACTACTTTATCATCTTCATACAGAGAGCATCATGAATCTGAAGGGTAGTTCTTCAAGTGACAAATTCTTTCAGAGAAGAAGTATCATGTCCCAGGTGAAGGGTCTTGTATAAGATTTGGGCCGGTAGATGGTGTGGGGAGAGGCCTCTCAGTATTGCCTCCCCACACATATACAGGGTGGTAATTGAGCAAAATGCTGTCTATAGCTTGTTTCTTCTGAAGGATGGGAGCAAACGGTGTGGGGCCTACATTTAGAAGAGATATCCTAGAGGAGTAGATCAACGTAAATGTTGGGATGATAGAAATGTTGCATAATTTCTGATCTCCTCTAGAGGGTTTGGAACCCAAGTTAGAAGCATATACAGTGAAATCCTTTCATTGGGTGCTTCAAAATCCCCATTTGTAACAACATAAGGATTTATGAGCAATGTGGCAAGTCGCTCGGACGGCAAGGAAGAAAAGGAAGATATGGTATATCATATATGAGCCTATTGTCCATCTTTTGGTCAATCTGGGTGGAGTGCAACAACAGGACTTGCAAAAGCAGGACTTTAAAAGATAAATCTTCAAGTCCAATTGAAATGTTTCACAAAGCTAAGTGGTGGGTCATAAAATGGGCTAGGGCTGATGAAGAACTTATAAGTTTCCTGGTTGATGCTCTTTAGGGTAGTTGGGGGAATTCTTCTTGTTTGTATTAGTTGGATGATCTATCGTCATCCTTCTTGTTTCCTCTTTTTGCTTTTTCTTTAATAAAATTTCCAAACCTTCAAAAAAAAAGAAAGAAAGAAAGAAAGAAAGAAAGAAAGAAAAAGAAAAAGAAAAAGAAAAAAAGAGAGGCCAAAATGCATAAGTTGCACTCAATGGTATTTGAATAGATGCCAAGAAAAGTAGTCAATTTTTTTAATGGGAAGCAAGGTATTGAAGAAAGTCAACTTTGTCAGGCTTGTTTGGATCGGTAGAATTCTATTTCTACCTTGGAAAATTATATATTTTCCCCGCATGCTACATTTTCCGCCGATTGCAATAATAAAGTAACCCGTGGAAAAATTGTTTTCCTTTCCATGGTTTTACTTTAAAAAAAGGTTCTTTTCCTTTTCCTCGGAGAAACTTGATAATCCTCATTCTCACACTTTTTGAGAGACATTTCACTTCATGACCATTGACCATTCTGCATTTCCTAGAAATCACAGAAACTAAAAGAAGCAACCATTTTAGGATTCTTTTCCCTGGATTTCCTTAACCTATAGTTTTTCTCAAATATGACATTTTCCTTGCCACTTTTTGAATTCCACCAATCTGAATAAACGAAAATGTCAAAACCAAGGAAAAAAGTCATATTCAACATGCTCAACATTATCAATTATTAAATAAACATACAAAAAGATGTTTCTCCAACTAGATGCTTTCCAACGTTATCGAAGAAAATGATACAGGATAACTAACTACTTGCTCTAAAAGCTCTAACTGATAGAGCATAGTGAATCAATCCCTTTTATCTCACAGCCCAGGCCCCACATCCCATGGGTTAGGTCCTTGGCCGAACCCCTCGTGGGCCCCACATCACATGGGTTCCGCCTCACACGAGCCACCCACCCTAAGTGTGCCCCTGCATCCCACAGGCCACCCCACTCGAGCTCGGTGTGAAAATACCCCTGCATTAATCACCCTCGGTGAGGAGTCTTGAACATGAGACTTTCCGCTTTGATAACATATTAATGTAGGAGAATTAACCACTTGCTCTAAATGCTTGAACGGATAGAGTGTGGCGAATCAATCCCTTTATCTCATAGCCGAGGCCCCACATCTCATGGGTTAGGTCTTTGGCCAAACCCCCCTTGTGGGCCCCACATCCATGGTTTCCACCTCACATGAGTCACCTGCCTCATATAGGCCGCCCACCCCGAGTGTGCCGCTGCATCCCACCGGCCACCCCACTCTAGCCCAGTGTGAAAATGCCCCTACATTAGAAAAGTACAATGGTTGATGTAGCAAGGGAAAGGATTGAACTCAATTTAAGAGAGAGTGTACATACTGAGTGTAGAATAATCTCCTTTATTGTATGAATAGGCACCAATGAAAGGACCGTGGAATGATTTGCAAGTCTTCCATATTCCTAAACTAGGAGTAGATGAATCTCAATTCTAGAGAATACCTCGAAACAACAAAAATAGTGAATATGATTATATATATATATATATATATATATATATATATATATATATATATATATATATATATATATATATATATATATATATATAGGCCTCTTGGGTATTTCTAAGCCTGTTTACAATAAAAATCCCACTTAATACTAAATCCTACTTTTATCCTATTAGTTCACTTTTTTCCCAAACTAATTTAGAATCTTACTCCTTATTACTCCATAATGAGTCTTACCACAAAAAAGGAAAGTAAATGACAATTAAATCCCAAAAGTACTCAAAATTCTTTTAACCAAATGGTCGTTAGAGGCCTACGGTTTGTACAAATCACAAAGAGGATGCTCAATTGGACTTGTGACCCTCCACTGTTCAAATGTTTCATGTATTTGACCCATGTGATCGGACTTGTTAGCCCCACAATTCGATCTAACAACTAAAAACATCATCCAATTAGACGTGTAGGTTCAACAAGTCAACTTGATAGCCTTTTCTTCAATTGGACAGCTCGAAGATCTATATTTGGACCTCCTTTGATATGAATGCTTGTTGGGTGGCTTGGATTCATAATGGACCTATCGTTTGTACTACTCACAAAGAGGACACTCAATTGGACTTGTGAGCTCCCCTGTCCAAACTTTTCATTTATTTGACACATGTGATCGAACTTGTTGGCCCCACAATTTGATTGAACAACTAGGACCTCATCCAATTAGACTTGTGGGGTCCAAAAGTCAATTTGATAGCCTTTCCTTCAATTGGACAGCTCGTAGATCTATATTTGCACCTCCTTTGATAGGTACGCTTGTTGGGTGCCCTGGATGCTTAGTGGGCCATGGTTTTCTAAATTCCATATGAGCAATAGTAGACGATGATTTTCTCACATATCTAACCTTGTGAAAGCCAAACCTGCAGAGGGTTTAGAATCATGTATTAATAAGAGGGCGTTGTTTTGGACTTTCAGACTCTTCAACACTTGTCCATTTGGCATGTATGCACCACTAGGGGGCAAATGGGTTGGGTCAACCCGGTGGGTCATTGGACCTGAACTAGAAACTAATGGGTTTGGATCCAAAATTTAGATCAATGGACCTGAACCAAAAACTAATGTGATGATCCAAAATTTGGATCATCACCTGCACAGTCTACGATTGTTTTTCCACACGAGGAATGAGTTGCATAGGTTCACTCAGTGAGGGCATCCCTCAAGATCATCTCAATAATATCATAATCAATTAATGCGTAATAGCAAAACAAACATCCATTAAGAAAATCTTAGTTAATGCAATGCATGATATGCATGCTCTGATGAAGGCACCCTGACTAAAAGAAACGGTGATAATACCACTCTTATTAGCCACTAGTCATCAAAGATTACTGAGCCACCTGTGAGATGATGATCCCACCACTCTCACATGCTCTAAAAGAAACCCAACTAATGAAACGGTGAGCCAACCACTTTCACTAGATAGTGTACAACTATAGAAAGGTGAACCCACCACTTTCTATATTGTAACACGTAGAGGGGTTGATCCAACTCTTGGATCCCCGTGAATGCATGAGATTAATCTAATCCTTTAATTAATTTAACATCCAACCGGTTTAATAATGCACACACTCTCCAAGTTACCACCACATTCCATCCTCATGGTCCACCATACCCTTAGATAGCTTCTACCCTTCACATGATACCATTCATGGAGAGACGATCATATCTTAAACATGATGCTACACATGAATCCAACCATTCATTATCGACATGTGGATCAACAATCAAAGATAATTCAACCACTTAGATCTTCCATAATTCACAAAAATCCATTCACATGGATTTTCCATAACCAATCAACAATCCAATCACATGGATTTTCCATAATCAATCAACAATCCAATCACATGGATTTTCCATAATCCTTACTATGTTTCCATAAACAATGGAATAAGTGGCTTCCTTGAGATGTAGCATTCAAATAGAATATTCCATCATCACACCATTACACATGAACATCATGTCCATCAACATAGGTTTCTCATCATGAAACATCCATAGTTTCAACATAATTTCATCTTCCACAAGAAACCATCCTCAAATCCACAATCAAACAAGCTATAAACACCCCATCAATTAGGTTACCCCAAACTAAAACATATAGGGTTCATGTGGGCTAGTCTAGTGGGTGTATCTTGTAGACTCGGCGGGTTAACTCGTCACAACAGGTTAGCTCGCTGATGTGTATATTCTCACGTAATCCACCATCATAGGACATCATCCTAAGTTGTATAAAGTATCCTTGATATTATTGAAATATCCCAATATTATCTGTATCTCCAGCTCGGTGATATTGATGACACCGATAGCGATACCGATAACACTGGTAGTATTAGAAATTCTAGGTCTTGATGATATATCACTAAATTTCGCTAATGTATCAATATTGGCAATGTATTGCCAATGTTTTTGACTGTGTAAATTATAGGTGTCTCTTGTATCGCCAAGGTATCGATATCACTAATATTTTCGACTGTGTAAATTCTAGGTGTCACTTGTTGCCAGTGTATCGATGATATTTCAATAATATCGCCAATGTTATCAATATCGCCAAAAATCTGTTTATTAAAAAAATTCATTTCAATTATTTTATGGGTGCATGGTTGTATGATGACATGCATGTTTGTATGTGTGTATATGTATGCATGCATGGATGGAAGGGTGGATGGATGGATGTATGCATCATGCATGGATGGTTGGTTGGTTGGATGGATTGATGGATGTGTATATGTGTGTGCATGGATAGATGGATGAATTATGCATGTGTGTTTGTATGTATGTATGTGCATGCATGGATGGATGGTTGGATGGAAAGGTGGATCCACCATTTTCCCCAATGTCTCCCTGGGTCAACAATACATGCTTTTAGGCCCCATTAAAGGGAAACTTATTATTTGATTCCTAAATATGCAAATATCTCTTTTTCCCTATCATTTGATTCTTAAATATGCAAATGTGTATTTTAGCATTTCCTGAAGGTTCATTGGAAAATTCCACCGTTTTCCCCATGTTTCCCCACATTTCCGGGAATCGGTGATAATATCGACGATAACAATATTCTTTCCATATCCCTAGCCAACGAAACTTGTAGCCATACCGATAACACTGATCCTAACCACCATAGATCCACACACCCACCAGCGATGTGGTTTTCATCATCATATTAACATAATTCATGAACCCTTCTTTATGTAGTCTAGGGTTAGACCTAATCTTGTTCCAATTCAATATCAAACCATAACCATCATTTAATTGATCATCCATCACAATATTCATAGCATATAATCACCGTAAAACAGAAATTAAACATAATTATTATAGATCTAAACATATATATTGACAAACAAAGGAAGCAACGCATAGTTTAAAAGAAAAACTAGTTATTATTGAAGAAAAGCATGAAAGGATTCTTCATCTTTGCCTAAGATGAAGCCCTAGATGAATTAGAAGGGAAGAAGGTGTCCATACTCTCCTAAGGCTGCTAGAAGGGCTAAACGTCCAATTGATGAAGGGGGATGATGGTTAGAGTGGGATGTCCAAAGGTGGGGTGTCCGCTCTTCTCTCGCTCCCTCTGACGTGTAGGGCTGGAATAGAGCTAGAATAGGGCTGGGTGTGTGGGGTAAAAGAGATATATGGGAGAGGGATGGGCATGCGCATGTCGTGTAATGGGGTTGGGCATGCACACATGTATATAAGGAGGGGCGGCCCACTTGTGACCCAGGGGCTGATGTGTTTGGAAATCCACTCCGCTCACCTAATACAGGATGGAAAATAGAGTTGGAATATATGATTTTCTAGGTGGTCCACTACTTATAACGGGTGATCTTGAAAAATGCCTAATGAATGGTCATGGTGCATTGATCGGGTCCACTCTTTCCACTAAAACTCGTAGTCTCACTAGACATGTCATCACTCAAAGTTACATCCTTGATGGATGGTGGGAACATAGTTAAGTTGGGCCCCACTCCATTAGGATTAATTTTGGATTAAGAAAACTTCCTCTTTAAGTAAGGAGTAACTTGAATGATGAGATCTCTCAATTGGTCCATGATTTTTGAGATTTAAGACGTTCATCAGATAGGGTATAATTGACTACGAATAGTGGTGGAATTTGTTCTCACGAGTGTATAGATTAGTTTCTCAATTGGACGACCCCATTGGCCTATGGGTGAAGTTATTGATTCATGGTTGATGGGGTTGATATACGTATTTGATGTTGGATGATGGAAACTATCCTAAGATGCAAGATGGGAGATCAATTATACATTAATTTCAGCAATCAACATATAAAATTAAGCATATCCTCATAATAGATTCAGAAATTCAGATTTTTAACATAAAGATCCTAGGTTTTCGCATACGCGGTGCATGAAAATATAAAATAGTTTAAGAGTGGCCCACTTGGAAGTAGGGACTTCTAATCTAGCATGGGTAGTGTAACAACCACGTAGATAGATAATGACGTAAGCAAAATTCTGGTTTTGGGAAAGTTTCACAAAAAATAAAAATAAAAAAATTCAGATTTTGATTAGGGTTTTGGATTCATGGATGGAAATTTAAGAATGAGGTTTTTAGGGATTCAAAGGATTTAAGGTTTAGAAGGTTGTAATGGAATGGAAAAGAGGAAGACGAGAAAAAGAAAAAGAATACCTTTCGAAGAAAAGAAATGAAGGATGTAAGAAGAAGAATACATTTCGAAAAAGAGGAAAAGGAAGGATGTACCTTTAGGAATCCGCCACCAAACAAGCTTCTACCCTTCTACAATTCAATTGGGAGGGACCGAGGGAGAGTTTCTCAAAAATCCTAAAACACAAGGAGGAAAATTCATTCACATAAGAGAGCTTCTCTCTTTTTTCTTTCTTTTTAATAACACTACTAGGGTTGGAACTCCACCTCCCCTGTGGTTTTATAATTAAAAATTCAGCATAATTACAACTATGCCATTCGCTTAAGTGAAGTGACCCATTACCCAAAATAAGAAAACTAAAACATTTATTATCAATCCCAACTATCAAATAAATCCTAAAAATAACAAATATATATATATATATATATTTTTAAACAAGATTAGAGTCCAATGGGCATAGATCAGGAAGATTTGGTGGCTCGATGGACTGATCGACAAAATCTAACGGTCGGATCGACACGAAATAGAAATCCTATGACTAAAATGGTCTCCTAAGCAGCCCACATGCATCATCCCAAAGTGGGGTCTTCCAGATGCACGTCCAATGCATGTGGGGTCTTCAAAATGGCCTGGCGGGCCCCATCTGAAACTCGTCTCCCATCAACAAAGAAAGTTGTGCTGATGTGGGTGGTCGTCTCCATCTCTGGTATACCCGAGTAGGTCCTCTGATGTCCCCATCAGTATTCCTGCTTTTGGGCTTTCTTGGAGTTGTGGATCAAGGAGATAATACCATAGAAACGATGAGATTTATGAGATCTTTAAGGTGTAAGTCTCAGTTTGATCATAGGACACCCAGGTGGGCCAAAACGGACTTGATCTTGATTAAGGGTCCACGGTTGATGATTGAGGTCCAGAATTGGAAGAAATGCATAGTCATGATCGGCAAACGATTAGGCAAAAATTGGTGGTAGATTGATGGTGGGAAATGTATAAATCTGAGATTCTCCTTTTTTGTCAAGATGCAAAAACTGGCTTTAGGGTGATTATCATTCGACGGTGTAGGATCATAGATTGGGGTCCAAATTTTGTCTATCTCATAGTCATATAAGGCCAAGGTGTGGTCAAATTTTGGGTTGCGATTGATGATGGTAAGTTGGTAAATTGGAAGGTCCACCTTATGGAATTTGGGGAGATTTGAGAAACTTGGTATTTCCAAAAACAGGGTAACTTGAGTTTAAGAAAAATGTTTATGAAGGTGAGGCACTCATATCCCACATTTGGTCCATGTGATGGGAGATACAAGTCACTCACACGAAAGAAAATATTCGATTACGACTACCCATTAACTTTCCTCACTTGATGGACACTAAAATCAAGGATTAAGGGGCTGATTTTGAAATTGGGTCATTTCTACTATGATCCAAGGGCTGAAAATTGACATATACGGTTCATTTATGATGGAAGACATGTGATAAAATTTCAGGTCGAATGGATCATAGGAACCATGTGATATAGAAATCAAGGGTCTAGGTTAATGACATTTTCGTAATTATTTATGATTTGAGAGTTTTGAGAAATGTAATGGTTAAGGTATTCAAAATCGGTTACGTAACGGCCGTTACATAACGGTAACGGTCATAACCGTTATGCATTACGGGGTCAAAACGGCCGTAATGGCCGTTACAGAAAAATGGGCCGTAACGGCCCCGTAACGGTCCAGTAACAACATTTTTCAAAAAAATAAAAAATGGCCGTAATGACCGATACGGGGGCTGTAATGGCCGTTACGGCCCGTATCGTAATGGTAAGGTGGTGGCCGTTACGGCCACTATTACCGTTTTGGAACACCTCGGTAATGGTTCTAAGCATGTTTCTATCCAAATCTTAAAAAAGAATCCTCGTCTAAATCATTACGGATAAAGAGTTATTCACAAAACGAGTTAAAATTCATGTAACTAAGGGAAAATACACATAACAGGCAATATGTTGAATTTAAGCTAAAATGGTAACATCCGGGATGTTACGGTATGGCAATAGTTGATCACAGTTTTCTAAAATTACCCATCCACTTCTTGTGAAAATCTGAAATGTAAATACAGAAACCAATGTGGTTTTAATGTCAAACTTGAAAGTTGAGTAAATACAAAAATGCTTGGATGTTGCAAGTCTTAAAAGTTCTTTCAGCTTCTCTTCTACTGGAGGTATCATTTGGATGATAACCAATGTGCATTCTAGATCAACTTCATCCTAGGTTGCATGTAGGGGTGTGCAAAATGGGTCCGATCCGGCGGATCCGCCCCGATTCGAACAGGACAGGTAGGTTGGATCGGTTAGGTTTGGGTACAAAAGGGTAGATCCAAATGCAGTTCGGATCGGATTCGGATAAGCAACAAATCCGACCGACCCGAACCGAAATCCGAATGGCATGTGCTTCCATGATGATGATGATGATGATGCATGATATCATGACCCGCTACCGGAAGAAGATTTGACTTATTTGCATCGAAGAGATGTTAAGAAAAAGCAGGAAATGAAAGAAGAAGAAAGACGGATTCAATCCAATCCAATGCAGCTTTGACGTCCGCAAATACAACACGACACCATCACTCACTCTCTTCTCTCTCTGAAACAAAGGAAACGAAGCAGAAACACACACACACACACACCACACACACACACACACACAGAGAGAGAGAGAGAGAGAGAGAGAGAGAGAGAGAGAGAGAGAGAGAGAGAGAGAGAGAGAGTATAAAAGAAGAAACCACAGTATATGAAGCAGCTGAAAATAGTGTAGAAGGGAAGAGATTTCCATGTTCTTCTCTCTCTTTTGTTATAATTTCTTTACTGCTTTTGATCAAATAGCTCTCGGATTTCGTCTCAATTCCCGTTGCCGGTAAGCTCTTCTCAATCTCGACTCTAAATCTTGCTTCTCCCAAGCTCCGGATCGTTGAGTTTCAGCTCTAATTTCTCGAATTAGGGCGTGGTTGAGGGGTTTCTGTTCCGTGGATCTCGTTGTAGGGATCTTGGCTTGAAGATCGTGTTTTTTCCTGAGTTCAATTGCTTTGGTTTTGAAGATCGTGTTATAAAAAGATTTTGCTGATTTTCTTTTTTCTGTTTCTGTTTTTTAAATTTCTATGAAGGTCTGTTGCTGCTAGAAGCGATCCGTCGGTCACGGATCGGGTCATTCAATGTACTGTTAGGATCGGATTGGGTCAGGTGACCCGGATCCGGTGCCGGATAGGATCGGATTCGGATCAGGACACCCAAATTTCGGATCTGGTCGGATCTGTTGAAATCCGATCCGACTCGGACCGTTGCCCAGCTCTAGTTGCATGAAGACCAAATGTATCAAGATGGATTGACACTTTGTGAGAGAAAATGTTGAAGTAGTTCACTATCTTTGGTCTTGATCATAAAAAATAGGGTCAGCAATTCAGTCAAAACAACAAAAATGCCGAAAATTCAGAGAATGGAAGTTTGGGTTTAATACTGTTTGGACTAAAAAAAAATGGAGTGAAAAAATGGGCATGCATGTCTGAAGAATAATTTATATAGATTGTCCAATGGTGTTCTTTGCCTCTCTTAAATCATTTTCAAGTAATCTACATATAAATTAATCCCTTTGTTAAAAAATAAAATAAAATCATCTTCCACTCAATTTTGTCAATGGGTGGCGACCCCCAAATTTATTTTTTTAAAACAAAAAACATTTTATTGAAAAAAGAATGTGTTTAATTCAGTTTGCCCTGATGTAAAAGAAAAAAAAAAAGGTCAATTTACCGTTCTCTATCCAAACAATAATAAAGTACCCCTTGCAGCATTGCTTAATTACTTATTTACTCAGGTTGGATGGCAGAATGTACATCAGTCTTTTTTATCTTATATTAGGGTGTTTGTGGCCAAATCTCAATTTATATTGTGCCTGTTTCAGTTGGTGATTGAATAGAACGGATTTACCAGTTTCTATCCATGCATTTTCTTTTTTCCTTTCAGTGCAAATTGAATAAGAAGATCATAGAGATGGGCAATATATCCCTGAATTAGATGCATTCATAACTCATTGGTAAAAACCAATGTGTTGGATTTTTGAGAATAATTTTTATGAATAAAAAATCTCTAATGTACATTGACTGGGAAAAAAGAGATTTCAGAAGAAAGTGACGAGAACACTATTAAGAAAAATTGAATTCAAAACGTTTGGATGATAGCTTAAAACCCTGATCAGAGCTGACCCCTTTTTCAGACTATTTGGTCCAACCTAACCCATTCTGACTGGGAACATCTTCTCGAGGTATAATTGAATAAAAGAACAAAATGAAAGAAATAAACCAATAAAACACATCAGCTCAACGGATAGGACATCTTTCTAACTGAAGGTTGTAGGTTCGAGCTCATTAGGTAATCTTACGTTTTCTCAAGAAAACAGTCGACTATCATATCACCTGGGTTTTGGTGATCTGGCTCATTTATGTGGCTGTTTCCAGTCCAAAATGGTTTTGACTGTTTGTTCCGGTCCATTTTTAAGACAGTCTCATGTAAAACCTATCTTTCATTTATATTTGATATGCGTGTATGATGTTTGGTCTCAAGAAATAAAAATTGACGTCTATCATCTCCGGCAACAGTTAATTTTAGATGCCTTTCCAAGCAGCAGGCTTGCATCTCATCCCATGATCTTTGTAGTATCTCTAACAGTGTTGCTAAGATGCTTATTGTTCCTAGAGCTTTTAATCCTCAACTTATGCTTGAAATGATCTTGTATTGGTTTTGGCTAAATGATGTTTGTAGTCCTTAAACCTGCTTTCTAGTTTTGAAGTTGTGATGCCTTTCGTCAGCATTAAGTAGCCGGAGTTTTGGGACATTATTTGGCTTTTACATCTATCTATCACACACAAACACGTGCGTGCATTTGTGTGGGACATTATTTAGCTTTTATATCTATCTATCACATACATATGCGTGCATGTGTGAACTCAAGTGGGCCATGCCATCTGAAATAGTGTGAAATCAAGCCTAAAACATTTAAAAGCACTTGTTGGGGCCCACCTGTGTTTTGGATATGGCTGAAACTTGGTGTGACCCCTCATCCAAGTGGGACACACAATGGATGGGGTGGATTTCTAAACCACATCTCAGTGGGCCCTTATAAACGACCATGAAGGTTTCAAGGGGTGGATGTCCACTCTCAACTGTTGTCTATGGTGTGGCCCACCTGAGTCATGGATTGGCCTGATTTTTAGGACTCTGGTCCATGAAAGGGTGCATGTGATTGAGTGTGTTTTGTGTGTGTGTGTGTGTTCTTTTAAATTGAGCTATAGATCTTCTTCTTTTGGCGCAACATTTTATTGTTTGATCTAATGCAAACTTTCCTCAATTTGGTTGCAGTCTGTTGCTCAATTGAATTGAATTGCAATGGATCGTTTCAATAGGTCGGAATTAAGTGACGCCATTTCAATGCATAATGACAACAAACCTGTAATTGCAATTTCATGTGTTTCAAGTTGGGACTTCGAACAACTGTGATGTTTTGTACGAGGGATGGTCCCTCGCTACAAAATGAATACAGTGGCTAGCTCCATATTTGTTCATTTCATCTGTATTTAATGATGTTATTGCAATTCCTTTCAACTGAATTCTCAAATGAAATGAATCACAACAGCTCTATTCAGCAATCACGACAACGATGAGGAAATGTCATTTCAATTCGATTGTTTCCTCTTAATTACACTGAATGCTCACAATTCAATTCAGTTGTGCATCCAAACACAACCATAGATTTCATTTCTAGTATGCTGTTGTGTGAAACATACTTTACTTTGGAACCCTCACTGGAACTCAACAATTGACATCTCTCTGCAGATTCCTTTGATGCATGGTATTTGAATTTGGTAATTTGCTCATAGGAGAGAAGAAGTGTTAGTTTTTGAATTGAGATGTTTGTCTTCAACACTAACAGACAGTTATAGAAGTATTCTTTAAGTGGGGGCGTGATTCGTCCTATGACATGACATGGACCATATAAAAGAAGCAGAAATTTCATTTTATCGCTTTCTGCCTTTGCTCTCTTCAGTTCCCATATTGATGGTAAGTGCGAGATTGAATTTGTAGCTTCTTTTCTTTTTTATCCATTCTTTCGTTGAATGATGTATCTGTAGTGATATGTATGCTTTCATTTGTAATGTCTTATTAGTACCATGTTTCTCAATTGAAGGTTGAAACTCTGTGAATTTTATTAGTACCATCAAACCAACTTTTCGGCCGAATTTCTCTGCACCCTTTGTTTTGCTTCAGTCATTGCACATCAACATGGCCAAAAGATGGCAAGTGGGGATGGTGGGCTGCCGTCTTTGGATGGTGGGACACGGATGCGCACTGATGGTTGGTGAACACAGGTGCCCACAAATCTTTTTTTTTTTTCCATTGGAAGCGGATGTGAACTGAGTAAACTCCATGGGGTCCATCATGATTTATGTATTTTATCCATTTCTACAATCCATTTTACCAGATAATTTTAGGGCTTGACCAAAAAATGAAGCATATCCAAAGCTAAAGTGGACCACACCACAGGAAACAGTGTGAATTGAATGTCTACCATTGAAAAATTCTTGGGGGCCATGGAAGTTTTGAATCAAGCTGATATTTGTTTTTTCTCTTCATCAATGTTTGTGTGATCTTATGAACGGTTTGGATGACAAAAAAACATCATTGTGGGCCCTAGCAAGGTTTCAACCATGGAAATCATTATTCCCGCTGTTTCCTGTGGTGCTAGGGGAGCAAATGGGATTAGACACCCCAGTAGTGTGGTCCACTTGAGCTTTGGATATGCTCCAATTTTGGGCTCAACCCCTAAAATGAGCTGGAAAAATGGGTGGATAAATGACATACATTCACAGTGGGCCCGACAGAGTTTACTCAGTATGAGAAAAGCCTACTGAGTAACTCAGTAGGCAATCAGAGTTCTTTTCCATTCTCATTTATGGTATGATAGGGAGTTTTTAAGTCATTGGATGGGGTCCTATGGTTGATATGGATGGCACTGTTTAAGAAAATTTACCGCCCATATTCAAGAAAACTTGTTCTGTTTAAGAAAGCACGTGGGTAGGATCCGTACCGTCCGTTAGATGGGTGCCATCATGTTGATGCCCCGCCCATGAATCCAGGCTGGTTCACTCATCACATGGGCCATCACGTTTGCAGTAACCTAATGGTTTATAGAAGTTGATCAAGCTTTTCTGTCCATTGATTTATTTTATGAATTTTTAGGACTCCTAGTGGGTGGACCCGCTTAACTTTCTAGAGCATGGTATCTGTGGTGTAGACCCCACCACGTGGACGTATTGGATGGAGAGATGATGATGATGCCTCTGTTATCAGATGGGTAATGTTCTGTTCTCAGTGGACCAACATTATCTTTGTTCCACGTGGCATGTGTATCCTATCTGATGAGTGGTCCAAATCTCTAATATGTGCCCCTTCCGACAGTTAACATGGAAATATATGATGTGGGGTCCTGCGATGTACCAAAACTCATGTCGCCTAAGTAGGCAACCAGGCCACACTCTTATGCTAGTTTTGGACCATTTAAAAAATGGTAATGATGGAGCCTCTACACTGTGTTGGCCATTCAAATTGTGGTTCCCATTATCAATGGAGCTTATTTTTATGGTCATATTGATGAAGTAATCTAACCATCCGATGAATGTTGTGAAAAAATGCCCACATGTGATCAATATCGGCGATTCCAAAACATAAAAGAAAATGGCTAGATTAAAACTAGAGGCAAGATGGATAAATATTTACGATAGTTCGGCAGCAATATGCCTACTCCACAGCTTAGCAACACAACTTTCTTTTTCACTAAAAATAAGAGAAATAAAAATACAAAGCTTACCTATTTTCGACTTATACAAGGAATCCCACATCAAGAAATACTCCAAAAAATTTAAATAATAAAATCTCTCTCTACCTATGACCACTTTATATTAACCACCACATAAGAGAGCCAGGGGAAAAACCTAGAGAAAAAAATTAGGCTTTCATCAGACTCTACGGCCATACTCATGCAAGAAGTAGAGAGATGAGGAGATAGAGAGTGAGCATCTCTCATTTGGAGACGTCTCCCTGTCTCCGCTCCACAACAATAGATGGATATCAATTGGATGGTTGAAAATAAAATGTGAGAGGTCCAAATTTTTGAAGGGAAGAATCAGATGGTTAATGATATATTTTTGTTGGACCAACATAATTTGTGGTCCTACATATGTAGGTCCATCGAATCTGATGAATGGCTTGGATATTGATATGTGTGCCATCTATGGTGGGAGCATGCTTAATCTTAAGCCATCGTATGGGGTCCCACGATTTATCAAATCATACCACCTCACAGTAATTCAGAACAGGAGCACTACTACTTCTAAAGTCCTGAACTCGGGTCAAAGCAACTTCATTGCTACTTATTGGACTTGGTGAACGGTTAGTAAACTCCATGACACCAAATCCAACTTATGGCGGAGACTTTTTTTTTCTGAACGGTAAATCTGTTTAGGCGGTTACACTTTTTGTACATGGTATCAACGCATATCGAAGAGATGAACCCGTTCAACATATCACACATAATATGATGCACCAGGTCAATAGTAATGAAGGAAACAATAGCAAACTTCAACAGCTCTTTTGTGCATTCTGAAAAAGTGTGAGTCATCTGTATGAGCAAACTACAGCTCGTGGGTCTATTGCAAGCCGGAAGTAAAACACGGCTTATCACGGCGCTCCTGTAAAGACATCCAAAACAACCATGGGCATGTTATCAACCAAGTATGTTATCATAGGTGAGCAGGTTATCAATCAAGCATGTCGTCTAACTACACAGGTTATCATGAACATGACATTAATAATAGGCATGTCACTTAACAAGCGACCATGAATCATTAGAATAGCCAATCATCATGAACAAGATAATCAAATTATATTTTCTACTATATAACATAAGATAGAAAGGCAATGACAGAGCTGGCGTGTGGAATCGAGATGATAGTACGTGGTATCGCAAGTTGTGGGGTTCATCACAAGGGATTTCTATCTAAACCAGTCTCATATCAGATTTGGATAGCTAGACTCGATGTGGTAAACTCCTGATTTCAGGTTAGTCCCATTCCTAACCGAAATTGTAGTCATTACGAAGGTGCATATGATGATTTATTTGCGTACCACCAGCTTGAGTGAATAGTGGATGAATGAATGCATGAGGCAAATGTGGAACATCCCTCATTTCTCCGAGTACATCTCCACAACACATGATATATCTCCACCAGGAATCACGAACACACCACGCATGGGTAATCCATCATCTCACATAAGAGTGGGACAACATCCCTCATCATCTGCTAGTACATCTCTACAACACATAATACATATCCATCGAAAATCACAAACGTACCACACATAGGTAATCCACCATCCATACATAAGAGTGAGACAACATTTCCAAAAAGCAAAGTATTGGGCGTGTCAACCCCTATCTATCTAGCCATCGACTTAACAATGGGGAACCCTGATTTGTTTCGCCCTACCCTACCTCAGCAATCGGAATACCACCCACCTCGACCTAGCACACGATGATAGGTAGGCTCATCACACCTCTTCCCTTCCTGGTTTTGACAATGGAAAGGACTCTTGCAGCCATCATACTATGCTCACCCCCACGCGACACACGACGAAAAATGACCCAATTGGTCAATCTTAGCAGGTTCATTGGAGGATAAACGTCTCCAATATCGGGATTTAAGCCCGGGGTGGCTATAGTGCACCCTTCTCAAAACTTTCTCAATTATATCAACACTTGGACCATCAAGCCTCAACACAAACCACAACACCCAACTAGCTATCACGTGGCTACCATATAAAACATCCACTCGGGAAATACATCACCATGAAAGCCCATATAATCAAGTGTGTAATCACAATGGCATGTACACACTCCAACTCCTCTGGACATTCATCCAGGCACAAGGACCAAATGACGGCCCAAATACTATCATACGGACTAACACGAGGGCCCAAATTAAAACAATATTCAAAATCTCACAACTCCCCTGGATCATGTCCAGGCATATAGAATAACACAAGGACTCCAATTTCATAATGTGTTCATACATGCATATAAAATAGATGCTCATGAATCAACTATGTATATCAAACTATCAAAGGCAAGATAGATCAACTTGCCATGTTATGGCATATGGATGCTAAATAGTAAACCCTCGGGTCATAGTCCATTATCCATTAGGGATGTCCATGTGCACCCTTAATCCTTTCTTGATATGGGCCGGATCACGACCTTAGTACTCATAAGCAATGGTCCTTAACTTGGGCCTAACTAAGATTCAATTATCAATTCATAATCCGGTCTTATAAGACCCATGTTGTGTTTAAGCTACACATTTCATACCACATCCATCACATATTGGCTACATAACACATGCAATAATCATCATGTGTGAGCTACACATCACACATCATCCACATATCACAACACATCACATACCATAATCATCTCATGCCCTCATGGGCTTCACTTAACAATAGTGCCAATTGGCCAAATAGACCAGCAAGCTAACAATAATCAAAACATTCTTCCCTTGACCATGGAAGTGGGCTCACTTGGCCTCTCATTAAACTATTACTTGTAACCAGCTTATATCCCAAGTTTCATGGACAAGTAGGCTTTCATAAGCCTAAGGCACTAGGCCCAATACAAGAATAACCAATGTGACGCAAAGGTCCATACATTTAAGCGTCTTCAATAGCACATTGAGGCCCTTTACCTCTTGTGAATACTTAACAAATGACCGCCAGGGCTCACATAGCATGTACATGCATAAGGGCCTATTTGGTCGGGCAGATTAAGAGGGATTAGGAGGGATGGGATGGATTTTAAGGTAATGATGGTGGTGTCAGTGGATTGGTTTAAGATCCATGGGATTGCTATATCCCGAGACAAGTACACCGAGTCTGTTTGGCACGCTTTGCATATCCCGGGATTTTACCTTCCAATCCCTTCCAATCCGTCCAACCAAACACGCCCTAGGCACGATTGAACGAGTTAGGAGGGATGGGATCAATTTAAGGTAATGATGGTGATGTTAGTGGATTGGTTTAAGATCCATGGGTTTGCTATATCCCGAGACAAGTTCATCGGGTCTGTTTGGCTCGTTTGGCATATCCCGAGATTTTACCATCCCATCCCTCCTAATCCCATGGGATCCATCTGGCCAAACTCGCCCTAAGGTGCATAGGCGATGGTGGTACACAAGTTCTCGCATGCATCATCGTTATCATAGACATCATTCAACATCAAATTTATCCTCACAACCTACATCATGCAAGCATGTGCACGAAATACACAACATATAAGGATTCACACGCATCATCAATATTATGGCCATCATCCATCACTATCATACATGTCCTAGGCATTAGTTGTCTGCCATGCATGAGGTTATCCTTACGTTCACCAACATCATTCATTTACCATCATCCATGCATCAAGTAAAACATGGTTATCTTATCCACGTTATCATCACAATAATCAATACATGCATTATTGTAGGGTTTTTGGTCCTCTTTAATATGGACGATTTGGATCAGACGTGGGATCTAAGATGGTGGGCCACAAATCGTCCCAAGTGGACGTCGTCCGTCTGTCAGGCGCGGGCGAGAGAAATTTCAAAAGGAATGAAATTCTTTTTTTTTTTTTGCACGGTTAGAGCCAGTTTGACTGGACTGGCCATATAGGTGTGGTGTGAGTGTACACTCGCTGTGTATACGCACCACTCAAAGTGGGGTCCACCGTGAGGATCTGGATTGATCCACTCCGTTCATTCATTTTGGTGGCTGTCATTAGGGTCCAGCCCAAAGGATGAGGTAGATCCAAGTCTTAGGCGGGCCGTATACGCCAAGTTCATGCTTGATTAGTGGCCCGTCCATTAGTTTCAACATTAGTACAAAATAATATATCATGTAATGCTTATTACATTAATATATAATACAACATATGTTATAAATATAGACACAACTTATAATACATTTATTATATTATTTCATATTTTATATTAATAATTATTTATCAATTAATAAGGTATTTAATTTTGTAATATTATGTATACATACATATATATATATAAATTATTCAAAGCGTACTATAACTGATTAATACAATATTATTATTTATTCATTATAATAAACATTAGTAATTAATATTTTAGATTATATAATGAAAATACATTTACGTATTTGTTTAGTATAATACATTAATAGTTATATATAAGTATTTATTTACAATAACTAATATTTATAATGTATTTTTGTGATTATATATGAATATTTTAGTATAGCAAAATTTATGGTAAGTGATGTATATTTTATATATAATATAATACAATAATATATAATTAAAATTTAAAAATGTAAATATTAGTCAATGTACATCAATTATATGATAATGTGTTGGCATACAATTTATTTTATATATAGTTTTAAATGATATACATAATTTGAATAATTCAAGTAGCATGTGTATTATTAATTATAAAATCATTTTTGTGTGTGTGTGTACACACACACACACATTTAGAGTGAGTTATTATGGATCAACTTAAGATAAGCCACCCATCTGACTTTGAGTATAGCTTAGGTGGGCCTCATCTGGTGGTCGGTCAGATCATGTTTGTCCTCTAACATTCCCAGACTAATTTGGATATACTTAGACCAATTCTCCTAGAGTCCAATGGATTCACAGTTACCTTTGTCTACTGAATGGCGGGTTTTGATGATTCGACTTTTGATATTGACAACGAACATTTAGTTTATCAATCAGGGTGATTGAACCCTAAAATAGACCTCACTTGTGATGTGATGCTCCATTCTAGAATATGAGGGATGGATGACTTAGTATATGGGTGAAGTTTACCCTTAACGGTGAGGGTAATTGGTTCGCTTAAGCTAGATTTGTACACATATTAAGTAGGGTTACTCGGTAACACCCGAGTACTGAAAATACAGGGTGTTACAATCTGCACGGCCTGTCATATAAGGCCTCAAAACGAGCCATACCAATAGTCGCCTAATAGTTGTTATTATACGTAAACTCAGTCAGGCGCAAATGCTCGTCCCAGCCACCCGAGAAGTCGATCACGCAAGCACGAAGTATATCCTCAAGAATCTGGTTGACCCTCTCGGTCTGCCCATCGGTCTGGGGATGATACGCGGTGCTGAATTGCAAGGTAGACCCCATAGCCTTCTAGAAGCTCCTCCAAAACTGAGACGTGAACCTCAAGTCTCGGTCGAAAATGATCGAAACCGGAACACCATGCAGTCTCTTGATCTCATCAATAAACAATCTGGTAAGCTAGTCCAAAAGTCAAGTCTCACGAATTGTAAGAAAATGTGCCGACTTCGTCAGGCGATCCACGACAACCTAGATGATGTCATGACCACGCTGAGTCCTTGGCAAACCCATAATAAAATCAGTAGATACGTGCTCTCACTTTCACGTTGGACACTCAACGACTGTAACAGACCAAGGGGTCTCTGATGATCGGCCTTGACATGCTGGCATGTGTCACACTTGGCCACAAAACTAGCGATATGACACTTTATCCCTGCCTAAAAATACTAACGCCTCATATCACGGTACATCTTCGTCGAGCCAGGGTGAATAGAAAACCGCGATTGATGTGCCTCGGTCATAAGATCTCTGCGCAAATACGGAACATCTGGGATACATAATCGGCCTCTGAAACAAAGTCCGCCATCAGAATTAATTTGCCAATCTGTCTGACTCTCAAATGTTGCCTCTGTCCAATAACTCTGCAACGACTCGTCTGCCTGCTGAGCCTTGATCACCCTTACAACAAAAGAGGGTTGAATCGATAGGCTCGATAACTGCACAATAGAAGACTGCAAGCCAAACTCGAAGTCGAACGCTAACACATCCTCAAGCATTTTCCACTCCTGCATCATCATGTGCGCCACCAGGCCTTGTGGCTGACAGCTAAGGGCAACCACCACCACGTTCGCCTTGCTCGGGTGGTACTAAAGATCAAAACCATAATCCTTCAAGAGCTCCATCCAATGTTCATGCCTTATGTTCAGTTCGGACTGAGAGAATAGATACTTCAAGCTCTTATGGTCGGAGAAGAGCTCGAACTTGACCCCAAAAAGATAGTGCCTCCATACCTTCAGTGTGAAGACAACTGCAGCTAGCTCAAAATCATGCGTAGGGTAGTTCAGCTCATGGACCTTGAGCTGGGGAGACGCATAAGCCACCAGCTTCCCATGCTGCATTAGGACAACACCCAAACCAACTCGCGAAGCATCGGTAAATACAACAAATCCATCACTCACAGAGGGAAGAGTGAGGACATGAGCGGACGTGAGGTGGTCCTTCAGCTCCACGAATGCTCGCTCACATGCGTCACTCCACACAAACTCTGCACCCTTCCAGGTCAACCTAGTTAGCGGTGCTGTAATATGGGAGAATCCCTCAATAAATCGTTGACAATATCCTGACAAGCCAAAAAAACTGCGGATCTTGGATGCGTTCGTGAGCTGGCCCACTAACGTATTGCATCAACCTTTGAGGGGTCCACTGTGACACCCTCCCTCATCACCACGTGACCAAGAACTTCACCTCCTCTTGCCAGAACTCACACTTCTCCAGCTTCGAATACAGCTGGTGGGCACGAAGGGTCTGCAAGGCGATCTCTAAATGCTACTTATAGTCCTCGTGGGTCCTTGAATATATCAGAATGTCGTCGATGAGGACCACAACAAACTGATTGAGATAAGGATGAAAAACCTCATTCATTAACTGCATGAAGACTGAGGGCGCATTGGTCAGTCCGAAGGACATGATTTGAAACTCAAAGTGATCATAGCGCATCCTGAAAGCCGTCTTCGGAATGTTCTCGTCTCAAACCTGAATCTGATGGGGCAAGTCAATCTTCGAAAAGAATTGTGCACCCTGCAGTTGATCAAACAATCATCAATCCTCAGGAGCAGATACTTATTCTTGATCGTGACCCGGTTGAGCTCGCGGTAATCCATGCAAAGCCTCAATGAGCCATCCTTCTTCTTGACAAATAGTCCCGGCGCTCGCCACGGTGAACTGCTCGGTTGAATGAATCCCAACTCTTGCAACTCATCCAACTACTTCTGCAGCTCCCGTAACTCCATCGGTGTCATACGATACAGGGCCTTCGAGATAGGCGCGGTACTAGGCACAAGGTCAATCTAAAACTCGATATGCCGGCGTGACAGCAATCCTAGAATCTCCTGAAACACATCGGGGAAATCGCAAACCACAGGCAATAACTCAACACTCACTGCCACGGGCTCCTCTACTGCACACGGCATCAAACAAAACAACGACTCTCCTCTGGGCTTGGCAATGAACTGGAACTGCGGCAAGCCAGGTATACAAAACGTGATCATCCTCACGGAACAGTCCAAGACGGTGTAGTACTTGGCAAGCCAATCTATACCCAGGATGACGTCAAACTCTGACATCGACAATACGAACAAATCGGCAGGCAAGAAGGTCTCCTCGATTAAGACGGGGCAAGAAAAACAACATTGGTCTGGCACTGTAGTCTTCCCCAAGGGCGTCGATATGGTCAATCCCTCACGGGTAGACTCTGTCGGCAATCCAGTCGAACGACAGAAATCCTCAAACATGAAAGAATGAGATGCACCAGAATAGAACAGAACTCGACCAATGTATGTAGAGACAGGAAGAATACCCTCAACAACACCTCTAGAGGACTGCAGGTCCTGCTGAGCTGCATAGAATCTAGCCTGAGCTGATTGGGGAGGTGCTTGTCCCCTCTGAGGTCTCTGCTGCTGCTGCTGGAATGCTGCCTCGGTTGTTGTGGTCTCGGAGGCTGATGCTTAGGGCTGAAAGCCAGGCGGGTTGGGTCGGGTTGGTGCTCAACCCTAACCCAACCTAAGGTTCCTATACCTCAACCCTAACCCAACCTAACCCAATCTCGGGTTGGGAATTCTCAACCCAAGCCCAACCCAAGCGGGCTCGGTCGGGTTGATCGGGTTGGTCGGGTTTATACATGCTAATATTTTCATTATTACATTAGTTTATTATATTTCAATATAGGACCTATTTTTTATCAATGATTTTATTAATTATATATGTGATTATTCATCATAAAGAACTTCATTTTTTTCTTTTAAAAAATAAGCTAAAATATAGGACAACTACTCATTTAAAAGTCATGTAGTATAGCATGCAATCTATTTGGGAGAGAGAAATCCTACATATCTTGTTAGCTTGAGTCCTTGGAAATGACATGGACAAATGAGAGCCGACATCACTAGTGTGCCTTCGACACAAACGATCCACACTCAATTATAATTTACAAGTAACTTATATATTGATCGGGTTCGGGTTGGGTCGGGTAACCCGAGACCTCAACCCGAGCCCAACCTAAGTTTTATCGGGTTGGTGTTTGTATAGCCCAACCTTGAGACCGGACCCGATATATCCTGCCTGAGCCCAACCCAATGTCAGGTCGGTCGGGTTGAACCCGCCCAACTTTCAGCCCTACTGATGTTGTTGCTGCTGTGGGGGCCTAGGGGGTAGAAGCTGCTGTCGAGGTTGCTGCTATTGCTGTGGAGGCTGCTGAGGTGCTCTCGGCTACTGCTGCCGAGGGCAAGGACACTCCCGTATGCGGTGCCTCACTCCACCTCACCCAAAACAAGTCCCTACAAATGGTCTCTGGGGTGTTGCTAGCGGTATGGCTGATGCAACCGGTGCTCGATGGGTCGTGAGCCTTTGTTGTTGTCGATGCTGCTGCCGGAAACCATCGGAAGGAGCCCTCCTATTTCGGTCTCTCCTCTGACCCCGATCACTTTGAGTGTCGGCCCACTCAGTCTCATAAATCTGTGCTCTCCGCACCACCGCCTCGAAAGTCGGGAGCTCATGCCCAACAACACGGCCTCGGAGACCGCTACGCAAGCCGTTCTCAAAACGGCGGGCCTTCCACTCCTCATCATCGATCAAGTACAGTGCGAACCTCGATAGCGCCACGAAACGAGCCCCGTACTGATCCACAGTCATGTCTCCCTGCATTAGGGTCTTGAACTCCAATGCTCGCTGCCGTCGAACGTGGTCGGGGAAGTACTGTCCGTCGAACCGGTCAATGAAATCCTCCCATGTCTAGAGAAGTCAGCTCCTGCGGCATGAGCAACGGAGGTTCACCAGTAGGGCCGAAAGTCGGGCTGGTTGGGTCGGGTTGGTGCTCAACCCTAGCCTAACCCAAGGTTCTTGTACCTCAACCCTAAACCAACCCAACCTCGGGTTGGGAATTCTCAACCTAAGCGGGTTCGGTTGGGTTGATCGAGTGGATACATGCCAATATGTTAATGATTGCATTAATTTATTATATTTCAATACACGTCTTTTTTTATATCTATGATTTTATTAATTATATATGTATTTATAAACAAACAAGCTAAAATATAGGACAATTACTCATTTAAAAGCCGTGTTGTGTAGCACAATCTATTTGGGAGAGAGAAATCGAGCATATCTTATTAGCTCAAGTCATAGGAAATTATGTGGACCAATGAGACCTGACAACACCGAAATTTCCTATGTCTTCAACACATATGATCCAGACTCAATTATAATTTATAAGTAACTTGTGTATTGATCGAGTTCGGGTTGGGTTGGGCAACCCAAGACCTCAACCTAAGCCTGACCCAAGTTTTATCGGGTTGGTGTTTATCTAGCCCAAGCCCGAGATCGGACTCGATACATCTTACCCAAGCCCAACCCAATGTCGGGTTCAACTAGCCCAACTTTCAGCCCTATCCACCAGTGCTCGGCCTCACCCTCAAGAATATACACCACCAGTGTGACTCGCTATTAGGTCGTGCATCGCAATGTCTCAAACATCTTCTCCACCCAGGAGCACCATCTCTCTGATGAGGTCAGATCAGGCTCACCTTGGAACCGCGGGGGATCGAGCCGAAGGAAGTCTTGTAACAAAGTGTTTGTGCGCTCCTGCTTCGCCTACTTTGGAGTCTCGGCGGGACGCCTGCCCTGCCCCTAAAGGGTGGCGGTCAAAGCCTAGATCATCTACCACAACTGACAGGCATCATCTGGTATGGTAGGGGCTGCGCCGGTCCCTGACGAAGGTGTCGGATCTGTAGGAGCCTCTGGTGTGGGAACAGGATGCTCAGGCAGGGGAACGGGAACTGTAGGATACGAAATAAGAACCTCGGGCGGAAGAACAGGATCCTCAAGTGGTGGAGCGGGGGTTGCTCGGGTCGCTCGGGCGCCTCAGGTGCCTCGCGTGCCTTATCTAGGTGGCATGATCTATAACAAAGAACAAAGGCGTCTATGAGCCTTGGGAACTTTCGAAGGCTCAGACGTTAAGGAACCAAATCAGAAAAATACGCACTCGGGACCTACTCGTCCTAAGCTCGTAGAAGACTTGTGATGTTGTCCTGAGTTATTCCCAAGTTATGATCTAATACCAACTCCTATCATGCCTCAAACTCGAAAACCGGGCTCACAAAATTCCCGATCACCGAATCTGGCACGGATGGCCTCCGTAGTACCTCATTTTCGACTCCCGGCACCCATATACCAGGTTCCGATCCTGAAATCCCATAAGGAGGATTTTAAACATGAATTCATTTCATAATAAGCATAACCCATGAACAATAACCATAAGAACACCATCACAAAATTCACTATGATTAAAAACTTTAGATACAAGGTGTACATAAAGGGAAATACAATGATGATAATAACCAAAATCTCCTGAAGCTCTGTGGCATGCTCCTTCTCCCGCTCAGCTATGGCCTAGCATCACCTGTACGTATCAATCGTGCATAAGCTTATAGAAAGCTTAAAGGGTGGTATAAGTGTGTGTGAAATATAAGCGTGCTCGGAATGTAGTATTAGAGTAATGCGGAATATGCCGGCGAATCCATGAATACTATTAGCCATACCAAGGCTATGCGATGCAAGACATGAATGCTATCGGCCATACCAAGGCCATGCGATACAAGGCATGAATGCTATCGGCCATACCAAAGCCATGCGATACGTGATACAACTCAAGCATACTAATCCTCAGCGGAATCCACATAATCATACAGCTCATCTCTGGGATATCATCAGGGTCTAATACACTATACATCACATCGCCGCCCTACACTAGATGTGCGACCGTGCAAGCGGAAGAGACCTCACTATTTGCCTGACTAGCAGTCTACCAATATCTACCCTGCACGTCGGTAGCAGACCCATTTACGAGCTGGTCAGACTCAGCCTAGCATTGCCCCATCCCCTCAGGTGGGTAAGCTCGCACCACCTTCCAACTGACCACGACACAGTGGGAGATGCGGCCTCCTAGTATTCGGCCCTCATGCGCTCATACATCCACTTGGTCTAGGCATTGGAGGATCCTCCATGGTACCATAAGGGTTTGGGGACTTTCACCCTAGGACATCCTACGCGCCCCTGTGCTTAAACAGTATTTTCGGTATCCTACCATCCACGCTATATCTGCGAAGGCTACAGTCCTGATGCCGCTAGGGCGTACAGTAATCATAATCACACAATGCAAGATGCATGAGTCACACAGTCCAGTCATGCATTAATCCCGCGCATGTTGTGCGCTTATGTGGGATAACTCCGCCTATCAGGGAGTCCCATGAACAACCTACCCAATGTATGCAATGATAAACCACATCTCATATCAAGCATGCAGATGATGCGTATAGACATGTATCATGATGTTGTGCTATCACATACTCATAATCGGCATCGATAATCGGCCTAAATGTAAGGCATGATCCATAGATGAACCGCCGATCTAAACTGTAATATAAAAATCGACCCTCGGCCATGGATATACTAAATCCGATAGTACGGATCCATCCATCTACGGTGATGATGGACTATGTAACATCGATGGGGCCCAATGATTTGGGTTAACCCACTAAGAGAATGATGAGAATGGGCCTAATAAGGCATGAAGGATGGTCACAATGTGGACATTTAACCAACATTATTCCCTTGGAATGACTCATATAGAACCAAACATATAGTTGGCCCATGGCCTCACACAAGGGCGTCATACACAACATAATGGGCCTCACACAAGGGCTTAATATACATCACAATGGGCCTCCCTCAAGGGCCTCATCAATGGGCCATAAATACATCACATTGGGCCCCATAAAATGGGCCACAAATACATCACATTGGGCCTCATCATTGGGTCACACACAAGGGCCTCATACTAGGCCTCACTCATGGGCCTCATGTACATCATAATGGGCCTTACCAAAGGGCCACAAATATATTATATTGGGCCACACACAAAGGCTCATGTGTTAGACACAAGGGATGGGTAGTGAGTGCATCACATACATCATAGTGGGCTTAATGGAGCAGCCCATATAGTCCAGAAAATTAGGTGGACAGATTGCTTACAACGCATACTTCAAGGTGGCCTTGTTGTACGATCAAAATGGGCCTAATGGGGCAGCCTATAATCCAAGAAAAATGGATGGGCAGTGTCACACCCCAAAGTCAGAAACTGGGCTCACAAAATTCTCGATTGCCGAATCCGGTGTCGACAGCCTCCGTAGTACCCCGTTCTCAGCTCTCAGCACCCATACGCCAGATTCTGATCCTAGGATCTTACAAAGAGAATTTTTCAACGTACATTTATCTCGTAAGAAGCATAACCACAAGTTTACCCAAATCATAAAGGCAACATCATCATCACATATCCACTAATATAAACAGTTGAATACAGTGCTAAAAGGAAAATATATATATGTCGAAAATCAAAGCTCCAGAATACAGCTGCATGCTCCAAGCTCAACGCTGTTGCGACTTAACGTCACCTGCACGCATTTATCGTGCATAAGCTTATAGAAAGCTTAGAGGGTGGTGTAAGTGTGTGCATAAGGTAAGCGTACTAAGAATGCAATATCAGAGTAATGTGGAAACATGCTAACAAGTTCATAAATACTATCAGCCTTATCCAGGCTATGCGATGCAAAAATATAATAAGCTAATATCATATACTGAGGAAGCAATGTAGATCAGCTATACAATACGGAGACATAGTAAGCCAAATATCAAATACCGAGTCTATGAATACCGTTAACCTTAATCAGGTTATGCAATACAGAAGCACAGTAAACCAAATGCTACGTGCTGAGGATGCAATGCAATATGCCATGCGAATTAAATGACCGAGCTGGAGTGTAAAGTCGGGATGATAGTATGTAGTATCGCAGGCTATGGGGTCCATCACAAGGGACTTCTATCTAAACCAGTCTCATACATAAATTTGGATAGTCAGACTCAATGTGGTAAACTTCTTATCTCAGGTTGGTTGTGCGCCCTAACTGAAATTCTGGCCATTATGAAGGTATAAATAATAATTAGTTACGCACCACCAACCAAAGTGGATAGTGAATGAATGAGTATGCAACTCCTGTTCAATAAGTCCACAAATCAGTACAATACATCTCTGGGATCATCACCGAGGTCTAGTATACTCTACATGCAATCACTGCTCACTAGACGCGCAACCATGCAAGTGAAAGATACCTCACTATCTGCCTGGCTAGTAGTCAGCCAATATCTACCAGGCATGTCGATAGCGAACCCATTTACGAGCTGGTCAAACTCAGCCTAGTTATGCCCCTTACCCTCGGGCTGGTAAGGCCACACCCCCTTCCAACCAACCACGACACAGTGGGAGACGCGGCCTACTGGTATTCGGCACTCGGGCGCTCATATATCCACTCGGTTTAGATGTTGGAGCGTCTCCTGGCCACAGAGGTTTATGAATTTTCATCCAGGGACATTTATGGCGCCCATATGCTAGAACCAAACATTTTCGATATCCCATCTGGCCATCCACGGTATGCCTATGGAGGCAACAACTCTGATATCGCCAGGGCGTACAGTAGTCATATCATGAATGCGAGATGCATGAGTCATACCATCCAGTCATGCATCAAACCTGCGCGTACCGCGAGCTCATGTGGGATGACTCTGCCTATCAGGGAGTCCCATAAACAACCTGTCCCGCGGCATATGCAATAATCATCCACATCTCATAACGAACATGTAGATGATGCGTATAAGCATGTTTCATGATGTTATGCTATCACATACAATCGGTATCAATAATCGGCATCAACAATCGGCCTAACAAAGGGCCTAAGGGAAGGTCACAATGTGGACATTTAACCATCATTACCCATCAATGTAGACATTTAACAAACATTGCTCCCAAGGAGTAGCCTTCATAGGGCCAAACATATAGTGGGGTCCATGACTCCATTCAGAGGCCTAATATACACCACAATGGGCCTCACTCAAGGGCCACATATACATAAGGTCGGGCCTCGTCAAAAGGGCCGCATATGCATCACATTGGGCCTCACGAAATGGGCCGAACATACATCATGTTGGGCCTCACACAAGGGCCACAAATACATCACTTGGGCCTCATCACTTGGGCCACAATTACATCACAATGGGCCTCCTCACATGGGCCATATATACATCATATCAGGCCTCATCATATGGGCCGCATCTCATGGGCCTCATATTTATCACGATGGGCCGCATCACATGGGCCTATATACCTCAAGGTGGGCCACAACACATGGGTCGCACCATAAATGGCGGTGGATCGAAAGATCATCTGGACCATACCACAAATAACAGTGGAGATAATGATTTACACCGTTTAAAATTTATGGGCCCACCATTACGTTATTTTCCATCCAATCTAATCAGAAGGTCACATAAACCTGACTTAAGAGGAAAAACAAAATCTATACTGATCCAAAACTTCTATGACCCCAAAAAGGGTTTCAATGGTGGATGTTCAATCCCCTCACTGATTTATTTGTAGTGTGGTCCACCTGATAATTAGATCTGTCTCATTTTTAGTCTCAAGCCTTAAGATGAGCTCACGAGATGGATGGATGGTTTGGATGTGTCACATACATCAAGGAAGGCCCGGCAGGTGGGTGGCGTGGCTGAAATACATACATCAACGGTGTGTACCACCGTCCATCTGCTGGATGGTGGATACAACACATACATTAGGTGGGTCCCACGCATCAAGGACGAACGGAGTAGATAAAACACTTACATTACGGTGGAGGCCCACCAGGTGAACGGTCTGGATATCTGCACTAAGGTGGAGCCTACACAGCACCGTCCAACAATTGGATGGTGCAGATACAAACATACATCATGGTGAGGTCCACACGTCTAGAGATTGGACGGTGTGGATATCTCACATGCATCATGTGGGACCCATGTGTGGACAACACACACATCAGGTGGGGTACATGGGCGAACGGCCGGATGATCAGATACATCACGGTGGAGACCCACCGTCACTACCATGGACGGTGTGGATAAGAACATATACATCAAGGTGGGTCCCATCCCCACATGTGCCACACGTGTGGGGTAGGCCCACGTCTCCAAATGGATGGATGGTATGGAGTAACACATACCTCGTGATCTGGCCCACCGTCCAGAGTTCTAGACGGTGTGGATCAGTGGCACGTGCATCAAGGTAGTCCCCACGTGGGACCAATGGACGGACAACATGGTTGATACACATATATCAGAGGTGGGTCCACACATGTGACCCACCACAACTTAAAACAAAGCTGATATTTGTGCTTTCTTTCATCCAGGCCTGTCCGGACGGATGGGCAGCAATCTCTTCCGCTGGACAGTCCAGCAAGGTGGGCCCAATGCATGGACGACATGGACATGATACATACTTCATAGGCGGGCCACACACACACACATCAAGTGGGTCACACCTCATCATCATCAACACCATACAAAAAGGTAAAGAGAGAGAGAGAGAAGGAAACGACAGAGATGGGAGGAGCTTCGCCACTATGCGCTCCCCCATATACATACATCAAGATGGGTTCCATCACAAGTGGGCCCTCAATGAAAATCAACGGCTGGATATTCTAAATCACCCACCAATTTCCACTTCTTTAGGCTCCATGGACTCCTTTGCTCCCAGTATTCAACTTTGATGAAAGATTATGAAGATTGAATGGCTAGGATAAGAGATGAGAGGGGTAGGAAGTGGGCCACACACAAAGCTCTCCTTGTTCTCCTTAGAGCTTGGCCGTCCACTCTTCTTGCTTGCTTGGGAGTGAAGAGAGAAATGAGAGAGTGATGGGAGTTGTAAGGATGGATGACATGGAGTATATGGGTGAGGGATGGGGCTTGTTGACTTTTTGGGCATCAGATGAGATGGGGTATGGGTAGCATTGCCTTATTGGCATGAACGGTATGGGAGAGGTAAGGGCTTGGTTGACTTGGTGAAAAGAGGGTGTATGGGTAAAGATTTCATTCTCTCAACCAGGAATCTTCCTGGAAACGGCGCACATGTTACTCGTGGTGTTTCCTCGATTTATTCTCAGGCCCACAACTCCTGGCCTAGGTATTGCATCGGCGTGCGAGACGTGGCATTAGAACCGTGACAACGGCGCAGTCACAAAGGTATAAGTCTTGAGTCGTGCCGACTTAGATCGACAGGATGCGATTCAGGGTCACGCGCAAATACCAATTACAGATCGCAAGTCACCGAAATTTGACAGAGAGGACCGCGGGAGTTTAAGGAATGGTACAGTCTAGGATACAGGTCTCACAGGCAGCCTGAATCATACATCACGGTGGGCCACAAAATGGACAGCATAGATATACAATACATGTATCACGGTGAGCCGCACAAATGGACAGCATGGGTATACAATACATGCATCACAGCGGGCCGCAAAAATAGACAGCGTAGGTATACAATACATGCCTCAAGGTGGGCCCCATCCCACACGTGCAGCACATGTGGGGTGGGCCCCCCACGAGTTGAATTGGATGGACGGTGTGGAGAAACACATGCAACACTGTGGGGTTCACCATCCTGGACATAAGGACAGAGTGGATATAGAATAAATACATCATGGTGGGTCCCACCCCCACACATGTGGGGTGGGCCATGTCCAAAACAAAAGGACAGTATATATAAAACACATACATCAGAGAGGGTCCCACCGTCTTGGCCCAATGGATGGTGGGGATATGGAATTCATACATCAAGGTGGGCCCACCCCACACTTGTGGCACGTGTGGGTGGGTCCCACCCACCAGGAAAATGGACGGCGTGGGTATACACCACATACATCAGGTGGAATCCCACCTTGGATGGACGGTCTAGATTTAACACTACCTCAGGGTGGGTCCATATCCCTGTTGGACGGTGGAGATCCCACACATGTAGGGTGAGTCCCACCGTCCTAGGGACGGACGGTGTAATGTCTCGTCCAACCAACACAGTGTCCTGTGGCGTCCACGTAGGATTTGTCGCAGGACCATTCACTTAAACTACTCGTGGTGAGGTACCGCAAGTAAATTAATCTAGGATTAGCCCGATCAAGTAGACCAGACGGGTCTTGATAGGACCTAATGCAGGCCGCCAAGCTAGATGGCCGTTTACACTTAACAACAGCCCATGTGGGCTATACCGCGATGTGGGAAGGTCAGAAAATTATAAAAATTTAAGGGAGCATAGATCTCACTGGGCTTGTGGTCTATCGCGGACCACGGACCCAGTAAATGTCCAGAAGTCAATTATCCATGCCGTCCCAGCGGCACTTGCAAAGTGTGGCTCACCCTAACCACTAGTCTCAGAATCTGGCACTCTTATTTGAAACTGAGATATAAGACATTTCAGTCATGGAATTTCTTCTAAATTTATGGTGGAGGTTTAATGTATTTTTCTACACCCGTCCACGAAATCTGGGACTCAATCGTAAAACGGTGACCGTTGATCGCAGATCAGACCCGTACGACCAAACCCCATATCCGATTATTCCCAAATTTTGCATGGCCCTTCTTCAGGCCATAGATCACCTATCCTGTAAGTTTCATGGCCAGAGGGCCACCAGAACTGCTCCAATCACTGGAATGGACCCCATAGGGCCATTTAGAGATAGGAACCGTATGATCAAACCCTATATTCGCTCATCCGTTTGTTCCCAAACTATGCATGGCCTCTGATCAAGACATGAGTCACCTACATGCCAAATTTGGTGGCCAGAGGGGTGTTAAGGCCACCCCAACACCAATAGGGAGTCCTAGAGGGTTATTTTGGAAAGTTGTTGAAACTTAAGGCCAAAGGGCCCGAGTCTAGGAAATAAAGCCCTAGCTCTCTCATAACTCCCTCCTTTACCACAACCACTAAGGAGTAAAGAGAGAGCAAGAGAGCAAAGAGGAGAAAGTGTGAGGGAAGAAGAGCAAGTTGGACCTTAGATTGAGGTGGGGCCCGAGGAAATCAAACCTTACAACTCCCTACCTCTCCTCCAAGAAGGAACTCTCCACCACAACCATACAAATCGTTCCGTTGATCGTCTAGGTAAGATCCTTCATCTCTTTTCTTGAAACCCTTGTATGGAGGAGGGATTTGCTTGGGATTCTAACATGCAAATGGTTGCTTTAGGGACTCTGGCCGTCCGCCCCCAAAAGCCCTCATTCCTAGGTTGTTTTTCAAGTCTTCAACGACCCGAATGTGCGGACTATTACCCTTAAGTGGCCTAGCACCAATTATAGTTTGAGTCTAATGATTGTGATTGCTTGGATGACGAATTTGGAGAATCTAGAGAAACACTAGGAATTGTATGTTTCTTAGAATTGTATGGAATTGTATATTTAGATCTCATATGATGTTATTCATGCCTCTCACATGATTTGGTGTATGGATGATTATATGCTCATACCTTGCTTGATTTCCCCCTATGGTGTTGCTTCCTAGTACGTATGATTTCTTCTCTTGTGCATATGATTCCTTAAGATGAAGGAAGTGCTTAACTTCCTCACAAAACTCACATAACTCACATGCACTTTGTTTCATGATAATGATAAGTTTGTTTGTTAGGAGTAACTGATTTATATGATTGAGATGCATGAAAATATGATTTTGCTATGCTAGTTGATAACCTGAATAGTCGGCATGTTATGGATCACCTTCACACCCTTGGGTCGGTCAGGAACTTGAAGAGAGACGGTAGTCCCATCGGTAGGACTATGCTAAGACTAGACACGTGGGTTTTGGGAGGGTATGTACGAGTGACAATAGTTCGACTACATGAGTCCCTTGTACTCGATGTCGCTTGTCACGTGCTCGCCTGACTCGTGCGTCTAGCCTACTTACTGACCAACCTTTTTTGTTAACCCTGTTTGCTCACATATATGTGGAACCTGGAACACCCTACAACCGTAGTCACCCATGATAACCAAATTGAAATCGATCCACTGCCTCGTGGGCCAGGCATGGTGGAATGGGACACTGTGTCCGAGCTGTCGACCTACGCTAGGGTGACGCACCTCCCCGTAGTGACCGCGAGCCATCCCAGTTCTCAGCACTCCCCATGTGCTTGAAGTCGGGGATGGGGAACCCGACAGGATCAAAGATTGTGGGGTCTTGGCCTCACACGTAAGTCAGATAGAAAACAAGCCTCACAGTTGGCCTATGGAAAGTCTCAACTATAGTTTGTTCAATTCCCACTCCTTTCTCTAGTGTGGTCCATTTGAGCTTTAAATGTGTCTCATTTTTGGGCTCATGCTTTGAAATGATTCATAAAAATTGATGGATGGTGTGGATCTAAAACATAAATCATTGTGGGGCTCTGAGAAGCTCCACATATTAAAAGTCATGTTAAGTAACATGCATTTTTATTTGGCAGAGAAAAAGGCATATCTTGATAGCTTGGAGGCCAATTTTTTGGGAAAGCCTCTAGGAGGAAGTTCCCGTGGAAGCTAGGTGGGCTTACCGTGATGTTTGTGAGAAATCCACCTTGTGCATCCGTTCTGCGAGATCATTTTATGACTGTCACAAAAAATGAAAGTGATCCAAGACTTAAGTACGATATACAATATGAAAAATGGTGAAAAAAAATTGCCTACCATTGAAACTTTCATGGGCTCCGCTTTGGTGTTTATATGCCATACAAACCGTTTATATGGTCATTCCATTGGGATGAACCGAAAAGACAAAAAGATTAGCCTGATACAAAACTTTTTGGCTATATGAATGTTTGAACAGTGGCACATTGTTTCCTCTCATATGGCCCACTTAAGTCTTGGATTCGTTTCATTTTTTGTCGCATATCATACAATGATCTCGTAAAATGGATGGTCGGGGTGGATTTCTCATAAATATCTCAGTGAATCCCACCTACCTGTCCATAACATGAATAAAGGCTTTCATAGGAAATCCGCTTGAAATGATACATACAAATGAGAGCTCACGGCTCTATAATTTTGTGTACACACGCAATCTGACTACTGGATGGTGATTTATGGGCCCCACCATAATGTATGTGTTTTATCCACATTGTAGATCAATTTGGTGAAATTATTTTATGACATGAGCACAAAAATTAAGACAAATCCAAAGTTTAAGTGGACTACATCACATAACAATGAAATTAGATGTCTATCTTTTTGAACGTCTGGGGGGCTATAGAAGTTATAGATCGATCTTATATTTATCTTTTTCCTTTATCCATTTTTGTGTGGATTTATTGTTCAAAAGCCCAAGTGCAGGGTCGCGATGTAGTAATAACTCGGTGAGACCGAGGTCGAATCCACATGGATTAAACTTGTACGTATTCTGAAAATAACTAGAACTAGAAAAAAAAAAGATCTAAACCTAAATCTGGAATAGAAGGGAGTAATTGTGAATGATATTAATTAAAACTATCAATTGAAAGGTGGGAACTAGGGTACCAAGGATCCATTTGTAGCTATCAGGATGTTACCTCACTTAATTCAGGAAACCAAATTGGAATTGGAGTCCTGTCCTATCCAAATGGAAAATTAAATCTCTGAACTTTTCATTGACATAGTCCTTAACGAAGGAGTATCGTGATGATTGGAAGAGATGAAGAAGGATTGGGGCCTTATGTTTTATGGAAGCGAGAAGGCTGATGTAGGACAGGCTAGGGCGTTCTACACTCGAATTAGAAACCCTCAATTCAAGCCCCTGGGATTTGACATTTTAGTACGTGGCAAGAACATCCACTTGGGAGTTGAAGAATTAGTTGAATTCATGGGAGTGCCATTGGAGGAGGTGCAAATCGATGAGAAGAATTTGGAATCGGATCAAGCCCGTGATGAGCAGACTCGTTTCTTATGCGGCCGAGCTACCCCATGGACACGGGATGTCGACCTATACGCGATAGCTCTGACATTCGATTATTGGGTACTTCACCGCATTGCTACTTACAATATATACCCAAGATTGAAGAACCGAACTGAGTGCTCCCGCTACATGGTGGAGTTCTTGTATCAAGTGGGTCATTGAGTGGATGTGTGTGCCCCCAGTCTAGTGCTTCATCAAATTGTGAAGGCCGTAAGGGTGGTATGGAAGGACATAGCCCTTCCCTATGGCCGCCTAGTCTGCCATCTAGCCCGACAGTATGGGATAGGCAGATCGGATGGAGATTTCATATCGACACAGCTGTTGGGGGATGAGATGTTGAAAAATATGAAGATAGGCCCCAAATAAAAACAGGCTTACATCGAGGAGTTTGGGGATGCCGATGAGGAAGAAGAGGTAGGCGACGAAGACGATGAGGACGATGGGAGCGAGGAGGAAGGAGAAGGAACTTAAGGGGCTGGACAAACTGAGGAAGCCGAAGGAGTCGGTGGTGGATGCTTGCCGCTTCAAACACATGCGAGCACTGGGAAGCGCTCGAAGCCAGACTGACAAGAATGTAACAAACCCAAGCAAGGCACCATGCAGAACAAGAGAAGTGGAACAAGAAGATGTATCGGGCTATAAAGGCCCTGATCTGCTGCAACAAAGGGGAAGAAGAGCCCCCATTTTTGCCCGACTTAGATGAGTAACACCACAACGATACTGATGACCAGTAGTTACTTTAGTGTGGTTATGCCAATTTGCATGTACTGAATGATGTTTAGGACCTTTGCTTAATTAGATTGTACTTCCTTTACGTTTAAGCATATCTAATAGTGTTGTAATCCATGCTATAACTGGCCATGCCAATGGTATTTTGAAATTAATGTGAATGTATGGATTGCTTTGAAATTATCTTGTCACCATAAGAATGCTTGAGTGTATGGTTGCTTATGTGCATGAATAGAATATTTAGGTTGCATTTACGCATGACCTTAGTATGAGTAATGTTCTAGTGCCTAACATATCCTAGGACGTTCTTCCAGGAAATGCCTCTGTGAGCGGAGGGTCGATATGTCTGCCTCCCTCATGGCGGCCTAGTCGATCGGGACCAGACCCTCGATGATCAGCAAGGCCCCCAAGGGGCGAGCGGTTCCTAAAATACGGGTATTACCACCCAAGAAGTTGCCCCAAATGCACCGCCACAGCAAGCCGTGACACCCATACTCCTACGACACCGGCTATGGATCAAATGAGCCAAATGTTGCGTCTTATGCAATAATAACAGCAAATGATGGCCACTAATATGCAACAACAACAACAAATGATGGCCACTATGATGGGAGCCATGGCCCAAAATTTGAGTATGCAATAACCAGAACCACCCGCCATGGCCGCGGTCGCGACCAACACGAGCAACTTTTTTGAGCGGTTCCAGAGATTTAGGCCGCTCACATTCGCTGGCACCCATTGCCTCGAGGAAGCGGAATATTGACTCAACCGAGTCACCAAACTACTCCGGCCTCTCCACTGTTATGAAGCGGAGAACGTCGAGCTCCTCTTATACCTCTTTGAGAAAGAGGCGGACCTATGGTGGGAGAGTGTTCTCCGGTCCGTTCCCGAGGACCACGTGTGGACGTGGGAGGCGTTTGAGAGCCGCTTCAACGAGAAGTACTTCCCATAGATGTACCAATATGAGAGATAAAATGAATTCCTTCGCCTCCAACAAGGGGGGATGACCGTAGCGCAATACGAGAACTGTTTCACCGAGCTATCGCGCTACGCTTCCGAAATGATCGCCAACGAGGTGATTAAGATGAGCCGATTTACTGTGGAGTTAAGGAGCGACATCTGCTCGAAGATGTGTTGTGCGAGCATCTGGACCTATGCCGAGCTAGTCGAGATGTCCATACAGGCGGAACAGGACGAGGAATGAGTCGCCCGGACCCGTTCACAGTTGGGGCCACGAAGCAGGATGGAGGGACTATCCTCTTCCTTTGTCGGGAAAAGGAAACGCCCAAACTCTCCGCCTAGGTTGGCTATCACACTGGCCCCTTCTGCACGATCTACACAGGTGTGCAACTATTGTAGGAGGATTGGCCACTCGAAACCGTATTGCTTCGCAAGGATGAGGGACCTTGGCTTCATGCCGCCTCAACGCAACAACAGACCCCCTCAGTAGGCTCTACAGATTTCGCCCCTACGGACGATGGGGCCTAGCCGGCAATTCAGTCATCTAGGTTATGCCGCGACAACGGCCTATGCAGTAACCAAACTTCCCACAGCAGGCCCGTGTACACGCACTAGCGGCAGAGGGCCAAGATGCAGTCACCCCCACTCCTACGGCCTTTGAGGTGACTACCCACATACAAGGTACTCCATCTTTTTATTAATGGACACGGGGTCTACTACTTCTCTCATTTCACATGCAACCGTCAAGCATCTAGGACTACACCCTACTCCATTCGTTGGAGTAAAGATCATTGCCGCCGCCGGTACTTTCTCAGAAGCAACGAAGATATGTTGTGATTGCCCCATTGACTTGGGATGCAAGGTGGCGCTTGTGGATTTAATCGTGACCAAGATCTTCTATTATGACGTCATCTTGGGCATGGACTGGTTGACCGTAATGAAGGCGGAGATCAACTGTGACACTTTGACAGTGAAAATATATGAGGACGACAGCACTTCCCTCACATTCCCAGTCCAGATTAGTCACGATTTTAGGATTTTATGTTATGCTTCACTGGAGGATGGTTATGATGGGCCATTAATGACATGCACACCCGTGGTCTAAGATTTTTGGGACATGTTTAAGGTCATACCTGGACTTCCTCCTCGACATGAGATAGACTTCACGATCGATCTAACTCCCGGTGCCAAGCCCATCTCCTTGCCGACTTATCGCATACCCCCATGTGAGATGGAGGAGCTTACGACTCAGATGGATGATCTGTTAGAGTTGGGCTTCATCCGGCCCAGTGTCTCGCCATAGGGGGCCTCGGTCATATTTGTGAGGAAGAAGGATGGCTCTTTACGACTATGCGTGGATTACAAAAGATTGAACCAAGTGACGGTTCAGAACAAATAACCGTTGCCCAAAATTGACAATTTATTCTACCAGTTGAGGGGTGTTTAATACTTCTCAAAGATCAATCTATAATCAGGGTACCATCAGCTACGAGTCAAGGACGAGGATATACAGAAAATGGCCTTTAGAACCTGCTTTGGTCATTATGAGTTTCTAGTTATGTCGTTCGGGCTCACCAATGCTCCGGCAGTATTCATGGATCTCGTGAACAGAGTCTTCAGGCGATTCTTATACCGATTCGTCATCGTATTCATCAACGACATTCTGATATATTCGAAGAGTCATGAAGAGAATCTAAGGGCAGTCCTTGAGACCCTCAAGAAGAACCAATTGTATGTAAAGTATGGAAAATTTGACTTCTGAAAGGAAGAAGTCAAGTTCTTGGGTCATGTGGTGTCCAAAAAAGGTATATTTGTGGATCTCGCCAAGGTTGCGGCCGTGCAAGATTGGAAGCAACCGAAGTTGATCACGGAAGTGAGAAGCTTTCTCAGTCTTGCCGGCTATTACCAAAGATTCTTTAGAGACTTTTCAAAAATAGCTCGGCCGCTATTCCAATTGACATAGAAGGACCTCAAAATTGCCTGGAATGAGAAGGCGGAGGCGGCCTTCCAAGAGTTGAAGGATAAACTGACATCGGCACCTGTGCTTGTACTACCTAAGCAAGGGGTCAAGTATACTGTCTATACTGACACCTCTCGTGTGGGCTTAGGTTGCGTGCTCATGTAAAAGGACAGGGCAATTGCGTATGCATCTCGGCAATTAAGGAAACATGAGGAGAACTATCCTACGCATGATCTCAAGCTTGCGGTAGTAGTTTTCGTATTGAAAATATGGAGACATTACCTCTATGGTGAAGAGTTTGAGCTCTTCTGTGATCATAAAAGCCTCAAATACATCTTCACTCAGAAGGATCTGAATATGAGACAGCGTTGTTGGATGGAGACGTTGAAGGACTTCAAGTTCGATGTCACGTATCACCCTGACAAGGCTAATTTGGTTGCGGACGCCTTGAGCTGCAAAAGGGCGCTCAAATTCGCGGCCTCGTTGATTATGAGAGAGTGGGACATGGTAGAATTTGTACTGGACTTCGACATGAAGCTAACTGTGGAGGAGCCGTATGAGGTCGTAGCCCACATTCAAGCCCAGCCAATGATTGACAGCAAAATCATTGAAGCCCAGGAGGGCGATAAGTTGTTGAAGAAGATGAAAGAGAAACCAAAGAATGATGTGGGGTCTGAGTGGAGAATCGGCACCGATGGGGGATTGCGATACCGAGACCGCCTTTGTGTTCCAAACCTTCAAGGACCACGAGAAGAAGTCCTAAGTGCCGCTCATAACTCCAAGTTAGCGATGCACCCTGGTAGTACCAAGATGTACCAGGATTTGAGGCGGAACTATTGGTGGGACAACATGAAGAAGGAAATAGCGGAATATGTGTCTCGATGCCTCACTTGTCAACAAGTCAAGGCCGAACACCGCCAACTACCGGACCTTCTGCAACCAATGCCCATAGCAGAATGGAAATTGGACTTCATATCTATGGACTTCATTTCCGGCTTGCCCAAGACTAGGAAGGGGCATGACTCAATATGGGTGATGGTGGACCGGTTAACCAAATCAGCCCATTTTCTGCCGATAAAGATTTCTAACTCCGTTAATGATTTGGCCAAGTTATATATCAAGGAGATAGTGCGACTTCATGGCGTCCTGTTGGAAATTGTGTCAGACTGGGACACACGATTCATGTCGATCTTCTGGACTCGCATCCAAGAAGCCATGGGAGTGAAGTTGAAGTTTAGTACTGCCTTCCACCCCCAGACAGATGGGCAAACTGAGCGGGTGAACCAGATATTGGAAGACATGTTGCGAGCTTGTGTACCGGACTTTCAGGAGAGTTGGGATGACTGTCTTTCGTATGCTGAGTTCGCCTATAACAATAGCTTCCATGTTAGCATAAGTATGCGCCTTACGAGGCTTTGTATGGGCGTCCGTGCCGAGCCTCGCATTGTTGGGAAGAAATTGGTGAGAAAAGCTTGCTAGGACCGGATTTGGTGCGGATCACGACTGAGAAAATTAGAATTATCTGGCGCCGCCTCTTAACGGCCCAAAGCAGACAGAAGAGCTATGTCGATACCAGACGAAGGGACTTGAAATTTGAAGCTGGGGACCACGTATTTCTCAAAATCTTCCCAATGAAGGGTGTTTTATGCTTCGGTAAGAAGGGAAAGCTCGCGCCACGGTTCATCAGGCCCTTCCAGATTTTAGACCGTGTTGGTGCGGTTGCCTATCACTTGGCCCTACCCATGCCTCTCGCCGGAGTGCATAACGTCTTCCATGTATCCATGTTAAAGAAGTACGTCCCCGATCCTTCGCATATTATCAAGTGGGAGCACGTGGAGCTCAAGGAAAATGCTACATATATTTTTTGACTCACAAAAATACTGGATAGGAAGGAGCAGTTCCTACGCAATAAGGTCATCATCCCATTGGTCAATGTACTATGGACCCATCACGATGAAGAAGAGGCCACTTGGGAGACGAAAGCAGAAGTCCACAAGCATTACCCAAGCCTACTTCAAAAATATGAACAGGTACAAATTTTGAGGACGAAATTTATTTATTAGGGGGGTAGATTGTAATGTCTCATTCAAACAGTACAATGTCCTGTGATGTCCACGTAGGATTTACCGCAGGACCATTCGCTGAAACTACTTGTGCTGAGGTACCGCAAGTAAATCAATTTAGGAATAGCCCGATTGAGTAGACCAGACGGGTCTTGATAGGACTTAGTGCGGGCCGCCAAGCCAGATGGCCGTTTACACTTAACAACAGCCCGTGCGGCTATACCGCGACCCGAGAAGGTCAGAAAATTATAAAAATTTAGGAAAGCATAGATCTCACGGGGCTTGTGGTCCATCGTGGACCACGGACCCAGTAAACATCTAGAAGTCAATTATCCATGCCGTCCCATCGGCACTTGCAAAGTGTGGCTCACCCCATCCATTAGTCTCAGAATCTGGCACTCTTAATTGAAACTGAGATATAAGACATTTCAGCCATTGAATTTTTTCTAAATTTACGGTGAATGTTTAATGTATTTTTCTACACCCGTCCACGAAATCTGAGACCCGATCGTAAAATGGTGACCATTGATCGCAGATCAGACCCGTATGACCAAACCCCATATCCGATTGTTCCTAAATTTTGCATGGCCCTTCATCGGGCCATAGATCACCTATCTTGTAAGTTTCATTGCCAGAGGGCCACCAGAACCGCTCCAATCATCGGAATGGACCCCATAAGGTCATTTAGAGATAGGAACTGTATGATCATATTCGCTCATCCGTTTGTTCCCAAACTTTGCATGGCCTCTCATCGGGCCATGATTCACCTACACGCCAAATTTAGTGGCCAGAAGGGTGTTAGGGCAGCCTCAACACCAATAGGGAGTCCTAGAGGGCTATTTTGGGAAGTTGTTGAAACTTAAGGTCAAAGGGCCCAAGTTTAGGAAATAAAGCCCTAGCTCTCTCATAACTTCCTCCTTTACCACAACCACCAAGGAGTAAAGAGAGAGCACGAGAGCAAAGAGGAAAAAGTGTGAGGGAAGAAGAGCAAGGTGGACCTTAGATTGAGATGCGGCCCAAGGAAATCAAACCTTACAACTCCCTACCTCTCCTCCAAGAAGAAACTCTCCACCACAACCACACAAATCGTTCCGTTGATCGTCTAGGTAAGATCCTTCATCCCTTTTCTTAAAACTCTTGTGTGGAGGAGGGATTTGCTTGGGATTCTAACATGCAAATGGTTGTTTTAGGGACTCCGGCCGTTCGCCCCCAAAAGCCCTCATTCCCAGGTCATTTTCCAAGTCTTCAACGACCCGAAGGTGCGGACTATTACCCATAAGTGGCCTAACACCAATTATAGTACGAGTCTAATGATTGTGATTGCTTGGATGACGAATTTGGAGAATCTAGAGAAACCCTAGGAGTTGTATATTTGTTAGAATTGTATGGAATTGTATATTTGGATCTCATATGATGTTGTTCATGTCTCTCACATAATTTGGTGTATGGATGATTACATGCTCATACCTTGTTTGATTTTCCCTTATGGTGTTGCTTCCTAGTACGTATGATTTCTTCTCTTGTGCATATGATTCCTTAAGATGAAGGAAGTACTTAACTTCCTCGCAAAACCCATTTAACTCACATGCACTTTGTTTCATGATAATGATAAGTTTGTTTGTTAGGAGTAACTGATTTGCATGATTGAGATGCATGAAAACATGATTTTACTATGATAGTTGATAACCTGGATAGCTGGCATGTTATGGATCACTTTCACACCCTTGGATCGATCAAGAACTTGAGGAGAGACGGTAGTCCCATCGGTAGGATTATGCTAAGACTAGACCCGTGAGTTTTGGGCGAGTGTGTACGGTTGGCAGTAGTTCGACTACATGGGTCCCTTGTACCAGATGTCGCTCGTCACGTGCTCGCCTGACTCGTGCAGTCTAGCCTACTTACTGACCAACCTTGTTTGTTTACCCTATTTGCTCACATATGTATGGAACCTAGAATACCCTACAACTGTAGTCGCCCATCGATAACCAAATTGAAATCGATCCACCGCCTCGTGAGCTGGGCATGGTAGAATGGGACACTGTGTTCGAGCTGTCGGCCTACGCTGGGGTGATGCGCCTCCCCGTAGTGACCGCGAGCGATCCTAGTTCTCAGCACTCCCCATGTGCTTGAAGTCGGGGATGGGGAACCCAACGGGATCAAGGATCGCGGGGTCTTGGCCTTGCAACCAGTTGAGGGCATTGATACGTGGGGTGTATCAGTTTTCCCAACCTGCTGGATGAATGGACTTAACTAAAAACTCGGTTAACACAATCACATTGCATCGCACTAGTTAAGGTGGCGACTCGGTAGTCGAGGTCGCTCTGAGGGAGTGTTGGCCATGCGCGATCATTAGATGGAGTCGCTCGAGAGAGTGTTGTGGTGAAGGCATGCATCATATCATTCGTCATGCATGTGCATTAATAAGATTATTTAGGTATTTATGATTGATTATTTTTCATTAAATTCATATTATAACTGATGCTTGTTACAACTTAAGACTTATAGAACCCACTGAGTTGATCACTCACTCCCACTCTGGGACAGTTTTTTAAAACACCAACCAGACTCTTCCATAGTTGCAGGTGACGAGGAGTTCAAGGAGTCTGTCGACGCATGCTTAGATGAGTAGGACGAGCTGTCCTACTTTCAGTTGATGGGCGGCTCTCCATCGGCTTGATGGGTGGAATTTAGATCGCTAAGTTGTGGACTCAGTCTTATATTCTTTTTGGACATAGCATTCTTTTTGTGATTTTGTTGGGTGACGCCTTGTGCGACCCATTTACATTCTTTTGGACCTGTATATATTTGATCTTTTCATTTTAGTAGACTTGTGTGGTTGTGTTTCATGTTCCAGGAAATTCTGAGCTGCGCATTTAGACCTAATTAAACGCATATTAATGAAAATCGGTTATAAGTGACCTCAGGAACTCGGGAGACGAGTGAATGCACGACCCCCGATTTTTAGGGCGTTACAGATGGCTTGGATAAAATACATAAATCAAGTGGGTCCACACGTGTGGGACCCACCAGCTTTGGGTATTAAGCTGATATCTGCATTTTCCTCTTCATATGGGCCTGTCCAGACAGTTAGCCCAGCGGGCCTACTGCTGGACAATCTAACAAGGTGGATCCCCACAGATGGCTAGTATGGATAAAACATATACATCATGCAATGGGTCCATGTGGGTGGGCCATACATCCAGAAAATCAGGCTAAAACTATGTGATTTCCTTCATCTAGATCAGCCCAAAAATGGGCAGCAAGGTGTCCCAAAAATCTGGATGTGTGGTTATCCTAAGTTTGGACAACAACATACATCATCAAGTGGGCCATCATGTAAGGATCAAAAGAGGAAGTGAGAGAGAGAGAGAGAGAGAGAAATGACGGAGATGGGAGGAGCTCCGCCACTATCAGCTCCTCCATGCACATGCATACATAAGATGGGTCCCATACATGCATGGGCCCATCATAATCACAATAAAAATTTGAGGTAGGGATGCCATCCCCACCATGCAAATGAGGGGTCTAGATGACCCTTAAAGGCATGGATTCAAGAAGAAAATATCATGATGGGGTCCATGGAGAATGGACCCATCATGGATCATGCATGCATCAAGGATGGGCTATTGGCCACATCCAAAGGATCAAGTAGGATCTCCACCATTGATTGGTGGGTCCTACATGACCCTAAGCAAGAAAATCAAAGAAATGATGAAAGATCTACTCTAGAAACGGCACCCACCTCCAAATCTTGGACTTCTACCACCACCAATGGCTTCCAATGCTTCAAGGGAGCAAGGATCAATGGATAAGATGAAGCTTTCATGGTTAGATTGGGAGGGTTTGGAGGAGGAAGTTGCTGGAATTTTTTTGGGAGCTCTCTCTTTCTTTAGCAATGGAAAAATGAAAATGAGGAAGAAAGGGAGGGAAAGAGAGATAAGAGAGAGAGAGAGAGAGAGAGAGAGAGAGAGGGATAGGTTAGGCTAGGAATGATGACTTATAAGAGCATGAGGAAGAAAAATAGTCATGACTCGTAAGTGATAGGCTAGGGAGATCATTACTTTTGTAAGGTAATAATGAGATTTGTAAGAGGTGTAAGAGCTTAGGAAGAGAAAAGCATGATTACATGTAAGAGGATGGCATCAACATCATGATTGCTCTAGGGAAATGTACTAACTAGAATGGCCCCACAACGTGCGGTCCATGGCCATGATCATGCACGGTCCACATCTCATGATATAGACGTCGGATTGGCGCACGAGACGTGGCATCGGAACCACGACGGCGGCGCGGTCGCAATGGCATAGGTTTCAGGTTGAGACGGCTCAGGATTACAGGATGTGACTCAGGGTCACGCACAAATGAAATAAAAAGGTCATGGGTCACCGATATTCGACCAGGAGGACCACGGAACCCTACGGAATAGAACAAACACTAGGACATGGGTCTGACAATATCATTCCAAATACTAAGTCTTGATGATGACTCCCTTATATACTTCACGCTCTCTTATATTTTCAATTGTTTTGTTGATTATTTTTAACCGCTCTTGCATAATCAGATTCAAAATGTGAGCACAACATCCGAAATGGAATAGTTTTCCCTCAAAATAAAGATTCCCTGCTATCTTGAATTGGCTCCGCAAAAAAGAAATCACAACATCGTTTGCAGATGCATTAGCTAGTGTGATTGAAGATATCCTGATTTCAATGCCCCAATTTTGAAGGCAATTATATATGCAATCTATAATAACCAAATTAGTATGAGGGGGAGGAATGTAACAAAAGTTTAAAATTGTACATAGATTCCAATTTGCATCCAAATAGTGTGCAATTAGTGACATGTACCCTTTCCTTTGGTTAGACACCGTCCACAAGTCTGAAGTAAGATTTATACATGAGAATGATGACAAAAGAGTTTTCATCTTTGTTTTCTCATTCATATATATTTTCATGCATTCTCTTTTCACTGTGACCCATGAGCACTTCTCAAATTTGAGATTCAAGTATCTCCTGAATTCACTAAAAACTTTGTTCTCTATAAATCTAAAAGGTTTCTCCTCAACAATAAATATTCTTGTAAACCACTCTTTTAATTTGTCTTTTTCAAATTTTGAGTGATGAGAGCAACTTGCGTGTCAAAGTCGCTTTCTCTATATGAGGCAAATGAGAGCAATTGTTGGCATGAACGTGGGATTTTTGAACTCTTAGCACAATTAATATTATGTTTGTGATAATATGAAGTTGATCCCCCAGAATGTTTTATGTATGTTGACTTACAATACTTACATCTAACCTTGGTAACACGGTTCGAATCCTCTTTTGCCTCAACATCTTCAAAATTGTCCCAAACTACTGATCTTTTCTTTTCTTTATTAGATGTATCTGAATTTAAGTTTTTCTTAACTCGTTGGACATAAACAACTAGAGGGAATGTGGCAGATGTATTAACACCTGGAGTAGTAGGGACTTCATCACTAGCCATCTTTAAATTTGAAAACACACATAAGATATGTGAAGTTGGAATGTACCATTATAATATGTGATTAGTAAGTAGGCATTTTCTAGCATTTTTTAAATTTTAATTTTATATTTTATCTCATTCAATAATATATCATGTACTCTACTCACATAATTTACATGCGAGTCGAAAATTCGACAACATCCCCCCATAATTCTCCAAATATATGTAAAAATTCTCTACCGTTTGAGTATCATCACCATTATCTATTATTTATAGAGGAGTGGTAGTTAATCAGTTGAGAACTATATATTTGGAGAATTAATTGTGTTAATGCACCAAATCTCGAACTTTATGTAAATTGTGTAAACAATATTAAATACATTATATATTACAAATTGTCCAACTTAGACAATTTAAGAATTCATATATATATATATATATATATATATATATATATATATATATAAAGAATATCAAATCAATAATTGATTTGAATACAATTTATTGTACATGAATTCTTAAACACTTAGGTAAATTATTAAATACATCTGTCCGGTGTGTCAAGTGTGTCGAGTGGGTCACTCTAAATCTAATTAATTTGTGTTTAATCTAATATTTAATATATGATTTGTAGTTGAATACTTGAATTAAGCATACATCAAATTCAAGTAATCAATTACAAGTCTACACAAGTCTATAACTTCTCAATTCAAGATAATTAAAGTAATCAAGAATTAAATTCTAAGTAATTATAGAATTCAAATAATCAAGAATCAAATTCTAAGTAATTAAGATTCAAATTCAGGTAATTCTATAATTCAAATTCAAGTAATCAAAATTCAAGTTCAAGTAATGTACGATTTGGCCTAATCCAACCCTAACCCAACCTCGACCTAACCTGACCTTGACCCAACCTTGACCCAACTCAACACAACCTAGCCATGACCGGTAATGCCCTGAAAATCGGGGGTCGAACAGGACCTCAACTCCCAAGTTCCAATGCATTCTTATGCAACATAGATAATGATGATTAAATGTTGTCTGTATTAGCACATTAAACACGAATGAGATTAAACCAAAATAATATATTATACTCCAGAGACGATTAAGTTAAGCAAGTGGAAGACTATGATAAATATATAAAATGTATAAGTAATTGTAGGTCTCCTGAGTATGATCATGTTACCAGGTCAATAATTTACATGTAAAGTTTCAAAATATAGAAAATGTGTAATGTCATCTAATCAGCAACCCTACAAGCCCCATCAATCAGGACACGACTCACATAAACCAGCCTGATAACTGCATATAGGAGAACGCCTCCTCATCATCCTCGAAATATGGCTCCGCCTCGTAGGCATCACCATCACTTGCAGCTAAGACAAAGTTTGGTTGGTGTTTAAAACACTGTCCCAGAACATGAGAGTGAGTGATAAACTCAGTGGAGTTATAAAGCAAAGGTTAATATGTTTTCAATTCAGTCACGCAGTAATGATAAGGCAATATAATCAAACATTCCTAAGTACTCTTGTTAATGCAAGGATGATATGTATTAATGATGTATGCCCTCGCCTGCACTCCCTCTGCGAACTTCATCTCACGATCGCGGCATGCATTCCTTCCATAGTGCTCAACTCCAACGCCAAGGCACATGCAATGTAGTGCACGAACGTGATTACCAAGTTCTTATTAGACCTTTTCATACAGCAGAATTGGGAAGCTAAATACCTCCCTTATATCATTTTCCAAACAATGATCCATTCTAGGGTCGTCAGTCCTAGTAAATATCATACGATATTACGGTTCTAGGTCACTACAAAGGGCTCATCACCTGATAAGTGTAGGCCTAGTTTATACTCTAATCACTACATAAAGGCTCATCGCCTCAACGCAGTCTCAGAGTATGCTCGAGGTAGGCCGACAGTTCGAATACAGTGTCTCATACACCGTATTTGGTTCACGAGGCTGTGTTGCTCACTGGTCACTACGGGGAGGCTCGTCGCCCCAGCGTAGGCTGACAGCTCGACCACGGTGTCTCATACCACCATGTCCAGCTCATGAGTCTTAGCGGATCGAGGTACCAAGGTTAAACGGGTTATTCACTGGTAAGTTGGTACCTTAGATTTAACCAATAGCGTCCATACATGGTGAACATACATTGGACTAATCGGGTTATTAGACGAGCTCGATTGGTACGAGCATAAGTTGAGTTGATAGCCATGAAGTGCGTAAGCACTCCGCGTGGCTTAACCACTGTCGACAACCAAAGTACGGCTCGGATTTATCAAACACGTCCTGTGTGGCGAAACAACCTCAGCCACCCACCTAGGATCTGTTACCGATTGCCTGGACTATACTATAGTCCCAAACACACTCCAGATCAATAACATTCAAATGTAATAGTCAAGACAGCATGTAACAATATAATTAAATATAGATCCCATATCAGCCTTTCAACGAACATATAAAATACATGTTAACATACATGAGCATTTAATCCACAAATGACATAGTAGTAAAATAGATTACCTGAAGGAAACTGTGACCATAAAGAAGGGGATTGAGAATCCTATCTCAACACCCTCATTAAGCACATTACATTAAGCATTCCTCACTCAGGCATTTTATCAAACACTTAGACTACATATATCAACATACATAACATATGTTGATTATAACATATACTTGGACAGATCCTTCCAACAAGGAGTTGTCACATACACAGCAATCATATATTTGCATTTCATAGACGCGGTAGGCACAAATCATAATCTCGTATTCATTCAGTCATTTCAACAAACACTTAGAACACACACTATCACATACATGGCGTATATTGGTCATAACATATATTAGGGCAAACTCTTTTGCCAAGGGGTTGTCGCACATACAACAACCCTATATCCACAACGGATAATCATGTCAAACACAAATCTAAATTTTATACTCATTCGATCATTTCAACTAACACAAGGAGTGCATTATACTCAACATAGTTCGTATATATCTGTAAAGCAAAGGAATCTTCGCATTTAGCATGTGAAATGACACCCAAATCAGTTATAAATCATTAGTCGATATTGAAAGCCTACAAAATCATAACCTAAACGTTTATAGTCCGCACCTTTCGCCGATAGACTCGTAACGAACTCAATTTAAACATTAAGTCTTTGATTACGGCACAACGGTAACCTACAGTATGAAATAAGTTAGCTATTTTATCCCTTACACTATTTGAAGCTTTAAAACAGATTAGGGTTAGAATTTCTTACCTAAGTACGGAGTTCGAATTACCGAAAAAATGATACAGGTGCGGTGGTTAAGCACGTGGAGTGATGGGATTGAATCCTAGGAAGAAACGCCGACTCTCTCTCTCATTTTCTCTCTCTTTCCTTCCCTTTTTTCTCTTCTCTCTCTTAGGGTTTTCCAAATTCGTATGGAATAAGAGAGAGAGAGAGGGTTTAAGGCCCTTATATAGGCCCAGAAATGATGGGAATGGCCACAAGGCCATGGTATACTTAGATTATAGCCAAATAGGGACTGTTCCGATCCAACGGAGCACTTCGGGAGGCCCCTTTTCTGCGTGCGGTTGGACTTAAGCTCCCAGACATTGGATCTAGGTCGAGTTAAGTTTTTGGTCCGATCGGATTTATAGATCGACCGTGGCGGACCTGTTTCAGTTAAACGGTCACCGGTATTCGATCAGGGCCACAAGTACACTGACATGTGTTGAAAATTTTTCCTGATCCGAGGGTGTAATTGGATCAGATTCTAACTGTCTGAATCCTTAGATTTGGGCTGCAAGTGAAACGACTCAATTCACTTAAGTCTAAGTACGTTTTCAAAAATATTCGCGTTTCTCACACATTTTGCTCCACACTAAAGTTGTGCGTTTTTGGATACTATCTGGATTTGATTTTTGAGATGGTTGTCAAGCCCAGTAAATTGGTCATAAGCGTATAGTTTCGTGGTCAACGGACTTTAGACACGCGATCCAGGTCCGATACGAAATTTCAATGTGCTCCCGAGAGCAACCGGGTTTAGAGATTGATCCTAGATTTCAGGGTAATGTAGCGTCAATGATTCTGCAAGTTTCAGGTCTTACAGTTCATATTTAAAGTGATTAGTGCTAATTTCGTAGGTAATCTAGTTTAGTACTTAGTTAATTTCGTCTACTTTCTAAAGGATTTAGTCCTGAGTGATTTCTGCCTGAGGTGGTATTCGGGTCTTTGTACGGATTTTTCTGAGACGTTACATGACCCAACCCGACCTGGCCTTGACCCAACCCAACCATGACCCAACTCGACCTTAACCCAACTGACACAACTCAACTCTGACCCAACCCAACCCTGAACCAATCCAACACAACCCAACCATGGCCCAACCCGACCCTGACTCGACCCGACGCAACCCAATCCAACTCGACCTTGACCCAACCCGACACAACTCAACGCAACCCAACCCGATGTAAGGAGAAAGAAATCAAAGATGTGACCTTAAAGGATTGAAGGAAAAAAAAATCAAAGAAGGAAAGATTAGAGAGAGGAGAGAGAGAGAGAAAGATGGGGTCACTGGGTGGTGGGGTCCTTGTCAGCCTGCTGCTCGCGCTCGAGTAGGATAAAACGAAAAGAGTAAGAGGGAAAGTTTGGGGGGGGTTGGGTTGGTGGGTTGCTTTAAGGTTTTAACTTTTCTCTCTCTCTCTCTCTCTCTATATATATATATATATATGTATATGTATAATTCAAGCGAGTTAGGTTCGAGCTTCATTTCGAGTCGAGTCAATTCAAGCTTGTTAAGCTTGAACTCGACTTGACTTTTTTCGAGCTACAATTTTAGGTGCTCGGCTTGATCCGAATCAGTTTGCGAGTTGAGTCAGATCGAGCTCAACTGCTCCCACTTGATAATGTGGAAAGGATCAGGAACGTTTTTCTTCAGCATAGATACATGAAATACGTTGTCACGCTTACGAGTGGTGTGGGCAAAGCAAGGCGGTATGCTACCACCCCCACTCGATCCAGTATCTGGAATGGGCCAATGAATCTCGGCGTGAGTTTTCCCTTCTTCCCAAACCGAAGGACTCCCTTCATGGGAAAAACTTTCAGAAACACATAGTCCCCGACCTTGAACTCTAATTGTAACTGCCTCGTATTGGCGTAGCTCTTCTGTTTTCTTTGCGTTGCCAGAAGTCGATGCCTGATAATGTCGATCTTCTCTGAGGTCATCTATACCAACTCGGGGCCAATCAAACTTCTCTCGCCAACCTCTGCCCAGCAATGTGGTGCTCGATAGGGGCACCCATACAAGGCCTCGTAAGGAGCCATGCCAATACTTGCCTGGAAGCTATTATTATAGGCGAACTCTACATAAGGAAGACAGTCATCCCAATTTTCCTTGAAATTAAGCACACAAGCTCGCAGCATATCTTCTAATACCTGATTCACCCGTTCCGTCTGCCCATCCGTCTGTGGGTGGAATGCGGTACTGAACTTCAACTTCACACCCATCGCTTCCTGAATATGAGTCCAAAAGATAGATGTGAATCGCGTGTCTCAGTCCGACATGATCTCCATAGGGACTCCATGCAGACGCACAATTTCCCTAATGTACAACCTGGACAAGTCATCTACCGAGTTTGAAACTCTAATGGGGAGGAAGTGGGCCGATTTCATCAACCGGTCCACAATCACCGAGATGGAATTATGTCCCTTCCTCATCTTCGGTAGCCTAGAGATAAAATCCATATAGATGAAGTCTCATTTTCATTTTGCTATAGGCATGGGCTAAAACAGTCCAACAGGTCTGCGGTATTCAGCCTTAACCTGCTGGCACGTGAGACAACAGGACACATAATCTACTATGTGGGCCTTTATATTGTCCCACCAGTATGATCTCTTCATATCTCGATACATTTTCATGCTTCCAGGATGCATCGCCAATTTCAAACTATGTGCAGCCTCGAGGAACTCCTGTCTCAAGCCATGAAGATTTGAGACGCATAGGCAGCCACGATAACGTAAGCCCCCATCCGTACCAACTCTCCACTCAGCGTCCTCACCGTCGTTAGCCTGCTCTCAAAGCTCAGACAATCGTCCATCGTCCTTCTGGGCCTCGATGATCCTATCATCAATAAGTGGCCGCACACAAACGTGTGCGATGCTCTGGAATGGCTCCTCCATGGTGAGCTTCTGCTCGAAGTCTCGCACAAACTCTACCATACCCCATTCTGCCACCATCAGCGGAGCCACAAACTTTATGGTCTTCTTGCGGCTCAACGCATCTGCCACAAGGTTAACCTTGCCAGGATGGTAGAAAATCTCGAACTTGAAGTCCTTCAAGGTTTCCATCCATCGTCGTTGCCTCATATTTAGGTTCCGCTGAGTGAATATGTATCTGAGGCTCTTGTGGTCACAAAAGAGCTCAAACTCATCTCCATAGAGGTAATGTCTCCAGAGCTTCAATGTAAAGATGACAGCTGTTAACTTCAAGTCATACGTAGGGTAATTTTCCTCGTGTTTTCTCAATTGTCGCGATACATAGGCAATCACCCTGTCCTTTTGCATAAGGACGCAACCCAAACCAACACGAGAAACATCCGTATATATCGTATACTTGACCTCTTACTCTGGTAATACTAGCACAGAGGCGGACGTCAACTTGTCCTTCAGCTCCTGAAAAGCTACCTCTGCCTTCTCATTCCAGGCGAACTTGAGATCTTTCCGAGTCAGCTGAGACAACGGTCTAGCTATCTTGGAAAAATCCTTAATGAATCGACGGTAGTAACCTACCAGGCTAAGAAAACTCCTTACTTCGGTAAACAACCGGACTGTTCTCAATCCTGAACTGCGGCTACCTTAGCAAGGTCCACTACTATCCCCTCCTTAGACACTACATGTCTGAGGAACTTGACTTCTTCTTTTCAGAAGTCGCACTTCTTGTACTGTGCAAACAACTGGTTCTTCCTGAGAGTATCAAAGACTACTCGCAGGTGCTCCTCGTAATCTTCCCGACTCTTGGAATATATCAGGATGTCATCTATAAACACGATGACGAATCGGAATAGAAACGACCGAAACACCCTGTTCATCAAGTCCATGAACACGACTGGTGCATTTGTGAGTCCAAACAACATCACAAGGAACTCGTAGTGCCCAAAACTGGTCTTGAAAGCTGTCTTCTGCACGTCCTCATTCCTAACGTGTAACTGGTTATACCTTGACTGCAGGTCAATTTTCGTGAAATACTGTGCCCCCTTCAACTAATCGAACAAATTATCTATCCTGGGCAAAGGATACTTATTTTTCACCGTCACTTGGTTCAACCTGCGGTAATCAATACACAACCGCAGTGATCCATCCTTCTTCTTCACAAATAACACGGGCGCTCCTCACGGAGAGATACTCAGTCGTATGAAGCCTGCATCTAACAAGCTATTGATCTGTTTCCTCAATTCCTCCATCTCACATGGAGGCATACGATACATGAGTAATGAGATAGGTGTCGCACCAGGCACAAGATCAATGGTAAAATTAATCTTGCGCTGAGGAGGTAATCCAGGAATCATCCTGAACACGTCCTCAAAATCCTGAATTACTGGCGTGCCCTCAAGTGTCGGACCATCAACATTCTCTAACAAGGTGGCATAACAGCTAGTATGGCAGGGCCAACTGACCTGCACTGGAAAAGTAAAGACCGTGCTCTCAGGTCCGTAGGCTGTCATGACCCTGGTCTTGCAATCTATCTCTGCCCTCATCTCGGTGAGTTAATCCATACCGAGGATAATGTCGTAGTGCCATAGCGGGGCGACGATCAGGTCGACACGCACTGTCCTGCTACCCAAATCTACTGAGCAAGCCTTACAAATTCGGGTAACATTTGAAAAGGTCCCTATAGCAATAGTGATTCTCACTCCCTTCGTAGGAATAGTAACCAATCCCAACTGCTTGACTGCAGCGCATGATATGATTGAAATAGTGGACCCGATGTCCACCAATAAAAAGACAGGCATACCTTGAATCTGAGTTGTGACTTCAAAAGCCATAGGTGTTATGTCTGATGCTTCGGATGTCTCAGCTATAAGTGAGTGCACCCGAGCCTGCTGTAAATGGTTCAGCTGTGGCGTCATAGGTCTCTGAGCGGGCCTGAACTGAGGTGTAGGTGGCCGAAATAATGGATACACTGGTGCTGACCACAGAGGTGGTGCTGATATGACCTAAGGAAGCTGGCGGTTGATCCTCTGAGGTGGCAAAAACCCACTGTCCCTCATCATGGTGAAGCAATTTGTCTCCGTGTGACCTGATCTCTTGCAGTAGGTACACCACACGTCAGATCGTCTCATCGGGGCTAGTGCAACCATAAGGCTGGGCGGTGAATCTGTACGTTGTCTCTTACCGAGGAACGGTCTACTCGAAAGATCCGGTAGCGGCCTAGGAGCCACAGGTGCTCGCATACGGGACTGTCTGTCCTCGTCCTGCTCAGCTCGCATAGACATGCTCACTAGCTCAGCATAGCTGGGTATGCTAGCGCAGCAAATCTTCAAGTGGATCTTGAGTTGCAGACCCTAAGAAAATTATCGCATACGCATCGACTCATCTGCCAATATCAACGGAGCGTACCTGCCTAGCTCCGTGAACCTGTTCTCGTATTCTGCCACTGTCATCCCTCCCTGACGGAGGCGAAGAAACTCACTTCCATTCTCATGCCGATAAATGAGGGGATAATACTTCTCATGGAAGCGGGTCTCAAAAGCTGCCCACCTCCATACGTATCCAACGACAATAGTCCGAAGGACACTATCCCACCAGAGGTTGTCCTCCTCAAATATGAAGGCGACTAGCTCAACCTGCTCTGCCTCAGTGCAGTGCAGCGGCTTCAGCATCTTAGAGATGCAGTCAAGCCAATACTCGGCCTCCTCGGATCTGTAAGTACCCGCGAAAGTAGGAGGCCACAAGTGCTAGAATCGCTCGAATGTGCCACTGATACTCGCTTTTCCAGCAGGGTGCATAGGAGATGCAGGTGGGGTCACACCCATACTCTAAGTAAAGACTCCCACAATTGTGGCCAGAAACTGTTGTTGTTGTTGTTGTTGTTGTATCTGTTGCTGCTGCATCAACAACATCATCTGCTCTAGCCTATCAGGAGGTGGAGCGGACTGTGGTATCTGAGGCGTCGAGGTAGATGAACGGTTTTACTTAGGAACCGATAGTGTAACAGGTGGTGCCACAAGCGGTGTCATAGGTGTCGGCCCAGCAGTGGGGCCAGGGGCCGGCTGAGAATCTGGCATGGTCTCGTAAATCGGACTCAAGCTAGGGTCCATATGGCTATCGCTTAGGGGAGGTGCCCCGTCAAACGATTCGCCCAGTGAGAGACATGTCGAGCTCCGTATGCTCTTAGGTGGCATGCCCTATATATAACATAGGGTGTAACCCGTGAGATTTAACATATAACACTCAATTCTTCAAGCATTCTACACAATTCACAGCAAAAGGAGTCGCATGCATTTCATTAAACAAAATTTGTCACCATACATGAGATATAGTTTTACATGAATCATGATAGGAATCGCATGTGAGCTAATCTAATATAGCCTTAAACACAACACACCATCAACCTATCCTACTGCTAAGCATGTCAAGGATAAAACATAGAAACTAGAAAACAAGCAACAAAGTAAACTAAGAGATGACTGCGAGCATGACTAGTCGTTTGAATTAGGTAATAGTGGGGGTGCACTCTTGTCCTGTACACAGCACAGGATAGCCCTCAAGGTGCGAGACACCTTCTTGAATTTCCGTTTCACGAAGGCCTCGGTCTCTTCAAGTTTGGCTCGGGTCGTAGTAACCTCCTATCGCAGGACGGCCTGACCCTCCTCAAGTTGAGCCAAAAGGGCTTCTAAAGCAGCCCGATCACCAGAGTGCTCCTGTGTAGCAGGAGGAGAGCCCTCATCAGTGTCCTGGGCCTCTTCTTCCTCTTCCTGCTCTCCTTCTTCCCTTATCTCATCTCCTTCTTCATCACTCTCCTCTTCTTCGCTTTTTCGTCTCATCCTCGCTCTCGTCGAGTCGGGCTTGAAGCTGTCATGGCCCAATCTCCATATTGTTGAGAGTAGTGTCGTTGATGTAATGGATCGACACAGGAACTTCAGCGCCAAGTCTGTAAGCGAACTCATGTGCAAGCTTGCATATAAGTCAGCCGAAGGGGAGTGAAACAGACGTCCTAAAAGAGCATGTAGTTTATACTATCTGCAGCAGTACATATGTAGGCACGCACAGCTTCTCTCCCTGCCCAGCACGTATATAAAGTCCACCATCAAGCGCGTGCACTTACTGCAATTGCCCCACCTAAGGTACACGTTGTATGTGAAGATGTGGTGGAGTAGGTAGAAGTCATCATTCATATTGGTCACCAGGAGGCTATTGTTTGGATTCTAGTGGGCCAGTTGGCCACAAAGGAATCGTGTGCGACGATCCCTCTCACGCGCAGTCCTAAGACTCTCCTCATTAGCATGGACTTCGCCAAGTGGCATCCCCATGAGTCGGGCTATTAAGCTAGTATTAACTGTGAGGTCTCGCCTTCCCATAGGAAATTTGAACTGCAAAGGTTCCAGCGTTGGCTCCTGTATATGCGCATAGAAGGCTCGAACAGTGTTCACATTCGCCCACGACTTGCCTTCAAATACGGGCCCCCATCTAACATCAGACAGGCGTTCCAGCACCAGATATTCCCCAAAGAGCCTCTCATCCACGTGTGCTTCAAAAAGGACCCTACGGTCCTTGAATCTTCCATGGGACAGCTCCGCCAATAGGGCTCTCTCCAGAGGAGCCTGGGGATCGAGGTCCCGCTTTGTCCTCATCTCCCGATCGGTGCTCGGACCTGCGACGGCACCTCTCGGCTTCTTGAACGAGTAGGGTGGCTAGGCCCGGCCTCATCTGTAGGAGCTCTCTTCTTCCCCATGAGAGAAAGAAGGGTGGAAATCGATAAAATCGCCGCCGCCACAAGCTCAAAAAGAGCTATTGGAGTGGAATAAAATGGGAAAATAGGATGGGTTGTTAGATTCCAAGGTCTTTGAGACACAAAGTGATGTTTGTGTGCTCAAATGGGAAGAAAAGAGGGAGATAGGAGGGGTTTGAAAAAAAAACGGTAGGGGGACACGTGTATTGAAGAAAAATGAGAAAATATGATAATGGAGGGGGGATTTGAGAGAGGAAAGAGGGGCTTTTAGAGGGAAAGGAAAGCTTGGAAACGTGCAAGGGGAGAGTGGGGAGCAAATTGGGTAGAAAAGAGGGTTCCCACACGCTTTTGTGGGCCCACAGCGTCCCATGTACATCGGCCCGCCCGGCCCGTGTCAGCCCGACAGGCCCTGAGCGTCTGGCCGGCTAGGCCTCGCCAAACTGGCGATGCCATCGCCGGTCTCTAGCGATTCTGGCGAGGGCTCGCCACTTGGGCGATGATACCCCCTTGGATGCTGGAAATGTGCGGGGTCCACTTTGGATTGTCCCGTTTGACCCCCGACTCCGTTTCGAGTCATTTAGGGTTCCCACTTGCGTATATTCGCGTATCTTGGGTTATTTGAGTGGGGGACCTGTTAAATTTTTATTTAAACCCGTCGATTGACGGTCTAGAGGGGGTTGGGATCATTTCACATGATCGGAAAAGCCTAAGTCCAATTTCTACGAGTGATTTCAGTTAATTTCGCTGATTGGCGAAATTGGGAATTATATGCCTGTTTCTACATTTTCTCGTGCCCTCCTACGTCAAAATATGTCAGCGTACATCATGTGACCATAACCCAGGTCCAGTTTAATCTAAATCATGCTCCGATACCAACTTGTAACTTTCTAAAAATCGAGGGTCGAGCAGGAGCTCAACTCCCGAGTTCCAATGCATTACTTATGCAACATAGATAATGATGATTAAATGTTATCTATATTAGCACATTAAATATAAATGAGATTAAACCAAAATAGCATATCATACTCCAGAGACGATTAAGTTAAACGAGCGAAAGATTGTGATAGATATATAAAACGTATAAGTAATCGTGGGTCTCCTGAGTATGAGCATGTTACCAGGTCAATAATTTACATGTAAAGTTTCAAAATATACAAAATGTGTAATGTCATCTAATTAGCAACCCTACAAGCCCCATCAATCAGGACACGGCTCACATAAATCCGCCTGATAACTGCATATAGGAGAATGCTCCTCATCGTCCTCAAAATCTGGCTCCGCCTCGTAGGCATCACCATCACCCGTAGGTAAGACAGAGTTTAGTTGGTATTTAAAACACCCTCCCAGAACGTAGGAGTGAGTGATCAACTCAGTGGAGCTATAAAGCAAAGGTTAACATGTTATCAATTCAGTCACGCAGTAATGATAAGGCAATATAATCAAACATTCCTAAGTACTCTTGTTAATGCAAGGATGATATGTATTAATGATGTATGCCCTCGCCTGCACTCCCTCTGCGAACTTCATCTCACGATCGCTGCATGCACTCCTTCCACAGTGCTCAACTCCAACGCCAAAGGCACATGTAATGCAGTACATGTACGTGATTACCTAGTTCTTATTAGACCTTTTCATACAGCAGGATTGAGAAGCTAAGGTACCTCCCTTATATTATTTCCCAAACCATGATCCATTCTAGGGTTGTCAGTCCCAGTAAATATCATACGATGTTGCGGTTTTAGGTCACTACAAAGGGCTCGTCACCTAATCAGTATAGGCTTACTTTATACTCTAGTCACTACAGAAAGGCTCGTCGCCTCAACATAGTCTCAGAGTATGCTCGAGGTCACTACAAAGGGCTCGTCACCTGATCAGTGTAAGCCGACAGCTCGAACACATTGTCCCATACCACCGTATTCGGTTCACGAGGCGGTGTTGCTCACTGGTCACTACGGGGAGACTCGTCGCCCCAGCGTAGGCCGACAGCTCGACCATGGTGTCCCATACCACCATGTCCGGCTCATGAGTCTTAGCGAATCGAGGTACCAAGGTTAAACGGCTATTCACTGGTAAGTTGGTACCTTAGATTCAAGCAGTAACGTCCATACATGGTGAACATACATTAGGCCAATCAGGTTACTTGACGAGCTCGACTGGTACAAGCGTATGTCAAGTTGATCACCATAAAGTGTGTAAGCACTCCGCGTGGCCTAACCATTGTCGATAACCAAAGTACGGCTCGAATTTATCGAACATGTCTTGTGTGGCGAAACAACCTCAGCCACCCGCCTATGATCTGTTACCGATTTGCCTGGACTATACCATAGTCCCAAACATACTCCAGATCAATAGCATTCAAATGTAATAGCCAAGACAACATGTAACAATATAATTAAATATAGATCCCATATCAGCCTTTCAACGAACACATAAAAAACATGTTAACATACATGAGCATTTAATCCACAAATGACATAGTAGTAAAAAAGATTACCTGAAGGAAACTATAACCCTAAAGAAGGGAATTGAGAATTCTATCTCAACACCCTCATTAAGCACATTACATTAAGCATTCCTCACTCAAGCATTTTATTAAATACTTAGACTACACATATCAACATACATAACATATGTTGATTATAACATATACTTGGACAGATCCTTTCAACAAGGAGTTGTCACATACACAACAATCATGTATTTGCATTCCATAGATGCGGCAGGCACAAATCATAATCCCATATTCATTCAGTCATTTTAACAAATACTTAGAACACACACTATCACATACATGACATATATTGGCCATAACATGTATTAGGGCAAACCCTTTCGCCAAGGGGTTGTCGCACATACAACAACCCTATATCCACAACAGATAATCATGTCAAACACAAATCCAAATTCTATATGCATTCGATCATTTCAACTAACACAAGGAGTGCATTATACTCAACATAGTTCATATATATCTGTAAAGCAAAGAAATCTTCGCATTTAGCATGTGAAATGGCACCCAAATCAGTTATAAATCATTAGCCGACATTGAAAGCCTTGAAAACTATAACCTAAACGTTTATAGTCCGCACCTTTCGCCGGTAGACTCGTAACGAACTCAGTTTAAACACTAAGTCTTTGTCTACGGCACAATGGTAACCTACAGTATGAAATAGGTTAGCTATTTCATCCCTTACACTATTTGAAACTCTAAAACAGATTAGGGTTAGAATTTCTTACCCAAGTACGGAGTTGGAATCACTGGAAAAGCGATACAGGTGTGGCAGTTAAGCACGTGGAGTGATGGGATTGAATCCTAGGAAGAAACGTCGACTCTCTCTCTCTCACTTTCTCTCTCTTTCCTTCCCTTTTCTCTCTTCTCTCTCTTAAGGTTTTCCAAATTCGTATGGAATGAGAGAGAGAGAGAGAGAAGGTTTAAGGCCCTTATATAGGCCCAGAAGTGATGGGAATGGCCCCAGGGCCATGGTATACTTAGGTTATAGCCAATTCGGGACTGTTCCGATCCAACGGAGCACTTCGGGAGGCCCCTTTTTTGCGTGCTGTAGGACTTAAGCTCCCAGACATGGGATCTAGGTCTTAAGTTTTTGGTCTGATCAGATTTACAAATCGACCGTGGCGGACCTGTTTCAGTTCAACGGTCACTGGTATTCAATCAGGGTTACAAGTACACTGACATGTGTTGGAAATTTCCCCTGATCCGAGGGTGTAATTTGGTCAGATTCTGACAGTCTGAATCCTTAGATTTGGGCTGCAAGTGAAACGACTCAATTCACTTAAGTCTGAGTACGTTTTCCATAGATATTCGCGTTTCTCACACACTTTACTCCGGGCTCAAGTTGTGCATTTCTCGATACTATTTGGATTTAATTTCTGAGATGGTTGTCAAGCCTAGTAAATCGGTCATAAGCGTATAGTTTCGTGGTCAACGGACTTTCGACGCGTTGTCCAAGTCCGATACAAAGTTTCAATGTGCTCTCGAGAGCAACTGGGTTTAGAGATTGATCCTAGATTTCAGGGTAATGTAGCATCAATGATTCTGCTAGTTTTGGGTCTTGCAGTTCGTATTTAAAGTGATCAGTGCTAATTTCACAGGTAATCTAATTTAACACTTAGTTAATTTTGTCTACTTTCTAAAGGATTTGGTCCTGAGTGATTTTTGCTTGAGGTGGTACTCGGGTCTTTGTACAAATTTTTCTGAGACGTTACATGACCCAACCCGACCCGGCCTTGACCCAACCCAACCATAACCCAACTCGACCTTAACCCAACCAGCACAACTCAACTCTGACCCAACCCAACCCTGAACCAATCCAACATAACCTAACCATGCCCAACCCGACCCTGACCCAACCCGACGCAACCCAATCCAACTCGACCCTGACCTAACCCGACACAACTCAACGCAACCCAATCCTTACCTAACCCGATGTAAGGAGAAAGAAATCAAAGATGTGACCTTAAAGGATTGAAGGAAAAAGAAGTCAAAAAGGAAAAAGGAAGAGAGAGAGAGAGAGAGAGAGAGAGAGAGAGAGAGAGATGAGGTCACTGGGTAGTGGGGTCCCTGTATCACTCTGTACCTTGTGCTCGGGTAGGATAAAACGAAAAGAGTAAGAGGGAAAGTTGGGGGGGGGGGGGTCGGGTTGGTTGGGGTTGCTTTAAGGTTTTAACTTTTTCTCTCTCTCTCTCTCTCTCTCTCTATATATATATATATATATATATATATATATATATATATAGATCTCTTTAAGGTTTTCTCTCTCTCTCTCTCTCTCTCTCTCTCTCTCTCTCTCTATATATATATATATATATATATATATATATATATATATATATAATTCGAGCGAGTTAGGTTCGAGCTTCATTTCGAGTTGAGTCAATTCGAGCTTGTTAAGCTTAAACTCAACTTGATTTTTTTCGAGCTACAATTTTAGGTGCTTGGCTTGATCCGAATCAGTTTGCGAGTCGAGTCAGATCGAGCTCAACTGAGTCAATTCGAGCGAGTTTCTCGAGCTAGCTTGACTCATGTTAAGCTCTAATGTTGTCCATCCATTTTAGCTGCTCATTTTACGTCATGGAGTAAAAAATGAGGTAGACTCAAAGTGTAAGTGGACGACATCACATGAAACATGGGGAATTGAATGCTTATTGTTGAAAACTTCAAGGGGATTACAAAAGTTTTGGTTGAAGATGATATTTGTGTTCTCTTCTTTCACATATGTGTAATTCTATAAACAAGTTGAATGATAGATACACATTCTTATGGATCCTTGGCCACATTTCAACTGTCAAAAGTATCATCCGTCTTGTTTTCTCTTGTAGTGTAGTCTACTTGAGCATAATCCTCTTGAAATGAGCTGAGCATTAGGGGAAGCGGATTGTGTCCGACGCGGGTCAGACTTAGCAACGTTTAACCAGCTCTGCGTGGAGGCCCATCGTTGTGTATCTGTTTATCCACACTGTCCACATCATGTTTTCCGGATCATTGTAATGTATGGCCAAAAATGAGGCAGATCCCATTATGCAGTGGACCATACTAGAGATCACTCTTGCCTTCAATGCTTTGTGAATTTAATTCAACCCAAGATTACTATTCAGCTTGGTCCATTGAAGTATTATATCTACCTCATTTTTGGACCGTACATTAATATGATCTGAGACTGAGACAGGAATGGATGTCAGATATAAACATGGATGTCAGGTATAGACAGATACATTATGTGGGAGCCATTTCCATGCATGTTGTCACACTTTTCTTGGCATAATTAATTAATACGACTTTTCCATCTCTTCCCAGGGAGCGGATTAGGTGTTACCTGGATAACACCTAAGTGGGTATTACCCTTACCATGGGGCCCACCTTGATGATATTTTGTATATCCACGCCGTCCATCCGCTTCTCCAGCCCATTTTAGGACGGGTTTAAAAAATTAGGCAGTTTCAAATCTCAAGTGGACCATATCACAGGAAATAGTGGTGATTGAGTGTCTCACCGTTAAAAATTCCAAAGGGCCCATGGTAAGGTTCTTGCAATGTTTATTTTCAATCCAATCAATTGATAATGTCAAGAGGATCTGGATGAAGGGAAAATACAAAGATCATATTGATCCAAAGCTTTTGTGACCCATGGAAAGTTTTTAATGGTCATTCTGGTATGGTCCACCTGAAATTTGGATCTTCCTTAAGGGTTTGGATGGTGTCCTAAAATGAAATGGAAAAACATATGGAGTACGTGGACATGAAAAAAAAACAAAAAAAACAAAACAAAAATGTACACGGTTAATCATCATTTCAAACGCATTTCAGAGAAGTCATCATTTCTGTATTCCCCCATTTACCAAGTGCGGCAATCTAATACAAAAAAGGCGTGGTGATTGAATCGTTGGGATCAGAATCCCTTTGGGACCACCATGTTGTATCCGAGAAATCCACTCTATACTTCAAGTGCATTTTCATCTAAAGCGTGCATTTTCATCTAAAGCGTGCGGGAGACTTACTCGTTGGGATTCTCTAGGTAGAAAACGGGACCAGACTCTCTTTGGATCCCACCATTTGTATACGTGAAATCCACTCCATCCATCAAGTGCATTCTCACAGGAGCGTTTGGAGATTGACTCGCTAGGATTCTCCATGTAGAAAATGGAACCGGAAATCTTTTTTGGGGCCCACCATGTTTTATACGTGAAATCCACTCCATCCGTGAGGTGTGACTCATGAGGATGCAAAACTCAGTCTCTGGTGGGCCTCTAGAACCGTAACATGTATAGCCATCTCTTCACCGTACACGTATCAGGATGTGCGCATACATCAGATGATCTTATCCATCTATTTAATTAGTAACTTTCAAAAGGAGTGTCAGAAAACCAAACGGTTAATGGTCCACATTAAATTGAGGGAATTTATAAAAGGTGATGGATATGATTATTCAATAGCTATGATTTTGTAAATATGTCCCATCCGTTAGGGTCCCACTAGATGGAACGGCCCAGATTGATGTAGAACAATGCCACGTATATTGTAGAGATATGGCTGTGCTATATTCCGGTTCCAGCGACTCTCCCATATCATATTACGGAGAAAGAGAAAGATAGGACCACCTAGTTCAACGCGTGTAAACGACGCACCACCTATGCTATGGCGTATGATTAAAGGAGCTTGGCTAGCCTTACAAATCACCTACCTCTACAATCACCGTTGCAGGCGTTACATGTGCCAAATATGAAAGTGTGTGGAATATCTGAGCCGTGCATAAGGTGGGCCCAAGAGTAAAGATGATCATATGCAAAACTCAGACTGATTCACTGATCAGGTAAACCAAAGGTGTATACTGAAAGTAGAGTGTTGGCACTTTTATATAAACCGTAGGTACTTTTGGCAGAGAGGTGGCCCACCTGATGAGTGGACCAAACTGACTTCAGGGACACCTTATGAATTATGATACATTCAGATGTCCCAAATAGTAGTCAGGGTGGGATGTATCGAGGCGAGCAAGCCTCTGATGGACGCGGATTGCCTACAGAGCCCGGCTGCAGGAAGACTCCTGTAGTTCTAGTCTCTGTGGGTCGTACCGTGATGTATTTGTTATATCTACGCCGTCTATCTGTTTCTGCAGATCATTTTAGCACAGGAACCCTAGATAGAGGTAGATCCAAATCTCAAGTGGACCACATCACAGGAAAAATGTGAAAATGACGGCCACGGTTGAAACGTTCCTAGTGCCCACCGTAATGTTTATTTGCAATCCAACCCGTTCATAGGTGAATCTGACGTAGATGAATTGTAAACAAAAATATATTCGCTTGATCCAAAACTTCTGTGGCCCCCAAAAAGTTTCTAACGGTGGTCGTTCAATCCCAACTTTTTCCGGTGGTGTGGTGGACTTAAGCTCTGGGTCTGTCTCATGTTTGGGGTCATGCCATGAAACGAGCTGGCGAAACGGATGAACAGAGTGTATATAATACATACATCATGGTGGGCCCAACAGATTATTGCATAAGCCGCGAGAGTACGAATTCGAGTTGTGCCCCTCATCTGGTGAACGGCTGATTGGAGCCCGTTCAATACGTAGGCCCACAATGGAAAAGCTATGGAAAAATGCCTCTCCAAGCAAAAGGTCTGAAGCATCGGAGAAAGGAGATTTATTTTAAACCAATGGCCATCATGTTGTAATTGTACGCAAATCAAATGGTTAGGATCGTTTGTAGCGAGGGTAGGTCCGCCTCCTGAACAGGATCATAGCCGTTGGATCTGGACGTCTCTGTGGATGGTGGATGATCTTTCATCCTCTTCATCATTTATCTTTTTTCTTTGAATATGATTGTAATCTTGTCCATTGTTTTGTAGGCCAGGCTTAAGGTCCTCCAATCTTGAAGACTTCCGAGACAGACCAACGGCTGAGTGCTCCGCAGATGTACAGTTTGTATGGATCAGGGAAACTTAACCCAGAGACAACGGGAAGCGGATTTCCTGTGAAAGCCTTTCGCAGGAAGTTCCTGCGATGGAAACCTAGGTGGGGCCCACCGTGATGTTTGTGAGAAATCCATACCGTCCATCCGTTTTATGAGCTCATTTTACGAAATGAGACGAAAAGTGAGCATCATCCAAGACGCAAGCGGTCCGTACTATAGGAAAATGTGGTTAGGGAAATTCCTACCGTTGAAACCTCCATGGGGTTGCATGCCATCCATACCGTTCATAACTTCATTCCTACTGGGATGAACTGAAAAATAAAATATTAGAATGATTCAAAACTTCTGTGGCCCCACGAATATTTCAACTGTGGACGTTCAATCCTCATGTTATCGGCCCACTTTAATACTGGATACGTCTCATTTTTGGCCTAATGTAATAAAATAAACTCAAAAAACGGATGGACGGAGTGGATTTCTCAAAAGCATCACACTTGCCCCACTTAGGTTTCAACTTCCTGCGAGAGGCTTTAGCAGGAAATCCGCGTCCGAGCCAACGTCTCCTGCAGCAATTTCAATGATTTGATTTCAAAGAGGTTAAAAGAGACCGTTCATATTCAAAGGAAAACAGTCCAAAATGATAATAATCAAGGTGTTAAAATATTCCAAGGTTAAAAGTTGTAACTTTTTGTCTATTCCGCATCGATTGTGGGGCCCATCATGTAGACGGTCTGGATCATTGAAAGATGATCCAGATTCGAAAGGTAAAGTCCCGACGTAGAATATAGAATAACGCAGGGGAAGTACATTAGCAGTACAAGGATTAGCTACTGACAGGTTGAGTAGCGAGAGACTCGCTACTGAAGTGACGTCGCCAAGTTACGTGGGGCCCACCATAATATATGTTTCGTATCCACACCGTCCAATCCATTTGGAGAGATCATATTAGGGTATGATTGATAGAAAAATTCATATCCAAGTTTCGAGTGGACCACACCATAGAAAACAGTGGAGAGAGTAACGTCCACCATTAAAAACTTCTAATGGCCACGAAAGTTTTAGATCATATTTGTGTTTTCCCTTCTTTCATATCTGCGTTAACACATGAACAGGTTGGATCTCAAATAAACATTATGGTGGACCTTTGGAAGGTTTCAACTGTGGCCGTCACTCTCCCCACTGTTTCTGTTGTGGGGTCCACTCCAGCTCTGGATCTTCCTCATTCTTTGGATCATGCCCTAAAATGATATCTCTAAATGGATGAACGGTGTGGATAGAACACATAAATCCTGGTGGGGCCTATAGAATTTGATGACGTCACTTCAGTAGCGAGTCTCGCTACACTCAACCCGTCAGTAGCGAATCCCCGTCCACATTAGCAGACCTCATCGAACCGGAACCTAGAAAGCCAACAGGAAGTGAGACGCGCACGTTTACTTCCCCATAGACTCGCGGTTCACAAGCCCAACACGTCACACTTTAAAGATCTCGTCCGTTCATCAGGGGAACCCACTCTGCAGATTTTTGACAACAAAAAAACAAACAAAACAAGTCAATCCTGCTAAGAAACTAAGTTACAATCACACATTGAACGTGAACCGTTGATCAACTCTCTCCATCCATCAATATTTTCATCCGCTTGTGGCCCACCTAGCCATCAAAACGGAAGAATTCTTCAGAAAAGGACAAGCTAATGACTCGTATAATACCTGTAAGTCGCGAGTCATTCTCGAGATACACACCGGCGCTAGCAAAATCGCCATTAGAAAGACAAAGATAAGGACGCTGGCCACAATATGTCCCGACGTACCGAATAAATATATTCTGACAGGATCCATTTGATCTAAGACCATTTTTCAATGATCCAAACCGTTTATAATTCTTATAATCAAACATAATTTCATATCTAGAAATTTAAGCAGTTAAAATTTTAAAATTTTCTTTAACCGTTATTTTATTTCCATAATTAAGAATAATATAGTATTAAATATTTTATATAAATACGGTATTATCTTCATTTTTCATCAGATCAACGGTTTGGATCAGTGCCAAAATCACATATCAAAAGGTTATAACCAAAACGTATCCTAACACAGTACGTCACGACGTAAGAATAAAAAAAACCTTAGAAATAGAAGAGTAGGAAGTTGGGTTCAGCACTTTAATATTTCTCTCTTTTTGACCTTTTTCTTCGTCTGATCTAATCTCTCCTTAGCTTCTTCTGCTTCTCTCTTCTCTCGATTTTTGTTAAATGGAGAAGGTCAGAGAAGCAGCTCATGCTGGATCTTGGTATATCAAAGATCGTAAGTTCTCTTTCTCTCTCTAGCATCTATTTAATTTCGTAGTCCATTCGTGTTCTTTTTTTTCTTTTTTTTTTTTGGTAATTTACACCCTCACTTTTTGATGAATGCACCCTCCTTCCTACTGTGATAGTTTCATCGCCGTAATTAAAATTTTGATGAATGCACCTTCCTGCCTACCGTGATAGTTTCATCGCCGTAATTTAAATGGTAGTGGACTCATTTACCGTGTATATGTAACTTTTGTATGTTTGATCGAGACTGTTCAAGTGGTAAATGTCATTGTGGATGGACTGTAGCTGTGGAAATTTTTGCTGATCGGATGATTTTAACCATCCGATCAGTGGGTAAATGTGTGGACGGTTGAAATTCTGAATTCAATGCGCAACATTAGATGGTTAAGGCTGTATGATAATTGTGATTTTTTGGGACACAATTGACTGTTGTGATTGATTTTTACTGATGTAGTGAAGAGCTGTGCTGGTTTATTACAAAAAGTAGAAGAATTGGTGTATTCATAGCGAAGGGCGGGTGTGAATCTCTTGTTTCTGTTTGAGGATTTATGTTAGTTTTTGTAATTTATTTGAATGGGTTAATGTGTAATTCTTTCTATTATGGGGAAATCCAACCCAAATTGTTCTCTTTTGAAGAAATTGCACTCAGATTGGAGTTTATGATCCATACCCTTCAGTTCAAGGGTCCCCCTGGATGAACTGTTGGCTGCGAAATTGCATGGGGACAATACTGCTTATTTGATTGGCAGGCATTTTTCAGTGCTGACTGTAAGCAGTTCTAATGCAGGAGCATTTTCACACCGGGCTCAAGTGGGGTTGCCTGCGGGATGCAGGGGCACACTCAGGGTGGGCAGCCCTCTCACATAGATACACATGCACATACATACGCATAGGATTTTGCTAATGTGCCCACTTTCATGGGGACATTAATGCCATCCACAAACCTTTAAAATGACACGTGGAATGCCCAATTGTTGATTTGGTTGTCCATTCTTTTATACAACTAGGGGCAAGCCCTGGTGCAAAAATCACGCCGATTGGATGATCATAAGCATCCAATTAGTAGCATGGAAAATGGATAGTCAAGATAGAGTGGAGATACAAAATAGGTTCAATCATAATCTTATAACATCCATTTGATTGATCTCACCTAGTATTACTTGTTACTTATGATTCCAAAGTAGCTTGGTTTAATGATTCTAACCATGCAATCTATGGCTCATAAAAAATGGACAGTTGCAACAAATTGGCCCCATTCAAATTGTTAGGATCATCCAATTGGCGTGATTCTTGCACCATGGTTTGCTCCCAAAGGAACCATTCGGATTGATGATTAGGCATCCCGCTTGTCATTCAAAAGCTTTGGGGACAATGTTGAAGTATCCTCGTGAAGGTGGGGACAAGCATTTTTCATGTGTGTGTGTGTGTGTGTGTGTGTGTCGTCTCTTGCGAATAGTGCCTCAGGAGACCATCTGTGTGAGCAAAGGGGTGGGTTGTTTGGGTGGGCCCACTGTGAAATTCGCTCTGACTATCAAGCACATGACCCAATGATAGGCCCAGGGCCCAAAATCAAGCATATCTGTGATTTAGGTGGACCGCACGATTGGAAACATTGTGCATGTGGATGCCCAACCTCTGGGGTAGGCTATTTCCCTTGGTGTGGCCCACATAAATCGTAGATGGGCCTAATTTTTGGGCCCTAGGCATAACTTTAAGTGAGGCATCTATGGTTGGAGTGGATTTCACATAATCATCATGGTGGGCCCTATAAAAAATAAAGAGCGGACATCTTGATGGGGTCACGCACACACCTGATGGTCGGAGTGGATTTTAGAAATGCATCATGGTGGGGCCCACTCGAGCCAATCCAACCTTTTCTCACATGGATGGTCTCCTACAATACTGCTCGCAAGAGAGCATCTCTCTACTATACATATGTATACCTACGTATGTGTGTTTCTTAATTTGGACACTGGTATGATACATACAACTCGATCATGTGATGATAGAGCTCGCCATCTATCAGGGTATGTGGGAAGGAGGGTAGATCAAGACTGCTACCATGTAGGCCCTACCAAGCTGTATTTAAAATTTAAATAATAAAAAAAAAAGGAAAGAAAAAAAAGAAGAAGAAGAAGAAGAAGAATGAACAGATGATTTGATGCATTCAATTTTTCTCTTGAAAATGTCTACTGTTACCCACTTCTGTTTTTAACTGTTCATTGTAAGCCAGCAGTGGCTAGGAACCTATAGAAGTGTGCTTTTTGAACTGTTGCCCATCCAAGATAGAGTTCACATGTTGGACAATCTCAATCCACCAATTGACTGCCACCTGTTTCGACTGATATACTAGGATAGAGATGTGTTATCATCATAGCACAGCCCTAAGAGCATACTGACGAAGAGCACTGATTGGACAAGGCACCCAAAAAACTTATTTCTGGATATAACTTGATCATTTTTGTAAGAACTCTAACAATGTTGTGATCTTAATACCGTTTTCTTGGTACCTTTGTCAGCCATCAAACTGGGACAAGATCTTGACGAATGGCTTAGGGCAACTGGCCTTGCTAAGTGTCCAGATGTAAGAGGCGTGATTGCCCCGTAAGTTACTATCCATCATTGTCACATTTAATGCGTGCAGATCTTCAATGCCATGACCATTTATCACTATTGTAGTTCATTGATCTTTTGTTGGTATCCAAACTACAGGCATGCTGGTTACTCGTACTCAGGTCGTTGTGCAGCATATGCATTTGCTAACATAGATCCAGCTCAAATGTGAGTGCTCTCTTTATTTTTGTTTGGGACTTTCTGGTTTACATCCATCATGAATCTGGATAATATTATGATGATTCGCAATATTATTTGTGAAGCACATCTCTCTATAGATTGGTTGTCTTGTATAAGAGAACCTTCTGTCGGTTTGATAGTTGGGGGTCAATGATTGAATGCCCAACTAACCACTAAAGAAAGTGGAATCCTTGATAAATGTGTCCGAATCAAATCATTCATAAGTATGTTTCTTGGCATAGCAATCTGTAGATGGAAATCTGCTTGATTTTCATTGCTCTTGTGCTTTTCGTGGAGGGAGAAAACCCTAAAAGAATCAACCTTTTCAAATTGTATATTGTTTGAAAAAAAAAAACTATTCCTCCTTTTTGTCACATACACGTGGGTCAGATGTGGAGGGTCATATCATCAATTTGGAGTTTGGACTGTCCATGAGGTTCCCCCCTCTCATGTACCATGAAAAACTCATGTTCATCAGATGATGCTAACCTTCCAAATATTGCACTCTCTTTTTATGACTAGCAGTTTTCATAGCCACTACTGGCACGCCATGGTAATCTTATCAAATGGTTCTGCTGAAACTGATGCAGGACATGGAAAATTAAATATGACATGCAAGATTTCAGGCTTAGATCCTACCAATTCAGAAACAATCACACAAATTCCACATCCCACATGAAAATCCAAACATTCAATTAAGAAGGGAATAGATATGCGGGTCCAAGCCGACACGATAGCTGGTCTGGACCAATAAAAATTATAAGCCAAACGATGTCAAAGGGAAATAAAATCAACCACTCATGCATAAAAATCAGTCTCTAATCCAAGGGATTCCTTAATCTCAATTCAAGGAACCCTAGGGTGAGTAAAAGGGCAAATCAGTGAGGGATAATGTAATCTAGGTATAGGGTTATGCAATTAGGTATAAAAAAAGCGGAAAATAGAAAAAATCTGAACCCGAGATGATTCCGGCGTGTAGATAGCGGGCCAGGTGCGGGCGCACATGCGCCTGAGGCTCGCCGCACGTGTGAGGGGGGAGAGAATCCTGAAAAAGATTCCTAGGCCTTGGTCGGCCAGGCCTGGGCTGCAAAACCCCCGATTTTGACGTCGATCCGAGCTCTGATCTGGGCGTGGTGCTCCGTCGAAGTTTCAGCCCCCCCTGCGGGCCGAAATCTGAGAACCTGCTGTAATGAACGGAAACTGATGCAACCAAGGACGAACGTGAAGTATGGATGGTGGTGGAAGATAGAAGAAAAGAGATGGAGGATGGGGATGAATCGGCGTCGATGTGGCTTCGCACCACGGTAGTTAGCCCTTCGAAAAGGGAGGGCTTCGCACCCACTTTTGAATTCTTCCACAACTCACGAAGAGAGCACAAAAATAAAGCAGGAATTTTTTTTTATTACACTTCAATCAATAAAAGAACTACAAGGGGTGCCTATTTATAGGAAAAACTCTATACCCCAAAAACTCGTATCATGTGCGCAACCTATTACTTGGCGATGAAGTAAACTAAAATAAAAACCAAACACAGAAATCTAAAGCATTCACAATGTTCTAAATAATAACAATAAGCAAAATCTAAAAAATGAAATCAATTCGACGAGTGGGCCACGATCATGAGATCCCATGGTGGGCTTTTCTTGACTATCGGGCCCACTTTTCTGAACTAAAACTTGTCTTCTACTAGGAGGCCTTCCTGGATGTCGTCATCGAGCCAGATCGATGATGGGATCTTCCTTTTGCGTACGTACGTGCGTAGGGGTGGTGGTGTACGGCCGTGCGTGTGCACGATGTCGTCCTCATAAACTCTCCCCGGCTGCGAAGATTTCGCCACTGGCGAAATAAAACTCCTGAACTGCTCTAAGATGTCAGGATCAAGTCGCTGGAGCTCCTCCTCAGTGAGCTATGTGCTGTCTGAAGCTGGATGTGACTTCCATTTAACGAGGTACTTTTGAAACCCGCCATCCGACGTGGAAATTATCTCATGGTCCAGGATATCCTCTATTTCCTCTCTTGGGATGTGAAGGCTAGGTATGGGAGGTAGAGGCTGGGATGAAAGGTCGGGAAGAGGCCATGGATCAAACAGTAAGTCTAGGAAATTAGGATGGGTGGGCGAAGGGCCGGAGAAAGTATCAGTGGGTCTCTGAAAAGCAACTAGATCCTCCACATTGAATGTGGAACTAATTCTCATGGAAGGTGGAAGATCTACCTCATACGCATTGAGACCGTTTCGCTTTATAATTTTGAAGGGCCCAGCGCTATGCGCGTGTAACTTACGAACGGCCCCTGGAGGGTACCGCTCGGGCCTGATGCAGAGCATCACAGTCCTCAATGTTGAACTCTTTGAAACGTCTATGTTGGTCTGCAGAAAATTTGTATTGCTCATTACTAGTAGTGATCTTTCGCCTGATTTCTTGATGTAATAAATGTATGTGATGTACAAAAGACTCTGCAGACTCTGATGGCTTACGAGATAATGACATGGGGATAAGATCAATAGGCTTCCTAGGCTTGTAACCAGTAACGACTTCAAAAGGACTTAGACCTGTGGACCTATTGACAGAACTATTGTATACAAACTCGGCTATGGGTAGTACGGCCTCCCACGTCTCGGTATGCTCCCCCACTAAACATCGAAGTAAACTCCCTAAGCTCCTATTAACCACCTCAGTCTGGCCATCGGTCTGAGGGTGGTACGCAGAAGAAAATTGGAGCCTAGTATTCATCATGTGCCATAGTGTCTTCCAAAAGTAACTCATGAATCTCACGTCACGGTCAGACACTATGGTTTTTGATAACCCATGTAGTTTGGCGACCTCACTAAAGAACAGCTTGGCAACATGAGAGGCGTCAGAGGTCTTAGAACAAGGAATGAAGTGAGCCATTTTAGAGAAACGGTTCACAACAACAAATATGGAGTCATGCTTTTGAATAGTCTTGGGAAATCCAAGCACGAAGTCCATACTGATGTCCTGCCAAGGGATGAATGGGACTGGTAAAGGTGTATATAATCCTGCATTATGTTTCATTTACTTTGCCAGTTGACAAGTACGGCATTGCCCTATAATTTTGGCCACATCCCGCTTGAGGCTTGGCCAATGAAATCTATCCTCCACTAGGGCAATGGTCTTGTCACGACCGAAATGACCCGCGACCTCCCCTGAATGTAACTCCCAGACAAGAAAATCGCTAAGGGAGGTGTGTGGTATGCACAAGCGGGCACTCCTAAACAAATATCCGTCCAAAATCAAATACTCACTGTTAGCTCTTGACGGACTCTCTAATAAAGACGTATACACAACCCCAAAATCTGGACACTCAGAATACTTTTCTTTGATGCGCTCAAGGCCCGTAACTTCAACGCTCATGGAGTTGAGTAATGCGACTTGACGACTCAACGTATCGGCAGGCTTATTCTCTACACTGGCCTTGTGCTTAAGCACAAAAGTGTACTTTTGAAGGAATTGAACCCACTTAGCGTGCCTGGGGCTTAATTTCTTCTGAGAGTTCAAGTATCTTAAGGCCTCGTGATCTGAGAACAAGACGAATTCTTGCGGTAATAGGTAATGTCGCCAATAGTGTAGTGATTGCACTACCGCATAGAATTTTTTGTCATAGGTGGAATATCTTTGCTTCGCCTCATTTAGTTTCTCACTAAAAAAGGCGACAGGGTGCCCTTCCTGGCTAAGTACTCCTCTTATGCCGACTCCTGGCGCGTCACATGCGACTTCAAAAGCTTTTGAAAAATCTGGAAGTTGCGTGACTGGAGCTTCAGTCATCTTGACCTTTATCTCCTTAAAGGCCTTCGAGGCGTCCTTTGTCCATTGAAACTCTTCCTTTTTTATGCTGTCCGTGATGGGAGCCACAATGGAACCGAAGCCTTGAATGAACCGCCTATAAAAAGTGGCTAAGCCATGAAAGTTGCGCACCTCATAAATATTGCGGAGTTCAGGCCAATTAACGATGGCCTTGACCTTCTCGGGATCCGCCGATACGCCCTCAACTGACACAATAAAACCTAAGAAGAGCACACTACTAGACAAGAACGCGCACTTCTTTAGGTTGGCGTACAACTTCTTGGCCCTAAGGATCCCACAAACCTGCCTCAAATGGTTGAGGTGTTGCTCCTTAGTCATGCTATAAATCAAGATATCATCAAAGTATATGACTAGGAACTTCCCCATGAAGGGTCTCAACACTTGGGTCATCACACGCATGAAAGTGCTTGGGGCATTAGTTAACCCAAAAGGCATAACTAGTCACTCATATAGCCCATCATTCTTCTTGAAGGCCGTCTTCCACTCATCGTCAGGGCGTATACGGATTTGGTGATACCCACTTTTGAGGTCAATTTTTGAGAAGATAGTAGCATTGGCCATCATATCTAGCATGTCATCAAGACGCGGTATGGGAAACCGATACTTGATTGTGATTTTGTTGATGGCCCTACTATTAACATACATCCTCCATGTGCCATCCTTCTTAGGTGTAAGAAGGGTGGGCACGGCACACAGACTCATGCTCTCTCGAATGAAACCCTTCTCTAGGAGTTCATCAATCTGCCTCTTCAACTCAGCGTGCTCCTTCAGATTCATTCTATAATGCGGGAGGTTTGGTAGGGTCGTCCCAGGGATTAAATCAATGGCATGCTGTATATCCCTCATAAGGGGGAAGCTCATTCGGTAAATCATCAGGAAAGACATCACGAAACTCATGTACTACCTGAATGGCATCGGTGGGTAACTCTACGCTAGTCTCTGGTACACTCTCCCTAGCCACAAGGGCGTATATCATCGAGTCCGCCTCCGTTTCACGCTCAAAGTCTTTGGCATTCAAAGTATGGAGCGGTTTGGACTTGGACTTTGACTCCTTCACTTCTTTTGGGCTGCTCACACTATTCTGTGTGGTGAACTCTTTTCCAGTTGTATTCTTGGGTAGTAGAGGATTTAACTTGACCTTCTTGCCCTCAAACCAGAATGTACACATATTTGAACGACCAAATATGGTAGCATTCCTGTCATAGAGCCACAGCCTACCCAGAATGATATGGCCCACATCTATAGGAACAACATCACACCAAATTGTGTCTTTATAAGATCCGAATTGAATAGGGACATGACAACGGTGCGAGACTGGAATGGATGTCTCATCAACCCAGGAGACTATATAAGGCTGAGGATGGGCTTCCAGCTTCAAGCCCAAATGACTCACAGTGCTAGTCGATGCCACGTTGGCACAACTACCACTATCCACGATCATCTTACAGTTCTTTTCCCCACATTTTGCATAAGTGTAGAAGATCATTTTGCGGCGCCAGTCATCAGTGTTCTTAGCTTGAGCCAGGGCGCAACGCACAATTGCGAGGGTCACAGACTCTTGTGCTCCTTCTTCCTCATCACTAGGGATTCTGACTGGCTCATATTCCTCCTCCTCACTATCACTCTCTAGGGGCATTACTTCTACTTGCCCATCAATAAGGAGTACTTTGGTGCCCTCTCTCGTGCCGCACCGGTGAGCAAAATCACCAAACTCCTGACACCTAAAACACCTAGTGGCCCCACTTCCACGTGAACTAGACCCGACAATCTCTTTACCCTTATCATCCTTAGGTCTGGGCTGAACATTAGGGGAAGGTTTGTTTTGGAATCCCGTGTTAGGTCTAGCCCCAGAGGGGTTGGCCTTAGCACTGGATTCATGAAAGTCAAACCGCCTTCCCACAGATGCTTTAAGGTATTGTTCGACATCTAACACTACTTGGTACAACTGTTCGATAGTGTCTATGTCTTTGGTGAGCAATTCTCTCCTAATGTCAGGATGGAGGCCTGTTTTAAAACGAGCAAGGGTGAGTACGGGGTCCTCATCAACCTCACAACGGATTAAGTACTCTTCAAATTTCTCAATATAGTCAGCAACACTTATAGAACCCTGTCGAAGAGACTGCCGCTCCTCAATCAACCACAAGCGATAAGAGAAAGGGAGGTACTTCTCTTTAAGTGTTTCTTTCATTTCCCCCCAATGGACTATTGGGAGTTCCCTCGGTCTTTCTTTCTTTTGCTCAATCGTCGCCCAAAACCTCTTTGCTTGACCCACAAGCTTTGTCTTGGCGAATTGGACTCGTCGAGCATCCGACATATCATACCACTCAAAATAGTGGTCCATATCCGCCAACCAATCTAAAAAGGCTTTAGGGTCTAAGTGGTCATCAAAAGTAGGGGCATCTACTCTAACTCCCTTGAGGAGTTGCGCATCTGGGTCATATTGGTCATGATGTCCCTCACGGGGTGGGTGCACAGGTGCGCGCCCATGACCAATTCCTTGGCCGCCTCCATTCCTTGGTTTAATCTCCTGAGCACCTGCTTGAGAATGGGCATCTTCCCCAATGGTGGGGTTTGCCATGAGGGAGGCCTCTATTTGAGTAATGCGATCATCAAATTAGTTAAGGTGTTGATCTATGCGTTGTTCCAAGCGCTTAGACATAGACTTAAACTGCTGGGTTAACTTGTCCACTGATTCTTGTAGTTGCTCCATGTTTAGAGTAGAGTGCAAACCAAAACCGCGACCTGTATGTTGGCATACACAGGCTAACTCAACCTAACGACCTGCTATGGCAACTATATTCATCTAAAAAAAACAAAATGACCCTATGAGACTCTATATGAAGGCGATTACACACCGTTACTAAAATTCAGCTATATATGATGGACTGAATGCATGACGGACTCAAATAAACTAAACCCTAAATATGTGGTGAATTCTCCTACAAGAACCCTAGGCTCTAACACCAAATTTGATGCAGGACATGGAAAATTAAATATAACATGCAAGATTTCAGGCTTAGATCCTACCAATTCAGAAAGAATCACACAAATTCCACATCTCACATGAAAATCCAAACATTCAATTAAGAAGGGGAATCTATACGGGTCCAAGTCGACACAGGCTAGGGCTAGACCAATAAAAATTATAAGCCAAATGATGTCAAAGGGAAATAAAATCAACTACTCATGCATACAAATCAGTCCCTAATCCAAGGGATTCCTTAATCTCAATTCAAGGAACTCTAGGGTGAGTAAAAGGGCAAATCAGTGAGGGATAATGTAATCTAGGTATAGGGTTATGCAATTAGGTATAAAAAAAGAGGAAAATAGAAAAAACCTGAACTCGAGATGATCCCGACGTGTAGACAGCGGGCCAGGTGCGGGCGCACATGTGCCTGAGGTTGGCCGCACGTGTGAGGGGGGAGAGAATCCTGAAAAGGACTCCTAGGCCTGGGCTGCAAAACCCCTGATTTTGACGTCGATCCGAGCTCTGATCTGGGCGTGGTGCTCCGTCGAAGTTTCAGCCCCCCTGTGGGTCGAAATCTGAGAACCTGTTGTAATGAAAGGAAACTAATGCAACCAAGGACGGACGTAAAGTATGGATGGTGGTGGAAGATAGAAGAAAAGAAATGATGGAGGATGAGGATGAATCGGGGTTGATGTGGCTTCGCACCATGGTAGTTAGCCCTTCGAAAAAGGGAGGGCTTCGCACCCACTTTTGAATTCTTACACAACTCACGAAGAGAGCAGAAAAATAAAGCAGAAATTTTTTTTTTATTAAACTTCAATCAATAAAAGAACTACAAGAGGTGCCTATTTATAGGAAAAACCCTATACCCAAAAAACTCACACCATGTGCGCAACCTATTACTTGGTGATAAAGTAAACTAAAATAAAAACCAAACACAGAAATCTAAAGCATTCACAATGTTCTAAATGATAACAATAAACAAAACTTAAAAAATGAAATCAATCCGACGAGTGGGCCATGATCATGAGATCTCATGATGGGCTTTTCTTGACTATTGGGCCCATTTTTCTGAACCAAAACTTGTCTTCTAGATAGGAGGCCCTCCCTGGATGTCATCATCAAGCCAGATCGATGATGGGATCCTCCTTCTACGTACTTACGTGCATAGGGGTGGTGGTGTACGGCCGTGCGTGTGCACGATGTCCTCATCAAAAATTAGCTATTCAAAGTGTATTCTATCGAATGGATTGTTCATATTATTATTGGATTTCCTTTTATCTAAACTGGCGATTTTGTGTTGCATTGGTTGAGTGGAAATTTTCCTCTTATTGTGTGAAATCTTATTGGTGGCCCATGAGAAGCAAGGGAACATAATGGACAGTCTGGATTAATGATTTGATTGCCCATGTATCTAAAAGCACCAGGGTAACTAACAGCATCTGTGTGCCCATGATATACAGAAGTCAGGCCCTTTTCTTTAATATAATTTTCATTTATATATATAAAAAAAGGAGTTTTGAAGTTTTGACAAGGTGCGAAAGAAATATTTTTGGTCTGGGATTTCAGCAGAACCTTACATCCAAGTAAACAAGAGGTGGTGAAAAGTGTGATTTAATCAAAATATCTCATGTTTTTATTCATTTTTACCATATCTCATCCTTATAAGGAGCAAACTGATCTCACTATCCAAATCTCTGTGATTTAATCTGTTGCTTCATTCAATTTAGTATATCTCATAAAGGAGAACGAAAGGTATTCTTTCTGATATGTAATGAATATATTGTTTCAGTTCTCGGGTGTTCCTTCTCGGTCCATCACACCATTATTACACTCCAAAGTGTGCCCTTTCAAAAGCCACCACTTACAAGACGCCTCTTGGGGACCTGCCAATTGACTTGGAAGGTATTGCACAATTTATCTTTTAGAGTCACAATTATTAATTCCTGGTAAAACTATCTTCTTGTGCATAATAAACATGTTGTTAGTGTAGGTTGATTCTACACTACATGATACTTTTTTCTTAATTCTCATTAGAAACAAGTTCTAATTCAGGAAGTAGACACTGGATTCAATATAATCAAATTAGAGTAATTACATGGTCTGGGCCTCGGTTGAACGATCCTTCTAACTAGGTGTGGCTCCCTCTCATGGCCCAAGTGCTTCGCCAAGCATAGACCATGCAATTCTCGACAACTCCTCTGGATGAGTAAGCCAACCACCTAAGTGTAGCCAAACTACTTGCAAAAGAAGAAAGAGCGCATAAAAGAGTTGCAGGCAAGAGAACTTGTATTGCACTAAGAACTCAAGAGAGAGCTTACAACTTTTGAGTTGCCTCGCAAATGAGGAGCCCTCCTGATTTAGGTACAAGAACCTTCTAGTCATTAAATGGCTAGGATGATGCCATTTGATGATTATCTAATGGCTAAGAATATTCTAGAAACCTTCCTGATTATCCCTCTCCCTACAAAGACCCACGAAAAAACTCTAGAACATTTTAGAGATCTCTACACTATAAATAATTCTAGCTTTCTCCAGAATTCTCTAGAATTCTCTATACTCTGCTTACAGAATCTCTGGTGTACAAAATGAGCTAAGATAAGTTAAGTCCTTGATTTGCTCCTTGCAAATGGTTAGTCCATAACATTCTTCCCAACCTATTTGTTGATGCCAAGGTATTAAATAACGGTAATGGTGGCCGTAACAGCCACTGCTGTTGCTGTTACAATACGGGATGTGATGATCCTTCAGAAAAACAAAAAACAAAGTCAGCCTGTGACAGTTGTTATGGCCTCATAACACATAATGGTGTCCACAATTACCATCACTTAACGGTCATAACCGTTTTTGCACACCATGATTGATGCCCTTAATCATGATTTTTTTTTTATGTCAGTTTCTCCAACTGTCACACCTCATTGTTCCATTTGTTCCTCTATTAGTTGCACGGCTGAGATCATCCTAACCTTGGCCTTCTCCGTTGGCACCATGAATACCATGGAAGGATCCCTTCATCCATGATGGACCTTATCCCAAGGTAGGGTATTGGAATTGCCTTTGTTACCATCTCTAGGATGTCTATGCCGAATAAGACCTTAAAGTCATCCAGCAGAATGGTGGAGAAACTCATCTTGCCAACCACCCACAAATGCGTAGCTCCACGTCCTTTGCGAGACCTTAATTGGGTTTGGCTTTCAAATAGACTGTCTTTATCTTTCACGCATCCTTGACCGCAGTCGTGGGACTGGTTTCTATATTCTTTTCCTTTTTCTTGGTTTTTGTTGTTTCTTTTCTGTTTTCTTTTTTCCTTTTTCTTTCTCAGATCCTTGTAGTTTTTCCAGCAATAAATTCTCATCTTTCCAAAAAGGAAAAAAAAAAAATGCATCCTTGACCGCAGTCAAATCCAGCCACTCCATCTCCTCTCTTGATATGAAGTTGTGGGTTATCTTTATCTGATCATCATGGCCCGAGTGGACATCCTGTTGATGTGTATGTCCATGTATATCAATTCCCCTCCAAGTGGCTTTGCCTACTTTTCCACTTGACCTGTAACACATTGAGGAAGCTGATTCTCAGACCCTTGTCCTCCTTTTCCTGGACCAAGCAACTCAAGCTCCCTTCCTAAATCTACTTCACAGTGATGAGTTGAATTGATCCGACTTGCAACTCCTTGGCTTCGTTCTCCTCCTCATCTTGTTTCCCTACAAGGGTGTTGAGAACCTGTCTCCTTGGGCATTTCCTAGCCAAGTGAGAGGCCCATTGTAGATGAAGTACTTCACCTCCATTGGCTTTGACATGTCATTTCTATCCTTGCCATCCTTCTTGTCCCTAAAACCCTTGCCACTCAATGGCTTGTTAGGCCCCTTGTTGTCTGTGGAAGCCTTCTATTCTCCTCCACCTTTGCCATTACCAGCATGGTTTTATGTATCATTCGACATGACTTGGTGTTGTCTAAATTATATCGGTTTCAGTCCAAAACAAAATGGGCTCACCATATCAAAACCGACCTTAATCGACTGAAACAAACTGATATGGGCAAGGGTGAGTCCCTTGGCTAGTCACACTCAACACCACTACTTAACTCCATCCCTTTGTGTTATCTTGCCTGGAAGAGTCACTCCATGTGAACTGAGTTAGACTTTCTGCTGCCACCATTTCTAAAGCCAAGTCCTTCACACCCATCATTGCAGTTCATTTTGTGCCCAATGTTGCAATTTGTCTATGAAATTGAAGAGTACCTTCTTTTGCATGTCAGGAATTTCTAGCATAAGCATCAAGAACACCTTGCGATACAAATGCAACCTGTATGCTTCAACTGCTTAAAGTTTCACCATGCCAAGTACTTGATTTTTGAGACAGAATTGCTTCTTGACTCTCTCTTAAAGTCATCCCAAGTGTTGATTGTTCACATTTCCAGTTACATGTCCATGATGCCTCCACCATATATCCGCCATTTCAGTGAGTTACATCACTGTAATTCTCACCTTAGCCCTCTCATCCTCTAGTGAAACAACCTCGAGTATTGCCCCAACTGCCATAGGAAATTATTAAGCTCCCTAGTGTCCTTGATTCGTTGAAGTTCCTAGGGTCCAGCATTCTCACTTTTGTTGCACTGCCAATGGTCATGTTCCAGTTGGCTGTAGCCCTTTTCTACAATGCCCAATCACCTCTCATGTCCCCAACCTACTCCATCAACATGGCGAGAGTCTCCATCTCTATAGCTTAGAAAACCTCCCTCTCGATGCTGAGTATTGACTAGCGTGTTTAGAGCAACCAACATTTCTCCCTCGCTTCTCAAGCCCATTGTCAATGTCCTCAATGCTGTTGTCTATCGCTTCAAACTGCCCTTCCTCAAGCCTCCCTCAATGCTATTGTCTATCACTTCCCGTTGGCCATAGTCCCTTTCATAGTGCTCAATCACCTCTCGCCTCCCCAACCTACTCCTTCAGCATGGTGAGGGTCTCTATCTCCATAACTTGGACAGCCTCCCTTTCTTGACGGTGAGTATCGACTAGTGTTTAGAGCACCCAACATATCTCCCTTGAGTTCCTCAAGCACATTGTCAAGATCCTCAATGCTATTGTCTATTGCTTCAAACCACTCTTACTTGTTGTCCATGATGAGCGCCACCTGTGCGATCTGTGCCTCTAATGTTACCACCACATACTAGGACCTCTCCTTTTATTGTTGGCAACAACTCGTTCCCATTTGCTTGCTTCTTGTTGATCACCTCAGATGCCATTGTGGCTCTCTTAACCCACAAGCATTACAGCCCCTTCGTAACATTCCTTTGGCTCCACTTATCATGCTCCATTTTCTTTCCCAAGCATAGACCATGCGGCACTCAACTAACGACATGTTCGTGGATGAATTAGCCAACTACCAACTAAAGCTGAGCTACTTGGAAGAGAAGAGAGCACAAAAAAGAGTTGGAAGGAAAGAAAACTCATTGCACTAAGAACTGAACAGAGAGCTTATAACTTTTGAGGTGCCTCCCAAATGAGAAGCCCTACTTCATATATAGGCACAAGAAACTTTCGGTCACTTTATATGACTGGCTAGAATGTTGCCATGTACCAATCATCCCCAGGCAAGAATTACTCCAACTTTGTAGATTGTTGTACACTACCCTGAAAAGGACCCAATAGAGAAATCTAGAACATTCTAGAGATCCCGATGCTAATGTACACGATTCTAGCCATCTCTAGAATTCTCTATAATTCTCTACACCCAATGCAAAAAGCTTCAAGTGTACCAAACGAGCAAAAATTGGCTAAGTTCTTGATTTAACCCCTTGCAAATGTTTGATCCATGACATCCTACTTCAAATTGTACCTCGGACTCTCGTCCCTATCCCACTTCCCATCAGTTTATACTTGCTAATGTTAAAGTAGATGTTTCCCTGCTGCTGCACCCAAATCTATTGCTGCTTAACTTCCATTTGCGCCCAACTATAGTCTGGGCATCTGGCTCATTGGCAGATGATATAGTTTTCTGATGCAGGATTCAGTACATATGGAGCCAGTGGTTTGGAGATACCAACTGTTGATCTGACGGGAGCTCTTGTGAATGAGAGATACCCTTGGAATCTCCCACATCAAATGCGCTCCCAACTCTTCAATAAAGTTGTCTAAAAGTGGATGGTTAGATCATCATCCTCCTCATCATCATCTAAGCCTTATCCCAACCAATTGGGGTCAGCTACATGAATCATTTTCAGATTCACAATGGAAGTTAAGGCATAAGTTTGACACTGGCTGCCAGCCTGACGCAACCCTCCTTTATCTAGGCTTGGGACCGGCAATGAAAGCACAAAACTATCACAGGCACAATGTAATAAACTATTACATAAGTTGATTACAATCAACGAGTTCTTTTCTATGTAACCAAAGTGGATGGTTAGATAGGGGGGATCTTCCATTCTGGAGATTTATGGGGCATCCACTATTGATGATGGGGGCTCATCAGATCAACAGGTTGGATGATTTAACTGTGGGCCCAACACATACAGAATCCTGTCTATATGTTTACTCATGAGTAGGACCCTATAGTTCCTCATCACGTCCATTGGATTAGCATATAAGTCATCTCTTTTGTTGTTATTTTGCTACCTTGTAGTTTTTGGAGAACTGAGTAGTCTGTTATTGTTCAATGGATAATTCACTGGCATCTTTATTTTTGTTTCTGGGGTTATTTCTGTATGTACCAGTCAATGAAGAGCTGTGGGGAACGGGAAAGTTTGAACTTATGGATCTTGAGGTAGATGAGGCAGAACATAGCATGGAGATGCACTTGCCTTATCTTGCCAAAGTATTTCATGGGTAATGTCATCATTGACTAAGCTCCATATTTCTTCATCACAAATACTAACTTCTAGGTGGGTCTCATGCAGTACGCCAGTAAAAATCGTACCCATTTTGGTTGGGGCTCTTAATTCAGAAAATGAAGCTATGTATGGACGGTTGCTAGCCAAATACGTCGATGATCCACAGAATTTCTTTTCTGTGTCATCAGACTTCTGCCATTGGGGTACACGGTATGCTCTTCATTGACTGTTTGTTTCTTAAACAAGTTCTCTCTACCTTCTCTCCTGCTGTTTGTCATATTAGGTGCCATTTGGTAATGGCTGCAAATGGCAGTCATGTCCAGTGTTCGAAATATCGATACTATCGGCCGATATTATCGGTATCGGGCCCTAGCGAAACAAAACTCCTCCGATAACCCCCGGAAGATACCGAAAATCCAAAACTTCAGATATCGGCCGATATTATCATTGATATCGCACCTGGGAGAGCATCATTATCCGAAAAAAATGAAAAAAAAAAAAACTTTCAACGGTAGATTTCGGTACCTGTAAAGAAGATCGCTTGATCGGAAGCTGTGTTTGATAGGCCATTCGAATCGAAGCCTCTGATTTGGAGAGATTTGGCAATGAAATCCGCCGAAATCGTTGAAATAATCGGCATTTGGGAGAGATTTTAGGGTTCCGGCGTCCGGAACCCTCTCTGCTTCGAAAAAAAAGGGCCCCGAGCCCTTTTGGAGAAGAAGTGGACGGGCTGGTGCATCGCACGTCACCGACGTGTTGACGTCACCAAGTTATGTGGGTCCCATCATGAGGTATATATTATATCCAAATTGTTCGTCCATTTGGCAAGCTCCTCGTAAGGCTTTATCTGAAAAATAAAACAGATCCAAAGATCAAGTGGACCGCACTAGAAAAAAGCAGCAGGATATTGAACGTCCACCATTGAAACCCTTTTGGGGTCGCAAAAGTTTTGGATCGTATGATATTTGTTTTTCCTATTCATCAAGGTCTTTGTGACCTCATGAACAGATTGGATGGAAAACAAACGTTATGGTGGACCCTATGAATGTTATAACGGTGAGAATCATTGTCCTCACTGCTATTTGTGGTGTGGTCCAATTGAGGTTTGGATGTCACTCATTTTTGGGTTCTTGATCTAAAATGATCTCTCCAAATGGATGAATGGTGTGGATATAATAAATACATTATTGGTGGGGCCATGTAACTCTGATCTCCTTTGAACTGTTTGTACAACGCGGACGACGGAAGCGGATTGCGTACTGAGTAAGTCAAACTTTAGCGTCTTGAGTAAAGCGTGTGGGGTCCATCGTTGTTTTTTTTATTTTATCTACTCCGCTAATCCATGTTAAAAGATAATTTTATGGCTTGATCCCAAAAATGAAGCAAATTAAAATCTCAACTGGACCACCAGCACAGGAAACATTTTGATTGAACCTCTACCATTGAAATTTTTTTGGAGGCCAAAGAAGTTTTGGATCAAGCTGATGTTTGTGGTTTCTCTTCATCCATGTCTTTGTGATCTTATGAACAGGTTGGATGACAAATAAAAATTACTTTAGACCCTAGGAAGGTTTCAATTGTGGAAATCATTATTCCACACTGTTTCCTGTGTAATGGTCCACTTGAGCTTTGGATTTACTTCAATTTTGATATAAACCCCTAAAATTAGCAGTAAAAGTGGATGGACAGTGTGGATAAACCACATACATTCACAGTGGGGTGAGTTTACTCAAGACGATAAAAGCGCATCGAGTGACTCATGACGTTAACGATTTTGTGGATGTCTGGGCTTCGCATGAAGTTCATGCGCTCAAAACTTAGGTAGGGTCCATCGTGATGTTTGTGAGAAATCCACTTCGTCCATCCATTTTTTAAACACATTTTAAGACATAGGGCCAAAAATGAGCCGGATCCAAGACTCAAGTAGGTCGAAAACGTGAGGATTGAAGGTCCACAGTTGAAATATTCGTGGGGCCACATGTTTTGAATCAGTCTAATATTTGGGTGTTCAATTCATCCCAGTAGTGATGACGTAATGAACGGTATGGATGGAATGTAAACATCACTGTCGACCCAGGAAGGTTTCAACGGTAGGAATTTCCCTACCCACCTTTTTCTTTAGTGCGGCCCACTTGAGTCTTGGATCCTGCTCAATTTTTGCCTCAAGTCTTAAAATAATCTCACAAAACTGATGGATGGAGTAGATTTCTCACAAACATCACGGTGTGCCCCACTCCCGCGAAAGGATTTAGTAGGAAATCCGTGTCCCATCTTGGCACGACACATGCCCATACCTCGTATGGTACACCAGCCAATCCACACCCTCCATCCATTTTCATAAGTAATTTTAAGGCATGAGCCCAAAAAGGAGACAGATGAAAGATCAAGTGTACCATACTATAAGAAAATGTGGTGGCAATGATGTCCACCATTAAAGCTTTTTAGGGCCCACCGTAATGTTTATTTGCCATCCAATCTATCCATGAGGTTTGACAAACCTAGATGGGAAAACATAAATATTAGCTTTATCCAAAAAAATTATAAACCCAAAATAGTTTAATGGTAATCGTTCAATGAACACTATTTTTTGTGTTGTGGTCCACCTCATATTTAGATCTGCCTTATTTTTCGGCCCATGCCCTAAAATGACATGTTAAAATGAATTCCAATTGATGTTTGGATGTGACTCATTTTCATACATATCTTTATACATTTATAAATGGTATGCATCATATTTAAATATATTTGCCTTAGTTTAATCAGATAACGCATAACTTAGTACATTATACAAAGGAAATTTATTATGTGCACTTCTTTTTTGATATTTTATGATTTAAAAGTGTGCATTAAGGTCTTTTTAAATAATCTCCAAAGTTTCATAAAAAAAAACAACCATTTTGCTCATGTTTCCCCATGTTTCCCAAAAAGTGCGATAAACTATGCGATACAAACAATATATCCCGTGCGATACGTATCTATATCCCAAGGGTGCGATACCAATATTTCGAACACTGGTCATGTCATATTGAAATGGCACTGTTTTTTGGTTGAAAAAGCCATTTCCGTGTTAGGCAGAATGGAGAATGGCCATAAAACTGGCATAAATTGACAAGAGTGGATTTGAGCAAGTGGTCATTCTGCTCCATCAAATATATCAATATCCAAATGCACCCTTAATTTATATTTCATTGCAAAATAGAAGAAGGGTCTGTTTGGATTGGTGGAAAAAGATTTGAGGAAAACTGTGCCTTTCGGGGAAACGCCATTTCTAGTAAACAATGAAACGTTGCTTTCTTTTATTGTATTTCAACAATATTTTCTTGAAAAAAAAAAAAATCTTCATTTCCAAATTCGTTATTTTTAAAAAATAACTTTTCGTGAAAATTTTACTCGAAGACGGGACGCATGTGGGCACTAAAGATGAATTGTGATGTGTCACATTGTCACACATGACACATTCACACTTGGGACACTGGCATTGTGGTATCCTTTGGACATGCGGCATGTTGACATGTGTGGTGCATGTGGAGTGCTTAAGATGGGTGGCACAATAGCATATTTGGTAGATTTGCGCATGTAGGGTGCTTGAAGATGAGGGTAGCACATGGCACAATGGGGAGTGTAGCACATAGACATACTTGACAATGGGTGGTTGTACACGTCTCACATGGGGACATTGGCACGTGTATGGTGGGTGCTTTAAGATGTATTGTGGCACTGTGGCCCATTGGCAGATGTGGGGTACTTGAATGGATGTTTTCACATGTAGAGCACTTGAAGTTGGTCAGTGGCACATGTCACATAAGTCTCACATTGGCGAATCTCACATGGGGCACATGCGGCACATGTCGGGTATTTGAAGATGTTGGTAGCATTGGCACATGTTTCACACAACACATTGTGGTGGGTGACACTTTGAAACGTGGGTCACTAAAAGATTGGTGGTGGCCATGTGGCGCATGTGGCTCAATAATATATGTGGCACATGCACATGTAGGGCGTTTGAAGATGCGGGGAGCACATGTTTCCCATGGCCCATTTTGCAGTGGGTGACATTGAAATGCTGGTCACTAAAAGATGGGTGATGTCACATGTTGCACCTGTGGTGCTTTAAGATGGATGGCGGTACATGTCACCCATATGGGATATTGGCACATGTGGGGCACTTGAAGATGGATGGTTGCACATGTGCGACACTTGAAGATGGGCGATAGCACACGTAACTACCATGTGGGGCTAAAAAGAGGTGCCATTTCCTCTCATTTCCCTCAATTTCTTGGAAACGAGGGTTCTTAGGTCAAGGAAACAAAAAGGAGCATTTTTCGAAGGTGTATTGATCTCATGAAGAATGAACACCTCTGTTTGAATTTTGCTAAAGATGGTTGGGTTTCTGCAATGATAGCTATGTATCCACCAGATATTTCAATTCTGCTCCATATGTAATGTTTAGATTGTGAATTTTTATGTTGTATGACTGCTTTATCTGTTTTCTAGGTTCAATTACTTACACTATGAGAAGAAATATGGGGAAATCTACAAGTCCATTGAAGCCCTGGATCGGATGGGCATGGAAATCATAGAGACGGGCGATGCAGATGCATTCAAAAAGTATCTATCGAAATTCGAAAACACTATCTGTGGGCGACATCCCATAAGCGTTTTCCTCCATGTAGGATTTCAGAATATCTCCTCTATTTTAGACTTGTTCAAGCGTTTTCCATCATTTCATAAATGTTGGCGCTTCTTCCACTATGTACGGTTAGCATGCATGCATGTCATCAATCCAGACCACCCAGAAGATTGTCCCATTGTGTATGGAACATATGCTGAAGATCACACAGATTGAACCTTCTGATATTGAACCTGTAGCGTATATTGATCCAAATTCAGCAGTTGATATCAGATGGTTAAGATCTTCCATCCAAAGTGGGCCCCGTGATTTAGAAAATTTGTACTGTACATGCATGCCATGTGCATAGCGGCATCATTGTCTAATCCTACTAGCTGGATTGGTCTTTGTTACTGCAACTTGAACTGATCTTCACAACTGCTATTTCCATTCAGATGCAGAGGAACTGTTCAACGAAAATAAAGATCAATTTCGTACGATACGAACAGTCAAGCAAATGCAAAAGCACTAGGGATAGCAGTGTTAGTTACGCATCTGCAGCAGCAAAGGTGGACCCTTGAAGCCGAAGATCCCATCCAGATGTACAAAAAATGTGGGTCCAGTATTCTAACTTTTATTTGCTAAATTAACTGCTTGCCTTTGTTTCAAAGAAACCCCATTTGAAAATGGGCCACTGCATGATGGACGTAAGTTATGATGCACCTGGACAGGATACTTCCATTCATGCAGATGTATGTTCCTTTCATCATCGTTGTTCATACTGATTTCCCACTCAATTCAAACCTACAATCAAACACGTGTGAACACAGCTCATTCCACTGGAGCTGTGGTCTCTACCCCTATAGAAGGGCATTGGATTCTAATATGATTTATCACTCAATTCTAACCTACAATCAAACACTTCTGAATGCAGCTCTTTCAATGGAGCTGTGGTCTCTACCCCTTTGAAAGGGCATTGGATTCTAATATGATTTAAAATGCAATGGTAATGTTGTGCAATTTCAACAGAGTTTGCTGCAGTGTGTGCTAGGGTTGCAACTTGGGTTAGCGTCAACCTTAACCTGATTGACTCAACCCGAATTTGGGTTGGGTCGGGTTGTTGAGGTCCTCTGGTTGGGTTGAGTTGGGTTGGGGCTAATCACATGTATTTGGGTTGGGATGGGTCAAGTATAGAGGATGTTGGGCACATTGGATTGGAAATCGAGTTAGGTTGCCGGTAGGCTCTCTTGAGGTGGGTTGGGCTTTGGTTGATCCTCTACCCAGAAAAACCCGCCCCAGTTGCATCTTTTATGCATGATGTATGGCATTAGTTGCCATTTTCACAAATTTAGTAAAGCATGCCAGTTTTCTTTTAAAAATGCAATGCGGTTCTGAGAAACCATATTAATGGATGCACCGGAAGGCATCCAGCAGGTTTGGATGTCAGCTATGAAGCCCACCTAATGAATGGATGGCTTGCTGAACTGCAAGATTTCATACATTTGGGCCCATATTTGGTGATGGAGGCTGTTGATTTGGTGATGGCATGGCACGCCTGTGGATGGGGAATGCCCGAAAAATCACCTCATTGACTGCAGATCCTAACCTGCCGGTATTTTGGCCATATTCAATGGAACATGAATTTTGGCTATAATTTTCTTGACTGTCCTTTTTTTTTTTTTTTTTTTTTTTTTTTTTGGCCATTGATCTAAGGGCTAGCATCTTTCAATCCGGGTGCTTTTGGGGCATCTGGTCTCTTGGCCATGGGTCCATTAGATCAATTGCTTCTTGGTTTATCAGACCATGATGGGCCACACTTTTATAAAATCCTAAGCCTATCAGATTGTGTTTTCATTGAGTCATCTCAATATATAATTTATTATATAAAAAAAAAATGAAAATAGCTACAATAGTTATAAACGTAAAATGAAATCCGTAGTATAAAAATATGGCCAGACAAACAATAGCCGTGTCTTTGGCCTGTCCTGAGTTAAAATCTCAGGTGTTGCATTTTTAAGCTTTTGACTATTCACCGCAGAGTTGAGTGGGCAGAGTTTCAGAGTCTAGTCACCAAAACGAGGAATTATCAGGGCTTGAAACTTTCCAAGTGTTTTTATGGAAACGCCTTTCAATCTAGTCTAATGGGCCCTTTTTGAGTTATTATATGGTGATGCTCCTTGGTGCAGTCATGAAATTCTACGGGCGTATCTCTCGTTTTGATCATCTCATCCATCTGGTCCAATGGATAAAAATGGTTTAAACGCCTTTCAATCATCTCATACATCTGCTGCAATGGATATCATGTTGAAATTTTGAGAACATGGAAAACCACCCTCAAGATTAATGGTCCAAAGGTTTATTATTATTATTATTTTAAAAAATTAGTGAAAAAACACCCTTGATTTAAAAATATAATTAGATAAAATATTTTCAAATTATTTATTGAATTTTAAAGTGCTAAATTCTTCAAGATTCTGCACTTTGGCAGCATTCCGAATATTTTTTACATTAAAAGGGGCTAGGCATATTAATGAGAGAAACCCCACACCCCGTGCCATGGAAAAAAAAAAAAAAAAAAAAGCTCACTTCTCAAGTTAGGGAAAAAGAACAAAAATTTGCCTATACCCTAGGCTAGGGAGAGAGGAATCAACTCATCCACACCTTGGTCCGAAGAGAACAATGCTAAAAGGTTTAGCTCACCAACCTAAACTAGGGGAGAAAAGAACTCATGCCACACATCGCCCAAGGAAAACCCAAAGAGGAAGGTTGGATGAAGCAATCTAACTCCAACGAGGATAGGAACCTAGCTAAAGAATTGGATACTATGACTTCACAAGTTTAGATAAGTTGTTCCTTTTATAGATTCCAACATGTGAGTATAAAATACAAGTATTTATATTTTGTAATATATTTTCACTTTTTAGACTTGATGTTGTGGTATTTAAATAATATATTTGAGACTTTTTTTTTTTTTTTTTGTCTTGATGTTGTGACATAGAAGACATTTTAGACTTAATATTGTTGACTTTTAATTTATATTTTATAGCAAAAAATATAATAAATTGACGTGGGAACAGGCTCGACTCGACTCCATCTACTAGCTCATCTCGAGCTCGACTCAACTCCATTCACTAGCTCATCTCGAGCTCGCCTCGAAAGCTTTGGTAAATAAGCCAAGTTTCTATGTTAAGCTCGAGGAGAGCACGAACGAGTTGAGCCAAGCTTGGCTCACCTCGACTCGACTCGGCTTGATGTACAACTGTAGTTGTAACTCAGTTTTCAACCAGTTAAAGAAATAGTCGAACACTGGTTACATAAAGGAAAAGAAGAATTTTTTTTTTTTTCTTCCAAATCTGCCCTTCATATAAATAATATGCTGAAAACAGTAGATAATATTTAGAAAAATAGAAAATTAAATAATAAAATAAAATAAGAAAAGATAACTAATTTATTTGAGTCGAGGTGTGACTGGGTCACTTAGCTTAAAGCTAATTCTACTATCATTGGACCACGTCTCATGCAAAACTTCTCTTATATACTTGAATTTTTCTTTGGTTGTTTCCAATGTGGGATAAGAGAAATATACTAAAAACAAAACACTTACAAAAATATATATGGAGGAAATTTTTTGAATTTTGAAAAAATATATTTTAAATTCTTTTTAAAATACAACATTGTATGTGCGTGTGTGCACATGCGCATATTTACTTAAAATACAGGATATATGTGTGGCACACATTATATATTTAAAACACATGCAACAAAAACACCCCAAAGTGATGATATTTGGTGCCCCTATGAATGAACCTTGCATGAGAAGTCTAGAGCAAGGAAATACACAATTAATAAAGAAAATACAACAATTCTCTACATTCAACCAGAAAAAGGCAAAATATTGTATGGCTATGATGTTCTAATATTTGGGGACGTCCATTCAACCTGGTAGGTCACATCAAAATAACAGATTGGATGGAAGACATATAAACACCGCGATGAACCCAAATTACCTAACTAATGGTATGCATCCCAATCTTCATTGTTTCTTATGGTGTGGTCCACCTGAGTTTTTAATGGGCCTAAATTTTTAGCTCCAGTAAAAAAAAAATAATAAAAATGAGGTGAGGCCTCTGACGATGTGGATCTCATGCAAATTTCATCCATCTACAAAGCTTTATAAAAAATATATATATATATAGCTGGATTTCAACGTATTTCGCAAAATCGGACTGTTAGGGTCACGTTGCAATGAAACTATCTGTCCTAACAGTGCTATTTAGGAGCTGATAGTTATATCACACTTGGATGTAAGGTTGTTAATAGGCCACGCCTGAGGTTGGCTTTGGCCCGTTTCGTGCTGTTCGGGTGGACCTGATGGGTTGGAAACGGATTGGCTACTCCCCCTGCCACTAGCCCGGTGGCTGATGGTCGGTGCTCTGTGGGCCCCACCATGATGTATGTGTTTCATCCATGACATTCATCCATTTTTACAGATCATTTTATGGCTTGATCCCAAAAATTAGAGGGATATATATCTCAGGTGGACCACACCACAGGAAAACAATAGTGATTGGATATCCACCATTAAAATCCTCCTAAGGCCCCAAATTTTTTGACATCCAATCTGTTTGGCTACTCCCCCTGCCACTGTACTGTTTATTTGACATCCAATCTGTTTATTAGGTCATACAGACCTAAATGAAGGAAAAAAACAGAAAAAAAAAAAAAAACATCAGCTTGATCTAAAACTTTTATGGCCCCCAAAAATTTTTTTTAATGGTTGACGTTCATTCAACACTGTTTCCTGTAATGTGGTCCACTTGAGATTGGGATATACCTCATTTTTTTGTCTCATACCATAAAATGATCTAGAAAAATAGATGGACGGCATGGATGAAACACATACATCATGATGGGGCCACAGAGCACCGACCACCATCCATTGGCTGGTGGCAGGGGGAGTAGCCAATCCGTTTCCATTGGGGATATGTCTACAGGCAATCCGACGTTCGTTGGATGATGATAGGAAGGTTGTTGGGTGGGCATTTTAACAGAGTCCACGTCGAGAAAATCTCCATCAGTACATCATCCTGCCCACGGTGGATTGAAAATTTACAGTTTTTCATAGCCTTACATATGTTTTGAAACCGTGGCCCACCTCACCGGTGGATCAACCTGATGCTTGGGATAGGGATTCAATACATGATCTTATTGCACACGATGTTCTGTTACTGGGCAGAGTTTTTCACCATAGCTTGCTCAAATGAACGGTTCAGATCGACAATAAGTCACCCTGTGTGACCTTTAAAAGGTTGGGGTCCCATGAAGGTGGGTACATTAACAAAACCATGTTAGTTAAAAGCTATTATAAGGATGACCTTTTGGGAAGTTGAGCTCTATGGCCCTACGATGATGTTTTGTTGGACATCCATCCCATCAATTGGGTGCACCCTTCTATAGTGGGCCATAGTCCTAAAAATCATCTGATCCATGACTTGGCGAGCCAAAATACATATAATAATCTACACTAGATGCACACCCATTAAAACCTTCCTAATTGTTTATAGGGCCCACTAAGATGTTGCGAAGACATTTAGCCCATCAATTGCCTATGTTCCACTTGGATAAGGGATCATACCAAATTTTAGGCCATACCAAAACTCATGTGGAACCCACCAAGTACTTTTAGATGTTTTAGGCATGAGTTCACATGATTTTAGATGATGTGGCCTACTTGAGTTCCAAATATGGCTGATTTTTAAGACATCTCATAACCTATATGGAACCCACTCGACGGACAATCTAAATCTTTGACACATATCATCAAGGTGGGACCCATAGAGCTCGACCCTCAGATGAGATTTTGTAGCTAACTAAATCATTTAAAACTAGATACAACCACCATATTTGGGTTATCATTTGCGTGAAAAACACCGGTATACTTTTAAAACCTGGAAGGTTAAATAAGTTGGTTGGGTTTGGACTTTCTTATCTATCCTTGAGCCATTCAGGGCCCACTTGGATATTACCAAATAATTAGCTTTTTATACTTAATTATTTTTTTAAAATAAGTTAGTTTGGTTATTAAACTCAAATAAGTAGCTTTTTAGAAAAAAAAATTTTTATTAAAATAAATTATTATTTTTAATTACTTTTCAACTCTCAAAAGCAACTTATTTGCTTCATTTTCATTGGTGACACAATTACTTAGAAAATTATTTAAGAAAATATATTGTCTTTGATCATAAACCCCTTTTAAGCTCATGAGGTTGAAAATTTGAGTTTTCTCTATCATTTTACTTAAAACAACACATTAACAAAATATTTGTTTCCAATAGAGAAGCTAAAAACTCCGCACAAGTGTTAAACGGGCTCATTGTTCATGGTCTAAGTGAGTTGGGCCGAAAACCCTGGACACAATGCAGCCTTACCCATTTACACTCCCTTTTTTCGAGTGTTCATTCCTTTTGCACAGGTGTGGCCCATCTAAAGCTAATAAATAATGGGGATTTAGCGCATGCAGTTGGTGGTTTCCTGATGTAGAATTTGATTGGAAGGCATGCTCTGCCACACAAAGCATGTTTAAAAGGGACACTCATTTCATGCTGCTGCAGTCACTGGCAACTCGCTGCTAGATGGTGCTATGGGCCCCATCATAATAGATGTGTTTTATCCATGTTGTCCATCTATTTCGCAAACTTATTTTAGGGCTGATCCAAAAAATGGGAGAGATCCAAATCTCAAGTGAACGACACCATGGTAATCGGTGCTTGATTGAAAGCTCACCATTAAAAGCTTCTCAGGGACACCAGGTCTTATGTGACCTAATCAACAAGTCAAATGACAAATAAACATTACAGAGGCCCTTAAGAAGTTTCTAATGGTGGGCGTTCATCTACAATTGTTTCCCTAAGGTGTGATCCACCTGAGATTTAGATTTGCTTCATTTTTAGGATTATATTTTAAAATAATAAACCAAAATGAATGGACGGCATGGATAAAACACAAAAACCATGGTGAGGCCCATAGAGCACTGTCCAATGGTTAAGTTGCTACTGATTGTGTCCAGGCCTATCGACGCTGGCCTGACGAAATTAAATTTTTGAATGGGCCAACCTGTTATTAGTCCCAACCCAAACAGTTTAAAATCTAAGCCTAGCCCATTGACAGCCCAGCTGCATCCTCGTACAATTTCAGCTGGAGTACCGTGGCCCCGTCTGATGTCACATCAGTAGCGTGTCTCGCTACTAAACCTGCCAGTATTCAGGGCTCTTGAGGCGTATAGACCTCAGGTTTCAGCCAGCAATTTCATCCGCCGCAAACAAATCTAAATGGTGAAGATAAACCTAGGATTGTACGGATGAACTTAAAAGGACCAAAATACCTTTCCTGGCGGCTTACCCTTAGGGGGATTTTGATGAAAATAGCAGCTTCGATCCTTAAAAAGTCACTTTTTCCTAATTAAGTTTCCGGCCAGCAAAAATAATAAAGGTATGGTACGGAATCATTCTTCTAATTACTTTCAGTATTTAATCGGCGTCCCGGAAGCATCGTGGAAGCGGATTAGCAGAGTAGCGAGACTCGCTACTGAAGTGCTGTCACCAAGTTTGGTGGGCCTTATTATGATGTATGTGTTGTAACCACACCGTTCATCCATTTGGATAGATCATTTATGGCATGACACAAAGAAGAAGATAGGTCCAAAAATCTAATGGACCACACCAAAGAAAAAAGTGGAGAGAGAGTGATGTCTGCCATTGAAACCTTTTTAGGGTCCTTATGATGTTTATTTGAAATCCAACCTGTTGATAAATTAACACAGACATGAAAGAAGGAAAGTTACAAAAATAAGCTAGATTGAAAACTCCTATGGCCCTTGGGAAGGTTTCAACGGTGGCGTTACTCTCTCCACTATTTTTAGTGGTGGAGTCCACACGAATTTTGAACTTGACTCATTCTCTCCCCAAAAATAATGAGATATAACACAAACAGCACAGCGGGGACCCGTAACTTGGCGACGTCACTTCAGTAGCGTGTCTCGCTGCTCAACGTCTCAGCAGCTAATCCGCGTCCAAGAACCGAGGCCTATCTCTATCTTTCAATCAAATCCTGCTACTCTAGGTTATATGGTCCAGACCATGCCACCGTAGCTGAACTCTGACCTCAAAAATCTCAGTTCCTCCCTTCACGTGCTACCAATAACAGCTTAGAATGGGAAATACAACAGTCGTCTACATCTAACTAATGAAGTACCTGAAACAGATGAAATTTAGGACATTATCCATCCAAGCTGTTGACGCAAATAGATCGATGGTCTGGATTAGTGAGTCACGGGCCCCACTTTTCATAACTAAAAACATGAGTACCGCCGCCGGAGTATGACGGGTGAAGTCTCGGTCGAGGATCATATTAATTCCTTCATCCGTAGGTAACGAAGGAAGCACCTTTCAAACTTCTGACCTAATTTGTTTGTTTCTTCGGCTGGATCGGTAGTGATAGTGATGGGTTTTTTGACCCATCGTCAACCGGTCGAAGGCTGGTCTCGACCAGTCATGGGAGTCGAGTCGTGGAACGACTCAAAGTCCAGCGACTGTAGACTATTTTTCTCCGGGGTGATCGACCAGTCGAAGGAGGCGCTCGACCGGTCGAAGGTGGCTCTCGACCGGTCGTGGACTCGGTTCGACCAGTCGAGGTTACGCAGATTCGTTCCGCGATTTTGCGCGGATTTCGTGTCGCAAGTCCTTTCGCAACCGGGATGCGGAAAGGAGTTTCTTAAAACTTTAAATAGGAGTTCCTAGGACTTTCTAGGTATGACAAGAGGGTTTCTTAAAGCTTTACAAGGGATTTGCTAAAGGGTTTAGGGCTATCAAAGGTGAGAGAGAGAAGAAAAGAGAGAGAAGAAGCTTATAGAAGGGAGGTTCTGCTCGTGGAGGTTATCTTCTGTGCAATCTATATCTCAGCGTTTCTATGTCCTCATAATCGGTTAGATCTCTCCGTTTTCTTTGTTTCTCTTATTGTTTATCCACTCCTGCATGAGTGAAGAAGTTTGTAACGTTCTACTTCATAGTGGATTGTTGATCTGGACGAGGTCCCGTGGTTTTTTCCTCTTTGAGGGTTTTTCACGTAAAAATCTCTTGTGTGATGTGTGATTGATGCATTGATTATTTTCATTGCTTAATTATCCATAATTCTGATTTGTTCTGGAGGGCTAGATCCTAAGGTTTTGTGCAAGGCCCCCAACAAAGTAGTATCAGAGCTAAGTTCATTAAACAGGTAGGATCAGTTTTGAATTATGGAAGGTGGCTTATCAAGGATGATCAACCTCAATGGTTCTAACTGGACCATATGGAAGGCTAAGATGGAGGACTTGCTTTATTGCAATGACCTATATTCTCCAATTTTAGGCATATCAGCAAAAACCAAAGATATGACTGATGATGATTGGAAGAAGATGGACCGAAAGGCGGTGGGGTTTATTAGATAATGGTTGGATGATTCTGTGTTTCACCATGTGCCTACAAAAACCTCAGCCGCTAACCTATGGCTAAAATTACAAGGGTTGTATGAGAGGAAGACAGCCGGTAATAAGATTTTTCTAATAAGGCGACTTGTGAATCTCAAGTTCAAGGATGGTGGTTCTATGGCCGAGCACATGAATGAGATCAGTAATATAGTGAACCAACTCTCCTCTATGAAGATGGTTCTGGATGACGAATTGCAGGCTTTACTATTGTTTAGTTCATTGCCTGACAGTTGAGAGACATTGGTGGTGTCTCTAAGTAACTCCGCGCCAGACGGAAAGATATCCATGGAACAGGTAACCAGTTGTCTCTTCAATGAGGAGACAAGGAGAAAGTCTCAGGGGTCTACTCAACAAGAGGCTCTTGTGATACAGGAACGAGGAAAAGGAAAGAACAGGAAGGGCAGGAAGGCCCGAGATAAATCAAGAGGCAGGTCGAGTAACAAAAAAGATGTTGATTGCTGGAACTGTGACAAGAAGGGCCACTACAAGCATGAATGTCGTGGTAAGAAGAACGACAAGAAAGGAAAAGGGAAGGAAGATGAATTAGATTCCACCGCGGTCGCTTCAGATGATGATGTTGTAGTTATTCTTTTTGTAGATCATGATGTATGTCTCACGGCTATGAGTCAGGACACCAATTTGGTGATAGACTCAGGAGCTTCTTTTCATGCGACTCCACGCAGGGACTTCTTCACAAGCTACAAGTCAGGTCACTATGGGACTGTGAAGATGAAAAATTCTGGCGTATCAAAAATCGTGGGAGTCGGTGATATTTGTGTGAAGACCGATGTGGGCTGCATATTGGTTCTTAGAGATGTGAGGCATATCCCAGACCTTCGCCTCAACTTGATGTCGACGGGAAGGTTGGATGATGATGACTATGAAAGCCGGTTTGCTGGTAGGCGATGGAAGCTCATCAAGGGTTCATTGATCGTGGCCAGAGGAAAGAAGTGTTGCACCCTTTACAAGGCAAGTGTCAGTATGTGCAAGGGTGGGTTGAACGCAGTGAGAGATTCAGTTATTGACATGTGGCACAGGCGTCTAGGCCACATGAGTGAAAAAGGGCTTCAGCTACTAGCGAAGAAGCAGCTCCTTCCAAACGTGACAGGTACACCTCTCAAAACTTGTCTTGATTGTTTATCAGGGAAACAGCATAGAGTTTTATTTGTTAAATCTGCTTCTCATGTTAATAAAGTGCATGCATTAGATTTGGTTTATTATGATGTTTGTGGTCCTATGAGGACAAAAACCTTGGGTGGGGCATTGTATTTTGTCACTTTTATAGATGATGCATCTAGGAGGGTTTGGGTTTATGCTTTGAAATCCAAGGACGAGGTTTTTGGTGTGTTTAAATTATTTCATGCTATGGTTGAGAGAGAGACAGGTAGACCACTGAAGTGCATCCGCACTGACAATGGTGGTGAATACATTGGTGACTTTCATGAGTACTGCAAGTCCCTGGGTATACGGCATGAACAGACGGTTCCCAAGACCCCCCAGTATAATGGTGTAGCTGAGCGAATGAATCGCACCATTGTAGAGAGAATCAGATGCATGTTATCCCATGCGAAGTTGCCCAAGACGTTCTGGGGAGAAGCGATGCACATGGCGGTGTATTTGATAAACAGGTTTTCATAAGCCCCGTTGAATGGACAAGTACCTGAGAAGGTGTGGACTGCATAGGATCCATTGTACAGTCATCTCAGGGTGTTTGGATGCAGGGCATCCGTTCACATACCAAAGGATAAGAGGTCTAAGCTCGATATGAAGATCAAACATTGTGTGTTCTTAGGGTACGGTGATGAAAAGTTCGGTTACAGGTTATGGGATCCAACCGAGAAGAAGCTCGTCAGGAGCAGAGATGTGGTTTTCTTTGAAGATCAGTGTATAGAAAACATTGGTAAGCCAGAGAAGAACCAGCCTAGTTCAGGTGAGCTAGAGGACATGGATCCGGTTACTCCTCCCGTGATGCCTGATGACGGGGGAGTACAGCAAGGTGCAGAGTGTTGAGTGTCAAATATTGCATATCAGACCCCAATTACTGCCTGAATTTACGAACATGATACCATTTAATGCCCTATTTTAATCATGTTTGTGATGCAAGGTACATTTGTAAGCATGGACTGAAAAAGATGCTAAAAGCAGAGATTTAACGCTCATGAGTCACCAAGGCAAGGGACGGACCCCAAGGGACCAAGATTAACGGATTTACACGTCAGAGATCCGAGAAAATCGAGAAACTGAAGCTCAAGTGGCCTGAAAGTCAGCCAGAATGCAAGATCACAGGGTTTCCATCATCTGATCGGCTCAAAACTTCATACAAGGCCTGAAGACTATAAATTAACCGTACACTTAAAATTTGAACCCGTGGATCCATGTAGAAGTGGCCCAACGGACAGAACATCCCACATACCAGTGATTTGGGGCCCAACCGATCTCCGGATATGCTTCAATTTTGGTCTCAACCCGTTAATTAACATGAGAAAAAGAATGGACGGATCAGATTGTTCACATACGTCAAAGGGGGACCCACCTTACATCGTACGTGTGCACAGCACAAGCACGGACGCCGTGCACCAAAAATTGGAAACTGGTCAGCGCACGCTGACCCGTCTTCCTCTCTCCTCTGCGAACAAACGGACAACGTCTTTACGCTGTCCGTCCGTTTTTCACTAGTGGGTCCCACTCGTCATCCTTTTGCAAGATCTAGACCATCCATTGCGTCCATAGGGGAGGCTGGACCCTCTCCTAGGTGTCCTTATGTTCCCATGCATGTACACATGTATAAATCGCGATCAAACGCAGGATGGACAGCGAAGAAGAAAGATCAGTGGACCGCACCTAATCCAAGCCAAACAAACCCTTTACAAAAAGTTTTTCGAGGTCATTTCAATGGACGGTGTAGATTTCCTGCCTGACATCAATCAGTGGGACACCAGCCATCACAGCGTCGACGTGCGTCGACTCTGCTTCACAACAGCAGGTTGCATTCGATTCTTGGTGGACCACTATCATCATATATTTCGATGATCCATACCATTCATCAGATGTGGGAGTTCAAACCGAACGTGTCCTTATCTGTATACAGATTTTCACACCCATTTCGTAGAATTGAAGGATCCAACGGGGATTGGACGGTAGGTTGAAAAACGTTGTGGGCCACACCAGATCTAATCCAGGGATGACCAGTTCCGAACGGTTTTGTGAGTGGAATCTAATGGACAGATTGGATTTCACCTCTGACCTCGATCAGGAGCCCCACAGAGAGTCCAGCGCAGATCAATCTGGACTCTGTTTACGCAGTCTGTGCACGCCAGGCCATTCCGGGCCGTTCTGCAATCAAGGGGAGGATCGGATTTTCTATTTGGACCGTCCAAATACTGCCCATGGTGGGACTGATTAAAGCCAAGATGACTGAACGTCTTGGATCAAGCTTTTGTTGCAGGAAATTTCGTTGCAAACGGAGGTTTGTTGCTCCGCTGCGTAACTGGGAGACGGTTCTCTAAACCGACTCTTCTCCAGCCAGATACGTAGTGCGAAAGACTCTGCGCAGGCCCTGACTTTCGCACACCGACCTCTGTCTTCTATAAAGAGAAAAGAGGTGAGAGAGAGTGGCATTCAATCATCTTTGGAGGCTGGGACGTGGAGTGCAGCAGGGATAAAGGGAGAAGTATTTTAGAGTCTTTTATTTCTTTATTTATTTATGTTATTTTAAGATGTTTAGCCAAATCATGTTTATGGGCTAAACCTCTTAGCTAAGGCTAAGAGGTGAAGCTTGTAGCGTGATGGGAGACTCTTACTTGTGCTTTTTATTTACACTGAATTGAACTTGATGTTAGTTTAATTTTAAGGGAATGTTTTTAGTTTTTAATGGTCTTTTGTGACTAAAATTACAATGGATCTGCGATAGCTTTGAGCATGTTCCTTCTCTTTCATGTTATAACATCAGGAAGCCCTATTGTTCACCATCGTCTCCTGGGCATGGTCGGATGACGGTACCCTTCCTAACCTTCATGGCATGTTGATTGGTTGGTAATTAGTTTAATTCTGTTGTTTGCTTTGTCTCCTGGGCATGTTTTGGTGATGGAATCCATTCTAATTCATATACCTTTCATCTCTTGAAGACTATATCAACGTCAGTTCAGTTTAATTTTCATGATTCTTGAAGCAAGCATAAGATCTCCCTGATCTCTATAAGTGGATCCTCTGAATCCCTAGTGTCCCTCCTCTGAATTTCTCTTAAGTTTTAGATAATAATTTCACAATTATTCTATAATCTATTTGATTTAGAATTCATATTAGTCTAGTTCTAATTCTACGTAGTTTCAAATAACGTACAAGTATCAGTCCCTTGGGATTCGACCTTGGTCTTACCGAGTTTATTACTACATCACAACCCTGCACTTGGGGAGTGAACAAGTTTTTGGCGCCGTTGCCGGGGACTGACGGCTACGTAATTTTGAAATTAATTGGTTTTAGAATTATATTAAGATTAGGATTTTTCTAACTTTAGTTTTAAATTTTATTTTTATTTTTATTTTATTTTTTTATTATTATTATTATTATTATTATTATTATTATTATTTTTTAATTTCTAGAACTAACCTGTTTCCTCTTTTGTAGGATTCTGACATATACTTCTTAAATTGGTAATCTCTTTCTAAATTTCTAGCCTTTCTGTTTTCTAATTTAGATTAGGATTATCTTTAGAAACTTTCTAATTCTAGGATTTCTTTTAGTTTAGAAACTAACTTTCTTTCTATTTTAGGTTTAGAAGTTTCCTAATTTGTCTTTAAAAACTCTCTATTTTCTTTTTTAGAATTGTTTTCTTCTTTACAAACTAGTTTACTTTCTAACTTTAGACTTTCTTAGAAACTAACTTGTTTTGGTTTGTTTGGCAGGTTTTTAACTTAGGAACTCCGATCTGGTGACTTCTTTCCAAATCTTCTCGTTCTTTCTAGGTTGTATTTCATTTATCTCTTTTAGGACTAAGTCTAGAATCTGAATTGAGGTTATGGCTGCAAATCAACCTCAAGTACCCCCGCCTCGTACTTTACGAGATTATTTACAACCGGCGGGGGTGAGCACGCCCTCATGCATGATTTTTCCAGAAAATACGGGACATATGAATATCAAGCCAGGGGTGATCCAACTCCTTCCTAAGTTTCATGGGCTTGAATCTGAAGAACCGTATCTACATTTGAAAGAGTTTGATGAGATTATAACCACTTTTTATTTTCCAAACGTGTCTAAGGACACAGTTAGGCTGAAACTCTTCCCCTTTTCTTTGAAAGAAAAGCTAAGACGTGGTTGCATTCACTACGTCCTAGATCTATTGGCACATGGAATGATATACAATGAGAGTTCATAAAGAAATTTTTTCCATATCATAAAATGAACACTCTTAGAAAATCAATCATGAACTTCGCCCAAAGGGAGGATGAAACATTCTTCCAATGTTGGGAGCGGTTCAAGGATCTTGTCAGCTCTTGCCCACAACACGGTTTTGAAACGTGGCGCATTACGCACTTTTTCTATGATGGGCTGACATCTTCCATGTGCCAATTAGTCGAGACAATGTGCAATGGAGAATTTATGAATAAAAATATCGATGATGTGTGGGATTACTTGGATAGACTTGCTGAAAACGCACAATCATGGGACACATATCCAAAATCGAGTACCACTTCTAAGCCTACTCAATCAAAGGAAAGGAGCGAAGTATACCTGATGAAAGAGGATGATGATATCAATGTTAAAGTGGCTAATCTCATAAAAAAATTCGAGGCCATGAAATCGAGGAAGGATAAGGGTAAGGAAGTTGTTTGCGGTATTTGTGGTTGTAGCAGTCACACAACTGAAAATTGTCCAACCATATCTGCCTTTCAAGAGGTTCTGACTGAGCAATCCAATACTGTAAATAATTACCAAAGACCTTTCAATGGACCCACCTCTAATACGTACAATCCTAGTTGGAGAAATCATCCAAACTTCAGTTGGAGGAATGGACAAACTACTACCTCTCAAGGTTTCTTCAATCAAATTCCAATTCAAGGGAAACCTCCAGAGGATCCAGTTCTAAAACACATTCAAGACTAAGAGCTATTCAACTAAGATATCAGATCAGCAATAGGATCACTTACATCATCCCTTCAAAGGATAGAGTCACACATAATGATTGGGGGAAAGGGGATGATTCCTGCTCAACCTTTCCCCAATCCCAAACCGCAATATGAGATAAGTGATCCGAGCTCTTTAGATCAGATGGAGCAGGCTAAATCTATCACCACTCTTAGGAGTGGGAAGACCATTGACAAAACTATTCCGGTTAGAGCTGAAAACCTAAAGACCCGGAAGAGGATAACAATGATAGACCTAGCATTGCTCCACAAAAATTAGAACCGGAACTTTTAGAAAAGCCAATTGCTCCATTTCCCCAACGGTTGGTCGCACCAAAACCTCTTTCAAACTCTCAGGATATTCTGGAGGTGTTGAAACAAGTGAAAGTCAACATTCCTCTACTTGATATCGTAAAACAGATTCCTTCATATGCCAAATTCTTGAAAGACCTATGCACGATCAAAAGACGGCAGAGTATTCAAAAGAAGATCTCCTTGACTGAGAAAGTGAGTGCCATCCTGAAGCAAGACGTGCCGCAGAAATTCAAGGATCCTGGTAGCCCAACCATATCATGTGTAATCGGGAACCATCGAATTGATCACGCACTTCTTGACTTAGGAGCGAGCGTCAATCTGATTCCCTACTCGGCATACAAACAGTTAGATTTGGCACTACAACTTGCTGATCGCTCTGTTCGTGTACCAAGAGGGATAATTGAAGATGTGTTGGTACAGGTTGATAGATTTTACTACCCTGTAGACTTTATCATCCTAGACACCGAACCCATTAATAACATGAGCACTCAGATGCCCGTGATTCTTGGTCGTCCATTCCTTGCCACTTCAAACACAATTATCAATTGCAGAAATGGTGTCATGACTATGTCTTTCGGGAACATGACATTGGAGTCAAACATCTTTTTCAATAACGGCAGAAACTCAGAGGATGATGATGATTTCCACGACATTAACATGATTGATTCTTTCGTGGAAGATAAAACACCTCTGACCTTATCCTCTAACCCTCTAGAGACGTACCTGACACACTCCCATGATTTGGATGATGACATGATTAGGGAGACGTGTGTCGTGCTTGATACAGCGCCGATACTTGAAGTTAACCGGTGGAGGCCACAATTTGAAGAGTTGCCCAAAACCGATACAATGCCTCTACCGTCTAACCTCAAAGCACCGAAGCTTGACCTAAAACCTTTACCCTCTGATTTGGAATACGCCTATTTAGGTCAAGAAGAAACATACCCAATGGTGATTTCATCTCACCTTGAGAACAAACAAGAGAGTATGCTCATTTCTACTCTCGAAGAAGATAAAGGAGTTACTGGACATATCATCACAGATCTCGATAGAATGAATGAACTCCTTTCAACTGAATGTTTCGACTCTTTGGATGATTACTTGGCACACTCTGCAGATTCAAACGATCCCATGTTAAAAGATAAAATGGATGCCTTGCAAGACGACGTCTCGGTAGTCATCATTGACCGAGAGAACCCTTATTCTGAAGTCCCTTCTTCCCCTGATCCTAAACGTCTACTATTAAAGGAGGAAGAACTGAAAATTAAACCGAAGCTTGGAACTTCGGAATGCATTGAGACTACATTACTTCTCGAAAATTTTTCTGAATTTTATCTACCTGTAGTCTTTGATTCACCATGGGATACTAACTTTGAGACTTTTTCTGACACAGGTAAATCATATATACTTTGGATACCTCAGGCGGATCAACGACAAATTTTTGCTAAGGTACATAGGTCTCTCTGGCCATTCATGCTCCAGGGCATCAAAGCCTATTGCAAAAAAGGGCTTTTAGATGATCCTGTTGAGAAATCTACTGAGAAATTTATCCAGATATTGGCTGGAAGAGGAACTGTGTGGCATGACTGAGTAGTTTTTTCCTGTTTTCTTAGGACTAGGGTAGTTTGCTTTATTTGTCTTGCTGAAGACGGTAAACTTGGCGCTCTTGGGAGGCAGCCCAGTTTTTCATTTCATTTCTTTTTCATAATTAGTTAGTTCAATGTTTGTGGGTAACATTGCTGCAAACCCTCACGAGACTATAACTCGTCCACTAGGGGCAATCTGGGGGTTTAAAGGCTTGTTGCATATGCTAAATGCAATCGAGAGTACCTGCGAAAGTGGTATAGGTAGGATTTTATCTTTTGTTATTTTTGTTTTACTTTCTCTCTCGTGCTAACCGGCTTCCATGCTATGATCTCTTGGAAAGTCTCTCTCAATTCATCATCCAGGTACTATCTTCCCATCACTTCACATTTACTTTCGTCGTCCCATGTGCATTGCATACTCATATCTTTTACATTGAGGACAATGTAGATTTTAGGTTGGGGGTGGGAGATTAGGTTACCTGATCAGTGTTTCTTGGTCTTGAGCAAAAATTGTGAAAATTTTTAAATTTTTCTGGCATTTCTTGTGAATTTGAAGTGATTTTGACAGCCATCTAGGGCACTTAGAATTTCAAGATACGTGATGTTGGTAATCTATGACTCTTAGATTCAGTATCTGTTAAATTTTACAGTTAAGTTCGAATTGTTAATCCATGATTAGAGGTTTTAAACATTGATTAAGTCATGATTTCACATGCCACATCTCGCTTACACATTGAGGGTTCAGTTCAATATTGAAGAATTAACCTGGTAATCAGTAAGCATGAAAGGAACCGGCCTGGACAACTTGCCTATCATGATCAATAGAAAAAGAAATACCGAGCTACAAGATAGCTGCCTGCGGAAAGGGTTGGGCGAATAATCTTCACCATAGGTTTGCTCCCTATAGATGTGGATTTAATTCCCCATGGATGATATATATATATATATATATATATATATATATATATATATATATATATGAAAAGGATTAGGTGTACGATCTTCACCATGGGTTTGCTCCCTATAGGTAAGGATTCGATTACCCTGCTCATCGAAAAAAAAAAATCATCAAAAGCCGGAAGAATGAAAAGGAGAACTGTAAGACAAGTTCTGATTTAGGTTGTCCTGAATGCTCTTTTTTTCATCAATGTTATCATGGAAAGTGACGATTGGATCCCTTAATGATGGTAAGCAGGGTTACACTACACACCCATGGAACTCGATGTTTAGAATTTTTCTAATTAATGGATTAATACTTTGAACTTGTTGTGAAGTTTTTCGTGCGCTTGAGTTCAAGAGAAAGTAATGCCCAACATTCATGAATCCTAGAATTCTAGTATCTGGGTGGTTTTTTTCAAAAATCACGAGAGTTCGTAGAAATTGTCCTGTAATTCTCAACTTATTTTTTCACATATTTTGCTCGGGACTAGCAAAATGCTGGTTGGGGGTTGTGTTGAGTGTCAAATATTGCATATCAGACCCCAATTACTGCCTGAATTTACGAACATGATACCATTTAATGCCCTATTTTAATCATGTTTGTGATGCAAGGTACATTTGTAAGCATGGACTGAAAAAGATGCTAAAAGCCGAGATTTAACGCTCATGAGTCACCAAGGCAAGGGACGGACCCCAAGGGACTAAGATTAACGGATTTACATGTCAGAGATCCGAGAAAATCGAGAAACTGAAGCTCAAGTGGCCTGAAAGTCAGCCAGAATGCAAGATCACAGGGTTTCCACCATCTGATCGGCTCAAAACTTCATACAAGGCCTGAAGACTATAAATTAACCGTACACTTAAAATTTAAACCCGTGGATCCATGTAGAAGTGGCCCAACGGACAGATCATCCCACATACCAGTGATTTGGGGCCCAACCGATCTCCGGATATGCTTCAATTTTGGTCTCAACCCGTTAATTAACATGAGGAAAAGAATGGACAGATCAGATTATTCACATACGTCAAAGGGGGACCCACCTTACATCGTGCGTGTGCACAGCACACGCACGGACGCCGTGCACCAAAAATTGGAAACGGGTCAGCGCACGCTGACCCGTCTTCCTCTCTCCTCTACGAACGAACGGACAGCGTCTTTACGCTGTCCGTCCGTTTTTCACTAGTGGGTCCCACTCGTCATCCTTTTACAAGATCTGGACCGTCCATTGCGTCCATAAGGGAGGCTGGACCCTCTCCTAGGTGTCTTTATGTTCCCATGCGTGCACACATGTATAAATCGCGATCAAAAGCAGGATAGACGGCGGAGCAGAAAGATCAGTGGATCGTACCTAATCTAAGTCAAACATACCCTTTACAAACGGTTTTTCGAGGTCATTTCAATGGACGGTGTAGATTTCCTGCCTGACGTCAATTAGTGGGACACCAGCCATCACAGCGTCGACGTGCGTCGACTCTGCTTCGCAACAACAGGTTGCATTCGATTCCTGGTGGGCCACTATCATCATATATTTCGATGATCCACACCGTTCATCAGATGCGGGAGTTCAAACCGACCGTGTCCTTATCTGTATACAGATTTTCACACCCATTTCGTAGAATTGAAGGATCCAACGGGGATTGGACGGTAGGTTGAAAAACGTTGTGGGCCACACCAGATCTAATCCAGAGATGACCAGTTCCGAACTGTTTTGTGAGTGGAATCTAATGGACAGATTGGATTTCACCTCTGACCTCGATCAGGAGCCCCACAGAGAGTCCAGCGCAGATCAATCTGGACTCTGTTTACACAGTCCGTGCACGCCCGGCCATTCCGGGCCGTTCTGCAATCAGGGGGAGGATCGGATTTTCTATCTGGACCGTCCAAATACTGCTCATGGTGGGACTGATTAAAGCCAAGACGACTGAACGTCTTGGATCAAGCTTTTATTGCAGGAAATTTCGTTTCAAACGGAGGTCTGTTGCTCCGCTGCGTAACTGGGAGACGGTTCTCTAAACCGACTCTTCTCCAGCCAGATACGCAGTGCGGAAGACTCTGCGCAGGCCTTGACTTTCGCACACCGACCTCTGTCTTCTATAAAGAGAAAAGAGGTGAGAGAGAGTGGCATTCAATCATCTTTGGAGGCTGGGACGTGGAGTGCAGCAAGGATAAAGGGAGAAGTATTTTAGAGTCTTTTATTTCTTTATTTATTTATGTTATTTTAAGATGTTTAGCCAAATCATGTTTATGGGCTAAACCTCTTAGCTAGGGCTAAGAGGTGAAGCTTGTAGTGTGATGGGAGACTCTTACTTGTGCTTTTTATTTACACTGAATTGAACTTGATGTTAGTTTAATTTTAAGGGAATGTTTTTAGTTTTTAATGGTCTGTTGTGACTAAAATTACAATGGATCTGCGATAGGTTTGAGCATGTTCCTTCTCTTTTATGTTATAAAGTCAGGAAGCCTTGTTGTTCACCATCGTCTCCTAGGCATGGTCGGATGACGGTACCCTTCCTAACCTTCATGGCATGTTGATTGGTTGGTAATTAGTTTAATTCTGTTGTTTGCTTTGTCTCCTGGGCATGGTTTGGTGATGGAATCCATTCTAATTCATATACCTTTCATCTCTTGAAGACTATATCAACGTCAATTTAGTTTAATTTCCATGATTCTTGAAGCAGGCATAAGATCTCCCTGATCTCTATAAGTGGATCCTCTGAATCCCTAGTGTCCCTCCTCTGAATTTCTCTTAAGTTTTAGATAATAATTTCACAATTATTCCACAATCTATTTGATTTGGAATTCATCTTAGTCTAGTTCTAATTCTACGTAGTTTCAGATAACGTACAAGTATCAGTCCCTTGGGATTTTACCTCGGTCTTACCGAGTTTATTACTACATCACAACCCTGCACTTGGGGAGTGAACACAGAGGATAAGGGAGTTCTTTCAAAAGATGGACTAGGGAAGCAGCCCTCAATTGATCCACCTGTTGAGCCACAGGTGAGGAGGTCATCTAGGGACAGACAGCCATCCAAAAGGTATTCACCACATAAGTACATTATGCTCACTGATAGGGGAGAGCCAGAAAATTATTCTGAGGCCCTAGCCAACGAGCATAAGAGGGAGTGGTTGAAAGCTATGCAAGAGGAGATGGAATCCTTGCATAAGAACCACACCTATGATATGGTGAAATTGCCTAAGGGCAAGAAAGCTTTAAGCAACAAGTGGATGTTCAGAAAGAAGATCGAGCAGAAGAATTCACAGACAAGGTTTAAGGCCAGACTTGTGGTAAAAGGTTTTGGTCAGAGGAAAGGTATAGACTTCGAGGAGATATTCTCACCAGTGGTAAAGATGACATCTATACGGGTGTTGCTTAGGTTGGCAGCTAGCATGGATCTGGAGATAGAGCAGTTAGATGTTAAAACTGCCTTCCTCCATGGTGACCTAGAAGAAGAGATCTACATGCATCAACCAGAGGGTTTCGAAGTCAAGGGCAAGGAGCATATGGTGTGTAGGCTGAGGAAAAACATGTATGGGCTCAAATAAGCTTCACGGCAATGGTACAAGAAGTTCGACTTGTTTATGTTGAAACATGGGTATGACAGAATGGAATTGGACCACCGTGTGTTCACGCGCAAGTTCTTAGATGATGATTTCTTAGTTCTGCTATTATACGTTGATGACATGCTCATCATGGGAAAAGATATCAAAAAGATCGACAGGCTGAAACAGGAGTTGAGCAAGTCTTTTGCGATGAAAGACTTGGGCCCGGCTAGACAGATCCTAGGAATGGAGATAACCCGTGACAGCAGCAGGAAGCTTTGACTGTCACAAGAGCGGTATATTGAGAAAGTCCTAGAGTGGTTCAATATGAATGCAGCGAAGCCAGTCAGTACTCCACTAGATGGTCACTTCAGATTGAGTGATAGGCAGTGTCCCAAGACGAAGGCAGAGGTGGAAGAGATGTAGAGGATACCCTACGCGTCAGCGGTAGGAAGTTTGATGTATGTTATGGTGTGTATACGCCCAAATATAGCATATGCGGTTAGTTTTGTCAGCCAGTATCTTGCCAATCCTGGCAAAGAACATTGGGCAGCGGTTAAGTGGATACTGTGGTATCTAAGAGGCTCATCCAGGTTGAGCCTATGCTATGGTGACGGTAAACCTGTGTTAGAGGGCTACACAGATACAGATATGGCAGGTGACATAGACTCTAGGAAGTCTACATTGGGGTTTATGTTCACGTTTACACGAGAAGCGGTTTCTTGGCAGAGCAAGCTACAGAAGGTCGTAGTATTGTCGACGACAAAGGCTGAGTACATTGCAGTCACAGAAGCATGTAAAGAGATGCTTTGGATGAAGAGGTTCCTACAGAAACTTAGCTTGAAGCAGGAGGAGCATGTGGTCTATTGCGATAGTCAAAGTGCTATACACTTGAGCAATAATCCAAGTCAGCATTCCAAGTTGAAGCACATAGAGATTCGGTATCATTGGATTAGGGATACTTTGGAACAGAAGGTGTTACAGCTTGAGAAGGTCCACACGGACGATAATGGGTCAGACATGATGGCTAAGGCTTTGACTCAAGGGAAAGTTTGAGGTTTGTAGAAACCTGGCTGGCTTGAAGAAGGTGGATCCCTCCTGGGTCAAAAAGGGGGAGATTTTATAGGTTTTTTGACCCATCGTCGACCGGTCGTGAGCCCTGCTCAACCGGTCGAAGGCTGGTCTCGACCAGTCGTGGGAGTCGAGTTGTGGCACGACTCAAAGTCCAGCGACTGTGGACTATTTTTCTCCGGGGTGCTCGACCAGTCGAAGGAGGTGCTCAACCGGTTGAAGGTGGCTCTCGACCGGTCGTGGACTCAGTTCGACCAATCGAGGTTACGTAGATTCGTTCCGCGATTTTGCGCGGATTTCGTGTCGCAAGTCCATTCGCAACTAGAATGCGGAAAGGAGTTTCCTAAAACTTTAAATAGGAGTTCCTAGGGCTTTCTAGGTATGACAAGAGAGTTTCCTAAAGCTTTACATGACAAGAGAGTTTCCTAAAGCTTTACAAGGGATTTGCTAAAGGGTTTAGGGCTATCAAAGGTGAGAGAGAGAAGAAAAGACAGAGATGAAGCTTATAGAATGGAGGTTCTGCTCGTGGAGGTTATCTTCTGTGCAATCTATATCTCAGCGCTTCTATGTCCTCATAATCGGTTAGATCTCTCCGTTTTCTTTGTTTCTCTTATTGTTTATCCACTCCTGCGTGAGTGAAGAAGTTTGTAACGTTCTACTTCATAGTGTATTGTTGATCTGGACGAGGTCCCGTGGTTTTTTCCTCTTTGAGGGTTTTTCACGTAAAAATCTCTTGTGTGATGTGTGATTGATGCATTGATTGTTTTCATTGCTTAATTATCCATAATTCTGATTTGTTCTGGAGGGCTAGATCCTAAGGTTTTGTGCAAGGCCGCCAACAGATAGATCCTCAACCCGAGGCTTTGAACAGTTACTTGGGTTCTATGTCCTGATACGTGGGACCTTATCGAATTTATATCATTGGTTTGTTGCATACCACTGGGAATTTAGATCATATTCTTACATCTCATTTAACTATGTCAGATCTAGTAACTAAGATAATATTACAGGCTGCAAGACGTTGAGACAAATCGAAGATCTCTCCAGCTGCCCTGGTGTCCGAATGTGATCCACATGAAGAATTTTGAATAGCATAAAATGAATAAGTTCAATTGACTATTACCATAAAACATGTGCCGTGTATCTCACTCACCTGGCAGGGCCAACTACCCTCCACGGTGGCATCATGATCGACAATGAGTATAAATGTTCACCAAAGTGACCTCATGACTAAAAATAGATATCAACTAAAACACAATTGCTGCAAATGACGAATTCGATGGATGCCCCATAGCATGACACTAAAAAAAGTCCTTGTAGTCGAAACTAATTAAGAACAAATGAATGACAATGCTAAGTTGGTCTAGTTTTATGACACACTACACATGTTCATGTCAAGATAGAGATAACAATCACGAACATGATAGTGTCACAAGAAGAACTCTCGTCCATGAAACATGAGCAGAACGTGCGCCCAACTAATGGCTAGCCTATGGTAAACAATGAGTACACACTGCATTATATGACAAGCCACAATTATTTTTGTGCCTATGCGGTTATTTCTACGATCATCAAATGTGAAGATTGGCTACGAAGATCTCTCGTCAAGCCATTGCCAACCCAACACAAATCAAATCTATAGCGCAACGCTGCCTATCTTCTCTTAATTTATCTTAGATTAGGAGTAGTGTAATCCAACTCATCTATGCTACTATGTTGGATTGGCTTTGGCATAAAAGTAGTGTAATCCTACCCATCTATACAAATAGGCTAGACTGACCTAGCTTAGAAGTAGTGTAATTCCCTTCCATTTACCCCGAGCACTAGATCGCAATGATCACCTTTCTCTTTTCTTTTCAGTTGTGTAATTCCTTTAGTCTAAACTCAAATCATTAGACTAAGGAAGAGTTATTTCTATGACCTTGTCATTTATGTTGAAAACATTAGATCACCAGGGAATATCTTGTAATATTTCATTTAATGCAATTGAGTTCCCTCTACTATTATATTGTGCGAATTAGATTATCTTTACTATTACAGGAAGAAAAGGTCATTTCGATTGAAAGGAAAAAAGAATACATTAGAAGGACAAGCCTTCCACAAATTGCCTAGTTTTATTTACAGGTGGTTGAATAGACAGATGAACTGCTTCAATTCTCAATCATAGAGAAACTACTCACGGTCTCTCTGTCTATCTTGGCACTTAGGGTTACAAGTATTCAATTTAAATTGAGTCATAATAGGCTTTGACATGCCCAACACCATACACATGCCCAACACCTGAATTTCAAGCCAAACACACGTTTAATGAGACTTGTGTGCAGTGCTTGATCTAATTCCACAACACGATAAGTAGAAGGTTTACTAGACTTTTTGCTACTTCAAAAGAATAGGAGATGCCACATCTATAGGAAGAAACATCACGCCTTGAAAATTCGGCACCCGAGTACGGAGACTTCAATCTCGAATTTTCGAGTGTGAACTAAACAAAAATGCACGTTGGTGGCTGAACAATCAGGTTAGCTTTCATAGGTCTAATCATATGGATGATTTAATGCATGAGATCGCAAGCGTTCAATTTATTCAACTTGAGTACAACTCTAGCACACCCGACACTATCTTAATCACACATGTTTGATCGAATACAAGCTGTTCGTTAACGTATATGATCGATCTTGTGTCTAATTGAAGTGCAACACCCACCTATCATGTGTCTAACATCCAACCTATTCAATAGATGCAATGCATCGTTATTATTAGACTAACTTAAAATTTGACTGATCCAAGCATCGCATAGGTGTCAAACCATACAAAATAGTATACACCTCTAAAAACATCCAAATTCATGTCTAGCTCATTTAACAGTACCAAAAGTTAGAATTTTGGTTTGTACACGGTGGGTTCATATGTTAAAATGATTTCTACCATAACATTCCTCAAAAAATTTGATTTTACCAAATAGATACCACACTAACCAATATTACTTGCTAGTGCTTTTAAGATGAAAAATTACATCATCATCCTCCTTTGCTGCTCTTTCACAACAAAGTGAAAAATAAAAAATTTGGGGCCCACATGGCAGGTATATCACATCCAAGTCCTTCAAAATCCAATCCTAAAGCAGGCCAAGCCATAAAAATAATGTACACTATTCCAAATATCCCAATTCAAGTGCAGCCCATTTAATGATCTGATTGACCTGATGTTTTACTCCTATTATCACCATGGTGTGGTGCATACATTCAATGGGTTGTATGTTATACACTGCCACGTGGTTATACATGTCTTGAGTTTCACTATATATTTTTTAAAAAATAAATAAATAAATAAATAAAGGCATTTTTATTGTATCATTCCTTTAAAAAGCACCTCCAGTAATTTCCAATAATTGATCCATTATTTATTAAAATATAAATTATTACTCATAAATTTTGCAGTAAAAACCCCTATATTAAACTTGGTTATGCTAAAATGCAGATATATGAGAATTTTGTGGTAAAAAGACGTACTTAAAAAACGTAAGGTTTGCAAAGATAAGACAATAACAGGGATCGACACTGCCCACTCATACACCCATCATGTCTCTACCCACTCTGATAATGAGCTGAAGACATGAATAGCCAAAGTATCTTCTTGGTTATGGAAAACGCCTAAATGCTCCGAAGATAAGTTATTTTGATACACGAGCTTTGCTCAGCTAACGCACACGTCACCAACGTGCCAACCTAGTAGACATGTACAATGCTCCAGCCATCCATCATAAGGTTATCACTATGGAGATTTTCTAAGTTAGGTGGGCCACATTTTTCTGAACGACTGTACTTGTGCAAAAATTCAGCCGTAGCTTTCTAACCCATCCAGTTATTTTTGATATTATGGTCCACCTACTTGGTGGGCCACCTTTATCTTTGGGAAGTAATATCTACACCGTGGTTTCCGCCTGATGTATGGCTTGGATTTTATGCTTATCTACCACGTCAGCATATGTGATGGTGCTGCATTAGCTAAATTTGTACACGCGCGAGGGCTTAGCAAAGTCTACGTATAAATATTGATTTGTATCAACGCGGTTACTTTAAAGTTACTGTACTAAGGACGTGGACCCGGTGTTGTCGTCCAACGCGACTGTAGCTGCGACAACGGAACCAGCCATGTGGGTGGGACCCTGACCGTGGGGCCCACCTCGATGCATGCATTGTATATCCATGCCGTACATCCGTTTTACCAGCATATGTTAGGACATGGTGCCAAAAATGAAGAAAATACGAATCTCATATGGATCACACCACAGGGAACAGTAGTCATTCAATGACAACCATTAAAAACTTCTCCGGGTCCACAACGATGTTTATTTGCCGGAAACGGACTCGCTACTCTCCCGGCCACTAGCTAATCAATGGTGGTAGGTGCTCCATGGATCCCAACATAATATATGTGTTTCATCCATGCCATCCATTCATTTTTATGGATAAGTATGAGGTATGAACCTAAAACTTAGTTAGATCAAAATCTCAAGTGGACCACACAGTGTTGATTGAGCTCTTGCAATTCAAAACTTCTTAGGGGTTATAAAAGTTTTGGATCAAGCTGATATTTGTTTTTTGCCTTCATCTCTACCTGTATGACCTAATCTACATGTCCTATATCACATAAACATTACACTAGGTCCTAGGAGGCTTTTAATGGTAGATGTTCAATGACTACTGTTTCACATGATGTAGTCCACCTGAGATTTTAATCTGCCTCATTTTGGATTAATTTATTAAAATCAAGTGTTAAAATAGATGAATGGTACGGATAAAACACATAGATCATGGTGGTTATTTGCCATCCAACCTTTTAGTAAAGTCACACAGAGCTGAACAGGCATACCTACAGTAATCAAATGGTGCCAATGCGGCCTACCGGTGTTGGCATCACATCCCATCTGTCCTGGCCAGTTGCCCATTGTGAAAGCTTGATGATGAGATAAAAATCAGGCTCATCCAACCATCAGGTGGGCCGTCGTGCTTGTGTTTGAGATGGGACGTGAGACTCTCCCCACACATGCAGGGAAATGTCAGTGTCATTTGCTTAGTGGGCTCCTCTTTTTTCAATGGAATGGCCAAAAGTCATGCTGGAGTACGGCCATCAGGTGGTCCAACGCGGTTATTCTACGCTGACTGATTTAGAGAAACTTATCACTGTAGACGCCACATTTTATCTAGCTTCTTTTCCCAATAGCCTAAAACTTACTTTTCTAATTTAGGCCTTTCACGCACGGACATAGCATTTGAAGGCCAAAATAACGTACTTTTAGTAGAAACGTAGGGGTATTTTCGTCCTCAAGCCAAAATAAATGCAGGGGTATTTTCGTCCTCAAATGCTCTGTCCGTACATAAAATGTCTAACTTAGGAAAGAAGTTTTGGACGTCTCAAATAAAGAAGCAGGATAAAAGATTGAGTCTACAGTGGTAATTTTCTCCATTTTTACATAGGAAATGCTTGCCTACCGTAACTACCGGTGTCACTTTCTCTAACGTGGAAAACATGCTTAATTTTCATAAAATCTACACTGTCCATCAGGTGAATCACTCTTTATTTAGCATCTATGAAGAAAATTAAGATGATTTAATACTCTTGTGAACCACACCAAAACTTTATGCCTGAAATCCAATAAATTCCCGTGGTTTCGCACATTTGAATTTTTGAATACTATGATTTTTATCCAATTCATTCATCATGATTTATTTATTTTTTACATCAGATTAACGGATTTTACGTCATTAAAAACACTAATGTGAACCGTACAAAGAACTTATGATAGGCGTGCCTTCCCAACCTTTTCCTAGTTTGTGACCTACCCGAATTCTGAATGGTTATGATTTTGGGAATAGAAGGTCAAGATGAGTCATAATAATTGATGGACGGCGTGGATCTCATGAAAGTATCACCTACGTGGCACTCAGTGCACGAAGTACGCTGTAGCGGATCATTTACATTACATACACCTCTATCCCTTTCCCGAACTGGCAAAGTGGGTGGATGCAAGTCACCCAAAGTGGGCAAAAAACAAGAACTTCCTAGAAAAATTGAAGCCACGCGGTCCATTTCAGCTTGTACGTGCCCCACTGGATGTATGAACCCACGTGCTTTCTGGGCCAAAACGCATCCATGACAAGGACCATCTGATGAATGTCCCCGATCTCTCACACCCTTCCCAATATTCCCCTGCATGGTTTACGTACGGAGATGGACGGAGACCGGAATCCTCTGCGACACCGGTTGTCGGCGGAGGGTACAACCACCTAGCTTCGTGGGGCCCACCGAGTTTTATTTGACATCCACTCCTTCCATAAAGTACGCCCCCTCATATTCATTGTGATTCCAAAAATATAAGCCAGATCGAGAACTCAGGTGGGCCACACCATCAGGAACAATGTAAATTCACTCGTAAAACCCTTATTTTGTGTAGTGTGGCCTACTTTAACTTTAATTCATGTTAAATTTTTAGATGAACCTTCATACTATTGATAAGAACATGATTAAAAGTTTGGATGGAATCTACCCGCCACGATGGAACTCACAAACAAACCTATGGTCGGATTCCCTCCCCATTGCTCCTTGTGGTGTGGCCAAAATAAGTCCTAGAACAGGCTGATTTTTAGCTTTATATGTAATATAGAGACGTTCACGTGATGGACGGATCAGATGATGCATATACAATACGATGAGCCCAAATATCTTGGGTGTTGTAGCCGTTGAATACAACCGGTGTTGTGGAGGGATTTCGGTCCACGATGTCTGGATGACGCGGTAGTAGAATACCTAGAAATCTCTTACTGTACGACCCATTTATGGCCCACCAGCCATTTGAAGCCCACGCTTCCAAGAATACTCCCCTGTGTACGGCCGACTTTTCAGGCCTGTTTGATTTTCATCTTTTCACGGGAAAAAGGTAAATACCGTGTAAACGGGTGATTTTTCTCACGGGGATTTCACTTCTTAGGAACCGGTTCAAAAGCAACAGTAGTCTTAATGTATGTGATATATCTGTGGTCATTTTAGGACTCCATCTTGATGTATGTGATATATCTGTTCCGTTCATCCATTTTATCACAACATTTTTAGATATGAGAAGAAAAATTAGTTAGATCCAACACTTAATTGGCTCGTACCAAAAGAAACAATGGCTCTAAGAAGTTTTTAACGGTAAGTATTTAATTCACATTTTTCTATGGCGTAGTTCACTTGAGCATTGGATATGCCTCATTTTTTGGCTTATATCATAAATTTATCTGATATAATGGATGAATGGTGTGGATATATGATAGGCATCATGGTGGGACCTACAAATGTTTTACAATATTTGCCATTTTTACCTCCAAAAGGTAAATCAGTTACGGGGAAGGGTGCGGCAACTTTGGAGGGAAATGATTATTACTCTTTTACGCGCGATTTACCGTTTCACCGAAAATCAAACACGCCCGTCATTCATTCCTTCCGGAAGCAGATTGGCTGGTGTGCGAAGACAAGCACCGACGCTCCTCGACATGGCCCCCACAAAGATGTATTTATTATATCCACACTGTTCATCCATATTTCGTGACCATTTCAGAGCATTATCGGAAAAAAAGAATCATGTCCAAAGATCAACTGGACCTCACCACAAATAGCAGCGGGAAACTTGATTTTCACTGTTAAAATTTTCATAGGGCCCACCATAACATATATTTTCCATCCAATCTATTCATAAGGTCACAAAGACCTGGATAAAGAGGAAAAACAAATTTCATATTGATCTAAAACTTCTGTGACCCCTGAAAGGATTTTAATGGTAGACGTTCAATCCTCCGCTGCCTTTTACGGTATGGTCTACTTGATAGTTAGATCTATCTTATTTTTCGTCTCAAGCCTTAATATGAGCTCGCCGAATAGATGAACGGTTTGGATATAACAAAGACCTCATTATGGGACCCACAAGAGCAACCGAAAAAAAAAAAAAAGACTTCACGGAAGACTATCACGCAGACGTATGCAGCCTCTACGACACTAGATCGGGCAATTTTTATTTTTATTTTTATTTTAATATAAGGAGAGCTTTTTCTCCCTTACATTTCTGTCTAATACTTAATTATTAAATATGTATATATAAAAATATTTTTCTATCTTTTAATTCATTTTTTTGTCTATTTATTTAACAAGCATATCTCTTGAACTGGAATGATTTTTTTTTTAAATTATTTTTTTAATACACGTACACACACCCCCACACACTCACACTAGTTGAATTTCACTACTATGGATACTCGAACGCTTGAACGGGCGTTGAAACTTCCGAGAGTCTACCACCCGAGCAAGAGTAAGGATCCAAACTAGAATGATTTACTTAACGTACCACATATGATATCGGGGTAGGAGAAGCTAATATAGCCAACCAACCTAGCTATTTTTCTAAGATTTCATCGGGTCGATGGTCCAAAATCACTTTACTGTCATTTCCATGCATTTCACAGTCATTCCCAGCGATTCCGTGTTGATTCACGGTCATTTCCATGCATTTCAAGGTCATTTCTGGCGATTCTGTGTTGATTCACGGTCATTTCCATGCATTTCACAGTCAATTCCCTTCACTTCACGATCATTTTCACGCATTTCACGGTCAATTCCCTTCACTTCACGGTCATTTCCAAGCATTTCATGGTCAATTCCCTTCACTTCACGATCATTTTCACGCATTTCACGGTCAATTCACTTCACTTCACGGTCATTTCCGTGCATTTCACGGTAATTTCCAGCGATTCTGTGTTGATTCACGGTCATTTTCATGCATTTCACGGTCAATTTCCTTCACTTCACAGTCATTTCCACGCATTTCACGGTCAATTTTCTTCACTTCACGGTCATTTCCATGCATTTCACGGTCATTCTCGGCGATTCTGTGTTGATTCACGGTCATTTCCATGCATTTCACGGTCATTTCCAGCGATTACGTGTTGATTCACGGTCATTTCCGTGCATTTCACGGTCAATTCCCTTCACTTCGCAGTCAATTCGCTTCATTTCACCGTCATTTCCATGCATTTCACAGTCATTCCCGACGATTCCGTGTTGATTTACGGTCATTTCCAAGCATTTCACGGTCAATTCCCTTCACTTCATGGTTATTTCCACGCATTTCATGGTCAATTCGCTTCACTTCACTGTCATTACCATACATTTCACGGTCATTCCCGGCGATTCCGTTTTGATTCATTGTCATTTTCACGCATTTCGCGGTCAATTCTCTTCACTTCACGGTCATTTCCATGCATTTCATGGTCAATTCACTTCACTTCACGGTCATTTCCATGCATTTCACGGTCCTTCCTAGCGATTCCGTGTTGATTCACGATCATTTCCATGCATTTCACGGTCATTCCCGGCAATTCCGTGTTGATTCACGGTCATTTTCATGCATTTCACGGTCAATTCCCTTCACTTCACGGTCATTTCCACGCATTTCACGGTCAATTCGCTTTACTTTACCGTCATTTCCATGCATTTCACGGTCATTCCCGACAATTTCGTGTTGATTTACGGTCATTTCCAAGCATTTTATGGACAATTCCCTTCACTTCATGGTCATTTTCACGCATTTCACGGTCAATTCACTTCACGGTCAATTCCCTTCACTTCATGGTCATTTTCACGAATTTCACGGTCAATTCACTTCACTTCCCGGTCATTACCATGCATTTCACGGTCATTCCCGACGATTCCTTGTTGATTCATTGTCATTTCCATGCATTTTGCGGTTAATTTCCTTCACTTCACGGTCATTTCCACGGGGTCAATTTGCTTCACTTCACGGTCATTTCTATGCATTTCATGGTCATTCCTCTATGTTGATTCACGGTCATTTTCATGCATTTCACAGTCAATTCCCTTCACTTCACGGTCATTTCAATGCATTTCACGGTCAATTCACTTCACTTCACCGTCATTTCCATGTATTTCACGGTCATTCCCAGCGATTTCGTGTTAATTTATGGTCATTTCCAAGCATTTCACGGTCAATTCCCTTCACTTCACGGTCATTTACACGCATTTCACGGTCAATTCGCTTCACTTCATGGTCATTTCCATGCATTTCACGGTCATTCTCGGCCATTCTGTGTTGATTCACGGTCATTTTCAAGCATTTCACAGTTAATTCCCTTCACTTCACGGTCATTTCCATGCATTTCACGGTCAATTTGCTTCACTTCATGGTCATTTCCATGCATTTCACGGTCATTGCCCGCGATTCCGTGTTGATTCATGGTCATTTCCATGCATTTCACGGTCAATTCCCTTCACTCACCGTTATTTCCATGCATTTCACGGTCATTTCCAACGATTCCGTGTTGATTCACGGTCATTTCCATGCATTTCACGGTCAATTCCCTTCACTTCACGGTCATTTCCACGCATTTCACGGTCAATTCACTTCACTTTACGGTCATTTCCATGCATTTCACGGTAATTCCATGCATTATTCATGGCCATTCGTGTTGATTCACGGTCATTTTCATTTATTTCCAAGCATTTTTCATTTCCATGCATTTCATGGTTAATTCCCTTCACTTACGGTCATTTCCATGCATTCCACGGTCATCTTTCCTAAATGACATGAAATGTTGAAAATGTTGATTGATTGATCATGAAATCATTTTCATGCATTTCACTAAGTCATTTCCCTTCACTTCACCGTGAAAATCATTTTCACGCATTTCACGGTCAATTCGCTTCACTTCACCGTCATTTCCATGCATTTCATGGTCATGGGAATGACCATGTGATTAAATGACTCATAAATGTTGAAAATTCACCGTGAATTAAGGGAAAGCATTTTCACGGACCGTGAATCTAAATTCCCTTCATTTCACGGTCATTTCCATGCATTTCATGGTTAAATGCTTGAAAATGACCGTGAAGTTAAGGGAATTGACCATGAAGTGCATGATTTTTGGGTATGATTTTTTATTTTTATTTTTTTTTTATAATGTTCCAGTTGATCTTTGGGTATGATTTTTTATTTTTATTTTTTATTTTTTATTTTTATTTTTTCATTTTTTTTTTTTTATTTTTATTTTTTACCTTTTTTTATTTTTATTTTTATTTTTATTTTTATTTTTATTTTTATTTTTATTTTTATTTTTATTACCTAAAATTTTTATTATTTTTATTTTTATTTTTATTTTTTATTTTTATTTTTATTATTTTTATTATTTTTATTTTTTTTTTTATTTTTATTTTTATTTTTATTTTTATTTTTTATTTTTATTTTTATTTTTATTTTTTATTTTTATTTTTTATTTTTATTTTTATTCTTTTTTTAATTTTTTATTTTTTTGTTATTTTTTTTATAATGTTCCAGTTGATCTTTGGGTATGATAATAAAATAGAATAAAATTGCACTGACTGGCACGTTTTAAGAGTGGTGCTGTACTTATTTTTTTTTTTTTTTTTATTTTTTTTTTTATAATAATAAAATAAATAAAATCTGCCCGACTGGCCGGCGGTAGTGCCGCGGCAACCTGGGCTTTTTTATTTTTATTTTATGTTATTTTTATCTTTTATTTTTATTTTTATTTTTTATTTTTATTTTTTATCTTTGGGTATGATCTTTGGGTATGATTTTTTTTATTTTTACCTTATTTTGGATGGAAAATTTTGGCGGGCCTTTTTTATTTTTATGTTTTAGTTGATCTTTTTTTTATAATGTTCCGAAATCGGGATGAATGTTCCGAAATGATCTCGAAATCGGGATGAATGTCGTGGATATAATAAATACATAACTGTGGGGCCATGTAACTTTAATATTTTTTGAACTGTTTATACAACTCGAAGTTCAAGGAGCGTCAGCGGCCGATCCTCTTGCGGAGGAAAAGCAGGGGCATTTTCGACCTCCGTACAGCTGGGGCTTATTCTTGGGAGCTCAAAATAAGTGGGCTTATTTTCGAGAATGGGACATAAATGGGTCGTACAGTAGGAAATTTCTCCAGAAAACGAAAAACCGCAGCGTTGTAAAGTCATCATCTATCTACCGTCCACATGGCAGCGTCATGGACCTTTTGGGGGTGACCATTTTTAGTTAAACCTACTGTGGGCAGTAGATGATCCAAAGGCGCTTCTAGTGGATGATCCTAGCCGTTGATGAGTGGCCCTAAAAACAATGGTGGAGAACGAAATGGTTAATGGTCAAAATTAAGTTGAGGAAAGTCAATAAAATTTGATGGCTAAGATTGTCCAATAAGTGATATTTTTGAAACTTAGTCCATTAATATGAAGACCCACTAGATGGACCGTCTCGTTTTCTACATTGCCTTGCCACGTTTGCTGTGGGGAAATGGCTCTACCTTATCATCTCAAATGGATAAAGTGCGACCGTCTGATGTCCTGGAGCCGATTAGGTGAGGCCCTGACCGTCGGCCAACCTTGATGCATGTGTTTTATATCTACGCCGTCCATCAGTTTTTCCAGCTCATTTTACGCCATGGTACCAAAATGAAGCAAGTCAAATCTTAAGTGGACCACACAGTAGGGATTGAATGTCCACCATTCAAAACTTCTTAGGCGTTATAAGAGTTTTGGATCAAGCTAATACTTATATTTTCCCTTCATCCGGTGTCTTTGTCACCTTATCAACAGTTTGGATGGCAAATAAACATTACGGTGGGCCATAGGAATATTTTAATGGTTCGCATTCAACGACCACTGTTTCCTGTGGTGTGGTCCACTTGAGATTTAGATCCGCTTCATTTTTTGGAAAATACCATACAATGATCTGAAAAAACTGATGGACGGCGTGGATATACAACACACACACATCAAGGTAGGCCCCACTGTCCACCAGGCTGTCAACGGGGCCTCACCTAATCCGTTCCGCTGACGTGGCTGAGCGATAGACTTACATAGCCTATCCCGCCTGGTATAACACGTAAGCTCTTTTGTCTGAAATCAGTGGGCCCCACTGTATGTTTCCAACCAGAAAGCAACTATTCCTGGGGAGGTTCACTCAGTCGGTTTGAATTATTTGATATACGTTGGATGAGTACGGTAATATGCATGTATGCACGCTGTTTTCTTTAGACATGTATTATATTATTGAAATCCACACCGTCCAAATGTATTCTGTACACGTGAAATATGATCATCATGATTTAAACTGTCCAAAGTATGGGTCATTATATAGATAAGGAACATCACAGAATTTTAATTCATTGGATGATCCCATCCTCCTATTAGTGGATATTTGGTCACTGAACTTGGATTGCTGTCTTTTGATCCGTCCATTTAATATGCGATAAATGGATCATTTTGAATGGAGTGATAGATGGCTTTGTGCCTGCGTATGGATTGTCACACTCTACCAGAGCACCAAGGTTTTTCGCCCATGTTTATTTATTTATTTATTTTAATTTTCTGAGACATTGACAACACATCCTTGTACGGTGGCACATATGATACGTGTCGACACATACCTTCTAAATCATGGGCCATTTTCTTGTGATGGGAATGAGATGGCATGCAATCCCAGGTGCCGTGGGCTGACAACTACCACATGCTAATAGAAATGCTAGCACGTGTGAGATCGAAGTCATTTGCCAGGTGGGGGCCACTGACCGAAGAATCAGACAGGTTGCTGGGTGGGGTACGGACATACATACGTGTAGTCTCTGCGTTTTTGGAAGCGGATTGGCTTGTGTAGCGGACACCAGCTATATAACTGCTGTGGGTACGTGTCGTGTGAAGACGAGCACCGACGCTCCTTAAGTTTCACACTGTACGAACGATTAAAAAGAGATTAAAGTAATATAGTTATACGGTGATGTATTTATTATATCTAAATTGTTTATCGATTTTTAGAGTTCTTCTAGAGCATTATCCAAAGTCTGAATTATATCCAAAGATCATCTAACCACACCCCAAATACAAGCGGAGATAATAATTTTCACCGTTAAATAATTTGGAGGAGCCATCCTAGCATTTATTTTTCATCCGATCTGTTCATAAGGTTAAAAAGACCTAAATTATAAGGAAAAACAAATTTCATATTGATTCAAAACTTCCGTAACCCAAGAAAAGGTTTCAATGGTAGACGTTGAATAACCCATTGCTTTTTGAAGCGTGGTTCACCTGATAATTGGAGGTATTGTATTTTAGGTATTAAGTCTTAAGATGGTCTCACCAAATAGATGAACGGTTTGGATATAACACATACCTCGTGATCAGACCCAGATAACTTACGTAAATACAGCAACTATACAGCTGGTGTCTGGTACGCTAGCCAATCCGGTTCCCTTTTTTTTAACAAGCCCATCTTAAGATACCGTGGGTCCCACATAATAGCACGCGCGGCACGTTTTGACCCGTGCGGACTCAATAAATCCAAAGGGATTTCACGTGAAGAGATAGCAAAGAGTTAATTAACGCCACATACGTGGAAATATGGCAGATATGGCAGGATCCATGCCGTTCATGGTGTTCTCTTGGTGATGAATGGCTCAGATCTCACACGCATGTTATTCGTCTTCATGTCTTCCATAGTTCCGTTGGGCCCTGATGCATTACAACTGGAAAGTGTCCTAATGCATCTATTTATACTCGTAGATCCCATAAATCAATCACCCCTACCGTTTATTTGATGAGGCCCACAATAGATGTATGATGACTAAAAGCAATCTACCAGATTAGACAATCCTAACCGTTGGATCGGTGTCCTACAAAAATACGGTTAGCAAAAGGCAAAAGTTGGATCCAAAATAATATTCATAGATCGGTCGGAAAGTTTCATAAAATCTGAAAGTTTTCTGGGGATTAATGCATTCAAGATAGACCCATCATATCAACGTTCCAGATCAATGAACTGTTGGGCCCACCAAATGGACACAGTAGGAACATCATACGGTGCATCTGTTGCTCATAATTCCTACTTTTTGTACGGTACATCAGACGTGGCGTCCTGCCCCCTCCAGGCAGCGTTTCTGTGGGGCCCAACGTGATGTATGGGCTTTATCCACACCGTTCATCCATTTTCAGATCATTTTAGGGTATAGTACGAGAAATAAGGCAGATACATAGCTCAAGTGGATCACAGCGTAAGAAGAAGCATTGATAACGATGGTCCACCGTTGAAACCTTCCTAGGGTCCACCATGATGTTTATTTTCCATCCAATCTGTTCATAAGTCCCAAAACATCCGATGAATGAAAAAAAAAAAAAATTTAATTTCAGCTTGATCCAAAACTTCTGTTACCCCAAGAAGTTTTTAATGGTGAAAGGTCAATCTCCACCGTGTGATCCACTTGAGAGTTAGATCTGACTTAATTTTAGTACCATATCATAAAATGATATTTAAAAATTAGTGAACGGTGTGGATTGATCTCTTACATTATGGAGGATCCCACAGAGCTCCCAACTGTACCGATTCTGTCCGGTTGGGGGCAGGACGCAATCCGCTTCCGTCCAGAGGCGTGGGACCGGTTCCGTCACAAGTCTTTTATACAAAATCCATCGAAAGTCGCGTTTTCAAGCGAATATATCGCCGATAAAATTGAAATTATAATATCTCGATATATTAACTTTTGAAAAAATCGTTCCGGAACGAGAACTCGGGATTGAATATTTCAAAGTAGACACGAGATAATGACGCGAGGGTGAAGCCCGTTTGGAGTCATAAATATTTTTTTGACTTTGGACATCTAAAAGCGACGTCCCTTTTCCTTTTATTGGGAAGACTCACTTGAATCCAAGAACCACAGTACACGTGCCAACGTGGCAGACCTATACAAGATCCTGACCATTCATCAGGTGGAGCCCACTTTGAAGTTAGGCTATCCGAAAATTCAGACGAGTTTATTTATCGATTGAGCTGCAAATGCAGTTTTGAGTATTGATTGGTGTGGTATTTTCTCTAACCATTGATTTCATTTGCGTGTGGCCCACATGATTTGTGTAGAGTGTGTTCAGGTCAGGCCCCACAACAATGAACGGATAAGGTCTTGAACACGTTTTACATCTTGGCAAACGTGCCGTGAATTCCTCTTCATTATTCAATCGTCATTGCCACAGACGTGCTCCTACTTTCTACCTGCCTTTCTCCAGCGAATGATTTCATCACGTGGCAAAGTGGCATATGCGTGCGAGATCCGAGCCGTTCATCTAGCCGCGACACGATGTACTTGCGACTTGGGTCGTACATATGCTTCCTGAGTACTCTTTTAATTACCCTCTCAATGTCTGTCATATTACTGGGGCTGCCAGTTAGGGGTCAACCCGAACCAGACTAACCCAACATGAGTTCATGTTGGGTTGGGTCCGGCTGTAAAAATCCTCAGCTGATTGGCGTTGAAAAACATTAGATTGGGTTGAGCTAATTTACATAAGGTTAGGTTGGGCTGTAGAAATTCAAACCTATTTGAATAGGCCCAAGTTGGGTCTGACCAAGTTGGATCGAGTAGAGAGGACTTTGGGTTGGACACCGCTTGTTGAAATTTGGGTTGGGTTGGATTGCGGGTTAGTTCTTCTTGAGCTCGGGTCTCAACCCAACCAAAGCCACCCGACCTGCACTGCTATCTACGTTCCTTGAAAAGTATTTTGACTCACCAAGTTCTGTGGTCCCATCATGAGGTATGTGTTATATCCAAACCGTCCATCCATTTAATGAGAACGTAGTAAGCCTGGTACCTAAAAATAAGACAGATCCAAACATCAAATTGACCACACTACAAAAAGCAGTGGGGGATTGAACATGCATTCAAATCCTTTTTTGGGTCACAGACGTTTTGGATCAATGTGATATTTGTTTGTCCTCTTCATCCAGGTCTGTGTAACTTTATGAACAGATTGGATGGAAAATAAAGGTTATGGTGAGACCTACAAATGTTCTACCGCTGAGAATTATTGTACCCACTGATATTTGTGATGGGGTCTAGTTAAGATTTGGATATGATTCATTTTTGTCTCATGCTCTAAAATGACTTCTGCAAATGGATGAACGGTGTGGATATAGTAAATACATTATTATGGAGCCCATCTAACGTTGATCTCCTTTCAGCAGAGTCAGCTATAGTCTTCGCACACGACACGTACCAACACCAACCCGGTCGGTGGTGTAGGGTACACAGCCAATCCGCTTGAGGTTTTAAGGATATTTGCTGATTGCATGGTGTGCCACACACCACCAAGTTCAATGGTGTGCTGACATCACCAAGTTATGTAGCCCCACCATAATCTATGCTATATCTATACTTTCCACCCATTTTCTGGTATTATTTTAGGACATGGGCCCAAAAATGAGGCAGATCCAATGTTCAAGTGGACCACAATGCAGAAAGTAGTGAGGATTGAACACCTACCAATGAAAATTTCTTAAGGTCCATGGAACTTTTGGATCAAGCTGATATTTATATTTTTCCCTTTATCCATGTTCTTGTGACCTTATGAACAGGTTGGATGGAAATAAACATATTGGTGGGCATTAAGAACGTTTCATCAGTAAGCATCATTGCCCCCACTGCTTTCTGTGGTGTGGTCCACATCAGATATAAACCTGCCTCATCTTCTGTCTGCTGTCCTAAAATGATTTCACAAGTTGAACGGACAGTATGGATATAACACATACATCATGTTGAGGGCAACGGAACTTGGTGACATCAACACACCACTGAGGTTGGTGGTGTGTGGCACACCACGCAATACACTTCCAATTTGAATAAGCACCGCAATGGCACCATTATCCTTTAGACATGGAGTCATGTTCAGTGATATAAACCGTTTATAAGATTACCCTCAACGAAGATGCAAGACATCTAATAAACCACTACCCAATTAGAATACCCAAGCACTTTGATTTGTTACTTAACCACTGCTTTAGGAGCCTTTGATTCCAAAGACTAGATTTTCTAATCTTAAAAGATTTTTTAGGCAGCCACCTTCACTGTCATATTTCGTCACGTCAACAACTTGGACCATGAACGTGGTCCTAGATCAAATGATAAAAAATGGACGGCCTAATTTCACACGCGAGCAACGAATCGGCATGTGTGACATGCTTGCACTTTCTATTCTATTATTATTGTTAGGCATCTTTTAAATCCAAAGGACTTTGGGGTTAAAATGTAGGTGGTGTCTTTCAAAGTGGTAAATATTTCCTTAAATTATTCAAAGAAGACTTTTCATCGTGGTTTACAGTGTTTTCATTTTCTATTGATTTAAGAGGATACAATGATTCTAGCTGAATAATTGATTTAAAAGAATGCAAGCTTATAAGTCATAGACACCCCACCCAAGATTACGGAGAATGCTTGACGGGATATCAGTTGAAATTCAGACTAGGCACCCGAGTCGACCTAAGAAGTATTACAAACTTGAACGGATCATATGAAGAGCATCCCCACCACCTCTCGGAGCCAACCAACAATTTAAATTTGATCGAGAAATGCACTACTGAGAATTGGATTTCCGTCGGTGACATGACACCACCTGGATTTTCTAAGTTGGCCCAAGGGCTGCTGTGATGGCACAAATACTTTGAAAAATGTGCAAAAGAATTGGCGGGATTACGATTCCCGCTAGTGACCAAAATTCACTCACTAGCCAAAACACTTATGATCACCCTGAGGACCTCGTAAAATGTAAAATTGGGCCATGTCAACAACGGTGGGAGTTTGATTCTTGGCGATCTAGTTTATAAAAGTGCGGTTCCGTTTCATCATTTTCAAAGTTCAATCACACCTAAGGGAGGCTTACCACCTAAGGGAGGCTTACCTAAGCTTAAAAAAGAGAATGAGTATCTTTTGGGGGGTGAGAAGAGTGCTCTTCTCAAATGCCTTATATGGGAAATTTTTTGTTACGCTAGAAAAGGCTGCAGTTGTGATTGATGTCTTAAATCTGGTTTTTGGTATGCTCGATCGGTCGAAGGACTGACTTGACTAGTCGAGGGTCCGCTTGACTAGTCGAGGCTTGCTCGACTCAAAGTCCAGCAAATACATGTTTTGGGTGTCCAGGATACTCGACCAGTCGAGGGTTAGGCTCAACTGGTCGATGGTGCCCTTCGACCAGTCGAGGACCTACCTCGACTAGTCGAGGGTTACGCAATTGGTGCGCGGACTGCGTAAATTTGAGACGGTTTCCAGACTTTTCTAAAGGAAGTACGTAAGTGGTGTTTCCTAACTATAAATAGGGGTCCCTAGGGCTATTCTAAAGTATTCTAAAGCTTTCTAAAAGTTTTCTAAGAGTTCCTAGAAGGGTTTTAGGGTTGTAAATGGTGTAGTAAGGGTGAGATTCGAGGTTTTTCGAATCAGGTAAGTTCTTTCTCTTCGTAATTTCTTTTCATAGTAGATTTCTGTCGCTTTGTGCCGTGTTTTTTCCCGAAAGGGTTTTCCACGCTAAATTTTTATGTTCTCTTGTGTGTGCTTAGTGCCATTGGATTGTTATCCTAAATCTAGATCTGCGTGATTCTGCAGCACAAATCCCCAACATGTGATATTAAAGCAATCGTTGGGGTATAGATCTGAATCTGAGGGATTAGTAATAATGAGAAACACTATGTATGAGATTGAGAAGTGCTCAGGGAAAAATAATTTTGAGTTATTGAAAGATCAAGATGATCAGTTCCTTAATCAAGTAAGGCGAAGATGGTGCTCTTGAGGAACGAAAGTCTACTATGACTGATGATGAATGGAATACTCTTGATAAGAAGGTTTTATCATCGATCCGTTTACGTCTCACGGATGAGGTTCTCTACAACGTCATCAGGGAGAAAACCTCGGCTAAGTTATGGGCAAAGTTAGAGGATGTCTATGTGAAATTTTTTTCTGAAAATTGCCTACACTTGAAGCGGCAGTGGTATAACTTAAATATGACAGAGGGTGGAGATCTGGAGGCTCACATCAGCAACTTTAATAAATTGGTCTGTAAATTGCTGGATATGAGGAAGTGATGAAAGATGAGGAACAAGCGTGTATGTTGTTGAATTCTCTTTCGGCGTCTTATGAGTTATTTAAGGACACAATGTACTCCATGAATAAAACTCTGAGTGTCGACACCATTATCTCAGCCCTTCAAGGGAATGTTATGAGAAGGCTTAACATCGAAATGGGGATATCTTCTGATGCACTATTTACAAGGGGTAAGAATTTTGAACAAGGTATACGTTCTTCAGGTTCTAGATCCAAATCCAAGGGCAAAGGCAAACGAAAGGTAAAGTGTTGGAATTGTGGGATGGAAGGACATATGAAGAAGGATTGTATAAATTCTAAATCTAAGAGAGAAGATTCCGAGGCTTCATACAGGGAGGCCAATGCTGCCACATCAGATGGATCGAGTGGATGTGATGGTGATGTTTTGTCTGTGTATATGACCAGACACTTTTACGATGATTGTAAGGACGAGTGGATGCTAGACACAGGGGCATCTTTTCACATGACTCCTTATCGGAGTTTGTTCACCAGTTACAGGGAGTGCGATTGTGGACAAGTATTTATGGGCAATGGCTTTGCTTGTAATGTTGTGGCTATTGGTACGGTGCACATCAAGATGTTCGATGGGGCGGAGCGTACCCTGACTGATGTGAGACACGTTCCTGACATGAAGAAGAATCTGATTTCTTTCTGTGTACTTGAGGCAATGGGCTGCAAGTTCACAGGTATTGATGGTGCTCTTAATGTATCTAAGGGGGTACAGGTAATCATGAAAGCGCAACGACTCGGTAACATGTACAGGTTGATCGGGAGCACTTCAAAATGTGGAGCTGCAGGGGCTGTAGCGGATTCCACCTCTGTAAGTGTGTGACATGCTGGGTATGGCCACATGAGCGGGCAAGGCAGGAAGGCTGAGACTCGCAGACAGAGATACAGAGCATGTGGAACAGCCACCTGTGTGAAGAATCACACAACATAATCGCAGGATATCAGCGAGGTATATGGACGACTCCAATATTGCAGGAGATTCATCTTCTATTCAGACGGCTCTAGGTGAGCCTGATGTTGAGAAGTGAAAGGTGACTATGGGTGATGTCATGAATTCGTTGTACTAGATCGACACATGGGAGCTGGTGGAGCTTTCAGTGGGCCGGGAAGTGGTTGGATGCAGGTGGATCTTCAGGAGGATACAACGTAGATATAGAGTGAGGTTGGTGGCGATGGGTTATGATCAGAGAGAAAGGATCGACTTCTTAGAGATATTCGCGCCGACAATATAGCAGGTGTCTATTAGATCTATGATTGACACTGGTTGGCCAATATCTTGAGCTGGAAGGATGGATGTGGAGTTTGCACTTCTATAAGGGAAATTGGAAGAGCAGATCTACGTGAAGCAACCAAAATAGTTCAAATTTTAAAGGGCCCGAGAAGAAAAGTTTGCAGGAGGTCGTTACACAACTTGTCGCCTAGGCAGTAGTTTTAATTCCTTCATGGTGAGTCTGGAATTGTATGCTGATGACATATAGATCACCAATTATGATATGTCTGAAATCAGTGTACTGAAGACTCGGTTAAGTGGGACATTCAAGATGAAGGATTGGGGGCTGCAAAGATGGTTCTCGGCATTGAGACTAAAAGAGGAGTAGGCTTTGATTATCGCAGACAAAATACCTTGGGTAGGTATTGATCACAGATGTGATGGACCAGACAAAGTCGAAGAGCGTTTCCTACGCATCTCTCCTCAAGTTTTCCTCAAGACATGTCCCAAAACAGATGAGGAAAAATAGGATATCTTATGATCCTTATTCGAATGCAGTTAGAAGTGTAAGCCATGGTCTGGATTAGACCGGTTATTTCATAGGCTATCAGTGTTGTGAGCAAGTACCCCGGTAAGCAATATTGGGTAGCGGTGAGATGGTAAGAAGACTACGTCTTTCCTTTTGAGAAAATAAGAACAAAGGTGGTTGGGCACGTGGATTCAGATCCGGCAGACATGCTCACCTAGAACATTCCTGCAGAGAAGTTCAAATTCTGTGCAACTTCTCTAGGCCTGGAGATGTCAGAAAAGAAGGACGGAGTGTGCACGAGAAGCTATGATGTGATGCAGAGATAAGAAAAGAGGTCAACAAGTTACATGGTTGAAGATTGAAGACATGATGGAGATTATTGTGATTGATATCTTAAATCTGGTTTTTGGTATGCTCGACCGGTCGAGGGAAGTTGAGGGTCCACTCGACTGGTTGAGGCCTGCTCAACTCAAAGTCCAGCGAACACATGTTTTGGGTATCCGAGATGCTAGACCAGTCGAGGGTTAGGCTCGACCGGTCAAGGGTGCCCTTCGACCAGTAGAGGACCTGGCTCGACTAGTCGAGGGTTACGCAGCCGGTGCGTGAGCTGCATAAATTTGAGGTGGTTTTCAGACTTTTCCAAAGGAGGTGTGTAAGTGGTGTTTCCTAAACTATAAATAGGGGTCCCTAGGGCTATTTTAAAGTATTCTAAAGCTTTTTAAAAGTTTTTCAAGAGTTCCTAAAAAGGTTTTAGGGTTCTAAAGGGTGTAGCAAGGGTGAGATTCGAGGTTGTTTGAATTGGGTACGTCCTTTCTCTTTGTAATTTCTTTTCATAGTGGATTTATGTCACTTTGTACCGTGATTTTTTCCCACAAGGGTTTTCCACGTTAAATCTTTGTGTTCTCTTGTGTGTGCTTGGTGCCATTGGATTGCTATCTAGATCTAGATCAGTGTAATTCCATAGCACAAATCCCCAACAACTACTAGTTTCAAGAAAGTTCACTAACATCTGAAGTTGGATTAGAGTTAGGGACTCTCGATCATCTCTTTTAATAAAAGAGTGTCCGGTTTTCCTTCTTTCACACATCTCCTCAAGTTCACATCAACATCTTACAGATATCATTCACGCATCTTAGTTATGCTTTTTGTATTTTCTTTTACTTTGGCACGTGTCAGCCTGACGTTGAGCAAAGTGACTCCATAGGTCGGCCCTAGATATAGTTTCTTTTAGAGCTCATTTAAATCCTTGAAAAATTCAAAATGTCATAAAGTAGAAATTGCACTTTATGTGGGCGGAAAAGGTACCCAATCCTTTCCTTTTCCATCATCGAGCCATTTACTTAGAATTTTTGGTCTTACACAACCACATGAGTCATTGGAGTTGGGGAGTTTCATGATCCCTCAACTTCTAGGTGATTCTATGATTTTTAACCAACCGTAGATTATAAGGCTCTTGTGGTTAGTGGTGACTCCAAATTGTGTACATTATTTTATGTTAGTAAATATCATAACCCATAAGGCAAACACATTTCCAAACGCCAAGGAAGTGAGTGCCTTATCTGTGTGGGAGTGTTAACAAATTTGGTGACTCCGCTAGGGATTGCTAGCTGCTACCTAAGGCTCAACTCAAAACACAAGATTTTTCATTTTTTATAAAAGATTTTTTAGTTCAAGTTCCTTTACTTTCTTTCATTTACTTTTGGTTGTTTACATTTCATTCTAGTGCACTATTGGTCCTGCAATTTACTTTTCTGTCATTTACTTTCCCTTCCAATAATCCATTGGTCCAACTATTTACTTTTCTATCATTTGCTTTCTATTCTAGTATCAATTGATCTAACTTTACTTTTCTGTCATTTATGATTTTATGCTTTACTTTCAGTACATTTTATTTTCTTTTATCGGGAGCCTTTGTACTATTGGCATGCATCATCAGTACTACCTTACCATGTAGGAATGTAATTAGGTCTATACAAGATTCCTCTTTGATCTTCACATTGAGAAGGGCCCCTGAAAGGTATCACCCAAGCACGTATCCGAAGATAGGTCTACCCAATTCGAAATATTGTATATTGATCAGGGAACCTATATAAAGCCGGGAAAGACCTAAATTGCATATATCACTTGCATGCTCCCTATAGCATTTACCAAAAAAAAAAAGAAGAAAAAAGAAGAAAAAAAGAGGTAAAAGCATACTAGTAAGAAAACACAAGGAGTACATCTGCTATCATGAGGCCTAAGAACCACCTTCAGGTCCATCGCCCATCCAAGTATGTTGTTGCCTACTGTAACATCATCTGTACCTTGTCTCAAGTCACCATGACCATTCGGGATGATTTATCTACTCTCCCGTCTTCCCTAGTGTCACGCTCCAAACTCGAAAATCGAACTCACTGAAATCCCGATTGCCGAATCCGGTGCCGATAGCTTCCATAGTGCCCCATCCTCAGCTCCCAGCGCCCATCTGCCAGGTTTCGATCCTAAGATCCTACAAGGAGGATTTTCCAGTGTACATTTATCTTGTAAGTAGCATAACCACAAGTTTACCCAAATCACAAAGGTGACATCATCATCACATATCCACTAATGTAAACATTTGAATACAATGCTGAAAGGGAAATACATATGTCAAAATCAAAACTCCAAAAGTCAGCTACATGCTGCTACAACCTAACATCACTTGCACACATCTATCATGCATAAGCTTATAGAAAGCTTAGAGGATGGTGTAAGTGTGTGCATAAGGTAAGTGTTAAGTATTCAATATAATGCCATAATCATACAATATCAGAAATACTAGTAAGATCATAAATCATACGATATCAGAGTAAGCAGAAATACTGACAAGTCCATGAGTCAAACAATATCAGAGTATGCAAAACAGTTCAGCTACGCAAATGGTGAGTCATAAAGAGCCAAATATCATATGCCAGTGATGCAATGCAATATACAATTTCTGATGAGTTCACGTATAATGTCAGTTGTACTTAGACCATATAAATGCAAAAACTCAATAATCCTAAATGGCATATGCCGCAGATGTAATGTAATATGCAGTGCGAATGGAATGACCATGCTAGAGTGTGAAGTCGGGATGATAGTACGTAGCATCGCAGGCTATGGGGTCCATCACAAGGGACTACTATCCAAACTAATCCCATACCTAATTTGGATAGTCGACTCAATGTGGTAAACTCCTGATCTCAGGTTAGTCATGTGCCCCAACCGAAATCCTGGCCATTGCGAAGGTACATGTAACAAATAGTTGCACACCACCAGCCCGAGTGGATAGTGAATGAATGAATAAGTGAGTATGCAATTCCTGCTCGATAAGTCCACATATCAGTACTGTTCATCTCTGGGATCATCATCGAGGTCTAGTACACTCTACATGCAAATCACCGCCCACTGACGCCCGACCATGCAAGTGGAAGAGATCTCATTATCCGCTTAGCCAGTAATTAGCCAATATCTACCCGGCACGTCGATAGCGGATTCATTCATGAGCTAGTTAAATTCAGCCTAGTTATGCCCCCTACGCTCGGGTGGGTAAGGCTACACTCCCTCCCAACCGACCACGACACAGTGGGAGACGCGGCCTCCTGATATTCGGCACTCGGGCGCTCATGTATCCACTCGGTCTAAACGTTGAGGCGTCTCCTGGCCTCAAAAGTTTATGGACTTTCACCTACGGACATCCAAAGTGCTCAGATGCTCAAACTAAATATTTTCGATGTCCCATCTAGCCATCCACGATATCCTTGTGGAGGCTACAACCTTGATGTCGCTAGGGCATACAATAATCACAACACACAATGCAAGATGCATAAGTCATACAATCCAGTCATGCATTAATCCTGCGCATACTGTGCACTCATGAGAGACAATCTCCGCCTATCAGGGAGTCTCATAATAATTTGCCCAATGACATATGCAATGGTCAACCACGTCTCATAACAAACATACAGATTATGCATATGAGCATGTATCATGATGCTATGCTGTCATATACTCATAATTGGTATCAATAACCCGCATCGACAATCGACCTCGATAATGTGGACATTTAACCAACATCGCCCCCAAGGAATGGCCCACATAGAGCCTAACCTATAGTGGACCCATGGCCTCACACAAGGGCCAAATATACAACGCCATGGGCCTCACTCAAGAGCTTAATACACATCACGAGGGGCCTTTCACATGGGCCTATCATACATCACAATGGGCTTCATCGCCTAGCCCTCAAATGCATCACAATGGGCCTCATCACATAGGCCTCATATACATCACATTGGGCCTTAAATATGGGCAGAATACACCTCACAATAGGCCTCAAATACGGCCGCATATACATCACATTGGGCCTTTGCAATCGGAATCGGGAATCGGCTACGACAATCGGAATTAGCAATCGGCTACGATAATTAGCCTCGATATTCAAAATCGGCAATTGGCCACGACAATCAGAATCGACAATCGGCCATGATAATCGGCCTCGATAATTGAAATCGACAATCGGTCACGATAATCGGCCTCGATCGCTAATCGACAATCGGCCACGACAATCAGAATTGGCAATCAGCCACGTCAATCAGAATCGATGGATAATAGGCCTTGATCGATAATTGACCTCAATAATCGGAATCACCAAATCGGCCACGTCAATCAAAATCGTCAATCGGTCACGATAATCGGCCTTGATCGCTAATCGGCCTCGACAATCCGAATCGGCCTCACACAATCGGTCTCGACAATCGGCCGAGCAAGGCCTAAGGGAAGGTCTCAATGTGGACATTAAACCATCATTGCCCATCAACGTGGCCATTTAACCAACATTGCTCCCAAGGAGTAGCCCACATAAAGCCAAACGTACAATGGGCCCACGACCACACATAAGGGCCTAACATACATCATCATGGGCCTCGCTTATGGGGCACATATGCATCACATTGTGCCTTAGTCATGGGCCAATATATATCACATCGGGCCGTATGAAATGGGCTGAATCAAATGGATCGAATTATATGGGCCGAATCAATGGGCCAAGTCGAATGGGCTGGAAATACATCTCACTGGGCCTCATCATATGGGCCATAAACACATCACATCAGGCCTTGTCCATGGGCCTCGAATACATCACAACGGGCCACAACCCATGGGCTTTAAATACACAATAGGTGGGCCCTACACATGGCCTTCAATACATCGCAAGTGGGCCTTAAATATACATCACAGGTGGGCCACATACCTAGGTCTAACACACATCACAGTGAGCCGCATGTCATCGGCCTAATACACATCACTGGCCACATGACATAGGCTTCAACTACACAACAAGTAGCCCTCATGGGTGGGTCACAAATACATCAAAGTGGGCCTCATGAATGGGCTATAAGTATATTAAGTGGGCCTGATGAATGGGCCACAAAATACATCAAAGTGGGCCTGACAGATGGGAGCTTGGATTACATCTAAAATCATTTAAATAGTTGCAGGTGCAACATGTGTATCGCTATACACATCATTCCATGGGACACATGGTCCACTAATGATGATCAACATTGTCCAAACATTGGCTAGGTAAATCAGCACCATCCAAACATTCCATATGTAAATCAGCACTGTCCAAACATCGCCCAGCTCATCAGCACCATTCGAATATTATCCAGCACTGTCCAAACATTTGGATGGTGTGGATGAAACAAATACATCATAGTGCGTGGATCACACGGCAAAATAGGTGGACGGCTTAGGGATCATAGACATCAAATGGGACCCACAGAACTTGCTGATGGGCTATAACAGCTACATAGCTAGAATGAGGTACACTAATCTTGCCCACAGTAAGTGGGTCCCACGTCCCTGGACAGATGGACGGAGTAGATATAGAATAAATACATCAAGGTGGGCCACGTTGGATGACCTGGATGAAACATATATATATATATATATATATATATATATATATATATATATATATATATATAAAGTGGCTCCATACATGTGGGACCCACATGAAATGAATGGACAGTGGGATATAACATATTCCTGGTGATTAGACCCACTGAAATTGGGACGTCAACATAGCAGTTATATTAGCTGGTGTAAACATACACCAATCCTCTTCACAGGTGGGTCCCACGTGGGGCCCACCATAACGTTTATTTTCCATCCAATTTGCTCATAAGGTCACAAAGACCTGAATAAAGAGTAAAAACAAATTTCATATCGATCTAAAGCTTCTGTGACCCAAAAAGGGTCCAATGTTAGACGTTCAATCCACTACTACTTTCGGTGGTGTGGACCACCTGAGCCCCATGTATGGCTGAATTTTGGGGAATCCCAGTTCTCAAAGGGGACCCATCAAATGCATGGCGTAGATATACAACATAGATAGTGGTGGGGCCCGTGGTGGGGCCCACCGTCTTACCTTAAAACAAGCAGCATGGACGCATGCATTATTATTATTATTATTATTATTATTAATAATATTATTATTATTATTATTTTATTTTTGTGAGGTTTTTCATACGTGGGGCCCACATCAGGGGGATTCATGCCAACTATTGGTCTCCCCGGCTCGTAACAAATCTAACGAGCCCAATATACAGTATTTTTCGGCGTATGGAAACATCACAGTGGGCCTTAACAATTTAAATCACCCTAAACCATTATTTTCTACATTATTGCCCGCCTGAGATTCTGATTGACTCTATTTTTCGGTTCAACGCTTAAAATGAGTTGGGAAAAAGGGTAGATGGTGTGGATTAGATGCATATACTAAAGTGGGGTCCATGTGTGTGGACGGTGTGAATATACGTAAAATATATACATCACGTGGGCTCACTGCTTGTGCATAACACATATATAGAGTCGGTTTCCACCGTCCAGGTAGTCTGGACGGTGGATGGCATGGATGAAATGAATACATCTGGTGGGTCCACACGTGTGGCCCACCTGCTTGTACCAAGCTAACATTTATGTTTTCCTTCCAATCAGGCCCGTCCAAATGAACTGCCAAGTGGGCCCACTCGGTGGACGGCATGGATAAAATACATTCATCATGGTGGTTCCATGATCGGTGTGGATCTAGTGGGCCATGCCCATCACAAGAGAGAGAGAGAGAAAGAGATTGGTGAGTATGGGAGGGACCCCGCCACTACGGACCCTCCTTAAATAATGCATACATTAAGATGGGTCCCACCACAAGTGGGCCCTCAATCAACGGTTAAAAATAAAAAAAATCAGCCACCTTTGATCTCTTCTTCTTTCTTCCGCCAATGCGACCTAGAGCTCCAAGGGGTGCGATTCAACGGTTGAGATAGACTTTGGATGGTGGAGATGGGAGGTAGGAAGGTGGGCCACACTTAGCTCTCTCATGGAGCATTGGACGTGGGTTACTTAGGAGGAAAATGAGAGAGGTGAGAGAGAGAGAGGTATAAGAGAGAGAGAGAGAGAGAGAGAGAGAGAGAGAGAGAGGGATGGTGACTGATGGGTGAGGGATGGGTGAAAGGTGATGGGTGTACTTTGGTTGTAAGAGAAAGTTAACTTTGGGGAGGGGTGGTTGTACTTGACATTTGATTCATGGATTGATGTGATGTGTGGTAGAGATTCTCTTGGTATTTACAACGCACGACGTTTTCCTCGAACTGAACGCGGACCCACATCTCTTGGCTCGGGTATCGCCTCGGCGCGTAATACGCGGCATCGGAACCACAGCGATGGCGCGGTCGTAAGGGTACAAGTTTTTAGTCGAGCCGACTCAGAGATACGTGACACAAGTCAGGATCGTGCGCAAATGCCGATAACAGATCGCGGGTCACCGGAGTTCGACTGAGAGGACCGCAGAAGCTTACGGAATGGTACGGGCTAGGATATGGGTCTTACATCTAGGCCTCTTGTGAGAGAATCCTCGAATTCCCCCTCCATAGTTGATGTGGCCCTCAGCCTTAGAATGCTAGCAAAGATCATGACTCACTTTCTCTAAGATGAGGCCACCTCCTTTACATAAAGCACACCAATGCAACTATCGAGTGGTATAGCTAACCAACCAATTCCAACACTGCCATCAATCAGTCAAATCTAGCTAACTCCCTTTAACAAGAGCTATAATCAATTATAGAACCATCCCGCAACGGGAAGCCAATGTATTGCACCTACTCCCCTTAATGAGAACCAAGGCTAGATTTAGTGCACTCCCCCTAATGGGAGCCGACCATAATCTTAACAATTAAATTCTAGCTAGCTTTATTCCTATCAATTCTAGCAATCTCCCCTTAATAGGAGTCAGTTCCAACTATCATAATCTTTATAGTTACATTCTAACAAGCTTTATTCTAGTCAATTAGAGCAATCTCTCACTAACTAGAGATGATTCCAACCAGCACAGTCTCAACAATTATATTCTAACCAGCTTCATTCCAGTTAACATTAACAACCTTCTCCCTAATGAGAGTCAAATCCAGCTAGCACATCTTAATCAGTTACATTTCAATAATCCGTTTTTTTTTTCAAACTTTCTAGTAGGCATCTAAATTATAGTAGTTAATTCCAACATCTTCCCCCCCAACTAGGGTGTCCCCTTAGCTACACCCCCTTCTAATTTCAGTCCAACAAACTCCCCTTAACAGGAGCAACAACCATATTCAACCTCCCCCAAACGGGAGTCATAGGGCATCGATATGGTCAACCACTATGAGGAAGAGGCAATTTAGGTGTCACAAGGGCCAAAACCCCCTATGTTAGGTCCATCCAAAGTTGAGTAACTCCAAGAGCATTTCAAGGAGCAACTCAGGGCAATGGAAGCTAAGCTACAAAAATGGCATGGGATGAATCTTCATTCCACCAACTTTAAGGATCTTTGTCCCTTCCCCGACGTAAAGATGCTTCAAAATTTTAAGGTACCAAAGTTCCAGAAGTATGATGGTACTAGGTATCCCACAACCCACTTATAAAGCATTTTATAGAGAGCTTGATGCCATGGTAGGTAATGATGGAGTATTGATTTGGTAGTTTTAAAAGTCCTTGAAAGGTGACACATTGGATTTTCATACGCCAGTTGACTACTATTAAATCAAAACTTGGGAGCACCTCTCCTAAGCATTTGTTGATCATTTTGCATATAATTTCAATGTAACACTCGGAAGAGTGGATTGTGCGGCATTAAAGTAGAGAAGTGACGAATCATTATCAGCTTATGTTGAATGGTGGCGGGTAATGGCTGTTAAAATGAAAACACCTATTGGCAACAAGGAGTAAATCTCCATGGTCATCTACTTAACAAACTTGAGTATCTTTGAATATCTCATGGCGTATCCATATGCCAACCATACTGATTAAGTCAAAGGTGGAACAAGGGATGGGATGATCTCCTCTTGGCCTCATCAAGTCTCCCTGGTAAAGAGAAAAGTAGAAGGAATGCCTACTGGATAAGGAAATGGTAACGGAAATGCCTCTATCCAATCTAATGAAAGTAAACAATATTGTTGCCTTAGCATAAGGCACACCATTCGCCCCTTAACAGGGACAACAATCACAACTAAAACAACAAAAACAATAAAGATGGAACCCATAATACCTTACTCAAAATTGACAAGCAGAAATAGCTTGGGAGCTCATGAGATTCACACTAATTGCTCAACCCTATAGCGATATATTAGTAATGATAGTGTAAAGGTAACTTTTTGCACTACTACATCTGTAAGGCCCGTATCCTAGCCTGTACCGTTCCGTAGGCTTATGCGGTCCTCTTGGTCTAATTCCAGCAACCCGTGACCTGTATTCGGCAATTGCGCATGACCCTAAGTTGCATCCTGTATATCTGAGTTGGCTCGACCTGAGACTTGTACCCTTGCGACCACATCGTCGTTGCAGTTCTGACGTCGCATCTCACGCGCCGAGGCAATACCTAGGCCAGGAGATGTGGGTTCACGTTCAGTTCGAGGAAAACACCGTGCGTTGCAATCCCGAGAGGATTTATCACATCAAATGTCAAGTACTCATCCCATCACTCCCATCACTCACATCCATCCCCAAGTAAAACCACCCTCCCCAAAGTCAACTCTCTCCCTTACACAAGTACTCCCATCACTCACTCACCCATCACTCACATCTCTCATCTCTCTCATCTCTTTATCTCTCCCATTCTCCAAGTAAGCAATCGTCCAAGCTCCATGAGAGGAGAAAGCTCGGTGTGGTCCACCTTCCTACACCCAATCCCACTATCCAAAGTTTATCTCAACCATTGAATCACACCCCTTGGAGTTCTAAATCGTGTTGATGGAAGAAGGAAGATGAGATCGACGGTGGGTAATCCACCGTTAATTTTTTTTTTTTTTTTTTGTGTCCACTTGTGGTGGGACCCATCTTGATGTTTGCATTATATAGGGAGGGCCCATAGTGGCGGGGTCCCTTTACTATGCCGTCTCTCTCTCTCTCACTCCTTTTATGATGTTGAGGCTGTGTGGCCCACCCGGATGGACCCCACCTCGATGTATGTACACCACATCCTCATCGTCCACTTGGAGAGACCATGGGCTAGATGGGCTGGGTGTGCATCGGCCTGGCTCATTGTCATTGCAAAGAATAAAGTTTGGATGCAAGGAAAAACACAAAACATCAGCTTGGTCCTGTGGACCCCACCACGATTTATGTATTTCATCTGTGTATGTGGGGTGGCCACGTGTGGACTCCACCTTGATGTGCTGCCTCCACCTTCCAGACCTTAGATGGTGGATTCCATGTGATGTATGTGTGTCATGGTCTGGATGGTGGGGCCCCTGCCTAATGTATGTGTTGTATCCTCACCGTCCACGTGGACAGTGGGATCAACCATGTAACATGTGTGGTGCAATCCACACTGTCCAGCTGTAGGGACGGTGGGACCCTCATGTGATACAAGAGTCTTGCGTCCACACCGTCCAGACCATTGGATAGTGGTGTTGGACGCTGGACGTTAAATAAAATAAAATAATAATATATATGAATATATATATATATATATATATATATATATATATATATATATATATATATATATATATATATATATAGGCGCCACTGCCGAATCTGCCGGTTCGTACTTAAGTACGTACGAACTTTTTTATGACCCATCATACGTGATGAATGTCGCAAATCTGAACCGTTCATATGAAGCAAAGACTAGTGAAACCCCCAGACCAAGTTTTACTTTTATCTAAAACTTTTATCCATAGTCCATAGCAAAGAGAAATTCAAATCAAGGAAAGAAGTCTGTTTACATTTTTCACGGCCCACCAAAGTTTCGGATCAAAGTAAAAATTTATACCATGAGGTTTCATGAGGTTCTGCTTCACATGAACGGTTCAGATTTACGAGATTCATCACGTATGGTGGGTCATCAAAAAAGTTCAGACGTACTAACGAACCGGTTCGCAGTGAAATTTTCTATATATATATATATATATACATATCATAATATATATATATATATATTATGATATATATATATATATATATATATATATATATATATTCTATATACATATGAGATTATATCTGGTGGGCCCCACGTGGGACCCACTTACCTTGGGATCATCCACATCGTCCATAGTTTAGGATGGTGGGGACCCACCCTGCATGTGGGGCCTACCTTGATAAAGGGATCGGATTGGCTGGTTCACCGCACATCAGCTATATAGCTGCTGCATTGACGCCATCAAGTACCATGGGTCCCACATGATATGTGTTTTATATATACCGTCCAGTTGTTTGGACGTTACTGGACTGACATCTAGTAGCTGTGGGACCCACCATTGTATATGTATTCTCCCATCTGTCCATCCAGTGGACGTGGACCCCACCATGGCAGCGTGTGGGGCCACCTTGATCTGATGTGTTGGATCCGCCGTCTAGATGGTTGGATGATGGGCCACACATGATATATGTATTGTATCCTTGTTGCATAGTAGCCATGGGACCCACACATGTGTGGACTCCACATGATGAATGTGTTCGTCCATGCTCTCCACCGTCCAGATATGGATGGTGGGACCCTTATGATGTATGTGTTTTAATCAAGCCATCCGTTGAGGGCCTGGACGTGAGGCCATCATGATGTATGTGTTCTTTATCCACATAGTCCGTTTGCTAGATGGATGGGGCCCACCTTGTAGTATGTGTTATATATTTGCACCATCCATCCAGATGGGCTGGATGTGGGCCCACCATGCTGTACGTGTTTCATCTATGCCATTCACTTGTGCAGCCCATTGTGATATAATTTATGGGCCATGCGCTGAGGATCATTGTGATGTATTTCCAACCCATTTGGTAAGGCCCATGTGATGAGGCCCATAGTGATGTGTATTAGGCCCATGTGAGTGGCCCATAGTGATGTGTATTAGGCCCATGTGAGTGGCCCATAGTGGTGTGTGTTAGGCTCATGTGATGCGGCCCATAGTGATGTACATTAGGCCCATATGACGAGGCTCGATGTGATATATAAAGCCCATGCAATGCGGCCCGCTTGATGTATGAGACCCTTGTGTAAGGCCCATTGAGACTTGTATGTGGCTCATTGTGATTGTATGAGGCCCATTGAGACTTGTATGTGGCTCATTATGATTGTATGAGGCCCATGGGTTGTGGCCCAGTGCGATGTATATTGGCCCATATGATTAGGCCCGATGTGTTGTATATGAGACCCATGTGATGCGGCCCAAGTGATGTATATTAGGCCCTCGTATGAGGCCATGGGCCCGCTACATGTTAGGCTCCATGTGAGTCACTCCTTGCGGGCAATGTTGGTTAAATGTCCACATTGATGGGCAATGATGGTTGAATGTCCACATTGTGACCTTCCCTTAGGCCTTATTAGGCCCATTCCCATCGATTTCGATTGTATAGGCTGATTACCGAGGCCGATTGTCGAGGCTGAAAAGGTCGAGCTAAGAGTCCTAGGGGGGTGTGAATAGGACTATGCCAAATAAAAAGTAATGAGTGGAATATAAACAATAAGATAGCCAAATGAATTGCAAATAACCAAAGGAAATAACAACGTCAAAAATCTAGTATTGAGAGGTTGATACAAACTTGGTTCTAAGGACAACCTGACACCAAAAACCAATGGTTTATGGCAGGACAACCTTACTAGAACAAGGGTGAGTATCAAAAACTCAAACTGAAGAGGATATGAAAGAAATAGAAACTAATCTATTACAACATTCACTATACAAAGCTGAAATGTAAAGATTACAACATTCACATCCACAAATACATCCTACAATCTTAAATCATAAAAGATAAAGAAATAAACCACACATCCACCAAACACAAAGAATTATAGTGGTTCGCTTATGTGTACATCAACTGTTAAACAACAACCACACAACTACTCCACTCCTAATATCCTCACACAGTGGATATTAGCGTTCACTATGAAATAGGTTTTTTAAGGTTTACTTAAAACCCTCATAATTGTATCTTTCAAGTGGGCCTACACAATTCAAAAACCCTACACTCTGAGTTTTCTGGATTACTTCAGACAAACCAAAAGAAAGAGATTTTTCTAGTACAATCTCAAAGAAATGAAAAGAATAAGATTTACAAAATAGTAAAATACTTATCTGGATATTCTCCTTTGTTGTAGCCCGGTAGAACCAATTTGGAGTAGAAGTTCAATCGTAGATGTTCAATGTTCACACTCACTTTGTAATGGTTTTAAGTTCTAAACAGATTTTAGATTAAATCACCTTGGGCTAGCTTGATTTGATTTTGATTCCAAGAAATGGGAAAATTTCAATCCCTTCTTCAAATTAGATTGGAATATAGAATACAATATCAAATGCGAAAAGCTAATTAAAGAGAATATTAAATGAGCACTAAATAGCTAAAGAATATCACAAACTTATCTCTCAAAGTGGTGTCTTGATTTTGCTTGAAATTGGATACAAAACTCTGAAAATCGTGCTTTATTTATAAGTGCAGAAATTGTCCACTCTACTAGGTCAGCTCGACTGGTTGAAGGACCAATAGACATTTGAATTTTTGAGTGCGATAAGATCAGTCTGTTCCACGACTAGTCGAAGGACCTGCTTGATCAGTCAAGTGGCCTCCATGACCGGTCGAGTCTTGTCCACGAGTGGTCGTGTGAGACTCAATTTAGTTGCTGGACTTTGAGTCGAGCCTACAGGACTAGTCGAGCACAGGTCGAGCACTGTTCAGTCGACCGGTCGAGCAGTCTCCAGGATTGGTCAAGGCTTTAACAAAAAATTTCAAAAATTATTAACTTAAGACTGGTTGAGGAATTTCTTAGACTGGTCGAGCCAATGCTAGGACTAGTCGAAAAACAGACTATGCACTTATAAAGTAACCCAATTAAATTATGTATTCAAAATGATCTATCCTATAGTCAACCTAGGGTCTCACATACCTTATAAGCGATGTTTGAACATTGAAACATCTTTTGCTTTGGTGGATTGTTGTTCTTTGAAGATCACGAAGTTTGTTATCTTGACGAACATGAAGCTTGAATTTGAAACATTTCGAAGCTTCAACTTGAAGTATTTTAAAACTTGAATTTGTCATCTTAAGAAGTTTGAACTTGAAATATCTTGAAGCTTGAGCTTGAGGTACTTGAGTTGTATTTCACCATGAGCTTTGAGTACCAAAGTAATGACTATTGAATCTTTGAAAGCTTAAACTATCAGTTGAAGTTTTACTTGAATTCTGATGCTTGAATCTCAAAACGAAACACCTTGTAATGGATCATCTTAAGTTTGTATAAGAATTGTATTTGACATGAAGATGAGCTACACAAGATCGAAAATCCAAGAGGTTTTGGCACTACAAAATTTGACAATCATAGGAGCTAGAAAACATAGCACTTACAATCTCCCCTTTTATCAAATTTGTGACAAAACACACTTCATAATAATAAGATAAGCATAACACGCACAATAAAGAATCATGCACCAGTTTTAACCTGGTCAAAGAATCATGCACCAGTTATATATAGGTTAAAGAAATATGCTTTAATTCTCCCAACAATACTCCCACTTACTCCCCCTTACTTCCAACTTCATGCAATGAAAAATTTGTCTACCTATCCACACAATTGCACATTATCATAAATTCTTCCCCCTTTTTGTCACAATATGACAAAGGAAAGAGCGATAATGGAAGTAGATCATTAAAGAAGTAAATAGAAGAGAAAAATAAGAGAATAATGATCAAGAGAAGTTCTCAAGTAACTAAATCCATAAGAAAAGCATGTCCAAGCTCCCCCCCCCAACCCAAAAAAAAAGAGAAATTCAAGTATCTTAAAAGTTATTACAAATCATAAATTCAAATATTAATTTGAACCCGATGAAGGAGCAGGTATGGAAGGGTCAATTTGATGAAGTCCCTTGTTAATGCGCTTCAGATACTTGCGCATATATTTGAATTGCATATCATGGGACACATTCATGTTTTCAACCTTCTCCTCTAGTGAGCGCAAACACGCATCAAAGTCAGATGGTTAATAGTCAGGATCATTTGCTGAATCGAATTTTATTTCATCAAAAATATCATCCATATTGATGTCATCTAGAGGCAAATCACCCTCCTCTTCATTTGTGGCATCAGCTCCACCAGCACCCACATTAACTTGACCGGGGGCCAACCTCAAATTCATCTTATTACTATTTGAGTTGTTGAAGGTTAAGTGGTGAATGAGAGCTTCCCCAACAGGTTTAGCCACTAGACTATGAGTGGCCAACACAGTCATAAGGTAAGCGAAGGAAATGTCGCTGTGTCCAGGATGGAGACGGAATTGAATGATGCAATGACAAATTAGAGAAGGAAGACATATAGAAGTTCTAGAAATGATGGAATGAAGAATACGAACCATGAAAGTAGTGAGTTTGGTTTTGTTATCAGATCGAGGATAACGTTAGAAATGAAAATCCTATGAAGGATTCTGTATCTGGGTAACAAATACTTTGAAGCAGTGCATTTCCAATAGTATTCTATTCCGCATCTATATTGCATAAAGCTCTAGTCAGCATTCGCTTCTCAGTTTCAGATGGTTTTGCCACTAGAGTGCTAATGAGAATACCTTCGTCATTGACAGGTATATCCATTAATCCAGAGATAAGGTGACGGTCCACCTCTATTGGACCTTCTCTGGTTGAGATAATGAATGTCAGATTTTCTATAGAAAAATCAGTAGTGCAAGCATACATATCCTGTGCAATGGAGCGGTATGCAGGCCCACTCAATGTAGTATGTTATCCCATCATACAGACTGAAGGAGAGGAAGGATATCAAACGGAGCCAAATGATCGACATTAACTGGCCGTTCTACTATAACATTGCGCAACCAAATATCCCGCACATAAGGAGGATCATCTTCGGGTGACCGAAGGTGGCGCACTATAATAGGAGCCGAACAGGATGTAGAGGGACCATGAGACCCTTTCTTTTTTAGTTCTACCTTCCATTTTCAACAAAGATATCAAGAACAATGGAAATTGCAAAAGAGGTAAAGTGGATTTCCAATAGATCAGATTTTAGAGAAGAAAACCCCAAAATCTAACATAAATCACGAAATAAATCACATAAATGTTGAAAAGGAAGTGCAAAGGACTTGAATCTATAAGAAAAATGAAAACAATGCACTAACCAAGAAGAAATCGAAGATGGGTTCGACCGGTCGACGAAGGAGCCGTTGGAGAAGACAACCCAAATGAGAAAAAAGTGAATTTTCTCCCAAATAAAGCAATAAACCCGCGGTTCACGGCTGGTCGAGTACATGCTCGACCGGTCGTGCCACGACTGGTCGAGTATGTACTCGACTGGTCGTACACAGCCCAAAATGTGCAATTTTTCATAAAATTTGAAATTATAAAAATTTCAAAATAAAAATATATACATTATGATACAAAAAGTCATGAATTATGAATTCATATTACACATACCAAGATCAAATTTTAATTTAGCAAACCTGCTTTTGTCGAGCGGTTTAGTGAATATGTTAGCTAGTTAATTCTCGGCAGGAATATAATCCAAGAAAATTGTCTTGTCTTTCACTAATTCACGAATGTAATGATATCTAATGTCAATATGCTTGGTTCGTGAATACTGGATTGGATTTTTGGAGATATTAACTGTGCTTGAATTATCACAATATAAGACCACAAAATCATGCGCAATTCCGTAATCACTTAGCATTCTTTTCATTCAAACAAGCTGAGTGCATACATTACCTGCAGCAATATATTCAACCTTAGTCGTTAAGAGTGATAAGGAACTTTGTTTCTTACTTAGCCAAGAAACTAAACAGTTCCCTACATAGAAACAACCACCACTGGTTGATTTTCGATCATCAATGTTATCAGCCTAATCAGCATCCGAGTAACCAGCTAATTACACACTAGTATCATGTGGATACCAGAGACCAAGATTTACTGAACTAGGATATATCGTATAATCCGCTTAATAGCAATTAAATGTGACTCTTTAGGGTCAGATTGATATCTAGTACAAATTCCTACGCTAAATGCAATATCAGGTCTACTCGTAGTTACATAAAACAAACTACCTATCATACTGCGATATAATTTAGGATCTACATTCTTACCTGTAGAGTCCTTCGAGAGTTTTAAAGTAGTTCTCATTAGAGTATCAAAATTTTTTCCACTCTCAAATTCAAACTTTTTAACTAAGTTCAGAGTATATTTGGTTTGAGAGATAAAGAAACCATCAGGTTGCTATTTAACTTGCAACCCTAGAAAATAATTCAATTCTCCAACCATGCTCATTTCAAGTTTAGACTTTATAAGATCTGCAAACTCAATAGTCATATTAGCATAAGTAGATCTATAAATAATATCATCAACATATATTTGCACAATTAGAATATGATCATTATGTTTCTTTACAAACAATGTCTTATCAACACTTCCCATTATAAAGTTATGACTTAGTAAAAACTTAGTCAATTTTTCATACCATGCCCTGGGAGCTTGTTTCAAATCATAAAGTGCCTTTTTTAGGCGATAGACATGATTAGCATGCCTAGGGTCTTCAAAAGCCGAAGGATGTTCAACATACACTTCTTCATGCAAATCGCCATTCAAGAATGCACTCTTTACATCTATTTGGTAAATCTTACATTTTTTGAAGCACGTAATGGATATAAATAGTCTAATTGATTTAAGACGAGCTACTGGGGCAAAGGTATTATCATAATCGATGCCTTCAATTTAAGTGTACCCTTATACAACTAGCCTAGCCTTGTTTCTAATGATATTTCCAAGTTCATCAGACTTATTTTTAAAAATCCATTTTATTTCGATGTGTTTATCTTTCAGTCTTGGAACTAAGTACCAAACATTATTTCTAACAAATTGATTAAACTCTTCTTACATCGTAACAATCTAGTTTTCGTCAGTAAGAGCTTCTTTTACGTTAGTCGGTTCTATCTGAGATGTAAAGCACACGTAGTTACACATATCTTCAATACGAGTGCACACACCAGTGAGAGGGTTTCCAAGAATTTGATTAGAAGGATGGTCTTTGACTGTCCTCAGTTCAGTATTATCTTGACTTGATGAAGAGTTTGATTTATCAATTAAAAGAATTTCATCATTTTCTAAACTTGAGACAGGTGTATTCAAGTGATCGTCAATAACCACATTAATGGACTCTTGAATTACATCAGTCCTCTTGTTAAGAACTTGATATGCTTGACTATTCAAAATATACCCTAAAAATATCCCTTCATCACTTTTAGTGTCAAACTTACCCAGATTTTCTCGGTCACGTAAAATGTAACACTTGTTGCCAAAAACTCAAAAGTATTTGACAGTAGGCTTCTTATCAAACCACATTTCATAAGCCATTTTACCATTTATTTTTCTAGTATAAACAGGGTTAATTATATAATAAGCTGTATTTACGGCTTCGGCTCAAAGATTTTTAGAGAGCTTCATACTAATTAACATTACATTTGCCATTTCTTGAAGCGCTCTATTTTTCCTTTCTCCTATACCATTTTATTGTGGTGTTTTGGGCACAGAGAATTCATGTGATATTCCCTGATCACTATAAAACTTTTCAAAACCACTATTTTCAAATTCTGAACCATGATCACTACGGATCTTAGAGACTTGTGATTCTTTTTCAGTTTGGATACGTTTAAGTACCCTTTTTTATTTCATCGAGAGTTTCTAATTTGTCTCTTAAGAAAATTATCTAAGTGTACCTAGTAAAGTCATCAACAATTACCAGTATGTACTTCTTGCTACCTCGACTCTCCGTTCTGGTTGGTCCAATAAGATCCATGTGGAGAAGTTCGAGCGGTTTAGATGTGGCATTAAAGTTTACCTTTTTGTGAGTACTCCTATTTTGTTTGCCAATCTGGCATTCGCCACATATTTTGTTTACTTTCTATATTTTGGGTAAACCTTTTACTAACTCTCTTTTGCTCAATCTATACAAGTTGCGGGAATGTACATGTTCAAGGTGCTTATGCTATAATTTGGTTTCATCATTATGGACCATGTAGCACGATAAATTAGATGAGCTTGAATCACTCACAATATAGCAGTTTTTAGAAGTTCTGTGACCAGTTAATATTACAAAACCATTTTTATTTAAAATTTCACACCCTTGGTTAGTAAAATTTACACTATGATTTTTGTCGCATATTTGAGAGATGCTTAATAAATTATGTTTTAACCCTTCTACATATAAAACATTCTCAAATAAAGGGAGGTTAAAGAGCTGAACCGTACCTTGGTCAATTATTCTGTAGTTGCTACCATCACAGAATGTGACTGAACCATCAGTCATGTCTTTAAGATTGGTGAATAAACCCTTGTCACCTATCATGTGTCTGGAGCATCCACTATCTAGGTACCACTTTGAATGACTTGAAGCTTTGAAAGCGGTGTGAGCAACCAAGCAAGTAACCTTAGAAACCCATTTCATTACAGTTTTGGGTTTAGGAGTATAGTTGGTCTTATTATATTTGTAGTTGTTATAAGACCAACCCACTGAGTTAGATTTTAAGAGCTCCTTAAGTAAGTCAACAATTTTCTCAGCTAAAGGATTTCGATTTTGATTTTTATAGTTGATATGGTTACTTCTAGGTTTTAAGGTTTGAAAAGACTTAGCATTTTTAAAATGATTTTGATTCAGACTTTTCCCTTTTGAGTTTGAAGACTCCCCTTTCACAAATCTGGGTGGAGTATTCTTATGTTTAGGAGGAATAATTTTGTCGTAGCCCAATCCAAATCGATCACCACATTTTCTGGATCTGGATAAGAGTTTTTCTAACTTGGGATCACCTTGGGCATACCTTCATGTGTCTTTTAAACTCAAAAGTGAAGAGACTTCTAGTTTTAGCTTTTCATTTTCAGAATTTAGATTTTCAACAAGGGAGGTTTTGAAATCTAAATCATATTTAGTTTTTTTAAAATAATCTAAAATGTGTGATTTTTCTAAGACTAGATTATCAAAATTTTCTTTTAGTTTAGAAAACTTTTCTTTTTGAAGTTTTAGTTTTACAGCAAATTTACAACTTTCCTTGTATAGGGCATTATAAGCATCTTGAAGATCTTCTTCATTTTCATTATCACTATTCAAATTTTCTTCACTAGTCAAATCATCGTTATCTGAAAAAGTGAACTTGGTTAGAGTCATTAAGGCTTTAACATCATTACCCGACTCGGTTTCAGAATCTTCTGAATCAAAAGAAGCTTCAGAGTAGGAAGATTCATCCCATGTATCCAACATAGCTTTCTTTTTAGGTTTGTCCTTTTTACGACATTTGTTTGCTAGATGCCCATATTCATGGCAGTTGTAACATTGGCTGTCTTTTAAAGATTTCAAAGTTTTAGATCTAGATCTTTTCTTTTCAACAGGTTTTTGAAAATCAACCCTTTTTTACTTTTAAAAAATTTGTAAAACTTTTTAGCTAAAAGGGCCATATCATCTTCAGAATTTTCTATATCAGAATTGTTATTTTCTTAAGAAATATTTTTAAAAGATTTAAGGGCGATAGATTTACCTTTAGGAGCTTTAAAGTTTAACTCATAGGCTTGTAATGAGCCAACTAATTCTTCTACCCTCATATTATCTGTGTCACAAAGTTCCTGGATCGCAGTCACCTTTGAATTGAACCATTTAGGCAGTGAGCATAGTATCTTTACACAGACTTTACTTTTTAGGATTCTATCACCTAGACCCCACATAGAGTTGACAATTCATTTAATCTTGTATAGAAGTCCATGAAAGTTTCACTTTCTTCCATACGTATTTTCTCAAATTTGGTTGTGAGGATTTGGACTTTAGATTTCTTGACAATTGTTGTTCCCTCGTGTATCATTTCTAAAATATCCTAGGCTTGCTTTGCAATATCACAGGATATAATTCTCTTGAATTCATTCGGTGATAGTGCGCAAGTAATTGCATTTAGAGCCTTTACATTGACATTATTCTCGCTTTTCTAAAGAGCGGACTAAGAAAAATAAGGTGAGACTTTTATCGGTTTAGATCCATCAGTGCTAGTTACTTCAATGGTAGGAGAGGTCCAATTAGTCACTGTGTCTTGCCACAAGCTCTCATCTATGGATTTTAGGAAAATCCTCATTCTGGCTTTCCAATAGGCATAATTGGAGCCATCAAATGGTGGAGGCCTAGTGACTGAAAGGCTATCAAAATTTGACATCTTAAAAAGCTCAGATCGATTAGCTCAGGAATTTAATCTAAAAAAAGAAATTAAAACAAGCTATTAGGCTCTGATACCACTTGAAAAGGTCGAGCTAAGAGTCTCAGAGGGGGGGGAGGGGGGGGTGAATAGGACTATGCCACATAAAAATTAATAAGTGGAATATAAACAATAAGATAGCTAAATGAATTGCAAATAACCAAAGGAAATAACAACCTCAAAAATTTAGTATTAAGAGGTTGATACAAACTTGGTTCTAAGGACAACCTGACACCAAAAACCAATGGTTTATGGCAGGATAACCTTACTAGAACGTGGGTGAGTATAAAAAACTCAAACTGAAGAGGATATGAAAGAAATAGAAACTAATCTATTACAACATTCACCACACAAAGCTGAAATGTAAAGATTACAACATTCACATCTACAAACACATCCCACAATCTTAAATCATAAAAGATAAAGAAATAAACCACACATCCACCAAACACAAAGAATTATAGTGGTTCACTTGTGTGTACGTCAACTATTAAACAACAACCACACAACTACTCCACTCTTAATATCCTTACACAGTGGATATTAGTGTTCACTATGAAATAGGTTTTTTAAGGTTCACCTAAAACCCTCACAATTATGTCCACACTCTGAGTTTTCTATATCACCTCAGTCAAACCAAAAGAAAGAGATTTTTCTGGCACAATCTCAAAGAAATGAAAAGAATAAGATTTATAAAACAGTAAAATACTTATCTGGATATTCTCCTTTGTTGCAGCTCAGTAGAACCAATTTGGAGTGGAAGTTTAATCGTAGATGTTCAATGTTCACACTTGAAATGATTCTAAGTTCTAAATGGATTTTAGATTAAATCACCTTGGGCTAGCTTGATTTGATTTTGTTTATAAGAAATGAGAAAATCACCTTGAGCTAGCTTGATTTGATTTTGTTTCTAAGAAATGAGAAAATTTCAATCCCTTCTTCAAATTAGATTGGAATATAGAATACAATATCAAATGCAAAAAGCTAATTAAAGAGAATATTAAATGTGCACTAAATAGCTAAAGAATATCACAAACTTATCTCTTAGAGTAGTGTCTTGATTTTGCTTGAAATTGGATACAAAATTCAGAAAATTGTGCTTTATTTATAAGTGCAAAAATTGTCCACTCGACTGGCCTAGAGGTTGGCTCGATTGGTCGAAGGGCCAATAGACATTTGAATTTTTGAGCGCGATAAGATCAGGCCGTTCCACGACTGGTCGAAGGACCTGCTCGACCAGTTGAGTGGCCTCTACGACTGGTCATGTGGGACTTAATTTAGTTGTTGGACTTTGAGTCGAGCCTGCAGGATTGGTCGAACATAGGTCGAGCACTGTTCACTCGATCGGTCGAGTAGTCTCTAGGACTGGTCGAGGCTTTAACAAAAAATTTCAAAAATCATTAACAAACTTAGGACTGGTAGAGGAATTTCTTAGACTGGTCAAGCCATTGTTAGGACTAGTCGAACATAGTCTAAGACTAGTCAAAAAACATACTATGCACTTATAAAGTGACCCAATTAAATTATGTATTCAAAATGACATATCCTATAGTCAACCCAGGGTCTTTCATACCTTATAAGCAATGTTTGAACATTGAAACATCTTTTTCTTTGGTTGATTGTTGTTCTTTAAAGATCACGAAGTTTGTTATCTTGACGAACATGAAGCTTGAATTTGAAACATTTTGAAGCTTTAACTTGAAGTACTTTGAAACTTGAATTTGTCACGTTAAGAAGCTTGAACTTGAAATATCTTGAAGCTTGAGCTTGAGGTACTTGAGTTGTATTTCACCATGAGCTTTGAGTACCAAAGTAATGACTATTGAATCTTTGAAAGCTTGAACTATCAGTTGAAGTTTTACTTGAATTCTGATGCTTAAATCTCAAAATGGAACACCTTGTAATGGATCATCTTGAGCTTGTACAAGAATTGTATTTGACATGAAGATGAGCTACATAAGATGGAAAATCCAAGAGGTTTTGGCACTGCAAAATTTAACAATCACAGGAGCTAGAAAACATAGCACTTACAGAGGTCGATTGTCGAGGCCGATTCTGATTGTCAAGGCCAATTTCGATTGTCGAGGCTGGTTGTCAAGGTCGATTTTGATTATCAAGGCTGATTTTGATTGTCGAGGCTGGTTGTCGAGGCCGATTTCGATTGTCAAGGCCGATTCTGATTGTTGAGGTCAATTTCGATTGTTGAGGCTAATTGTATAGGTCGATTTCGATTGTTGAGGCCGATTGCCAGGGCTGATTGCTGAGGACAATTGTCAAGGCCGATTGTCGAGGCTGATTGTTGAGGCCGATTTCGATTGTCTAGGCCGATTCTGATTGTCGAGGCTGATTCTGATTGTCTATGCCGATTGTCGAGGCCAGTTGTCGAGGCCGATTGTCGAGGCCGATTTCGATTATCAGGGCTGATTCTGATTATCGAGGCCGATTCCAATTGTTGAGGTCGATTGTATAGGCCAATTATCGAGGTCAATTTCGACTGTCGAGGCCGATTCTAATTGCTGAGGCCGATTTTGATTGCCGAGGCCGATTGTCGAGACCCATATGATGTATATGCGCCCGTAGTTGAGGCCCATTATGATGTGTATTCAGCCTATGTTTGAGGTCCAATGTGATGTATATACGGCTTGTAGTTGAGGCCCATTGTGATGTGTATTCAGCCTATGTTTGAGGCCCAATGTGATATATATGCAGCTCATGTTTGAGGCCCAATGTGATGTATATGCGGCCCGTATTTGAGGCCCATTGCGATGTGTATTGAGCCCATGTTTAAGGCTTAATATGATCAGGCCCATTGTGATGCATTTGAGGACCAGGCGATGGAGCCCATTATGATGTACGTGATGTGTATTAAGCTCTTGAGTGAGGCCCATGGTGTTGTATATTAGACCCTTGTGTGAGGCCATGGGTCCATTATATGTTAGGCTTTATGTGGGCCACTCCTTGGGGGCAATGTTGGTTAAATGTCCACATTATCGAGGCCAATTGTCGGTGCCGGTTATTAATACTGATTATGAGTATGTGACAGCAAGGCATCAAGATACATGCCCATACACATCATTTACATGTTTATTATGAGATGTGATTAACCATTGCATATGCCATAGTGTAAGTGCTATAGTTTATATCCCTGTCGGTTGTCAAATTTGTAGTGCCAAAATCACTGTTATATAACTTACATAAGTGAAGCTCTCTCAAAGATCAACATTCATGAACAAGCAAAGCTCACAACAAGCAAAGCTCACAAGTACAAAGATCAACCTTGACTGCAAGTATTGCTCACAAGTACAAAGATCAACCTCGACTGCAAGTATTGCTCACATGACAAGTCTCAAGAATGCAAGACTTCAAGAAGAGTATAAGGCCATTCGTAAATAACTCAAGACACTTTCAAGGTTGAGCTACATCAAGATTTTAAGATTGAACTACATCAAGACTTCAAGGCTTAAACTTCAAGGTCACTTATTCCTAATGTTTCAATGTCCTTACTTCACGATTGGGGTTTGATTGACCTTAGGAATTGGCCATTTTGGATACATAAGTCATATGTTTAAGTTACATGAGTTTGGGCTGTTCTAAGACTTGTCCTAGGCTTTCTTCGACTAGTCTTAGCTTTGTTTCGACCAGTCTAAGAAATTTCTCGATCAGTCGTGAGTTTGTTTCAAAATTCAGATATTTTCTGTTAGGCTTCGACTAGTCCAGGAATCTTTTCGACTAGTCGAAGGAACAGTGTCGACTGCATCTTCGACCAGTCAAAAGTCTTCAACTCAAAGTCTAGCGATTAATTACAGGATCTTCGACCAGTCGAAGGTGGCCTACGACCAGTCGAAGAGACCTTCGACCAGTCGTAGAATGGTTAAAGCTTATCGCGCCCGATTTTTTTCAAATCTGTTAATTCTTCGACTAGTCGAAGAGCTCCCTAGACCAGTCGAAGACGCGATCTGCTCACCTATAAATAGAGCATGAATCTCAGAAGAAAAAGGTGAATTAATTAATCCATTCAAGCTAATCTTCGTCAAACTTCTGAGAGATAATTCTGTGCTCTATCTAAACTAAGTATGCTTATTTAATATTCTCTTGCTTTAGCTTTATTTAATTAATTTTGTTTCTGCTATTCCAATCTAATTTGATAAGAGGAATTGTTATTCCCTTTCTTTGGAATCAAAATCAATTAAGGCAAGCCCTATTTGGTTTAATTTAAAATCTATTAGAACTAGAACCATTGTAATTGAGTACTGGACATTGAACTTGGACATTCAATCATTTACTCTGACTTGGTTCTACGGGCTGCTACAACGAAGGAGATAATCAAGTATTTTACATTTAATTGTAAATTCCTTTCTGTTTTGGTTTCTTTTAAGATTTGCCAGAAAAATCTTGTTGTATTGGTTATCTGAGGAGAGCCAGGAAAACTCAGAAGTGGGGGGTTTTTATTTTATTTTATTTTTTATTGTGTAAGCCCACAGACAAAGACACAATTGTAAAGGTTTTGGGTGAACCTGTGAAAACCTATTTTGTTAGTGAATGCTAATATCCCCTGTGTGAGGATATTAGGAGTGGAGTAGCATTCTGTGTGGCTGTTGTTTAACAGTTGGTGAACACACAGGCGAACCACTATAATCCCTTGTGTTGTGGTTGAATGATTTATATTTCTAATCTTTAATTATTTATTTGTGGGATGTATGTATGGTGGTGAATGTTGTAATCATTTAATTCAAGCATTGTGGGAATTTTGTAATAGTTTAGAATTTATTTTCTGCTATTCCTTTATCAGCTTGATATTCAATTTCCTTTAAAGTTGTTCCAAAGAAGGTTGCCCGCCATTTTTATGGTGTATGGTTGTCCCTAGAACAATACATTTGTGATTACAATTTATTTGATTCGTTTGTGTTTATTTCTGTATTCCTCTTTGGTTTGAGATTTGATACAAAGATCTTTCTAGAAATAAGGTTGTCTTACCATAAACTCTGGTTTTTGGTGTAAGGTTGTCCTTAGATCAACATTTGTATCAACCTCTCAAGATCTGAATTTTGAGGTTGTTTTACTTTCCTACATTGTGATTTATTTTGGCTATCATATTCTTTTTAATTCCGCTGTTATAAGTTTTATTTGGCATAGTCCTATTCAGCCCCCTGTAGGACCTATAACTAGGCCTTTTCAAGTGGTATCAAAGCCTAATAGCTCGTTCTTATTGCTTTTTATTTGGATTTATTTCCTGAGCTAACGATCTAAGCTATATAAAAAGATGTCAAATTTTGATAGCCTTTCAGTCACTAGGCCTCCACCATTTGATGGCTCTAACTATGCCTATTGGAAAGCCAGAATGAGGATCTTCCTAAAATCAATGGATGAGAGTGTGTGGCGAACCACAATGACTGAATGGAACCCTCCTACCATTGAAGTAACTGAATCTGATAGTTCAAAAACTGTGTCTGTACCTGCTTATTGTTTATGGACCACCCTTCAGAAAAGTGAGTATAGTGCAATGTTAAAGCACTAAATGCAATCACTTGCGCACTATCACCGGATGAGTTCAAAAGAATTATATCCTGTGATACTGCAAAGCAAGCTTGGGATATACTAGAAATGACACACGAGGGTACATCAATTGTAAAAAAGTCTAAAGTCCAACTCACAACCAAATTTGAAGAAATTCATATGGAGGAAAATGAAATGTTTATGGACTTTTACACTAGACTAAATTGTAAACTCAATGTGGGGTCTTGGCAATAAAATTTCAGAAAGTAAAGTATGTGCAAAGATACTACGCTCACTTCCTGAACGGTTCAATTCTAAAGTAACCGCGATTCAGGAACTTCGTGATACGGATAATATGAGGGTAGAAGAACTAGTTGGTTCTTTACAAACTTACGAGTTAAACTTTAAAGCTCCTAAAGGTAAATCTATCGCACTAAAATCCTCTAAATGTAATTCAGAAGAAAATTCTGATTCAGAAGATGATATGGCTCTTTTAGCTAAGAAAATTTACAAGATTTTCAAAAGCAAGAAAGGGTTGATTTTTAAAAATTGAATGATAAAAAGAAGTTTAGACCCAAACCTCGAAAATCTTTGAAAGATAGTCAATGTTACAACTGTCAAGAATATGGGCACTTAGCAAATAGATGTCCTAAAAAGGACAAACCTAAGAAGAAGGGTATGTTGGTTACATGGGATGAATCATCTGATTCTGAAGCTTCTTCTGAATCAGAAGATTCTGAAACTGAGTCGGGCAAAGAAGTTAAATCTCTTATAACTTTGGCCAAATTCACATTTTCAGATAATGACTCAACAAGTGAAGAAAATCTGAGTAGTGAATGTAAAAATGAAGATGATCTTCAAGACGCTTACAATGCCCTATATAAGGAAAGTTGTAAAATTGCTGTCAAACTTAAACTTCAAAAAGAAAAGTTTTCTAAACTCAAAGAATGTTTTGAATCACTTGTCTTAGAAAAATCACAAATTTCAGATTGTTTTGAAAAATCAAAATGCGATTTGGAATTCAAAAACTCCCTAATTGTTGATTTGAAATCTGAAATTGAGAAACTAAAAAATGAAGTATCTTCTCTTCTGAGTCTAAAGGACACATGAAAATATGCCCAAGGTGATCCAAAGTTAGAAAAACTTTTATCCGGATCAAGAAAATGTGGCGATCTATCCGGGTTGGGCTATGATAAAAATTTATCTCCTAAACAAAAGTATACTCCTATGTTTATGAAAGGAGAGTCCTTAAACTCAAAAGGAAAAAGTACTTATCAAGGTTTTTCTAGAAATTCAAAAACTCTTCAAAAACCTAGAAGCAGCCATGTCAACATTAATTAGAAATAAAATCCACTAGCTGAAAAGATAGTAGATTTACTCAAGGAGCTTTTAAAATCTAACTCTATAGGTTATTCTTACAACTATAAACAAAAGAAGACCAACTATGTTCTTAAACCCAAAACAATTATGAAATGGGTTCCTAAAGTTGCCTGCTTGGTTGCTCACACTACTTTCAAAGCAACAAGTCATTCAAAGTGGTACCTAGACAGTGGATGCTCCAGGCATATGACAGATGACAAAGCTTTATTCACGGATTTAAAAGATATGACTGATGGTTCAGTCACATTTGGTGATGGTATCAACTGCAAGATTATAGGCCAAGGTACGGTTCAACTTTTTAATCTTCCTGTGTTTAAAAACGTTTTATATGTTGAAAGCTTAAAACATAACTTGCCTAGCATATCTCAAATATGTGATAATAACCATAGTGTTCGGTTCTCTAATCAAAGCTGTGAGATACTAAACAATAAGGGTTCTGTAATATTAACTAGACGTAGAACGTTTGAAAATTGCTATATTATTAACGAATCCAGCTCATCTAATCAAACATGTTACAGGGTCCATACAGACGAGACTGATTTATGGCCCAAACGTCTTGGACATGTACATTATCGAAATTTATATAGATTGAGCAAACGAGAACTTATATGAGGTTTACCCAAACTTCAGAAATTAGATAAAATATGTGGTGAGTGCCAGATAGGCAAACAAACAAGGAACTCACATAAAAAGGTGAATTTAAATACCACATCAAGACCACTCGAACTCCTCCACATGGATCTAATAAGACCTACCAGAACGGAAAGTCGTGGTGGGAAAAAGTATATCCTGGTAATAGTTGATGACTTTACCAGATTCACATGGGTAGTCTTCTTAAGGGATAAATCTGAAACCCTTGAAGAAGTAAGAAAAGTTTTCAAAAGGATTCAAACTGAAAAATCTTCTCAAATTAGTAAGATTCGTAGTGATCATGGATCTGAATTTGAGAATAGCAATTTTGAGAAGTTCTGTACCGACTAAGGAATATTACATGAATTCTCAGCTCCCAAAACTCCACAACAAAATGGAATTGTGGAAAGAAAGAATAGGGTGCTTCAAGAAATGGCTAATGTCATATTAAATAGCATGAAGCTCTCTAAAAATCTTTGGGCTGAAGCAGTCAACACAGCTTGATATATTATTAACCGAGTCTACACTAGCAAAGATAATAATAAAACGGCTTATGAATTGTGGTTCAATAAAAAGCCTACTGTCAAATACTTTCGAGTTTTTGGTAGCAAGTGCTATATTTTACGAGATCGTGAAAATTTGGAAAAATTTAATACAAAGAGTGATGAAGGGATTTTTCTAGGATATTCCTTAAACAGTCGAGCTTATAGGGTTTTGAACAAAAGAACTGGTGTGATTCAAGAGTCCATCAATGTCGTCATAGATGATCACTTAAACACGTCAATCCCTAATTCAGATAATGATGAAGTTCTAATCATTGATAAACCCGATACTTCATCGAATCAGACTGATTCTGAGTTGAGGACTGTTAAAGATCATCCAACCACACAAATTCTTGGAAACCCTCTCACCGGTGTTCGTACCCATAGACAACTTGAGGATATATGTAATTATGTATGTTTTACATCCTAAATAGAACCATCTAACGTAAAAGAAGCTCTTACTGATGAGAACTGGATTGTTGCGATGCAAGAAGAACTTAACCAATTCGTAAGAAATGATGTTTGGTATCTCGTACCAAGACCTAAAGATAAACACATCATTGGAACAAAATGGATTTTCAAAAATAAGTCTGACGAGCGTGTAAATATAATTAGAAACAAGGCTAGACTAGTGGTACAAGGTTATACTCAAATTGAAGGAATTGATTTTGATGAAACTTTTGCACCAGTAGTACGTCTTGAATCTATCAGACTATTTATATCCATTGCATGTTTTAGAAAGATAAAGATCTATCAAATGGATGTGAAAAGTGCTTTTCTAAATGGCGATATACATGAAGAAGTCTATATTGAACAGCCAACAATGGGTTTTGAAGATCCCAAAAATACTGATAATGTGTATCGGCTTAAAAAGACACTTTATAGATTAAAACAAACACCTAGGGCATGGTATGAGAAATTAACAAAATTTATTTTAAGTCATAATTTTCAAATGGGATCTATTGATAAAACTCTGTTTGTTAAAAAACATAATGATCATATCTTAATGGTACAGATTTATGTTGATAATATCATTTATGGATCAACTTGTACTGACTTGACTACTGAGTTTGCAGATTTGATGAAATCATAGTTCGAAATGAGCATGGTTGGGGATTTGACTTATTTCCTTGGATTGCAAATAAAGCAACAACCTGAAGGAATATTCATTTCTCAATCTAAGTATGCTCTGAATCTGTAACGCCCTGAAATTCGGGGGTCGAGTATGAACTCAACTCCCGAGTTCCAACGCATCACTTATGCAACATACACAATGATGGTTAAATGTTGTCTGAGTTAGCGCAATAAACATGAATGAGATTATACCAAAACAAGAATTCATACTCCAATTCAATTGTATAAAGGCAAGCGGAAGACCGAAATTTTATATTTAAAATATGTAGAGTATCAAAATTTTGTGAACTCCAGTATGAGTACTAACTAAGTACCAATATACATGTATTGTTTCTAAGTCAAAAATCAAAAGACAACTCGTAGATAAGCCCTGGAATCCCCGCATGATGCGGTCGGCCTAAGCATAGCCGTCGAGTATCGCATAAAGGAGAACTCCTCCGATCCTCCTCGAAGTCGAGCTCGGCTCTGAGCAGGCGCCATCTACACTGCGACAAAGTCTGGTGGGTGTTGCAAACACCGTCCGTAACGTGGGAGTGAGTAGCTAACTCAGTGGAACAATAAAGCATAGATTAACATGTTATCAAATCAATCAAGCAGTAATGATAACACAGTACAATTCAAACATTCCTAACTACTCTTGTTAAATGCAAAAATGATATGACATGATGCTGTATGCCCTTGCCAGACCACCCTCAAGCGACATCATCTTACGTTTGCGAATGCTAACTCCCTCAGTGCGCCACATCTACAAAGCACATGCGGTGCGATGATGCTCATGATTACCAAGTTTTTATTAATCCATTTTAACCAGCAGTATTGGGAAACTAAGGTACCTCCCTTATATCATTCCCAAACATGATCCATTCTAGGGTCGTCAATCCTAGCTAATCTCATACGATGTTATGGTTTGAGAAGCGTAGTGAAAGCATCGCAAATGGCTCGTCACCCGTCAGCGCGGATACAGATCTCACCGTATGCGGCTCAATTGCTGGCCGTCAGCTCAAGTACATATCTTACCGTACTTGGCTCAATCACTAGCCGTCAGCTCAAGTACAGGTCTCACCGTACTCGGCTCAACTTATACTCTAGTTACTGTGAAAGACTCGTCGCCAATCACCGATACTTGGAGTATACTCGAAGATACTACGGAGGACTCATCGCTCGTCAGCACGAGCACAGGTGTCACCGTACTCGGCTCTCGCCGTAAGTATCGACAGCTCGAATATAGTGTCCCATACCACCATAATCAGCTCACGAGTTTGGTTGCGCAATGGTCACTACGGGGAGGCACATGACCCCAAAGATAGGCCGACACTCGACCACGGTGTCCCATACCACCATGCCCGGCTCATGCGTCTTAGTGGATCGAGGTGCCATGGTTAACGGGATCGCCACTGGTAAGTTTGGTACCCTAGGTTCAAGCAGTAGCGACCAAACATGGTGAACATACATATACACTCCGGTTTACTTGACGGGCCTGACTAGCTCGAGCGCACCACAAGTTGAGCGATATGGAGCGTAAAAGCACTCCGTGTGGCCAACCACTATCGCCAACCGAAATACGACTCGGGTTCGCCAGACACGTCCGTTGTGGCGATATGAATCTCAGCCACAACCGCAAGTCTAGTACCGGATGTTTGGACTATAGGCATAGCCCCAAACTCAAACAGTTGTAAGGCATGAAGTTAAGCATGAAGTAAAGCATGTTAACAGGCATGTTATAAAGCATGAAGTAAAGCATGAAGTAAGGCATGTTGTAAAGCATGTTGTAAAGCACTATACACATAGGGACACAATTACATCCACATCTCAAGTGAGTGGTTATAGCTAACCATCACATGGAGAGGGGTCCTACATGTCTCTAAGGGAGTCGGAAATCCCATATCAGCACCTCTCTAAGGCACTAACACTCAAACATTTACACACACAAACATCTACGCGAACACTTAGAATACGCTATTCCAACATACACGACGTATGTTAGCAAAAGCGTATTAGGGCTATTCTTTCGCCAAGCGGTTATTTTATCTGCGTATACCATATCCATACAACAAATAATCATGACAATTACATTTCCAAAATTTATACATATGCGGTATTTCTAGAATACGCAATTTCAACATACATAGTGTTTACAAGCGAACATAGATTGCGGCGATTCCTTTCGCCAAACTAGTATTTTATTCATGTATTGTATAATCATATATTAAATAAATATGTCAAACATTATTCCAAAAGAAATACGTATACGGTATTTCTAAAATACACAATTTCAACATACGTCGTATTTACAAGTGAACATGTATTTTGGCGATTCCTTTCGCCAAAATAGTATTTTATTCATATATTATATAATTATACATTAAATAAACATGTCAAACATTTATCCAAAAAAAAATACGTATACGGTATTTCTAACGTATACCTAGAGTATGTGAAATTCCATATTTTGCAACGTTAATCGAAACAGAAGTTTTAAAGCACTTTGTACATGTGCAATTGCAGCGCATCATGAATCTACCATTATCTCGACATTGAAAGCGTTGAAAACCGTAACTTATACACTTAAAGTCCTCACCTTTGCCTTTTGAAACGCAACGAATCGCCAAGGGTAGTAAATCTTCCGTATATCTGAGTTTTCTTGCCTAAAGAGCGGAATCGGTTAGTCGTTACACAACCCACATCGATCCTACCTTAAATCGGACCTAGGGTTAGGGTTTCTTACCTTCAAATGGGATGGATACGCTGAAAACCACCTAGAACGGGCGGTGTAGGCCGTGCAATGAATGGAAGCAAGTAGGAGGAAGATCGCCCACAAACTCCAAGCTATTCTCTCACTTTTCTCTCTCTAGGGTTTTATCCCAAATTCGTATGGCTGTGAGAGGGGCTGTTCTAAGCTCCTTTTATAGCCAAAAACATTCCCAAAATAGACTCAGGTTCAAGGGTTACTGCTAATATAGGATATTCGTCACTTTTCCACTCAAAAGGGAGGTTCTGGTGGCCCTCCTTGAACCAAACATCAGACTTAAGCTCACCATCTATGGATCTACGTGGGATTACGTTTTTGACTTGATCGGATTCCCAGATCGCACGTGGCGGACCACTTTCAGTTCGACGGTCGGTAAGGCCACGATCGTAAATTCCAAGTACATGTAAATGTTCTGAAATTTTTATTAATCCGAGGGTGTAATTTGGTCGATTCGACGGTCGGTTGCTAATACCGACGCGTCAACGAATGATGAGATCACTATTCCAGATATTTATTTTGGAATGGGAATAGTGTTTTTCACACACCCTCGCTCCGGATCGAAAGCGAATGGCCATGGAACATCGGATGGAGCTGATTTTGAGATGATTGTTAAGCCCATGGGGCAATGTCCTAGTTCCTTAGCTTCGGGTTAATCGGACTCTCGATGTGCGATTTAGACCTAATACTGAAGTTTCGTTTCATTCGAGAGTGACGGGAAATGAGTTTGGTTCTAAACTTTAGGGTAACCTAAGCGTCAATGATTCTCGCAACTTTTGGGCCTTGCAGATCGTATTTAAAGCGATCCTAATGGATTTCATGGCTAATCGAGTTTAGTACTTAGTTAACTTTGTTAAATTTCTAAAGAATTTAATCCTACGTGATTTCTGGTCGAGGTAGTACTCGACCCAATGTACGGAAATTTACGGGTCGTTACAATCTAATCAAGAGATTTAGATTTGAGAATGGCAAAAATTTTGATACTCCCATGAGTACCCCTGAAACTCTCAAAAGACTCTAATGGTAAAAATATTGATTCAAAACTTTATCGAAGTATGATTGGTAGTTTGTTATATTTAACTGCTAGTAGACCTGATATTTCTCTAAGTATTAGTATTTGCGCAAGATATCAATCTGATCTAAAAGAATCTCACTTGATTCTTTGTTGATTATTAGATATGTCAGCAATCAGTAAATCTCGGTCTCTGGTATCCTCATGAGACTAGTGTCCAATTAGCTGGGTACTCGGATGCTGACTGGGCTGGTAATCTAGATGATAGAAAATCAACCAGTGGTGGTTGCTTTTACATTGGAAATTGTCTAGTTTCCTGGTTTAGTAAGAAATAAAATTCTATATCACTTTCAACAGCTGAAGCTGAGTATATCGCAGCTGGTAATGCATGTACACAGCTTGTTTGGATGCAACGAATGCTAAGTGATTATGGAATTAAACAGGATTCTATGTTATTACATTGTGATAATTCCAGTGCGATAAATATTTCAAAAAATCCTATTCAGCATTCTCGTACTAAGCACATTGACATTAGATTTCATTATATTCAGGAATTAGTAGAAGAAAAAGTTATATCTCTGGAATATATTCCTACCGAAGATCAACGAGCTGACATTTTCACAAAATCTCTTGATAAAAGCAGGTTCATAAAGATGAAATTTGATCTTGGCATGTGCATTTTAAAATGATTATTTATGCCTACTTGTATTACAGTGTATATATTTGCTAGGTTGAATTCCAATTTTTGTATAATTTGCAAGAAATGTGAATTTTTTGGACATTCTTCGACCAGTCATGAGTATACTCGACCAGTCGACCTTCGACCGGTCGTAGATACCCACGACCAGTCGTAGATCTCGAAAATCACTTAAAAATTTAGAGATTTTGCTTTCTTCCTCATTTCCTTTTTTTTTCCAAGGAGCCGAGCTTCGACTTGTCGAACCCACTGTTCTTGTTCTTCAAGGTTAGTGTTCCATATATGTTTTTCTTACAAATCTGTGTCTAGATTGTTTCCTTTTCTAACTTGAAGCTTTTTATTTTAGATTTCATTGAGATTTGGGGTTTGGATTATGAAAAATCTGTTTTGAGTAAACCCACTTCTCAATCCTTTGCAATTTCTTATCTCCTTGTTATCGTTGTTACAAATGACTTCTAGAGGTAGAAAAACTACTTCCTGTGGTCCTTCTTCTTCCTCCAGATCGACCATTATCACTAAGCATCATCTTCTTGTTCCCAATGATGATCCATCTTATGTTACGGACATTAGATCATGTAATATTATTGTTGAACATCCTGTTGATATTAATCATATTGCACCTTTTGACATCCTTCCTATGCTTGAAGTTGTAGGTTAGGTTAACTTATTACATTGGGGTGGGCCAGCATACCGGTCCATTACCCAATCCATGTTTGCATGTATTAGTACTTTCTCACAGGATAATTTAACTTTTAAAATATCTACTAGTGAAGGGCCTTTTGACATTAATCGTCATTGAATTTAAGCCCTTATGGACATTCCTGTAATGATGAGGATATTCCTATTCATAATTTGACTGATAAACCCTCAGTTTCTGAAAAACGTATGCTCACTAGAGACTTGTGCAACATGGATGTTCATTGGACTCGTAAAGGGAATGTGCATCCCACAAGGTATTTGTTACCCAAATACAGAGTTCTCCACAAAATCTTTGTGTCTAATCTGTATCCTCGTTCGAGTAATAAAACTGACTTGACCTCATTTATGGTTCGTGTTCTCCATGCTATTGCCAGTGGTACTCAGATTTGTTTACCATCCTTAATTTGTCATTTCATTCTTCAGTTTCGACTCCATCCTGGTCATAGTGACATTCCTTTTGCCTATTTAATGACTGTATTGGCTACACATATGTTAGTCGATATGCCTGTTGATGAGGCACCTATCCATCATCTGATTTTCAACAATTCTAATCTCAATAAGATGAAGCTGGAATTACTTCCTGAACAAGGTGGTGATGGTGGTGGTGGTCATAAAGAAGCTGGTGATGACATTAATATGGATGACATTTTTGAGGAACTAGATTCTGATTCAACAAATGATCCAGATTTTGAACCATCTGATGTTGATGCACGTCTGAGTGCATTGGAGGATAAAGTTGAGAATATAAATGTAAAGATGGAAACATGTCGGTTGCTCATGATTTACAATTCAAGTACATGCGCAAATATCTTAGGCGATTGAACAAAGGCATGCACCAACTTGATCCCTCTATTCCTGCTTCGTCATCTGGTTTTGGTTCTGATTAGTTTATATGGGATTTCTGGTCTGTAATAACTTTATAACTTGGCACTAGGTTGACTGATTTTGAGTTGGATACTATCTTTGTTTTATGCTGGGTATTTGTTCTATGTGAAACTATGTTGATTTTGAGATGGATACTCTCTGGTTTTCTGCTATAATCTCGTAACTCCTCATATTTTCTCTCATATATCCCTTTATTTAGTTCTCCTTCCTTGTTGTTTCCTTTGTCATATTGTGACAAAAAGGGGGAGAATGGTTTGTTCTTAACGATGTGATTGTGAGAGGAGTAGCGTTGGTTATGTTACTCAGGGGGAGTATGTTTGAACTAGTTGAATGAATGTTGAATGTTGAATATTGAACTAGTTGAATGAATGTTGAATGTTGAATATTGAATATTGATTTGCAGGTAAGCCAGTTGATATTAACTGGTTTATGATTCTTTAACCAGTAGTTTTACTTTATGTTTAATTGGTTATGTGTTTTGTCACTAATTTGACAAAGGGAGATTGTAAGTGCTATAGTTTATATCCCTGTCGGTTGTCAAATTTGTGGTGCCAAAATCACTGTTATATAACTTGCATAAGTGAAGCTCTCTCAAAGATCAACATTCATGAACAAGCAAAGCTCACAACAAACAAAGCTCACAAGTACAAAGATTAACCTTGAATGCAAGTATTGCTCACAAGTACAAAGATCAACCTTGACTACAAGTATTGCTCACAAGACAAGTCTCAAGAATGCAAGACTTCAAGAAGTGTACAAGGCCATTCGTAAAGAACTTAAGACACTTTCAAGGTTGAGCTACATCAAGATTTCAAGATTGAACTACATCAAGACTTCAAGGCTTAAACTTCAAGGTCACTTGTTCCTAATGTTTCAATGTCCTTACTTCACGATTAGGGTTTGATTGACCTTAGGAGTAGGCCATTTTAGTATATAAATCATATGTTTAAGTTACATGAGTTTGGGCTGTTCTAAGACTTGTCCTAGGCTTTCTTTGACTAGTCTTAGCTTTGCTTCGACCAGTCTAAGAAATTCCTCGATTAGTCATGAGTTTGTTACAAAATTCGGATATTTTCTGTTAGGCTTCGACTAGTCCAGGAATCTTTTCGACCAGTTGAAGGAACAGTGTCGACTGCATCTTCGACCAGTCGAAAGTCTTCGACTCAAAGTCCAGCGATTAATTACAGGGTCTTCGACTAGTCGAAGAAAACCTTCGACCAGTCGAAGGTGGCCTACGACCAGTCGAAGAGACCTTCGACCAGTCGTATAATGGTCAAAGCTTATCGCGCCCGATTTTTTTCAAATCTGTTAATTCTTCGACTAGTCGAAGAGCTCCCTAGACCAGTCGAAGACGCGATCTGCTCACCTATAAATAGAGCATGAATCTCAGAAGAAAAATGTGAATTAATTAATCCATTCAAGCCAATCTTCGTCAAACTTCTGAGAGATAGTTCTGTGCTCTATCTAAACTAAATGTGCTTATTTAATATTCTCTTTCTTTAGCTTTATTTAATTGATTTTGTGTCTGCTATTCCAATCTAATTTGATAAGAGGAATTGTTATTCCCTTTGTTTGGAATCAAAATCAATTAAGGCAAGCCCTATTTGGTTTAATTTAAAATCTATTAGAACTAAAACCATTGTAATTGAGTACTGGACATTGAACTTGGACATTCAATCATTTACTCGACTTGGTTTACCTAGGCCGAAATTACCTTGAAGGAGATAATCAGGTATTTTACATTTAATTGTAAATTCATTTCTGTTTTAGTTTCTTTCAAGATTTGCCAGAAAAATCTTGTTGTATTGGTTATCTGAGGAGAGCCAGGAAAACTCAGAAGTGGAGTTTTTTTTTTGTGTGTAAGCCCAGACAAAGACACAATTGTAAAGGTTTTGGGTGAACTGTGAAAACCTATTTTGTTAGTGAACGCTAATATCCCCTGTGTGAGGATATTAGGAGTGGAGTAACATTCTCATGCGTGGTTGTTGTTTAACGGATTGGTGAACACACAGGCGAACCACTATAATCCCTTGTGTTGTGGTTGAATGATTTATATTTCTAATATTTAATTATTTATTTGTGGGATGTATGTATGGTGGTGAATGTTGTAATCATTTAATTTAAGCATTGTGAGAATTTTGTAATAGTTTAGAATTTATTTTCTGCTATTCCTTTATCAGCTTGATATTCAATTTCCTTTAAAGTTGTTCTAGCAAGGTTGCACTGCCATTTTTATGGTGTATGGTCATCCCTAAAACAATATATTTGTGATTACAATTTATTTGATTCGGTTTGTGTTTATTTTATATTCCTCTTTGGTTTGAGATTTGATACAAAGATCTTTCTAGAAATAAGGTTGTCTTACCATAAACTCTAGTTTTTGGTGTAAGGTTGTCCTTAGAACAACATTTGTATCAACCTCTCAAGATTTGAATTTTGAGGTTGTTTTACTTTCCTACATTGTGATTTATTTTGACTATCATATTCTTTTTAATTCCGCTGTTATAAGTTTTATTTGGCGTAGTCCTATTCACCCCCCTCTAGGACATATAGCTACGCCTTTTCACATAGTACAGACGGTTTATGGGACTCCCTGATAGGTGGAGTTACCTCACATGAGCGCGCAGGATTGGTGCATGATTAGACTATGTGACTCATGCATATCGCATTGTGTGATTATGATTACTGTACGCCCTAGCGACATCAAGGCCGTAGCCTCCACAGGCATATCGTGGATGGCCAGATGGGACACCGAAAATCTGTTACTAACATCAGGCCGCCATAGATAGCCCTAGATGAAAATCCCTAAACCCTCTTGGTACTAGAGGATGCCCCAATGTCTAGATCGAGTGGATACATGAATGCTCGAGTGTCGAATACCAGTAGGCCGCATCTCCCACTGTGTCGTGGTCAGTTGGGAGGGGGTGTGGCCTTACCTGCCTGAGGGAGTAGGCAATGCTAGGCTGAGTCTGACCAGCTTAAGGAATGGGTCCGCTATCGACGAGTCGGGTCCGATATTGGCAGGCGGATAGTGAGGTCTCTTCCACTTGCCCAGTTGTGCGCTTGATGGGGTGGCAGGTGGCGTAGAGTGTACTAGACCCTGGTGATGATCCCAGAGATGTACGGTATTGTTATGTGGACTTATTGAGTAGGAGTTACATACTCATTCATTCATTCATTGACTATCCACTTGGGCTGGTGGTGCGCAACTATTTATTACGTGTACCTTTGCAATGGCCAGGATTTTGATTGGGGCGCGTGACTAACCTGAGATCAGGAGTTTACCACATTGAGTCTGACTATCCAAATTTAGGTATGGGACTGGTTTGGATAAAAGTCCATTGTGGTGGACCCCGTAGCCTATGATACCACGTACTATCATCCCGACTTCACACTCCAGCTTGGTCATTTCATTCGTATCGCATATTGCATTGCATCATTAGCACATAGCATTTGGTTTACTGTGCTTCTATATTGCATAACCTGATTAAGGTTGATGATATTCATGGACTCGGTATCTAATATTTGGCTTACTATGTCTCCGTATTGTTTAGCTGATCTACATTGCTTCCTCAATATATTATATTGGTTTATTATGTTTTTGCATCGCATAGCCTGGATAAGGCTGATGATGTTTATGGACTTATCAGCATGTTTCCGCATTACTCTGATATTGTACGATTTATGGATTGCCAGTATTTCCACTTACTTTGATATTTATATGCTTGGCACATGCATCGCACACACTTACACCACTCTCTAAGCTTTCTATAAGCTTATGTACAATAAATGTATGCAGGTGGCGTTAGGTTGCAGCAGCTTTGAGCATGGAGCGTGCGGCGGTCTCCTGGAGGTTTGATTTTGACATTTGTATTTCCCTTTCAACATTATATTCAAATGTTTATATTAGTGGATATGTAGTGATCATGTTGTTCTTGTGATTTGGGTATACCTGTGGTTATGCTTATTACGAGTTAAATGTACGTTGAAAAATCCTCCTTGCAGGATCCCAGGATCAGAATCTGGTGTATGGGCACTAGGAGTCAAGAATGGGGTATTACGGAGACTGTTGGCACTGGATTCGGTGATCAAGAATTTTGTGAGCTCGGTTTTCGAGTTTGGGGCGTGATAACAACCTAGGCCCCACCAAACCCATTATTGCTAAACTACAATGAGAATAAGTATTGTGCATACGATCAGTCCAAGGGTCACACAATATATCAATATTTCACTTTTAAAAATATGATCTGAGACTTGATTGATCAAAATAAAATCACAATGATGACCCCTAATGCAGTTACAAACAATATATTTCAGAATCCCCGGCCACAACACCAAGCAAGTCTTAGCACATCGGGCACCCTTATCGTCAATGTATTCTAGGAGAATTTGTTCCCCATCCGGTCCAGTTCATCTATGCCAACAATTCACATTTGGGTTTTATGCTCCTTTTGCTTTAAAAAGGGTCTTCACTCAGTATGATGCCCCCTCAGCCTTTGGTTCATGAGGGAAGGCCCTTGAACCCTCATATTCTTTAATATCTACTTAGTCATGGCTAGTCAACTTTTGGTCCTCTAAGAGAGGGCCCCAGAGCTTACTTATCCTCCAACACATAGCCAGACATGGGCTACTTAGCCTTTGGTCTTCAAAGGGAGCGCACAAGAGCCTTCATATCCTCTAACACACAGTCATTCATAGGCCAGTTAGCTTCTGGTCCTCCAAGGGAGAGTCCTCGAGTTAGCTAATATTTCAATTCCTAACCAGTCTTTGTCTAATCAAACCCTAGTTCTTCAGTCTAGCCTCTCTCACTCATTCTCTCATTCTTTCTTACTCTCTTTCTCTCTCTCACTCACTTATTCTCTCTCTCTCTCTCTCTATCTCTCTCTCTCTCTCTCTCTCTCCCTCCCTCCCTCCCTCTATCTCGCTCACTTATTCTCTTACTCTATTACTCACTCACTCATTCTCTCATTCTCTCCTACTCCTTTACTCTCAATCTCTCATTCATTCTCTCTTACTCTCTTACTCTCTCTCGCTCGTTCTCTCAATCTCTCTTACTCTTTAATGCACTCTTTAACTCTCTTACCTTCTATCTCTTACTCTTTTGTAACTCTTTTGTCTTTTATCTAATTCTCTCATAATCATAAATCATAAATTCATAATCTCATTCTATATTTCTCATATAACTTCATAATCCCTTTCAACTTTGAATTTTTTTCAAGAATAAAGAGTTTTAAATTTCAAATCTTCAAGTTTTACTATTTGAAGTTTTAAAGAATCAAGACAAGAGCAAGACAAGAATTACATCTTACAACTACAAGTTTACAACTTACAAGAGGTTAAAGGCAATAGCTGTAACTACAAGTTCCATATTTACAAATCAAGATTCTCTCTCTCTCTCTCTCTCTCTCTCTCTCTCTCTCTCTCTTCTACAAGTGTAACTATTAGAGTAAGATTACTCTCTCTCTCTCTCTCTCTCTCTCTCTCTCTCTCTCCCATCCCCTACAAGAATAAAACTAGACACACACTCTCTCTTACCATGTCTTCTTCTTCCCAATCTTCTTTTTTGAAACTCAAGTTTAATAATGACCCAGGTTGAAAGTACATGCACTATTGTAGTGCTATCGAAAAGCCTTACATAGTGTGTGACCTTTATAGGTTTTCAAGTCATGTGGCATTAGACAGCACAAGCAACACCTTGCACACATGATGAGATCAAATACAAGAGTATATCCCATTGTTACTCTACCAATCCGAAAGGAAATCATGGAGTACATGGATAAACATGTAAGAACAAGAAGCCTATAAAAATATTGATAGTCATTTAGTTGATGTGGTTAATTAATCTATTCCCTATGTCAACCAAGTGTTCTAGACCACTGACACCTAAAAGATCTTATGAGCATGAGCTAATGGATAGGATGTAAACCACATCCAAACGATGTGGTTATCTAAAGAGGTAAAGGACCCACATAAATGATACTAAAAAGGTGCTATAAAAATATGGATAAAGAAACTATAATTCAATATATTGCTTAGTGGTTATACTAAGCTAGTGTTGCTTTCAAATTGTTAAATTCTCAAGCTTTAAAGTAATGGTGAAAGCAAATTTATACCTAAACTTAACCCTCTTTTATATTATGAAGTGAAGGAAGCATGCCTCAAAATAAAGGTTGATTTTACCATAAACTTTATTGTCAAATATAAAGAGGTGTTGAAAATCTATAGATGTACTCTAATAGATGATGGATGAACTAATAGTTCTAGTCAGACACTACTTGACTTTCTTGTGAATTGTTCGACAAGGACTATATTTTTCAAGTCCATGGATGCATCGACACATTTCAATACTACCAAATATTTATTTAAATTATTAGATAGTGTAGTTGAGGAATTAGGAGAAGAATATGTTTGTCATGCCCCAAACTCAGAAAACGGGCTCACAGAATTCCCGATCGCCGAATCCGGTGCCTACAGCCTTCATAGTACCCCATTCTCGACTCCCAACACGTATACGCCAGATTCCAATTCTGGGATCCTACAAGGAAGATTTTTCATGTACATTTATCTCATAAGAAGCATAACCACAAGTATACCTAAATCATAAAGGCAACATCATCATCACATATCTACTAATATAATCATTTGAATACAATGCTGAAAGAAAAATACATATATCAAAATTAAAGCTCTAGAAGACAGCTGTATGCTCCAAGCTCAACGCTGCTGCGACCTAACATCACCTGCACGCATCTATCGTGCATAAGCTTATAGAAAGCTTAGAGGGTAGTAAAAGTGTGTGCACAAGATAAGTGCCAAGTATTCAATACAACGCCATAATCATATAAAGTCGAAAATACTGGCAAGATCATGAATCATATGATATCAGAGTAAGCGGAAACATACTAGTAAGTCCATAAATACCATCAGCCTTATCCAGGCTATGTGATGTAAAACATAATAAGCCAATATCATATAAAAATAACAACCCAAAATGCTATATGCCGCTGATGTAATGCAATATGCAGTGCGAATGGAATGATAATGCAGGAGTGTGAAGTCGGGATGATAGTACATAGTATTGTAGGCTACGGAGTCCATCATAATGGATTTCTATCCAAACCAGTCCCATACCTAAATTTGGATAGTCAGACTCAATGTTTTAAACTCCTGACCTCAGGTTAGTTGCGTGCCTCAACCGAAATCGTGGCCATTGAAAATATACACATAACAATTAGTTGCGAATGAATGAATGAGAGCTAGTACACTCCAAGCTGGCTACACTCCAAGCTGATTCATGCACCACTAGCCTGAGTGGATAGTGAATGAATGAATTAATGAGTATGCAACTCCTACTCAATAAGTCCACATATCAATACCGTACATCTCTGGGATCATCACCGGGGTCTAGTACACTCCAAGCTGGCTACCGACCCGGCCGGTAGCGCAGCCCAACGAGTGAAAAAGACCTCATTACCCGCCTACCAGTAGTATACCAACGCCTACCCAGATCGTCGATAGCGGACCCATTTGGGAGTTGGTCAAATTCAGCCTAGCTTATAGCCCCCTCACTTGGGCGAATAAGGCCACACCCCCTCCCAACCGACCACGACACACTGGGAGACACGGGCTACTAGTATTCGGCACTCGACCTAGACGTTGAGCCATCTCCTGACCATGGAGGTTTAGGGACTTTTACCCACGGACATCGAAAGTACCTAAATGCTCGAACCAAACATTTTCGGTGTCCCATTTAGCTATCCACGACATGCCTGTGGAGGCTACGATCCTGATGTCGCTATGACGTACAGTAATCACAACACACAATACATGAGTCATACAATCTAGTCATGCATCAATCTTGCGCATATCATGTGCTCATGTGAGACAATCTCCGCTTATCTATGAGTCTCATAACAACCTACCTGATGACATATGCAATGGTCAACCACATATCATAATAAACATACAGATGATGCGTATGGGCATGTACATGATGCTATGCTGTCACATACTCATAATTGGTATCGACAATCAGCACAGATAATCGGCACCGATAATCGGCTTATATAATTGACCTCGACAATCGGAATCGTCCTCGATAATAGGAATTAGCCTCGAATATTGAAATCAGCCTCGATAATCAAAATCAGCCACGACAATCGGCCTTAATAATCAGAATTATCCTTTACAATCAGAATCGGCCTCGACAATCGGAATCGGCCTCGGTAATCGGAATCAGCCTCAATAATCAGAATTGGCTTTAACAATCAGAATCCGTCTCGATAATCGACCATGACAATCAGAATCGACCTCGATATTCAGAATCGGCCTCGACAATCAGAATCAGCCTTGACAATCGAAATCAGTCTCGATAATCGGCCACGATAATCGAAATTGGCCTCAACAATCAGAATCGGCCTTGATAATCGGAATCAGCCTTGATAAAGAATTGACCTCGACAATCGGAATCAGCCTCGATAATCGGAATCAGCCTCGACAATTGGAATCGGCCTAACAAAGGGCCTAAGAGAAGGTCATAATGAGGACATTTAACCATCATTTCCCACCAATGTGGACATTTAACCAACATTGTTCCCAAGGAGTGGCCCACATAGAGCCAAACATATAGTGGGCTTATGGCCTCACACAAAGGCCTAATATACGTCACTATAGGCCTCACTCATGGGCCGCATATACATCACAATGGGCCTTGACACATGGGGCATAAATACATCACATCGGGCTTTACTCATGAGCCGCATATACATCACAATGGGCCTCGACACATGGGCTATGAATACATCACATCAGGCCTTACTCATGAGTTGCATATACATCACAATGGGCCTTAGCACATGGGCCATAATACATCACATCGGGCCTTACTCATGAGTCGCATATACATCACAATGGGCCTTATCAGATGGGTCGGAAATACATCATAATGGGCCTTACCAAATGGTCCGGAAATACATCACAATGGGCCTTACCAAATGGGCTGGAAATACATCACAATGGATCATGGATACACCAAGTTGGGTCTCATTAAAGGGCCAAAAATATAGTATTCAAATACACAACAAGTGGGCCCTGTACATGGGCCATAAATACATCACATGGGCCTTACCAAATGGGCCGAAAATACATCACAATGGGCCTCACACTTGGACCCCAAATACATCACAATGGGCCTCATTACATCACATCGAGCCTTGTCAAATGGGCCATGTACAAATCAGATTGGGCCATTAAAATCAAACATATACATCACGTAGGGCCCATGTCCCAAGGATGGTATGGAATGAAGCACATCCATCAAGGTGGTTCCCACCTATCAAACAGATGGAAAGCACAGAATGAAACACGTACAACATGGCAGGCCAACCATCCCATGCTGGACGGTGCGGTATATCCGTCACCAAGGTTGGCCCCACGTCCAGGGATGAACAATGCGGATACAATAAATACATTAAGGTGTGGCCCACGACACCACTGGATGGTATGGGAGAAACATGTACATCACGGCGGTGTCCCACCGTCCCACGTCCGGATGGACGGTGTGGGATCAAAACATACATCATAGTGGGTCTTTCAACAGATGGATGGTGTGGATTACAAAACACACATCACGGTGGGTCTTTCAACAGATGGACGATGTGGATTATAAAACACACATCACGGTGGGTCCTCATAGATGAATGGACGGTGTGAATTTAAATCCATACGTTAGTGGGTCCCATGGGACTTGGTATGTCAAGGCAGTAGCATATAGGTGGGTCCCACATGGGGCCTGCCATCATATATTATTATATTATAATATTATATATATATGTGCCAGCGTCTAGCATCTAGGAATGCTGGACGGATGGCCTGGATGTAAAATACATCCAGTATGGGTCCCATGTGGATGGCTTGGAAGAAACATGTACATCACGTGGGGTCCTTGTACGAACGGTCTAGATAGACCACAAACATCAAGGTGGCCCCACATGAATGGTTTAGATACATCAAATCGGGCTTTACTCATGAGCCACATATACATCACAATGGGCCTCGACACATGGGCTATAAATACATCACATCAAGCCTTACTCATGAGTCGCATATACATCACAATGGGCCTCGACACATGGGCCATAATACATCACATCGGGCCTTACTCATGAGTCGCATATACATCACAATGGGCCTTATTAGATGGGTCGGAAATACATCACAATGGGCCTTACCAAATGGGCTAGAAATACATCACAATGGATCATAGATACACCAAGTTGGGTCTCATTAAAGGGCCAGAAATATGGTATTCAAATACACAACAGGTGGGCCCTATACATGAGCCATAAATACATCACATGGGCCTTACCAAATGGGCCGAAAATACATCACAATGGGCCTCACGCCTGGACCCCAAATACATCACAATGGGCCTCATTACATCACATCGAGCCTTGTCAAATGGGCCATGTACAAATTAGATTGGGCCATTGAAATCAAACATATACATCACATAGGGCCCACGTCCCAAGGATGGTATGGAATGAAGCGCATCCATCAAGGTGGTTCCCACCTATCAAACAGATGGACAGCACGGAATGAAACACGTACAACATGGCAGGTCCACCATCCCATGCTGGACGGTGCGGTATATACGTCACCAAGGTTGGCCCCACGTCCAGGGATGAACGATGTGGATACAATAAATACATTAAGGTGTGGCCCACGGCACCACTGGATGGTATGGGAGAAACACGTACATCACGGCGGTGTCCCACCGTCCCACGTCTGGATGGACAGTGTGGGATCAAAACATACATCATAGTGGGTCTTGCAATAGATGGATGGTGTGGAATACAAAACACACATCATGGTGGGTCTTTCAACAGATGGACGACATGAATTACAAAACACACATCACGGTGGGTCCTCATAAATGAATGGACGGTGTGGATTTAAATCCATACGTTAGTGGGTCCCACGGGACTTGGTATGTCAAGACAGCAGCTATATAGGTGGGTCCCACATGGGGCCCGCCATCATATATTATTATATTATAATATTATATATATATATATATATGTGCCAGTGTCCAGCATCTAGGAATGCTGGACGGATGGCCTGGATGTAAAATACATCCAGTATGGGTCCCATGTGGATGGCTTGGAAGAAACATGTACATCACGTAGGGCCCTTGTATGGATGGTCTAGATAGACCACAAACATCAAGGTGGCCCCACATGAATGGTGTAGATACAGCATATACCACACGATCAGACCCTTTGAACGTGCAAACATCAATACAACAGCTATGTAGCTATGTAGGTACATCAGCCAATCTACTTCCATTTTAAAAAAAGGGGCCCACGTGTGGGATGAATCCCCATCATCCCAGCCGATCCAGCACCATCCATATGGCTTAGACGGTGTGGATGAAGTAAATACATCACGGTGGGCCCCACGTCATGGGTGAAGCGCATGCATCATTGGTGGGCCACACATCAAGAGAGAGAGAGAAATAGAGAAAAAGAGAGAGATTGGTGGAAATATGAGGGACCCCACCACTATGGACCCCTCTAGCTTACAATCACATACATCAAGATGGGTCCCACCATATGTGGGCCCTCTAATCATCAAATCCAAACAAAAAATCACCCACCATTTGCTTCTTCTTGGCTCCATGAAATCCCAAACACCTTGGCTCTATCTTTGATGGAGGATGATGAGATTTGGACGGTTGGATGGTGGAGATGGGAGGTAAGAAGTGGGCCACATCTAGCTCTCCCTCATGGAGCTTGGACGTTGGACTCTCATGGGGTTGATTGGGAGTAATGAGAGAGATAAAGAGTAATGTAAGAGAAGTGATGGGAGAGAGGGATGGTGAGTGATGGATGGGTGTACTTGACTAGGTATGGGTTGTAAGAGAGAGTTGACTTTGGGGTTGCTTTTAGGGATGGGACATGTACTTGACATGTGAGGTGATGTGTACTTGATTGATGGGATTGATGTGATGTTCTCTTGGGTTTTGCAATTGCCTGACGTTTTCCTTGAACTGAACACGAGCCCGCATCTCCTGGCCCGGGTATCGCCTCGGCGCATGAGACGCAGCGTCGGAACCGCGGTGACGGCGCGGTCGCTAGGGTATAAGTCTCAGTTCAAGCCGACTTTGAAATATAGGATACAACTCAGGATCGAGCATAACTACTATCTATGCATCGCTGGTCGCTAAAATTTGACTGGGAGGACCGCGGAAGCCTATAGAATGGTACAGGCTAGGATACTGGTCTCACAGCTCTCTCCTCCTAATAAAAATTGTCTTCAAAATTTAAACAATAATACAACCAATACAGAACTTACTAAGGATGGGAAATCCTATTAGAACACAATATACCAACATAATCAAACACCTAAGAGATGGGGATAACGCCTATGAATCTTAGGCTCTTGCTCCCATGACACCTCATCATCCCTACGATGACTCTACTGAACCACTAGATGACTCTACTGAACCTCGGATCCTGGATCAGAAACGATCGAAATTGGAACCCTATGTAACCTCACAATCTCAACGGTAGGGAGCTATATCAGAAAATTTCTAAGTTATTTGAACTCGGGGATCTAATCATTCTAAGTTCTCAACAATCGTAGAGTGAAGGGTAGCTATCAGTAGATATGTGATGTTATCTTCAAGTATTCACAAGTTATGCTTTGATACCAACTTTTGTCATGCCCCAAACTTGAAAAATGGGCTCACAGAATTTTCGATCACCTAATCCGGTGCTGACAGCTTCCGTAGTACCCCATTCTTGGCTCCCAGCACATATACGCCAGATTCCGATCCTAAGATCCTATAAAGAGGATTTTTCACGTACATTTATCTAGTAAGAAGCATAACCACAAGTATACCCAAATCACAAAGGCAACATCATCATCATATATCCACTAATATAATCATTTGAATACAATGATAAAAGGGAAATACATATCAAAATTAAAGCTCCATAAGACGGCTGCACGCTCCAACCTCAACCCTACTGCAATCTAACGTTACCTGCACACATCTATCGTGCATAAGCTTATAGAAAGCTTAGAGGGTGGCGAAAGTGTATGCACAAGATAAGTGCCAAGTATTTAATACAACGCTATACTCATACAATGTCGGAAATACCGACAAGATCATGAATCATACGATATTAAAGTAAGCGGAAACATATTGGTAAGTCCATAAATACCATCAGCCTTATCTAGGCTATGCGATGCAAAAATATAATAAGCCGATATCATATAAAACATAGCAACCCAAAATGCTATATGCCGCGGATGTAATGCAATATGCGGTGCGAATGAAATGACTATTCAGGAGTGTGATGTCGGGATGATAGTACGTAGTATCGCAGGCTACGGGGTCCAGCACAATGGACTAATTTCTAAACCAGTCCCATACCTAAATTTGGATAGTTAGACTCAATGTGGTAAACTCTTGATCTCAGGTTAGTCGCGTGCCCCAACCGAAATCCTGGCCTTTAAAAAGTGCCACATAATAATTAGTTGTTCACCACTATCCCAAGTGGATAGTGAATGAATGAATGAATGAGTATGCAACTCCTACTCAATAAGTCCACATATCAATACCGTACATTTCTGGGATCATCACCAGGGTCTAGTAAACTCCAAGCTGGCTACTACCTCGGCCAGTAGAATACCAATGCCTACCCGGCTTGTCGATAGCGGACCCATTTGGGAGCTGGTCAAACTCATCCTAGCTTATAGCCCCCTCACTCGGGCTGATAAGGCCACACCCCTCCCAACCGACCACGACATAGTGGGAGACACGACATACTAAGGGAAGGTCATAATGAGGACATTTAACCATCATTGCCCATCAATGTGGACATTTAATCAACATTACTCCCAAGGAGTGGCCCACATAGAGCCAAGCATATAGTGGGCTTATGGCCTCACACAAGGGCCTAATACACATCACTATGGGGCTCACTCATGGGCCACATATACATCACAACGGGCCTCGGCACATGGGCCATAAATACATCACATCGAGCCATACTCATGAGCCGCATATACATCACAATGGGCCTTGGCACATAGGTCATAAATACATCACATCAGGCCTTATTCATAAGTCACATATACATCACAATGGGCCTCGGTACATGGGCCATAAATACATCACATCGGGTCTTACTCATGAGTCACATATACATCACAATGGGCCTTATTAGATGGGCCGAAAATACATCACAATGGGCCTTACCAAATGGGCTGAAAATACATCATAATGGGCCTTACCAAATGGGCCAAAAATACATCATAATGGGCCATGGATACACCAAGTTGGGTCTCATTCAAGGGCCAGAATATATGGTCTTCAAATACACAATAGGTGGGCCCTGCACATGGGCCATAAATATATCATATGGGCCTTACCAAATGGGCCAGAAATACATCACAATGGGCCTCACGCCTGGACCCCAAATACATCACAATGGGCCTCATTACATCACATCGGGCCTTGTTAAATGGGCTATGTACAAATCAGATTGGGCCATTGGAATGAAACCTATACATCACGTAGGGCCCACGTCCCACGGATGGCATGGAATGAAGCACATCCATCAAGGTGGTTCCCACCTATCAAACAGATGGACAACATGGAATGAAACACGTACATCATTGCAAGCCCACCGTCCCATGCTAGATGGTGCGGCAGATACATCACCAAGGTGGGCCCCACATCCAGGGTTGGATGATGTGGATACAATAAATACATCAAGGTGTGGCCCACGACACCACTGGACAGTATGGGAGAAACACGTACATCATGGCGGTGTCCCACTGTCCCACGTTCAGATGGACGGTGTGGGATCAAAACATACATCATAGTGGGTCTTTCAACAGATGGACGGTGTGGATTACAAAATACACATCACGGTGGGTCCTCACAGATGAATGGACGGTGTGGATTTAAATCCATACATTAGTGGGTCTCACAGGACTTGGGACATCAAGACAACAGCTATACAGGTGGGTCTCACATGGGGCCCACCATTATATATTATTATATATATATATATATGTGTGTGTGTGTATGTGTGTGTGTGCGCGCCAGCGTCCAGCGTCCAGGAATGCTGGATGGATGACCTGGATGTAAAATACATCCAGTATGGGTCTCACATGGATGGCTTGGAAGAAACATGTACATCACGTCGGGCCCATGTACGGACGGTTTAGATAGACCACAAACATCAAGGTGGCCCCACATGAATGGTGTAGATACAACATATACCACATGATCAGACCCTCTGAAAGTGCGAACATCAATACAGTAGCTATTTAGCTGTGTGGGTACATCAGCTAATTTACTTCCATTTAAAAAAAATGGGCCCACTTGTGGGATGAATCCCCACCGTCCCAGTTGATCCAGCACCATCCAGATGGCTTTGAAGGTATGGATGAAGTAAATACATCATGGTGGGCCCCACAGCATGGGTGAAGCACATGCATCATTGGTAGGCCACGCATCAAGAGAGAGAGAGAGAGAGAGAGAGAGAGAGAGAGAGAAAGAGAGAGATCGGTGGAAATCAGAGGGACCCCGCCACTATGGGCCCCTCTAGCTTACAATCACATACATTAAGATGGGTCCCACCATATGTGGGCCCTCTAATCATCAAATCCAAACAAAAAATCACCCACCGTTTGCTTTTTCTTGGCTCCATGAAATCCCAAACACCTTGGCTCTATCTTTGATGTAGGATGATGAGATTTGGACGGTTGGATGGTGGAGATGGGAGGTAAGAAGTGGGCCACATCTAGCTCTCCCTCATGGAGCTTAGACGTTGGACTCTCATGGGGTTACTTGGGAGTAATGAGAGAGAGAGAGAGAGAGAGAGAGTGATGTAAGAGAAGTGATGGGAGAGAGGGATAGTGAGTGATGGATGGGTGTACTTGACAGGAATGGGTTGTAAGAGAGAGTTGACTTTGGGGTTACTTTTGGGGATGGGACATGTACTTGACATGTGAGGTGATGTGCACTTGATTGATGGGATTGATGTGATTGATGTGATATTCTCTTGGATTTTGTAATTGCCCGACATTTTCCTCAAACTGAATGCGGGCCCGCATCCCTAGCCTGGGTATTGTCTCGGCGTGGGAGACGCTGCGTCGGAACCGCGATGACAACGCAATCGCTAGGGTACAAGTCCCGAGTCAAACCGGCTCTGGAATACAGGATACAACTCAGGATCGCGCGCAACTGCTATCTACGCGTCGCGGGTCATCGGAATTTGACCGGTAGGACTGCGGAAGCCTACGGAATGGTACAGGCTAAGATACGGGTCTCACGGTGTTGTTCAAGTTTTCACATACAACATAGTCTCTTATATAACTGTCTATCATGTTCTTATGGAAAAGAGATCATTTGTTTTTTTGCACCATACACGACTCATTCTATAAATTTGATGTTGGAAGATGTATATAAGTTATATATTAAAGTGATTATTATGGGCAAAAAAATAATTATATTTATGTATAAAAATGCCCATCGACTCTATAACATGAGAAAACACATTGGTTTTAATTTGTTTCATCCAACCATCACCCAATTCACAATAGCATTTTTAATATTACAAAGGTTATATGAAAAATAATTAAGGTTAGAAGCTTTAGGGCCTGTTTGTTAACTCTGAATTTTTGTATTCAACACAGAATTTGGAAAATGTTCTATGTTTAGTGGTGTTTGTTAACGTAGAAGAAGGAAAGCGCCTCACCATTTTATGTTGAAAATTTTCCATGATGGGAGTCCTTTATGTTGAAATTTTTCATGATGGGAGTCTAGCTTAATTGAAAATGAAGAATGCGCTCCGTGATTATTATTTTTTAAAATCCAAAATTGTCCTTTGTGAGAGAGATTTTCTCCCTTGTGTTGTACGCATACCAACTTTTAACATGGGGCACTTCTTTGAGCCCACCATGATGTATGTGTTTCATCCATTCCATTCATCCATTTTTAAAGATCATTTTAGGGCTTGATACCAAAAATGAGAGGAATATAAATCTCAGGTAGGCCACACCTTAGGAAAATAATAATGATTATATTTCCACCATTAAAATTCTTAAGGCCCAATGTACTGTATATTTGACATCCAATCTGTTGATTATGTCATATAGACCCAGATGAATGGAAAAAACAAAGATCAGCTTAATCCAAAACTTTTATGGCCCCCCAAAAGTTTTTAATGGTATACGTTCATTCAACACCGTTTTCCTGTAATGTGGTCCACTTGAGATTGGGATATACCTCATTTTTTGTCTCATACCATAAAATGATCTAGAAACATAGATGAACGACATGGATAAAACACATACATCATGGTGGGGCCCACATAGCACCGACCACCGGCCATTGGCTGGTGGTCGGGGAGTAGCCAATCCGTTTCTACGGATGCGATTGGATACTGACAGGTTGAGTAGCCAGACTGGCTAACGTCACCAAGTTCTATGGGCCCCATCATGATGTATGTTTTGTATCCACACCGTCCATCCATTTAATAAGATAATTTTAGGTAAAGGTCCAAAGAGTGAGTCAAATCCAAAGCTCTAGTGGACCTCACCACAAAAAATAGTGGGGAGAGTGACACCCACCATTAAAAACTTAAATAGGCCACAAAAGTTTTTGATTAAGCTGATATTTGTTTTTTTCCCTTCTTTCATGTCTGTTCTAACTTGTGAATAGGTTGGATTTCAAATAAAAATCATAGTGAGCCTTAGGAAGGTTTTAATGGTAGGCATCAATCTCCCCACTATTTTTTGTAGTGGGGTCAACTACATATTTGGATCTGCCTCATTCTTTAACTCATGTACTAAAATTATATCTCCAATTAGATGGATGGTGTAGATAAAGCACATACATCATAGTGGGGCCCACATACATCATAGTGGGGCCACAGAACTTGGTGACATCACTTCGGGCGCGAATCTCTCTACTCAACTTGTAAGTAGCTAATCTGCGTCCAAGTAGTACCCGGACATAGATTTCCTGTGAAAGAACTTCCTGCACAATGATGTTGGGTGGGGTCCACCGAGATGTTTTTGAGAAATCCACCCCATCCATCCGTTTTGCGAGGTCATTTAAAGACGTGTGACTAAAATTGAAGTTTATCAAATACTTAAGTGTGTCATACAAGAGGAAACAGTGGGCATTCAATAAGCACCCTTAAAGCATTTTTATGGCCATAAAAGTTTTCTATTAAGCTATATTTTAGCTGTTTTCGCTTCATCCAATTGGGAATGACCTTATAAACGGTTTGGATAGCATATAAACATCAAGGTGGAGCCTAAGAAGGTTTCAACTGTATGAACTTCTTTTCCTAATTTTCCCTCGTGTGACCCATTTGAGTTTTGTATCTACCTCATTTTTGGTTGAACGTCCTAAAATGAGCTTGAAAAATGGATGGACGGAATGGATTTCTTGAAAGTGCCCTGGTTTGTCAATTAGCGTAAGTGTTGAGTCAGTTCATCTATAGAGCCTGATAGGAAGATCAATTCAAGCGTCTGCCTCAATTGGATGTTTACAAGCTCGCTACAGGTAAATTTGAGCCTCACATGCCTTGTCCCAAATCACCAGGTATATTAAAACCCTTAAAAATAAAATAGAACATCATAGGGTTTTAGGGTTAGAAACATTTTTTAAAATAGGAAAATTCTCTAAGTTTTCTTGCCTTGTCGATTCTATCGATACACATCTCGATATGATTGACCTATGCTGTCGAGTCCTTGGTGCTCCATCGATATCATAAAAAAGATGACCAAATCTGCCCAACAACCTCACAACAAATCTTGACGAATTATCGATGTATCGATACTCCTATCGATATCATTGATATTCAAATCTCGAGTCTATCGAAATCGACTCGATTCAATCAATAGGCAGATTTTCGGCGCCCCTGTTTTTTAAAGAAAATTTTAAATTCCTTCGATATATCGATGTTCCTTCTGATATGATCTGAAATCAAATATCGATAAGATTGGAAGTCCATCGATGATATCGATCGAGGGCGCGCATTTCTTCCAGCAAATATTTCAGGTTGGTTTTTACTTTGATCGGGGGCCATTCGAGAAAATTGATATTCATATGTCGATGATATCGAGGCCAAGTCGATTGGATCGAGATTGGACACAATCTGTCCGTGAGCTTATTGGTAAATCTATAGGATTTATCTATCCCATCGACACTGCCTTCGATAACATCGATATGCAAATTCCGATGACATCGACTGACCCTCGATCATATCTTAAAAACTTGAAATATTTCAAGTCAAGTCTCTCTCATTTTTCAAGTGTCGGTGGATCGAACCTATCATCGATGGAATCAGAGTTCAAAATCCGATGACATCGACAATTAGTTTTGATTCATCGACCTGCTGGCAAAAGGTTTCAAAAGTGTATGACTTTGAGTTCATTTCATCGAGCAGACCATCGATGCTATTGAGAGTATATGCTTGATGCTATCGAACCTGCTCGATGATATCGAACTCAGTCATAAATGTGACCGTTTTATATCCGTTGGAACCTTTTGCCTATTTATAGAGGACTTGTCTATTATTGCTGTGAGAGAAAGTAGAGAGAGCTTTTGAGTGTTTAAACTTAGATCATATACCCAAAGCCCTTTCTCTCAGGGAAGTTCATCCTCCAATCCACCCTCACCATTGATATTTAAAAGAGTGGATTGGGGAATGAACTTCCGCATTCAAGGATCCTCCAGCTACTACCTTAATGATAAATCATTAAGCTGGGATGCCTTGAATGCTTAGATGATTGGAACCACTCTATCTTCCTTATAGGAAAACTTTTTGAGAGTTGGATTCCATCATAACCTTGACCCAACCCATCACCATATATCGGTACATCTTTTTATGTTGCAGATCAAGGGAGCAGAAGACTCTTCGTCAACAAGGAGGAGGACATCTTCGGCATTGTGCTAATCGAGAGTCATCAACTTATTTGTAAGTATCTAGAATCTAAGAGAACACTTGTGATCATTCTTTTTTAGGATTGGGTCTTAAGTGGTTCTCACCCTTTGAAGTCCTCAAGAAGACCTCTGGCGGGAGTGTACGTGGTGGGTGTGTTGTGTGGATCCTTGCTCTGTGGAGAGCATAAACATCTGGTTGAAAGTGAACTAGCAAAACCTTAGGTTTGAGGTCAACCACTGTAAAACCTCGGGTTTGAGGTGAACCATGTAGAAACCTCCGGTAGGATCATATGAAAGATCCTTAGCCAGTGTGCCTAAAAGTGGGTGCGTTATGTATACCCTTGCTCTGTGGAGAGCATAAACATCTGGTTGAAGGTGAACCAACAAAACCTTAGGTTTGAGCTCAACCGCTGTGAAACCTCCGGTTTGAGGTGAACCATGTAGAAACCTCCGGTAGGGTCTTATGGAAGATCCTTGGCCAATGTACCTAAGAGTGGGTGCGTTGTGTTGACCCTTACTCGTGAGAGCATAAACAGTCAGCCTCAGTGTAGGTTGTAAAGGTTGAAGGTGAACCTGATTTAAAACCTTAGGTTAGAGGTTAACCGCTTTAAAACCTCCTTAGTGAAATTCGACACACTTAAGGGTTGAGTGCGTCTGCCAGGAATAGAGTAGACTGATCGTCGAACCACTATAAAAATGACTGTGTTTGAGATTGCTATTCTTCTGATTGTGTGATTTGCTTTAATATTTACATATCTAAATATCTGAGATCACACCTCACACACTTACACAGTCATATCCATCATAAACTAGTTTACATATTGTTTACTTCTAAAAAGGTTTGTGATTGGATCCTCTACTTGGAAGCCAGTAGAGTTATTTTTTGAGTTATCCTAATATATGTCTGTTGTTAGGATTAGTGTAATAGGATTTTAAAATAAATCATAAAAACTTTTAAAAGTCTTATTCACCCCCTCTAGGACATATTGGCATATCCCGATTTCAACTAAAGCGGTCTTCACCCTAATTTCATTTCTCACATACATTCCAGTGGACCCCACCCAACATCCTTGCGTAGGAACTTCTTGCAAAAGGCTTTCGCAGGAAATTAGCATCCGTGGTACCCAATTGGACGTGGATTTCAGGCTTTTTCAGGAAGCTCCTGCGCTGGGAACCATTATGGGGCCCACCATGATGTTTTTGATAAATCCACAATGTTCATCCATTTTTTGAACTCATTTTAGGATAAAAGTCAAAAAATAAGACGGATCCAAGACTCAAGCGGGCCGTAGTAAAGGAAAAGGTGGGTAGGGAAATTCCTACTGTTGAAACCTCCCTAAGGTCGATAGTGATGCTTACATGCCATCCATACCATTCATAATGGGATGGACTGAAAAAAAAAATACTAGCCTAATTCAAAACTTCTGTGGCCCCATGAATATTTCAACTGTGAACGTTCAATTCTCACATTTTTGGCCCAGTTGAGTATTGGATCCGACGCATTTTTGGCCTCTTCTCTTAAAATGAACTGACAAAATGGATGGACGTGGTGGATTTATCAAAAACATCATGGTGGGCCCCGCATAAGTTCCCAGCGCAGGAGCTTCCTACAAAAGCCTTTCCCAAGAAATCCGCATCCTACCTAATCCACGTGCGTCCGGATGCACCCGAGGTGGCACCATTATCTCACTAGTTCTGTGGGCCTTATTTGAAGGTCTTGTTGCAACTGGTGCTCAAGCCTACATGACACATAGTGACAATCTTCCCGCTAAGAGGAGTTAAGGGCCTTGTGAATAATGATATTTTAGTTTTCTATTAAGTATTTTTGTTTATTTGAATTAAATATAATGATTTTATTTTCATTTAATAAAAAATAATTTCTTTATAATGTAAAACATTTCCAAACGGGAGATAGGGGAAAATGTGTCAAATTAATATATTTCAGACATTTCAGATGTTTGTTAACAAATAGGTTGTTTTAAATTCAATACTTAATTTTCAGACTTCAGTCATAATTATTAAACAAGTTTTTTGACTTTGGATCTCAGACTTAGGCTTCAAATTTCAAATTCAGTCTTTAGACTTCGGATTTAACAAACTGGACCTTATTATCAACTAATTGGAATAATGAGCCATGGTCAAACATGGCCGAAGGAAAGTTAGTCCAACAAATTTATAATAATTTTTTAATAATATAAGTGCATAAGTCATTAAAATCATCATAACCCTTAGTAGGTTTATTGAGATTAGTTGAAAGGAAGAGAAGTCAGTAATAAGATATAGTAATGATGCGATGGAGAGGGGTACATAAATTTTTTTGGAACACTTTAATCATAAAGAACGTGATTATAAGACGGTGAAACCAAATGTTAAATTCTTTATATTCAACAACTTACATCTTTAGTCATGTCGTATTCGTCACTTTTGTTGATCTAACTGATGTAGAAGCAACACAAAAGGTAGGATTTCTTAACTCTTTAGAGAGAATGATTCCAGATAAGGATAAACAGGATATGACATCCAAACTTTAGAACTTTTACCTCAAGGGCCTAGAGATTTTTTCAATAAACATACTCATCTGACATAAAACTATGAAAGTGCCAAGTATAAACATTTTAGAGTGTTGCTCTTAAGCTTAAATTTTTTTTTTATATTTTTTTTATATTTTTTTTTATTTTTTATAAACTAGTAAACTTGTAACGCCCAAAAATTTGACACCCGAGTATAGGGACTCGGATCCTGGATTTGAGCGTGTTAGCTAAATAATGAATGAATGCTTCTTTATAACACAAGTTTTTTTTTTTCTTCTAAATCCACCTTCACATTCGCATGATATCCATCACACAAAAATAAAATAAAATGAACATTTTAAATAGAATTCCAATCATCACATAAATCAACTAAACTTGTCCACTCAGATGTGGACTTATTACAAAATAAATAATCCATTAAGTACAAATTATTCTACTAAAGAATAAGAAATAAATCTATCTATTAATTGAGTTCTAAGGGATCTGCTGCACTTCTGTAAGGCATCTCGTCCACTAAATTCTTGAATCACTCCTTAGGCATATTTGTAACTTCCAGTTCTGTATAATTTATTGGTGTTTATCGATAAACATTTAAAGGGGTAGTGACCATCTCAGTGAACACTCCCCCACCCAAGATTACACATCCATCATTACAATCTATTATGGTTCACAAATATAAAATAAAGAAAATACATCATTCACATCACAATACGAATCTTGATTAATGCATGAACGCATGAATGCACATTAACTTGGGGATGCACATCCAACTTGGACTTGTGAGTAAAACCCACAATGCAAATGAACTACCATGAAAAATCTAAGAATCATGAAGGACATACATCGACCTCATGCAAGAGTTCTATATAATAATCTGAAAATCACAAGGAACATGCATCGACCTCACTAGCCGAGAATCACAAAGGACATACAATGGTATCTTGATCCAAGAATCCTTGGTGACATAAAATGGCGTCAAATGTGTAATGAATGCATGATTAACCCATCCTTTATTAGTCTAGTTTATAAAATAATAAATTATGTAAATCCTTTACTCTCAAAGGCCCCTTAAATCATAATACCATGATTAATGTAAAATTCATAATAATCACAAATCCATTCATGGACACAAATCAAAGCGCTCATCACCTGTACCACTTAGAGAACCATAATCAATCATAATATATACAAAATATGGGTTCATCACCCAAACCACTTAGGGTATCAAACACATAATCAAGGGCTCATCACCCAAACCACTTAGTGCATTAACATATAATCAAGGGCTCGTCCCCCAAACTAGTTAGGGAATCAACATATAAACAAGGGCTCGTCACTCAAACTACTCAAGGCATCAACATATAATCAAGGGCTTGTCACCCAAACTACTTAGGGCATCAACATGTCAAAAAGTGATGATACATCATAAGATATCATGGTATTAAGTCCATAAACAATTTGGGCCGAGTTTCAAGATATAGTCTAAAGAGGTGTGTTCCCAATAATTTAGTACATGATCTTTCCATGAATAGTTTCGCATACATGTCCTCCACATGGACCATGTCTCAAATCTAGTGTTTGGTGTAGGTAGTGTTGAGTGTGAAATATTGCATGTTTTCTCGTAATTTTGTATTGGTTTTATAAGTATAAGTGTGCTAAATTGATATAATTATGTGTGTTTTTCTATGCAAGGTGATTTGGAGAGCTAAGATGAAAATGATGGTTAAAGTAATGATTTAAAGCTCGAAGACTGACTAAGTGAAATATTGGATTTATGGAGAACAACATTGAAGAATTCATGTGCCAAAGATCCAATAAAATCAAGCACAAAAGATGGAGAAAAGTTTAGAAAATCACATAATTCAATAACATAAATAATGGATTGTTCGATCCCACCTGAGGTTGGTTTGGTCCGACTGAAAGTCAAAAAAACAGTCTAGCAAGAAACAATGATTTGTATACTTAATTCGGCTTGACAGTTCGTTACCGCGAAAGGAGAGTTCAGTTTGACTTAAAGAAGATAGACCTTAAAAGAAGTTTGAGAAAATTCAGCTGCAAGCAAGGGACAAATTCGGCTACAACCAAAGAGATGTTTAGTGTAACCAAAAGTTACAGTCAGTGAGATCGAAGCGTATTAGAAGTGTGAAAATTCACGTTGGTGCAAAGTCGCAACAGAATTTTCCTATTTAAAGGGTTGATTTAGGGCATTCTAGATACGAATTAGTTTAGGAGAGTGAGAAAGATGTTGTAGAGCTTCTACAAAGCCGTTCTTCTTCTCTAATTTTATGATTTTAAGTTCTTTTTCATGTTTTTATTAGATTTTAGTTCGATTATGACAATGTTTGGCTAATCACTTAGCTAGGGCTAAGCGGTGAAGCTTGTAGTTATTTTTAATGTTATAATTTATTTTGATTCAAGTTATTTGGTTTGAATAATGAATAATTCATTAATATTGTTTGAATAAAACTTTGGTTTTAGTTTACTTTGATTCATTGTTGACTTTGGGCACTTTGGATACTTAGGAAGGTTAAGATTGTTTACTTATCTCTTTTATAAGAGATTAATTTGTAAAATATATTGATCTATCACAGATTACAAGCACGATAGATACTTTGAATTCCATCTGATCAGTAACTTGGTGCTACATGTGAGAACTGAATCAATTAAATTTTAAATCTATTTTGTTTGTGAATTATGAATTAATAGCTCCATTATCCAGCTAGATAGGATAGGACTTCGATTCCAGTTGAGCTATCCAATTGAATCAAGTGAAATAGGAATTGAGAATAGCTATAAGTGTATCCTTGGTGCTCTAGTGTTTTATTTTATCGATTTCTTCTTTAAATTACTTAGATATTCACCATTACTTCTTCTAATCTAAGTCTCATAGTTAATTCTAGTGTTAGTTATAGTTCTAAAGGAATTTTGAGAATGCATAAATATAAGTCCATGTGAATTCTGTAACTGGTATGTTTTTTAGCTCCTATGATTATCAAATTTTGTAGTGCCAAAACCTCTTATCTTGTGTAGCTCATCTACATATTCAAGATCATGCATTTCATGTACAAGAACAAAGGTCTTCATGATCAACTATCAACTGAAGCAAATGATGATTCAATGTTCAAATATCACTTATAAGGTATGTAAGACCCTAGATTGACCATAGGATAGGTCATATTGAATGCATACTTAAATTGGGTCACTATATACTTTTATAGGCTGTTTCTCGACTAGTCTTAGCCTATGTTTGACTAGTCTTAGTACTGGCTCGACCAGTCTAAGAAATTCCTCGACCAGTCCAAGGTTTGTTACTTATTTTTGGAATTTTTTTGTTGGATCTTCGACAAGTCCTGGAGACTGCTCGACCAGTCGAGTGAATAGTGCTTAACCAGTCTAATAGGCTCGACTCAAAGTCTTGCAACTAAATTTTGTCCCACACGACCAATCGAGTGCAGGGTTTGACCGGTTGTGCAGGCCACTCGACCAGTTGTGAAACGATTTTATCTTATTGCGCTCGAAATTTAAAAAATTTGTTGGTCCTTCGACCAGTCGAGCTGTCCCCTAGACCAGTTGAGTGAACAGTTTTTGCACTTATAAATAGAGCACGATTTTTAGAGTTTTTCATTCAATTCAAGCAAAATCAAGACACCACTCTGAGAGATAAGTTTGTGATATTCTTAAGCTATTTAGTGCTCATTTAATATTTTCTTTAATAACCTTTTTGTATTTGATTTTGAGATTCTACATTCCAATCATATTTGAAGAAGGAAATTTTATTTTCCCCTTTCTTGGAATCAAAATCAAATCAAGCAAGCCCAAGGTGATTTAATCTGAAAATCAATTAGAACTTAGAACCTTTTCATAAGTGAGTGTGGACATTGAATATCTACGTTGAACATCTACTTCGAATTGGTTCTTTCGGGCTTCATCAAAGGAGAATATCCAGATAAGTATTTTACAATTTCTATTTTTGGTTTTATTGAGATTATACGAGAAAAAATCTCTTTATTTTTTGTTTGTCTAAGGTGATCCAGAAAACTCAGAGTGTGGGGGTTTTTGAATTGTCTAAGCCCACTTGAAAGACACAATTGTGAAGGTTTTAGGTGAACCTTGAAAAACCTATTGTATAGTGAACGCTAATATCCACTATGTGAGGATATTGGGAGTGGAGTAGTTGTGTGGTTGTTTTTCTAAATAATTGGTGTACATACAAGCGAACCACTATAATTTTTGGTCTTGTGGTTATTGATTGATTGTGACGTTGTGTGAATGTTGTAATTTCCTTTTATGCATTTGTGGAAGAATTTTGTAATCTTTTTATGCAAGTGTGGTAATGTTGTAATAACTTAGTTTAATTCTTTCCTATTTTTATTATTTATTCTTCTGTATTGGTTTGAGATTTTAATACACAGACCTTTTTAAGAATCTGGTTGTCCTACCATAAACCATTGGTTTTTGGTGTAAGGTTGTCCTTAGAACAACATCTGTATCAACCTCTCAATACTTGTACATTTGAGGTTGCTATTCATTTATGCTATTTGAATTGTTAAATACTATCATTGTTAATTTTTTTTATTATTCCGTATTTAAAATTTTAATTTGGCATAGTCCTATTCACCCCCCTCCCCTCTAGGACTCTTAGCTCGGCCTTTTCAAATTCAATCTTGGTCTTACTGAGTTAAAACTACATCGCAACCATGCACTTGGGGTTTTCATCCTTTTAGATCAATCAAGCTTTTGGCGACATTGCTGGGGACTTCGGTTGTGCTTTTTTGAAACACTTTAGGGTTAGAATTTATGTAGGATTAGGGTTAGTTTTCTTTGCATTTCTATATTACAATTTTCTTATAATTTCATATAATAACATTGTTTGTTTGTTTCGCAGAATCTAACCTTGAATCGTCAATCGGGTACTATCCTTCCAACCCTCTTACTATAGTTCATTTCAAATTTCTTTTTTGTGGTAGAAGTTTTATTTTACTATAGAAGTAGGTTTAGGTTTAGAATTAGGTTTTGAGTGGTTTATGCCAAAGTGGGTTCGTGATAATGTTTTTTGTCTTCTAAGTGGAGGACTAGTTGAAGGAGTGCCTATCCATCACCATATTAGATAACACCTGAGATATTTTGAATTGGCTAAGAACATGGTTGGGAATCAACCCAATCAGCATGTTGAAGAACATCAAGATGAGAATGATGTATAGAATGGTGCTCTAGTCAGAACCTTGCATGATTATTTACAACCAGCTAGGACTACCCCTTCCTGCATGGTTTTCCACATAATGTAGGAAACATGGACTTTAAATAGGGAGTGATCCAACTACTTCCAAAATTTTATGGACTAGATTTTGAAAGTCCATACCTACATCTCAAGGAGTTTGATGAGATTGTAGCCACCCTACACTTCAACAATGTGTCGGATGATATCCTAAGACTAAAATTATTCTCTTCTTCATTGAAGGAAAATGCCAAGTCATGGTTTCACTCCTTAAGGCTAAGATTGATTAGGACATGGGCTGAGATGACCCAAGAAATCCTTAAAATGTTCTTCTTGACTCATAAGACTAACACCCTTAGAAGGGTCATCATGAACTTTTCACACAAAAAAAAAGAAGAGAAAAGGTTTAAGGAACTTCTAAGTGTTTTCCCACTTCATGGCTATGAAATTTGATGGGTAATATGCTTTTTCTATGATGAACTGACTTCACCCATGCGCCAATTCATAGAGACGATGTGCAATGGGGAGTTCATGAATAAGGATCCCAATGACGCGTGGGACTACTTTGATATGTTAGCTGAAAATGCACAATTATAGGATACTTCAGCCAAGTTGACCCATCCCAAGTTGACTTAGTCCAACAAAAATGGAGGCCATGGAATTGAAGACAACGTCAATGCTAGGGTAGACAGCCTCACAAGAAAAGTCAAGGCCATGGAATTGAAGAAGGTGGAGATGGTTAAACCCAAGGAGGCCCTTAAAACTTTTTTACGATATTTGTGTAAGTAAAATACACTTGACGTAGAAATGTCCTACAATTCTTATATTCTAAGAGTTGTTGTTACATGAACAATCCAATGTCATGGACAATTGTTAAAGGCCTTTCAGTGCTCCGATTTCAACCACGTACAATTCTAGTTGGTGGAACCACCCAAATCTCAATTGGAGGAACAGACCAATGACTAATGCTTATAAAAATTCTCAAGGGCCTCTTCCTTCGATCCTCATCCCGTTGTTAACGCAGAAAAGGACCTAAGAGGATTTGGTTAAAAAAATTCTTGCATGATCAAGAGTGATTCAATTAGAGCGATATGCAATCATTACATGATATTAAAACATCTATAGGGAAGTTTACATCGTTCATTTAAAGATTGGAGTCATAACTATCTGTTAGGGAGAAGGGGACTCTTTCAGCCCAACCTCTACCTAACTCGAAACTGCAATATGAGATAAATGACCCTAACTTTGCCACTCGATATGTGGAGCAAGCTAAGTCTATCACCACTCTTAGAAGTGGAAAAATGATTGATAAAGTATCCTGATGAGGACTGAAAATCCTAAGGACTCATAAGAATCTAAGGGTGATGATGAGACTAGCAACACCCCACATGAGAAAGAACCAAAAAAAGAGTATAAGCAAATAGCTCCATTCCTTCAACGGTTGATCTCACCCAAACCTCTACCCAATACTTAAGATATCTTAGAGGTTCTCAAACAAGTGAAAATTAACATCTCTTTGTTGGATGCCATAAGACAAATCCCATCATATGTTAAATTCCTTTAGGACCTTTATACAGTTAAGAGACGGTACAACGTTTAGTAAAAGATATTTTTGACAGATAAAGTGAGTGCCATCATCAAACAAGATATGCTAAAAAAATACAATGACCTCGGTAGCCCAACCATCTCATGTGTGATTGGGAACCACCGTATTGAACATGCTTTACTTAATTTGGGGAAAAGTGTAAATTTGATCCCTTTCTCAATTTACGAACAGCTTAGCCTCGATGAATTAAACCTACCAAAACCATACTTCAATTAGTTGATCGCTTGATTTGTATACTGAGATGGATGATAGAGGACGTGCTTGTCCAAGCCGATAAGTTTTATTAAATTAAAACCCAATAAAACCACATTTCAATTAGATGATTGCTTAATTTGTATACCGAGAGGGATGATAGAGGACTTGCTTGTCTAAGTCGATAAGTTCTATTATTTAGTGCACTTCATTGTCTTGGACACGCAACTCATTGTTGATGCTAGTACTCAAATCCCTGTCATACTTGGTTGCCCATTCCTAACCACATCAAATGTTAGAATTAATTGTAGGAATAGGATCATGAAGCTGTCCTTCGGGAATATGACACTATGGACGTTGGAGGGAGATTTCTCGGGGGATGGAAAATCAGCTCACTTTTCCACGGATTGCCTCACTCGAGGGCTTTCGTTTGAGGGTAAAGGGGTGTTATAGTTGACCAGAGTCGCCATTAACCAATTATTTCGATCCTACAATTGGTTAGACCCTATAGAAATATTTATAATTGAGAACTTGAAGATCCTTAATCCTAAGATGACTCTTGAGTTTGCATTTTAGAGATTTCGAGTAAGGGACTGCGGTTATAGAGAGGGAAGGTGTAGGAACTCTCTCTGTCCTTATAAATATATGATCTTTACTTCAGAAGATCTGACTAATTTATGAGGAATATGATTAGTTCTCGCATGTAGGAGATGTGATGTAATGCAAAAATGATGAAGAGTAATCGGCCCAAATTTTTTATGGGTAGAAAATAATTATATCAGCAAGCCACATACCATACATTCAAACTAACCTAGTGCAGGGTGCAAAATATGTAGAAATGTGATGTATGGGAAGCTTGATACTATATTGATGCTTATGATAAAGCGATGACTAATTGGATAAGGTTTTTGGTGGGCCTGCTCTGATTATATCAGCAAGCCACAGAACATACATACACCAGCTAGATATGAGAAAATAATGAAATGGAATGTAGTGATGATGAATATGACAAAATGACGACTAATTGGCTAAAGTTTCTAGTGGGCAGGCTCTGATTATATCAGTAAGACACAGAGCATACACCCACTAGTTAGATACGAGAAAACAATGTGATGTAATGTAATGCTAATGTATTTGAGGAGTAAGGGGGTTGAGAAGGGAATGAATGTTGCACAATGCTAATGCTATGATTTGAAGAAATTGATTGAAGCTTGAATGGTTAGATGAATGGTAGTATCATAATGTTAGATTGAGTGACTCAAATTTGAACTTAGGTAACTTAGGAGACTCAAGTTCTGGCTAGGCTAGCTAGACCAGGGCCAGACTCTCTCTCTCTCTCTCTCTCTCTCTCTCTCTCTCACTCTCTCACTCTCCTTGGTAGAGGGATGGAAGGGGAAAAGAAGGAATAATTAAAAATGGGAGTGGATGCTTCCCTGAATGCTTTTGGATATAGTGGGGTGCTTTCTGCATGCTTGAAATGAGAAAGGGAGGGGACTAGTTATAGCCTCAAAATTCAGTTTTTTTTTTTTTTTTTTTTTTTTTTTTTTTTTTTTGTAATTATTGGTAATCCTAGGGGCAAAACATGGTTAAAGGGATATGATTGGAGATTGACACATGACATCATCTCATGGGTTGAATGAGATGGAAAAAGGATAATTTTGGGTAAGGAGATGGGCATGGGGGTAAATATATCTCAACCACACACTTAAGGCCTAGAGAAGGGAGATCCCACATGCTTAAGGGATCCCATCCCAAAGAGGTGGAGTTCCATGAGGCCGGTCGCAAGTTGGTTACCATCGGTCCTCACTTGGATTCCCTGCTTTGGCAGACAACCTCCTTCAAGGGTGTGGAGGATCTGTTATGAAAAATATTGTGTTGAGGTTTTGCATGGTACTCCGATCAAGGTGTTTCATATATGTTACGATACGCCTATAAAGGCCGATACGTATAGGTAATGGCCATGACCGTTACTCGATATGGGGTGAAATGGGGTAGTTAATTTTTTGAGATCGTATAAACCGTTGTGGTGACAGTAAAGGCTGTTACAGGATATAACGACCGTTACTCCCATAACGGTAGAAAAAAGACCACTTTTTTTCTATTTAAATTCAATTTTCTCCTCTTTTTCACTTTTCTCATTCTAAAAACTCGCCTACATCATTTTACAACAAATTTCGACTACTCTTACTATAGCTTTTAAGATTAAAACTGTAGATTGAAGTGATTTGAGTGAATAAAATCTCCAAGGGCCTTTTTTTTTTCAAAAAATTTAAAAAGTATTATTTATGCCTTTTTTCAATTTCTAGTTCTAATGCTGGATTGTGATGTGTAAACATTAGAGACATAATTATATTAAGCAATTCACTAGACAACCCAATACAACACTATCACTATAGAGTGGACCATTACATTAACATGTTCAAAACAAAAAATGAATATATATTTAAAATATTCACATTATTCTTAATTTTTTAGATATCTTTTTAGAATTTTTTAGGTAAAAAAATTTTCAACCGTTACGGGGCTTGTAACGGTCATTATGCCCCCGTATTAGTTGTTATCATCGATACCTGTATCGGTAATTGTAAGACCCGTATCCTAGACTGTACCGTTCCGTGGGTTCCCGCGGTCTTCCCGGTTGAATTTTGGCAACCTTCGACCCTTATCCGGTATTTACGTGCGACCCTGAGTCACACGCTATCAACCTGAATCGACTCAACCCGAGACTTGTACCCTAGCAACCGCGCCGTCGCCGCGGTTCCGATGCCGCATCTCACGCGCCGATCCGATACTCTGGTCGGGAGATGTGGGCCAGCTTTCGGTGCAAGAAAATGCCACGCGTGCGAATTTCGAGAAAATCTCTATGACTTGTCACATCAATCAATCCCATCATGTCAAGTATACATCACCTTTTACCCTTCCCCAAGCAACCCCCAAAGTAAAAAAGTCTCTTACACACCCATGCCTTTCTTACACCAAGTAACCATAAAAGTCAAAAAGCTCTTACACCCATCACTCACCACATCCATCACTCCATCACCCATCACTGTCTCTCTCTCTCTATAATCCTCTCTCTCCTTCATTTTCAAATCACTTCCTCAAGCAACCAAAAACTCCACATGTCCAAGCATCTTCTAACCTCCAAGAGAGCCACAAGTGTGGCCCACCTTCCCACCCTCTCATCTCCCATCTCAATCATCCAAACCTCATCTCCTCCGTAGGAATCTAAGCTAAGGAGCTAAGGAAGTTAAGGGAGCAAGAAGATCGAACGGTGGGTGCATTATAGGCAAGAATTTCATGTGTTTATGATGGGCCAAGTGAGGCCAACTGATCAATGGTTTGGATCTCACTTGGGACCCTAAGATGTGGCCGATGGCCCACTTTGATCATCATGATCATTCCATGATGGGGCCAATCTCCATGGACCCCATCATAATGTTTACTTTCTAGTTGATAAGGGTCATCTAGACCATCTATTTTATTGGAGAAGGAATCTCCACCGTTGGATTGTGATTTAATGGGCGCACATGTATTAGGGCCCACTTGATGTATGATTGATTTCAAGGGAGGGCCCATAGTGTCAGGGTCCCTCCATCACACGTGTCCCACTCTCTCTCTCTCTCTCTCTCTCTCCCTCTCTTTTTCATTTTCTTTTCATGTGTTGATGATGTGGTTGTGTGGCCCATCAGGATGGACCCCACCATGAGTCATGTATGTTTTTTCCAAGCCATCTATAAGTGGACACACTTCATATGTGTTGTACCCACACCATCCACCAGAGCAGGGCCCACCTTTAATTCGTGGTGCCAAACCGTCCAACGTCCAAGGATGCTGAACGTTACTGGGAAAACACAAATATTAGCTTGTTTCCAAGCTTGCGGGGTGGCCCACTCATATAGGACCCACCTTAATGCATGTATTCAATCCATGCCGTCCATCCCATTCAGAGGATCGTTTTAGGCGTTAAACTGAAAAATGAAGTCCATACGATCTTCAGGCAGGCCATAACATGTAAAATAGTGATTTCTACCGTTGAAAGTCACCCTGACAGTTTTTATGCGCCGAAAAACATCGGATATTGGGTTTGTTTGGCTTGTTTTGAGCTGTGGGAAGCAATGGCGGTGTTGGATTCTTCCTATGCAAGTCCGCACTCGAAAAACCTCAGAAATTAGGTTTTCTAAAAAAAAAAAACAAAAAGAGGCAGCAGATGCTGTTGCTGCCAGAGGATCAGGCAGCGCCTGCTGCGAACGGGCGGGTGGGCAGGCGGACAGGAACCCACGGCCCCAGCCATGGGCCTCACCATGATGCTTATTTGTCATCCGAACCGCTTATTTGATGGGCCCCTCCCTGAATTGGGCCCCCTCCAAAGATCAGGCCGATCCGAGTCTCAGGTGGCCCATGTCATATGAAACAGTGGGGTGTACCATCCGCCATTGAAACCTTTTATGACCCAGAAGTTTTGGATCAATATGAAATTTGTTTTCACTCTTCGTCCAGGCCTCCGTGGCCATATGAACAGATTGGATGGCAAGCAAACGTTACAGTGGGCCCCACATGGGACCCACCTTCGCCGTGTGAAGCAGCTGACGCTGCACTGTAACAATGACTCTATAACCGCTGTCTTGTGCGACGTCGAGGGGAGTGGGAATGGTTGGGCTGGCCCCACAATGATGTTTATGTTTTACAGGCTGTCCATCATTTGGATGGTGGGGCCACCATGATGCAGGTGCTACATCCAATCTGTCCATCCATTTTAAAAGATCATTTTATGGTATGAGCTAATGAATGACCCAGATCCATGGTTCAAGTGGACCCCACCTTGGTATGTGGATGTAAGGCCCTTGTTACGAGGCTCATTTTGATGCATTCTAAGGCCCACGGGTTATGGCCCATTGCAATGCACATAAGGCCCATTGGTGCGGCCCATGATGTAGCCCACTTGATGAATATAAGGCCCATGTGATATGGCCCATTTGATGTATTTAAGGCCCAATGGGATGTACCTAAGGTCCAATGCAATGTGTGATCCCAACATGGTTTATGTAATGATGTTTATGACAGCCGTGCCTTGGGAGCAATGTTGGTTTGACGTCCACATTATAAGAATAGTGTTGGTTAAATGTCTTCATTATAATTCTCCCTAGGGCCCATTGTTAGGCCATACTTGTAAACCATCTAGGCCCATCTTCGTTATGAACAACATCCATCACCATATAACATGTTTAGTATAGTTCCATGATTCATGATCATACGCATCATATGTATGCTTGATATGAGGAGTGACTGATCATAGCATATGCCTTCGGGCAGATTGTATAGGGGCTCTCGGTTAGGTGGTGTTGCCCTACATGAGCGCACGATACACGCAGGATTGCTACATAACTGTATAGTGTGATTCATGCATTTCACATTATGTGACATGGTTACCGTACGCCCTAGCGACATCAGAGTCGTAGCCTCCATAGGAGTATCATGGTTGGTAGGATTGGATACCGAAAATCTTGTTCTACATAGGGTGCTATAGATATCTCTGGATGAAAGTCCCTAAACCCTTATGGTACCAAGAGATTGCTCCAACGTTTAGACCGAGTGGGTGCATGAGCGCTGAGTGCCGACTACCAGACAACAGCATTTTCCACTGTGTCGTGGTAGGTTGAAAGGGGGTGCGGCCTTACTCGCCTGAGAGGAGGGGGCAAAGCTAGGCTGAGTTTGACCAACCCGAGGAACGGGTCCGCTATCGACCAGCCGAGCCTGATATTGGCAGGTAGATAGTGAGGTCTCTTCCACTTACCTTATTGCGCGCGATGGGGCGACAATCTGGTTTAGAGTGTACTAGACCCCGGTGATATTACAAATTTGAGCTGTATTGATATGTGGATATAGATGAAGATTTGTATGCATGAGTTGCATCTCACATCACATGGCCTTGGTATGGCCGACATCATTCATGCCTTGCATTGCATAACCTTGGTACGACTATTGGTATTCATGGATTCATCAACATGTTCTGCATTACTCTGATACTGTATTACTACCTTGCGCACATACTTTCACCACCCTCTAAGCTTTCTATAAGCTTATGCACGATCGTTATGCGCAGGTGACGTTGGGACGCAGCAGCGTTGAGGTAGGAGCGCAGAGTAGACCATCTTAGAGCTTTTTGTCTATCATCATTGTATTTTCCTTTATGCTCATTGTACTTATAAAGTTTTTGATCATAGTGAAAATGTGATGGAGTTTTTGGTTGTTGTTTGTGGGTTATACCTTTGGTTATGCTTATTATGAATCAAAATGATGTTAAAAATCCTCCTTGTAGCATCTTAGGATCGGAACTTGGTGAATGGGCGCTAGGAGCCGAGAATGGGGTTCTACGGAGGATGTCGGCGCAGGATTCGACAATCGGAAATTTTGTTAGCCCAGTTTCCGGGTTTGGGGCATGACAGTAATGGTGGTGACCGTTATAGCTACCATTAGTGATTTAAAATACCTTGACTCCGATTGGGCTTTGGTTCGAGCTTGGTTTTGAGCTTAACTAGGTAAGTTGACTGGGTGAGTTAACATGTCGAGCTGACTCAAGGCTCTAGGGTTTAGGTTCCTAGGGTTTATGATTAGGCTGATTAATTTGATTGGTTGAGTTTAAAGTTTAGGCGTCTAGGGTTGGGGTTTGATTGGTCATCCATCGATTCAAACTCAGTCAGCTTATTGGCTTGGGGTGAGGTGTCTACAAATACCCCTCTTTAGCAAAGATTGTGTGCAACCGAATGGCAAAGCGAGTGGTAATAATCTCGATAAGATTTAGGTCGAATCCACATGGACTGAACCTTGTACGTATTCTGAAAGTAACCAGAAATAGAACTAGAAGAAGATGAAATCTAAATTAGAAGAATGTAGGAGAATAATGGTGAATTATAAAACTAAAACTTGTAAAATTCAAGGTGGGAAACTAAGGTTTCCAAGGAACCACTTGTAGAGATCGAGGCGATCTATGCATGATTCATAAACACAACTGGAATCAGAGTCCTATCTTCATCCAATTGAAAGATATCACATTAAAATCAATTCTGAACTTCCTTTGATTTAGTTTTCAAGAGATGAGAGGTATGAGAACTAGAAGTGATTCCATCACAAAACCATGCCCATGAGACAAAGCAAACAACAGAATTTAACCAATCCACAACCAATCTAAGAGAGTTATGAACTTTAAGAAGGGTGCCATCATCCAACCATGCCCATTGGATGATGGTGAACAACGAGATTTCCTAATTTCATAATCCTTATAATGAAAAGAACATACTCAAAGCTATCGCAGATCTATTGTAATTTAAGTCACAACAAACCATTAAAAACTATGAATATTCCTTATAGTCAAACCAAAATCAAAGAGAGTTCAATAAACATAAATCAAAGCCATAAAACACCCCATCACGCTACAAGCTTCACCTCTTAGCCATAGCTAAGAGGTTTAGCCAAACACAGACATGACCGACTAGAATCTCAGGAAAACATCAATGGAAAGGAAAAGAAGAAACTAAAGAAGAAAAGGAGAAGGAGAACTCCTCTTGTGCTAGCCGTCCCATGATCTCTCTCTATTTCTCTCTCATCCACTACACGTCCCAGGATGCCCGATCCCCCCCTCACGTTCACTTCCCTCCTCTCTTTATAGACGACTGCAAATTGGTTGGCTGGAATCGGTTGAGGCTTACGTAAAATCTGTGAGAATGGCAAGTGCATAAACAGGTTTCGCCTGTCGTTGTAACTAGTCCAGTTGTAGACCGAATTTGCGTGCGTGTGGGATGTTTTTTTATTGTGAAACAAGCTAGGTTGAGGTCGAGCCTATCCTCTGAATGTGATAGATGGATTAGATTATCCTGTCCGATCACAGGTATAGGCCACATTGAGTCGCAAAGCAGGGCTGCCCGTCGCATGTGCAATGGGAAATCCCATTGATTACTGAAAAGGCCAAGCTATATGTCCTAGAGGGGGGGGGATGAATAGGACTGTGTCAAAGTAAAATTTAACAGCGGAATTGAAATACGATAGCCTTATAAAATAAAGAACAATACTTTAAATAAATCAAAGAACTAAAATGTAAAGCAATCTTAAATAAAGAGCTTGATATTAATGTTGTTATAAGGATAACCTTTGGACCATAAAAACCAAGGGTTTATGGTAGGACAACCTTACTAGAACAAATTGAATATCAAAACTCGAACAGAAAGGAAATAGTAAGAAATAAATTTTAAACTATTACAACATTCCCCACTTTGCTTTAAATGTAAAGATTACAACATTCACATTCACATATACATTCCACAAATTTGAATGAAAAAATATAGAAATTAAAAGAGCATTCAAATCACAAAACACACCGATATATAGTGGTTCGCCTATGTGTTCACCAACTGTTAAACAACAGCCACACAGCTTGCTACTCCACTCCTAATATCCTCACACAGGGGATATTAGCTTTTACTATCAAACAGGTTTTTACAGGTTCACCTAAAACCTTCACAATTGTGTCTTTTTACAGGTTCACACTTTCTGAGTTTTCTGGCTCTTCTCAGGTAACCACACAATGAGATTTTTTTGGCGAATCTCAAACAAAACCAAAACAAAGGAATTTACAACAAATGTAAAATACCTGGATTTCTTCTTTTATAGCAGCCCGGTAGAACCAATGAGAGTAGAAGTTCGAATCAACGTTCAATGTCCAATACTTACTTAAGAAATGGTTCTAGGTTCTAATTGATTTTAAATTAAACCAAATTGGGCATAGCTCTATTTGATTTTGATTCCAATGAAGAAGGAATACAGCAATTCCTCTTTTCAAAATAATATTGGAATATAGAATTAAAATCAAATAAGAAAAGCTAACAAAAAAAATATTAAATATGCACAGCGTAACTTAAAAATGAACACAACTTATCTCAGAGTGGAGTCTTAAATTTCTCAAAATTAATCGATGTAAAACTCTGAAATTAATGCTCAATTTATAGAAGCAAAGATCACGTCTACGACTGGTCTTAGGAACCCTTCAACTAGTCGTAGCTCCAACGGCATTTTGAAATTTTAAGTGCGATCTAAAAATTCAGTTCTACGACTGGTCTTAGGATTTTACGACTGGTTGTAGACCACCTACGACTGGTCGAAGATGACCTAAGACTGGTCGTAGAAAACCAGATTTGGTTGCTAGAGTTTGAGTCGTAGTTCTAGGACTGGTCGAAGGATGAATCGTGACACCCCTACGACCGGTCGAACAATTTTCATGACTAGTCGTGGAATAACCAAAAAATTTTGAAAATCTTCAACAACTTAGGACTGGTTGTGGAATTTCTTGGACTGGTCGAACCAGGTCTAGGATTGGTCGAACAAGGTTTAGGACTAGTCTTAGAATAGAGTAACTTCATGTATAAAGATTTATCTTGACTTATGTATCCAAAATGACCTACCTTAAGGTCAAAATAAGGTTTATCATACCTGGAACATGAAGTATGAACATTGAACATCATTCTTTCAGATGATGGTTTAACCTTTGAAGCTTGAGACCTCTACTTGATGTAGCTTGAGATTGAGATCTTCTACAGCCTGAATATAAGCTTCAACTTGAGTTGTACTTGAGTCTTGAAATGTACTTGAGTCTTGAGTCTTGAACAAACACTCTTCTTATTGATGTAGTTCTAAGCATTGATGCATACAGAAGAGGACACAGTACATAACCTTACATTTCTTGAAGTCGAGCACCGTACATGTCTTGAACCAAACAGATAGAAGTTTTAGCACACAAGAGGTTTTGACACCACAAAATTTGACAATCAAAGGAGCATGAGATCATAGCACTTACAATTATGGGATTTCTTGCAAAAATACTTTCTATTTTCTTGTTCTTTCAATCCTTCTCCATGCATGGCCCACTTCCTGCAAATCCTCCAACCTGATGGATGATCTGAATCATCCGTGGGTCCCCCCATCTTACAAACAGGCCCTGTCCATCAACATCAAGGTTTTTTTTACTGAGAAACACATACATCTACGTGTAGATGTCCACGAACACACACTTAGGGTCCAGTCAGACATGGCCCCTGATCACGTTGAACAGTCTGGATCATCCGAACGAATGACAATGATGGCCCACAATGTCCATCAAATGCACGTTGTTCGTCTGCTGTGTGCGGCTACGAAACGGGGTGAGATCTCTCCTAATTTGAATAAGAGTCCAGTGTGCGGCTGGTGCCTGGCTGTTGGTGTGCGTGCACTGCACATGGGGTCCACTCGTGATGTCAGTGAGAAAGCTACACTGCTCGTTTGTTTCTTCGCCTAATTTGTGGGGTCGAGACCAAAATTGAAGTATATCGAGATATTAGGTGGGCCCCAAATCAATGGCTAATCTTGCCCATCAGGTCACTTATACACTGATCCCAGGGATGAACTTCGGCATGAACGACTAATTTATGATTCCTAGGCATGCTATAGAATTTTATGCTAATCGGATGGTGAGACTTCATGATCTAAAAGTCAGGGTTTAGGTTATATCAGGTGGGCCCCAAATTAATGAGTATTAACTGATTAGATGATCTGTCCACTGGTTTTGGCATTTCTTGAGCTTTAAATCCATGCTTTTAGCATCCTTTTTAATCAAAGCTCTTGAATCACCTTGCAACACAAACATGATTAAAATAGAATATTAAGCATTATCATGTGCATTAAACCATGTAATAACTGGGGTCTAATATGCAATATTTGACCCTCAACACAATCGCCAACCAGCATTTTGTTAGTCCCAAGCAAAGTAAGTGAAAAACCAATCCGAGAACCACAAGATAAATTTTTATAAACTCAAGTAGTTTTTGAAAAATAATTTAGATAATAGAATTCCAAGATACATCAATGTTGAGCGTTACCTTTTCCCAAACTCAAGCGCACGGTAAACTTCATGGCCAAGTTCAAAGTATTAATCCATCGATTAGAATAATTGTAAACATTAAGTTCCATGGGTGTGGAGTGCAACCTCGACTTATCACAATTAAAGGTCCAATTCTCAATTTTTCATGATAACATTGATAATCAAACAGAGCATTCCGGATAACCCAACCTAAACTGAAACTTGCCTTACAGTTCAACCTTTTTATTATTCCAGCTTTTAATTTTTCAATCGATGGCTTCACGCTATGTCAACCTTTTTAAAGATCTGAAAAGGGCGAGCTTTAAGTCCTAGAGGGGAGGGGGGGGGTGGATAAGACTATGCCAAATAAAAAATAAATGTGGAAAGTAAAGGCAGATATCACAAATAAATAATAAGATAACACAAGTAAATTGCAACCTCAAATGCACTAGTCTTAAGAGGTTGATACAAACTTGGTTCTAAGGACAACCTAACACCAAAAACCAAAGGTGTATGGCAGGACAACCTTACTAGAATGTTGCTAAGTATAAAAAACTCAAACCAATAAAAAGGCAAAGGAAATAAAGTAAGTTATTACAACATTCACCACAAGTGCATAAAGTAGATTACAACATTCACCACAACACATGCACCATCATCATCATCTAAACTCCAAGAATTATAGTGGTTCGTGTGTGTACACCAATTGTTCGCAAACAGCCACACAACTACTCCACTCCCAATATCCACACCCACTGGATACCGTATTCACTATGAAATAAGGTTTTCCAAGGTGCACCTTAAAACCTTCACAATTGTGTTTTTCAAATGGGCTTACACAATTACAAAAACTCCACTCTGAGATTTTCCTAGTTGATCTCAGACAAAACTAAAAGATAAGATTTTCCTGGCTGAATCTCACAAACTAAAAATACAGAAAATTGAAATAATACTAATATGAAGATTCTTCTTCAATGTAGCCCAGTAGAACCGATTCTTTGTAGATGTAGATGTTCAATGTTCAATCTCATAAGTGAAAGGATTCTAGGTCTAGATGAATTTTAAATTAAATTAACCTAGGGTTAGCTTGAATTTGATTTTAGATCTCAAAGGGTAAAGTAGAGTTTCCTTTTAATATAATAGATTTGAATAAAGAGATCAATAAAATCAAATAGAAAAGTTATAAAAGAGTCTAAAATTACTAATAAATAGCTTCACAATAGTGGGTAACTTATCTCTTAGAGTGATGGCTTGATTTAGAATGGAATGAATTGAAATCACTGAGAAATGTCCTCAATTTATAGGCTGCAAATCGGTTCCCTCGACTAGTCCTGGGTTTGGCTCGACTAGTCCTAGCCAAACAACATTTCAAATTTTCTGGCGTGATCAGATAAAACAGACCCTCGACTGGTCGAGTGGCCAGCTCAACTGGTTGAGTGAATAAAAATTGCGTTGCTGGAGTTCGAGTGGAGTCACACTCGACTGGTCGAACCAGTCTCCATGACCGATTGAGCAGGGTACTCGATTGGTCAAGGACCTAATAGAAAATTCTAAAAAATTGAATTTAAATCTAGACTGGTTGACAAAAACCCTGGACTGGTCAAGCAGTGCCTGGACTAGTCAAATCAAGACTAGGACTAGTTGAAGCAAAGCCTAAATTAAGTACAATGACCTAAAATAAATATGCAATGTTAATGACCTAATCTTAAGGTCTTTTTAGGGTCATGTATACCTTAAACGTGAGTATTAAAATTGAACCATCAGTCGCTTCGGTAGATAGGACACTTTGAAGCACATGAAGCTTAACCTTGAATTCTTGAACTTATCTCGAACTTGTGTCTTGAGACTTGAGCGAAAGTACTTGAGCTTGTTCTTATAACTTGAGCTTGAAGAAGTGTACTTGAGCTTGAATTAGAGACTTTGTCTTAAGCTTTAACATAAGCTTGAACTTTAAGCTTGAGGAATAAAGTAATGATGCACTTGAGCTTGAGTACCTTGACTTGATGAACTTCAACTTCTTGTTGTAGTTGAACATGTGTACTTGTAGCACATAACGTCGATGTAGATAACACCACTCTCAACTTCAAATAAAGGTGAACTTTCCATCTATCAAAATAAGTCAACCACACTGAAGTGTTTTGGCACAACAAAATTTGACAACGCAGGGTGCTAGATTTACAACATAGCACTTACAAGATCTTTAATTGGTAGCCGTTTTTTATGACAACTGTTTTTTAGCTGGGTATTCTTTTTTTTCTCTCTCTCTTTTTTTTTTCGTTGAACGTGATGGACAAATTTCCCAGGTTGGTTCCTTCCATGCTTAGTGATTACCAAGTTAACAATTCAATATCGAACTGAAGCCTTAATGTGTGAGCTAGATATGATATGTGAAATCCTGATTCAATCAATGTTTAAAATTTCTAATCATGGATTAATAATTCAAACTTAACTGTGAAATCTAATGGGTAACTGAGTCCAAGAGTCATAAATTACCAACATTAAGCATCTTATACTTCAAAATCACTTGAATTCATAATTTTTTTCACAATTTTTACTCAAGACTGAGAAAATACTGATTAGGTAACCTAATCTCCCATCTCCAACCTAAAATTTACATTATCCTCAATGTAAAAGATATAAGCATGCAATGCACATGAGACAATAAAAATAAAGGAGAAGTGATGGAAAGATAGTACCTGATGAGGAAATAATACGACTTTTTCCAAAGCATCTTAGTGTGAAGGTGGGGGCATGAATTTCTAAAATACTATCCTAAAATAAATGGAAAGCAAACTATCCTAACAATATAAAGCCGACTATCCTAGAATGACATAAAGCAAACTACCCTAGTCCTATGAAAGCAGGGGAAAAGCTACTCAGTCATGCCACAAGGTTCCTCCTCCGACCAATATCATGACAAATTTCTTAGTAGGTTTCTCAACAAGATCATCCAAAAGCCCTTTTTGCAATAGACTTGGATGCTCTGGGGCATGAATTTCTAAAGAAACTTGTGTACCTCAGCGTAAGGTTTCCTTTTAATCTCCTGAAGTGTCCAAAGTATATACAATTCACCTGTGACAGAAAAAGTTTCAGAGTGAGTACCCCATGGTGAATCAGAGACTACACATAGATGAAATTCAGACAAATTCTCAGAAAGTGATGTAGTCACGACACATTCCGAAGTTTTAGACTCCGGTTCAATTTTCAGCTCCTCCTCCCTTAATGAGTGAAGTGTTGTCATGCAAAGCATTCACTATGTCTTGTATCATGGGATCATTTGAATCTACGATTTGTGCCAAGCAATCGTCCAAAGAGTTGAAAAATTCAGCTGAGAGTGACCATTTTCCTCATTGAAGTTTGTGATGATCTACCCAAGGATTCCATCGTCTTTGAAAATGGATAGACTCATGCTCTCTTGCTCTTGCCCTACACAGACAAATTGAAAATCAACAAGCGAAGAATTTATGTGAAGACTTTGTTCATCGATACCACTCGCTAGAGGCATTGAATCATCAAACTTGTACAGCTTAGATGGTGGCCTTAACTTGGTGGTTTCAAATTCCAGAGTCATATCGAGCAACTCGTCCATCTCCCGAATCATATCATCATTCAATTCAGGAGAGTGGTCTAAACATGTCTCACAAGAGTTAGAAGGTTCAGTTGAAAGGGGCTCATCCTTCACATTTAAATTAGACATGTCAGATGAGTGGAGTAGATCATTATGATCGACCACTTCGTGTACTTCTTGATCACTGACCTAGACCAAACTTGAGATCGATTCTAGTGGAATTTGGGCTGAACATTCATGATCATCATCCCAATACTCATCATCTTCTAATTCAGTGCAGCACACACTTGAGATGGAATCACATTCCTCACATTTTATTCCTAGATTGGGTTGAGGTTCGACTAAACTAACCTATCCCTCATCATTAAACCAAGTGTGTCATATGAGTGAAGTGTGTCATTATCATTATATTTGAAAGACACCCATGTCTCTTGATCAAGGTGGAAAGAAATCACCACCAGGTATGTCTCATCTTGGCCTAAATAAATATATTTTAAATTAGAGGGCAAAGGTTTTAGGTCAAGCTTCGGTGCCTTGAGGTTAGACGGTAGAGGCACTACATTAGTTTGGGGCAATTCTTCAAATTGTGGCCTCCACCGATTAACTTTTAGTACCGGCGCAGTATCAAGCATGACACTTGTCTCCCTAATCATATCATCATCAAAATCATGGGAGTGGGCCAGGCATGTCTTTAGAGGGTCAGAGGATAAGGTCAAAGGTATTCTATCTTCCACGAAATAGTTAATCATGTTAATGTTGTGGAAATTGTCATCATCCTCTAATCGTCTGCCTGTATTGAAAAAGATATTTAACTCCAATGTCATATTCCCAAAAGATATACTCATGACTCCATTCCTGCAATTAATGATTACGTTTAAAGTGGCAAGGAATGGGCGACCAAGAATGATGGGAATCTGAGTGCTCATATTACTGATGAGTTCTGTATCCAGGATGATAAAATCTACAGGCTCGTAAAATCTGTCAACCTGGACCAACACATCCTCAATTATCCCTCTCGGTACACGAAATGAGCAATCAACAAGTTGTAGTGTGGTTAGGGTGGGTTTTAATTCACCCAAACCTAACTATTTATAGACCGAGTAGGGAATCAGATTTACACTTGCTCCTAAGTCAAGAAGTATGTGCTCAATTCGATAGTTCCCAATTACACAAGGTATGGTTGGGCTACCAGGATCTTTGAATTTCTGTGGCACATCTTGCTTTAGTATGGCACTCACTTTTTCAATTAAGAAGATTTTCTTTTGAATATTTTGCCGTCTTTTGGTTCTACATAAGTCTTTCAGAAATTTAGCGTATGAAGGTATTTATTTTACGACATTAAGTAGAGGAATATTGACCTTCACTTGTTTCAACACCTCTAGAATGTCCTAAGAGTTAGAGAGAGGTTTTGGTGCAATCAACCATTGGGGGAATGGGGCAATCAGCTTGCCTTGAAGTTCTGGTTCCAATTCTTTTGGAGTAGTGCTAGGTTTATCATTGTTGTCCTCTTCTGGGTCTTTAGGCTTTTCAGCCTTAACTAGAATAGTTTTGTCAATGGTCTTCCCACTCTTAAGAGTGGTGATAGATTTAGCTTGCTCTATCTGATTTGAAGAGCTTGGATCATTTATCTTGTATTGCAGTTTAGGATTAGGGATAGGTTGAGCAGGAAGCATCCCCTTTTCTATAACCGTAACATGTACATCTGTCTTTTGCAAATATTTTGTAAGTTCTCATATTGCTTGAGTAAGCTCTTGAGTTTGTGTGGAATTTCGAATCGGTTCTTCCTAAGGTTTCACTTGAATTGGAATTTGATTAAAGAAACCTTGTGGGGTAACAGTTTGTCCATTCCTCCAACTAAAGTTTGGATGATTTCTCCAATTAAGATTGTATGTATTAGAGGTAGGTCCATTGAAAGGTCTTTGGTAATTGTTCACGGCATTGGATTGCACATTCAACACCTCTTGAAAGGCAAGTATTGTTGGACAATTTTTAGTTGTGTGAATGTTGCAAGTACAAATACCGCAAATAGTTTTCTTAACCTTATCCTTCTTTAATTCCGTAGCCTCGAATTTTCATACGAGATTAAACACTTTAACGTTGATATCATCATCTTCTTTCAGAAGGTATAATCCACCCCTCTCCTTTGATTGAGTAGGCCTAGAAGTGGTGCTTGATTTTGGGTAAGTGTCCCATGATTTTGCGTTTTCAGCAAGTCTATATATCCAAGTAGTCCCACACATCATCGACATTATTATTCATGAATTTCCCATTGCACATTGTCTCAACCAATTGGCACATGGAAGATGTCAGACCATCATAGAAAAAATGTGTAATGCACCACGTTTCAAAATCGTGTTGTGGGCATGAACTGACAAGATCCTTAAACCGCTCCCAACATTGGAAGAATGTTTCATCCTCCTTTTGGGCGAAGTTCATGATTAATTTTTTAAGGGTGTTCGTTTATGATATGGAAAAAATTTCTTTATGAACTCCCTTATCATGTCATTCCATGTACCAATAGATCTAGGATGTAGTGAATGCAACCATGTCTTAGCTTTCTCTTTCAAAGAAAAGGGAAAGAGTTTTAGTTTGACTGTGTCCTCAGACACATTAGGAAAATATAAAATGGCTATAATCTCATCAAACTTTTTTAAGTGTAAATATGGATTTTCCAACTCAAGCCCATGAAATTTTGGAAGGAGTTGGATCACCCCTAGCTTGATATTCATGTGTCCCGTATTTTCTTGAAAAACCATGCATGAGGGCGTGCTTACCCACGCCAGTTATAAATAACCTCGTAAAGTATGAGGCGGGGGTGCTTGATGCACCTCATTCTCATCTTGGACTTCCCCGACCCTAGGTTGAGGTAATCCTTTTGGTTGAAATGACAGTTGATTTGTAACCATAACTTTAATTAATTATGAGGATCTCGAGCGGTGTTTAGTCCTGCAATAAATAGTTAACCCCTCAACCAATCCTCCTTCAGTCAAGAGATGTCGAGTGTTGTCACAGACCCACATAGGCATGAAACACTTGCTGCCCTCAATCTTAGATTCTATCCTAAACCTAAAAAGGAAGAAAAGAAATAGAAATCTAGAAATAAAGAGAAAAGAGTTGGAAAGAAGTTACAAAATTAGAAGTTCCTAAGTTAAAAACCTGCAAAACAAAACAAAACAAGCCAGTTTCTAAAAATAGAAAGTCTAAAATTAGAAAGTTCCTAAAAAAAAAGTAAACTAATTTCTAAAAAGGAAAAATTCCTAAAAACTAAAAATAGAAAGTTTCTAAAAACTTATTAGGAAAGTTTTAAACCTAAAAACAGAAAGTAAGTTAGTTTCTAAAAAATAAAAGAAATCCTAAAATTAAAAAATTTCTAAAAATAGAAAAACAAAACCTAATCCTAAAAATAGAAAATTAGAAAAATTTGAAAGAGATGACCAATTTAGAAATTCGATCTCAGAATTTTGCAAAATAGGAAAGTTAGGTTAGTTTCTAAAAATCAAACAGAAAAACCCTATCTTAAAATTAGAACCCTAATCTTAGCCTAATTCTAAAACTAGCCAATCTCAGAAAAACGTGACCGTTAATCCTTGGCAACGGCCCCAAAAACTTGTTCACCACCCAAATATAGGGTTGCGATGTAGTAATAATCTCGGTAAGACCGTGGTTGAATCCACATGGAATGACCCTTATACGTATTCTGAAAGTAACCAGAACTAGAAGTAGAAGAAGATGTAATCTAAATTATAAGAATGTAGGAGAATAATGGTAAATTATTAAACTAAAACTTGTAAAATTCAAGGTGGGAAACTAGGGTTTCCATGGATCCACTTGTAGAGATCAGGGCGATCTATGCTTGATTCATAAACACAACTAGAATCAGAGTCCTATCTTCATCCACTTGGAAGATATCACGTTAAAATCAATTATGAACTTCCTTTGATCTAGTTTTCAAGAGATAAGAGGTATGAGAACTAGAAGTGATTCCATCACAAAACCATGCCCATGAGACAAAGCAAACAACAAAATTTAACCAATACACAACCAATTTAAGAGAGTTATGAACTTTAGGAAGGGTGTCATCATCCAACCATGCCCATGGGATGATGGTGAACAACAAGATTTCCTAATTTCACAATCCTTATAATAAAAAGAACATACTCTAAGCTATCGCAGATCTATTGTAATTTAAGTCACAACAAACCATTAAAAACTATGAATATTCCTTATAATCAAACCAAAATCAAAGAGAGTTCAATAAACATGAATTAAAGCCATAAAATAGCCCATCATGCTACAAGCTTCACCTCTTAGCCCTAACTAAGAGGTTTAGCCCATCACAAACATGACTGACTAAAATCTTAGGAAAACATCAAAGGAAAGGAAAAGAAGAAACTAAAGAAGAAAAGGAGAAGGAGAACTCCTCTTGTGCCAGCTGTCCCATGATCTCTCTCTCTTTCTCTCTCGTCCACTCCACGTCCTAGGATGCCCGATCCCCCACTCACATTCACTTCCCACCTCTCTTTATAGACGTCTGCAAGTCAGTCGGCTGGAATCGGTTGAGGCTTACACAACCAACTTATTGCACAAAGCCGTGAGAATGGCAAGCGCGTAAATAGGTTTTGCCTGTCGTTATAACTAGTCCGGTTGCAGATTGAATTACGTGCATGTGGGATGTTTTCTGATTGCAAAACAAGCTAGGGTGAGGTCGAGCCTGTCCTCTGAACGTGATAGACGGATTGGATTATCCTGTCCGATCACAGGGGTAGGCCACATCGAGTCGCAACAGCAGGGCTGCCTGTCGCGTGCGCAATCGGAAATCCCATTGATTCCGGGATTTCTTGCGAAAAAACTTTCTATTTTCTTGTTCTTTCAATTCTTCTCCATGCGTGGCCCACTTCCTACACATCCTCTAACCTGATGGACAATCTGAATCATCCCTAGGTCCCACCATGTTGCAAACAGGCCATGTCCATCAACGCTAAGGTTTTTCTACTGAGAAACACATACACCTATGTGTAGATGCCCACGAACGCACACCTAGGGTCTAGTCAGATGTGGCTCCTGATCACGTTGAACAGTCTGGATCATCCGAATGGATGACAATGATGGCCCACAACGTCCATCAAAAGCACGTTGTGCATCTGCTGTGCGCGGCTATGAAATGGGGAGGGATCTCTCCTAATTTGAATAGGAGTCCAGTGCGCGGCTGGTGCCTGGCTGTTGGTGTACGTGTACTGCACGTGGGGTCCACTCGTGATGTCAGCGAGAAATCTACACCACTCGTTTATTTCTTCGCCGAATTTGAGGGGTTGAGACCAAAATTGAAGCATATCAAGATATCAGGTGGGCCCCAAATCAATGGTTAATGGCTGATCTTGCCTATCGGGTCACTTATACACTGATCCTAGGGATGAACTTCGGCATGAATGGTTAATTTATGATTCCTAGGCATGCTATAGAATTTCATGCTAATCGAATGGTGAGAACTTCATGATCTAGAAGTCAAGGTTTATGTTAGATCAGGTGGGCCCCAAATCAGTGAGTATCGGCTGATTGGATGATCTGTCCACTAGCGTTAAATCCTTGCTTTTAGAATCCTTTTCAATCTAAGCTCTTAAATCTACCCTGCAACACAAACATGATTAAAATAGAACATTAAGCATTATCATATGCATTAAACCAAGTAATAACTGGTGTCTAATATGCAATATTTGACCCTCAACAATAGATAACTCACACATTATCTCAAGGGTTTGAGGAAAATGTTATGATTGTCGCTGCGTGGGCTGCCAATTATAACCCTTTCTCTCCTGATTAGTACTAACATCAGAAAGGTACACTAGAGCCCTTGCGTTTTCTACGGCCATTTGAGGATTCTAACCTATACTAGAATGTCCGCTGCTTCCCATATCACCCCAAGAGTACTTATTTTGTTTAATCGTCAAAGTGATTAACTGCCCTAAGCTTTCCACAGTCTTACGAGGAACTCATTATGGTGACTTGAACTCGATCAAGTTCTGCAAGCATCCACGCTTAGGTATATGCGGGTGATCTTTTCCATACAATCTTCTGGTTTTGACACTTAGGTTATAATTTTCCTTTCTCGTCATTTAGATGATTTCTTCTTACCAGTCTTGGCCTATCATTTCTTAGCATTAACATTAGATATGATGGAGCTAACATTGGAGTTCATTCCGATTGCACTTTGATGTGCATTCGGATCCAATACTTTAATGTGCATTGGGATTTCATATATATGAAGCGGACTATTATACATATGTTCGTAGTTATGGTAATGGTGGCTTTATTATGTTGTTATTGTATATCGATGACATTTTGATTGCAAGTACTACTAAAAATATTATTGTAACATTAAAAGTTCATTTGTCTAGGAAATTTGATATGAAGGATTTGGTGTCATTAATCAAATTCTTGGGATGACCGTATGTCACGCCCCAAACTCGAAAATCGGGCTCATAGAATTCCTGTTCTCCGAATTCGGTGCTAATAGCCTCCGTAGTACCCCATTCTCGGCTCCCAGCGCCCATACGCTAGATTCCGATCCTGGGATCCTATAAAAAGGATTTTCTAACATACATTTATCTCGTAAGAAGCATAACCACAAGTTTACCCAAATCACAAGGCAACATCATCATCACATATCCACTAATGTAAACAGTTGAATATAGTGCAAAAAGGGAAATACATATATCAAAAAATCAAAGCTCTAGAAGACAGCTGCACGCTCCAAGATCAACGCTGCTGGGAGCTAACGGCACCTGCACGTATCTATCATCCATAAGCTTATTGAAAGCTTAGAGGGTGGTGTAAGTGTGTGCACAAGGTAAGTGTCAAGTATGCAATATCAGAGCGATGGGGAAACGTGCTGGTAAGTCCATAAATACTATCAGCCTTATCCAGGCTATGCAATGTAATAACATAATAATCCAATATCATATACTGAGGAAGCAATGTAGATCAACTATATAATGTAGAGACGTAGTGAGCCAAATATCATATACTGAGGAAGCAATGTAGATCAGTTATACAATGTGGAGACATAGTGAGCCAAATATCATATATTGAGGATATAATGCAATATCCAAATCCTGACGAGTCCACGAATACCATCAACCTCATCTAGGTCATATAAATGCAGAAACATAGCAACCCAAAATGTCATATGCCACCAATGTAATGCAATATGCGGTGCGAATGGAATGACCAAGCTGGAGTGTGAAATTGGGATGATATTACGTAGTATCGCAGGATATGGGGTCCATCACAAGGGACTTCTATCCAAACCAGTCCCATACCTAAATTCGGATAGCCAGACTCAATGTGGTAGACTCCTGATCTTAGGTTAGTCATGAGCCCCAATCGAAATCTTAGCCATTGCGAAGGTACACATAACAATTAGTTGCATACCACCAGCCCGAGTGGATAGTGAATGAATAAATGAATGAATGAGTAAAATATAAGTATACAACTCCTGCTCAATAAGTTCACATATCAGTATTGTACATATTTGGGATCATCACCGGGGTCTAGTACACTCTATGCCAGCTTGCCGCCCCTATCCGAGCGTACAACTGGGTAAGTGGAAGAGACCTCACTGTCTGCCTGCCAATATCGAGTCCGGCTCATCGATAGCGGACCCATTCCTCAAGCTGATCAAACTCAACCTAGATATTGCCCCCTCACTCAGGCGGCCACGACACAGTGGGAGACACGACCTACTAGTATATGGCCCTCATACGCTCATGATATCTACTCGGTTTAGACATTGGAGCGTCTCCTAGCTACAGAGGTTTAAGGACTTTCACCCAGGGACATCTATAGTACCCCATGTAGAAGAAGATTTCTGGTGTCATATCTGGTCATCCATGATATGCCTATGGAGGCTACAGCCCTAATATCACTAGGGCGTACAGTAGCCATATCCCAAAATGCGATATGCATGAGTCCATTGTCTAGTCATGCATCAATCCTATGCATACCGTGCGCTCATGTGGGATGACTCCGCCTATCAGGGAGTCCCATAAACAACCTGCCCTATGGCATATGCAATGGTCAACCACACCTCATAGTAAACATGCAGATGATGTGTATAGGCATGTATCATGACGCTATGTTGTCACATACTCATAATCGGTATTAATAACCGCCATCGATAATCGACATCGATAATCAGCCTAACAAAGGGCCTAAGGGAAGGTCACAATGTGGACATTTAACTATCATTGCCCATTAATGTGGACACTTAACCAACATTTCTCCCAAGGAGTGGCCTACATAAGCCTAAAATATAATGGGGCCCATGACCTCACATAAGGGCCTAATATACATCACATCAGGCCGTATCACATGGGCCTCAAATATATCATAATGGGCCGCATCACATGGGCCTAATACATATCACAATGGGCCTCATACATCACATGGGCCTAATACATATCACAATGGGACTCATACAAGGACCTCATATACATCGCATTAGGCCACACTCATGGGCCTCATATAGGTCACTTTGGGCCTCATACTTAGGCCTCATATACATCGCATGGGGCCACATCTCATGGGCCTCGAATACATCACACTAGGTCTCTTTACACTGGCCACATATATATCACAATGGGTCTCAAATACGGGCCGCATATACATCATAATGAGCCTCAAGTACGGGCCGCATATACATCACAATGACCCTCAAATATGGGCCACATATACATCACATTGGGCCTCATCACATAGGCCTCTCATACATCACACTATGCTGCATCATATGGGCCTCACATATCACAATGGGCCACATCACATGGGCCTCATACATATCACAATGGGCCGCATCACATGGCCCTCATATACACCAAGTGGGCTGCATCGCATGGGCCACATATACGTGCTGCAAGTAGGCCCAACCAAAACAGATTGGAAATAAATACATCAAGGTGGCCCTGCGTATGTCAGATGGGTCCCATCAGATGGACGAACGACAAGGATGAAATCCATACATCAGGTGGGTCACATCCAGATGGATGGATGGTCTAGATAAAACACTACATCAAGGTGGGCCCCTACAGCTGCTAGACAGATGGTCAACGCATACATCATGGGCAGGCCCCACCGTCCACGTGGACAGTGAGGGTACAACACTTACATCACATAGGGGCTCCACAGAACTTGCTGACGTAATACAACAGCTATATAGATGGTGGGAGGTACACCAGCCGTCTCACATGTAGGGTGGGTCCCACCGTCCAAGCAATGGATGGTGGATAAAACACATACATCACATGAGCTCCAATCAGCACCGTCCAAATGGATGGTGTGAATATAGACACATACATCTCAATGCGCCCCACACCACCCGTCCAAATGAACGGGTGTGGATATAGAATCGGTACATCAAGGTGGGTCCCACCTGCCCACTCATGTCACACGTGTGGGGTGGGCCCACACCTCAATAGACGGACGGTGTGTATTTAAACACATACATCAAAGTGGAGTCCACCATCTAGCAAACTGGATGAATGGTGGATATAGAATATATACACCAAGGTGGGTCCCATCCCCACATGTGCCACATGTGTGCGGTGGGCCCCACGTCTAAATAGATGGACGGCTGGAGAAACACTTACATCACGGTGGCCCAAAGAACTGTTGATGTCCAGGGCAGCTGCTTGCTACGTGGGACCCACCGTCCTCCCTGGATGGTGAGGATCCAACACATTATCAAGGTGGGTCCACACGTGTGGGACCCACTAGCTTGAAAAAAAACTGATATTTGTGTTTCCCTTCACCTGGGCCTGTCCAGACGGACAAGCAGCAAGCCTGTCCACTGGACAGTCCAGTAAAGTGGGCTCCATGGTGGACGTCATGGATATAGAATACACACATCACGGGGTCCATCAGGGTGGGCCACACACATCAACACTACAAAAAATGAAAGAGAGGGAGAGAGAGAGAGAGCAGTGTGGAGGGACCCCACCACCATGGGTCCCTCTAGGATCTACAACACATACATCAAAGCGGGTCCCATCACAAGTGGGCCTTACATCAAAATCATGATCTAATGCTATGAACACCCACTAATTTCACTCCTTCTTGGCTCCTTGGACTTCTAAACTCCTTGGCTTTCCCTTTGATGGAAGTTGATGAAGGTTGGATGGCTAGGATGGGAGATTGGGTGGTAGGGAGTGAGCCACACTTGCTTCTCTCTTTTGGGAAGCTTGGATGTTTCTTCCCTTGGGAATTGCTTGGAATGGAGTGGAAAATGAGAGAGAGAGAGAGAGAGGAGTGGTGTGTATGACATGGGAAACATGGATCTCATTGACTTTTGGGATGAGATGAATGGGCTAAGCATGGGTTTCTTCGACTAGTTGGTGGGAGAGGTATGGGTGAGATGAGATATGTACTTGACTTGATTAATGTGAAAGGTAGTAGAGATTCTCTCAAAATTTGCAATGCGTGGTATTTTTCTTGAGATGAATGCAGGCCCACAACTCCTAGCCTATGTATCACATCGGCGTGCGACACGGGGCGTTGGAACTGCAACGACGGCGTGGTCGCTAGGGTATAAGTCTTAGGTCGAGCTGACTCAGATATATAGGATGTGTCATAGGGTTACGCGCAAACGCCGATTACAGGTCGCGGGTTGTCAGAATTCAACAGGGAGGATCACAGAAGTCTATGGAACAGTATGGACTAGGATACGGGCCTTATACCGTAGTTAGAGACAAGAAGAATAAGAAAGTCTAGATAACCTAGAGGAGTTATGTTGAAATAATTTTGTACTGCTTCCATATGCAAATTCTAACCTAATCAGTACTCCATTCCCTGTTAATTACAAGTTATTTTTAAATCAATATCCTAACATAGAAGCGGAGAAGGCAAATATGTCTCAAGTATCATATTCATCGGAGATAAGAAGCCTTATGTTTGCCATGGTGTGCACTAGACAAGATGTCGCGTATATAGTAGTAGTTAGTAAATACATAACAAACTCAGGGAGAGATCATTGGGTTACTATGAAGTGAATCCTTCATTACTTGAAGGGTACTTCTGAGGTGGCTATTAGTGGCCAAAATTTAAAGTTAGTTGGGTTTGTAGATATAGATTATACAAGATATTGTGATAAAAGAAGATCTACCATAAGTTATTTTTTCTTTTTAGCTGGTATGCGATTAGTTGGATGTTGAGACTGTAATCAGTGATGGCCTTATCTACTACAAAGGCATATTACATGTCAGTTATATAAGCATGAAAGGAAGCTATTTATTTGAAGAGATTCTTATAAGAATTGGAATTCAAGTAGAAAGTGGTGGTGATTCATTAGGGCAGTCAAAGAGCATTTCACTTGGCTAAGAATCTAATATTTCATGCTCGAACCAAGCACATAAATGTTTAGTATTACTTTGTTTGTGACGTGGTGGAAGATGATCAAATCTCATTACAGAAAATTCACATTAACGACAATGTAGTGGATATGCTGATGAAGCCTATTGCAAGGGAGAAGCTTATTTGGTGCATGACTTCTTTTGGGCTTGTTACCTACCAATTTGTGACGTTTGAGCAGTTATTATCAAGAGTATTTTTCACACTATTAAAGAAACTAATCTTCAAGTGGAAGAATGTTGTGGCGGAGGGGACAAGGAGAGGACTCCTAATGTGAGATTATCTCTCTCTCTCTGTCTGTCTCTTTGTCTCTCTATCTATTGTACATCTGTATGTGAGTACGGTGGGTGAAATCTAGTTTCTTTGGGTTTTACCACATGTTCTTTCTGGTGGGTATGGTTTATATACGGAGTGTCATAGGTTGAGAGAGGTGGTATATTAATTCATATTTTGGGATATTCCTTGGTGTGGGATTCTTTGAATGGGTAGGAGAGAGGTAAGCTTTGTATTTTTATCTCTTATTATTTTTTGTGAATAAGAAAGCTTTATTGTTACTCCGGGAGTAGGCATATTGCCAAATCACGTAAATCATTGTGTTTCTTGTCTCTTGTTTTGGTTTGGCCATTTTAGCTTTTGTTTAGCCCTTTTCTTTTGTATTTTTACCTCGCCTACATTGATCACGTGTGGATTTTTATTCGCAATAGTCACATGTGTGATCAATGGCTAGTATTTAGATTTTGTATGTATAATTAAGATGTGTGAGCATGCCAAACTCATACCTGACTCAATGTTTGATTGAGCACTGGTGCCCCCCGTGTTGAGTCAGACTAATTTAAGACTAGACATAGGATCCGACTATCCTCTCAACCACCGGTTGTGATCAGCGAACAAGCGATTTGCGAAAGGGTAGGGATTACTCATTCCTGATAGATTATTTTTGCCTTGTGTCTAAGGACTTGTTCTTTTACCAATAAATGCAATGAATTTTTCAAAAGAATGAAGATGAACAAATAAATAAAAGAAAGGCTAAATAATACAGATTTTATTAATATTTTAATATGTGACTCATTACAAGCAACAAAGTATTGAAAATAACATAGAGAAATAAACAAATGAGAGATAAATACCCGATCTATCTTGTAATACCCTGTACTTTTCAATAGTCGAGTGTTACCTTTAAAATCTAATTAGTGCATATATGTGTGGGAACACACAAAATCTACTTTACACACCATCGCCCAATAATCCATTAATCCGCCCCATCTCAATCGTTTAATCTAATGTAATGCCAACTCATAGTACAACCATAAGATTTGAGATCAATTTGACCTTGACTGACCCTTGACTTCTCAACATAGAATTTCATCATTAATGATTACTCACAATTTAAATATACCTATTAAGGCATGTGATATCGCACTTAAATACTTCAAATTGATTCAGGTATAAAGGTAAACTAATCCCTCGATTTTTTTGCCCTAAACTGACACAAACAATCTTCATCATAACCATGGAATAAGGCCAATCATGCAATCAACCTCGGCATCAGCCTATAAACTCAATTATGCATCAATCTAACCATCAAGAACACTTTTCATCCATAGATCAAGTCATTCATCTAGTTGATTTTTAAGATAGACCACCACATCATCAATGAAACCTATTTTTAGGATTTGATCTCCTTGATAGATAAATCTAACCATCCATCCTAGATTACGAAATCTAAATCACGGGATCCACCGTTCATCGGGCTTTTGATGCTTCAATGGACAGTCTACCCACCCCTAAAACCATCCAATGTAGTAAATAATTAATTAATTATCTAATCACTTGCACTTAGGGTTCCTTTTGATCATTAAAGAGTAATTGTGAATCGATCCGTTTGTTAAATTGATGGGAATTAACAATAAAAAGGAAAACATTCACTTGGAGTGGCCCACCCGAGTTGAGGATTAGTCTCATTCTTAGTTAGATGACCCAGTTAGACCCATAGGATCTGATGATTGGAGTGGATTTCACTAAACATCATTATGGACCCCACCTGACCCCTGTGTGTGCACCAGCAAAGGTGCACTTGCTGTGCACAAGACCGGACCCAGTGAACGCGAGTTTGACTTGAAGAGTTTAAAACGGGCGCAGATTTCCTGCGAAAGGCCAATGTAGGAAGTTCCTGCGAAAGATAAGGTGTTCCAATGAAAATGAGCCATATAATAAGTGATGTGGCATGATTTAAAAGAAACTAATGGAGTCTCTGTTAGCCATGAGACTCGAGTATGTACGTGGGCACCTCTTTGTTTTCTATTTTCGTTTTCTTTTTTCTTTTTTCTTTTTTCTCTTTCGTCCAACTCCTTTTCTTCATCTCTAAATTAAAGATTACAGTTTTCTACATGTGACCACATGGTTTTGGAGGAAATCTAAATTCAAACACAAGCTACTCAAATTGATTCTTTTTCTTAACTAATAATTAACAAATCAGTTCAAATCGAAACATAAGATGCAGGGGTTTGCATCATACTCAACATACTGAAATGCACTGCAAATTTGCAATTCCTTTTACATTTCTTATGTTTTTTTGAAATGGGTTTTTCACAGCAACGCTGAATCAATTTGAAGGCTTATAATAATCACTTTAAACATATGAACACATTGCAAATCTTTAAATAAAAAAGAAAAAAAAACTATCTACCAATTATTCTGTCTTAAACACTGTAAACTGAAATGGGCTTTCACCACTTTGGTTTTTTTTTTTTTTGGTTTGCAAAATGGATTTTTCTCGGATTAATATATGTATTAACAAAAACTTCCAAATTTCATGGGAACTGTGAAAATTCCAATACACTGAAATTGGTTCATTCTTTAGCTTTGTTTGGCTGATTTGTGAGATGTTTTTCAACTAATAAATCAATGGCAAATAGAACCCCCCAAATTCATGAAAATTTGCAAATTGCATCAGCATTTTGAAATGGGAAATAGAACCCCCATCATCTTGGTGGTTTTTTTTTTTTTTTTTTTTTTTTTTTTTTTTAAGTTTCATCTAAGAGAAGGAGAGAAAAGAGAAAATAGAAAATAGAAAATAGAAAATGAAGAGGCACCCGTGTACATGCTCAAGTCTCACAGCTAACAGAGACTGTTAATTTCTTTTAAATCATGCCATTCACTTACTATATGGCTTGTTTTCATTGGAACACCTCATCTTTCACAGGAACTTCCTACACGGGCCTTTTACAAGAAATCCGTGTCCGGTTAAAACTTATTCTCCTTTCGTAATTCTCTTGTCATCATCCGTTTTAAACGAACATCACCTGTTTGCTTGTGATGTGGCCCACCATCACGAATCAGATCAATGATCCAAGCCGACCACGTGTATGGATGAGGTGTCCGACCAAAATCTTGGTCATCTTGTATGTTCGTACACACGTGCGTACACACGTTCGAGAGAGAAAGAGGAATTGTGGGAGAAGAATTCCAAAAATAGAAATCAATTTCTTATTGTCACGCTTGTAATTCAGGAGGATTTTTCTCATGTTATCTCAGCCATAGGGTGCAGAATAATTCTATCCCTCTGTTCGTAACAAATGAATTAGAGTTCCTTGCAAGAGACTGACGCCAATCTCTTCCGCGGTCTCTAGAAACCAAATACCATGTTTCAATCCAAACCCTTTATTCTTCATCCAACATTTCTGGGAGTGACTAGGATATGCTATAAGAAGGGAGAGAAATCTTCCAAGCTTGAAACCACTGAAGAAAATGTCTTTGAACTTAGATTTCATATGTTAGCAAGCTCCATATAATTCATTTGAACCTCCTGTACGTGTTATGGTTATTTGCTCCTTTGATTGTCAAATTTTGTTGTGTCAAAACCATAGTATGTGTCTTGTGTATCACGTTGATATATATGTTCAAGGCAATGCATCACATGTACAAGGACAATGCTTCAAGACAAGAACAAGATCTACTTTAAGAAACACAAGTTCAAGTACTTGGTTCACTCCTTTAAGCTTCAAAGTTCAAAGTTTTAAAGCGACATTGAAAGACAAGTCAACTGTTCATATTCAAGACTTAAAGTGAAGCACGATTCAAGTACTACAAAGTCAAGGTTCAAAAGATCTCAAGTACAAGCTTCATGAACATCTATGATCTTCTACCATCTAAAGAAAAGAAGGTTCAATGTTCATATATCATAGTAAAGGTGTGGAAGACCTTAGATTGACCTTAGGGTAGGTCATTTTGAATACATAATTCGAATTGAAGTCTATTCTTCAACTAGTCCTAGCACTGGCTCGACCAGTCTAAGAAATTCCACAACTAGTCCTAAGTTGTTGCAAATTTTCAGAATTTTTTTGTTGAGCTACAACCAATCTTGGAGACTGCTCGACCGATTGTGTGAACAGTGGTCAACTCGTTCACGACCAGTCTAGCAGCTACAACTTAAACTCCAGCAACCATTCCAGGTTCCACACGACCAGTCATGGATAGGTCACGACAATCATGGAGGTCCCTCGATCGGTCGTGGTTGCACACGACCAGTCATGGACAGGTCATGACCAGCCGTGGAGGTCCCTTGATCGATCGTGTAAGGCCTACAACCAGTCGTGGAACGGTTTTATCTGATCGCGCTCAAAATTTCAAAATTAGATCGTCCTACGACCAGTCGTAGTGTCCTTACGACCAATCGTAGACGTGATTTCTTCATCTATAAATAGACAACGAATTCCAAAGTTTGATATCCAATTCAAGTAAAATCAAGGCATCACTCTGAGAGATAAGTTTGTAATCTTCTTAAGCTAGATCGTGCATATTTAATATTCTCTTTTTATTAGGTTTTTATATTTGATTTTGTTTCTGAATTTCAATCTGATTTGAAAGAGGAATTGTGATATTCCACTTCTTGTAATCAAAATCAAATAAAGCTAGCTCAACTTGATTTAATTTAAAATCAATTAGAACCTAGAACCATTTCAAAGTGAGCGTGGACATTGAACTTCTACTCCGATTTGGTTCTTCCGGGCTGCAACAAAAGGAGAAATCCAGGTATTTTACATTATTGTAATTTCCATTGTATTAGTTTCTTTTGAGATTGAGCCAGAAAAATCTCATTCTTTTTGGTTATCTGAGGAGAGCCAGAAAACTCAGAGTGTGGGGTTTTTGAATTGTGTAAGCCCACTTGAAAGACACAATTATGAGGGTTTTAGGTGAACCTGAGAAAAACCTATTTCATAGTGAACGCTAATATCCACTTTGTGAGGAATTAGGAGTGAAGTAGCAAGCTGTGTGGATATTGTTTAACAATTGGTGTACACATAGATGAACCACTATAACTCTTTGTGTTTTATGGATGTGTGGTTTAATTTCTATATCTTTTATCATTCAATATTGTGGGATGTATTTGTGAGTATGAATGTTGTAATCTTTTACATTTGAAGCATTATGGGGAATGTTGTAATAACTTAGATTTCATTTCTTTGTTATTTATCTATTTATTCCTCTATATCAAATTTGATTTTTTGGTATAAAGACCTTTCTAGAAATCAGGTTGTCCTACCATAAACCTTGGTTTTTGGTGTAAGGTTGTCCTTAGAACAACATTTGTATCAGTCTCTCAATACTCATACATTTGAGGGTGCTTTACATTTCAGTATTGTGAATTGATTATAGTGCCATCTTTATTTTATTTTGTTAAATATCGTTGTTATCATTTTAATTTGGTCCACCCCCCCCCCCCCTGGACATATATCCTAACCTTTTCAAGTGGCATCAAAGCCTAATAGCTCGTTCTAATTGTTATATTTTTGGATATATTTCCTGAGCTAATTAATCTAAGCTATTTATAAGATGTCAAATTTTGATAGTCTCTCAATCATTAGGCCTCCGCTATTTGATGGCTCCAACTATGCTTATTGGAAAGCCAGAATGAGGATTTTCTTAAAATCCATGGATGAAAGTGTATGGCTAGCCACAATGACTGAATGGACCCCTCCTACCATTAAAGTAACTGAAATCGATGGATCCAAATCTATGATAATTACACCTTACTTCTCTTAGACCACACTTCAGAAAAGTGAGAGTAGTGCAAATGCAAAAGAACTAAATGCAATCACTTGCGCACTATCACCGGATGAATTCAAAAGAATTATATCCTATGATTTTGCAAAGCAAGCCTGAGATATTTTAGAAATGATACACGAGGGAACATCAATTGTCAAAAAAACTAAAGTCCAAATCCTTACAACCAAATTTGAGGAAATACATATTGAAGAAAATGAAATGTTCTTGGACTTCTATATAAGATTAAATGACATTGTGAACTCTATGTGGGGTCTTGGTGATAAAATCCCAGAGAGTAAAGTCTGTGCAAAGATACTACGCTCACTTCCTGAACAGTTCAATTCTAAGGTAACTGCAATCCAGGAACTTTATGATACAGATAATATGAGGGTGGAAGAATTAGTTGGTTCTTTACAAACCTATGAGTTAAACTTTAAAGCTCCTAAAGATAAATCTATCGCCCTTAAATCTTCTAAATATATTTCTCAAAAAAAATTTCTGATTTAGAAAATTCTGAAGATGATATGGCCCTTTTAGCGAAAAAGTTTTACAAAATTTTTAAAAGTAAAAAGAGGGTTGATTTTCAAAAATCTAATGATAAGAAGAAATCTAAACATAAAACTTGGAAATCTTTAAAATATAGTCAATATTACAATTGCCATGAATATAGGCATTTAGCAAACAAATATCCTAGAAAGGATAAACCTAAAAGGAAAGGTATGTTGGCTACTTAGGATGAATCTTCTGGCACTGAAGCCTGTTCTAAATCAGAAGATTCTAAAACTGAGTCGGGCAATGAAGTTAAAGCTATTATTGTAAGACCTGTATCCTAGATCATACCGTTTCATAGGCTTCCGCGGTTCTTCCGGTCGAATTTCAGCAACCCTTGACCCGTATTCAACGTTTGCGTCGATCCTAAGCTGAGTCCTGCATACCAAAGTCGGCTCGACCTGAAATTTACACCTTAGCGACCGCGCAGTCGCCGCAGTTCTAATGTCGTGACTTGCACACCGAACCGATACCCAGGCTAGAAGATGTAGGCCCGCGTTCATTTCAAAGAAAATGTCATGCGTTGCAAACTTCGAGGGAATCTCTACGATATGTCCCATCAATTAATCAATCACTTATGTCAAGTACAAGTCATACCCCAAGTACAATAACCCATCCCTCCTTTTTCACAAGTCAACTCTCTCTATGCCCTACCCATCTGTAACGCCCCGTACTTTTCAATATTCGAGTTACTAGGGAATCTAACTCAATATAATCACAAATTTAATTCCTCTAAATGTTCCCACATTCTAACCCAAATATGACCGTCAGGAGATTATGTCCAATCTTAGAACAAGTTATCCATTTATTGATTTTGTAGAGAGATCACTAAGTCAACAAATGAATTCTTTTTTTTTTAAAGGATTTCAATCACCCTAATAGAGTAACTACTTCGATAGTCAGATCAAAGTATCCAGTACAAATCTTAGAAGGCCCTAATCATAGATCATCTTTAAAGTTGGGACCCGAATCATCGTCCATCGTATCCACACTATTTAGAAATCCAACACTGGACCAAACTCATCAATCTATCAACTAATTAATCCGTAACTAGACATGGACGTTATCCAATCACTGGATTATTATGGATCGACAGCTCGAAACTAATTAGACTGTTGGTTTTCAATAACTTGCAAGTAACAACTAAGAACTCTATTAGTTGTGGCCCATTGATTTACATAATCCACCTTGGGTTTGCCTCATCTTTAGTCTAAGGCCCTAATTAGGAGATCCAAAGTGAGTGAATTTCATTAGACATCAACCCTAGACCCACTCGGACCGGGTTGGATCACGTTAGATGACAAACCGACCACTAAATCGACCGAAATGATCAACTAGACATATAAATGAATAGATGCAGCCCACCTGAATTACCCCGCTCTTCATCTAATACCTTAATAGGACCAGACGAGACTGATGTACGGATTGGATCTCTTTCTTATGCATCACGGTGGGTCCCACCGCAACTGCGTGTGCACAGGTATACATGTTCTCACCACACACAGAATTTCTCAACACGGCTTGACCGTGTTGACCCGCCTATAACAAACAAAAGAGAGCTTTCTCTCTCCTTTCTTTGGTATTCTCGCTAGCAAATGGACAAGGTCCATTGATTTAAATAGTGGCCCACCTCTGTGATCAAATTGCCTGATCCAGACCGTCCATCTGGTCCGGGCAGGGGTTCTGACTAAAACCCAGCCCTTAGAACTCGTTGTTATACACTCATGTGTACACGAGAACCCGCATAAGATGAGATGTGCAAACGTGACTTCTAAAAACAGAAACTCCACCTCGCTGCCAATGAGCTGGCAAACCCGAGGACTTGTACTCAAATCTTGGCCGTGCGTCCCAAAGCAATCCTAGCCATCCATCCATCTCCGCACTTTAGGGCTCCCTTTTCAGCAAGAAAACTGCCACAACCTAGAAATGAGTAACTCTTTGAGTTTTCGTAGTTGTCCATCTAAATGGTGGGTCCTACAAGGTCTCCGTGACATATCTGAACCTTCCAAACTCGTCTGATCGTAAAATCATCCACCTATTGGAAAATCACCATTGACGGTGGGGTCATCTTCACCGTCTGGCCAGCCTAACCACCGTCTGATTGTGGATCCCATTCCTTGATCTAAGCCATCCATCTAGTGGCTCATGGTCTCAGATATCCTTCCAAAACATCTGATCTCAGCCAAGTAATCAATTCTTAATGACATCATCAGCGATCTCTCATTGTTAATCTTGATTAATGAACAAAGCTTGTAACTAATCGATGGATTACTTACCAGTCCTTCTAGACGTCTATGAGGGTATAAATAGCCCTCTTTCCTTTTAGGGCATCGGATTCAAAAAGAGAGAAAAGAGAAAAATAAAAAGAAAGGAAATAGAAAGAGAGAGAGAGAGAGAGAGGAGTGTCTACCGCCGCTAGGGTCTAATTTCAGCTCGACTCAGCCCGAGTCATTCACAGCGGAAAGAGAGTAGGAAGGAGAGAAGATAGGGTGAGAGAAAGAGAGAAGGAGAAGATTGTGAGAGAGATAACAGATGGGTGAGTGGTGCTGCTGGTGTGAGTTCCGGCCATTCCGCCGAACTCGGAGCTGATCACGCCACATCCAAACCCATTTCAACGTCCAAGCATCGCCCCTGACCAGGTAACATGTCTACTTCCCTCTCTTTCGTTGAAGGATTCCCCCTGCCTAACCGACTGGGTTCACAATCAACCCAACTCAATCACGAGTCGAGTGACTCAGATCCGCATCTCCAGGTGAAAACCCCGATCTGAATCCATGGTGGAGATCGGTTTGCCTCACATAAGGATCAACACCTCGAACCGATCTCAGATACCTTCACAATTCCCCACATTACTTGTCGAAAGAATAGACTGGGTCGAGTCACTACTGAGTCAATGACTCAGTTGCATTTCAAGTAGATAAACCCTGACTCATTTGGGCCTGGGATGCAACTCACCCCAGTGAACCTAAAGCCCAGTCATAGCCGGTTCAGGTTTGCCCGTTTAGGGGTTGACTCGGCCGATTTTCTTACTGAGTCAACCCTACACTTGGTTGTGGGCTGACTCAGCCAGCCTCCTAACGAGTCAGGTTAACTCCAATAGTAGAACCATCTGAGGAGGATTCAGAAGGCATCGAATCCAGTGGATCATTAAATTAATCTTGTAATTAGTAAATCTCTTGACTCAACTAGTTGTTAGTCGAGAACCCTCAACCTAGTTGACTCGGTTGTGACTCACTGGTGCCTTATGACAAATCATCCAGGTGCAACCACCAATTGTTTACCTTAAAAGACACTCCTACCTACAATTTGACTAATCAAGATCTTTACATCCACATCTCAACACAAGAGGAACTTGCAAACTAGGTGACGAGCATCCCCATAGCTTCTTCCTTTCGCTAATTTCCATATGGATTAAATCTCTAATGTATAGAATCATTGATTCCTAACTATTGTGACTTTCTTGGATTAATCGTTTTAATTTCATATTTCCTTAAAGTTATGTGCATGATATATTGTCTTATAAACTCTATGTCACATTTATAATTATTTGCCTATGAATATAACTCCGTTAGACATATTAAGAAAAGAAAGCTTCTACACTAGATTATCTATGAATTGGGTAGTGAAATATTACTTTCATGACTTTCTGTATTCTCTAATCTCTAATTTAGTTGGCACCATCATGTGGATAGTTCTTAAGATACGGCAAATGTGAATTTGTTTACATATAGTGTACAAAGGGATGATGGGAACTCCATCTTTCATAATTTTTACTGTTTTTCCATGAGACAAAATTCCTCTTGTCATCTTTAATTCATGAATATAACTCTAATGAGTTTGACTTGAGCTTTACAAACTCCTATTTCATTATACATTGTGAGTAGTATGAAGAAGAATTATTCAAATGATATGACCTCGCTTGTAAATGTACATAATACGTGTTGAGCCCTCCTTGAATGTAAAGAAATTATGGAAATTCATGTGGAATGTATAGTTGGATATTTCCTACTTGAAAATTAAAAGTCATTCCTATTTTATCAAAGTAATGTATATATGTGTCACGGTGCATAACATTCACGCATGACATGTGAGCTTTTCCGAGTGCTTAATGTAAGTCACATTCTGCTCGATTTACTGTATATCAGTTGAATGACCAGAGTTGTGCATTTGAGTCACTTTGGGCGCTCTTATTTTACATGAAGCTTTTTCAAAAATTTTTACTCCTCCTCGGGCATACCTCGGGTATTTTTCCATGAGATCGTCCTTGGGTGCACTCACCTTCATGGCATTTTTCAGGTAGTTTATCTACCTCGGGCTGTCTTTTATTTTGACAGCTGGATGTGCATAACTAGATTTGTGGCTTGAACATTCATTCATACATCCATTGATTCAGGTTCATCTTATTCGGGTCATGAATTGATGTGTTGGTTTAACTATGCTATAACTGTTAGATATACATGAATTGCATATGTAGTTGTATTGCCCTTTGAATCAAATTTGAATCGTTAACCCATTTTGGGATGAGGTGTTATGGTTGAATCTATGAGGGAAATTTCCACTGAGTTTTCACTCACCAATCGTACGGTTGCACCAAATAGATGCAGGGTTAATAACAGGTGGAGACCCCTAGAACGAGATTCCAGGGACGGCTAAGGTGGAGATTGGCAATGAGGGCCTCTATGCCATTGCAGTTGAGTCGTTGGAGCTCGACTGATAATTTAAGATTTACTTGTTTTCATATTTCAGATTTTGTAACTTGTTTAAATTGTAATAAAATATTTCCCCTGTTGTGGGATTTCATTTTTGCTCCCACTTAAATGTATTAAACTTCCATTTTTGTTACTCTTGATATTCTTATTTTATGCAATGGTTATCTTACTTAATGCTTTTGAGATTGGCCATTAATTAGATCATAGAACCCCATTTTATAATGTAATACTCGGGTTCTCAAAGAGGAGTGACTATCCTCGGGTTTTGAGAACCAGGGTGTTACAAGTTGGTATCAAAGTATAGTTTGGACAAACTTAGCCTTGAGAAATGATCTTATACAAGCCTTGAATTTCTCGAGTTAGGATGTTTGAATTTAGAATGTTGAACTTAGTTGAATTCCCTGAGACTTAGAAGAGTTTTGAGAATGTAGAAACCAAAACTTAGGTTCCCATAAGAGTTATTAGATTAGTCATTTGAATGTATGTAGGATTCCCTTAGTATAAGAGAGAATTGGAAATATAGAAATTTCAACTCTAGATTCCCTTGAAGGCTTTGTTTAGACCTTGGACTTCAACTTACGTAGAAGTCCCTTAGAATGGGGAGGGAATGAGGATATAGAAACCCAATATTTTAGGTTCCCTAGCACATGGTTTGGATAGCTACAAAACTTAGAAATGATCCAAGTTTCCCTTGGAGATTTCAGATTTAGTCATTTGAACTTAGAAATTAAAATTAAGTTCCCTTTAGAATTGATAGGATAACCATATGAAGTTACCTAGAATTCCTTTATAGTTAAGGAAATTTTGAGGACATAGAGACCCAAATTTCGGTTCCCAATACTAAACCCCATAAACACATTAGGATTCATAGATGTATATTCACTCATGTCAACATCCTTATTTCAACTACACCCAGCTGTAAACACCTTGTTCTTTAACCATCCAATGTTTCTATCCAAAATAGCATTACTAGTCTGACAACCATCCTATGAAAATTTGACTTTCAATTCGAGTAGGTACACTGATTCCATGTTGCCATGAAAATTGAATCCTGTAATAACAACTTTTCTTGAGCATCATAAACTAAAAATATCATTAATTGAATATTACTAATCTCTGACTTATGAAACTGTAATTATTAAGCGTGAGCTGTTAATTTCATTTTAGTTGATAATTCATTTTGGTATGATTATTATTTTATATGATATATAGAGTAGGGATCATTGTGGATTTTTTTTTTTTTTTTAGATTGCACATGACATATTTGTAATTTCTGAATACCTGTGTATCATTCACCACTAGAGTATCAAAGGTGTTTTCTTATCCACCTTGAAGTATGTAGTTGAAGCTTGCCAATTCAATGCTATAATCATTGGATATTTTCATTACAATTGTCCAGTAAATGTCCACCCCATTTGGTTGTATGCAATGGAAATCAAACTTAGTTCCCCATAGAAAATTTTTAGGGAAGACATTTGAATTTATTTAGAGTTCCTTTAAAGTTAAGGAAATTTTGAACATCGAGACTCAAATCGTAGACCCCTTAGAAAATTTCAGGTTTAGTTATTTGAACTTAGAAATTAAATTTAAGTTCCCTTGAAATCATTAGGTTGGCCATTCAAACTTGATTGAAATTACTTAGGAATTAGGAAAAGGATGAACATAGAAACACTAAACTTTAAGCCCCGTAGGAAAGTTCAAGTTTAGTGTTTGAATGTAGAAATTAAATTTAGATTCCCATTTTGAACTACTAGTTATCTGAACTCAGAAACCAAACACTAGGTTCCCTTAGATAATTTATTAGAAATACCATTCAGATTTATGATAAATTCCATTGAAATTTGAAACCTTAGTCTCCTTAGAAATTTTTGGGACGAGTCAATTAAACATAGGGACAAGAACTTTGAATTCCATGTAAATTACTAGAATAGTTACATAAATTTGGAAATTACCTAGGTACCATGGGAAAACAAATTCCAAGTGTGATATATCTTTATAAAAAAAAAATGAAGTTTCGAATCATTACATCTAACATAAACACTCCCTAAACTTAAGGTATTGTACTACGAATCACAATATGAACTCTCCCAATACATCTTTTTAGTCAGAGACAATATTTCTTATAAATTCTAGCACCTAGAATCAACTAGAGGAGGAATCATGAAGTTTCGAATAAATTTTTAACCCTAGACTGAGCATATCGGGACCAGATTTGAGAATCCGGATAGGTTTAGAAAAATGTCAAACTCAATTTTCCATGTGAAAGCTTTGGCCTAGAAACTCTCAAGTAATGTACAAAGTAATTAAAGTATATAGTGAAAATATGACAGTCAATTAGGTCTATTTCACGTAAAAAATTTTGAGTACCCTTATTAGGAAAATAAAGAATTTCATGTTATTCCCAAGGATCTAGAATAATCAGAAACACGGACTAATGGAATCATATTTTAAGCAAAGCATATGCGGTTTGATCCGAATTCTATATCCTAGAAATTTTTCAATGACCTCAATGCCCTGATTAAGCAGAAGATCAAAAATTTCCAGGATTGGAAGACGATACTAGCACTTCCACTGTGTTGTACAAACAGAGGATTGATGTATCGAGCTCAAACTCACTACAACCATCCATTCGTGTCAGCTCGAACACTGAAAATTGAAAATTGTATTGCACCCTTAGGATAACCCTACCACTTGCACCATAATAGTTGGACGTGCACTATCGAATCTCGTGGGCGAGATTCTTCTTTAAGGGGGGTAGATTGTAACAACCTCAATTCTGTCCGTTAGTGGTATATGTTCACACATGAACAACTTTCGTAGGAAAATAATAAATGCTTAGAATCACCGCAAATTATTTTATAATTGTCCCCAATTCTTTTAGAAACACTGAATCTTGAGGACGAGATTCTCTTTAAGGAGGGTAGATTGTAACGCCCGTACTTTTCAATATTCGAGTTACTGGGGAATCTAACTCAATATAATCGCAAATCTAATTCCTCTAAATGTTCCCACATTATAACCCAAATATGACCGTCAGGAGATTATGTCCAATCCTAGAACAAGTTATCCATTCATTGATTTTGTAGAGAGATCACTAAGTCAACAAATGAATTCTTTTTTTTTTTAAAGGATTTCAATCACCCTAATAGAGTAACTACTTTGATAGTCAGATCAAAGTATCCAGTACAAATCTTAGAAGGCCCTAATCATAGATCAACTTTAAAGTTGGGACCCAAATCATCATCCATCGTATCCACGTTATTTAGAAATCCAACATTGGACCAAACTCATCAATCCATCAACTAATTAATCCGTAACTAGAAATGGACGTTATCCAATCACTGGATTAATATGGATCAACAGCTCAAAACCAATTAGACTGTTGGTTTTCAATAACTTGTAAGTAACAACTAAGAACTCTATTAGCTGTGGCCCATTGATTTACATAATCCACCTTGGGTTTGCCTCATCTTTAGTCTAAGGCCCTAATTAAAAGATCCAAAGTGAGTGAATTTCATTAGACATCAACCCTAGACCCACTCGGACCGGGTTGGATCATGTTAGATGACAAACCGACCACTAAATCGATCGAAATGATCAACTAGACATATAAATGAATAGATGCAGCCCACCTGAATTACCCCGCTCTTCATCTAATACTTTAATAGGACTAGACAGGACTGATGTACGGATTGGATCTCTTTCTTATGCATCAGGGTGGGTCCCACCGCAACTACGTGTGCACAGGTGTACATGTTCTCACCACACATAGAATTTGTTAACATGGCTTGACCGTGTTGACCCGCCTATAGCAAGCAAAAGAGAGCTCTCTCTCTCTCATTTCTTTTGTATTCCCGCCAGCAAACGGATAAGGTCCGTTGATTTAAATAAGGGTTCTGACCAAAACCCAACCCTTAAAACTTGTTGTTATACACTCGTGTGTACACAAGAACCCGCCAAGATGAGATGTGTGCACGTGACTTCTAAAAACAAAAATCCCACCCCACTGCCAATGAGCTGGCAACTCCGAGAACTTGTACTCAAATCCTGGCCGTGCATCCCAAAACGATCCTAGCCATCCATCCATCTCCGCACTTTAGGGCTCCCTTTTCAGCAAGAAAACCGCCGCAACCTAGAAACAAGTAACTCTTTGAGTTTTCGTAGTTGTCCATCTAAATGGTGGGTCCTACAAGGTCTCCATGACATATCTGAACCTTCCAAACATGTCTGATCATAAGATCATACGCCTATTATGAAATCACCATTGACGGTGGGGTCATCTTCACCGTCTGGCCAGCATAACCACCGTTTGATTGTGGATCCCATTCCTTGATCTAAGCCATCCATCTAGTGGCTCACAGTCTCAGATATCCTTCCAAAACCTCCGATCTCAGCCAAGCAATCAATTCTTAATGACATAATCAGCGATCTCTCATTGTTAATCGTGATTAATGAACAAAGCTTGTAACTAATCGATGGATTAGTTGCCGGTCCTTCTAGACGTCTATGAGGGTATAAATAACCCTCTTTCCTTTTAGGACATCGGATTCAAAAAGAGAGAAAAGAGAAAAATAAAAAGAAAGGAAATAGAAAGAGAGAGAGAGAGAGAGGAGTGTTTGCCGCCGCTGGGGTCTGATTTCAGCTCGACTCAGCCCGAGTCATTCACAGCGGAAAGAGAGTAGGAAGGAGAGAAGATAGGGTGAGAGAAAGAGAGAAGGAGAAGATTGTGAGAGAGATAGCAGATGAGTGAGTGGTGCTGCTGGTGTGAGTTACGGCCATTCCGCCGAACCCGGAGCTGATCACGCCACATCCAGACCCGTTTCAGCATCCAAGCATCACCCCTGACCAGGTAACATGTCTACTTCCCTCTCTTTCGTTGAAGGATTCCCCCTGCCCGACCGACTGGGTTCACAATCAACCCAACTCAGTCATAAGTCGAGTGACTCAGATCCGCATCTCCGGGTGAAACCCCGATCTGAATCCATGGTGGGGATTGGTTTGCCTCCCACAAGGATCAGCACCTCGAACCGATCTCAGATACCTTCACAATTCCCCACACTACTTGTCGAAAGAATAGACTGGGTCGAGTCACTACTGAGTCAATGACTTAGTTGCATTTCAAGTAGATAAACCCTGACTCATTTGGGCCTGGGATGCAACTCGCCCCAGTGAACCTAAAGCCCAGTCATGGTCGGTTCAGGTTTGCCCGTTTAGGGGTTGACTCGGCCGATTTTCTTACTGAGTCAACCCTACACTCGGTTGTGGGCTGACTCGGCCAGCCTCCTAACTGAGTCAGGTTGACTCTAATAGCAGAACCATCTGAGGAGGATTCAGAAGGCATCGAATCCAGTGGATCATTAAATTAATCTTGTAATTAGTAAATCTCTTAACTCAACTAGTTGTTAGTTAAGAACCCTCAACCTAGTCAACTCGGTTGTGACTCACTGGTGCCTTGTGACGAATCATCCATGTGCAACCCCCAACTGTTTACCTTAAAAGACACTCCTACCTACAATTTGACCAATCAAGATCTTTACATCCACATCTCAACACAAGAGGAACTTGCAAACTAGGTGACGAGCATCCCCCATAGCTTCTTCCTTTCGCTAATTTCTATATGGATTAAATCTCTAATGTATAGAATCATTGATTCCTAACTATTGTGACTTTTTAGGATTAATCGTTTTAATTTCATATTTCCTTAAAGTTATGTGCATGATATATTGTCTTATAAACTCTATGTCACATTTATAATTATTTGCCTATGAATATAACTCTGTTAGACATATTAAGAAAAGAAAGCTTCTACACTAGATTATCTATGAATTGGGTAGTGAAATATTACCTTCATGACTTTCTATATTCTCTAATCTCTAATTTAGTTGGCACCATCATGTGGATAGTTCTTAAGATATGGCAAATGTGAATTTGTTTACATATAGTGTACAAAGGGATGATGGGAACTCCATCTTTTATAATTTTTACTGTTTTGCCATGAGACAAAATTCCTCTTGTCATCTTTAATTCATGAATATAACTCTAACGAGTTTGACTTGAGCTTTACAAACTCCTATTTCATTATACATTGTGAGTAGTATGAAAAAGAATTATTCAAATGATATGACCTCGCTTGTAAATGTACATAATACGTGTTGAGCCCTCCTTGAATGTAAAGAAATTATGGAAATCCATGTGGAATGTATAGTTGGATATTTCCTATTTAAAAATTGAAAGTCATTCCTATTCTATCAAAGTAATGTATATATGTGTCATGGTGCATAACATTCACGTATGACATGTGAGCTTTTCCGAGTGCTTAATGTATGTCACATTCCGCTCGATTTACTATATATCAGTTGAATGACCAGAGTTGTGCATTTGAGTCACTTTGGGCACTCTTATTTTACATGAGGCTTTTTCAGAATTTTTTACTCCTCCTCGGGCATACCCCGGGTATTTTTTCAGGAGATCGTCCTTGAGCGTACTCACCTTCATGGCCTTTTCCAGGTAGTTTATCTACCTCGGGCGGTCTTTTATTTTGACAACTGAATGTGCATAACCAGATCTGTGGCTTGAACATACATTCATACATCCATTCATTCAGGTTCATCTTATTCGGGTCATGAATTGATGTGTTAGTTTAACTATGCTATATCTGTTAGATATATATGAATTGCATATGTAGTTTATAGCCCTTTGAATCAAATTTAAATCGCTAACCCATTTTGGGATGAGGTGTTATGGTTGAATCTATGAGGGAAATTTCCATTGAGTTTTCACTCACCAATCGTGCGGTTGCACCAAATAGATGCAAGGTTGATAACAGGTGGAGACCCCTAGAACGAGATTCCAGGAACGGCTGAGGTGGAGATTGGCAATGAGGGCCTCTATGCCATTGCAGTTGAGCCATTGGAGCTCGACTGATAATTTAGGATTTACTTGTTTTCATATTTCAGATTTTGTAACTTGTTTAAATTGTAATAAAATATTTCTCCTATTGTGGGATTTCATTTTTGCTCCCACTTAAGTGTATTAAACTTCTGTTTTTGTTACTCTTGATATTCTTGGTTTATGCAATGGTTATCTTACTTAATGATTTTGAGATTGGCCATTAACTAGATCATAGAACCCCATTTTATAACATAATACTCAGGTTCTCAAAGAGGAGAGACTATCCTCGGGTTTTGAGAACCATGGTGTTACACCATCCCCCTTTTACAAATTTCAAACTAAACCATACCTATCCACCTCCTTTCCTTACAACCACCACTCCATCCATCTCTTCATCCATTATTTCTACCTCTCTCTCTCTCTCTCTCTCTCTCTCTCATTCTCTAGCAATTTCCCAAATTCCATGAGAAATTCTATACGCCCAAGCTCCTCTCTCCTAAGCCAAGTGTGGCCCACCTCTCATCTCTCATCCCCACCATCAAAACCCCATCATCCACCATTAAAAGTGAAGGCAAGGAGCATAGGAGTCCAAGGGATCGAGGAGGAGTATAATAGGTGGGTGATCCACCGTTAATTCTCATTTTTTGGGGCCACATGTGGTGGGACTTGTTTAAAGTATGTAATGTAAGAAATGGAGGGCCCATAGTGGCGGGGTCCCTCCCCTCCATCACCGTCTCTCTTGTTTTTCTCTCTCTTTCTCTCTTTCTCTCTCTCTCTCTATCCTCTCCTAGAATGAAGTGGGCCCCACCGATTTGTGTTAAATCCACTCCATCCATCAGACAGTGTGGCCCAATGTATTTTAGAGGAGATCCGCCATCTATATAATATATATATATATATATATAGTATATTATATTTATGTTATATTAATATATATATCCATGCATGGTGGGCCACGTCCATGTGGGACCCACCATGATACTTATGTGGTATCTAAACGGTCCAGCGTCCCTGGACGCTGGATGTGGCTCCACCATGAAGTGTACGCTGACGGTGGGATGTACTATAGCAGTAGAAAAACAAAAATATTAACTTGGTTCAAAACGTTTAAGTGGACTGCTCATACAAGTTCCACCTTGATGCATGTACTTAATCCAAGCTGTCCATCCTTTTCCTCAGATCATTTTAGGCGTTAAGCCAAAAAATGAACTCAATCTGATTTCCTGGCAGGCCATAGCATAGAGAATAGTATTCTTGCCGTTGAAATACACCATGATGTTTCTATACACCAAAACCCATCAAATATTGGGCTTGATGGGTTTGTATTGAGCAATAGAAACCGGTGGCTGGGTTGGATTTTCCTAAGGCGGGCCCCACCTGCAAAAAACCATGAGAAAACGGTTTCAAAAAAAAAATTTACAACAACAGACGTTGTTGCTGGCAGCATCAGTGGGCCCTACCTCAGGCCCCACCATGATGTGAGTTGAACATTATCACCGTGCATTTGGTGGGCTCCCTCCTAACTACGGGCCACCGAAAAATTAGCTGTGTACGTGACCCAGGTGACCCACGTCACTGGAAACAATGGTGAATTAAATGTCTGCCATTAAAACCCTTTTGGGTTGCAGAAGTTTTGGATCATATATGAAATTTGTTTTTACTCTTCATCTAGGTCCTTATGACCTTATCAACGGTTGGGCAGGAAATAAACATTACGGTGGGCCCCAGGTCTGTATGACCTTATCAGCAGGATTAGGTGGAAAATAAACATTATGGTGGGCCCCACGTGGGACCCACTGATATGTGTGCTCCACACCTTCCATCAGTGTGGTCCCCACCATGAGGCACTTGCTTTACCTATGTTGTTCATCACTATGGGACCCACTATAATGCATGTGTTGCATCCGAACCGTCCATCTATTTTGGGCCACCTCGTCTTACGGCTTGAGATAAAAAAAAAATGAGGCAGATCTTGGTATCAGGTGGACCACACTACAGTAAAGTGGGGATTGAAGGTCTACCATTGAAACCCCTTTTGAGTTAAAGAAGTTTTGAACCAATATGATATTTGTGTCTCCTCATTATTCAGGTCATTGTGACCTTATGAATAGTCTGGATGGGAAATAAATTCCATGGTGGGCCCTCTAAATTTTAACAGTGTGAATCATTTGTGGTATGGTCCAGTTGATCCTTTGAATATGATTCATTTTTATGTAAGTTCATTAACAATTTCTAACAATGGATGAATGATTTTGAATCGGCCCATTGGTATGGCCCACTTAATGTATTTGGGGCTCACTTGATGAAGCCCGATTCGATGTATTTGGGGGCCCATTTGGTTGGCCCATTTGCTATATACGAGGCCCAATGAGATGCATGTGAGTACTTTATGTGGGCCAACTGTGATGTATATGAGGCCCATAGTGATGTGAGATTCCACTACGATTTATGTAATGATGTTCATGGCAGGTCGTGCCTTGGGAACAATGGTTTGATGTCCACATTGTAACGGTGATGTTGGTTAAATGTCCGCATTATCACTCTCCCTAGGGCCCATTGTTAGGCCCATACTGGTAGTGTGTAGGCCGTTTAGGTCCATCTTCGTTATGAACAGATCTCATCACCATATAACATGTTTAGTATAGATCCATGATTCATGATCATACGCATCATATGTATGCCTGATATGAGGAGTGACTAATCATAGCTATGCCTTCGGGCGAATTGTTTATGGGCTCCCTAATAGGCGGAGTTGCCCTACATGAGCGTGTGGTACACGCAAGATTGTTACATGTCTGGTAGGGTGATTCATGCGCTTGCATTCATGTGATTGTGATAATAGTATGCCCTAACGACATCAGGGTCATGACCTCCACAAACACGTTGTGGGTAACTGGATTAGAAACTGAAAATACTATATCTAGCATCGAGGCGCGATAGATGTCCTTGGGTGAAAATCCCTAAACCCGATAGTACCAGAGGATGACTCTAACGTCGAGGCCGAGTGGACTCATGAGCGCATGAGGGCCGAATACCAGGAGGCCGCATCTCCTACTGTGTCGTGGTCGGTTAGAAATGGGTGTGGCCTTACCCGCCCAAGTGTAGGAGGCATTGCTAGGCTGAGTTTCACCAGCTCGTGAATGAGTCCGCTATCGACATGCCGGATAGGTATTGGCAGACTATTGACCAAACAAATAGTGAGGTTTCTTACACTCATTTGGACTATGCGGTTGGGAGAGAGACAGTGCCATTTGGAGTGTACTAAACCTCAGTGATTATCCAGAATGAGAACCATAATGATATTTGATGCTCTAATGATGAGTTGCATTGATATGAGGATTGGTATGCTTGAGTTGCATCTCACATTACATGGTCTTATTATGGCCGATCACATTCATATCTTGCACCACATAGCCTTGATACGGCTGATTACATTCATGTACTCATCAGCATGGTTCCGCATTACTCTGTCATTGCATTCTGAGCATGCTCGTATTGCGCACACACTTACACCACACTTTAAGCTTTCTATAAGCTTATGTATGATTGATGTGTGCAGGTGACGCTAGGACACAGCCATAGCCTCACCGCTGTTGGAGCGTGCAGCCGAGCTTCTGGAGTTTTCTATTATTTTCATTTACTTGTATTTCCCTTTCATATGCATTGTACTTAAAGTTTTTTATCATAGTGGATTTTGTGATGGTGTTCTTGTGGTTATTATCTGTGAGTTATGCTTATGATTATGCTTATGCTTATACCAAATTAAAATCATTTTTGAAATCCTCCTTGTAGGATCCGAGGATCGAAACCTGGTGTATGGGTGCTGGGAGCCGAGAATGGGGTACTATGGAGGCTGTCAGCGCCGGATTTGGTGATCGAGAATTTTGTGAGCCCAATTTTCGAGTTTGGGGCGTGACACTTATGACTCTACCCAAGTTCACTTTTTCAGATCATGATGATTCAACTAGTGAAGAAAATATGAATAGTGATCATGAAAATGAAGATGATCTTCAAGATGCTTACAATGCCCTTTACAAGGAAAGTTGTAAAATTGCTGTTAAATTAAAACTTTGAAAGAAAAGTTTTTAAAACTTAAAGAAAATTTTGATACTCTTATTTTAGAAAAATCCCGCATTTCAAATTGTTTTGAAAAATGCAAATGCGATTTAGAATTTAAAACCTCCCTTATTGAAAATCTGAAATCTGAAAATGAAAAACTTAAACTGGAAGTCTCTTCACTATTGAGTTTAAACAATACATGGAGGTATGCCCAAGGTGATCCAAAGTTGGAAAAACTTTTATCTGGATCAAGAAAATGTGGCGAACGATCCAGTTTGGGCTACGATAGAAACATTCCTCCTAAACAGAAGAATACTCCTCCTAAGTTTGTGAAAGGAGAGTCTTCAAACTCAAAAAGGAATAGTTCAAATCAAAACATTTCCAAAAATGCTAAAACTTATCAATCTTTCAAACCTAAAAGTAATCATATCAACTATAAAAATCAGAATCGAAACCCTTTAGCTGAAAAAATAGTTAATTTACTTAAGGAGCTCTTAAAAACTAACTTAGTGGGTCATTCTTACAACAACTACAAATATAAGATGACCAACTATACTCCTAAACCCAAAACGGTTATGAAATGGGTTCCTAAGGTTACTTACTTGGTTGCCCACACGACTTTTAAAGTTACAAGTCTTTCAAAGTGGTACTTAGGTGGTGGATGCTCAAAGCACATGACTGGTGATAAAGGTCTATTCAACAATCTTAAAGACATGGCTGATGGTTCAGTCACATTTGGTGATGGTAGCAACTGCAGGATTATTGGCCAGGGTACGGTTTAACTCTTTAACCTTCCCTTATTTAAGAATGTTTTATACGTTGAAGGGTTAAAACACAATCTGTTAAGCATATCTCAAATATGCAATAACAATCATAGCGTAAAATTTACTAATCAAGGTTGTGAAATTTTAAAGAAAAAGGGTTCTGTAATATTAATTGGTCGCAGAACTTCTGAAAAATGCTACATTGTAAGTGATTCTAGCTCATCTAATCAATCGTGTTACATGGTCCCACTACAAAAAAAAGGGGCAAAGGATTCAGACCACGTTACTTTTTTGCTACAGATATAAACCTTAGGTATAGTTGCTACGGTTTTAATCCATAGCAAAAAAGTTGATACACCATTAATAATTAATAGTGTTGTAAGGGGCTCTATGAGGCCTAAAAAAAACCTATATATTCTATCTAAGTCGTCTATATTTTTATAAATATTACTTTAGAGTTTAAAATAAAAAAACCAGCCAGATCGAAGGCTCAAGTGGACCACACAGTAGGAAACATTGATATTAAATTACAGTTGCTTCTTATGGTGTGGTCCACTTGGGCCTTCAATATATCTGAAATTTGATTTTTTAAAGTAAAATAATTTATCACATTTATAGATCGGAATGGATTAATGAAATACATCATGGTGGGCCCCAAGGAGTCCATGATCGGACCATCCACGTCCGTCCGTCAGAGGAGCCCCCAATTTGGGCACACGCTCAAAACAGAGCTGCGCCCAAACGCTCCATTTCACTCCCTCTCTCTCCCTCTCTCTCTTTTCCCCGATCTCACTCTCCCCACCGATGATTCCCCTCTCTCTCCGCCCCCTAACCTTTCTTTCTCTTTCTCTATGTGTGTGTTTGTGATCCAAAGAAGGGAGGGAGTCGAAACCCTAATAGTATCTTTGAATGCAGATCTGATCCCGTTTGGAGCATTTTCTGACAAAATTCCACTTTCAAGTATGGTTTCTAAGAGGTTTCAACTCCTGTGGAGATTCTTTTACTTTCGAGATCTAATTTGCAGGTTTCAGCTCTCGAATCTGGGTTTTTGCTCTCTGATTTGGGTTTTATGGAATGTTTCTTTTAGTTTGCTCATTTTTTATGGAGTTTCTTTCGATTTGAGAACTTATATGCGAATATGCACATGCTTCCTTTTTTCAGTTTTGAGAGGATTCAAATAGCAAGATTTCGATGGATTTTACTAGAGTTTGGGAAATCTTAATAGAATTCCTCTTTCTGGAAAGATAATGTATGGTACTGGTTTGAGAAAGCGCAGGTTTAGAGGATTGTGTTCGGAAATATCTGATTTACACACTGGAATTAGGGTACTTTTTCTCTGTTTTCGCTTGAAATTTTGCTTTAGATCTACTTTGATGGAATATTTTGATTTTTCAATCTTTTTTCGGGGTAGAATATGTGAATCTTTACTGTTTTATTTGTTTTGATGGGAAAATTTTAAAAAGATCATAGAAATAACAAATTTATTATGTGATTTCCAAGTTTAAGAAAATGTAGTGTGGATTTAAGTAGGGTTTTAAATTTTCACTGCATTTGAATGATTTATTGTTGTATTGTGGCTCAGTTTCACTAACAAAATTTATTGTTGTTGTATTGTGGCTCAGTTTCACTGCATTTGAATGATTTACTGTTGTTCATTTGAATGATTTCCATATCTCATCCACTTGTACTATGCCTATAAGTTGAATTCTATAAAACCCATTCCCTAATGAATTTAGTTTGATTTGATTTTGTCTGATGTTGCTGAACTTTCTACAAAACTCCAACCTTTTTAGGCAAGAATTGTTCACTCACCCATCTTTCATATTTGTCAACAAACTGTTTGAGCGACCTAGCTGACTGTGTTTGTTCACTTCCACATGATCATCTGATGAGTTGGTCTCCTAGGAGTCCTATTTATCAAAAATAGGAATCTGCCTGCTATGAAGCATTTTGAGAAATGCTCTGATTTCGTCGAGTTCCAAGAGTTCAGTGCTTCATTTCCATCGACAGTGGCAAGAGATTTCCTCTTCATACCAGGAAGCACTCTCAGTCTTGCATATGAACCAGGCATGCATGGTTTTGTTTCCATTTTACCACAATCACTAGAAATGTTCCGTGTGCTGCAACTATTGGATTGAGTTATTCTGTACATATGCTCAACAAATTCATCAATGAGAATAGGTCAAGCACCTTTAGGGTCATATCCTTCAAGATCCTCATGTATGCATCTGCTAAATGGTAGAAGTTGTTGCCAAGTGTCCTCAGAAATATTATGCCGATGATGTTTCTCGACAAATTCACACCATTGGTTAAGAAGTCGAAACCTTCCTGTCAAAACTAATCTCCACACAGCTACAGCTCTTCTTACACCGTTGTTCTTTTGCCCATTTTCACGGAAAATGAAAAACACAAACCCATAGAAACATGTGAATGAATGAGAATCTACAATCAAGTTTAGGAGTGACATGAGCTTGGAAAGGTCATCAAAAATCACACTCCTGTCACTTGATTGTCCTCTTGAGTTAACCAACTTTGAAAGCAGTGCCAGTTCCTAATTTGATTTTGCATGTTCATTTATTGATATAATCTCGCAATATCGGGTGTAGATGTCGACCAAATTCAAGCTAGGAGAGTCCTTCGATGGTTGAAATCCAGCTCTGAAAAGCTAGGAGTTTTTTATTTTTATTTTTTATCAATTAAAGAAACAAAAACCTTAGCTTAGAGGGAAGAACTCTCTCCCTCTAAGCTAGAAGAAAGAAATGGAAATGATAAACTCCCTATGATTCTAGATATCCAAAACACCCCATTATTCAAATAGTTCTCAGATTCTAACAAATTTCAACTTTTAAGTTACTTAATTGCAACTTGGAATTTTAAGCCTCGAGCCTCAACATATATCTTGGTTATTTCTGTTTTACTATGGACTAGTAATTGTAACTCAATTCGACAACACATCTAATCTATGGACAGGAGCATTTTCACCAATCTTTCATCCAAGAACCTACAATTGACATCCATTTTGTGCCCTCTCATCTGGAGGCGAGGGCACATTTGGATGATCTTCCAAATTGAATAGCAATTATTAGTCTAATGGAGCAGAAATAACTTAACTGTCTTTTCCTTTATTTTCCTTCCATTCATATTGATGATATACATATCAATTTACGATTACATCTCAGACATGGAAAGAATAAAACTCCAATTTGGGGGCCGTGTTTCCTAATTATGAACACCAAAAAACATCTCAAATTAAACTGATTGTTCACCATGCAATCAGCTCATGCACCCAAATGCAGTAAAAGAGAGTGATAAGGCAAGGAAGCCTCTTGAAAACCAAACAGATGTGTCTCAGTTTATAATATATAATGTTTCCTCACATTTGATCAAGATTAAGGTGGGTCAAAAAGCTCGCTGTTCAAGATCAGCTCAAACAACTCTTACGAAGGGACATAGCTGTGCATAGTCAGGATCTTAGACAAGCAGAACAACATTTATACAACCATCATTCTCTGGATTATTTGTAACTTGAGGATATTTCCCTGCATCCATTAGTGAAATTGAAATATAGTTCCCAAGGAGTGAAATAAGGATACAAGGAATTGAAATTTATACAACCATCATTCTCTGGAATTTTTATTTTTTTTGTCAAGTCTATATTATAATCATGATATATATGAATTAGTTAATGAGAGGGATTCTTTTGATTATCTTTGAGAACTTAAGATTGGACTCATCATCCACTAGTGGAGGGAGAGTTGCGGGTTGTGAATCTTCGTACTCCATTAGCCATGACCTCTTATAGAAAGTTTAGATCAATTGATTAGACTGTCTAACTGAACTAATGCAATTAAAAGTACTTGACATTCCTAAACTTATAACCTAAACCTAAACCCAAACCTATAACCTATAACCTTTAACCTACCTATAACCTACACCTAAACCTAAACCTATAACCTATAACCTATAACCTATAACCTAAATCTAAACCTAAACCTAAACCTATTCTCAAATCCCTAAACCTAAACCTAAACCTTAAACCTAAACCCAAACCCGAACCCGAACCCGAATTCCAAAACCTATAACCCACCTATAACCTACACCTAAACCTAAACCTATAACCTTAACCTAAACTTAAACCTAAACCATGAATCTTGCATAGATTAAACAATCCATGATTGGGACTTGAGGAAAAGTTGAGGTGTATTGTTGTCTCCAGTCGAGTCATTAATTTTGTTTGAGGTAAATTTGTGTTTGGATTCTTGTTGGTTGTAGTTTGATGCAAGATAAGTGTTTATTACCTAGGAGTTTCTGAGGACTACGGCGTCTTCTCAGCCATGGACTTCAAGCATGTTGTTATTGTTGGGCGTTAGTAATCTCTTTTAGCCATGTAGTGGTGTCGTGGTTATAATTGAAGATAGTTGTATAGCCTTCTTGACCTTAGGTAGTAAGGATCCTTGGATTGTGGAATATACATCCATTATTCAAAGAAAGGGTGACATTCCAAGCACTCACACTTTCTCTCTTTGCTAGCTAAATTGGTGAGTCTTCTTTCCTTCATACTATATGATTCATTGGTTGGACCGTTCATCATGTGGGGCTTGATTTGTTTTTTCTAGTTATCTCAAATATCATTTGGATCACATGGTTATAGCAATTGGACTAATGGTTACAAAATGGACCTTTTGTCAAGGGTGGGGAAACATTCTCAAGATTCTCAACTTCGTGAATTGGGGAATTTTAGATTTTTTTTTAATTGCTAATTGCATGATTTATGTCCTTTTACTATTTGGCAATTAGTGAATTTATCAAGTAACACCAACCCAAACACATTAATTGCCAAATCCAAGGATTTGACAGTTAAAAATTTGCCAAATTCATGCAATTCATGAATTTGGTGTGCATCCAAACAAGCCCGTAGAATGTCCAGGACTTTATAATTAGGCTTTTTGGTTGCTGGCTTCTAAGCACATGTCATGGAAGCAGTTCATATGCACATTTTCTTGGATCATCTTACAGGTTAACCATGTGGGGCATTGATTGAATGGTCAAGAATATTATAGCCATTCTATGTAACCTTTTCTTTATAAAACCACATTACAAAATTCTCAAACCACATTACATTCTCAAGATTCATCAATTATTAAAACTCACCTTTTCCCATCCCCTTGTATCCTTGAAGTACTTATCTGTAATAGATTCATGTTGAACAGAGGACTTAACAATTTGTCATGCCTTCTAATTAACATTTCTTTTTTTGTGTGGCTTGTGCATCATGATGAATAGAGATGGTGCGAGAGGCCAGTTATGAGTTACCTAACGGCAGTTCTTATGTAAGTTTTCTGCTATTTTTTGTTACATATGATCTTTTATGTGATCCTTGTCAAGTAAATGGTGGTAATCTACAGTGATTGGGACTTGTTATTATTATACCATCCATTTTTTCTTTGAAGATGATTATTTTGATGGTTTTGTTGCTCAATTTGGTTTTCTACCTATGGCTCATTTAATCAGTTTCTTCCATGTAGATTGAAATGCCAATGCCTTCACAATTGTTGCATCAATATTCAAAATTCAACATGCCTTCTCTTGCAGTTTTTGGACCAATCCTTATTTGTATATGTATGTTTAGCTATTTAATTTCTTTCTTCTTCTTCTTCTTCTTCTTCTTTTTTCCCCCACTTGGCATATTTCTGAGGTGAATACTTCCCCTCTTCAACTGGTAGTAAACAAATTCCACATGATAAATTGAAGGATAAAATGCTCATTGCTCAAGTGCCCAAATGTTCCCTGAAGACTAAGCGGAGCAACAACATGAGCTAACTTTTGGTTACCTGTGTAGGTCGTACATGTATGCATGATATGGACTGGCAGACTGAGCACATGCTTAAATGATAATATGGAATAATTCATTATCTAATATTTGTTCATGTTTGGTATGAACAAGAATATGGATGTTATATCCAATATATATATATATATATATATATATATATATATATATATATATATATATATATATATTAAATGGTACAAAGGAGAAGTAAAAGGATCAATTATCTGTTTTAAATTATAATCATGAAAGTCTAAACATGATCCATCATGTCCGGCATCGTGTTTCTTGATAACTCTGTTACTTGCACATGGAAATGTGTCGAGCTGGGTATTATGCACTTTGTTAGACATGATAACTATGTAAAAGCTGATGCACCAGCAACAGGGTTGTTTTGTTCGGTCAACATGGGTACCACTACAAGTTGTAATTAAATGCGGTGTTACTATACCTCGTGCTTTGGTTTACATTGTTTTGTTTGCCATTATTTTCTCCTCCATATCTTCATTATATTCCTATGATAAGCCTGTAGTGCCAGTTTTAATTGTTATCTCTCTGTTGCTTATGTCTACTCTTCCCATGTTCATGTAAAACCTACCGTTAGTTGGTTATTTGGTTTTTCTTTCAACTAATGTCTTAGGCATCGAAGCCAAAAAAAATCCAAAAAAAAAAAAAAAAAAAGAAAGAAAAAAAGAAAGAAAAAAAGAAAAAAAGAAAAAGAAAACCATCTACTTTTTGTTTTGAGATGATGCCATTGTGAATGAATTGATGCTTGTTCTGCTTTGTGACTTCTAATTTTTAACTGTCATATACTGCCACGAAAGAACGGTTTAGCTATTATAGCTTATGTGTTTGGCATATGCTATGAAAAACTTACTTTCTTGATAGCTTTCAATGTCTTGCTCTTGGTATATTTGAAGAAAAATGAGATTTGAAACTTGAGAAGTTTCATTCGTATAATTTTTTTATTCTGTCAATGCAGCTAGGTACAACATTGGTGTAGTTATCTTGCTCTAGGCACCCATAGTCTTGGTATGTCTCATTGTCCTTCAATAATTTAATATATCGAGATTTCTTTCCTATCATCATTTACATTTTTCTTCTTAATAGATACTTGAAAGTTAATATAATCATTTACTCTGTTTTACAATCTTTAAAATCTTTATTTGTAAATTTATGCCCATATGCATTGCCGGAGAAACTAAAAAACTTACTCATTCTCAAATTGCATTATGGAATATGCATCCATTATTCAAAGAAAGGGCAACATTCCAAGCACTCACACTTTCTCTCCTTGCTAGCTAAATTGGTGAGTCTTCTTTCCTTCATACTATATGATTCATTGATGAAGTGGCTTGGCCATTTGGACAGGCCCATGTTTATATATTATCTCGAAATTGATGAAGTAAATCCGGATGTGTGTTGGAGCTATCCGGATGTTGAGCAGGGGTCCTTGGAAGGTGTGAACCGCTGTTATAACCATGATGAAGCTGTCCATTTTCTATGGACAACAATATGGGTGGCCTAGACATTTAAACAGGCCTATGTTTATGTATTATTTCAAAATTGATGAAGCAGATCCGGATGTGCGTCGGAGCTATCCAGATGTTGAGAGAGAGTCCTTGGAAGGTGGGAACCGCTGTTATGAACATGATGAAGTTGTTCATTTCCTATGGACAACATTGGAGGGGCCTGGCCATTTGGCCAGACCGTGTTTATATCTGTATTTGCAGGAACCACACCCTTAACCTAAACCACACCCTAAACCTATAACCTAAATCTAAACCTTAACTTATAACCTATAACCTATAACTTAAACCTAAACCTATAACCTATAACCTAACCTAAACCTAAACCCATAACCTAAACCCGATCCTAAACCCGATCCCGAACCCGAACCCAATTTCCTAAACCTAAACCTTAACCTATTCTCAATTCCCTAAAGCTATAACCTATAACCTAAACCTAAACCTAACTTAAACCTATAACCTTAACCTAAACCTAAAACCTAAACCTAAACCTAAACCAAAACCAATAACCTTAACCTATAACCTAAAACCTAAACCTAAACCTAAAACCTAAATGTATTTTCAAATCTCTAAACCTAATCCTAATCTCAACTACTTAACCTAAACCTAAACTTGAAAACCCAAACTTAAACCCGATCCCGAACCCGAACTCGATTTCCTAAACCTAAACCTTAACCTATTCTCAATTCCTAAAGCTATAACCTATAACCTATAACCTATAACCTATAACCTAAACCTAAAACCTAAACCTAAACCTAAACCAAAACCTATAAAGCTTAACCTAAGCTTAACCTAAACCTATAACCTATAACCTATAACCTATAACCTATAACCTATAACCTATAACCTAAACTTATAACCTATAACCTATAACCTAAACCTAAAACCTAAACCTAATCCTATAACCTAAACCTAAAACCTAAATGTACTCTCAAATCCCTAAACCTAAACCTACACCTAATCCTAATCTCAACTCCTAACCTAAACCTAAACCTAAACTTGAAAACCCAAACCTAAACCCGATCCCAAACCCGAACCCGATTTCCTAAACCTAAACCTTAACCTATTCTTAATTCCTTAAAGCTATAACCTATAACCTATAACATATAACCTAAACTTAAACCTTAACCTAAACCTTAACCTAAACTTATAACCTAAACCTAAACCTTAACCTATAACCTTAACCTAAACCAAAACCTATAAACTAAACCTTAACCTATAACCTATAACCTAACTTATAACCGATAACCTAAACCTAAAACCTAAACCTAAACCTATAACCTAAAACCTAAACCTAAACCTATAACCTAAATGTATTCTCAAATCCCTAAACCTAAACCTACACCTAATCTTAATCTCAACTCCCTAACCTAAACTTGAAAACCCAAACATAAACCCGATCCCGAACCCGAACTCGATTTCCTAAACCTAAACCTTAACCTATTCTCAATTCCCTAAAGCTATAACCTATAACCTATAACCTATAACCTACACCTAAACCTATAACCTTAACTTAAACCTAAAACCTAAATGTATTCTCAAATCCTTAAACCTAAACCTAAACCTAAAACCTAAATGTATTCTCAAATCCTTAAACCTAAACCTACACCTAATCCTAATCTCAACTCCTTAACCTAAACCTAAACTTGAAAACCTAAACTAAACCCGATCTCAAATCTGAACCTGATTTCCCATACCTAAACCTTAACCTATTCTGAATTCCCTAAAGCTTTAAACTATAACCTATAACCTATAACCTAAACCTAAATCTTAACCTAAACCTATAACCTAAACCTTAACCTAAACCTAAACCTGAACCTAACCTAAACCAAAACCTATAACCTATAACCTATAACCTAAACTTATAACCTATAACCTAACCTTAACCTAAACCTAAAACCTAAATGTATTCTCAAATCCCTAAACCTAAACCACACCTAATCCTAATCTCAACTCCCTAACCTAAACCTAAACCTACACCTAATCTTAATCTTAACTCCCTAATCTAAACCTAAACCTACACCTAATCCTAATCTCAACTCCCTAACCTAAACCTAAACCTAAACTTGAAAACCCAAACCTAAACCCAATCCCAAACCCGAACCCGATTGATGTAATAATGTAGCCCAATCACATGGCAACAAACAAGAAAATCTTGCTTTGTTAGCAAGCATACTCAAACCCAAGCATCACAATGCATCTATTTCCATCTCTAATATCTCTTATAGCATAGATTATTTGAGATTTGGATTTATCTCATTTTTAGAGTCATGTCCTAACACAATATGATAATATTAATAAACAAGGTGGATTTGTCACTAACATTATTCCAAGACCCATATAACTTCTTCTTATAGGAAGTTAGGTAGGGCACATGCAGCTTGAATCCATCAAAGGAGATAAGGATTACCTCTCATATGTTCTCTTTCTTTTCATTTGTTTTTTCCCATAGGATTGTTTATTTTGTGGTGTCTGCTCACGTACAACATTTCAGCATGTTAACATTTTAACAAACCAAAATGAGTTTTTCAACATATCATATATTATTTTAGGTAGGAAAAGTTACTTTAAAAGTCCATCCTAGGTTTGAACACATTACTCATGTTGGATTTTGCCATAGTTTAGAAGATTTGTAGGTACATTTTTTATTTCTTCATATATAAGTGTTTTTTTTTTTTGTCTTTCTTCCTTTTGAGATGTGTACAAAGGCATGCTTGTTTGATTGTGTCTACAAATGTTGTTTTATAGAGGCTAACAAGCTAAAGAAGTCAGTGGAGGATGAAATTCATTTTCTCAAGGGAAGAGTTTCAAAACTTGAAAGTGATCTTGTGTCGAAGTCCACAGAAGTTACATCTGTAGTTTTAAGGAAAGAAGAAGCTCTATCTTCTGCATTTGCTGAAATTGACTATCTGAAGGAAGAAAATTCTGTAAAAACATGAGCATTATTGAATGCATATGAAGGGTGTTTACTATGTTGGAGTGTATTTATTTCTTGCACATGAGGGCATACCTTAGTTATAATTCTTATGATAGGTTGAGCAAAGTGAAGTATTATTTATTTAGAAATGTGAATGTAGGATGCATTGTATGATTTGATTACTATTTATAATAAATGCATCGTTTCTTTTTCTAATTACATTTTATGTACTATTTCTATCAGCATTAATCTTAGATGAGTTATTAATGACAGCAGGTTCTTGTAATGGAAACCGGTCGTATTATTACAATTTTTAAAAAAAATAGCTACGAATATAATCTGTAGCTATAACTACGGCTTTTAGCCGTAGCTATTGGTATCTATTGCTATGGATATAATCTGTAGCTATTGGTATCTATTGCCACGAATATTATTGGTAGCTATTGCTACTGATAAAATATATCTGTAGCACGTCCGTCGCTATTAGTAGGGTAGCTAAAGGTATTGCTACAGATATAATCCGTAGCTATTGGTATCTATTACTACGGATATAATCCATAGCTATTGGTATCTATTGCTATAGATATAATCCGTAGCTATAACTTTAGCTACCCCACCAATAGTGACGAACGTGCTACGGATTATATCCGTAACAAAAGGAATTTTGCTACGATTTTTTGTCGTAGCCTTTACCCATTTTTCTTGTAGTGTCCATACTAATAAGACTGAGTTATGGCATAAATGCCTTGAACATGTACATTACTAGAATCTGTATAGATTGAGCAAAAGAGAACTGATAAGTGGTCTACCTAAATTGCAAAAAGTAGACAAAATATGTGGTGAATGCCAGATTGGCAAACAAAATAGGATTACTCACAAAAAGGTGAAGTCCAATGCCACATCCAAACCGCTCGAACTTCTCTACATGGATCTTATACGACCAACCAGGATGGAGAGTCGAGGTGGCAAAAAATATATACTGGTAATTATGGATGATTTTACCAGATTCACTTGGGTAGCCTTCTTAAGGGATAAATCAGAAACCCTTGATGAAGTAAAAAGAGTTCTCAAACAGATCCAAATGGAAAAAAGTTCTCTAGTCTGTAAGATCTGTAGTGATCATGGATCAGAATTTGAGAATAGTAGTTTTGAAAAATTTTGTTGCGATCAGGGAATACACATGAATTCTCTGCACCCAAAACACTACAACGAAACGAAATTATTAAAAGAAAAAATAGAGTACTTCAAGAAATGGTAAATGTAATGTTGAATAGTATTAAGCTCTTTAAAAATCTTTGGGCTGAAGCAGTAAATACTGCCTGCTATATAATTAACTGCGTTTACTCTAATAAGTCAAATAATAAAATGGCTTATGAAATGTGGTTTGATAAGAAGCCTACTGTCAAATACTTTCAAGTTTTTGGCAGTAAGTGCTATATTTTATGTGACCTTGAAGATCTAGGTAAGTTTGACACCAAAAGTGATGAAGGGATCTTTTAAAGATATGCTTTAAACAGTAGAGCGTATCGAGTACTGAATAAGGGGACCAGTGTTATTCAAGAGTCCATCAATGTAGTCATTAACGATCACTTGAATACACCTGCCTCAAGTTCAGATAATGATGAAGTTCTTTTAATTAACAAACCAGATACTTCATCAAGTCAAAATAACTCTGAACTAAGGACTGTTAAAGATCTCCAACCACTCAAATTCTTGAAAAGCCTCTCATTGGTGTGCGCACTCGTAGACAACTAGAAGATATATGTAATTATGTGTGCTTTACATCGTAGATAGAACCAGCTAACGTAAAAGAAGCACTTACTGACGAAAAATGGATTGTTGCGATGCAATAAGAGCTTAATCAATTTGTTAGAAATGATGTTTGGTACTTAGTTCCTAGACCTAAAGATAAACATATTATCAGAACTAAGTGGATTTTAAAAAATAAGTCTGATGAACATGGTAATATAATTCAAAACAAGGCTAAACTAGTTATACAAGGGTACACTCAAATTGAAGGCATCGATTATGATGAAACCTTTGCCTCAGTAGCTCATCTTGAATCAATCAAACTTTTTATATTCATTGCTTGCTTTAAAAAATTTTAAATTTATCAAATGGATGTAAAGAGTGCTTTCTTAAATGGTGATCTGCATGAAGAAGTGTATGTTGAACAACCAACAAGTTTTGAAGACCTTAAAAATGTTGATTATGTCTATCGCTTAAAAAAGGCTCTCTACGGTTTGAAACAAGCTCCCACGGCATGGTACGAAAAATTGACTAAGTTTCTACTAAGTCATAATTTTCAAATGGGAAGTATTGATAAGACTCTTTTTGTTAAGAAACATAATGATCATATCTTAATAGTGCAGATCTATATTGATGATATTATTTATGGATCTACCTGTACTAACATGACTGTTGAGTTTGCAGATCTTATGAAATCTAAATTTGAAATGAGCATGGTTGGGGAACTGAATTATTTCCTAGGGTTGCAAGTAAAACAACAACCTGATGGTATCTTCATTTCTCAAACCAAATATGTTCTGAACTTAGTGAAAAAGTTCAGATTTGAGAATGAGAAAATTTTTGATACTCCTATGAGTACTACATTAAGACTCTCAAAGGACTCTATAGGTAAAAGTATAGATCCTAAATTATATTGTAGTATGATTGGTAGTTTACTTTATTTAACTGCAAGTAGACTTGATATTGCTTTTAGCATTGGTATTTGCGCTAGGTATCAATCTGACCCTAAAGAGTCCCATTTAACTGTTGTTTAGCGGATTATGCGATATATCGCAAGTTCTGCTAATCTAGGTCTTTGGTAGCCACATGATACTAGTGTTCAATTGGCTAGGTACACTGATGCAGATTGGGCTAGTAATGTTGATGATAGGACATTAACCAGTAGTAGTTGTTTCTATATTGGGAACTGTTTAGTTTCTTGGCAAAGTAAGAAATAAATTTCTGTATTGCTCTCAACTGCTGAGGCTGAATACATCGCAGTTGGAAATACATGTACTCAGCTTGTGTGGATGAATAGAATGTTAAGCGATTACGGAATTGCACAGGATTCAATAGTTTTATATTGTGATAATTCCAGTGTAATTAATATATCTAAAAACCCAATCCAACATTCATGAACCAAGCACACTGACATTAGATATCATTACATTTGTGAATTAGTGGAAGAAAAGATAATTTCTTGGAATACATTCCAACCGAGAATCAGCTTGCTGGTATTTTCACTAAATCGCTTGACAAAAGCAGGTTTAATAAATTGAAATTTGATCTTGGTATGTGCAATTTGAATTGATCATTTATGCATTTCTGTATCATATTGTATATATTTATTATTTTAAATGATTAGAATTTTAAATTATGTGAAAAATACATACTTTTGGATGTGCACGACCAGTCGAGGATGAACTCGACTAGTCATGGCACGACCGGTCGAGGACGTCCCACGACCAGTCGTGTAGCGCGCTGGTGCTTTTAATTTAGGGGAAAATCACTTTTCTTCCTCATTTGCTTTTCCTCTCTAACGAGTCTAAGCTCGACCGGTTGTACCCAACTTTTTTATTCTTCAAAGTTAGTCCATTATTTCCATTTTCCTTTTAGATTCAAGTGGATATCACTTCATTTTCTTACTTAGAGTGATTTATTTCTTATTTCCTTGAAGTTTTTGGGGTTTTCTTTTCAAAAATCTGTTTTTGAAGAAACCTACTCTACATCTTTTACAACTTCTTAATTCCTTCATTCCTTTGTTGCAAATGGATGCTAGAGGGAAAAAGAAAACTTTCCGAGGTGCTTCCTCATCTAGATCGACTCCTTTAACAAGGCACCACCTTCGGTCATCCGAAGATGATCCCTCCTATGTGCGAGATTTACGATTGCGTAATGTTATTGTTGAGCATCCTGAGGATATTAATCATATTGCTTCATTTGAATTCCTTCCACTTCTCCAATCTGTAGGATGTGCTAACATTCTACATTGGAGTGGGCCAGAATACCAGTCTATTGCGCAGGCTATGTTTGCATGTATTTCTTAATTTTTGACTGAGAATTTAACATTTTCAATAGCAACTAGAGAAGGTCCATTTGAAATAGATAGTCATTTGATTTCTTCTCTAATGGACATACCTATAAATGTCGAGGGTATTCCTATTTATACTCTAGCTGACAAACCGTCGGAATCAGAAAAATATGTGCTTACTAGAGCATTGTGTAATATAAATGCGCAATGGACTCATAAGGGGAATGTGCTTGCTTCCAAGTATTTATTACCCAGATACAGGGTTCGTCACAGAATATGTATTTCAAATATGCACCCGCATTCTAGTAAGAAAATTGAACTCACCTCCTTCATGGTTCGGATTTTGCATTCCGTCACCTCTGGTACTAAAGTTTGTCTTCCTTCTCTAATATGTTATTCTATCATTCAGTTCCGTCTCTATCCTGGACACAGTGATATTCCATTTGCATTTCTTATGACTGTGTTAGCTACTCATATGTTAGTTGTTAAGCCTGTTGAAGAGGCTCCTATTCATCCCCTTATTTTTAACAACTCAAATATAAACAAGATGAAATTGGGATTGACTCCTGGACAAGTGAATGTGGGTGGTGGTGGTGCTGAAAAAGTGAATGAAGAAGAAGGTGGAGATTTACCTCTAGATGATATAAACATGGATCATATCTTTAATGAAATTGAATCAGATTCTGAGGCTGACCCTGACTATCAACCTTTTGATTTTGATGCGAGGTTGCATTCTCTTGAGGAACAGGTGGCTCAAATACGTGTAACCCAAGATTCTCAATTTGCTTATATGTGCAAACATATTAGGCGCTTGAACAAGAGTTTACACCAAATTGATCCATTTATTCCTGTTCCCTCTTCTGGATCTGATTAAGTACTTTTCTATTTGGCCTATAATAACTCTTATGATATCTTGTTTTATTTCAGTTTGAATCAGATCTAATTAACTAACATACTCCCCCTTTTTGAATGAATTTGGTTTATGTTGGTTACTTATATGAACTTGATTTATGATGATTTATGTTAAATGAACAGTATTTGCTTATCTTTTTCATATCTTGATTTATTTACTCCCTTTTTCCTCTTCCATATCTGTGTTGCTTCCTTTATCATATTATGACAAAAAGGGGGAGTATGTTTTGTAATGTTTTGTTATGCTTGCTTATGGATATGGATATGGTTATATGGATTATGGGTAGTAGAATATATCTTTTTGTGTTCTACTCAGGGAGAGTAAGTAAGAAGTGTGTTTTGATGATGTGTTCTAGTTATTGTAACTAGTGCATTATACTCTCTTGTGTATATATGATGCATGATTCTTTGTTGAGCATGTAATGCTTCTCTTATTTCTAATGGTGTGTTTTGTCACAAATTTAATAAAGGGGGAGATTGTAAGTGCTATGGTTATTTGCTCCTTTGATTGTCAAATTTTGTTGTGTCAAAACCACAGTATATGTCTTATGTAGCACGTTGATATATATGTTCAAGGTAATGCATCATATGTATAAGGACAATGCTTCAAGACAAGAACAAGATCTACTTAAAGAAATGCAAGTTCAAGTACATTGTTCACTCCTTTAAGCTTCAAAGTTCAAAGTTTTAAAGCGACATTAAAAGACAAGTCAACTGTTCATATTCAAGACTTAAAGTGAAGCACGATTCAAGTACTACAAAGTTAAGCTTCAAAAGATCTCAAGTACAAGCTTCATGAACGTCTACGATCTTTTACCATCTGAAGAAAAGAAGGTTCAATGTTCATATATCATGGTAAATGTGTGGAAGACCTTAGATTGACCTTAGGGTAGGTCATTTTGAATACATAATTCAAATTGAATTACTTTATAGATGTTTGGTCTATTCTTCAACTAGTCCTGGACTCTGTTTGACTAGTCCTAACACTGGCTCGACCAGTACAAGAAATTTCACGACCGGTCCTAAGTTGTTGCAAATTTTCAAAATTTTTTGGTTGAGCTACCACCAGTCCTGGAGACTACTCGACCAGTCATGTGAACAGTACTTGACTCGTTCACGACCAGTCCAGCAGTTACGACTCAAACTCCAGCAACCATTCCAGGTTCCATACGACCAGTCATGAACAAGTCACGACCAGTCATGGAGGTCCCTCGACCGGTCATGCAAGGCCTACGATCAGTCGTGGAACGATTTTATCCGATCACGCTCAAAATTTCAAAATCAGATCGTCCTACGACCAGTCGTAGTGTCCTTATGACCAGTTGTAGACACGATTTCTTCATCTATAAATAGATGACAAATTTCAGAGTTTGATATCCTATTCAAGTAAAATTAAGGCATCACTCTGAGAGATAAGTTTGTAATCTTCTTAAGCTAGATTGTGCATATTTAATATTCACTTTTTATTAGCTTTTTATATTTGATTTTGTATCTGCATTCTAATTTGATTTGAAAGAGGAATTGTGATATTCCACTTCTTGGAATCAAAATCAAATAGACCTAGCCCAACTTGATTTAATTTAAAATCAATTAGAACCTAGAACCATTTCAAAGTGAGTGTGGACATTAAACTTCTATATTCGAACTTCTACTCTGATTTGGTTCTTCCGGGCTGCGACAAAAGGAGAAATCCAGGTATTTTAATTGTAATTTCCATTGTATTGGTTTCTTTTGAAATTGGGTTAGAAAAATCTCATTCTTTTTTGTTATCTGAGGAAAGCCAAAAAACTTAGAGTGTGGGGTTTTTGAATTGTGTAAGCCTACTTGAAGGACACAATTATGAGGGTTTTAGGTGAACCTGAGAAAAACTTATTTCATAGTGAACGCTAATATCCACTATGTGAGGATATTAGGAGTGGAGTAGCAAGCTATGTAGCTGTTGTTTAACAGTTAGTGTACACACAGGCGAACCACTATAACTTTTGTGTTTTGTGGTTGTGTGGTTTAATTTCTATACCTTTTATCATTCAATATTGTGGGATGTATTTATGGATGTGAATGTTGTAATCTTTTACATTTCAAGCATTGTGGGGAATGTTGTAATAACTTAGATTTCGTTTTCTTGTTTTTTATCTATTTATTCGTCAGTATCAAGTTTGAGTTTTTTATACAAAGACCTTTCTAAGAATTAGGTTGTCCTACCATAAATCATGGTTTTTGGTATAAGGTTATCCTTAGAACAATATTTGTATCAGTCTCTCAATACTCATACATTTGAGGTTGCTTTACATTTCAGTATTGTGAATTGATTATAGTGCTATCTTTCTTTTATTTTGTTAAATTCCGTTGTTATCATTTTAATTTGACATAATCCTATTCACCCCCCCCCCCAGGACATATAGCTTGGCCTTTTCACCTCCCACAAGCAGCGGTTAAGAGAAAGATGGCCCACATTCAAATCCACCATTGGAGACCGACTTTCTTCCCCGTTCAAAGTCACATCGAATCGAGACTCAGTTTGAGTATAGTTGAGTCCCGTTCATTGTCTATCAAGTGTCTCTTATAGTAGAAGCGAGAAATGAAGCAAGGAAAGAAGAATATTGATAAGGAGAGGATTAAGAGAGAGAGAGAGAGAGAGAGAGAGAGAGAGAGAGAGAGAGAGATGTTCCTTCTCGTGTCAGTCTGAGTTGTCTCGAGTTGGGTTGCAGGTCTGGTCGAGTCCAGACACTATTTAGCCGAGTAGAGAGAAAGACGAGGAGAAAGGAAGAGGTCAGAGTTGGGATTTTTGTTCGGCCATTTATGACTTGCTGTGGCAACTCGCGGTCGAGTCAAGTTAGGATTGAGGCAAGTCCAGTTCAGGTCTAGGGTTATTGAGCCATTTAGATCGTGCGGGGCTTGTCCAGAAGCTTGCTCGTCATCTAGAAGAGTAGGTGTTGTTGCGGCTGTTGTGTTGCCCAGATCCTCATTGGCTGAGTTCGGGTCATGTGACACGATGTGGTGCTAACTTACTAGTTTTACACTAGGTCTTAAAGAAGAAGGGAATATGAGAAAGAAAAGGAGAGGGAAGAAGAAATATAGAAATGAAGATCAGTTGCATAGGGTCGTTTGGCTGATTTGTCAGAGAGTTGTGTGTTGTTGGGTCAAACTAGTGAGTTATCAAGTCATTTTAGCAAGTTGGGGGGTGTTTGAGTCAAGATTAGACGTGTCTAGGTTTCTAAGGAGGAGAAGAAAGAAAAAGAAAAAGGAAGAAAAATGGAAAGAAGGAGGAAGAAGAAGAAGAAGAGATTGAAAGGGGTGATGCATGAGTTGTTGCAAGCTGACTCAAACCAACTCAACCCAGTTGAATCAGATCTAAGTCCAACAAACTTGGCTAGGCTTGAGTGAGAAGAAAAGAAAAGAAAGAAAATGAAGAAGAAGAAGAAGAAGAAGAAGAAGGAAGAGGAGTGATGGCAGTTGTATGTCTATTGTGTTGACTCAGTGAGTTTCACTGAGTTCAACCCAGTTCAGACCTGATTTGGGTCTATCTCAGCTCGTTTGTAGTAACTAGCTTGGTCAGAAGTCTAGCTTAAGGGATAACTCGGTCCTTCATCGAGTTGAGTTAAATTAGGTTGATAATCTAGGTGAATTGAACTCTTAATCTTTTATTAGAGTGTTAATTAGTGTTTATTTACGTTAATAACTTTTCTCATTTAAATAGGCTCTTAATTGAATACATCAAATCCAAGTTGATCTGAGTCAACACATGCAATCTCAAGTTAAGGGTGAGTGATCTATATGACCTCTTGTGTAGAAATTCATATGTGATAATCTAATTAAATGTTATAATTATAAAACTCGGATATTTCGAAACCCTAATCCTAGGTTAGATTTTAGATCAAATTTCATTAGATTGCATAATTTAGACCCTAATATTGATCTTAACCATTCATTTGTGGTGATTTGGGATACAACTCACCTAAGGCACGTAATTGTATTCTAGCCAATCTAGAAGATGATTCAATTCTAAGTGAGAATGAATTTCCTAGCAACATTAGTAGGTGATTCGACTTGTAGGTGATGACTTTTCTCCTTGGGCTTTCTGCTTTCATATTAGTTTAAGTGATAGTTTTCCTTCTTTTTTTTTTTTTTTTTTTCTAAATTTGACTGATAATTGATGGTTTTATTTTATGATTACTTGTGTTAGTTATTGGAATAAATCCTCAAGTCATATACTCAACATTTATCTATCATAAACACTTACATATTGTACATGAATATCTTCTCATATGTGTGGATTCCTTATGAAGCTTGAATTGCCATATCAATTAGTGAAAAACTCCACTTATTATGTATATCCAGAATTGGGATGTAAACTTGAACGATTGTGATTACAATGGTCCCTCGAACTAATGGTCATTTTGTTTAATGGATTAAATAAAATTTCGTTGTGAACTTACCATCTTGATTTTTGCCTACTAGCTTTTGGAGATAATCCATTTTTTATCACATCTTTAGATGAACTATTTTTCCTATGTGGCTTTGATGGACTATTTTCCCTATATTGCTTTGATGGACTATCTTTGTATAACCTTACAATGGTAAATTTCACTTATTGAACTATAATTGGCTACTAGGTGAAGAAGTTACCATTAAACATCCTAGTTGTTGGAGTCTTATGAGTCGAGGATAGTGGTATGAGACATTATACCTGAGCTGTCGACCTATGCTAGGTGATAAGCCCCCCATAGTGACCTTTGAGCTTTCATAAAATGACTGTTTATAATTAGACTAAATACGGTTGGGCTAATCATGCATTCATGGCATACATGTGATAATTAGTGGCTAATTTTTGATGTTGTAGCACGGATCATTTGTCGTTGTATGTTTCGCTAGCTTCTAAACCACCGACGATCGACCCAATTTGTGTGAGTTAGTCACTTTAGTACGTACTTAACGTATTTTCACCGGTGACTAGCCACTTGTATGTGGGTTTTGCCTCACTCATGGGTTTTGCCCAAAAGCCAGCTAAATGAGCATCTCCAAGCTAATGTACATTAACGCATCCATGAATTTAAATAAGATTGCATTGTAGACTATTGTGTATATTTTCTTGTTTAAATAATACTTGACTAATGCGATGGTGTGTAATTTTGAGGACAATTCTCACTGAGTTGGTCACCCATGCTTTGAAATATACAACCGTACAAATAGTGCAGGTAATTTGAATGATATTCATGTTCAGACTGATGAAGAGCAGGTATATATTTCGTGGATGTATAGGCGCACTTGCCCCAAGATAAGCTGTGCAATGTTGCAGCTCAAGTACTCTAGCTGTATTTTATTCTCTTTTATGATTTAAATTGTTTCTCTTTTGTATTTTTTTAGTATTGAGACATCGATTTTTATAAGCCCCATGAGATGCCGCTTTTATATCTTGAATGTGTATTCAGACTCTTCCTTTATGCTTGACTTGTCTCTCTTTCACTGCAATGCTCACTCTTAAGAAAAAAAAATATTTGAAATATGGGCTATCTTTAAAGGTTAACACTTGGGATTTTGAAAAATGGGTACTAAACTCGGGTTACAAAAATCAAGGCGTTACACGTCTGCAAGAATAGATGATCCGTAAGATGTGACTAGAGAGGTGTGACTGCTTAAGTAAGAACTTAGTTGATCGAGATCCAACAACTTAGGATTGTGGACATTTAATTTAAGCATACGGTACTATAGCGGTGGATGCTGGATAATAGCAATCTATGCTAAGATTAGGCTATGCTATACTAAACTAGGATAAGTAAAAAGATAAATGTAATATAAAGAAAATAAATCTATATTTGGCGTGGTGACTCGAGTTCTTCTTTTTGTTCGTCTTTTATAAGTTGTTGAGGCGGATAAACCCTCGTTGGGTTTCCTTGCTAATCTTAGATCTTTCGCGTTTTTTACAACGTGCATTACGAATACGTAGATCTTCGGATAAATTCAAAACTTCTGTCTTTATAGTTCTTCTTCTTGTAATCGATCCCCTTAGGAAACAATTGTATCTACATTTAGGATAAATCAGGGGAACATCTACCACTGATCCCGAACCTGAAATCGATTATGCATCTTAACGGCTTAATCAAACCACCTTCTGCATTTATCTTGAACTCTCTCTCCCTTCTAATCGAGAACTTTAGAGGAGTTGATGGACTGGATCTACCTGATCCTGATATGTTAATGAATGGGTTAGATTGGATTGTTTTTAAGCTCTACCATTCTCTTAATTCTGATTATTGTACAGATTGGGACCTGATCCATTTGATGTTCTCCTCTCTTGATTTATATCTGAACCACAATTGAATTTTCTTAGATGTTGGTCTGATTTTCGAATATTCAGAATATTCATAGCCTTCGAAATCTTTCTTAATGGCTTAAAAAAATTTTAAAAAAATTAAAAAAATTAAAAAAATAATCTCCCATTTTAAAAGAACCATGAGAGATGACTTCACCGAATATATCATAACTAGATCCGTGGTAGGATTCATCCTCTATCGGTGATTCTTTATAAATGTGTCATACCTTATTAATTGGCTCGCTAATTATGGCCATGTGACATGGAACATTCTCCTAAAGGCATGCATAAGGATATGTGCCACCACATTAATAACAAAAAAACATATTTCCAAAAGGCATATGATTTTCACATGTGCCAAATCTATAGATTCAACACGTGGCGGCTTTCCATCTGTCCATGACAGGGCATAGAAAATGGATATATACAGTTAGATCTAATAATAATGAATGGCCAATATTCGAATAGCTGTAGTAGGCAAGATTGATGATAAGTGTTAATATATAAATTTTGATACTTAGTGAAAACAACCACTATACATCCGGTGACATCTTTGTCCCACATCAATTCAGCTCCAGCAACTCTTTACCGAGCAATAACGTCATCACATCAACTAAAGTTTAAGGATAGTCATTATCCAGTGATAATGAAAGTTTAAGGTCGTGACAATGGATTATTTACAAACAAATGGAAGATCAACGGTGAAATCTAGCAAAAATGCATGATCAACAGTCAGATCTAGAAATGACTAAAGATCAGTTGTAAGGTATAATGGCCATGCTAGAAATAATGGAATATCAACGGCTACGTTGCAGTGATAATGGATGTTTGATAGTTAGTTCTAGAAATGATAGGAGATCTATAACTGTTAAATGATGGTAGCTTCATGCAATGATACAAGATCAATGGTTAGATACGACAGTAATGAATGATTAATGGTTGGATCTAGGGGCAATGAACAATCAACGGGCAGAACTTATGATGGTGGATGACAAATATTCAAATCTAGAAACAATGAATCGCTTTAGTGGGCCCCACATAATCGTCCATTACACCCGTGAACCATGAACGTTAACCAGTATGAGCAATCTCCGGCTTTGTTCTTCCGTCCGACACGGAAAATGTTGCATTTCTATTCCGGACCTTAATCCATTGAGCTGTACCTCATGTGAGGGGGTAAGAATACTTGTCAGAGATCCTTGCATATGGCACACGTATGAGAGATCTTGGCCATTCGTCACGCGGGATAGACACCGAAGAATGTATTAACCAGAAATACCGTCGGTTCAAACTTTCTACCTCAAATAACGGAAAACGTTTTAAATGACTTAGAGTGCGTAAAATCCAATCCGTCCATCAGATGAAGAACCTATTTTTTAGCGTTGGATCAAAACATCAAGCTGATTCAAGACTCAAGTGGGCCACTCCTAAATTATACCTTAAAACCTATAAATTGACATGGTATGGCCTTTTTAGGTTTTGGAATACTATGAATATTTTGTGTAATCCATTCATTATGATGAGGCAAATTAGATTAATGGGTTGGATGGCATGTAAAAAAGCACGTTCAGCCCTAGACAAAACTATGGTAAGCGTCCCATCCAAACTTTTTTCACAGGGTGTAGCCTACCTGAGATATGGATGGTTATGATTTTTGATCTACTAGATGAAAGTAAGAAAATATACCTGATAGATGGAGTGGATCTTATGAAAGTTCTACCCATGTGGTCTTGTTCTACCCACCCGCTCTTGATGCGTTGCCATGTACCTAAGGCAGCTAAAAATAACGGGAGGTCAGGAAAAAAAAAAAAAAAGCTCACAGTGCGCTCTCCGGAATGAATGGCACATGTCTCTAACACGTGTGCCGTACACAAAATCTCTGACACGTACTCGTCACCTTCCTATGGGGGAGCGGATGAGGTGTTACATGGGGGTGGGGCCCACCTTGATGATGTGTTGTATATCTACGCCGTCCATAATATTTATTTAATATCTAACCTGTTGATAAGGTCAACGAGACGTGGATGGAAGGTAAATATAAAGATCAGCTTGATCCGAAACTTTTGTGGATTATAAAAAGTTTTTAATGGCCATTAACCACCTTTTCCAGTCGTATGGTCCATCCAAGATTTCGATCTACTTAAAATTTTAATATAAAGTATTAAAATGGGCTGAAAAAAAATGAATGGCCCGCATGGATATACAATAAAATCCTTAAGGTGGGCCCACATGGTAAGGGCAAGGTAACACCTTAGCTGCTCACCCTCCTACGAGGAGACCCGGAGTCAGTAGCGAACCCTCCTGTCAACGTTGGTGCAGGAAAATCTCGTGGGCTCAACCATGTTGTATGTGTTTTATTTAGTCCGTCTGTTCGATTTTCCAGGTCATTTTAGGGCATGAGCAGAAAAATGAGTAGATCCAAAGCACAGGTTGGAGTACAGTCGGGATTGAATTTTCCCTATCATCTTATATTTCAAATTGAAGAGTGGAATGGAAAAGAATGGATCTCTGAGGGAAAGAATTTTCCTTAAAAAATCATGAGCCGGATCGAAAGGAAAAAGGAGAACGATGGCCATAACAGATCATCTAAGATGTTTTCAATTTGGAAGCAGGAAAGAGAATTGAGTGTGCAGAAGAAAAAGAACCAATGATACATTTATATAAGGCTCATGGAACTAATTGTACCTGAAGTCGAAGCGTTGTAACAATTGAAGTGCCAATTGATAGCATGAAACGTTCCTTGGGAAGATGGAATGAGTAGGCGCATTACTTTTCACGTTTGTGCCACATCATCAAGGCAATCATTCCATCTAGGAATTGTAGAAAAAGAAAAAAAAAAAGAAAAAAGCATTAAAGATATTGTTAACATAAAAAGGAAGAAGGTACCGTGGTCAATTGTCTTAAAAATAGAGAGTTACAGGCCGACAGTACATCAGTTAAATAGGAGAAAAAAAATGGCAATCAAAACTCATAAGAATAAAAAGTAGCAATCATCTCTTGCAGCTTCGATCACATTGCTTCCTGCGGATCGAGAGCAATTTTAGTCATTGGAGCTAAGTGTACCATTTGGTCGATCAATGGAGTATGCTTTTGCATGAAGGCCCTCAGCTTTCTAACTTCATCTGATCTCGATAAACAATTTTTTATCCTTATTCAATTCCTTCAGTTTATTCTCTATCGTTGAGATTTGAGCCTTAAAATCAGTTCAAGTCGTGTAACGCCCCAAAAATCGGCACCCGAGTACAAAGACCACGATCCCGAGTTATCAGGTGTTAACCTAATGAGAATGCACAAGTGACATCATTTGGATTCATATTCATTCCGCACACTGATAATCAGAGTAACGCAATTCTCTTAGCGGATCTAAAGCGAGGTTGAGATAACAAAAGATTCAGAAATATAGGACTAAGAGTCAAAAATACAATTCCAATAGCGATGATTGCCCAAAATAGGATTATACAAGCCACAATCCACAATATACATACCCAAGACGGTTAAAGTGTAAAGCTTTCAATTTACGCTCAAATTCTCCAAAACATAACGGTGTTGGCACAACCCAATATAAGTCTATCTGTCTGAGGTCTCACTAGTACCTGCATCAATTATACGCCTAATTGGTGTTTTAAAACACCATCCTAGGTGGGAGTGAGTAGCTAACTCATTGGTTCCATTAGTTCTAAGTTACACATGTTATCAACTCAATCAGCGCGAGTAATGATAAAACAAGAAATCAAACATTTTCTAAATACTCTTGTTAAATGCGCATATGAAGATATGATATAATGCATACTCTCACCATTCGACAATCCCTCAACACGCGACTCCGACCACCTGGTTCCTAAATGACAACACTTCCTCAACATACAACTTCAACGCCGGTTTCGCCACATTCTAAACTAATGCGATGTAATGAATGATCATATTAGCCAAGTAATTATTAAGTTCAATTCATCCAGCATATTGGCAAAGCTAAGATACCGATGTTATATCACGAGTCATTATTCAGATCAGGTGGCTCGTTGCCGCATGTAGCGACTCCTTACCAGTGTCTCTTGATCTGTGTCACCTGTTTATCTCACAAATCAACAATTCCAAAGGTACAATATGATACCTAAATATATAAGGATCAACCCGGTATGGGTCGTCACCCAAACTAAGTATGATCACTCAGTACCGTTGGCTAGCACGCTGACCTGACCGACTGGAGCGTTATTTTCAAAGGAGATTCAGATTAAACGGCTTACCCCAACCCACGCTCGGACCACAACCCAGATGAATAATATCTAGGGCATTACAGAGGTGTGGGCTTATCACATAAAACCAAAACAAATAAAGAAAATGGTTCGTCACCCAATTCCATTCACGCTCAGGTTGTTCGAATGGTACTATGACACAAAACCATCGGTTGGGTAATTTGACGGGGACCGTTCGAACAATATTTTATCACATCTATTAGTACTCACTAGTCATTACGGGGAGGCTCGTCACCCCAGCGTAGGCAAACAGCTCGGATACGGTGTCCCATACCACCATGCCCGGCTCATGAGTCTTATGAGATCGTATCGCACTAATGGTTATGAATGGACTCATCCATTGAGAACGGGGTGTAAGACCTGTATCCTAGTCCATACCGTTCTGTAGACTCCTACAATCCTCCACATTTAATTCCGGCAACTCGAGACCTGTAATCGGCATTTGTGCGTGACCCTAAGTCATATCCTGTACATCTGAGTCAACTCGACTTGAGACTTGTACCATTGGACCGCACCGTCGCCATGGTTTCAATGTCGCATCTTGTGCACCGATGCGATACCCAGGCCAGGACATGTGGGCCCTCGTTTATCTTGAAGAAACGCCGCACATTTGCAATCCCAACAAAATCTCTACAACCCATCCTATTAATCAGTCAAGTCAAGTACACATCACATCTATAGCCCATTCTTTCTTTCTCCCCAAGACAAGCAACCTACTCTAAGTCAACTCTCAAGTCAAGTACATCTATCACTCACATCCATCACTCACACCCATCACCTCTCTTACAACCTCTCTCTCTCTCATTCTCCACCCATTCTCCCAAGCAACCAAGAGAGGTAGACATCCAAGCATTCCCATGGAGAGAGACCTTTGTGTGTGGCCCACTTCCTATCCTCTCATCTCCCATCTCAACCCTCCAACCTTCATCAACCTCCATCAAAGAGAGAGCCAAGGAGTTTGGCATTCCATCGGACCAAGAAGATCTAACGATGGGTACTTTTATAGGCTTAGATTTATGTTTTGATGATGGGCCAAGTGGGGCCTACCAATTAATGGTATGGATATCACTTTGGACCCTAGGTGTGGCCAATGGCCCACCATGATTCATATATCCATTCCATGATGGGGCCATTCCTCATGGACCTCATCATGATGTTTAATTTCCTTATATGAAAAAGGTCATCATGGACCCCATCATGATGTTATCCACCATTGATTTTGATTGGTGGGCCCACATGTAATGGGACCCACTTGATGTATGTTGTAGTGCATGGAAGGGAGGGCCCATAGTGTCGGGGTCTCTCTCTCTCTCTCTCTCTCTCTCTCTCTCTCTCTCTCTCTCTCTCTCTCTCTCTCTCCTGTTTGATGGCCCATCTTATTATATGTATTGGATCCACACTGTCCACGAGTCAGGCTCACCTTTATGATGGGTCATCCAGACCGTCTAGCTATAGCGTCGTTCAGCAGCAAACTGTTGTTGGACCGTATGAAGGGAAAACATATTAGTTAGTACAGCTGGTGGGCCACACATGTGGACCTACTAGATGTATGCATTTTATATCCCGTCCGTCCGTCTAAGGGACGTGGACCCCACCTATGATGTACACGCTACATCCAAGCCATCCGTCAACAGACGTCTAGGGCCTGGATGTTTAAACAACAATATATATATAATAAATAATAAAATAATATATTATATATAACACTATGTGGTGGGCCCTACGTGGGACCCACCTATGAGAAAAAAAGGATTGGCTGGTGTGCGCTGACACCAACTATATAGTTGTTGTATTGTAGTCAGCAAGTTCTGTGGGTCGTTAGGGGCGTGTGCGTCCACACTGTCCAAATGGCTGGACGGTGGGACCCACCTGATGTATGGATCACATCCACACCGTCCATCCACATGGGGACCACATGATGCATGCATTTTATCAACCGTCCATCTACTGGACGAGCAACCCAGGGCTGTTGTATTGGCGTCAGCATGTTGTGTGGGTTTGATACACACCATCCACCTGCATGGACCCCACATACTGTGTGGGTTTTATCCACATCGTCCATTTGTGGACCCCACAGCAACAGACAGTTGCTGGGCTAAAACCAACAGATCTGTGGGTCCCGCATGATGTGGGTTTCACCCACACAATCCATCTATTTCATATTCAGACCATCTGTCTGATGGACGATGGGCCAACACCTGCAGTAATATAGTTGCTGAAGTGACATCATCAAGTTCTGTGGGGCCATGCCATGATGTATATGTTGTAGCCCACACTGTCCAGATGGCTGGACGGTGGGCCACAACGTGATGTATGTGCTTATTCCTGGACGGTGGACCACTGCATGATGTATGTGTTACATCCAACCGTCCATCCACCTATGAGCTAAAAAAATAAGGCAGATCTATCTATCAGATGGACCACACTGCAAAAAAAAAAAAGTGTAGGATTGAACGCCTACCATTGAAACCCGTTTGGGTTTCCAGAAGCTCTTGATCAATACAAAATTTGTTTTCCTCTTAATTCAGGTCTTTGTGACCTTACGAACAGATTGGAAAATAAACGTTATGGTGGGCCCTGGGAATTTTAAACAATGAAAATCATTACCTCCAATGCTAGTTGTAGTATGGTTCAGATTATGTTTCGATATGATTCATTTTTTGGAATGTATGAGGCCCATTATTGCGGCCCATCTTGATGTATATGAGGCCCATTGTTGCAGCCCATCTTGATGTATATGAGGCCCATTGTTGAGGCCCACAAGTGAGGCCCAATGTGATGTATGAGGCCCATAAGTGAGGCCCAATGTGATGTATGAGGCCCTTTGAGCGAGGCCCATGGAGAAGTATTTGAGAGCCTTGTGTGAGCCCCAATATAATGTACACGAGGCCCATTGGGAATGTGTGAGGTCCACCATGATGTATGTGTTATATATACATCGTCTATCCACTTTAGGTCGTACACCTGCTACCTTATGTAGGCCCATCATGTATGATTAATGGGATTACAATGTCCAATCATTTCCTAAATATTTGGAGGGCTGAGGGCCCCGTTATGATTCTGATTTCGATTTCCAAACAAACCACACCTTAGGACGATGGTGGTTAAATGTTCACTATTGTAAGCTTTCTAGGGCCCATTATTAAGCCCATTTCCACCCTTACCCATCGGGCTAACCCAAACCATTGGGCCCCCATTGATGATGATACCTTCCACCATCGTTTCAAGTAGACCCCACCTTAGGATATATGATATACTAGTACCTTGAATAGGTTATGATAGTCCAACATGGACCATTCCATATAGCCTTCTATATGCCTAGCGGGGTGTATCATTCAGCCCTTACACTTTTAAGTAGCACACCGGTTAAGGCCGATCATTGCCTGCTATATCTGATAATCATGCTAGTATACTTAGCCTAGTAGAATACACTGAGAATATGCTTGGTATAACATCATGATACAGCCTATACGCATCATTTGTATGCCTGTTATGAGGAGTGTTTGATCATAGCATACGCCATTGGACTGAGACATTTATGGGACTCCTTATGAGACGGAGTGCCCCACATGATCGTGCAGTACGCACAAGAGTGTTGCATGACTGGATGGTGTCACTCGTGCATTTCGCATTCCGTGTGAAATGATTCACTGTACGCCCTATCGACATTAAGGTCGTGCCCTCTACAGGCACATCTGGATGATCGGATTTGAATACCAGAAATACTTGGTTTTAGTACTATGGGCACATAGGATGTCTTTGGGTGAAAGTCTCAGAATTTTTTTGGTACCAGGAGATGATTCAACGTCTAGACGGAGTGGATACATAAGCGCACGAGTGCCGAATACCAGTAGGCCGCGTCTCCCACTTGAAAAGGCCGAGCTATATATCCTAGAGGGGGGTGAATTGGACTATGTCAAATAAAAATTAATAAGCAGAATATAAACAATAAGATAGCCAAATAAATTGCAAATAACCAAAGGAAATAACAACCTCAAAAATCGAGTATTGAGAGGTTGATACAAACTTGGTTTTAAGAATAGCCTGACACAAAAAACCAATGGTTTATGGCAGGACAACCTTACTAGAACGTGGGTGAGTATCAAAAACTCAAACTGAAGAGGATATGAAAGAAATAGAAACTAATCTATTACAACATTCACTACAGAATGCCGAAATGTAAAGATTACAACATTCACATCCACAAATACATCCCACAATCTTAAATCATAAAAGATAGAGAAATAAATCACACATCCACCAAACACAAAGAATTATAGTGGTTCGCTTGTGTGTACACCAACTGTTAAACAACAGCCACACAACTACTCCACTCCTAATATTCTCACACAATGGATATTAGTGTTCACTATGAAATAGATTTTTCAAGGTTCACTTAAAACCCTCACAATTGTGTCTTTTAAGTGAGCTTACACAATTCAAAAACCCCACACTCTGAGTTTTCTAGATCACCTCAGAGAAACCAAAAGAAAGAAATTTTTCTAGCACAATCTCAAAGAAACCAAAAGAATAATATTTACAAAATAGTAAAATACTTATCTGGGTATTCTCCTTTGTTGCAGCCCAGTGAACTAATTTGGAGTAGAAGTTCAATCGTAGATTTTCAATGTTCACACTCACTATTGAAATGGTTCTAAGTTCTAAATGAATTTTAAATTAAAACACATTGGGCTAGCTTGATTTGATTTTGATTCCAAGAAAGGGGAAATTTTCAATCCCTTCTTCAAATTAGATTGGAATATAAAATACCAAATCAAACGTAAAAAGTAAATTAAAGAGAATATTAAATGAGCACTAAATAGATAAAGAATAACACAAACTTATCTCTCAGAGTGGTGTATTGATTTTACTTGAATAGGATATCAAACTCTGAAAATCGTGCTCTATTTATAAGTGCAGAAATCGTCCACTTGACTGGCCCAGGGGTCGGCTCGACTGGTCGTAGGACCAACAGACTTTTAAAATTTTGAGCGCGATAAGATCAGACCGTTTCACGACTGGTCGTAGGACCTGCTCGACCGGTCGAGTGGCCTCCACGACCGGTCAAGTCCTGTTCAGGACTGGTCGTGTAGGACTCATTTTAGTTGTTGGACTTTGAGTCGAGCTTGTAAGACTGGTCGAGCACAGGTTGAGCACTATTCACACGACCGGTCGAGCAGTCTCCAGGACTGGTAAAGGCTTTAACAAAAAAATTTGAAAATTGTAAACAAACTCAGGACTGGTCGAAGAATTTCTTGGACTAGTCGAGCCAGTGCTAGGACTAGTCGAACATAGTCTAAGACTAGTCGAAAAATAGACTATGCACTTATAAAGTAACCTAATTAAATTATGTATTCAAAATGACCTATCCTATAGTCAACCTAGGGTCATTCATACCTTATAAGCGATGTTTGAACATTGAAACATCTTTTGCTTCGGTTGATTATTGTTCTTTGAAGATCACGAAGCTTGTTATCTTGACATATGATGAAGCTTGAACTTGAGACATTTTGAAGCTTCAACTTAAAGTATATTGAAACTTGAATTTGTAACCTTAAGAAGCTTGAACTTAAAATATCTTGAATCTTGAGCTTGAGCTACTTAAGTTGTATTTCACCATGAGCTTTGAGTACCAATATAAAGACTATTGAATCTTTGAACTATCAGTTGATATTTTACTTGAATTCTGATGCTTGAATCTCAAAACGGAACACCTTATAATGGATCATCTTGAGCTTGTACAAGAATTGTATTTGACATGAAGATGAGTTACACAAGATATAAAATTCAAGAGGTTTTGGCACTACAAAATTTAACAATCATAGGAGTTAGAAAAACGTAGTACTTACACCACTGTATCGTGGTCGGTTGGAAGGGGTTGTGGCCTTATCCGCCCGAGTGAGGGGGTTATAAGCTAGGCTAAGTTTGATCAACTCATAAATGGTTCTGCTATCGATGAGCAGGGTAGGTATTGGCAGACTACTGGTCAGGCGTATATTGTGGTTTCTTTCACTCACTGAGCCATGCGGTTAGGGAGGTGGCAGTCAGTGTAGAGTGTACTAGACCCCGGTGATATCCCAGTGGGGAACTGTGCTGATAAATGTACTTGATGAGGACTAGCATGCTTGTGTTGCATCTTGCATATGACATTTGGCTACGTAGGTGTCGTATCGCATGGCCTTAGTATGGCCGATAACATTCATGCCATGCATCGCATAGCCTTGGTACGACTGATAGTATTCATGGACTTACTAGCATATTTCTGCATTACTCTGGTATTGCATACTTGGCACTTGCCTTGCGCACACACTTACACCATCCTCTAAGCTTTTCATAAGCTTATGCATGACCGTTGCGTGCAGGTGACGTTGGATCGCAGCAGTACTGAGGCAGGATTGTGTAGCTGAGCTTTTGGAGTTCCGATATTTATATTTATATTTCTCTTTCCGTAATGTACTCAAAATTTTTGATATAGTGGATATGTGGTGATGTTGTTTTGTGACTTGGTTATGCTTGTGGTTCTGCTCCATTAAAAAAATCATATTGAAAATCCTTCTTGTAGGATCCCAGGATCGAAATTTGGCACATGGGTGCCGGGAGCTGAGAATGGGGCACTACAGAGGCTGTCGGTGCCGGATTCGGCGATCGAAAATTCTGTAAGCTCAGTTTTCGAGTTTGGGGCATGATAGAAGTCGGTATCAGAGCATAACTTAGGAATACTTGAGGATCACATCACATATCTGTTATGAACTTAGAATAAATAGGTCCCAAGTCCGAATAACTTAGCGATTTTCTGATATAGATCCTTAACGTATGTGCCTTCGAGGATTCTCAAGGCTAATAGGCCCTTGTTCCTTCCTGTAGGATATGCCACCTAGGAGAGCGATCCAAGCAACTCCCACTCCCCCGTCTAAGTCTAGCGCAGCCCCGACAGCACCCGTGACTGCAGATCAACTTCAGCAGATGATGCAGGCGATGACCACTATCCTTCAAGGGCAGGGCAGGCGGCCCGCTGTTATGCCAGCCCAAGCAGAGTAGGAGCGCGCGAGTGCCCTTCTTCGAGACTTTCGACAACACGATCCCCCATACTTCCGGGGCGAGCCAAACCCTATTGCAGTAAAGATATGGCGCTCCTAGGTGGAAAAGATATTCGACACTATGAGATGTACAACCCATCAGCGGGTCCCGTTAGTTGTATTTCTTCTCCAGGGCGAGGCTCAGCACTGATGGACATCATGCGCCCAAGCGGGAGCAGCCAATTTCGAGTGGGTCTGGGAGGACTTTGTAGACCAGTTCGACCAGCAGTTCTTTCCTGAGTATGTTCGACAGCAGCGCACATTAGAGTTTGAGACTCTGGCCCAGGGGGACATGACAGTGTCCCAATATGAGGTACGTTTCGTCACGCTATCGAGATTCGCGACGTACCTTATTGTCGATGAGGGACGAAAGGCCCGCCATTTTAAGAACGGCTTGCGTCCTGCCCTCAGGAGCCGTGTAGTTGGGCACATGCTTTCGACGTTTAAGTAGATTGTCCAGAGAGCACAGGTTTACGAGGAAGATTGGGCCGATTTGCAGAGGGTTCGTGACCGCAAAGGAGACTGAAAAAGGAAGTCGCCCTCCAATAGCTCCTAGCAGTAGCAACATTGTCCACAGCAGCGACGCATGACCCGCCCATCATTTCGAGCACCAATAGCACCTTCAACACCACCTTCGGGAGCATTCCCAGGTGCTTACTTTAGATGTGATAGGACAGGACATCGTAGGCACGAGTGTCCCCATCCACACCAGCAGCAACTGAGGGTACTGCATCAGCTTCCCCAGTAGCAGCAGCGACCGCAGCACCAGCCTTCGAGACCTCCCTCGCAGCAGCAGAGGTAGCAGATCAGACCGCCATAACAGCAGTAGCAGCAGAAGAGACATCAGAGGGGACATGCACCTCTCCAACAGGCTTACAGCAGATTTTATACCGCCCAACAGGACCCTCAGTCATCAGGAGGGGTTGTCAAGGGTACCCTCCCTGTTTCTGCATGTATAGCACGTGTATTGTTTGATTCTGGTACATCACATTCCTTTACGGTCGAGGATTTCTGCCGATCGACCTGTTTGTCGTTGGAGTCTGCTTGTGAGGGTTTATCGGTATCGACACCCTTAGGGAAGACTTCTATGTTGGGCCGATTTTGTTCGTCTTACCCTGTTCTGGTTGGGAATATCTTTTTGTCTCCCGATATGTTTACATTGCCGATGTCCGAGTTTGATGTCATCCTGGGCATGGATTGACTTGCCGAGTATCACGCCATATTGGACTACTCTGCGAGGACAATCTCGTTCTGTATACCTGGCGTGTCGTAGTTCCAGCTTGTCGCCGATCCTAGAGGAGAGCAGCTTTCCTATCTGTTGTCATGTGCCGTTGAGGAGTCATTTGCTTTGAGTATCGACCAGCTGCCGGTCATTTGTAGTTTTCCTGATGTGTTACAGGAGATTTCGGGGTTACCACCTCATCGGCACACTAAGTTCTAAATTGATCTAATGCCCGGTACCACGCCTATTTCGAAGGCCCCGTATCATATGGCATCGTTGGAGTTGCGGGAACTGCAGAAGCAGTTGGACGAGTTACACGAGTTAGGCTTTATCCGTCTGAGCAGTTCGTTGTGGGGAGCGCTGGTACTCTTCGTGAAGAAGAAGAATGGCTCGTTGAGGCTTTGCATGGATTACCGCGAGCTCAACAAGGTCACGATCAAGAACATGTATCCTCTCCCGAGGATCGATGATTTGTTTGATCAGCTGTAGGGTGCACAGTTCTTTTCGAATATTGATCTATGTTCCGATTATCATCAGATTCAGGTCCGTCCCGAAGATAGCTTTTAGGACGCGCTATTGTCATTTTGAGTTCCAGGTCATGTCCTTCAGACTGACCAATGTGCCCGCAGTATTCATGCAGTTGATAAACGAGGTCTTCCATCCGTATCTCTATCAGTTTGTTGTGGTGTTCATCGATGACATTCTGATATATTCGATGACCCGTGAGGAGCATGGGCAGCATTTGGAGATTACTTTAGAGACCCTCCGCGCACACCAGCTTTATGTGAAGCTGGAGAAGTGTGAGTTCTGGCAGGAGGAGGTGAAGTTCCTCGATCATGTGGTGACGAGGCAGGTGTCACAATGGACCCCTCAAAGATTAATGTCATACGTCAGTGGGGCCAACCCACGAACGCGTCTGAAATCTGCAGTTTCCTTGGTTTAGTGGGCTACTATTGACATTTCATTGAGAGATTCTCCCATATTGCAACCCCTTTGACCAAGTTAACCCGGAAGGGCGCCGAGTTCATTTGGAGCGACGCTTGTGAGCAGGCATTTGTAGAGCTGAAGGACCACCTCACGTCCACTCCTGTCCTCACTCTTCCCTCCAGGAGTGATGGATTTGTTGTATTTACCGATGCCTCGCGAGTTGGCTTGGGTGTTGTCCTGATACAGCACGGAAAAATGGTGGCTTACGCGTCTTACTAGCTCAAGGTCCATTGGCTGAACTACCCCATGCATGATTTGGAGCTAGCAGCAGTAGTCTTCGCACTGAATGTGTGGAGGCACTATCTCTATGGGGTTAAGTTCGAGCTCTTCTCCGACTACAAGATCTTAAAGTATCTATTCTCTCAGTCCGACCAGAACATGAGGCAGAGGCATTAGATGGAGCTCCTGAAGGACTATGATTTTGATCTTCAGTACTACTCGAGTAAGGCGAACGTGGTGGCGGATGCCCTCAGCCATCAACCACGAGGCCTGGTGGCGCACATAATGATTCAGGAGTGGAAGATACTTAAGGATGTGTCAGCATTCGACTTTGAGATCGACTTGTAGTCGTCTATTGTGCAGTTATCGAGCATGTCGATTCAACCCTCTCTTGTTGTAAGGGTGATCGAAGCTCAGTAGGCAGATGAGTTGTTGCAGAGTTATTGGGCAGAGGCAGTATCTGAGAGTCAGTCAAATTGGCAGATTGGTTCTGATGATGGACTTCGCTTCAGAGGCCGATTATGTATCCCGGATATTCCTAAGTTGCGCAGAGATCTTATGACCAAGGCACATCGATCAAAGTTTTCTATCCACCCTGGCTTGACGAAGATGTATCACGATATGAGACATTAGTATTTTTGGGCAGGGATGAAGCGTCAGATAGCCAGTTTTGTGAACGAGTGTGACATATGCCAGCGTATCAAAGCCAATCATCAGAGACCCCCTAGTCCCTTGCAACCGTTGAGTGTCCCGTTGTGGAAGTGGGAGCACGTATCCACCGATTTTATCATGGATTTGCCGAGGACTTAGCGCGGTCACGACGCCATCTGGGTTGTCGTCGATCATCTGACGAAATCGCCGCATTTTCTTGCGATTCGTGCGACCTGGACTTTGGACCAGCTTACGAGGTTATTCGTCGAGGAGATTGTAAGACTACATAGCCTTCCAATTTCGATTATTTCTAACCGAGACTCGAAGTTCACGTCTCAGTTTTAGAAGAGCTTCCAGATGGTGATGGGGTCTATTTTGCAGCTCAGACCAATGAGCAGACCGAGAGAGTTAGCTAGCTCCTTGAGGATATGCTTCAAGCTTGCATGATTGACTTCTCGGGTAGCTGGGATGAGTACCTGCGATTGGCTGAGTTCGCGTATAACAACAGCTATCAGGCGACCATTGGCATGACTCCTTTTGAGGCATTATACGGCAGACCGTGTAGATCTCCGAGTTATAGGACCAAGGTTGGAGAAAACTTGATGTTTTATTTAAACCAACACGATTTAAATGATTTATAAACTCGCAAGTATACGAATCAGATGTAGATACAGTACGTATTACGAGATCGTTCCCACGAGGACTGGTCGTCACAACTCAAATATATGATTCTCCTTAACTAATCCAACAAATAATGGAACTAATTACTAAACACAATTCTAAAAATAAAAAAAAAATTAAGAACAGGGAAGAAAATTCAATCAGAGAGAGAGCACTAGGACTTTCGAATCCACCCCTAATTATCATAACCCTTGTTTTGTCTGTTGATTCACCTTGATCTAGATTGATACCACTTATACAGAGAAAGCACAATCTGTGTCCTGAATCGGGCATACAGAATGTCTAATTCCTTTAAGCAATGCCATGAACAATACATCCCATGTCCTTGGTCGGGCACATGGTATGTACAATTCATTAAAGCACCTTGTTTCTTCCTCTATAGGAAACTTGTTCCTAATCAAACACAAGCACCTGTAATAAGCATCCAAACAACATCCATCTATATACTTTGATCAAGTTCATAGATGGAGAAGCATAGAATTTAAACCAATCAAGCCCATTAAAGAAAAAAAATAAATTAATTAATATTCAAAGTAAATCAACCAACACAAGAGCTAATCAATTAGGGGCTTCATCTCAGCCCTAGCTGAGAGATTAGTTACCCATAAAATCCATAAAAATATATTAAATAAAATTCATAAAATAAAACGCCAAACCGAACAATCTCTCTCTCTCTTCTTCCTTCTCTTTCTTCTCTTTCTCCTCTCCCTGGCTCTGGATCTCCAATTCCCTGGATCTGAATGAATTCCCACGTCCAAAACTCCACTTTTATAGGCTGGCGGATGGTGGAATCGGTGGCAGTCGTAGACGGACTCGAAGTGCAATTTTTTACGTACCGTGATCGGTGGGCCCCACAGAGGTATTTTCGGAAAATCCACCCCGTCCATTGGATTCAGGACGAAATTTCAGTCAAGAATGGGTGGTTTTGAAGGTCCATTGGCGCGGCCCACAGAAGAAATCTCAAAAAGATCAAATTTGAACGTCGCCGAGTAGCCCTTTTGTGGCCTCTGTACCGCACACGTGTGTAAGCATGGGAGTGAACTATGAGCATGGTTTTGTAGTATTCATGGCCCTCTACACGATGGACGGCTCGGATCGATCGTACGGTTGACGTACGGGGCCCACTGTCCTTCGCAAAAACGGCCAGCGGCCGTGCGTTACGCGGACACGGACGGGGATCTCCTTCCGCTGCGAAGATGGTGGGGTCCACTATGATGTTATTTTGAGAAATCCACTCCGTCCATTGGATGGAGGACGGAAAACCGGTCGGGAGTACACATTTTTTCATTCTTTTGATGGGGCCCACACGTTATCTAATTTCACCGTCGGTTATCTGTTCGGACGGTTAAAAACCAATTCTCACTATCTTCTGAGATTCTTCCACCTAGGCGTGGGGTATGTCCGCCCCAGGGGGCGGATGGACGGTCTGGATTGTCCATTTGGACAAAAGGTGGGACCCACAACCGACGACCTCACGTCGTCTTCGCAGACGCTGGAGAAGAAGAGACGAGCGCGGGTCAGCGCCCGCGCTGACCGTCTGTTGGTGCGGTGCGCCGCTGGTGCGCGCGTGCAAGGTGCACACTCCCCATACACAGGGTCAACCATGATGTTTACAAGAAATCTGTGCCGTCCATCCTCTTTCTCATGTAATTTTATCCATCAATACCAAATTTTAGGCAATTTCAGATATCAGGTGGACCCTAAATTGATGATTAATGAGCTGATTTGTCCGTTGGACCACTTCCCGAGATCATCAATGGCTGAAATTTAATGTGTACGGTTAATTTACTGCACCACCACATGTATGAAGTTTCGAGTCAATTAGATGGCGGGAAACATGTGATCTTGCATTTTACACCAATTTCAGGCCTCTTTATCATGCTTTCCTCAGATCCCAGGCGTGTATATTCTTCACCATTGGTTTTCCGGAGTCCATCCCGTGCTCTGGTAATTTTGGAGCGTCAAATCCATGCTTTTAACATTATTTTTCAATACACGCTCCTAATTTCCTTCTGTAACAAAAATATAATTAAAATCCGATGTTAGGCCTTATCATGTACGTAAAATTAGGCAATTACTGGGGTCTGGTATGCAACATTCGACACTCATCACAACCCCCAACCAGCATTTTGCTAGTCCCGAGCAAAACATGCGAAAAATAATTTCAGAAATAAAAGACAATTCCAGTAAACTCAAGTGACTTATGAACAGATAGGTGAGATCTGAAAATTCTAAGGTTCATGATTGGTGTGTGGAGTTTTTCTCTTGGAATCAAGCTTACAGTAAACTTCATAATCAAGTTCAAAATATTAATCCATCAATTAGAACATTCCTAAACATTGAGTTCCACGAGTGTAAAGTATAATCTCGACTTACAATCAGTAAGAGATCCAATTGTCAATTTCATGATATCTTTAGTGATTCGTGACAATCAAAACTTGAAACCAACACTTATCTCACAGATTAACTTTTCATTTTACCAGCCTTTGGTTTTCTTTATGAGCAGTAACGCAACTGAGGGAAATCAAATTCTCACCTATAGGGAGCAAACCTATGGCGAAAACTTGTCGCTTAACTTTTTTTTTTTTTTTTTTTATATATATGTCAACTATGGAGAATCAAATCCACACCTATAGGGAGCAAACCTATGGTGAAGATTATGTGACTAACTCTTTCAATTCCTCTTTATAAACTGACGTTAACAAATTTCTCAGGCTGGTTCCTTTCATGCCTAATGATTACCAAGTTACCATTTAATATCGAACTGAAAACTTAACGTGTAAGTGAGATCTGATATGGGAAATCATGGCTCAATCAATGTTTACACCTTCTAATCATGGATTAACAATTCAAAATTATTTGTGTGAAATCAAGCGGATGGCCAAATCCAAGAGTCATAAGTTACCCATCACGTATCTTATAATGTTAAAATCACAACTATCCTTCAAAATCACTTTGAATTCAATAGAAATTCCAGAAAAAATTTTAAAATTTTCACAAATTTTGCTCAAGACCAAGAAAATACTGATTAGGTAACCTAATCTCCCACCCCCAACCTAAAATCTACATTGTCCTCAATGAAAAAGAAATAAGCATGCAATGCACATGGGACAACGAGAATAAAAGAGGAATGAGGGGAAAGATAGTACCTGGACGGAGAATCAAGAGACATCCTCAGAAAAAATTATCATCGCAAAACAGGTTAGCACAAGAGAGAAATTAACATAAGAAAAATAACAAAAAGAAAAACAAAAGAAGATCCTACCTATACCACTTTCGCAGGTGCTCTCGATTGCATTTAGCATATGCAACAAGCCTTTAAACCCCTAGGTTACCCCTAGTGGACGAGTTGTAGTCTCGTGAGGGTTTGCAGTAATGTTACCCACAAACATTGATGGAACTCACTAGAAAAATGAAAATAATCAAACAAGAGACTGGGTTGCCTCCCAGGAGCGCTAAGTTTAACGTCTTCAGCCAGACAAGAACGGACCATGAATGAAATAATCTTTATAACCAGGGTCCGCCAAAGAAATTACCTCAATACCTTGATTAACCGATCCCGGACAAGTGATGTGAGTTCCCATAGCGGTGCTATCGCAAGGAGGTAGCCCGACACTTGTCGTCACAAATAATTTAAGAACTTACGCTCGCACGACTTCTTCCATATGAGGATCACGCTTCCTTTGCATTTCACGCGACATTTTCACAGCATGATCCATGCATATCGTGGGGCATACTCCCTGTATTTCCACTATCTTCCTTTCAATTGCTGCCTTATATGTTTTAAGAAAATTAAGCAGCCTGCTCGCCTTTGTCTTCTCGAGTTCGAAAGCGTGTCTCTGTCGGGAGGCGTCTCAGAGGGATGAAGAGGTTCCACTTTCGCTCTCCACTTTTCAGTCTCCAATATAGGAGTAGAGTCGAGCAATGCATTGACTTCATGGATGGGACTATCAATGTCAAAATCCATGCCCGATTGTGCTAAGCAGGTCTCAAGAGGATCTTCAAACGATGTACGGAAGGAGTCTCTGCACAAGGCTCTCGATCATGTCCACTTCAAATATGTCATCCAAATCTGCGGATTGTTGTCTGCATTAAAAACATTGAGTTTAATATTCATGTTACCAAAGGACAATTTCATAACTCCATTCGGCAATTTATAATAGCATTAGATGTGGCCAAAAATGGACGACCCAAGATGATTTGGGATCGATTGTGAAGATTCTCAGACAGTGAGTATCTATGACTATGAAATCTATTGGAAAATAAAATTTATCAACCCGAATTAACACATCTTCAATAACACCCCGGGGCACTTTGACAGATCTATCAGCTAGTTGTAATGTTACCTTAGTCGGTTTCAACTCGCTAAGTCCTAGCTGCTCATAAACCGAATAAGGTAACAAATTAACGCTCGCCCCCAAATCAAGTAATGCCTTCCCAATCTTATGATCTCCTATGCCGCAAGAAATGGTGGGAGCTCCTGGATCCCTAAATTTAGGAGGAGTGTTATGTTGAATCATGGAGCTGAGCTGTTCTGCAAGGAAGACTTTCTTATGAACATTCTGCTTACGCTTTTGAGTGCATAAATCTTTCAAAAACTTAGCGTAAGCAGGGACTTGTTTAATAGCGTCAAGCAACGGGATGTTAACTTGCACTTTTTGAAACACATCCAAGATTTCATCAAAATTATTTCTTTTCTTTATTGATGCCAGACGTTGAGGAAAAGGTGCTTTGGGCACGTACGGTGACACATTAGTGGCTCTTGGAGAGTCGAGGGCTTTTGGACTTTGGATGCATTGGTGTGTCCCTCTGCTTCATCTTGATCTTTGTTTTAGAATTTGAATCATCCCTGTGCATCTCTATTCTCCGTTATCAATCTTGCACCGACCTAAGGGTAATGATTGATTTGACTTGCTCATGATATTGCCTTTGGTTGGAATTAGAGCCAATCTCATACTGTCCCCTTGGGTTAGCCTCAGGTTGGCTAGGGAACTTGCCCTTCTCTCTCTCACTCAATATGGCAACTAGTTGACCCATTTGTATTTCAAACAGCAATGGATTGTGCATTTGCATGTAAGCTTTCTTTGGTTGGCCGAAGGCTTGTTGGGTATCTTTTTGGAATTGGAGAGAACTCTGCATGAAAAGTTGAAGTGTATCCTCAAGAGATGGGTTCCTTGATTGTGTAGGCGGTTGTTGATATTGAATTTGTTGATCGCCAACTTGGAGGTGCGATTGCATGGGAGGATTTCCAGATGGTCCTCCTTGATGTGGTCCTTTGCCCAAGAAAAATTTGGATGCCTAGCCCACCACGGGTTGTATGTGTTCGAGTAAGGATCATTCCTGTGTTTTTGAAAAGTGTTCATAGCATGAACTTGTTCGAGAAAGAACTTATGGGGATCTTCGCCCAGATAGACAAGATCGGGCAGACTAGAACATGTGGCACATGCCTCCACTTGAGTGTTTGTGGAGGTCCATTATTTAATACCGAGCATCAACTTTCTTTGTCAGGTTATCAAGTTTGGCACACAACTCTGGCACGACTCCTATCTCATATATACCACCTCTCTTTTGTGGTTGGGAACTTTTTTCACCTCTATCTAAATAGTCCCATTGCTGGGAGTTTTCACACAAGGTTTCAAAGAATTTCCATGCTTCGGTGGATCGCTTTTGGTCATGAAGGACCCTCCATTGGTGGCATCAACCATGCGACGGTTCTGGGGTGTCAGACCGTCATAGAAGTATTGCACTTGTTGCCACTTCTCAAAACCATGGTGAGGACATTTAAGAAGCAAGTCCTTCCATCTTTCCCAACATTCATGAAAGTGCTCGCCCTCTTTTTGTGTGAAGTTAGTAATTTCTCTACGGAGGGCATTGGTTTTGTGAACGGGGAAGAACTTATTTAAGAACTTCTTAGACAGTTGGTCCCATGTAGTGATAGCTCCAACTTCTAGAGAATTCAACCATGCTTTCGCCTTATCCTTCAAAGAAAAAGGAAACAGACGTAGGCGGATTGAATCGTCTGAGAAGTTTTGGAACTTAAAAGTGGAGCAAATGTCTAAAATTCTTTCACATGATGATATGGGTCCTTGTCTAATCCATAAAAGGATGGCAACAATTGTATGACTCCAGGTTTCAGTTCAAAGTGTGCTGCCGTAGTGGTTGGCAACACTATGCATGAAGGCGCATTAAATTGGACAGGAGCTGAATGATCTTTGAGAGCCTTAGCTTCAGTCTCATTCGCCATTTTAACAGAATTATTTCTCAATCTTTCACGTAGTGTTCTTTCTATTTCAGGATCAAACAGCGCTAGTTCTATATTCAGAGATCTACGTCCTAGCATAAACTATGTTATTGCAATGGAAGAAAAAAAAACTAAACTAAGAAGCAACTTAAGAGAAATAAAACTAGACCTAGAACTATGAGATTTTAAAACAAGTTAAAACTATGTAAGTAAGAATGGGAAGAAAGAACCGGGAAAGGGAGATGAATGATGTCAGAAAATTTAAGATGTTCCTCCTTCACTTAGTAGCTTCCTTCCTCAATTCCTGTAAACAACAAAAAAAAAAAAAAAATTAGGTACCTAAAATAATGATAGAAAAATCCTAAGCAACTGGTTAATTTCTAAAAATAAAATAAAATAAAATTAAAACTTTAACCTAAGTTAGTAAAATCCTAAGCTATGAATTATGATAAGAGAGAATCCTAAATTCAATTTGGACGAAGCTTGAGTCCCAAGAACTTGGCCAAAAACTTGATGTTTTATTTAAACCAACACGATTTAAATGATTTATAAACTCGCAAGTATACGAATCAGATGTAGATACAGTACGTATTACGAGATCGTTCCCACGAGGACTGGTCGTCACAACTCAAATATATGATTCTCCTTAACTAATCCAACAAATAATGGAACTAATTACTAAACACAATTCTAAAAAAAAAAAAAAAAAAATTAAGAACAGGGAAGAAAATTCAATCAGAGAGAGAGCACTAGGACTTTCGAATCCACCCATAATTATCATAACCCTTGTTTTGTCTGTTGATTCACCTTGATATAGATTGATACCACTTATACAGAGAAAGCACAATCTGTGTCCTGAATCGGGCATACAGAATGTCTAATTCCTTTAAGTAATGCCATGAACAATACATCCCATGTCCTTAGTCGGGCACATGGTATGTACAATTCATTAAAGCACCTTGTTTCTTCCTCTATAGGAAACTTGTTCCTGATCAGACACAAGCACCTGTAATAAGCATCCAAACAACATCCATCTATATACTTTGATCAAGTTCATAGATGGAGAAGCATAGAATTTAAACCAATCAAGCCCATTAAAGAAAAAAAATAAATTAATTAATATTCAAAGTAAATCAACCAACACAAGAGCTAATCAATTAGGGGCTTCATCTCAGCCCTAGCTGAGAGATTAGTTACCCATAAAATCCATAAAAATATATTAAATAAAATTCATAAAATAAAACGCCAAACCGAACAATCTCTCTCTCTTCTTCCTTCTCTTTCTTCTCTTTCTCCTCTCCCTGCTCTGGATCTCCAATTCCCTGGATCTGAATGAATTCCCACGTCCAAAACTCCACTTTTATAGGCTATTCTTGGATGGTGGAATCGGTGGTAGTGAGTCGTGAAGCGGACTCGAAGTGCAATTTTTCGCAGCCGTGATCGGTGGGCCCCACAGAGGTATTTTCTGGAAAATTCACCCCGTCCATTGGATTCAGGACGAAATTTCAGTCAAGAATGGGTGGTTTTGAAGGTCCATTGGCGCGGCCCACAGAAGAAATCTCAAAAAGATCAAATTTGAACGTCGCCGGGTAGCCCTTTTGTGGCCTCTGTACCGCACACGTGTGTAAGCATGGGAGTGAACTATCAGCATGGTTTTGTAGTATTCATGGCCCTCTACACGATGGACGGCTCGGATCGATCGTACGGTTGACGTACGGGGCCCACTGTCCTTCGCAAAAACGGCCAGCGGCCGTGCGTTACGCGGACGCGGACGGGGATCTCCTTCCGCTGCGAAGATGGTGGGGTCCACTGTGATGTTATTTTGAGAAATCCACTCCGTCCATTGGATGGAGGACGAAAAACCGGTCGGGAGTACACATTTTTTCATTCTTTTGATGGGGCCCACACGTTATCTAATTTCACCGTCGGTTATTCTCTTCGGACGGTTAAAAACCAATTCTCACTATCTTCTGAGATTCTTCCACCTAGGCGTGGGGTATGTCCGCCCCAGAGGGCGGATGGACGGTCTGGATTGTCCATTTGGACAAAAGGTGGGACCCACAACCGACGACCTCACGTCGTCTTCGCAGACGCTGGAGAAGAAGAGACGAGCGCGGGTCAGCGCCCGCGCTGACCGTCTGTTGGTGCGGTGCACCGCTGGTGCGCGCGTGCAAGGTGCACACTCCCCATACACAGGGTCCACCATGATGTTTACAAGAAATCTGTGCCGTCCATCCTCTTTCTCATGTAATTTTATCCATCAATACCAAATTTTAGGCAATTCCAGATATCAGGTGGACCCTAAATTGATGATTAATGAGCTGATTTGTCCGTTGGACCACTTTCCGAGATCATCAATGGCTGAAATTTAATGTGTACGGTTAATTTACGGCCCCCACCACATGTATGAAGTTTCGAGTCAATTAGATGGCGGGAAACATGTGATCTTGCATTTTGCACCAATTTCAGGCCTCTTTATCATGCTTTCCTCAGATCCCAGGCATGTATATTCTTCACCATTGGTTTTCCGGAGTCCATCCCGTGCTCTGGTAATTTTGGAGCGTCAAATCCATGCTTTTAACATTATTTTTCAATACACGCTCCTAATTTCCTTCTGTAACAAAAATATAATTAAAATCCGATGTTAGGCCTTATCATGTACGTAAAATTAGGCAATTACTGGGGTCTGGTATGCAACATTCGACACTCATCAAACGGCATCTCCTAGGTCTCGAACTTGTGCAGTGGACATCAGAGGTCATCGACATCATCAGGTAGAGGACGCGCACAACTTAGAGCTGGCAAAAGAGTTTTGTTGATCGTCGGCATCGTCCCTTGGAGTTTGCCGTTGGGGACCATGTGTATCTCAAGGTCTCACCCATGAAGGGTGTGGTTCATTTTGGAGTGAAGGGCAAGCTTGCCCCGAGATTCATTGGACTTTTGGAGATCACCGGGCGCATTGGTGTCGTGTCCTATCGGCTTACCTCGCCATCTTAGTTGTCCGGCATACACAACACTTTTCATGTATCTATGTTGTGGAAGTGTGGGTCAAACATTGTTCCTATTATTGATTGACAGTCGTTAGAGGTTCATGAGGACGCTCCTTACATTAAGCAGCTAGTTCATATCCTTGATTGGAAGGAGCAGGTCCTCCGGACCGAGGTCATTCCCTTGGTGAAGGTGCAATAGGGCCACCACAACGTAGATGAGGCGTCTTAGGAGCGCGGGGCTAAGATTCGTGAGCGATATCCCCATCTCTTCGATATTTGATTGTATGTTGTATTGTGTTTTGATTATATATGATGCTATGTTCCTATTCCCTTATGAGTTATGCTTAGTTGCGATGATAGTGTAAATTTCTAGGACAAAATTTTTATTAAGAGGGGAGAGCTGTAAGATCCATATCCTAGTCCGTACTGTTCTGACTCCCGCAATCCTCCCCCCCTCCCCCCATTGAATTCTGGTAACTCGCGACCTATAATCGGTGTTTGCGAGCGACCCTAAGTCGTATCCTGTAGATCTAAGTCAACTTAACCTGAGAATTGTACCATTACGACTGCATCATTGCCACGGTTCCAATGTCGTGTCTTAGGCACCAATGCGATACCCAGGTCAGGAGATATATGTCTGCGTTTATCTCAAAAAAATGCCACGCATTTACAATCCCGAGAGAATCTCTACAACCCATCCCATCAATCAATCAAGTCAAGTCAAGTACACTTCACATCTATAGTCCATACTTTCTTTCTCCCCAAGACAAGCAACCTACCCTAAGTCAACTCTCAAGTCGAGTACATCTATCACTCACATCCATCACTCACACCCATCACCTCTCTTACAACCTCTCTCTCTCTCTCTCTCTCTCTCATTCTCCACCCATTCTCCCAAGCAACCAAGAGAGGTGGACATCCAAGCATTCCCAAGAAGAAAGACCTTTTTGTGTGGCCCACTTCCTACCCCTCTCATCTCCCATCTCAACCCTCCAACCTTCATCAACCTCCATCAAACAGAGAGCCAAGGAGTTTGGCATTCCATCGGACCAAAAAGATCCAACGGTAGGTGTTTTTATAACCTTAGATTTATGTTTTGATGATGGGCCAAGTGGGGTTTACCGATTAATGGTATGGATACCACTTTGGACCCTAGGTGTGGCCAATGGCCCACCATGATTCATATATCCATCCCATGATGGGGCCATTCTCCATGGACCCCATCACGATGTTTAATTTCCTTATATGAAAAGGTCATCTAGACCTTGACCAAAAGTCTGTTCGACGATCACCGACTATCGATCGGGGCTGCGACTATACGGATCTGTATAGGACATTACTCTAGGTTGTTGCCCCAAATTTGGTCGTGATCTAACAGTCCAAAAGCCACAATTTAAGCAAAGACCGAACGTAGATAAGTGACTTAAGTTCTTTGTTAATTCTAGAATATTCGCACAACTCCTGCACCGACCTTGCGTCATGCCCCAAACCCGAAAATCGGATTCACAGGAATCTCGATCGCCGAATCTAGTCCCGACAGCCTTCGTAGTACCCCATTCTCAGCTCATAGCGTCCATACGCCAGATTCCGATCTTGGGATTTTACAAGAAGGATTTTTTTTTATACATTTAACTCATAATAAGCATAACCACAAGATTACCCAATTCACAAAGGCAACATCATCATCATATATCCACTAATATAATCATTTGAGTACAATGCTGAAAGGGAAATATATAAATCGAAAGTCAAGCTCCAGAAGACCATTGCACGCTCCAAGCTCAACACTGCTGCAACCTAACATCACCTGCACGCATCTATCGTGCATAAGCTTATAGAAAGCTTAGAGGGTGGTGTAAGTGTATGCACAAGATAAGTACTAAGTATTCAATGCAATGTCAAATCATATAATATCGAAATAGGCGCAAGGTCATGAATCATATGTTATCAGAGTAAGCAAAAATATTGACAAGTTCATGAGTTAAGCAATATCAGAATGCACAATACAGATCAACTATATAAATGAGGAGTCATCAAGAGTCAAATATCAGATGTCGTATCTAAACCATATAAATGCAGAAACATAGTAACCCAAAATGTCATATGCAGCGGATGTAATGCGATATGCAGTGCGAATATAATGACTCTGCTGGAGTGTGAAATCAGGGTGATAGTATGTAGTATCGTAGGCTATGGGGTCCATCACAAGGGACTTCTATCCAAACCAGTCCCATACCTAAATTTGGATAGTCAGACTCAATGTGGTAAACTCCTGATCTCAGGTTAGTTGCAAACTCCAACCGAAATCCTAGCCATTGTGAAGGTACACGTAACAAATAGTTGTGCACCACCAGCCCGAGTGGATAGTGAATGAATGAATGAATGAGTATGTATGTCCTGCTCAATAAGTCCATATATCAATACTGTTCATCTCTGCGATCATCACCGGGGTTCAGTACACTCCAAATGGCACTACCACTCTCCCAACCACACAGTCCAAGTGAGTGTAAGAAACCTCACTATCCGCCTGGCCAATAGTCTATCAATACCTATTTGGCATGTTGATAGCGGACCCATTCACGAGCTGGTCAAACTTAGCCAAGCAATGCCCCCTGCGCTCGGGCGGGGAAGGCCACACCCCCCCAACCGACCACGACATAGTGGGAGATGCGGCCTCCTGGTATTTGACACTCGGGCGCTCATGTATCCACTCGGTGTCGACGTTGGGGCATCCTCTGGTACCAAGAGGGTTTAAGAATTTTTACATAGGGCCATCTATAGCAGCCCGATGCTAGTAACAAATTTTCGGTGTCCCATTTGACCATCCATGATATGCCTGTGGAGGTTACGGCCCTAATGTCGCTAGGGCATATAGTAATCACAATGCAAGATGCATGAGTCATACAATCCAGTCATGCTTCAATCCTGCACATATCGTGCGCTTATGTGAGATAACCTCCGCCTATCTGGGAGTCTCATAACAACCTGCCCAATGTCATATGCAATGGTCAACCACATCTCATAACAAACATGCAGATGATGTGTATGGGCATGTATCATGGTGCTATGCTGTCACATACTCATAATTGATATCATCAATCGGCATCAACAATTAGCCTCAACAATGTGGACATTTAACCAACATCGCCTCCAAGGAATGGCCCACATAGAGCCGAACATATAATGGGCCCACGGCCTCACACAAAGGCCTAATATACAACACAATGGGCATTACTCAAGGGTCACATATACACAATAAGTGGGCCCTGCTCATAGGCCTTAAATACATGACTGTGGGCCCTGCACATGAGTCTCGAATACATCAAATAGGTCATGCATCATGGGCCAATACTCCTCATAATGGCCTCGCCCATGGGCCTTAAATACATCACAATGGACCTTATTACATAGACCTCCTATTCACATTAAGCCTTAAACACGGGCTGAATACACATCACAATAGGCCTCAACTATGGGTCGCTATATATCATATTGGTCTCGACAATCGGCCTTGGTAATTGAAATCGTACTGAATACTCAGCCTTGACAATCGGAATTGGCTTCGATAATCAGCCTCGACAATCGGAATTGGCCTTGATAATCGGCCTCAACAATCAGAATCGGCCTCGATAATCGGTACCGATAATCAACATCTATAATCAGCACTGACGATCAGCATAGATAATTGGCACCGACAACCCACATATAAATAAGACGGGGTCCATAGATGGATATCCAATCAACAATAATGTAAGGATCGGCTCTCGGCTGTGGTTATATCAATCTGATAGCACGGAGTCATCTGTCTATGGTGAATGGGGCCCACTTACTTGGGTTAACCCACGAAGAGAATGGGCCTAACAAGGCCTAAGGGAAGGTCACAATGAGGACATCTAACCGTCATTGCCCATCAATGTGGACATTCAACCAACATTGCTCCCAAGCAGTGGCCCATATAGAGTTAAACATAAGGTGGGCCCATAGCCTCACACAAAGGCCGAATGTACATCGCGTTGGGCCTCATCAAAGGATATATACACAACAAGTGGGCCCTGCACATGGACCTCAGATACATTGCATGACCACAACCCATGGGCCCAATGCACATCATAATGGGCCTTGTTAAATGGGTTACATAACATCACAATGGCCATGCCATATGGGCCAAAAATACATCACAACAGGCCTCGACCCATGGATCAAAAATACATCTCAGTGAGCCTTACCAAATGGGCCATAAACACATCCTAATGGGCCTCAACAATCAGCCTCTAACATATCATAACAGACCACAACCATGGGCCTCAAACGACCATAACCATGGGCCTCAATATACATCGCAATGGCCCGCAACCCATGGGCCTCACATACATCATGTGGGCCGCAATACATTGGCCTCAAATACATCCCAATGGGCCCCAACACTTGGACCGGGTATACATCATATTGGGCCTCGAACATGGGCCATATATACATCACATTGGGCCTCGCCATCTAAGCCTTAAATACATACATCACGTGGGGGGTCATATGAATGGACAGTGTGAATATACAACATATATATCACAGTGGGTCCCACTATGATATGGGTCTCCCAGGAAGGTGGAGGGTTTGTAGATCACGATGAGAGCTAAGATTACATCTAAAATCATTTCAATAGTTGTAGGAGCAATATGTGCATCACTGTACATAATCACTCTATGGGGGTACATGGCTCACTAATGGTAATCAGCATTGTCCAAATTTTGCCCATGTGAATCAACACCTTCCAGACATTGCCCAGCACCATCCAAACACTCTCGACGGTGTGGATATGAAACATACATCGAGATTGGGTCTGCAGCACCGCCCAAACACTATTTGACACCATCCAAGCATGTCCAGCACTGTGCAGAACATCTAGACGGTGTGGATGAAACAAATACATCACTGTGGTCCACACGTGGGTCCCACAACATATACATGTATATATGTATTATAATATAATAACAATAATATAATACTATCATTATATCTGACCAGCGCCCAGCCCTGGATGGGCGGCCTGGATACAAAATATATACATCACGTGGGCTCAAAATACATCATATCGGGCCTTATCAAGTGGGCCCTAAATATATCAAATCGGCCTCATCAAACGAGCCCCTATAAATATCAAGGTGGGCCTCAACAACAGGCCACAAATACATCAATGTGAGCCTCCTCAAATGGGCCTTGTAAATATCAAGGTGGGCCTCCTCAAATGGGACTTATAAATATCAAGGTGGACCTCAACAAATAGCCACACAAATGGGCCCCAGGTATATCAAATGGGCCACACCCAAAATATAAGTGGTGACAATGATTTCCACCATTAAAATTCCCAAGGCCCACGATAACATTTATTTCCCATCCAATCTGATCATAAGATCACAATGACCTGAAAGGGATTTTAATGGTAGACGGTCAAACCCACCGATTTCTATAGTGTGGTCCACCTAATCTTATATCTGTCTTTTTTTTTTTTTAGTCTTAAGCCTAAAATAAGCTTTCAAAATGGTTAGACAGATTGGATGAAACACATGCATCATGGTGGGTGCCATAAAGGCCCACCATCATGTATACATTATATAATATAATATATAAATGATATAATATATATATAATATAATATATAAATGATATAATATATATATATACATACATATATACATATATATATATATATATATATATATATATATATATATATCACGGGTGCAGCCCACACGTGGGGTGGGTCCCATATAGATGGACAGCATGGATGAAACATATACCACATGGTGGGTTCCCCCTACCGTCCAGCAACCAGCTAAAATGGTTAGACGACATATATAAAACACATACATTTTGGTGGGGTCCACTAGCCATCCCGCAGCTGGACGACATTGATAAAACACATACATCTAGGTGGGTTACACGGTCCACAGCAATGGACGGTGTGAATAGAACACATACATCACTGTGGGTCCTACGTAGCGCCCACCATAATGTTTATATGCCATCGAATCCATTGATAAGGTCACGTGGACCCAGATGAATAGGAAAAATAAATTTCATAATGTTCCAAAACTTCTCTGACCCAGAAAAGGGTTTCAATGGCTGATGTTCAATCCCACTATTTCCTATGATGTGGGCCACCTGAGCTTCAAATAGGGCTGATTTTTGGGGTGGGGCCCACTTCCCTAACGGCCCATCAAATGCATGGTGTTGATTTAGGATCCACATCACGGTGGGGCCCACGATAGGGACCATGGTCCCAGCCTCTTCGTCCACACACACAGTGGCCAGGGCGCCGTCATATCTGCGTCCTCTATCAGCGAAGTGACAGCAGAGCTTCGTCGTTATTAAATTATTATTTTTTGAAAAATCATGTATTTTGGGGATTTTCATACGTGGAGCCCGCATCAGGTGGATCTACCCCACCCATTGCCCTCTACGGCTCAAGACAGTCCCATTGAGCCCAATATTTGATGTGTTTTAGAGCACAGAACATCAGGGTGGGTTTCCAATGGTGAAAATACTATTCTTCGTACTAGGGCCTGCCAGAAAGCCAATTTAGCTTCATTTATTGGCTCAACGCCTAAAATGAGCTGGAGAATGGAATGGATGGCGTGGATTAACTTCATACATCAAGGTGGGGTTTGCATGAACAGCCCATCCAAAATCTCACTCATATGTATTATATATTATTTTATTATTTTCTTTTTGTTAGACTGTCAGTACATACCCAAGTCAGTACACGCACTCCATGTTAGCCACCACACTCTGTCCAGCATCCAAAATGCTGGACGACATGGATAAACACATCATTGTGGTGGGTCCCACATGGACGTGACCCACACATCAAGGTGGGTCCCACATGTGGGGACCACGGCTGGTGGGTTCCACACAGACGTGGCCCAATTGAGAAAGATCAATATGATATTTGTATCTTCCCATCACCTGGAAGGTAGGGCTCACATTGTAAGACCTGTACCCTAGTTCGTACCGTTCTGTAAGCTTCCGCGATCCTACCGGTTGAATTCCGACAACCCTTGACCCGTTACCGATGTTTACGAGCGATCTTAAGCCGAGATCTGCCAAAGTCAGCTCGAACCGAAACCTATACCTTGGCGATTGCGCCATCATTGCGGTTCTAACGCCGTGACTCGCATATTAAACCGATACCTAGGCTGGAAAATGTTGGTCTGTGTTGATTCCGAAGAAACGCCGCGTGTTGTGAACTTCGAGAGAATCTCTACGATATGTCTCATCAATCAATCAATGTCAAGTACAACCATTCCTCAAGTACAAGCCCCATCCCTCCTTTTTCCCTCAAGTCAACTCTCTTTCCACCTCACCGTTCCCCTTTACAAAAATTTTAACCAAACCCATCCCTCTTTACAAAATTTCAAACTCACCCATACTTTCCTTACATCATCCCATCCTTATCATCGCATCCCCTCTCTCTCCCTCTCATTTTCTCAAACCTCCCAAGTACCACACGTCTAACCTCCCTTCTCTCCAAAGCAACACAACAAGTGTGGCCCACTCTCTTATCTCTCATCCCCACTATCAAAACCCCATCAACCTCCATTAAAGTTGAAGGCAAGGAGCTTAAGAGCCCAAGGGATCAAGGAGAAGGCCTAGAGGTGGGTGATCCACCGTTAATTTTAGTTTTAAGGGCCACTTGTTGTGGGACCCAAATGGTGTATGCAATGTAGAGAGGGGCCCATAGTGGCGGGGGCCCTCTCTCTCTCTCTCTCTCTCTCTCTCTCTCTCTCTCTCTCTCTCTCTCTCTCTCCTCTCCCTAGAATGAAGTGGGCCCCACCAAATCATGTTAAATTCACTTCATTCATCAAATGGTGTGGCCCACCACCTTTTAGGCAAAATCTACCGTCCGGTGGAAAGTCCACATGCAATATAATATATGGTATTTATTTTATATTAATATATATATGCACATGCAAGGTGGGCCACCATCATGTGGGACCCACCTTGGTGAACGTGGGCCACCTACGTGTGGGACCCCAGCATGATGCCTGTGTTATATCCATGCCGTCCAGCGTCCCTGGACGCTGAACATGCTGCTAACATGGAGTGAGTGTATTGACATGGATGTGTACTGACAAGCTAATATAATTATTAAAAAAAAAAAGAGAGAGGAAATGGTGGGCCACTCATGCAAGCCCCACCTTGATGTTTATGCATGATCCAAGCCGTCCATCCCAACCCTTGCATCATTTTAGGCGTTGAGCCGAAAAATGAGACCGATCCGATTATCTGGCGGGCTAAGGCATTGAGAATGCTAGTATTTTCTGTTAAAACTTGGGAAAATGATTGTTGGGGTCTACAAGAAGCTTGGACCCACTTGAAACTTGGTTTGGACCCCTAATTTTGTGGGACACATACAATGGACGGGGTATATCTGGTTAATGTGGGTCCAACCTAGAAGAAAAAAAAAGTAAAGAAGATTCCTTCTTCATCGATGCAACAGAATGCGCAGTAACGCGCCGCACTGCATGGGCGGACAGACCGGCTGGGCCTCACGACCCCAACTGTGGGTCCCATGTGATGCATTTCACACATCAACACCGTGCGTTTGGTGGGCCATCCTCCTAGGTATGGCCCACCCAAAACTCAACCGTATACGGAACTCAGGTGGACCATATCATCTAAAATCATGTGAAAACATGCCTAAAACATATGAAAACACTTGGTGGGGCCTACCTGAAGTTTGGATGTGGTCTGGATCCTCAACCAGGTGGGACACACATAATGGGTGGGCTGGATTTGTGAACCACATTTCAGTGGGCCCCACACCCACCCCCAGATCCAAGTGACCTTATAAACAGGTTGGACGGTAAATAAATATCACGGTGGGCTCCCCGCCCACGTGACCCAATCAATAGATTGGGTGGAAAATAAATATTGCGGTGGGCCCCCACCCTGTTCGTATGACCTTATGAACCGTTTGGATGGCAATAAACATTACAGTGGGCCCTGGATAGATTGGATCTAAATAAACATTCCAGTGGGTCCCACGTCCTCGTGACCCTATTAACAAGTTGGCTAGAAAATAAATACCACCGTGGGCCCCCTTAGTCCACGTGACCTTATGGCCAGATTAGATGAAAATAAACATTATGGTGGGCCCGTGGTCCACGTGACCTTACCAACAGGTTGGTTGATAAATAAACATTACAGTGGGCCCTAGGCCCATGTGACCCTAAAAACAATTTAAATGGAAAATAAACATTATGTTGGGCCCTATGTTGGGTGAAAAGTAAACATTATGGTGGGTCCTACTTAGGACCCACTTATGTATGTATTGTGTCCACACCTTTCATCACTGTGGACCTCCACCATGGAGTATGTGATTTATCTATGCCTTCCATCCCTATGGGACCTACCATGATGCATGAGTTTCGTCCAAACCGTTCAACCATTTGGAAATCATTGAGACCTACTTTGACTTGTACACGAGGCCCATTTGATGTATTGAAGGCCCATGGGTCGAGGCCTAATGGGATGTACATGAGGCCCATTATAATGTGATTCTACCATGGTTTATGTGTTGACTATTATAGAAGGCTATGCCTTAGAAGCAATGATGGTTTGACATCTACATTGTAGGATGATGTTGGTTAAATGTCTGCATTTTCACTCGCCCTAAGGCCCATTGATAGGTCCATACTTGTAGTGGGTAGGCCGTCTAGGCCCATCTTCGCTTTGCTCAGAGTCATCACTATATAATATGTTTAGTATAGATACATGATTCACAAACATACGCATCATATGTATGCTTGGTGTGAGGAGTGACTGATCATAACATATGCCTTTGGGCGGATTGTTTGTGGGCTCCATGATAGATGGAGTTGCCCTACATGAGCGTGTGGTGCGCGCAAGATTGTTGCATGTTTGGTAGGGTAATTCATGCACTTGCATTTATGTGATCATGATTATTGTTGTCCTAGTGACATCAGGGTCATAGTCTCCACAGACACATCATGGGTGGCTGGATTGGATACCGAAAATGTTTGGTTCTAGCATACGGGTGCCATAAATGTCCCTGGGTGAAAATTCCTAAACCCGATGGTACCAGAGGATGACTCCACCGTCGAGACCGAGTAGATACACGAGCGCGCGAGGGCCGTATACCAGTAGGCCACATCTCCCACTATGTCGTGGTCGGTTGGAAATGGGGGGTGACCTTACCTGCCTAAGTGAGGAGGCAATTTCTAAGTTGAGTTTGACCAGCTTGAGGAATGGGTCCACTATCGATGAGCTGGACCCGATATTGGTAGGCAGATAGTAAGGCCTCTTCCACTCTCCCATTTGTATGTTCAGATAGGAACGGCAAGCTGGCGTAGAGTGTACTAGACCCCGGTGATTATCTAGACTGAGAACCGTACTGATTTGATGCTCTAGTGAGGAGCTGTATTGATATGTGGAGGTGGATTGGCATGCTTGACTTGCATTATGCATCGCATGGCCTTGACATGGCCGATAGTTTCATATCTTGCACCGCATAGCCTTGGTACGGTTGACTGCATTCATGTACTCATCAGCATGTTTCCGCATTACTCTGACCTTTTATTTTGAGCACGCTCATATTGCACACACACTTACACCACCCTCTAAGCTTTCTATAAGCTTATGCACGATTGATGCCTGTAGGTGACGTCAGGACGCAGCCGTAGTCTCGCCGCAGTTGGAGCATGCCGCCAAGCTTCTGGAGTTTTTGTTATTATCACTATCTTGTATTTTCCTTCATACGCCTTGTACTCAAAGTTTTTGATCAAAGTGGATTTTGTAATGGTGTTCTTGTGGTTATTATTCGTGGGTTATGCTTGTGGTTATGCTCATTACGAATCAAATTAATTATTAGAAATCCTCCTTATAGCATCTCAGGATTGGAACCTGGTATATAGGTGCCGGGAGCCGAGAATGGGGTACTACAGAGGCTGTCGGTGCCGGATTCATCAATCGTTAATTTTATGAGCCCGGTCTCCGAGTTCGGGGCATAACAGAAGTTAGTCTCAGAGCATAACTTGGGAATAAGCGAGAATAGCATCACATATTTGCTATGAGTTTAGGGCGATTAGGTTCCGAGTGTAAAACCTTCCGATTGAGTTCCCTAACGTGCGATTCTCAAGATTGATTGGCACCTTATCTTTTCCATAGGAATGTCGCCCACGAGAGTGACCTGAGCGCACCTCGATCCACCACCTGAGGCTCCAGCTTTACCACCTGCGCCTCTCATTCCACCGCCAAAGATCCCTGCTCCCTTGCCTGAGGATGATGTTCCTCCACCTAATGCCAGTGCGGATCTGACCGTGCCTGTGAGTGCCTCACAGTTACAGCAGATGTTATAGGCTGTGATTGCTACGGTTCAGGGACAGGGCAGACGCCCAGTTGTTTCTCCAGCCCAAGCAGAGCAGGAGCGTATGAGTGCTCTTCTTCGAGAGTTCAAACAGCTTGATCCTCCGCATTTTCAGGGTAAGCCAGATCTGACTGCAGCCGAGAGATGGCACTCCGATGTGGAGAAGATCTTCGATACTATGGCATGTACGACTGAGCAGCGAGTCTGGTTGGCTGTATTCCTTTTTTAGGGTGAGGCAGAGCATTGGTGGACCTCCGTTACCCACGTCGCAGGACCTGATCATGTCTGGACATGGGAGGACTTTATCGACCAATTCGAGGAGCAGTACTTCCTTGACCACATTCAACGTCAGAGAGCACTGGAGTTCGAGACTCTGGTCCAGGGGGACATGACCGTGGCACAGTACACGGCCCGTTTCGTGACACTATCGAGGTTTGCGCCATATATGGTTGATGATGAGGGGCGAAAGGCCCACCGTTTCGAGAACGGCTTATGTTACGATCTTCGAGGCCGCGTCATTGGGCATGAGCTCCTGACTTTCCAGGCAGTAGCGCGGAGGGCTCAGATTTATGAGGCCGAGTAGGCCGGCCGACAGAGCGATAGAGATCAAAGGAGGGGTCAGAAGAGGCAGGCCCCCTCCAGTAGCTCGTAGCAGCACTGACGACCGCAGAGATACTAGATCCACCCATCCGCCAGAGCACCAGTAGCACCGTCGGTACCCCCAGCAGCACCACATCAGAGACAGTTTCCTGACACCTGCTATGGTTGTGGTGGGGTAGGACACCATAAGTGGAAGTGTCCTCGACCTCAACAGTGAGAGGCCGCCAGCTGTACTCGAGAGCACCACAACAACCGAGAGCACACACGCCCGCCTCCACAAGAGCGATGGCGGCAAGTTAATTCACCACCAAGGCCCCCTCAAGAAGCACCGGACTACCTCCGAGGCCACAAAGATCGAGATAATAACGGTTTGAGCGCCTCAGCGACATCAGCAGCAGCAGCATCCTCAGAGGGGACAGGCACCCAGCCAGATCAGGCAAGGTTTTATGTGGCTCAGCAGGACCCACAAACCTCCAGAGGAGTCGTTGAGGGTATACTTCCAGTCTATTCATGCATCGCACGAGTATTATTTGATTCCGGTGCTTCGCACTCATTTATATATGAGGATTTCTACCGATCGACTGGATTACCGAGAGAGTCTGCCAGTGAGGGATTGACCGTATTAATGCCCTTGGGAAAGACCACAGTATTAGGCCATTTCTGTTCGTCTTACCCCGTTCTGGTCAGTGATATCTTTTTGCCCGCTGACTTGTTTGTGCTGTCGATGACAGACTTCGATGTTATCTTGGGCATGAATTGGCTGGCCAAGTACCATGCCATTTTGGACTATTCTGCGAGGACAGTCACGTTCTGTATACCCGGCTTGCCACAGTTTCAGTTTGTTGCAGAGACCCGAGGAGAGCCATTATCTCGTTTGATGACCTACACAGTTGAGGAGCCAGTTGCCTTGTGTATCGATTAGTTGTCGGTGGTCTGTGATTTCTTAGACGTGTTCCAGGAGATTCTGGGGTTGCCGTCGTGCTGTCATATTGAGTTCCAGATTGATCTTATGCCGGGTACCGCGCCTATCTCGAACACCCCGTACCGTATGGCACCAATGGAGTTACGTGAGCTACAACTTCAGTTGGACTAGTTGCGTGAGTTGGGATTCATTCATCCGAGAAGTTCACCTTGGTGAGTACTGGTACTCTTCATCAAGAAGAAGGATGGCTCATTGAGGCTCTGTGTTGATTACCGCGAGCTCAACCGAGTCACGATTAAGAACAAATACCCACTCCCGAGGATAAACAATTTATTTTTTTTTGAAGATTGAACTGCGTTCCGGTTATCATCAGATTCGTGTCCGAGAGGAGGACACCCCAAAGACATTATTCAGGACTCGTTATGGTCATTTTGAGTTTCAGGTCATGTCCTTTGGACTGACCAATGCACCCGTGGTCTTCATGCAGTTGATGAACGAGGTCTTCCGTCCATATCTTGATCAATTTGTTGTGGTCTTCATCGACGACATTCTGATATATTCGAGGACCTGTGAGGACTATATGTAGCATCTGGAAATCGCATTGCAGACCCTCCATGCCCACCAACTGTATGCGAAGCTGGAGAAGTGCGAGTTCCGACAGGAGGAGGTGAAGTTCCTCGGTCACGTGGTGACGATGGAGGGTGTCGTAGTGGACCCCTCGAAGGTTGAGGCAGTGCGTCAGTGGAACCAGCCCATGACTGCATCTGAGATCCACAGTTTCCTTGGTTTAGCGGGATACTATCGATGTTTCATAGAGGGCTTCTCCCGTATCGCGGCCCCGATGACCAGGTTGACTTGGAAGGGCGCAAATTTTGTTTGGACTGACGCATGTGATCTGGCATTCGTGGAGCTGAAGGACCGTCTGATGTCCGCTCTTGTCCTCACTCTTCCCTCTAGGAGCGATGGATTTGTTGTATTTACCAATGCCTCACGTATTGGTTTAGGTGTTGTCCTGATGCAGCACAGCAAACTTGTAGCCTTCGCGTCTCATCATCTCAAGGTCCATGAGCTAAACTACCCCACGCATGATTTGGAGCTGGCAGCAGTTGTCTTCGCACTGAAGGTGTGGAGACTATCTCTATGGGGTCAGGTTCGAAACTCTTCTCTGACCACAAGAGCTTGAAGTACTTATTCTCTCAGTCCGAGCTGAACATGAGGCAGAGGCGTTGTATGGAACTTCTAAAGGATTATGATTTTGATCTCCAATACCACCCAGGCAAGGCGAACGTGGTGGCGGATGCCCTCAGCTGTTAGCCACTTTGTTCACTCCCCAAGTATAGGGTTGTGATGTAGTAATAACTCGGTAAGACCGAGGTCGAATCCACAGGGACTGAAACCTGTACGTTATCTAAAAATAACCAGATCTAGAATTAGGCTAAGATGAAATCTAAACCAATTATGATTTGAGGAATAATGGTGAAATAATTAAACTAAAATTTAGGAAAAATCAGAGAAGGGAAACTAGGGATTCAGAGGATCCACTTGTAGAGATCGGGAGATCTTACGTATTACAATTTAGGAGAATTGGTGAATGCCTTTAATGTAATTTTGAGAAGATGAAAGGTATATGAATTAGAATGGATTCCATCACCAAACCATGCCCAGGAGACAAAGCAAACAAATTAAACTAATTACCAACCAATCAATGTATGAAGGTTAGGAAGGGTACCGACATCCAACCATGCCCGGAGACGATGGTGAACAACTGGGGCTTACGACGTCATAAATATAAGAGAAAAAGAACATGCTCAAAGCCATTGCGGACCCATCGTAATTTCGGTCACAATGAGACCATTAAAGACTGAAAACATTCCCTTAATAAAATTAAATCAAAATCAGATCAGTCTGAACAAAAGGCACAAGTAAAGAGGCCTCCCATCACGCTACAAGCTTCACCTCTTAGCCCTAGCTAAGAGGATTTAGCCACACATAGACATGGTGGGCTAGATCTCTAAAAAAAATAAAATAAAAAGAAGAATAAAAACTACTTTCTCACTTTTTTCCTGGTGCTCCACGTCCAACCCACGGCTTTCACGTTTCTTCTCCTTCCTCCCTCTCTCCAGCCGTGGATACTTCCCTCTTATAGAGCCAGCATCCGTCAATGAGCAAGGAGTTCAGCTCCGAAACGGAGTCGAAAACTCCTCGGTTTACGCAACATACAAATCCTTCGCAGGTACGTTGATTTGTGGGCCCACTACTGATATCAAACACGAAATCCACTCCATTCATTCTACTCGTGGCAGAAAATAACTGAGAAATAGTATTTTTTCTTGAGTTTAATGCGGCCCACCATCTCAAACAATTCCACCGTCCGTCTTCCTTTTGACAGCTAAAATTTTCTGATAACTTGCATGGAAGGAGATGGACACCTAGGCGTAGGTTTTAACCTATCTCCAGTCTTAATGGACGGTTCAGATCATTGATCCGAGCCATCAATGGGACCCACAAGAAGAATCCGGCGTCGGTTCTCGCGAATGACGCCTGCGAAACGGATCCTCTCTCTTCGTGACGAACCGGTGGGATCCACTTGATATCTTTGAAGAAATCCAAGCCGTCCATTCTCTTCAGGGCGAAAAACCGTCCGGAAAGGGATGGTTTGCAGTGGTTCAGTGTGGCCCACGAGAAGCTTCTATTCCGCCGTCCGAATTGCGTTTGAATGTTAAAAAAAACAATACATGCTGCTTCTTGGAAATCTTCCACCTAGGCGGCGGTCACAGACCCCGTCCAGACATGATGGACGGTTCAGATCATCTTTTCAGACACTGGATGGGGCCCACAACGAAAAAACCGCAACTCTGTTCGCAGACAGAGCTTCCGCGTCGTTTTGCGATAGATGGTGGCCCACTGATTGATGTTATTGGTAATATCCACGCCGTTCAAAATATTCCTGACGAAAAACCGTTTGAAATGGATGGCTTTGGAACAGTTTTTGTGTGGCCCACGAGATCATCTACTCCACCATCCATCTTCCGTCTGTACTCTTCAAGAACATCACCTAACTTCAGAAATCCGTCTATAGACCAGAGTACGGCCGGTTCGACCTCGTAAAACGAATGGACGGTCCGGATTGTCCGTTTGGACAATGGGTGGGGCCCACTATCATCCACTCGAACGGACAGCGTTAAACGCTGTTGCGTTTTTAAAATTTCTTTGAAAATTCCTCGGTCAGCGCTTGCTGACCGAGTTTTTGTAAACCGGTGCGCGGCTGGAGCACCACCATACACGCGTGCACTGTTCATGTGGGTCCCAAGGTGATGTTCATGAGAAATCTGATCCGTCCATTTTTTTTCTCATCTCATTTAAAAATGGCCGGGACCAAACCGAAGCATATCCAGGACACGGAGTGGGCCCAGAATCATGATTCTGAGGGACGATCTATCGATTAGGCCACTTTCACCAGGATCCAACGGCCGAAATTTAACGTGTACGGTTAATTTATGATCCTCAGGCCGTGTATGAAGTTTCGGACTGAACGGATGGTGGAAAACCTGTGATCTTGCATTCTGGCTGATTTTCGGAGCCACTTGAACTTCAGTTTCGTGATTTTCTCGGGTCTCTGGCGTGTAATTCTGATGATCTTGGTCCCCTGGGGTCCGTCCCTTACCTTGGTGTCATCAGAGCGTTAAATCCACACTTTTAGCGCCCATTTTTAGTTCAAGCTCCTAAATACCTCCTGTATCACAAATACGATTAAAACCGACCGTTAAACCGTATCATGCTCGTAAAACCAGGTAATAAATAGGGTCTGATATGCAATATTTGACCCTCAACACAACCCCCAACCAGCATTTTGCTAGTCCCGAGCAAAATATGCGAAAATTAAGTTGAGAATTACGAAACAATTCTTGTGAAGCCGAGTGACATTTTGAAAAACAATCCAGATATGAGAAATCTTAAGATTCATTGATGTTGAATATCAATTTCTCCTGGCCTCCAATGCACGGTGAATTTCATAATCAAGTTCAAATATTAATCCGTCGACTAGAATAATTCCAAACATTGAGTTCCATGGGTGTATAGTGAAATCTCAGCCTATCATCATTAAGAGATCAAATTGTCGATTTCATGATATCTTTAGTAATCAATCAGAAAATTCATAATGACCATCACCTAAACCAGTACTTTGCCTCTCAAATCATTCTTTCATTTTTCTAGTTTTTTTTTTTTTTTTTTTTTTTTTTTTTTAAATCAAGATGGGAATCAAATTTTCACTTATAGGAGCAAACCTATGGTGAAACTAGTCGCCCAAATTGACTACATCTAAGCGTTAATCATGGAAAACTGAATCCACACCTATAGGGAGCAAACCCATGGTGTAATTCTTTTTTTTTATACCCTGATGATCAAATCTTTTAGGCTGGTTTCTTTCATGCTCAGTGATTACCAAGTTAATCATTCAATATCAAACTGAATTCTCAATGTGTAAGTGCGATGTGATATGTGAAATCATGACTCAATCAATGTTTACAACTTCTAATCATGGATTAAGAATTCGAACTTAACTGTGAAATCTAACGAGCAACTGAATCCAAGAGTAGTAAATTTCCAACATCACGTATCTTGAAATTCTAAATCCAGGATAGTCGTCAAAATCACTTCAAATGCACAAGAATTTCCAGAAAAAATTTAAAAATTTTCACAATTTTTGCTCAAGATCAAGAAAACACTCGATTAATCTCCCACCCCCAACCTAAAATCTACATTGTCCTCAATGTAAAGATATGAGCATGGAATGCACATGGGACAACAAAAGTAAATGTGAAGTGATGGGAAGATAGTACCTGGATGATGAATCGTAAGAGACTTTCCAAGAGATCGCAAACATGGAATCCATCAAGACGAGAGAGAAAGCGAACAAAAATAACAAAAATAAAATAAAATCCTACCTATACCACTTTCGCGGGTGCTCTCGATTGCATTTAGCGCATGCAACAAGCCTTTAAACCCCTAGGTTGCCCCTAGTGGACGAGTTGTAGTCTCGTGAGGGTTACAAGAATGTTACCCACAAACATTGAACTCACTACTCATCTTTGCAAGGTTCATCTTCTCGCCCGTATCTTGATAAGTTCCTCGTAAGTTCCTCAACAAGATCATCCAAAAGCCCTTTTGCAAAGGCTTGGGTGCACTGGAGCATGACTTTCCGAGAGAGACTTATGTACCTTATAAGAAATTTTCCATTGCATTGCTTGAGGTAACAGAGTATGTACGATTCACCTGGGACGAGAAGAAGTTTCAACGTTAGTATCCCATGGTGAATCGAGACTACAAGTAGATAAAGTTTAGAAAACTTCGCAAAAAGTGATGTAGCCTCAACACATTTCAAGTGTCAATCTTCGGTTCAATTTTCGGCTCCTCCTCCTTTAATGGTAGACGGTTAGGATCGGGGAAGAAGGGGCTTCAAAATAAGGGTTCTCTCGGTCGGTGATAACTACCGAGATGTTGTCTTCAAGGCATCCACTTTGTCTTTTGACATGGGATCGTTTGACTTTAAAAAAGTGTGCCCAAAGAATTATCAAAAGAGTCGGAAATTTCAGCTGAGAGTGACTTATTTTCCTCATGGAAATCTGTAATGAGATGCTCAAGGACTCCCTCGCCCTTAAAAGTATATAAAGATATGTTCTCTTGCTCAAATTTCGCACAAACATATTGAAGATCAATAGGGAAGCATCGATGGGATCACTTTGTTCATTGAAACTACTCAATCGAGGCATTGAAGCGTCGGACGTGTACTGCCTCGGATGGTGGTCTTAATTGAGTGGTTTCAAATTCTAGAGTCGTAGCAAGCAACTCGTCCTTCTCCCAAATCACATTATCATTCAATTCAAGAGAGTGGTCCAAACATGTCTCACAGAAGTTGGAAGGGTCAGTTTTAATGAGCTCATCTTCCACTTTTAAATCAGATATGTTAGATGAGTGGAGTAGCTCAGTATGACCGATCACTTCGTGTGCTTCTTGAGCATTGACTGGACCATACTTGAGATTGATTCCGGGGAATTTGGGTTGTGCTCTCATGAATCTCATCCCAATACTTCTCGCTTCCAATTCAAGGCAAGTACACACTTGAGATGGGATCGCTTTCCTCACAATCTATTCCTAAATTCGGTTGAGGTTCGAATGAACTAACCTCTACCTCATCATTGAATTCATGTGTGTCAAGTAAGGGAGGTGTGTCATCATCACCGTATTTGAAAGACACCCATGTATCTCCACCATTCTTTTGTCATGATCATCGAGATCGGCTCATTGGGAAATTGAACCACGTGCTCGTTAATGGAATCCAACTCCTCATTCCAAATTCAGATTTCGTCAAAAGCGAGTGAGGATCACTTTCCTGGCATTGTATTTCGGATTGGATTGTAGTTGGGATGCACGAGCTTCTTCTACCCTTTCAGTTGCGCGGTCGGTGCTTCCATTGCTTTTCTTATTTCCGTAAGGCATTCCATGGTATATTGAATTTCATCCTCTTGGATCGTTTCGGTAGGTTCTCAACGGTAGGGTATCCAAGAGAATAATCATTACATGTGGTTGGTTCATCTTCCCGCTTTGATAGTTCCATGGTTATAGTCATACGGGTCATCTGGGAGAGTTTATACGCGTTATCATTCCAATAATCACGCATCTTGTTTCCTTAACTCGTGGAATGCAATTATTTTCCGTAGATAATCACCGAAGGACTTCTTAATCGGTGGAGCATCATGTTTCGATTGGTTGAAGTAATCTTTGAAAATATTTGAGGCATAAAGTCACGTTTTCCATTATTATCATCATACATCAAAAAATTTTCCCAAGATTCCTTTGCTATCTCAGTATATATACGTTCCAACTCTTGCATAGTAAAACCCTAATTCTGAATCTAATCCTAAGAATAAAATAATCCTACAAAAATATGGGATCTAGAAAAAGAGAAAGAATTAGAAAGAAATTACCGAATTAAAAGTGTATGTCAGGATCCTACAAAACAGGAGAACAGGTTAGTTTCTAAAAATCAAACAGAAAGACAAAAATCTAAAACTAAAATTAGTGAAATCCTAATCTTAAACTAATTCTAAAACCAATTGATTTCAAAAATACGTAACCGTCAGTCCCCGGCAACGGCGCCAAAAACTTGTTCACTCCCCAAGTATAGGGTTGTGATGTAGTAATAACTCGGTAAGACCGAGGTCGAATCCACAGGGACTGAAACCTGTACGTTATCTAAAAATAACCAGATCTAGAATTAGGCTAAGATGAAATCTAAACCAATTATGATTTGAGGAATAATGGTGAAATAATTAAACTAAAATTTAGGAAAAATCAGAGAAGGGAAACTAGGGATTCAGAGGATCCACTTGTAGAGATCAGGGAGATCTTATGCCTGTATTACAATTTAGGAGAATTGACTGAACTGCCTTTAATGTAATTTTGAGAAGATGAAAGGTATATGAATTAGAATGGATTCCATCACCAAACCATGCCCAGGAGACAAAGCAAACAACAAGATTTAACCTAATAACAACCAAACAATTGTATGAAGGTTAGGAGGGTTACCAACATCCACCAATGCCCAGAGACGATGGTGAACAACAGGGCTTCCTGACGTCATAAACATAAGAGAAAAAGAACATGCTCAAAGCCATTGCAAACCCATTGTAATTTCAGTCACAACAGACCATTAAAGACTGAAAACATTCCCTTAATAAAATTAAATCAAAATCAGATCAGTCTAAATAAAAGCCACAAGCAAGGAGGCCTCCCATCACGCTACAAGCTTCACCTCTTAGCCCTAGCTAAGAGGTTTAGCCACACATAGACATGGTGGGCTAGATCTCTTAAAAAAAATAAAATAAAAAGAAGAATAAAAACTACTTTTTCACTCTACTCCTGGTGCTCCACGTTCAACCCACGGCTTTCACGTTTCTTCTCCTTCCTCCCTCTCTCCAGCCGTGGATACTTCCCTCTTATAGAGTCAGCATCCGTCAATGTGCAAGGAGTTCAACTCCGAAACGGAGTCGAAAACTCCTTTGTTTACGCAACATAGAAATCCTTCGCAGGTACGTTGATTTGTGGGCCCACTACTAATATCAAACACGAAATCCACTCCATTCATTCTACTCGTGGCAGAAAATAACTGAGAAATAGTTTTTTTTTCTTGAGTTTAATGCGGCCCACCATCTCAAACAATTCCACCGTCCGTCTTCCTTTTGACAGCTAAAATTTTCTGATAACTTGCATGGAAGGAGATGGACACCTAGGCGTAGGTTTTAACCTATCTCCAGTCTTAATGGACGGTTCAGATCATTGATCTGAGCCATCAATGGGACCCACAGCCGGCGTAACCGGCCTAAGCCAAGTGACGCCGCGAAACGGATCCTCTCTCTTCAAGGTTGACGAACTCGGTGGGATCCACTTGATATCTTTTGAAGAAATCAAAGCCGTCCATTCTCTTCGTGGCGAAAAACCGTCCAGGAAAGGGATGGTTTGCGATGGTTTCGGTGTGGCCCACGAGAAGCTTCTATTCCGCCGTCCGAATTGCGTTTGAATGTTAAAAAAACAATACATGCTTCTTGGAAATCTTCCACCTAGGTGGCGGCCACTGCACCCCGTCCGGACATGATGAACGGTTCGGATCATCTTTTCGAGACACTGGATGGGGCCCACAACGAAAAAACCGCAACTCTGTTCGCAGACGAGCTTCCGCGTCGTTTTGCGATAGACGGTGGCCCACTGATTGATGTTATTGGTAATATCCACGCCGTTCAAAATATTCCTGACGAAAAACCGTTTGAAATGGACGGCTTTGGAACAGTTTTTGTGTGGCCCACGAGATCATCTACTCCACCGTCCATCTTCCGTCTGTACTCTTCAAGAACATCACCTAACTTCAGAAATCCGTCTGTAGACCAGAGTACGGTCGGTTTGACCTCGTAAAACGAATGGACGGTTCGGATTGTCCGTTTGGACAATGGGTGGGGCCCACTATCATCCACTCGAACGGACAGCGTTAAACGCTGTTGCGTTTTTAAAAATTCTTTGAAAATTCCTCGGTCAGCGCTTGCTGACCGAGTTTTTGTAAACCGGTGCGCGGCTGGAGCACCACCATACACGCGTGCACTGTTCATGTGGGTCCCAAGGTGATGTTCATGAGAAATCTGATCCGTCCATTTTTTTTTCTCATCTCATTTAAACCGCTGGGACCAAAACTGAAGCATATCCGGACAGCAGGTGGGCCCAGAATCATGATTCTGAGGGACAATCTATCGATTAGGCCACTTTCACCAGGATCCAAAGGCCGAAATTTAACGTGTACGGTTAATTTATGATCCTCAGGCCGTGTATGAAGTTTCGGACTGAACGGATGGTGGAAAACCTGTGATCTTGCATTCTGGCTGATTTTCAGGCCACTTGAACTTCAGTTTCGTGATTTTCTCGGGTCTCTGGCGTGTAATTCCGATGATCTTGGTCCCCTGGGGTCCGTCCCTTACCTTGGTGTCATCAGAGCGTTAAATCCACACTTTTAGCGCCCATTTTTAGTTCAAGCTCCTAAATACCTCCTGTATCACAAATACGATTAAAACCGACCGTTAAACCGTATCATGCTCGTAAAACCAGGTAATAAATAGGGTCTGATATGCAATATTTGACCCTCAACAGCCACGAGGCGTGGTGGCACATATGATGATTCAGGAGTGGAGGATGCTCGAGGATATAGCAAATTACGACTTTGATTTTGGTCTGTAGTCTTCTATCGTTCAGCTATCGAGCCTGTCGATTCAACCCTCTCTTGTCGCAAGGGTGATCGAGGCTCAGCAGACAGATAAGTCGTTGAAGGATTACTGAGCAGAGGCAGCATCTGAGAGTCAGGCAGATTGGCAGATTGGTTCTGATGGTAGACTTCGCTTTAGAGGTTGGTTATGTGTCCTGGATATTCCTGAGTTGCACAGAGATCTTATGACCGAGGCACATTGATCGCAATTTTCTATCCACCCTGGCTCGACGAAGATGTACCGTGATATGAGGAGATAGTATTTCTGGGCGAGGATGAAGCACCAGATTGTCAGTTTTGTGGCTGAGTGTGACACATGCCAGCGTGTTAAGGCCGATCATCAGAGACCCCCTGGTCTATTGCAGCCATTGAGCGTCCCGATGTGGAAGTGGGAGCACGTATCTACCGATTTTATCATGGGTTTGCCGAGGACTCAGCGTGGTCATAACGCTATCTGGGTTGTCGTTGATCGTCTGACGAAGTCGGCACACTTTCTTGTGATTCATGTAACTTGGCCTTTAGACCGGCTTGCGAGATTATTCATCAAAGAGATCGTGAGACTGCATGGCATTCCAGTCTCGATCGTTTCTAACCGAGACCCAAGGTTCACGTCTCAGTTCTGGAGGAGCTTTCAGAGAGCGATGGGGTCTGTTTTGCAGCTCAGCACTGCGTATCATCTGCAGACCAATGGTCAGACCGAGAGGGTCAATCAGATACTTGAGGATATGCTTCGGGCCTGCGCATTGATTTCGGGGGTAGTTAGGATGAGCATCTGCGATTGCCTGAGTTCGCATACAACAACAACTATCAGGCGACCATTGGCATGGCTCCTTTTGAGGCATTTTATGGCAGACCATGTAAATCTCTGAGTTGCTGGACCGAGGTTGGAGAGCAGCGTCTCCTAGGTCTCGAGCTTATGCAGGAGACCTCAGAGGCTATCGATATCATCAGGCAGAGGATACGCACAGCTCAGAGTCAGCAGAAGAGTTTTGCTGACTGCCGACATCATCCCTTGGAGTTTCGTATAGGGGACCATGTGTATCTCAAGGTCTCGCCTATGAAGGGCGTTGTTCAATTTGGAGCGAAGGGCAAGCTTGTCCCGAGATTCATAAGACCTTTCGAGATCACTGAGCGCATTGGCGCTGTGGCCTATTGGCTTGCCTTGCCATCTCAGTTGTCTGACGTCCACAACATTTTTCACGTCTCTATGTTGAGGAAGTGTGGGTCAAATATCGTTCCTATTATTGATTGGCAGCCATTGGAGGTTCGTGAGGATGCTTCTTACATTGAGCAGCCAGTCCATATCCTTGATCGAAAGGAGCAGGTCCTCCGGACCAAGGTCATACCCTTGGTAAAAGTTTAGTAGGGTCACCATTCTGTTGATGAGGCGTCTTGGGAGTGCAAGGCTGAGATTCAAGAGTGCTATCCTCATCTCTTTGATGATTGATTGTATGTTGTATCTTGTATGTTGTCTTCGATTTTATATGATGATGCCTTGTTTCCCTTCTATTATAAGTTATGTCTAGATTGTGCAAATTTCGAGGATGAAATTTTTATTTGGAGGGGAGAGTTGTAAGACCTGTACTCTAATCCATACCATTCCGTAAGCTTTCGCGATCCTACCAGTTGAATTCTGGTAACCTTTGACCTGTTACCGATGTTTACGCACAATTCTAAGCCGAGACCTGCATGCCGAAGTCGGCTTGAACCAAAACCTATACCTTGATAATCACGCCATCACCGGGGATCTAATGCCACAACTCGTATATCAAACCAATACTTAGGCTGGAAAATGTCGGTCTGCGTTCATTCCGAAGAAACGCCGTGCGTTACGAACTTCAAGAGAATCTCTACGATATGTCCCATCAATCAATCAATCAATTAATGTCAAGTACAACCATTCCTCAAGTACAAACCCCATCCCTCCTTTTTCCCTCAAGTCAACTCTCTTTTCACCTCACCATTCCCCTTTACAAAAATTTCAACCAAACCCATCCCTCTTTACAAAATTTCAAACTCACCCATACTTTCCTTACATCATCCCATCCTTATCATCTCATCCCCTCTCTCTCCCTCTCATTTTCTCAAACCTCCCAAGCACCACACGTTCAACCTCCCTTCTCTTCAAAGCAACACAACAAAGTGTGGCCCACTCTCTCATCTCTCATCCCCACCATCAAAACCCCATCAACCTCCATCAAAGTTGAAGGCAAGGAGCTTAGGAGCCCAAGGGATCAAGTAGAAGGCCTAGAGGTGGGTGATCCACCGTTAATTTCAATTTTAAGGGCCACTTGTTATGGGACCCAAATGGTGTATGCAATGTAGAGAGGGGCCCATAGTGGCGGGGGCCCTCTATCTCACCGTCTCTCTCTCTCTCTCTCTCTCTCTCTCTCTCTCTCTCTCTCTCTCTCTCTCTTTCCTCTCCCTAGAATGAAGTGGGCCCCACCAAATCATGTTAAATTCACTCCATTCATCAAATGGTGTGGCCCACCACATTTTAGGCGAAATCCACCATCCGGTGGAAAGTCCACATGCAATATAATATATGATATTTATTTTATATTAATATATATATATATATGCACATGCATGGTGTGCCACGATCATGTGGGACCCACCTTAATGAACGTGGGCCACCTACGTGTGGGACCCCAGCCATGATGCCTGTGTTATATCCATGCCGTCCAGCGTCCCTGGACACTGGACGTGCTGCTAACATGGAGTGCATGTATTGGCATGGATGTGTACTGACAAGCTAATATATATATATATATATATATATATATATATATATTAAAAAGGAAAAAGAGAGGAAATGGTGGGCCACTCATGCAGGCCCCACTTTGATGTTTATACAAGATCCAAGCCATCCATCCCAACCCTTGCATCATTTTAGGCGTTGAACCGAAAAATGAGACTGATCCAATTATCTGGCAGGCCATGGCATTGAGAATGCTATTATTTTCCATTAAAACTTGGGAAATGGTTGTTGGGGTCTACAAGAAGCATAGACCCACCTGAAACTTGGTTTGGACCCCTAATTTTGTGGAACACATACAATGGATGGGGTAGATCTGGTTAATGTGGGTCCCACCTAGAAGGAAAAAAAAAAGCAACAGCAGCGTTGTTGTTGCTGCTGACAGGAGGCGCAGGCAGCGCCTGCGCTGCATGGGCGGACGGACCGGCTGGGCCTCATGACCCAACTGTGGGTCTCACGTGATGCGTTTCAAACATCAACACCATGCATTTGGTGGGCCATCCTCCTGGGTACAGCCCACCCAAAACTCAACCGTATACAGAACTTAGGTGGACCATATCATCTAAAATCATGTGAAGACATGCCTAAAACATATGAAAACACTTGGTGGGGCCTACCTGAAGTTTGGATGTGGCTAAACTTGGTCTAGATCCTCAGCCAGGTGGGACACATAATGGGTGGGCTGGATTTGTGAACCACATTTCGGTGGGCCCCACACCCACCCCCAGGTCCAAGTGACCTTATAAACAGGTTGGACGGCAAATAAATATTACGGTGGGCTCCTTGCCCACGTGACCCAATCAACAGATTGGGTGGAAAATAAATATTGCGGTGGGCCCCCACCCTGTCCGTATGACCTTATGAACCGTTTGGATGGCAATAAACATTACAGTGGGCCCCTGCACAAATTGGATGTAAATAAATATTCCAGTGGGCCCGAGGTCCTCGTGACCCTATTAACAGGTTGGTTGGAAAATAAATACCACCTTAGGCCCCCTTGGTCCACGTGACCTTATGGCCAAATTGGATGAAAATAAACATTATGGTGGGCCCGTGGTCCACGTGACCTTACCAACAGGTTGGTTGATAAATAAACATTACAGTGGGCCCTAGGCCCATGTGACCCTAAAAATAATTTAAATGGAAAATAAACATTATGTTGGGCCTTAGGTTGGGTGGAAAGTAAACATTATAGTGGGTCCTACTTAGGACCCACTTATGTATGTATTGTGTCCACACCTTTCATCAGTGTGGACGTCCATCATGGAGTATGTGATTTATCTATGCCTTCCATCCTTATGGGACCTACCATGATGCATGAGTTTCATCCAAACCGTTCAACCATTTGGAGATCATTGAGACCTACTTTAACTTGTACATGAGGCCCATTTGATGTATTGAAGGCCCATGGGTCGAGGCCCAATGGGATGTATATGAGGCCCATTATAACGTGATTCTATCATGGTTTATGTGTTGACTATTATAGAAGGTTATGCCTTGGAAGCAATGATGGTTTGACGTCCACATTGTAGGATGATGTTGGTTAAATGTCCGCATTTTCACTCGCCTTAAGGCCCATTGATAGGCCCATACTTGTAGTGGGTAGGCCGTCTAGGCCCATCTTCGCTTTGCTCAGAGTCCATCACTATATAATATGTTTAGCATAGATACATGATTCATGATCATATGCATCATATGTATGCTTGGTGTGAGGAGTGATTGATCATAGCATATGCCTTTGGGTGGATTATTTGTGGGCTCCCTGATAGACGGAGTTGCCCTACATGAGCACGTTACAGCGCGCAGGATTGTTGCATGTTTGGTAGGGTGATTCATGTACTTGCATTTGTGTGACCATGATTATTGTATACCATAGCGACATCAGGGTCATAGTCTCTATAGACACATCGTGGGTGGCTAGATTGGATACCGAAAATGTTTGGTTCTAGCATACGGTGCCATAAATGTCCCTGGGTGAAAATCTCTAAACCCGATGGTACCAGAGGATGACTCCAATGTCGAGACCGAGTGGATACACGAGCGTGCGAGGGCCGTATACCAGTAGGTCGCGTCTCCCTTGTGTCGTGATCCGTTGGAAAGGGGTGTGACCTTACCCACTTGAGTGAGGGGGTAATTTCTAAATTAAGTTTGACCAGCTTGAGGAATGGGTCCGCTATCGACGAACCGGACCCGATATTGGCAGGCGGATAGTGAGGTCTCTTCCACTCTCCCAGTTATGCATTTGGATAGGGACGATAAGCTGGCGTAAAGTGTATTAGACCCCGGTGATTATCCAGACTGAGAACCGTACTGATTTGATGCTCTAGTGAGGAGCTGCATTGATATGTGAAGGTGGATTGGCATGCTTGACTTGTATTATGCATCGCATGGCCTTGACATGGCCGATAATATTCATATCTTCACCGCATAGCCTTGGTACGGTTGATTGCATTCATGTACTCATCAGCATGTTCTGCATTATTCTGACCTTTCATTCTGAGCACGCTCATATTGCGCACACACTTATACCACCTTTTAAGCTTTCTATAAGCTTATGCACGATTGATGCATGTAGGTGATGCCAGGATGCAACTGTAGTCTCGCCGTAGTTGGAGCATGCCGTAGAGCTTCTGGAGTTTTTGTTATTATCACTATCTTGTATTTCCCTTCATACGCCTTGTACTTAAAGTTTTTAATCATAGTGGATTTTGTGATGGTGTTCTTGTGGTTATTGTTCGTGGGTTATGCTTGTGGTTATACTCATTACAAATTAAATTAATTATTAGAAATTCTCCTTGTAGCATCTCAGGATCGGAACCTGGTATATGGGTGCCGGGAGCCGAGAATGGGGTACTACGGAGGCTGTCGCTGCCGAATTCGACGATCAAAAATTTTGTGAGCCTGGTCTCCGAGTTCGGGGCGTGACGCACATGGCTTGGACAGCCATGGGGTCCATTTGATGGATGGTTGGACATCACATAGCTCATTGAGTGTGCCACAAAATAAAGGAAGGAGGGAGAGAGAGAGAGAGAGAGAGAGAGAGAGAGAGAGAAGCACCCACCTCTAAATCAAATCCTTCTTCCGCCTATGCAATCTAGAGCTCTAAGGGGACAATTTTAACAATCGAGATGATGATATAAGGGTTGGATTGGGTGGTAGGAGGTGGGCCACACAAGCTCTCCCAAGAAAGCTTTCTTGGACGTGGGATGCTTGCTTGGAGAATGAGAGAGATGAGAGAGAGGGAGGTGTAAGAGAGAGATGGGTGTGATGGGTGTGATAGGTGTGATGTATACTTGTGTAAGAGAGAGTTGACTTTAGGGAAGAGGTGGTTGTACTTGGGGATGGGTGAGTGATGGAGTGTGATGTGTACTTTGATTGATGGGATTGATGGGATAGATTCTTGGGATTGCAATGTGCAGTGTTTTCCTCGAACTAAACGTGGGCCCACATATCCTGGCACGGGTATTGCCTCGGTGAGCTAGACACGGCTACGGCCCAGTCGCAAGGGTATAGGTTTCGAGTCGAGCCGACTCTGGAAAATGAGATACGACTCAAGGTCGGGCGCAACTGCCGATTACAGATCACGAGTCGCCGGAATTCGATCGGGAGGACCGCGAAAGCCAATGAAACAGTACGGGCTAGGATACGAGCGTTACACCTTATAAGTCCAAGTTGAGAGATTCGTGATGCGACCTCAACTTGAATGTCTCGCGATGGATGTCAAACCCACTGAGACAAATATCTTTCTATAGTCTCGGGTTTAATGGCCCACTAATGAGTGGTCTCGAGCTTGTTAGGATAATCAAGGCGTTTCTTAAATGAATTAGGTATCAAAATTTCTTATACGCAATAATTAGGGCTTGGATTAGCTAAGTTCATAATGTGGCCTATTCGCAACTAGTAAAAATAACGATTCATTCATAATCACCTTAAACCGTTGGTTCATATGCTAAATGAGTAGCTAAGTTGATTTAGTTTGCTAATTAAGATCTGACCCCTAGCTTTTTCAGCTTTAGGTCTTTATTTAATTACGGTTGTCTCGATTAGTCAGTGATAGGTTAGTTAGATTTGGGCCCTAGATGAACAAATTACAAGGCTAGATTTGAGGTTTACATGAACTGGTGGATTTATTGGCTTCCTACGGCTGATTAATTGGGTTTGTGTGGTTCTTTACTGATTCCACCCACATATAGGCTCACTTTGAGCATCAAGGGTCAGTAAGTGATATTGTAGGTTAATTATAATGAAAATTTTTAAGGGTTTTTGGAAATCCAAAATGTCAAAAAATCTGGGACGTTACAAGTCGAGTTTGACTCCTTCAGTATTCCATATACAATAGAAAGTTGTTTCCCTAGCAGTTATGACATCAGTCATTTTGAGGGACACAGTTGTATGCTTGGATTGAAGTTTATCAACCACCATAATTGCATCCTGGTACTCATGAATTGAATTCATAAATTCATAGAGTACAGGCATCTTGGTCGACAAATATTCGTCATATCGAGAGAGAGTTTGGTAGTGATGGATAAGAATGTTCAGTCTCTCAATCAATCCCAAAGAAGTGATGCCAGACATCCCAGAGTGAATGAAAACTCATAATTCCTCCTGAAGTTGTTGCAGCTATGATGAAGGCACTAGGGATTCGACCACCAAGGTATCGCTGGCAAAGGCTTGATCAAGGAAGGATAAAATATCTTATACAAGAGGGGTGTCCTCAGGCGATGAATGGAGGGCACCGCAAGTATCAGCTGGTAGGGACAATAGAGCAAGATCATTGGTCGCAGGGGATTTCTGTGGTTACAACTAGATTAGGAGAAGCTTCAATTGGTCAAGAGTTTTCCTCTTCTACTTCTTCTGCTTTGTTTAAGATGACCACCCTATGCTCATTGACCGAGGTAGGATTTGCCTGCTCGGTCAATTCTGGGATGGAGCAAACTGAATGGAAGAAGTTGGAATCACATGAGAAACAATCGTCCTGGATGAATCTTGCAGTATCAGCACGGTAGATTCCATGACTCCCTGACCTTGATCATGAGCGAGCAACAAAGTCATATAGTGCAAAAGGAGATTGAAAGACTACACAGGCTAATACGTTATTACCTCTTCCTGAATATGACTTTCCGTTTGACTACCCGGTCGATGAACGTCACTCGTGGTCTCTTCAGAATCAAAAAAGTCAAGTTTTTGTGGGAGACTGATTTGCATCGACTGAAGTAATCGAGATCATTGTCTTGCCCGAAGGAGGCCATGTAGAAATAAGTTCTCTCAGAAGCCGAGAGCTCCTTGGTCACTGTGAAAAAGAAAAGGACAGAATTAGAAGGAACATTGGAATATAAAAATATTTAAAAGAAAAAGAGTACAAACAATATCCACCTAAATTGAATCGAACAATGATAGTAGAAAATCTATCAACCTCTAAAGAAATTTAGGTGGGATCGACAACTAAAGCTAAAGATTGATTGGAACGTGGGAAAGGAGGAGGATTGGATCGATATAGTTTGAGAAAATGATTAAAAGGAATATTGGGATTATTCAATCTTTCCTTTTCTTTTTGTCATTTATTAAATGCTTTGTTGAAGTGAGCATCCTTATGTCTTTTATATGCCTCTTCTATCTTCTAAGAGTATTGTGAAGGAGGAACACCCGACTAAAACTTGGTTTTATAATATTTTTTGAAGTTTGCGATAGCCTCAACCAAAGAAGAAATACTTGAAATTTTTGGAGAAGAATGGCCAAAAGTAGCACTACCAAAAAAAGGGGGCAAAGGATTCAGACCACGTTACTTTTTTTTACGAATATAAACCTTAGTTATGGTTGCTACGGTTTTAATCTGTAGCTAAAAAGTTGATACACCATTAATAATTAATAGTGTTGTAAGGGGCTCTATGAGGCCTAAAAAAAACTATATATTCTATCTAAGCCATCTATATATTTTTAAATATTACTTTAGAGGATGAAAAAAAATCAGCTAGATCGAAAGCTCAAGTGGACCACACGGTAGGAAATGTTAATATTAAATTATAGTTGCTTCTTATGATGTGGTCCACTTAGGCCTTCAATATACCTGAAATTTGGTGTCCTAAAGTAAAGTAATTTATTAGAAGTATGTAGCGGAATGGATTAATGAAATACATCATGGTGGGCCCCACGGAGCCCCCGATCAGACCATCTACGTCCGTCCATCAAAAGACCCCCAAATTTGGGCGCGTGCTCAAAACAGAGCCGCACCCAAACGCACACACACACACACACACACACTCTCTCTCTCTCTCTCTCTCTCTCTCTCTCTCTCTCTCTCTCTCTCCCTCTCTCTCCCTCTCTCTCTCTCCGTTCCCTAATCAGAGCTTTCCTTGATCTCTTCTTTCCCTAATCCTCTCTCTCCCTCCCGATCTCTGCTCCATCTCTCTCATTCTCCTCCCTCTCTCTCTCTCTAATGCATCAGCCGTGAACGCCCTCTTCTCTCTCCCTCTCTCTCTCCAGTACAGCAGCCGTGAATCTCCTACCCAAAGAAACACACGCCGTGAAGCTCCTCTCCATAGGTTTGATATCTTCTTCTTCTATCTATATCTCTTTTTATGTCTTTCAGATTTGATATATGCTAACTGTGTAATGAAATGGCATATGATATCCGTTTGTTGAAATGGTATGCTATCTGTTTGATGAAATGGCGTGCTATCTGTTTGATGAAATGACATTCATGCCAGGAGATATTTTTTTTAACAAAACACCATAGATATGTATAACATTATTGCCACAAACCATCGAAACTTAATGGTATTTCTACACCCCCTCCAATGTGAAACTGAAAAATTACTCCATGGACTTGGAATTACTAAGACATGTTTCATCAACATGGTTGCATCAGTTAAAATTACTAAAAAAATCCACGCAACTTCATCATGTAAATGTGTTAGTGATGATCTAATCAAATTAAGGCCAACTTCATCATGTTTGAAGAAATGCTTCAACCAAGAGATTCTTGTTGAGGGCCTGTTTGGACAAGAGTGGCCAAGATGGATGGATTCTGATTGGGTAGCCCTGTCCCTTCCGTTTTGGGCAACAGATGAAACGGAGTTCCAAAAGGTGGCCTTCTTAGTGTCTTTGCCACTCCCCACATGACCTCATGAATAAACTAAACACCAGATAATTTTGGATCCTGCATTCTCCGGTGGAAAATCCAAGAGGGCTGGGATTAGGCCCTGCTCCAAATAAACCCTTGGTGTAGGACAGAGAAAAAGGTGTGGCATGTTACTACATTTTATGATATTTGGACATTTGCTTATAAGGCCTTGGGGCTTGGGCATATCTAAAACAGGTTGGTAAGGCGAATCACGTTTCTTTCTTCCCTTTTTTTTTTCCTTTCTTATTTCTTCCTTTCCTTTTTTCTTTTATTTTCTTTTCTTTGGTTATGATAAGGTTAAAAAGGTGTATCACCTGCACAGCCATTGCAGGAATCCTTCACTTTACCATCAGATCCACTGAGAACTGGACTTGGTGTTGATGTCAGGCCTTTGGTATCCACAAAGTTCAACTGTTGTATGGGTTCCTTTTCTCCTCCACTTGACACTTTAGTTATTGAGAAGTACTCTTTCGGATATGGTTTGTTGGAGCCAAAGGGAGAACACTTTGGTTATTGGGATTTACATGTATGATTTACAAGGGCATGCTTGAGTTGAGTATAAGGCTTGTGCACGTGTTTTGCTGTGGTTATCGAGAGAATGGTGGCCTTTAATCAACTCTCAGGTGTCCCTTCGACTATCATGATCTTGAATCACATTTTGGGTTCTCATAACATGAGCTTGTGGTTAACATCCTACAATTTACAATTCAGGTTCTATAATCTGATTCATTTATCATGGAAATCGAATTAGTCCTCAGTTTGATCTTTGTTTGATAGGCATCCCACAAGATTTGTACAATTTACTTCACTAATAGAAGGGATGGCATGGGGATGTCATGATGGGGATCTCATGAGATGGCAGTGGACTGTCGAGCTTCTAGGCTTGTCTTGTTATTGACTGGGATCTGGCCTGGGTCTGCAACAGATTCACATGTTGTTGTCTATTTTCTCTTTGATAGATGCAATTGGTTACACTCACACTACTAGTTTAGGTTTTATTATAGTGTCATAGTTCATTTTTTAGACTGTCAGACATTCATTTTCTGTTATATCCTTTATTTATGGAAGAGATCTTAATGTCAACAGGGATCTTACAAGTCAAGGCTTGAAAGGTTATATAACGATCAGATTTTTTCTTCTAAAGTTTGTAGCTGAAAGATCCATTCTCAGTTGCATTTTGTCAATTGTTTTGTAGTGCAGGTTTGATCATTGCATCATATCATATTGTCATGAGTTTCTAAACACTTGGATCTGTTCTTCTCTTTAGATGGTCATCCATGAATACATGACAAATGAGAGTTCTTATGTATATCATATAGTTACCAGCATCAACCTGTACCCTCGGACCTTTTTTTGATATCTTATCTAAAATGATTTCAGGAAATAAGATGGGTGCCTCGGCATCTTATTGCTCAGGATAAATATATACAAAAATATTGTAGGTGGTGTTCCACTTTATCTTAAAAGGTTTAGCATCTACAATGTTGTCCATGTTCTGTTCTTGTTACTTTTTCTTGTTTAAATGGTTATCTTTAACTTTTACAATCAGCTTTTAATTGCTTCTGTTTAATAGTAGCTGAACTATTTTAGTTACTTTGAATTGCAGTCACTCGTATGGAGAATTTATCTTTGACTATTCTTGGGCTGATGCCTACTGCAGCTATGGCGCTCAATATTATCCAAAGTTACAATGTTGTGTTCTTTTACTCCAATAACAGGCCCCAAGATATTTAGTCCGGAACACTTGGTATCAAGATCAAGTCTTTAACAAGTTAGTATCAACAATGAAGGATCTTACAACTAAGGCATTGTGCTGACTGAATCAAGCTTCTTTCAGATTGATTATTGTTTCTCACATATTTTTTCTGGTCCATCTGGTCTTTCTGCACATGGATTTAGGAATGGTAAAAAGCCTCTTGAAATAAATGGGTTGATGTCTAAGGACTTTCATCTGGTCTTCCAGTTCATCTTTTGCATGCAGAGTAGCTACTGGATAGCTTGTATCAGATTATTTCCAACATTTGTTCTACACTAACATGTATGATTGCTGCAGGTATTTTGAAGATAATGTTTTGATTGATTTAGTTCTGTTTTTCATTGCGGCTTGTTTCATGTTTGTCATACAATCCATTCATAAGTTCACCCATATCCAGAAAATCAGACCATTCCAAAACACAAGCGATTCACATGACACCCAATGATTGGGATGGGAAGCCCGCCATGTTTTGTGTTTGTCATACAATCCTTTCATAAGACGCGCCCCACAAGGATGGATTGACACTCAAAAGATCAGACCAATCCAAAACTCAAATGAGCCACAGCACGTGATTTTAGCAGATTTGGGCATGATTTTATATGGTGTGACCCACCCGAGTTTTGGGTCAGCCTGATTTTTGTCCTCTAAAAGGAAAATGAGGGGGGCACACATGATGGACAGTGGAACCTTACACAGATCATGATGGGCTCCACACATATTGTAGAATAAGCTTATTCTACAAATGTCACTGAGGAATCTGCCTAGTTGTAGAATAAGCTTATGCTGCTAATGTTGCAGAGAAACTTGCCTAGTTGTAGAATTAGCTTATTCTACTATTGTTGCAGAGAAACCATAAGAAAATATATTTTTAGTATTTCTTCCGTTAATATAATCTTATTGCAATGTTGCAACCTGGGTGATTGACTAAATGGTCATATTTAGGGATGCATCTCCTTCATGAGAACTAGTTTATCTGAGAAAATGGTCCTTGATGGAGTGCAATGGTAGAAAAGGATTCGTGTAGCTGATTCCAGTTAGTTGGTCTTTAGATGATGTTGATTTTCATGGTGAGAACTGCATAGTGGATTTTTTTTTATTAGGGGTTATTGCATTCATTTTTGAAAATGGAATTAAATCACGCCAGTATTTATTTCTTTTAGATTGAATGGCCAAATCATTTTTAGCAGTTGAAGTTCTGTGATATTTGGTGGAGGTATCTAGAAATGGCCTCTTATGATATTTATGTCACTCAACATTAATTTGTTATAGGTTATGGTGAGATTACTGGAAAAGAAGATTGAAGAAATGCAATTGGAAGAGATGCAGCTTCAATTCAAAGAAACTGAAAAGATGCTAGTGAAGGAACAAGAGGCTGTGAAAGAAGTAGCAAACCAAATTCCTGTCATATAGGAGGTCCTAGTCATTGATAGTGTGTTGTTGGATAAATTGACTTTTGAAAATGAACAACTGAAGGTGGGATTGCCATCTCAAGGAGTTTTGTGATGAATAACATAACATTTCAAATTAGTTTGCCTAAATTCCATTGGTGAACATGCATTTGCATTTCTACTTGTGATATTTATGTCACTCACCATTAATTTGTCGTAGGCCATGGTTAGCTCACTGGAAAAGAAGATAGATGAAACTGAAAGAAAGTATGAAGAAACACACAGGCTTAGTGAAGAAATGCTTAAGCAGGCTATGGTTGTAGAGTCAAAGATAATTCAATTGAAGACCGACATGCAGATGTTCTTGTAGTTTCTTTGTTAACTTTCTTAGACTGTTAATTGGTGGTGCATGGCATTTCAGTTGTTATATCAATGATGAAAGAAGGTGTAAGTTCTCAACTAGAGGTGATATTGGCAGTGCAAATATAGTATGCAGGCAGAACAACACCGTAGACAAGGTATGCAAGTGATCCCTTTGATTCAATTATTTCTATGGTGTGTAGGAAGAGAGCGAAGTCATTCTTCAAGAGAAAAAAAAATTACAAAAGGTTATTCTACCCATCACCAGATGGCCAAAAAGCCTCTAGTTTCTTGGAATTTGTTAGACTGTTGTAGATTTTGCCGAAACCTCTTGAAAAAATGAAAAATAAAAGAAAGAAAGAAAAGAATTAAAAAATCAATTTTGTTGAAATACACTATTTAAATGTGGCTCGATTTAGTAATCCTTGTGGAGAATGGTCCTCCCATTTGTTGCTGCAGTAGAACCATTTTGATCCACCAACTTTAAGATTTTTTAAAATTCATTTGGGTAGTAAGTTTCATCTAATTAGTAGGTTTCCAAGCTTATTTTAGCAAAATTAGTTGAATTTTCAGAACTAATTCATCAATTTTTGCAGTAATTTTCAGTTGGTAAAAATGTAATTTCTACTCTTGAAGATTTTATTCTGTAGTTATAGTTTCAACGCATCGTTTCAAGATATGAAATCTTTTTTTAAAAATTCATTTGGGTAGTAAGTTTCATGTGTTATTATGTGATGATGGTCGTTCTTGTTTGGCCCAATATTGAAATGGTAAAGTTTTTAACTATTTATTTTATCTTTGTTTTTTCCTATTCTTCATAAATAATTTGATGTCTTAGCCTTCTGTCATTACCAAATAGTCTTGTCACTATTTGTACATATGTCACCTCATGAGTCTTACTTTTTGTAATTTTCTTATCCCTGTAGTGATTATCAGAAGCAGTGGGCCATCATTGAAAGATTACCATTGTAGTGAGTCCAATCAAGGTATGGATAATATATGGTTTTAGTTCATGGTAAATGGTAACTTTTATTGTGGATCACCCCAGGACCAAAGACCTGGTACCTTTTATTGTTGTAAATTCCTAATTAGTTTATTTCTGTATTTGTGTTGGAGTTATTCGAATGTTGAGCAGGGGTCCCTGGAAGGTGGGAACCGCTGTTATGACCATGATGAAGCTGTCCATTTCCTATGGACAGTAATATGGGTGGCCTGGCCATTTGGACAGGCCCGTTTTTATGTATTATCTCAAAATTGATGAAGCAGATCCAGATGTGCGTCGGAGCTATCCGGATGTTAAGCGAGGTCCCTAGAAGGTGGGAACCGCTGTTATGACCATGATGAAGCTGTCCATTTCCTATGGACAATAATATAGCTGGCCTGGCTGAAAGGGCCTAGCTATATGCCCTAGAGGGGGGGTGAATAGGGCAATGCCAAATAAAACTTAAAACAGCGGAATAATAAAAGATATAAATAACAATGCTGAAATAATAACAATCTCAAAGCACATGAAATATGAGAATGATACTAAATCAGTTCTAAGGACAACCTTACACCAAAAACCAATGGCTTATGGTAGGACAACCTTATTTCTAGAACAATCTAGTAATCACAAATGATATGGAAAATAAATCAAGAATAACTTACAAAAATAAATCCTAAGTTATTACACCATTCAACCACACTTGCTTGAAATGAAAATTACAACATTCATCCACAAAAGCAATCCACAATACTGAAGGAATAAATAAATCAAGCACATCCACAACACAACAATATATAGTGGTTCGCCTGTGTGTTCACCAACTGTTAGCCAATAGCCACACAGAATGCTACTCCACTCCTAATATCCTCACACAGGAGATATTAGCATGCACTCTCAAAAATAAGTTTTCACAGGTTCACCCAAAACCTTCACAATTGTGTCTTTTTATCTTGGGCTTACACAATCCAAAAACCCCCATAATCTGAGTTTTCTGGCTCTCCTCAGATAACCAATACAATGAGATTTTTCTGGCAAATCTCAAACAAAACCAGAGAAAGTAAATTACAAAGTAAAATACCTGGATCTCCTTTTGAAGTAGCCCAGTAGAACCAATCGGAGTAGATGTATGATACGTCGTTCAATGTCCAATACTCACTTAAAGAAAGGTTCTATGTCTAATTGATTTTAGATTAAATCAAGAAGAGCAAGGTCTATTTGATTTTGATCCCAGAAGAAGGAATGTCACAAATTCCTCTTTTCTAAATGAGATTGGAATGTGGATCAGAATCACAATAGAATAATGCTATCAAAAGGAATATTAAATATGCACAATAGCTTAAAAAATAATCACAACTTATCTCAGAGTATAGCCTTAAATCGCTTGAATTGAATGGAATGGAATGAATAAACTCGAAATTGTGCATTATTTATAACTGAAAAATCCCATCTTCGACTGGTCTTAGGATCCTAGGACCGGTCGTAGCTTCAAGATTTTGAAAGATTTCCGCGGGATTAGATTAGTTGTTCTCACGACTGGTCTTAGGTAACCTACGACCGGTCGTGAACCACCTACGACTAGTCGTGTGTCACCTACCACTGGTCGTAGGACCCTAGATAGGTCGCTGGAGTTCGAGTCGTAGGACTACGACCGGTCGAAGGATGAGTCGTAGAACTTCCCAAGACTGGTCGAAGCAAGTCTAGGACTGGTCGAAGGACAACCAGGAGAATCCGAAAATCTGTAACAACCTAGGACTGGTCCTAAGAAACCTAAGACTGGTCGAAGCAAAGCTAGGACTGGTCTTAAGATTTCTAGGACTGGTCTTAGAACAGTCATAACAAGCATATTAAAATATTCGGATTATGTATCCAGAATGACCTATCATACAAACCAACCTAAGGTCAATCTAAGGTCAAACAAACCTTAAAGTGAGATGAACATTGAAGTCTTGAAGGTCTGTATTCTCAGATGATCTTGAAGGAGAAGCTTGAATCGAGTTGACGGCTTTGGTACTTTCTTGACTTGTCTTGATGAAGTCTTCTAATCTTGATTTTGTTAGAAGCAAACTTGAAGTCTTCTATTCTTGTAGACTTCATCCATGACATGTCTTGCAAACATTCTTCATTCATGATCTTGTCTTGAAGCAGTGTGTAGTCACAAACAAGAAACACAAGAAGTACAAGACATATAGGTTTTGGCACTACAAAATTTGACAATCAAAGGGATATGAAATCATAGCACTAACACTGGCCATTTGGACAGGCCCGTATTTATGATTATCTCAAAATTGATGAAGCAGATCCAGATGTGCGTCGGAGCTATCGGATGTTGAGCGGGGGTCCTTGGAAGGTGGGAACCGCTGATATTTATTTTTTCCTTTCATCACTATCAGTGTGATCTTGTGAACAGGTTGGATGATAAATAAACATCACTACAGGCCCTAGAAAGGTTTCAATGATGGAAATCATTATACTCACTGTTTCTTGTGGTACGGTCCACCTGAGTTTTGGATATGATTCAATTTTGGTTTCAACCCCATAAATGATGTGGAAAAGCAGATGGACGGTGTAGATAAACTACATATATTTATAGTGGGTACAATGACTTCATAACCCTAAACTTAAACTTGAAAACCTAAATCTAAACCCGAACTCGAACCCGAATTCCTAAACCTAAACATATAACCTATAACCTATAAACTAAACCTACCTATAACCTATAACCTATAAACTAAACCTAAACCTATAACCTATAACCTATAACCCTAAACCCCAAACCTAAACCCAAACCCGAACCCAAACCCCAATTCCTAAACCTATAACCTATAACTTAAACCTATAACCTAAACCTAAACCTATAACCTATAACCTCAATCTAAACCTATAACCTAAACCTATAACCTATAACCTAAACCTAAACCTAAACCTATAACCTACACCTAAACCTAAACCTATAACCTATAACCTAAACCTAAACGTATTCTCAAATCCTAAACCTAAACCTAAACCTAAACCTATAACCTATAACCTATAACCTATAACCTATAACCTATAACCTCAATCTAAACCTAAACCTAAACCTAAACCTAAACCTAAACCCAAACCTATAACCTATAACCTATAACCTACCTATAACCTACGCCTAAACCTAAACCTATAACCTTAACCTAAACCTAAACCTATAAATTTTAACACTCCCTAAATGTAGGGGACTGTAATAGAAGTTGTAATTTGAATTCCCTAAACGTCTCTTTGGTTAGAAATAACATTTCACGTAAACTTCAGCAATTAGAACTAATTAGAGATGAAGTTGGTATAGTTTCTGCTTGAACTGGTGAATATCCAATTCAAGTGTCATTTAATGTTTATTAAGCCACTGAAATTCGATTGTTGAATGTTGCTGTATTGCTTTGTGTTTGTTTCAATTCCGTTCTTTTTATTTGAATTTCTGCTGTGATTTCGATTCTGATTCTAATTGTGATTGTTCTGATGATATTCTTAGTTACTATGTATACGGAGTGATCAGTGCAATGAATTGTACATGTGGGTCCCACCATTTGGCAATCCGACTGACCTGTTTATGTGGCAGGCCATGTTGTTGATGGGAAATGCGATAAAAGTTTCACCCATTAGATTATTCTAACTGTTCGATTGGGCCACATTTGATGTGAACTATAAGTTGCCTCATGCGGGGAAATTTGGGCATGGCCCATCTCATAATGTGGCTCACCATTTCAACCATTGGCTCAATGAATGGTGGCCGCACTCGTAAGAATACTAGATTTAACAAAAATAATGCCATTACTTCCTAATATCATCTGTACTGATTGAGGGGTTTATATATTAATTTGCTTTTATGTTGTTTTTGTTCTTTTGATCTTTGAATTTTGTTCTCTGTTTCCTAAATTAGGTTCCTGTTTTTTATAGTATTCTTCTCAAAACTTTTAGTTTATTATTTTTGTAGAATACAATTGCTTAGAGATTTAGTTTCGCTGCTCCTCTCACAATATTTTGATTTCTTCCTATATAATGTTACACAAATCAATAGTCCATCAAACCACATTACTCATGTTGGATTTTGCCATAGTTTAGAAGATTAGCAGGTACATTTTTTATTTCTTCCTATATAAGTGTTTTTTTGTCTTTCTTTCTTTTGAGATGTGTACAAAGGCATGCTTGTTTGATTGTGTCTACAAATGCCGTTTTATACAGGTTGACAAGCTAAAGAAGTCACTGGAGGATGAAATTCATTTTCTCAAGGGAAGGGTTTCAGAACTTGAAAGTGATCTTATGTCAAAGTCCATAGAAGTCACATCTGCAATTTCAGGGAAAGAAGAAGCTCTATCTTCTACATTTGTTGAAATTGACCGTCTGAAGGAAGAAAATTCTGTAAAAACGTGAGCATTATTGTATTATATAGAGGGTGTTTATTGTGTTGGAGTGTATTTATTTCTTACACATGAGGGCACGCCTTAGTTGTAATTCTTATGATAGGTTGAGAAAAGTGAAGTATTGTTTATTTAGAAATGTGAATGTGGGATGCATTGTATGATTTGATTGCTATTTATAATAAATGCATCGTTTTTTTTCCTGATTGCATTTTATATACTATTCCTATCAGCATTAAGCTTAGATGAGTTATCAATCACAGCAGGTTCTTGCAATGGAAACAGGCATCATTATTATAATTTAAAAAAAAATAGCTACGAATTTTGGTCGTAGCTATTGTTCTGAAAATTGTAGCTATTGCTAACTACAGCATATTGCTACGAATTTCATTCCACTTTTAGCTACTGATATTATCCATAGCCATAGGTACATTTCGCTACAGAAATTATAGCTATTGCTTTTTTTCGTAGCTAGTGATATCTACTATTACGGATCTAATCTGTAGCCGTAGGTATATTTTGCTACAAAAAGTATAGTTACGGCCTTTATCCATAGCTAGTGATATCTATTGTTATGGATTTAATCTGTAGGTGTAGCTACATTTCGCTACAGAAATTATAGCTACGGCTTTTGTGCATAGCTACTGATATCTATTGCAACGGATATAATCCGTAGCGATTGGTTTTTTTACCTTTAGCTACCCCACCAATAGTGATGGACGTGCTACGGACTAGGTCCGTAGCAAAAGGTCTTTAGCTACGGTTTTTGGTCGTAGCCTTTGCTCATTTTTCTTGTAGTGTAGCAAGAGATATGAAGAGGGGCTAAAAGAGGTCCAAGCTCTGAAATCTTCAAGATAGTTGGAGGCATCAGAGATGCTTGGACTGATGAAGCTGATGGAACAACTTTGATTAGACCCATGACTGTAGTCTTCTGACACTTTGGTTCAGGTGGAGTTGGCTTAAATGTTCTTATTAATGTAAAAGGAGTACGTTCGACCGCCCTTATTAGTGTTGGAGACAGGATGGTCGATGAAACTGATGTCGTCTTCTTTGATCGCATCTTCCTTTAAACGGGAGATATGGCTGACTAAGGAGTTGTCGACTTTTTACCTTTTGTTGTTGCTTTTTTCTTCTCGATCATAGATTTCTCCACTTTGGATGAAGAATGAGAGAGGCGACCAATGATTAAATTATGGGACCCACTGACTAATGTCCTATTGTCATGCCCCAAACCTGAAAATCGGGCTCACAAAATCTCTGATTGCCGAATCTGGTGCTGACAGCCACCGTATTACCTTATTCTCAGCTCCCAGCGCTCATACGATAGATTCCAATCCTTGGATCCTACAAGGAGGATTTTCCAACATATATTTGTCTCGTAAGAAGCATAACCACAAGTATACCTAAATCATAAAGGCAACATCATCATCACGTAACCACATTTGAATACAATGCTGAAAGGGAATTACATATGTCAAAATCAAAGCCCCAAAAGACCGTTGCACACTCCAAGCTCAATGCCGCTGCAACCTAACATCACCTATACGCATCTATCGTGCATAAACTTATAGAAAGCTTAGAGGGTTGTGTAAGTGTGTGCACAAGATAAGTGTCAAGTATTCAATGCAATGTCATAATCATAAAATGTCAGAAATATTGGCAAGATCATGAATCATACGATAACAGAGTAAGAGAAAATACTGACAATTCCATGAGTGTCATTAGTCGTACAAAGGCTATACAATACAAAAACATAAACCAATATCACATACTAAGGAAGCAATGTAGATCAGTTATGCAATGCAGAGACATAATAAGACAAATATCAGGTACCGAGAATGTAATGCAATACCCAATCCTGGCGAGTCCACGAATGCCGTTAACCTCATTTAGTCTATATAAATACAAAAACGTAGCAACCCAGAATACCATATGTCATGGATGTAATGCAATATGCGGTGCGAATGAAATGACTAAGTTGGAGTGTGAAGTTAGGATGATAGTACGTAGTATCACAGGCTACGGGGTCCATCGCAAGGGACTTCTATCCAAACCAGTCCCATGCCTAAATTTGGAAAGTCAGACTCAATGTGTTAAACTCCTGATCTCAGGTTAGTCGCGCGCCTAACAGAAATCATGGCCATACGAAGGTACACATAACAAATAGTTGCGCGCCACCAACCCGAGTGGATAATGAATGAATGAATGAATGAGTATGCAATTCCTGCTCAATAAGTCCACATTTCAGTACGGTTCCTCTCTAAAAAATCACCGGGGTCTATTACACTCCAAACCAAATTGTCGCCTCATTGCTCACAAAAAGGTGAGTGGAAGAGACCTCACTATCTGGTTGCCAATATCGGGCCCGACTCATCGATAGCGGACCAATTCCTCGAGCTGGTCAGACTTATCCTAGCATTCTCCCCTCCTCTCAGGCAGGTAAGGTCGTACCTCCTTACAACCGACCACTATAAAGTGGGAGACGCGGCCTAACAGTATACGGCCCTCATGCGCTCATGCATCTACTTAATCTAGACGTTGGAGCAACCTCTGGAAGCAAGAGGGTTTAGGGACTTTCACCCAGAAATATCTATAGCAGCCCATGTAGAACAGATTTCTGGTGTCCCATCTGACCATCCACAATATGCCTATGGAGGCTACGGCCCTGATATCACTAGGATGTACGGTGGTCATATCACAAAATACGAGATGCATGAGTCATACCATCCAGTCATGCATCAAATCTATGCGTACCGCGTGCTCATGTGGGGCAACTCCACCTATCAGGGAGTCCCATAAACAACCGACACTATGGCATATGCAAAGGGTCAATCGTATCTCATAACAAACATACAGATGATGCGTATGAGCATGTATCATGATGCTATGATGTCACAAACTCATAATCGGTATCAATAACTGGCATTGACAATTGACCTCGACGATATGGACATTTAACCAACATTGCCCCCAAGGAATGGCCCATATAGAGCCTAACATATAGTGAACCTATGGCCTCACACAAGGGTCATATATACGACACCATGGGCCTCACTCAAGAGCTTAAGACACATCACGATGGGCCGTTCACATGCGCCTAACCTACATTAGAATGGGCTCCATCGCCTGGCCCTCAAATACATTAAAATGGGCCTCAGATACAACAAGTGGGTCACATCAATGGGCTGCACCAACGAGCCTCAGATACATCAAGCGGACCGCATCAATGGGCCTAATACACATCACTATGGTCCGCATCACTAGGCAGCATCACATGGGCCTTGAATACATCATATGGGCCTTAACATATGGGCCATAAATACATCTCATCAGGCCTTTCCCATGGGCCTCGAATACATCACAATGGGCCTTAAACACGAACTGAATACACATCACAACGGGCCTCAAATACGGGCCGCATATACATCACATTGGGCCTCAAACACAGGCCGAATGCACATCACAATGGGCCTCAAATACAGGCCACATATACATCACATTGGGCCTTGACAATCGGCCTCGATATCCGGCCTCGACAATCAGAATCGGCCTCGACAATCAGAATCGGAATCAGCCTCAACAATCGGCTTCGACAATCGAAATCGGCCTCGACAATCGGCCTTGACAATCGGAATCAGCCTCAACAATCGAACTCGACAATCAGAATTGGCCTTGATAATCGAAATTGAAATCAGCCTCGATAATCAAAATCGAAATCGAAATCGATAATGGGAATTGAAATCGGCCTCGACAATTGGAATCAGAATCGGCCTCAACAATCGAAATCGGAATCGGAATTGATATTCGAAATCGAAATCGGCCTCAATAATCAGCCTCGACAATCTGAATTGGCCTCGACTATCGGCCTTGACAATCGGAATCGGAATCGGCCTCAACAATCGACCTCGACAATTGGAATCGGAATCGGCCTCGACAATCGGAATCAGCCTCGACCATCGGCCTTGACAATCGGAATCAAAATCAGAATCAGCCTCAATAATCGGCCTTGACAATCAATAATTAGAATCGGAATCAGCCTCAACAATCAGAATCGGCCTCGACCATCGGCCTCGACAATCGGAATCAGAATCGAAATCGTCCTCAACAATAGGCCTCGACAATCGGAATCAGAATCAGCCTCAACAATAGGCCTCGACAATCGAAATTGGCCTCGATAATCAGAATCGGAATCGACAATCGGCTTAACCAAGGGCCTAAGGGAAGGTCACAATGAGGACTTTCAACCATCATTGCCCATTAATGTGGACATTTAACCAATCATTGCTCCCAAGGAGTGGCCTGTATAAAGTCAAACATAAAGCCGGCCCATGGCCTCACACAATGGCCCAATATACATCACCATGGGCCTCACTCATGAGTTATATATACAACACAATGGGCCTCGCCATATGGGCCAGAATTACATCACAATGGGCCGCAACAATGGGCCAATACACATCACAATGAGCCGCATCAATGGGCCTATATACACATCAAGTGGGTCACATCAATGGGCCTGCTACACAACACAATGGGCCTCATACTTGAGCCACAAATACACAACAGGTGGGCCCTACATATGGGCCTAATATACATAACAAGTGGGCCCTGCACCTGGGCCTCAAGTACATAACAGGTGGGCCCTACACATGGGCCTCAACATATATATATATATATATATATATATATATATATATATAGTGTGTGTGTGTGTGTGTGTGTGTGTGTGTGTGTGTATGTATCAAGTGGACAACGTGGATATGAAACACATACATCAAGTGAGTCACACGTCCCACGGACGGTGTGGATAAAACATACATCGTGTGGAGTCCATGTCCCATGGACGGCATAGATGGAATACATACAACATGGTGGGCCTTGCGATTACACAACAGGTGGGCCCTGCACAGTTAGCAGGCGGGCCTACACCTTCCAAATGGGTCCACTAAATGAATGACATGGATGAACAACACATATCTCATGGTAGGGCCCACCGTCTAGATCATGGTGGGCCACGTCAAATGGATGGACAAAGTAGATACAACACGTACATCACGTGGGGTCCACGTCCCAACCAAGGATGGATGGCCAGGATATAAATCACATACATCACAGTATGCACCACCGTCCAGCCATCTGGACGGTGGATGCAAAACAGATGGACGGCATTGATAAACACATGCATCATGTGGAGTCCACATGTGCGTGGGTCCCACAGCTGCTATGCAACATGAATAAAACACATGCATCACAGCTGCCCACCGTCCCTGCCTCTGAACGGTGGTATATAACCCATACATCACTGTGGAGTCCACACTGATGGACGGTGTGGAGTACAATACATACATCAGTGGGAGGGCCCACCATCCCATTTGGACGGTGAGGTTAAAACATATACATCACGGTCGTCCCCACCGTCCAGATGTACGGTGGGATGAGACATACATCAAGATGGGACCCTCAGGGCCTGCTAACGTCTTGGGGCAGCAGCAGCTGCCCTCTGCATGGGACCCACCGTCCAGATGGACAGTGTAGATCCAACACACGCCTCAATTGTGGGTCACACATTCAACACCTATATAGCTGGTGTATACGTACACCACCTAATCCTCCCAAGCAGGTGGGTCCCACGTGGGGCCCACCATATTAAACATATATTAATATATAAATATATATGATGTATGCATATATAACATAATATATTATATAATATTTTATATATATATATATATATATATATATATATATATATATATATATATATATATATGTATTGCCTTTAAAAATAAAAATAAAAAAAAAACTCCAGCGTCCAGCCCAGATGCAGAACTGGACGGACGGCGTTAATATAGAATACATGCATCCAAGGTGGGCCCCACCCCACACGTGCAACACATGTGGGTGGGTCCCATACAGTGGACAAATGGACGGCAGGGATAAATGGTATATGCATCAAGGTGGCCAACGTCTGTGTAAAGGATGGTGCGGATGCTGACGTCCACACACAGCTAAATAGCTGGTGTGAGGTAGACCGGCCAATCTGCTCCCAGCTAGGTGGGCGTCTTCACATGCACCGTCCAAATGGACGGTGCGTAGATAAAATACATACACTTAGGTGGGCCCCACCCTCACACGAGTCACACGTGTGAGGTGGCCTACATCCAAAGAAAATGTACGGAAGGTGTGGATATACACATGCAGGTGGGTCCCTCACTCAGCACCATCCGTACATTGTCTATGTAAATCAACACCGTCCAGACGTTGTCCATATAAATAAGCACCGTCCAGCATCATGGTGGGCCACACATAAAAGAGAGAGAGAGAGAGAGAGAGAAATAGAGAAATCGGTGGTGATGGAGGGGCCCCGCCACTATGGGCCCCTCTTCGATACAAAGTATACATCGAGGTGGGTCCCACCCTATGTAGACCCTTAAATCACAAAAAAATACATAAATAAACAAATGAAAATAACAAAAACGTAAATCCAAGATCACCCACCTTTGATCATGGACTTCTCCTTGGATCAACGCCTCCAATGGTTGAGATTCAATGGTCGAGATTGATTTTAGAGGGTAGGATTGGGTGGTAGGGAGTGGGCCACACCTAGCTTCTCTCATAGAAGCCATGGACGATTGCTCTCTCTTGCTTGGGAGAATGAGAGAGAGAGAGAGAGAGAGAGAGAGAGAGAGATAAATAGATAGATATTGTAAGAGAGAGGGATGGATGATGGGTGATGGATGTGTACTTGACATGTATGGGTTGTAAGAGAGAGAGTTGACTTTAGGGGAGGGGTGGTTGTACTTGGGGATGGGTGATTGATGAGATTGTTTGATGGGACATGTTGTAGAGATTCTCTTGGGTTTGCAAATACCCGGCGTTTTCTCGAACTGAATGCGAGCCCACATCTCCCGGCCTGGGTATCGCCTCAGCGCGTGAGACGCTGCATCGGAACCGCGGCGACAGCGCGGTCACATGGGTACAAGTCTCGCGTCAAGTCGACTCTGAAATACAGGATATAACTTAGAGTTACGCGCAAATGCTAATAACAGATCACGAGTCGCCGAAATTCAACCGAGAGGACCGCAGAAGCCTAGGAAACAGTACGGGCTATGATACAGGTCTTACACCTATAGTAATTTTTTCACCGATGGTAAAATTAAGATAGTTGTTGGGGACAACGGGAAAAGAGATGAAGCATAAAAGTGAAGCTCACATCATAGAAATTATTGTGGAGGGTATTGAATATACTGACTGAATCAACAACTAGCCAATGATTCAGAGCTGATTACAATGTTGATAAATAAACAGATAAGGAATGCCTTGGACCAAATCGAAATGGTAAGCAAGAAGATTGGGGCAGTATTGCTTGATCCCAGCCTTGGCATTAGCACATTTACCTATTATGCCAACATATGGAAGGTCTCTGCAAATCAAATAGCTTTTTCAAGCTTTATCTATGGGACTAGCCATCTCGATATCGGTCGACTCATACTCTTCTGTGAACCAGGTTAGACTAAATTCTTTATCATTGAATGGACAGAAAGAGAGGTTGGTTTATCGTGGTTAAGAGAAATGAAGAAGTTTATGCATTCGGCCAAAGAATGATTAATTTTATAGCAAATGATGTTACCGTGGATGAAAGAAGTGAAATCCAAATCCGTGGGAATGGACTTGACAAAAATTGCTCCAAAACACTTATAAAGCCACATCTGAACAAGCCAAATATGTCCACAAGAATAGTAGAAACCCTTGGTGGTTGCTTCAAATATATCGCGGTACAAATGGTCAAGTACAAATAGAGTAAGGGCAAGCTGACGTCCTTGAGCAAGTGCATCAGTCATATAAATGTATTTCTTTGTAATCTGAAAGACGCCCACACAGAGAAAATATCAGTAGATCCACATCAGAAGGAAAGGCCTGTGCTCTTGATCATTAACTTCATCCTAAAGTTTGCGTTGAAAAGCCATGAGAGTGGAGTAGGCCTTGCTGGTTTTATCCGGAAGAACGAAATAATAATGTTTATCCTTTAGGGAAAAACCAGGATAGACAGGTTCACCAAAATGCGGAAAGTTGGGTAAATTCATAAACATCCATGATTGTCAGACCCATGAGGCTGTATCTAAAATATAAGGTATTGGTTGATCAACTCTAGAAGGTTAAAATTATTATAAGGAGAAAAATATTGGCTGGATATTCATATAAAGAAAAGTTGATACACTTATAAATTCTAGCCTGTCTCCTTGTATCGTCACGTTGTGCTTTTATGCAAGTATACTACTCTGCCCAACCATTCATCCATTTCGGCCATACTCACGAAGGCTTGAAAGCGTTGATAGAATCCAAAAAATGATCACATTGGACGAATAAAACTTCATCAGGCATCTTGAAATACATAACTCCATTGAATGAAGCTAGTCATGAGTATGATTATTTTTCGGATCCTTCCGAATCTTTCGAAAGTGCCCTGGTGAAGTTCTATTCAGTGAACTCCTTTTCAACGCTCCCGTTAAATCCAACAATCGAACAACGCATATCCGAAAAAAAACCGGTCCACCCATTAGGTAGGCAACAAGCGCACATGGAATGATGTTGTCGTGTTGACCGTTTCCCAATGATTAATGAATGGCTCAGATCTCGCAAACACATTGTACATGTCACTTGCGATGCCCCTTCTCCATTCTTACTCGCGCGGATCACTTCTGGATGGTTGTTGTCGTGGGGAGCAGATTCGGCAGGTCGTGGTAACCGGTAACACAGTTCAGTCAGGCCGTGACCGTGGGGCCCACCTCAATGCATATCTGGTATATCCAAGCGTCCATATTTATTTTATTTTATTTTATTTTATTTTTTACTTTTCAGCTCCAAAAAAGCAGCGGAACCAAATTTCAGAGAGAAGACACCGCAAAAACTATTGCATTAAATGAACACCGAAAAATACTTCATGAGGTTCAACTTAATCTTTTTGCAGCCATCCAACTTGTTGATAAAGTCGCACATAGCTGGACGAAGGGAAAAAGCAAATATAAGCTGGATTCAAAACTTTTGTAGCTCATGAGAAAATTTTACCGGTAAATCACTAATATATCCTGTGGTGTAGTCCACCTGAGATTTTGATACACGTCATTTTTGGTAAATTGTCCTGATGTTACGTGGAAAAAACAATGAACGGTGTGGATATAAACTGTCATATCCTGACAGAACTCGTGTTACCCAACAGGAAGCGGATTGGCTGGTGTGCCTCACACAGCAATATATCTGATGTACTGAAGTCAGCAAGTTCTTTGGGTCTGATAATAAGATATGTGTTATATCTAAACCGTTCATCCATTTGGTGAGTTCCTCTTAAGATTAGAGACGTAAAATAAGATAGATTTAATTATCAAGTGGACCACACTGCAAAAAGCAGTGGAGGATTGAGTGTCTACCATTAAAAATCTTTTTGGGGTTACAGAAGTGTTGGATCATACGAAAATTGTTTTTCCTCTTCATCCAGGTGTTCATGACCTTATGAATGGATTGGATAGAAAATAAACCTTATGATGGGGCCTACGGATGTTTTAATGGTGAAAATTATTACCTTCGTTGCTATTTGTGGTGTGGTCCAGCTAATCTTTGGATATAAATTTTTTTTTGGATAATGCTCTAAAATGACCTCGAAAAATGTACCAACGGTGTGAATATAATAAATACATTATTGTGGGGGCCATGTAACCTTGATCTCCTTTGAACCGTTCGTACAACTTGGGGCTCGAGGAGCGTCAGCGCTCGTCTTCGCGCGACACGTACCTACAGCAGCTATATAGCTGGTGTGTGGTACACCAACCAATCCGCTTCCTACCCGACTTGACCGATTCAGCTCTCTGCGTGCGACCGACATTGAACCGGAAAAAAACATCTTTAATGTTTCAACAAAAAAATACAAGGGTTCCTCAAACTTTTTTCACATGGTGCTGTCGGAAACGCCCTGCCACCAGCCAATGACTGGTGGTCGGTGTTCTGTGGGCCCTACCATGAGGTATTTGTTTCATCCATTCGGTCTATTTATTTTCATAGATCATTTTAGGATATGAGACCAAAAACGAAGTATCTCCCAATCTCAAGTGGACCACATTATAGGAAAAATGTTGAATGAAAGTTGACCATTAAAAACTTTTTGAGACCCATAAAAGTTTTGGATCAAGATGATATTATTTTTTTTTCCCTTTCATCTAGGTCTGTATGACCTAATCAACAGATTTGATGTCAAATAAACAGTACAGTGGGCCTTAGGAGGATTTTAATGGTGAATATCCAATCACTATTGTTTTCTGTGGTGTGGTCCACCTGAGATTTATATCCCTTTATGTTTTGGGATCAAGCCTAAAATAATCTGTAAAAATGGATGAACGGCATGGATGAAACACATACATCATGGTGGGACCCACAAAGCACCAACACCAGCCACTGGCTGATGGCAGGGGGAGTAGCCAATCCGTTTCTGGTGCTGTCTCATTGTTGTGGGGCATCTTGATATATGTTTATCTAACTCATTGAGCAGGTTCATCCCAGAACCCGGTCCTAAAATCAGGCAATTCAACCATCAGGTGTAGAACACACCGTTAGAAAAAGAAAATAAAAAATAAAATTAAAAAAATGTAGAGCTGCGAAAAAACCCCCAAAATCACGTGGTATGGAATCTAACTCTTTCAAAAGATTGGATTGACCACAAGAATGGGTAGGCTTAGAAATTAGGTTAATTTGACTATCAGGTGAGCTAGTTTGGAGGTTTTCTGGCCATTTTAGGATGTGGCCCACCTGATGGTTAGATCAGCTGATTTTTGAAGAGTTTGATCATTATGGTTGGGTTACGTTGGATGTTGCCCACATATCACCTGGGGTCCCAGTGTTCTATTTCGTGTCATTTGAGTTCTGTAGATGAGGTTGGCTACAGAAACCCCAAGAGCTGTTGTAGCATACATGGCATCATAGCCGGTGGATCTGAGGTATGTTCCAATCATAGATGATGGATGACCTTTTGAAAAAACTCAATATGAATATTTCCGGAAAGCGTGGGGCCCAACTGCTATGTATACGTCTTATCAATGCCGTCTATCTGATTTTCCAGCTCATTTGAGGGCATGATTACGAAATTGAAGCATATCCAAAGTTCAAGTGGACCACACCACTGGAAACAGTGGGAATAATGATGCCCGCCATTGAAACCCTCCCGGGGCCCACAGTGATGTTTATTTGTCATCCAACCTGTTCATAAGTTCACACAGACATGGATGAAGAGAAAACACAAATATCAGCCTGATCCAAAACTTCTGTGGCCTCCACGAAGTTTTCGATGCTAGGCATTCAAGTCCCACTGTTTCCTGTAGTGTGGTCCACTTGAGGATTTCGTAAGCTTCAATTTTGGTCTCAAGTCATAAAATGATCTGGAAAAATAGATGGACGGTATGGATAAGTCACATACATTACCAATGGGCCCAAACATTTTATTTAATGAACTGAGTTACTTGGTACCACTGTGATGTACGTGTTTTATGGTAAATAAATATCATAGTGGGCCTTAAGAAAGCTTTAAACAATGGGCGTTATTATCACCGTTGCTTCATGTGGTCGGATCCAATGGAGCCTGAGCCTCATTTTTAGCTCATATCCTAAAATGATTAAAAAATAAATAAAATTAATAAAACTCATATATATCACCATGGCCCCAAAAAGCCCATGCTTCGACTGACTGATTTTGCCACAGTGACTAGTTTGCTTCCAATATTTCCAAAATATGCTTATCTAAGAGGAAAACTTTGATAGTACTCTTGTATGCAACTGATGATACACAGGCATTTTAAAATTACTTGCAAATGGCTGACGTTGAATAACTATGTGCGCTGCTTTAGATGTATTATGAACCTAAAACTATAGTTATTCAACTAATTAGTTATTAGATTGGAGAATACTTATTGGATGGTTAAAAGTGAAAAATCTAATTGTATTATTTCAATAAAGAAGGGTTCACCAATATGTGGGTAAGGCTGCTCAAGTCTTATTCTTTTCTTGTAAATTAGAGACAATAGGTTCTACCGTTTATCTGGTTTAGTTATAATTGATATATGCCATGTGTATCATTTTTAAGTTTCTGCCTATCAAGTGTCATATGCAGGCAATGTATAAAATATGAATACCCTGGTGTACCAACCGGGTTACTTTCTCCAACACAGGGAAATGACATAACTTCCACTAAATCCATGCTGTCCATCAGGTGTACCACCTCTATTTTTGACCTTGATCCCAAAATTGAGCCGATTCAACACTTAGGTAAACAACCTCAAAAAAAAATTTATACCTAAAACCTTTAATTACATGTAGCATGGCCTGCATGGGATTTTAAATACTTTTATTTTTCAGTCAAGCTTCCATTTTGACAAGGCATATCAAATGAATGGATCGGATGGTATTGTTAGTCACTCGAATTTGTTTTTTATTTTGCGGGATGCCAAAATCCATACAGTACATTGATCTAAAGCTGTCACACTCCGAAATTCGAGTGCTCGAGTAAGGCTACTCAATATCCAAATTCTAAGCACAATTAATACATTATCATTAATGCACAAGTAGATATTTAATTTCACAAAGCTTTGTACATCATATTAAATGAATACAACTACTAATTTCAAAGTTAATTAAAGAACATTGTACCATATCATCTACAACTTAAACGGCTACTTAAAGTAAATTACTTAACTTATTACATTAACATTTGAAATTTCAAACCAAATCTAATAACAAAGCAAACTAATAATAAATGCCCGCCTACTCGAAATAGTCCAAATCGACACGTATATCGTTTAAATTAACGTGAGTATAATAATTCAATAGGATCGTTTCATGCACAAATCTGAAGTTTATAAATTTTTACATATTTCATTAAACAAATAGATAAATTTGAAACAAAAGTAAACAACATAATTTATGATAAAATCAAGTACATACAATACAAATATGATATTCATGCGATACTATCCATGAATCCATATAAATAACCAAATAAATATCCATAATTAATTACAACATTGTATTCAATATATAGTCACGTTGCATTAACGCCCACACGTCAGTACCTCATGGTAAGGGACCCATTTATACTTTAGATGGTTAAATTGTTGCTATAGTTTTACTTCTGACATATGTCCGCACACATAATTATACTCATACGCCTTATACATTTGTCCTAATGAATTTAAATGAATTAATATTTGAATCTAAACTTAATAATTATTAGATTTCTATTATTTTACACATATAATCATATTTTAATTCAAATTAAATAAATTAATCAAGACTTCAGAAATTATATTCAACCAAGACTCAATTAAATTTAAATTAACGAAATTTATCACTATTTAATTAAATTAATAATTTCCACATTCATAATCAACTAGCTTTAAATTTACTTAATAAAAAATTTAGTTCAATATTTTTAAAATTAATTCATATTTTATTCTAATTTAACAGAACCAATATAAAAAAAATTATACTAAATTTTAATTACTAAAATTTAATTGATTGAATTAATTCAAAAATTAGTTTATAACCCCAAGAGTTTAGTTGATTCCTAATCAAATCTTAATAAATTAATTCAATTTACTTAGCCTGTATATATTACAACAAAATAAAATATATAAAAATAAATAAAATTTGATAGATTAATAATATACAGTAATTTTCTAAATTATTGTTATAATATATATCTATATATATATATATATATATATATTTATCTAACAATAAAATTTTAGGAAATAATTAATTGAGAACTATAGATCTGAGATAAGATCATCTACAACAATACTAGATTTCACCTAAACTAATACAAATTTAAATCTTTTTTTTTAATATTAAATGAAAGAAATAATAAAAATTCATGAATCAAAGAGATGAAATCTAAAAATTCAGATCGAGTAGGATCAACTACCTCAACTACGTTAGATGACTGAAACCAACACAGACACGACCTAAATCCAATCCAATCTCAATGTAGATCTCTCTCTCTCTCTCTCTCTCTCTCTCTCTCTGTTATTTAACTTTTCATATTCTCTCTTTCTAATTTAAAGGAACGAAGAAGTAATGGGGTGAGAGAAAAATTAGTTTATAAAGGTTTCATGGCGATATGCAGTGAGGAGAGAGACTTAGATTCCTCCAGTTCCATACTAACATTACACGTTGTTTTTTATATGTTGGGTTGGATTGGCGAGACCCACGGAATGAACGATTTAGATTGGTTGAGGTCTCATTACGATGGATGTAGAGAAGTGGTGGTGGGTCTAAGGCCGTCTCCTGCGAAACGAGGAAGAAGGAGATGGGGAGAGAAAGTCAGGATGCGTGGGTTTGGGCGATGACGTGCTTCCGCACATCACTATAGTTTTTTATTTAGTGGGCCCCACTATGATGCCGTTATAAATCCACTTCGTCCATCAGCTTTTTCTACCAATGTTAGGACATGGACCCAAAAATGAGGCTATTCTAAAACTCAAGTGGGTCACATGAAAGAGAACGGTGCGATTTGGTTCTCACTATTGAAAAAATCAAGTTATTACATTCTACCCCCCTTTAAAAAAAGTTTTATCCCCAAAATTTAACATACCTAACATATGAAGATGTGAGGTTACTTCTCTCGGATTTGATCATCTCGTTCACATGAAGCTAACTTCATCATTATCATGATGCCCTTACTGAATCTAAACGAGTGGTATTGTTCTTGTTCGAAGCACTTGCTCCTTTCTGTCGAGGATGTGAATCAATTTCTCTATATATGAGACATCCTCTTATATTTTTAATAGCTCCCAGTTAATGATATGTGATGTATCTCTCTCATACTTTCAAAGCATAAATACATAAAATACACCGTGGACGCCAAAAAGTTAAGGAGATAAGGCCAGTCTATATGTTATGAGGCCTACTCTCTATAAGATCTTGAATGGTCTGATGTAGCGTGGTACCAATTTTCTTTTCTTCCCGAATTGCATGACTCCTTTCATCGGTAATACCTTCAAAAATACATGGTCTCCTATGGAAAACTCCAGTTCTCTCTGGCGATTGTCAGCATAGCTCTTCTGGCAACTCTGAACAGCACCTAGACATTCTTTAATAATGACAATTTTCTCAGATGTCTCTTGCACTAGTTTTGGTCTCAACAATGTTCTGTCATCTACCTCAGTCTAACAGTTAAGTGATTTGCAAGGTCTTTCATATAAAGTTTTGAATGACGCCATGCTGATACTAGATTGAAAACTATTGTTGTTGGAAAATTCTACTAAATGAAGGTGATCATCCCAATTTCCCTTGAAGTCAAGAATGCAACTATGAAGCATATCTTATAAGATTTGATTTACTCGCTCCGTCTGTCCGTCAGTCTGTGGATGAAAATTCATGTTGTAGTCTAGCATTGTTTCCAAGGCCTTTTGAAGACTCTTCCAAAAGCATGATGTAAATCTGGGATCTTAATCATATATAATGGACATAAGGATGTCGTGAAGCCTAAAAATCTCCTTAATATACCATTTGCTCAACTCGTCTAGGGATAAAGAAATACACATAGGAAGGAAGTGCGCTGACGTTGTTAACCTATCAATGATCAACCATACCGCATAATGATGACGACTTGTTTTCGGTAGTTCAACAATAAAATCCATTGATATGCTCCCACTTCCACTTTGTGACCTATAACGGTTGTAAAAGTCCTGATGGCTCCTGATGCTCCACTTGAACCCACTAACAGGTAAGGCACCTTACAACATAGTTGGCTATCTCCCTCTTCATATTGTTCCACCAATATTAATGTCGCATGTCACGGTACGTATTAGTTCCTTTTAGGTGGATGATGAATTTTATACAGTGCACTTTATCTAAGACTTCTTGTTTTAATTCAGATATGTTTGAAACACATAACCTTCCTCAAAATCTAATCTCACCATTAGAGCCTACTCGCCACTCTGAGTTATCCTTTCCTGCTTCTTCTGTTGCTTTCTCTTGTAACCATGCATCATCCTTCTACGCTTTCATTATTCGTCGCACTTAGTAAAAAAAAAAATCCTAATATAAGAACTAAAGAACTAATTTAAATGGATAATTACGAGATTACATACCAGAGTGGGCTGCATGATTAAGTTACTAATATAATCTGAGGTTACTCGATATGAAGTTTGACATGAAAATCTTAAACTACATCAAACATCTCTCATTCTTTAATCATTAAACTTACCACCAATTTATATGTCTTCCTGCTTAACGTGTCAGCTATGACATTCGCCTTGCCTGGATGATAGCAAATCTCAAAATAATAATCCTTTAAGAATTCCATCAATTTTCTCCGCCGCACATTTAGGTCATTTTGATATATAAAAAAGATACTTTAAACTCTTGTGATCTGAGTACAGTTCAAACTGCTCACCATAAGGGCCAATTTGGGCATCGGACTTTCGGTGGATTAGGAGGGATAGTATTGTAATATCCCGCCATCCCCATTCTTTAGGACGTTTGGATGGCAGTGGATATCCAATCTTATCATGAAGATGAGGCATTCGAGAATAGGGGAGGGATTGCGAAACCCTTCTTGGAATCGTCGCCCGGTCACTGCCTATCCTTGAGCCCATCCCATTGTCTTCTCCAATCCATCGTATGAACTGCGGGATGGGAAGTTTTAGAAAACTATGACTGACTATAATGGCGGGGAACGACTTCCTTGGTGCGAAAATGGAGTTTATTTAGTGGGGGTGGGTAGCCTTAGTCCTGATACGATAGAGAAGAGAGCTCCATCGACAGTAGCTGGTGGTAAATAGAAGGGGTAAGCTTCCTTCCTCGCTTCCGAAATGAAGCTCTCCCATTTTCCTTGTTTTTTTTTACTTTCGGTATATTTTCCTTTAAAATTGACAATTTCGTGCCCTTATTTCTTTCTTTTGTGAAAGCTCTATTCCAACAAAAATGGCCGCCACCCAAAATGTTTGTTGAGGTTGTAGTGGATCTTGCCTCATGTCATTTGATCCTAAAGAAACAAGGAAATGAGATTTCACCCTCTAAATACATGTCTCAGATTTCTCTCTTGTGTTCACCTGAGAGAGAGATAGAGAGAGGAAGAGTTTATCACCTATATCTCTGTTGCATGCTAAATCACCTCACAGAGGATTGGCTAAGAATTGATTCTGTTGGTGTGGCCCACCTAATGAAGGGAACGGGTTAATCTTTTCACCAGCGGATCGTCATGGTATATGGAAAGTTGAAAGATGAATCGATGGACTTAAACCCTTTATGGAAAGTTTGAAAGATGGCGACCGAGTTTGCAACTGGTCGATGAGTCCGAGGTTGGTTACAAGTCTGATGAATGAAAGGAAATGGGATACCTTAAGCTAAACTAAACTAACATGTAAGAAAATTAGGGCGATATTGTTTAATGTCGACCTTGGCATTAATGCCCGTGTCTATGGTGTTTCCATATGGTAGGTCTTTGCAAATTATATAGATTTTGCAAGCTACATCCTTAAGGTTTACCGATTTGGTGTTGGTTGATTCATATTCTTCAATGAACCATGTCGAATCAAACCCTTTATTCTTAAAGGGGCAAAAGTATGAATGAACTTGTTGAAAGTGAAAGAAAGAAAGAAGTACATACATTCAACAAACAAATAATTAATATTAGAACAGAGGATGTTGCGATGATCGAAGGAAGTGAATTCTATCTCTGATGGAGCAGATTTCACAAATTTAGCTCTAAAATATTTGTAAAGCCACATCTAGACAAGCTAGATAAGCCCACCAGAATGGTAGAATCCCTTTATGGTTCCTTTATACATGCTATGGAAAATATGACCGAGCACGAAAGGGACAAGGGCAAGTTAACATCCTTGAGTGAGCGCCTCAGCCAGATAAATGTATTCCTTAGGGATTTGCAGAGCACTCACACATAACAAAAATCAGTAAATCCATTTCAGCGGGAATGCCGCATGTTATTGTTTATCAACCTAATCTCGAGATTTACATTGAAGAACCATGAAGGTAGAATATGGCTTGTTGATCTTGTCTGGGAGATTGAAGGGATGCGGATTTTTCAAAGCGAAGCCCGGGTAGACATGTTCCCTAAAAGGCAGAAGGTGAGTAAATGCACATACATCCATGATCGATGAACCTATGTGGTTGTATATAAAATGGAATGTATTGGTTGATCGAATCCAGAAAGTCGTTGTTGCTGTAAGAATTGTAACATCCCGGATTTTTGCCAACATGGAATCAGACGTCCTTAGGCAATGGGTCTATCTTAACGCCTTATTAACTTGTCAGAACTCAATCCCAAAGTCTAAAATCGCTTCTTAACCCATTTCCTTCACAATTTTCCATTTCCCCTTTCACCACCGTGTTCTTTAAATATTTCTAATTACTTTCATATTAGGCCTGAATCCTAAAGTTTAGGTGACGAAGAACAATACTTTAGAAATCTGTACAAAAACCCGAGTGCCACCTCAGGCAGAAATCACTCAGGATCAAATCCTTTAGAAATGAAACAAAGTAACTAAGTACTAAAGTAGATTAGCTACGAAATCCGCTTGATCCACTTTAAATACGATCTGCAAGATCCAAAACTTGTAGAATCATTGACGCTAGGTTACCCTAAAATCTAGGATCAATCTCATTACCCGGCTGCTCTTGGAAGCATCACGAAACTCCGTATCAGATCTGGACCACACGTCGAAAGTCTGAATAATACGAAGTTATAGAATTAGGACCGCCTTACTGGGCTTGACAACCATCTCGGAAATCAAATCCAGATTGTGTCCCAGTGCTATTCGCTTGAGCCCGGAGTGAAGAGTGTGAGAAAATGTAGATTTGTTTAGAAATCAAATCTCATTTAAGTAATCTGAGACTTATCACTTGCAGGCCTGATATAAGCAATCAGACCATTAGAATCTGACCCAAATTCACCCTCAGATCAGGAGAAATTTCATACACATGTCCATATACTTGTAACCCTGATCGAGTTCCGGTGAACGTTGAACTGAAACTGGTCCGCCACGTGTGATTTGGGAACCCGACTGGAACGAAAACGTAACTCAACCTAGATCTAATGTCTGTGAGCTTAAGTCCGACCTTTGGCTCAAGGGGGCTTCGGAAGTGCTCCGTTGAGATGGAACAGCCTCACTTTGGTTATAATCTAAGTATACCTTGACCTGGAGTCTATTTTGGTGATGTTTTTGCCTATATAAGGACCTTAAAACCTCTCTCATTCAGCCCATACGAATTTGGGAGAAACCTTAGGAGAGAGAAGAGAGAAAAGAGAGAGGAAGTGTGAGAGATGTGGGAGAATCCTCCTGCCATTCTACCTTGCTGCTATCCGTGCTTAACCATCTCTTTCTAATCGCCTTTCCGGCGATTCCGACTTCATTTCTAGGTAAGAAAACCCTAACCCTAATCTGATTTAGGGTTTCAACTGATTCAATTAGTGAAATAGCTAACACTACTTGTGCTTTAGGTCGTTATACTGTCGTGGAAGAAGGTTTAGCGTTCCTACCAAGTCCGTTACGATTCTACGGCATAAGGTGCGGACTTTAGATGTATAGGTTATGGTTTTCAACGCTTTCAATGTCAGATAATGATAGATTCATGATCTGCATGCAATTGCACATGTATAAAATGTTGTCCGTTTCATTTTTCGGTTAGACGTTAACTATGTTGAATATACTGTATTCCTCGTATTTGTAGAAAATACCGTATACGTACAAATTTTGAAAGTATGTTAGCCATGATTAATTACTGTATGAACATGCTATATATATGTATAATACTCACTCGGCGAAAGGATTCGCCCTAATACATGTTTTTGCTAGTATACGTTATGTATGTTAAAAGAGTGTATTCTAAGTGTTTGTGAAAATGACCGAATGAGTATAGAATTTGCATTCGTGCTCGCCATGACTAATCGTCATGGATATATGATTGTTGTATAGTCGATCCCCCTTTGACAAAAGGATTTGCCCTAAATCACGCCACGGCCAATATACGCTATATATGTTGAATTGTGTAGCCCAAGTTTTTTTAAAAATGTTCAAATGAATATGGAACTTAGATTCATGCTTGTCATGAATATCCGTCGTGGGTGCACGCATGTTATAAACGGGGCAGCTCCCTAGTGAAAGGATTTGGCCTAATACCTATGTGATCAACATATGTCATGTATGTTGATGTATGTAGTCTAAAGTGTTTGTTGAAATGTCTGAATGAGTAGTAGTTAGTAAATTGTAATATATAAGGGTGTTGAGATAGGATTCTAAACTACCTTAGTGATGTGTATGATTTCCTTCATGTAAGTGTTTAGTTTAATCACTTACTGGTTTATGAAACGTATGTGTTTGGATTTCCAGTTTGCATTATGTTTTATAACATGCTTGTTCATATGTTGAATTACTTGTTTATTTAATTCTGTTCTGACTACTTCACATGTTTAAGTTGTATTTCCATAAAATCCGTGAAGGGTGATGGGGGAGTGGTGTAACGATTCCGTACAACAGCCCTAGCAGCCCTAAGCAGACAATATTAGATATTTGATTGTATGATTTGAACTCTTGATCCATTATTACTTTAACTATTCCATAATTGATTGTGATTGAGGCTATTGTATAGTCTAGGCAATCGGTAACGGGATTGAATTCATAGCTAAGATTCATTCACCACGTGAGATGTGTTCGACGAACCCGAGTCATACTTCGGTTGACGATAGTGGATGGCCACACGAAGTGCTTATGCTCTTCATATCGTTCAACTTGTTGTGCACTCGAGCTAGCCGAGCTCGTCAAGTAACCCGATCTGTCTTATGTATGTTCACCATGTTTGGACGCCTCTGTTTGAACCTGAGGTACTAACCTTACCAGTGGAATCCCATTAACCGTGGTACCTCGATCCGCTAAGACTCATGAGTCGGGCATGGTGGTATGGGACAGCTGGTCGAGCTGTCGGCCTACGCTGGGGCCACGAGCCTCCCTGTAGTGACCATTGAGCAACCAGACTCATGAGCTGATTATGGTGGTATGAGACACTATATTCGAGCTGTCGGCCTACACTGCTTTGATGGGTGATGGGAGAGTGGTGCAACAATTTCGTGTAATGTGACCACAGCGTACGGCCGTACCTAGTGTAGTGACCTCGAGCATACTCTAAATCTACGGTGAGGTGACGAGCCTTCCCGTAGTAATAGAGTATAAACTAGGCCTGTATTGATAATGTGATGGGGGAGTGGTGTAACGATTCAGCGTAACAACCCTGGCAGCCCTTGCAGCGACATAGAAACATACCATCATATGAGATTGTCTAGGACTGACGACCCTAGAATGGATCATTGTTTGAGAATGATATAAGGATGGTACCTTAGTTTCCCAATACTGCTGTTTGAAATGGACTAATAACAACCTAGTAATCATGTTCATCATCGCATTGCATGTACCTAGAAGATGTGGAGCACTGAGGGTGACAGCATGCCGCTGACGTAAGATGGTGTCGCACGAGGGAGTATGTTGGCGAGGGCATGCATCATAATCGCATCTCATCCTTACATTAATTACAGTACTTAGGAATGTTGATTGTACTGCTGTATTATTACTGCTTGACTGTTTTGATAACATGTTAACCTATACTTTACTGTTCCACTGAGTTGATCACTCACTCCCATGTTACGGGACGGTGTTCCGGACACCCACCAGACTTTATCTAATTGCAGATGGTGATGCTACTCCTGAGGCGGAGCCGGACTTTTGTGACGACGAGAATGCTTCCTCGTATATGCTGTTTTCTGGCGACTTCATGTGAGTCGTGCCTTGATCGACGGGGTTATAGGGATGTTGACTAGAGGACCTTACACATTTTGTATATTTTTAAATTGTACTTGTCATTCATTAACCTGGTAACATTATCACACTCTGGAGACTTACCATAGTTTATATATTTTATACATCTATCACAGTCTTCCACTTGCAATTTAACTATCTCTAGAGTATGATATGCTGTTTTGGTATAATCTCATTCATATTTCAATGCTCTCATCATAATCATCATTATCTATGTTGCATAAGTGATGCGTTGGAACTCGGGAGCTGAGCTTTGCTCGACCCCCGATTTTCTAGGCGTTACAAGATAGTATCAGAGCATGATTTAGATTAAATCGGACCTGGGTTATGGTCACACGACGCACTCTAACGCACTCTGAATTAGGAAGGGGTGATAAAACCTAGAAACCATATTCGAATCCCAAGTTTCGCCAACAGGCAAGACTATACGGTAATTTAGTCCATAACGTATCTTTGGTCGCATGAAACGACCTGAGTCGCCTCTAGGCCATCAGTCGACAGGTTTGAGTCATTCCCTAGAAAAGAATATCCTTATGTTGTGGGTCAACAACAACACCTTACACTTAATCTCAAAGCCTAAAACCCCTTTTTATCCAATTCCTTCAAAATCTCTCCTTTCACCACCTCATTCTTCAACTTTTTCTAAGTCATTTCATACTAGACATAAATCATAATGTATAAATGATGAAGAATAATACTTAAATAAAAATTTACTATAAATAGTAAATATATGTATAAATTAGACTTTTGACCATTCAAATTATGGAATCTCGTGAAATAAATAGGTTAGTTGAATAGAATAGCGTATCTTACCCCAAAATCGTATGTTACACATCACATAAACTTTTTCCGATTTGGAAATTAGCCCCGAAAATGCCTCAAATAGAATCGGGGGCCAAACGGAACACTTACAGGGGGACCCAAGGTGAGACCCATATGTTTTTGGAGCCTAGGGGGCATGAGGACCTCGCCCATGTGGCGAGCCCTTGCCCGCCTGTCCAGGGAGTGGCAAGGCCCTCGCCCGGTCGGTGAGGCCTCGCTGGTTTTTGGGCTCGGCCGAGCGGGCCGCTCGGGCCGACGTACTTAGGGGTCTAGGGTAACCCCCTCTGATGGTGGGTCGTCCCTTAAAACACCTCCGAACTCACCCCTCCTTCACAAATTCCACCTCCAAGCTCTCCCTTTCTGGCAAAAGTGTTGTTTTCTCTCCCAAACCTCCACTCCAATCGCTCAATCTGTCATTTTCAGCCACAACCCCTCCATAGCCATCGTTTATAGCCGCACCTACCCTCTACCCTCTTCATTCCCTTTCATTTGAGCTCCTATACCCCCCTTTGAAGCTCAAAATCATGTAAGCCCACTAACCCATCCATTTTCTTCACTTTCCTTCTTCAAACCCTGTCATTTAGGCATTTACAATCCCTGTTGAGGCTCAAATCCGTATAGACCTAAAGACCCTAGCCCTTTCCTCCCTTTTCTTCACTTTTTCATGGCTCTATCCGAGCTTAGTACGGTCATTTTCTCGGATGTCTAGTCATCCATACTGTTGTCTTGTAGTTTGCATAGGTTACCGTCTTTAGATGTTTATGTTTTCATGTTGACAGCTGTTGTAGTTGGTAGGACGTTTTAGATGTTTGAGGATGTTTAGGGCTGTTCAACCATTTACATTAGGTGAGATTAGGTGGATAGAATTGTAAACGTAACAATAAATGCATGTGTAAAGTATTGTCCCTAGATTGGGTGTATCCCATGTTTTCCAATGCCATGTTTGGAATGTACGCAATGAAAAGCATATCCCGGGTTTTCCTTTCAAATTACACTTAGAAATTCATCATCATGGGGTTTGGACAATCCCATCTCACACTTTCCAACACAAGGCTCATTTTAAGCCTATAAAATTAATTTTAATCCCCTCCCAACCTCCTACCAAACATGCCACTCCAAATCCCGAGGTGGGATTAGCAATGCAATCCATTTAATACAACTTAATACCATTGGCCAAACAAGCCCTTAGAGTTTTGGACCTAGAGTAGTACTCTTAGATTTCAAAGGATTTGACAGTGTAGGAAATTCAATAAATTAATAACGAGAACCCTAGGACCTTCTTAGCTAGTATGAACATGTGTGTGGTACTCGAGCATAGTTACATTCAAGTTCGGGCAACTCAATTCCAACCAGACAACGTTTAACCCTAAGTGATAAAACAATTTCCTATATTAAAAATGGTATAAAATCATCTAGTGTATAAGCTTAAACTTTGGATTACAACCAGTGGATTACCGCTACTCCTAAATTAAGACTAGACTACTGGTTAGTCTAAGGAAGGTAAAGGACTAATTAATTATGCTAAACCAATTGAATAATATACTTAGTTGTTCGGCTTAACTGACTCAGACCTACTACACAACCTTCCTTCCGTGTTGGCCCGACCACTTACAACCAAAAGTTTATAACTTCGCCTTTGAGAAGTGTTAGGAGTATATAACCGATAGAGACTTTGTCTTTTAGGCCTAAGAAATTTCTCAAATGGGCAACAGACAGTTAGGAATTAGGTCTCAAATTACATGCCATGTCGGCATACATATTGTGCATATGAACGTAGAAAGATAGCCTGCCTATTAAGCTAGACATGATTAAATAGGATAAGTCTGGACCGTGACAAAACTCCTTGGTAGAATTAGGATCTTGCCTCAAACTCACACTTACCCCTGAAATCAACCACAATACCCATCATCTTTAGTTCCTTCCTATAATCATAGGTACCAATGTCATAATACGCATCATCGATGAAAAGAAGATCAATGTATTCCTAAATCGCTTCCCATGCCATACTAAAGATAGGTCTCAAATTTCAACTCGTTCTGACATACAGATCGATGTACAAATTCTTGAACCCTGAGAATAGAAACAATTTTAAGGGGGGTAGACAAGTTATAAACCCAGTTGTGTTGAGTAGGTATACACGTCTACCCGTTCATGGGCGCAGCGGAAGCATGGTTGGCCCTTGCCCCACTGGCCCATGATCGAAAGAAATTACTCCCAGTTATATGCAAGGTTAGGTCATTAAATAGGATCTAAATCTTTCTTAGAATGTCAATAATTAAGTCATGGAAGAAAATCAATTAGGGTTCAAGTATTAAACAACTTCATAGTACAGAATAGGCCGGGTGCGAACTGAGTTACAATAGCCAAGATCAACGCATCTACAACTGTGCTCGTCGAATACGAACATAATAGAAGCCCTAGCAAGTTCTACTATGAGAAACCGTTTTAGGATAATATCGAGGACTCTCCTAGACCAAGACCCAATGAACAACTTTATAGATAGGAAATTTGTGTCTTTCAATGATGGACATTCCCTACATTTTTAGAGTGATCGGACTACGGAGTTACTGACATATACAACTGCGAAGTATTTGCGGCTTGACCCAATTCTCAATCCTAGGCGACTACCAATGGACTCACTGCTTGGCCGAGCAGAAGACCAGGAGCCACCAGGACTAGGAAGGGATATAATGAGCTTTCTACCCTGGCCAGGTAGATGATCGATGTATCGGGATCAAGCCCACTATAACCGTCTCTCCGTGTTGGTCAAACATTGAAAACAGCTATCTTACTCTAAATAGGTGGGAATTGTCGTCAAGACATCAAATAGATGACGGAATAAATTGTATCAACCTGTTAGGGGATAAGCAAGGGATAAAGAAATAAATTTTTAAAAGGGGTAGTGCCTAAAATGTACTAGACTAGCATGCACAATATATACCCTACCGCGCATATAAACTTGAAATCAATAAGTCTTAGGCAAATGAAATAATAGAATTCTTACTTATTACCTTTAGCCAATTTTGGGGATGAAATTATTTTTAAGGGGGATAGATTGTAACATCCCGAATTTTTGCCAACTTGGAATCAGACGTCCTTAGGCAATAGGTCTATCCTAACGCCTTATTAACTTGTCAGAACTCAATCCCAAAGTCTAAAATCGCTTCTTAACCCATTTCCTTCACAATTTTCCATTTCCCCTTTCACCACCATGTTCTTTAAATGTTTCTGAGTACTTTCATATTAGGCCTGAATCCTAAAGTTTAGGTGATGAAGAACAATACTTTAGAAATCCGTACAAAAACCCGAGTGCCACCTCAGGCAGAAATCACTCAGGATCAAATCCTTTAGAAATGAGACAAAGTAACTAAATACTAAAGTAGATTAGCTATAAAATCCTCTTGATCTACTTTAAATACGATCTGCAAGACCCAAAACTTATAGAATCATTGACGCTAGGTTACCCTAAAATCTAGGATCAATCTCATTACCCGACTGCTCTTGGGAGCATCACGAAACTCCGTATCAGATCTGGACCACACGTCGAAAGTCCAAATAATACGAAGTTATAGAATTAAGATCACCTTGCTGGGCTTGACAACCATCTCGGAAATCAAATCCAGATTGTGTCCTAGTGCTATTCGCTTGAGCCTGGAGTGAAAAGTGTGAGAAAACGTAGATTTCTTTAGAAATCAAATCTCATTTAAGTAATCTGAGACTTGTCACTTACGGGCCTGATATAAGCAATCAGACCATTAGAATCTGACCCAAATACACCCTCGGATCAGGAGAAATTTCATACACATGTCCATGTACTTGTAACCCTGATCGAGTTCCGGTAACCGTTGAACTGAAATTGATTTGCCATGTGTGATTTGGGAACCCGACTGGAACGAAAATGTAACTCGACCTAGATCCAATGTCTGTGAGCTTAAGTCCGACCTTTGGCTCAAGGGAGGCTTCCGAAAGTGCTCCGTTAAGACGGAACAGCCTCACTTTGGTTATAATCTAAGTATACCTTGACCTGGAGTCTATTTTGGTGATGTTTTTGCCTATATAAGGACCTTAAAACCTCTCTCATTCAGCCCATACGAATTTGGGAGAAACCCTAAGAGAGAGAAGAGAGAAAAGAGAGAGGAAGTATGAGAGATGTGGGAGAATCCTCCTACCATTCTACCTTACTGTTATCCGTGCTTAACCATCTCTTTCTAATCGCCTTTTCGGCGATACTACTTCATTTCTAGGTAAGAAAACCCTAACCCTAATCTGATTTAGAGTTTCAACTGATTCAATTAGCGAAATAGCTAACACTACTTGTGCTTTAGGTCGTTATACTGTCGTGGAAGAAGGCTTAGTGTTCCTACCAAGTCCGTTATGATTCTACGTCATAAGGTGCAGACTTTAGATAATGATTTTGTAGAAAACATCATTATGATTCTACCAAGTCCGTTAGATGTATAGGTTATGGTTTTCAATGCTTTCAATGTCAGATAATGATAGATTCATGATCTGCAAGCAATTGCACATGTACAAAGTGCTGTCCGTTTCGTTTTTCGATTAGACGTTAACTATGTTGAATATACTGTATTCCTCATATTTGTAAAAAATATCATATATGTACAAATTTTGAAAGTATGTTAGCCATGATTAATTAATGTATGAACATGCTATATATAAGTATAATACTCACTCGGTGAAAGGATTCGCCCTAATACATGTTTTTGCTAGTATACGTTATGTATATTAAAAGAGTGTATTCTAAGTGTTTGTGAAAATGACCGAATGAGTATAGAATTCGCATTCGTACTCGCCATGATTAATCGTCATGGATATATGATTGTTGTGTAGGCGATCCCCCTTTGACGAAAGAATTTGCCCTAAATCATGTCACGGCCAATATACACTATATATGTTGAATTATGTAGCCCAAGTGTTTGTGAAAATGTTCAAATGAATATGGAACTTGGATTCATGCTTGTCATGAATATCCGTCATGAGTGCACACGTGTTATAGATGGGGCAGCTCCCTAGTGAAAGGATTTGGCCTAATACCTATATGATCAACATACGTCATGTATGTTGATGTATGTACTGTAAAGTGTTTGTTGAAATGTCTGAATGAGTAGTAGTTAGTAAATTGTAATGTATAAGGGTGTTGAGATAGGATTCTCAACTACCTTAATGATGTGTATGATTTCCTTCATGTAAGTGTTTAGTTTAATCACTTACTAGTTTATGAAACGTATGTGTTTGGATTTCCTTTTTACATTGTGTTTTATAACATGCTTGTTCATATGTTGAATTACTTGTTTATTTAATTATGTTCTAACTATTTCACATGTTTAAGTTGTATTTCCATAAAATCCGTGAAGGGTGATGGGGGAGTGGTGTAACGATTCCGTGCAACAGCCCTGGCAGCCCTAAGTGGACAATATTGGATATTTGATTGTATGATTTGAACTCTTGATCCATTACTACTTTAACTATTCCGTAATTAAATGTGATTGGGGCTATTGTATAGTCTAGGCAATCAGTAACGGGATTGAATTCGTGGCTGAGATTCATTCTCCACGTGGGTTGTGTTCGACGAACTCGAGTCGTACTTCGGTTGACGATAGTGGCTGGCCACACGAAGTGCTTATGCGCTTCATATCATTCAACTTGTTGTGCACTCGAGCTAGCCGAGCTCATCAAGTAACTCAATCTGTCTTATGTATGTTCACCATGTTTGGGCTCCTCTGTTTGAACCTGAGGTACTAACCTTACCAGTGGAATCCCATTAACCGTGGTACCTCGATCCGCTAAGACTCATGAGCCGGGCATGGTGGTATGGGACACCGTGGTCGAGCTGTCGGCCTACGCTGGGGCCACGAGCCTCCCCGTAGTAACCATTGAGCAACCAGACTCGTGAGCCGATTATGGTGGTATGGGATACTATATTCGAGTTGTCGGCCTACACTGCTTTGATGGGTGATGGGGGAGTGGTGCAACAATTCAGTGTAATGACCCTAGCGGCCACGTGCGGTGCCGGTGTAGTGACATCGAGCATACTCTAAATCTACGGTGAGGAGCGAGCCTTCCGTAGTAATAGAGTATAAACTAGGCTTGTATTGATAAGGTGATGGGGGAGTGGTGTAACGATTCCTCGTACTTGACCACGGCGACCCTTGCCTTGTAACAATCTAAAACACACCATCGTATGAGATTGTCTAGGACTGACGACCCTATAATGGATCATTGTTTGGGAATGATATAAGGAAGGTACCTTAGTTTTTCAATACTGCTGTTTAAAATGGACTAATAACAACTCGGTAATCATGTTCATCATCGCATTGCATGTGCCTGGAAGATGTGGAGCACTGAGGGTGACAGCATGCCGCGGACGTAAGATGGTGCCACATGAGGGAGTATGTTGGCGAGGGCATGCATCATAATCGCATCTCATCCTTGCATTAATTATAGTACTTAGGAATGTTGATTGTACTGCTTTATCATTACTACTTGACTACTTTAATAACATGTTAACCTATGCTTTACTATTCCATCGAGTTGATCACTCACTCCCACGTTACGGGACGGTGTTCCGGACACCCACCAGACTTTGTCTGATTACAGATGGTGATGCTACTCCTGAGGCAGAGCCGGACTTTTGTGACGACGACAATGCTTCCTCGTTTGTGACGACGACAATGCTTCCTCGTTTGTGACGACGAGAATGCTTCCTCGTATATGTTGTTTTCTGTCGGCTTCATGTGAGCTGTGCCTTGATCGACGAGGTTATAGGGATATTGACTAGAGGACCTTACACATTTTGTATATTTTTGAATTGTACTTGTCATTCATTAACCTGGTAACATTATCATACTCTGGAGACTTATCCTGGTTTATATATTTTATACATCTATCATAGTCTTTTGTTTACAATTTAATTGTCTCTAGAGTATGATATGCTATTTTGGTATAATCTCATTCATGTTTCAATGCTCTCATCATAATCATTATTATCTATGTTTCATAAGTGATGCGTTGGAACTCGGGAGCTGAGCTTTGCTCGACCTCCGATTTTCAGGGCGTTACAAGAATGGAGGAATTAGCTAGATATTCGTGTAGAGAAAATATGATGCATTCATAAATTCCTACTCGCTTCCATGTATCTCCATGTTGTGCTTCAATGAGAGCATACCATTTAACCCAACCATTCATTGGTTTCATCCATGCTCATGGAGGCTTGAATGCATTGGAGGGGTCCGAAAAATTGTCTGATTGGACAAACAGAAGTTCATTAAGGCACTTCAAGCAGCCGGGCTAGATTTCATAGAGTTGTTCATAGGTAACTGCTAGATGAAAAGCAGGACTAAGCAGTAACACTGAAGTATCTAGTTTAGTTGGATTGTTAAATAGAAGGTCATTAATCACTCAAGGCAATGGGACATTAAGGTCTTTGATGAAGGATTCCAAGTAGAAAGCTAGAATAGAAGAAGAAGAATATGCAACTATGGTGTCTTGAGGAGAGGAAATCGAGAGGAGTTTGTTGCAAGAGAAGAAGAGTAAAAGGGAAGAAGCATCGACTTAAGAGTTACTTATGTATATACCGCGATAGATGTGCAATAATGAAGAGGTTATTATGACTCCTCGTATAATATGATTTTATGCGACATGTCACATGGACAACCTAAAAGTGTGTGACAAAGGATATCTCTTAATACGACATCAGTTAAGTAAAATTAATAAGGAAACAACACGTGGATTAACAACCGATTGCATTTATGATATTGGGCAACGAAACAACGTCGCTGTCACATTTTTTCAAAGGCAAAGTGACGTGGGGGGCAATATTGTACCCTATTTCTGCATATTCTGAGAAAACTAATAGGAGGGTGATGTGTGGCATTGCACGAGGAATAGGAAGCAGATAAAAATGGAGTATTGTGGTCAATATATAAGAAGCGCAGTCGAGCATTTGACATGAAAAGATGCAGAGAGCAGTTGAGTAGAGTGTGGTCAAGCTATTTAAGATATAAAATGTGACTAAGGGCCACCAAAGCAAAGCTTTGTCTGGAAAAAGAGGAACCGTTGTAAAGATAAACGTACAAAAAGAATGATCTAGAGAAGAGAAGGATCTAGAGAGGTTTTTTTTTAATTGTTGTAACCATTGCAGCAATGAAAGAAGGATATAGAAGAATAAGCTACAACAGAAATCTATAAATAGCAGAGGAATGTGATAGAGAAAAAAATAACAATACACCCAATCTCAAAAAAAGAAACAACAATTAATTAAATATATTAATTTATCTTTTATCTCAACTTATCTTAGGAGTAACAGTAATTCTTAGTCATAATCTTTAGTTGCAATCCAAGTTTACGCTTCTGGTGACTAAATAACAATATTTCTTTCAACAGACCATTCTTGTAGTTATTGTTGGTCACCAATTGTGAGTTTTTCCTTTTATTTGATTTGCACATATATTTTGAAAGTATTTTCTTACTAAAGGCATAAAGTAACCTATTCGTGGAAGAAAAACTCTACCATTGGAATATTGCTTGATTATTATCAAATTTTGTAAGTGGCTGAGTAAGTATACCATCTTCTCAAAATTTGATTATATATGTTCATAATGTATGTATCTACTTATTTTGGTGATGAGGTCAAAATCGATTAGTCACATTGAGCTGTTGTACATGTTCTGGCACGCCTGCACGATAAAAAATAAACACGAACACCACAGTCGGCCTTATATAAAACTAAGGATGGGTGTTCTATCCCAATAGTTTTCTATGTTAGGCTTATCGACTTTGGATTATCATAAATGTTATTGTTGAGGCAGAAAATAGAAAATGAATTATTTAAAGATAGGCTTAAGGTGTGTTACGATGTCACTATCTTTAATGCAATATTCGCACTCTACTGGTGATTAAACCAATTTGCAAAAGGATTACAGCAAATCCACCTCCAGGATACAATAAGCCTTTTCTCCAAGACCGAAGAAATATGAGTTTCGGCCTGCAAAACTGAATAACCGCACCCCGAACATACTTTTACAGTGTATAACCCTAACTTCTGTGCTGTTATAATTTATCCCCTGAAAACTGTTTGTAATTTATTGCCAAAAAATTATTTATAGTTTAGCGCCTAAAAACTGTATCTTTCCAAAAACCTTTAAAAAAATGAAAATGGTGAAGAAAAAGAAGATGGAGAGGAGATTGTTCAAAATTATGAATTCAGATTGACCCAAATATGATTTTATATAGAATCACAAGAGATGCTTAAGGCCCTTTTCATGAAAAGACATCTTCTTCCATGGTGTCTTTTCATCAATGGTGATGTCTTTCCAACAATGGCATCCCTCCATTTCAAATTCAAAAGATGTTCCCTTCACCAAGAGGCATCACCATTCACACCAACAATCACCAAAGCCATAACCATTCTTTTTCCAAAATAAAATTTCTTTTCTTCTTATTTTGAAAAAAAAAATCCAACAATCCCCTATTATTTTTCAAAATACAGAGGTCAAGGTATGTAAGAAAAATATGTGCATAGGAAAAAGTGTCTTATGGACTTGAACCTTCACTTAGTGTAACAAATTAAAGTTGAATGAGAATCCTTAGTAATTATGGTTTTAAACTAAGTATTCTATATGACACAACTGGATATGTTACACACATATATTTCAATTGTTATGTGTTCTAAAATTATAGCATATTAACGGCCTTGTGCTCTGTCCTAAATACATGAGTTCATGAAAGTAGTCAAAACTCTCAAACATCAAAAAATGCCCCCACTTCCAATTCTTATATAGGTGAGTCCTTATGAATGCCCCTGCAACTATAATACCCTTGAAAGGACTCATTAAAAGCAACAACCCATCTTCCTTTTTATCATTATAAGTACTCAGCACTATACATACATCCAAGAATGAGACAAATAGAAAACATATAGTGCTGCTTTAGACACTTCCTGTGAGGTACTTTGCCCATTGAACCTATTAACTTAAGTTGGGTTTCCCTCATCCTCTTGATGTTCTACTGACAACATCCCTTGCCAGTCCCTTAGTGAGGTTCGCTAGATTCTGGATAGATCGTGAATATTGTATTGTTATAACATCGTCACCAAGTAGTTGTCGTACAAAACCATGCTTTGGACTGGTATGTCTAGATTTTTCATTATAAGTCTTGTTGTATGCTTTTGATAGTGTCGTTTCACTATCACAGTAGATAGAGACTGATGGTAAAGGCCTTCCCAATAATGGCATTTCTAATAATAGGTTTCTTGACCATTCTGCATCTTTACTACTAGCTGTCAAAGCTATGAATTCAGATTCCATGGTAGAGTGAGATATATAAGTTTGTTTCTTGGATCCCCAAGAAATGACAGCTCCTCCAAATGTAAAAAAATTATCCACTGGTAGACTTGGATTCATTAGAATCAGTGACTTAACTTGCATCATTATACCCTTCAAGTACACTAGGGTAACCAGAAAAATGTAAACCACAATTAATAGTTTTTCTCAAGTATCTAAGTACTCTAAAGACAACATTCCAATGATCTAAACTTAGTTTACTTGTAAACCTACTCAATTTATCTACCGCAAAAGCAATATCAGGTCGAGTAGAAATCATAGCATATATACGACTGTCAATCACCTTGGAATACTCTAACTGAGATACACTATGACCTTCATTTTTAATTAACTTGATATTAGAATCAAAAGAAGTAGAAACTAAGTTCTTATCATGATGATCAAACTTTTTAAGTATCTTTTCAATATAATGTGATTGAGATATTGTTATATCATCATTTTGTTTTTTAATAGCTTGATACCTAAAATCACATTAGCTTCACCCATATCCTTCATGTCAAAACTACATAATAAGAATCTTTTAGTGTTATTTATAACTTCTAAACATATATCAAAGATTAGAATATCATCTACATAAAGACATATAATTACTCCTTTATTATCAGAGAATTTTGAATATACACATTTATCAGATTCATTATTTTTAAAGTTATATGAGGTGATTACTTTATCAAATTTTTCATGCCATTATTTAAGTGTTTGTTTAAGTCCATATAGTGACTTGATCAATTTACACACTATTTTCTTGTCCTGCAATTATAAAACCTTTTGGTTGCTCCATATAAACCTCTTCGCCGAGGTCACCATTTAGAAAAGTTGTCTTTACATCCATCTGATGAATTTCTAACTTATGAATGAATGTTAGAGCAACTAAAACTCGGATAGTTGAAGGTATCAAAAAAATCAATACTTTTTTTTGTATAAATCCTCTAGCTACTCATCTAACCTTAAACCTTTCTTTAGTTCCATGTGGTCTTAATTTTCTTTTGAAAATTCATTTACAACTTATTAGTTTTGATCCTGTGGGCAGATCCATAAGTTTCCATATTCTATTTTGTAATATAGAATACATCTCATCGTTTATAGCTTCCTTCCAAAAAGAAGTATCCTGAGATCTAAGGGCATAATCTATTGTTACCAGATCATTTTCTATATTATATATCAACAAGGTTTTCGCTGTTATGTTATCTTTATCTCCTTCTATTAGCAGAATATAAAGATTAAGTACAAAATATGTACTTGTTCTGATCCTCTTGGTCCTTTTAGGTTATATGTCCTCTTTATCGAAACTGCTGATATCTTAACCAGGTATTTGAGAACTACTGCTTGTACTAGGATCTTGAGGTCTTGTCTCTTTTCTAATTATAGAAGAGAATGAATTTTCATAAAACTCAGCATCTCTAGATTCTATTATAATGTTTATTAAGATCGCATGATTAGATTCTACAACTTGAAACCTATAAGCCTTACTATTTTGTGCATATCCTATGAAAATACACTCAAGAGATCTCAACCCTATCTTGGGCCTTTTAAGATCAGAAAGCCTAACTAAGGCTCTACAACCTCATACTTTAAAGTATGAGATGTTGGGAATCCTATTCTTCCATAGTTCATATGGAGTCTTACAAGACTTAGAGTGAGGTGTCCTATTAAAGATATGACAGACAGCCAATAGGGCTTCTCCCCAAAATCCTGAACTTAAACCTACATTATTGAGCATAGAGTTTATGTAACATCCCGGATTTTTTTGCCAACCTGGGATTAGACGTCCTTAGGCAATGGGTCGATCCTAACACCTTATGAACCTGTCAGAACTCAATCCCAAAGTCTACAACCACATTTGAACCCATTTCCCTTACAAATCCCACCCTTCACCACCTTGTTCTTCCAATTGTTCTAAGTACTTTCACCCTAGACACTATCTTAAACTAGCTAAGTAGTATAACTTAGATCACATTATATACAAACTACAAAGGACTAAGTACCACCTCAGACAGAAATCTTATAGGACTAAATCCTTTAGAAATGAGACAAAGTAACTAAGTGCAAAACTAGATTAGCTATGAAATCCGCTAGAATCGCTTTAAATAATCTGCAAGACCCAAAACTTGTAGAATCATTGACGCTAGGTTACCTTAAAATCTCGGATCAAACTCATTACCCGACTGCTCTCGGGAGCACGTTGAAACTCCGTATTAGTTCTGGACCGCACATCGGGAGTCCGAATAATACGAGGTTAAGGACTTAGGACCGCCTCGCTGGGCTTAACAACCATCTCAAAAATCAAATCCAGATAGTGTCCCACGGTTGTTCGCTTGAGTCCGGAGCGAGAGAGTGTGAGAACACTTGTTTTCTTTCCAAAATAAATATCTTGAATAGTAATCTGAGACTTGTGGCTTCATGGTCAAGTATTTTGTCGAATCAGGCCAAATTACACCCTCGGATCAGGAAAAATTTCATAAACATATCCATGTACTCGGAATCTCCGATCGAGATCCACTTACCGTTGAACTGAAACTGATCCGCCACGCTTGATCTGAGAATCCGACTGAACCGAAAACTTAACTCCATGTAGATCCAATGTCTGTGAATTTAAGTCTGACCGCACACAGAAAAGGGGTCGTCAGAAGTCCTCCGTTGAGCTGAAACTGGGCCACTTTGGCTATAACCCAAGTATACCCTATCCTGAAGTCTATTTCAGTGACTTTTTAGGCTATATAAGGACCTTAGAACCCTCTCTCTCACAGCCATACGAATTTGAGATTGAGAAGAGAGAAAAGAGAGAGAAAGTGTGGGAGATGTGGGAGAGTCTTCTGTAGTGCTTCCCCTATTTGTTATCCATGCCTAAAGCTCGCTCTAATCGCTTTTCGGCGATTCCGGTGTCATTTCTAGGTAAGAAACCCTAACCCTAATCTGATTTGGGGTGTTGATAGTTGTAGGTTATGAAATAGCTAACCTATTTCATTCTATAGGTTGCCAAACTGTCGAATACGGAAGCTTAGCAAACCTATCGACTCCATTACCATTCTACGATAAAAGGTGCGGACTTTAGGTGTATAGGTTATGGTTTTCAACACTTTCAATGTTAGATAATGATAGATTCATGATCTGCATGCAATTACACATGTACAAAGTGCTTTCTGTTTTCTGTTTCAATTAAAGACGTAGAATATGGAATTTTACATATTCCAGGTATTCGTAGAAAATACCGTATACGTATAAATTTTGGAAACGTGTTTGTCATGATTATTTGTTATATGAATATACGATATATGGATAAAATACTTATTTGGCAAAAGGATTCGTCCTAATACATGTTTTGCCAATATATACTATGTATGTAGAAATAGTGTATTGTAGAAGGTACCGTATACATATATATTTTAGAAATGTGTTTGCCATGATTAGTTGATGTATAAATATATTATATATGCGTAAAATACTTGCTTGGCGAAAGGACTCGCCCTAATACATGTTTTGCTAACATACACTATGTATGTTGAAATAGTGTATGCTAAGTGTTTGTAAAAATGCTTGTGAGAGTAAGTGTTTGGATGATGATGCCTTAGGTAGGTGTTGAGATGGGATTCTCAACTACCTTAGAGACATGTATGATTTCCTCCATGAGGTAGTTTACTTAAACCGCTTACTTGTGAAATATATGTGTTTGTATTCTTGTTTATATGGTGCTTTATGACATGCTTTATAACATGCTTTATACATGCTTATGACATGTTTGTTAGCATGCTTGAATTACTTTGTTTATTATGCTTTACTCCACATGCTTTGAATATGGATTAATTGTGATTAGGACTACGATTATAGTCCAGACAATTGGTACCAAACTTGAGATCGTGGTTGAGATTCATTTCGCCACGTAGGACGTGTTTGACGAACCCGAGTCGTGCGTTGCTTGTCGACAGTGGTTAGGCCACACGAAGTGCTTATGCACTTCATGTCGTACAACTCAACGGGCGCTCGTGCTAGTCGAGCTCGTCAAGTAACCCGATTTGTCTAATGTATGTTCACCATGTTTGGTCACTACTGCTTGAACCTAGGGTACCAAACTTACTAGTGGAATCCCGTTAACGATGGTACCTCAATCCGTTAAGACTCATGAGCCGGGCATGGTGGTATGGGACACCGTGGTTGATTTGTCGACCCTCTGTTGGGACCACGTGCCTCCCGTAGTGACCATTGAGCAACCGGACTCGTGAGCCGATTATGGTGGTATAGGACACTATATTCGAGGTCGGCCGGCCTACACTAGCGTAGCATTGGCCGTGGTCCCCGGTCGGGTTGCATCCAGGGTCTCATTCTCGATAAGTGAAGGTCGGGGGCTTCGAAAATGGGCGTCGGTTGGTAAGACGTTAGTGGAGTGACCTCGAGCATACTCTAAAGGCTGCGGTGAGGCGATGAGCCTTCCGTAGTAATGCAGTATAAACTAAGCTTTGTATTGGTAAGGTGATGGGGAGTGGTGCAACGATTAGTGTAATACCAGCAGCGACCCTTGCGGCGACCTAGAAACACACCATCGTATGCGATTGTCTAGGATTGACGACCCTAGAATGGATCATGTTTGGGAATGATACAAGGGAGGTACCTTAGTTTCCCAATCCTACTGTTTGAAATGGACTAATAACAACTCGGTAATCATGCTCATCATGCATTGCATGTGCCTGGAAGATGTGGAGCACTGAGGAAAGCAAGCATGCCACGAACGTGAGATGGTGTCGCATGAGGGAGTATATCGGTGAGGGCATACATCATGACTGCATTCATACTTGCATTAATAAGAGTAGTTAGAAGTGTTTGATTTTGCTGCTTTATCATTATTACTTGATTGAGTTGATAACATGTTAACCTATGCTTTACTGTTCCACTGAGTTGATCACTCACTCCCACGTTACGGGACGGTGTTGTACACACGAACCAGATTTGTTGAGTTTCAGGTGATGGCGATGCTTATGAAGCAGAGCCGGACTACTTCTATGATGATGAGGAGGAGTTCTTCTATCTGTATTTCTCTGGCAGGTCTATGAAGACCTGGTATTGTATTGACGGGGCCATGGTACTTGGGATAGAAGACATTACACTTCCTTACATTAGGTATATTTTAGAATTGTACTTGTAATCAATTAACCTGGTAACATCATCACACTCTGGAGACTCACCATAGTTTATATAGGTTATTTATCTATCACAGTCTTCCGCTTGCAATTTAACTATCTCTGGAGTATGATATGCTGTTTGGCTTAATCTCACTCATGTTCAATGCACTAATACGGACAACATTCAATCATCATTCATTTTGTTGCATAAGTGATGCGTTGGAACTTGGGAGTTGAGTTTATGCTCGACCCCCAATTTTCAGGGCATTACAGTTTACCATGTCTATGAGAGACCTGTTTTTCTGTTCTGCTATCCCATTTTGTTGGATTGAATAGGGAGCTGTAATTTAGTGAACTATACCATGAGTTTTGCAAAACTCTGAGAATTCTAAGGATAGATATTCTCCTCCCCTGTCCGACCTTAGAATTTTAATCTTTTGATTTAACTGGTTCTCAATTTTTATCTTGTATATCTTGAATTTTTGTAGTGCTTTATCTTTATTTTTTAATAGGTATACTAAGGTATAACGGGAGAAATTATTTATAAAGATTATGAAGTACCTCTTTTCCCCTCTTGTTATTAAACCACTCATTTCACATATGTCACTATGAACTAGGTATAGGAGTTGTGATTCTCTTTTCACCCTTGGAAACAATTTTGTAGTTATTTTGGATTGTACACAAATACTACATTTGTCATTAGGTTTTATATACTTAGGAATTAAATTAAGATTAGACATATTATCCATTCTACGATAACTAATATGTCCTAATCTAGCATGCTAAACATCATGTGAATCAAGCATATAAACGGAAGAAAAATTTTTATTTATAAGGTTCAATTTGAATATTCCATTAGATACATAGTCATTCCCTATATATACCTCATTTTTAGACACAATCAATTTATCGAATCTAAATAGGAGTTTGAATCCAAACTTAGTCAGTAGACTATTTGATATAAGATTTCTCCAAATGTCCGGTACATGAAAATATCGTTTAGAGTAAGGATTTTTTCGGAAGTTAAATTAAGACGTACCTTTCCTTTTCCTACAACCTTGTATGCGGAGGCATTTCCCATATATAGTTCTTGATTATCCCCAACTAATTCGTAGGAATTGAACATGTTGTAATTTCTACAAACATGTCTGGTAGCGCCAGAATCTACCCACCATTCAACATCCTCATTTACCATATTAACTTCAGAGACGACAACTGTTAGATTCATGTCTTCCGTCATATCGACATACCATTTCTTTTCTTGCATTTTCTTTTTGTATTTTCGGCAGTCTTTCTTAAAATTACCAGGGATTTTGCAAAACAAGCATGGACCATTCTTGGATGTGTTCTTTTTAAACCCTTGGTTATTAGATTTGAGCCTATCATCTTTCTTGAAAGGTGGCTTCTTTAATTTCCAATTCACACTATTCTCGACTACATTAACGTTACTTAAGGCCTCCTGTTGTTCTTCATTTTTATCACGGAGCCTAGATTTTTCTTCTATTCGAAGAAACATTAGGAGGTCCTCTAAGGACATTTTTCTTTTTTCTGTTCGAATGATTTTCTAGTATCCTTCCATTTAGGTGGAAGTTTAGCAATAATGGTGGCTACTTGGAAGGATTCGTCGAGATTAGTACCATCGGCAATAATCTGTTGGATGATGACCCGTAACTTATGTATTTGATAAAGGACAGATTTTTTATCCAACATTTTAAATTTAAAAACCTGACTTACAAAGAATTTTTTGTTGCCTTTATCCTCTGATATGTATTTGGTGAGTAGCGTCTGCCACAAATCCTTAACAGTCTTTTTTAAACGGTAAACAGCGTATAACGAATCAGAAAGAGCGTTGAAGATATCACCTTTGCATAGGTAGTCGTTACGTTTCCAACTTTGTCTCTTTTGAATTTGTTCTAACGTATCATTGTCAGATGGTGATGAATGAGGATCTTAAGTGAACACGTGATCCAACTTGAGTGATATGAGGAAGAGATGGACCCTCAATTGTCATCGAAGAAAATTTGAGCCGTCGACCGGCGTAATTCAAACAAAGTCAAGATGACCCATAGAAGAGGCCATAATATCGCCTTAAAATTGTTATTGTTGAGGCAGAAAATAGAAAATGAATCACTTAAAGATAGACTTAAGGTGTGTTACGATGTCGTTATCTTTAAGGCAATATTCGCACCCTACTAGTGATTAAACCAATTTGCAAGAGGGTTACAACAAATCTACTTCCAGGATACAATAAGCCTTTTTTCCAAGACCGAAGAAATGTGTGTTTCGGCCTACAAAATCGAAAAACTGCACCTCGAACATACTTTTACAGCGTACAACCCTAACCTTTGTGTTGTTGTAATTTACCCCCTGAAAACTATTTGTAATTTACTGCCTGAAAATTATTTACAGTTTAGTGCCTGAAAACTGTATCTTTCCAAAAACCTTCCAAAAAATGAAAATGGTGAAAAAGAAGAAGATGGAGAGGAGATTGTTGGAAATTGTGAATTCAGATTGACCCAAAAATGGGTTTATATAGAATCACAAGAGATGCTTAAGGCCCTTTTCATGGAAAGACATATTCTTCCATGGAATTTTTTCATCAATGGTGGTGTTTTTCCAATAATGACATCCCTCCATTTCAAATTCAAAAAATGTTCCCTTCACCGAGAGGCATCACCATTGGCACTAACAATCACCAAAGCCATGATCATTCTCTTCTCAAAATAAATTTTCTTTTTTTCTTATTTTAAAAATACCTGGCAATAAATTTTACTATCAATGGTTAAGATGAAACAGTGTACCAGACGGACGGGATGGATCTCTACCCATAGCTGTCGTCCGAGAAAGTAAATTCCCACCGCTAGGTACCCTGGAGCGGTTCACCAAATAATTACTCTCCTGCGGCTTTCGTACTCATCAGAACTCGTAACACTGGCATTTTTATTTATTTATTTATTTTTTTGTTACACACCCCCACACACAAACACCTTGGTGGATTTCACCACCTACGGATGCTTGAACCCTTACCGGTGTTGAAACTCCTCAGAGTCTACCACTGGAGCAAGAGTAAGGATCCATCATTTTTTTGTAAACTTCCTATCCCGACCGTCGACCGTTTTTTCAACTCATTTTAGGGCATGAAACCAAAATAGAATTATATCTAACGCTTTAAGTGGACCACACCATAAGAAACAATGGAAATTGAATGCCTACCGTTGAAACCTTCCTAAGGCCCACAGATTTTTTTGTACCCCTTCATCCATGCCTACGTGACATTACTAACAGGTTGGATGACAAATAAACATCACCGCGGGCTCTAGGAAAATTTCAACGGTGGACATAGTTATCCCCTCTGTTTCCTGTGGTGTGGTCCACTTGAGTGTAGGATATGTCTGGTTTTTATTTTTTATTTTTATTTTTTATCATGGCCTAAAGTGATCTGATAAAATAGATGGACGGCCTAGATACGACACATGCATTTCAGTTGCCCAGCTCTTTTTTGTTCTCTTTCTACCTTATATTCGGATGGTATCTTTGACCGATGTTTCGTGGATCATCCATTCAAAGTTCACCATCTTCAAATGTTGAATATTGATGAGGTGGAATCTACTAGCGAGTGTGACTCATAATATTAACGGTTTGGATCAGCGAAAGCTCAAGATCTGACGGCTATGGTCCCAGCGTATCCTGTAGTAATGCATACTGGCGTATTCTAAAAAATTCTTAGTAGATTAAGATTGATACTCCGGAAGAGTAGGATGTATAATACACATGAGCATAGAAATTAAACTCTCATCTATGAGTCCTACGTTGGATGGATCATGAATCAAAGGTTAGGATTATCTTAATATCTAGAATGGCGGATATTTATTTACCGTTAAATATGAAAAAAAGAATCTCATGGTCCTTTTTCAGCAATCAAGTGCCTACAAATCAGAGATTATTATTTTTCAACCAATCTGTTAGTGTGACTATGAATTAATGATGGTCGATCCGACACTTTAGACGGTCTGTTTTGAGTAACTGGTTGCCACGTATACGATTTCTTAATGCCAGCGTATCAAGCATCATAGGCTACCAGAGTATCAAATAACTCCTGTTATAGATTTGGACCATTAATGCATTTCGTACCTGCTTTCCCAAAATCAAAGTTATTACCCTTTTTGTAGACTTGGACTACACGGCTACACGGTTCCATTTTGTCAAAGAATTCGTTAAACTGTGGCAACCCATCGACCATACACGTGGCATTCATTACATCGACGCAAAACATCCACATGATAGGCCGCTCCATTGTGGTGGGGCATGGCCTGGGAAACGTAATGTACGGTTGATATTAACTATTTTTATCATACCCAGTAAAATGTGGACAGGTACGCTTCTTCTTTCAACATTTCATTCTGATGACATCAAGTGGATGGTTGGGATCTTCTGATAGTTGTAAACTAGAGTCTTCCAACACGGGGGCCACGGTTTAGAAGGTGTGGATCGACTTACATTTATGATAGGCAGCTGGGGACTAGTCACCACCATTTTGATATATTGTAAGAAACGCACAGTCATGCATCGGTTTTCACGGTGGAAGATCGTGTCCATTATCCAGTACGCTTCGTATAATAAATACCAATGAATGTAGGATTTCAAGGCATTCGATTCTTTTTCTCATGCTTCTCCGATATATCGCCGATAATTCAACTTATCAGGAGATCACGAGAAAACTAGAATTTCCGCAACTTATTCGCGCGGTTCACGTGATCGTGCGTAATTATCTGACCTTGTGCCGATTGCCGAGGGCCATATATTCGTCCTGATGCACCCAATCTGGAGCAGGGACTCCGTAGAGCGCAGCACCGACGTCCGCACTATGCTCTTCTGGTAAAGCTCCGTGGGCCCAACATGATGAATGTGTTTTATCGCTGTCCATCCTTTTTAACAACTTATTTTAGGTCATGAGACAAACAAATGAAGCAGATCCAAAACTCAAGTGTCCCATACCATAGGAAACCGTGGTAATTGAATAATTACAGGTCAAAATTTCTTTTGAGCTACAACAGTTTTGGATAAGTTGATATTTATATTTTTTCTTAGTCCGTGAGGGCCTGTTTGGCCAGGCAGATTCCATGGTATTAGGAGGGATAGGAACAATTTTAAGGTAATGATGATAGTGCCAGTGGATTGTCTTAAGATCCATGGGATTGCTTATATCCAGGACAAGTCCACTGGGTCTATTTGGCATGTCGTGCATATCCTGGGGTTTAACCTTCCAATCCATTCAATCAAGGGATATGATCAATTTTAAGATAATGATGGCGATGTCAGTGGATTGTCTTAAGATCCATGGGATTGCTCATATCCCGGGACAAGTTCACTGGATCTTTTTTGCTCATTATGCCTATCTCAGGATATTGTTGATCCCATCCATCCCAATATCATGGGATCTGCCTAGCCAAACAGGCCCTAAGTAAACATTATGGTGGGCCCTTTCAAGCTTTTCAACGGTTTCTATACCGTTGTCTACCTGATATTTGGATCTACTTGCCTTTTCCACGGTCATGGTGAGCTCACGGAGCTTTTCCATAGTCACTCGGTAAGAGGGGGTTACGTATACTTCAAAAAAGCCAATTTAAGTATTACAAGCATTGTCATGGATGCACTGTTCGCAGACGTTTGACTCGATGAACACTTTAGGGGCCGAGTCCGAGCTAAGAATATGCCGGTTGGAATATCCTATCCGTTTAGATTTATGTACAACGGATAAATGTCGGAAGATGAACACAGATTGTCCATTGAGGTTGTGGATAGCTAGTAGTTATGGGACGGTGATATGTGATCCCGTCATAATGGATGAGTTTTAACAAAGCAGTCCGTCCATTTTTCTAGATTATTTTAGAAAAATAGTGTAAGAGTGAGATAGATAAAAATTTCATGTATACCATATAAGAGGAAATAGTTGGGATTCAACTTATGACATTAAGAACTTATTAAAAACCACAAAAGCCTATTATGAATTTGATATTTATGTTTCTTCTTCATCAGGTCCATGGCATAATTGATAGGATGGATGACAAGGAAATATTTAACTAGTCCAAGAAGGAAGTTTTTAATAGTAGATGTTTAATCATCCTAATTTTCTTACGGCGTTAGCTTACATGAGATCTGAATCTACTCTATTTTTTTGGCTCATGGAGAATATTTTAGAAAAATGAACGTACAGGGTCGATCAAACAAATATATTTGGGTGGAGCTACTGGCATAGGGAGTGGGCAGTTAACGTCCTCTAAGATTGGAGGGAAAGTCTCCATCGATCGGAGAACTTTTTAACATGGACGATGCTTTTGGGCACAGCAAAACAACGGTCTCGATCACCGAACGGTGGGCCCGCTTGTAAGCAACAACCTGACTCAGGACAGTAAGTGAAGCGAGTTGCTCAGGATCATACGACTCCTGCGGTGTCCTGGAAATGCCCAGGACTCATCCGGCAATTGTGAAAAAGTTGAGACTAACGGTAAATTTATTTGCCACGTTATGTTTCTTTCAAGGCGGTATATCATGTCAGCCGCGACTGACTGATCTTCTTACTGTCCATCAACAATCCAAAATGGACAGGCACTCGAATGAACACGTGGGCAAACTAGAGCTGCGAGCTCCTCCATCACCTATGTGTTTTATCCATGCCGTCCATTTCTAACCGAGTCCCAGGATGACCTGCCTACGGTCCATTAATAATCCAAACACGGCTGGATGGGTGGTGACCACGTTTGCTGAGCAGGGCCTTTAATCGATGGACAGATTCGAAATGACGTTTAGGGCCGGTTTGAGAGGTGAGACTAGAAGGGATTAGGTGGGATGGTATTAAAAAAAAACATCATTATTATCCATGGCGGGGATTGTCCCCCGTTGCCCTGTGATAAGATTAATGCATGCTTTGTTGTATGATAATACAGCTGTACATTGAATGAATATACCCACTATTATTTGAAATTATTGAAAATAACACACGGGTATTATATCTAAACCGTTCATTTGTTTTATAGCCTCATTTTATGGCATTGGCCTAACAATGAAGTAGATCCAAAACTTATGTGGCCTCAAAGAAGTTTTCAACAGCAAGTATTCAATCCCCATTACTTTCTATGATGGGTCCACTTGAACTTTAGATTTATCTGATTTTGTGGGCCATGCTTTTAAATAATCTCAACAAATGGGCAGACGATATGGATATAGCCCACATATCATAATGGGACCTACACAACTTGCTAACATTGAGTGAAATTGGCAATGCAATTTCATTTTCCATTCTTCCCCTACATGGAGTGGAATTGGCACAGGACCAGATGAATCTCATCCCATTAAATCCCTTCTAATCCCACCGCCCAAATAGGCCCTTACTGGAGTTTGACTACTTTCCTATTTCGTTAAACCCGTCCGTTGCAACTATTTTATTGGATAGAGAGTCTTCTCACAGTGACCCACCCGATCGACGGTATGGATCATGTCGGAAACATCCAAGGCACAGTGTCAATGCGCGCCTGACGCAAATGTGTTAGTCGCGATTTACTAAGACTACCCCGTCTTGTCGTTTCTTCGTCTAGATCTGTCGAACCTTTATCTCTCCATGCTCTCCACAGTATCTATACACGCATGCAGAGAAATTCTATTGATTGAACGGATATAAACTCTGATCTTGGACATTTTTTTATTGAATCGGGACCGTTCAATAGTCTTCACTTTAACGATACATCATATTCGGATCAATCTGCAAAATAGGTAGTTACTTTATAACGAGATCTTCTACAAGACACATAAACGCATGGGCCCACTTTTTGAACGGTTCAAATCTAGTCAACTTAAGCAATTTATACAAGTTGTTAGTGCATGTATATGAACCACCGTAGTCACTCACAATATCGAAGTTTTCTCTCTCTTCCTGGGGCGAAAGGACAGCTGTCCACACAAGATTCCGCGCCGATAAACTCGACAAAACGTAGCCGGCCCTAGTAGGCCCCACGTACTGTACTTATCAAATACTCCTCTTATAACATGATAAGCTCTGTGAGACTTATCAATCTAATAAGCGCATGTACTTATCTCTCCTCCATGTCGCGTCTCCCTATAAATGCATCTTCTGCAACTCGCACCTTATTTCTTTTCATCTCCGAAAGAGAGAGAGGGAGAGAGGTGAAAGCGATATCTCCTTCTTCCAGGTAAATCTCAAAACCCTAGCTTCAAATCTCAGCCGTCCGATCTGGTTTTCGATGGCCGGGATCTCTCGATCTCGAACCGGAAACAGGGGTTTTTGTTTGGCCTGGCTCGGATTTCCGCCTTTTCCTATTTTCTACGAAGATCTGAGGCTTTCTGTTGCTGATCTTTCGTTAGGGCTCTGAAAACGGCTGTTCCAGTCTCTCGCGGGGTGCGGCGACGGCGGCGGTGGCGGGACCACGATGTCTTCTCTCAGTAGAGAGCTCGTGTTCTTGATCTTACAGTTCCTTGATGAGGAGAAGTTCAAAGAGACGGTTCATAAGTACGATCTTTCTGTAGATGTTTTGATTGGTGTAGGAATGCTTTAGCTTCTGTTTTTGCTGAATTCGTTAGGGTTTCTGTTCGGTTCAGGCTCGAGCAGGAATCGGGTTTCTTCTTCAACATGAAATACTTCGAGGATGAGGTTCATAATGGGAATTGGGATGAAGTCGAGCGGTACCTTTCGGGTTTCACCAAAGTTGACGATAATCGGTATTCGATGAAGATCTTCTTCGAAATCCGGAAGCAGAAATACCTCGAGGCGTTGGATAAGTAAAAAAAAAAAATTATGTTTTTTCTTCTAAATTTTATTTGTTTTGTTCTGTTTTTTTTTTTTTTTTTTTTTCTTGTTGGAACTGGAAATTTTCTTGGTTCGGATTGGACCTAAGTTTTTATCGTCGTCTTTCTAGGCATGACCGTTCAAAGGCAGTAGAGATCTTAGTAAAGGATTTGAAAGTTTTTTCTTCCTTTAATGAAGAATTGTTCAAGGAAATTACGCAGCTTTTGACATTGGAAAATTTCCGGTATGGGCTTTGTTGTCCTCATTGGCTCATCCTTATTTCCGGAGAAATACATGGTTTCTTCATTCATTCTTGTGTTGTTTAGGGAAAACGAACAGCTTTCTAAGTATGGGGATACGAAGTCTGCAAGGACAATAATGCTAGTTGAGCTCAAGAAGCTGATCGAAGCAAATCCTCTTTTTCGCGACAAATTGCAGTTTCCTAACCTCAAAAGTTCGAGGCTGCGAACTCTCATCAATCAGAGGTAATTAGAGTTTTGTCATTGTCTGAAGGGAGTTAGTCATTACTGCTTGTATAAATGCTATAATTCCTGCCCAAATCATTGGCTAGATAAAGACGGGTTACCTCACGTGCAACCGGATGAAATAATTCTTTGACAGATAAGCTTTCGCATATTGGGGCAGCCCCAAACGCATAGCAGAGTAGATTTTAAATGGATATCTGACCAAGAAACAATTTGGTTGGCATCCAAATCTTACCTCAAGCTCCTGGTATTATGTCAGTGTATTTCATTCACATGCTATTGGATTCTATTGAACTGGTGCTTAACTGTGGTCTACTATTTGGTAGGCGTCTTCTTGTTTGCATTTTGGACAGTAGTAGTCTTGCAATATGCTGCCATGTTGTGCTTCTGAAGGCAGTACGATAATATTGATTTTGTTACATTTTCTATGCAGTTTGAATTGGCAGCACCAGCTTTGTAAAAACCCAAGGCCCAATCCAGATATTAAAACCCTTTTTGTTGATCATACTTGTGGACAACCAAATGGTGCACGTGCCCCATCACCTGCAAACAATCCACTACTTGGATCCATACCCAAAGCTGGAGGATTTCCTCCATTGGGTGTACATGGGGTAAGTAAGCTATGTTAGTTTGGCTTATAATTAATCATTGTTTCATAGCCTTCTGCTAAATTCTCTTGGAATTTTGTACTGTTGTTTTCAGCCTTTTCAACCTGCACCAGCGCCAGTTCCAGCCCCTCTTGCTGGTTGGATGTCTAATCCGTCTACAGTACCCCATCCTGCAGTTTCTGGAGGAGGTATTGGACTTGGTGCTCCTACAAATCCAGGTAGTTTAAATTATTCAGTGATACTTGTTATGTAACTTTTTGAAATTCTTTTTTTTTTTTGCTGGTATGAATGGGTTTCATGCGAACATGTGAGTTGCTGTTCTTTGACTCTGGAGTTTTTCGTTTTTAATTTTTTAATTTTTTTCCTTCTAATGCATTTTGTAGCTGCAATTTTGAAGCACCCTAGGACCCCACCAAGTAATAACCCTGCTGTGGATTACCCATCCGCAGATTCTGACCATGTATCTAAAAGAACGAGGCCCATTGGCATTTCTGATGAGGTAAATCGGATGGCCTCGTAGGTCTTGAGCTTTTCCAATGTTTTTATTTTTTATTTATTTTTTATTTTTTTTAAGTAAATATAACTTTTTGATAATTTCAGTTGATATTTATGACCTCTGTGTAGGTAAATCTGCCCGTAAATATATTACCAGTATCCTACTCTGGCCAGAGTCATAGTCAGGGTTTGTACTCACCTGATGACTTGCCAAAGACCGTGGCACGATTACTGAATCAGGGTTCATCTCCCATGAGCATGGATTTTCATCCCATTCATCAGACTATACTTCTAGGTCAGCTTTTCTAAATCAGTGTTTTCTTTTATTTCATTTTTTTAAGCTCCACAATGATTTGCTTGAATCAATACCAGTAGTCCATATTGTCTGTTGAGGCTGCAATTCAACTTATAAATCTGGCGTATTGTGTTTGCTTTAGTTGGTACAAATGTGGGGGACGTTGCACTGTGGGAAGTTGGTTCGAGGGAGAAATTGGTTCTAAAAAATTTCAAGGTTTGGGATCTTGGAGCATGCTCCATGCCCCTCCAGGTACAGTTCCTTTCTCACCTGATGATAATTTAAGCTGGAGTATTGATGATGCTATACTATGTTGCAATCTGAAATTTGAACTGATTCCAATGGAAACCAGGCTGCTCTAGTTAAAGATCCTGCTGTGTCTGTTAACCGTATAACATGGAGCCCTGATGGCACTCTATTTGGTAAGCTTTTAATAGAAGGAAGACCGGTCATGTATATGACAAAATGCTGTTGAAATGAAGTAAACGGTTGCTAAATGGTGCCTAATTTTCCATTTTCTAGGAGTTGCATATTCAAGGCACATTGTGCAAATATATTCTTACCATGGTGGTGATGACATAAGGCATCACTTGGAAGTATGTGTACTGGCTCTGTATTTCTTTAATCTGTTCACACATGAATGGCTGTTTGCACCTTTTATAGCACCCTTGACATTGCTATTGCTTTCTAGATTGATGCTCATGTAGGTGGCGTCAACGATCTTGCTTTCTCCCACCCCAATAAGCAACTATGTGTCATAACCTGTGGAGATGACAAGACCATTAAGGTTGGTTTCCCATGATTGTAGTTAATTATTAAAAAGTAGAGCTAGTTGGAGTTCCCACTACTAAAATATTTTAGTAATTTAGGTGTGGGATGCATCTACTGGTGCCAAACAGTACACTTTTGAAGGCCATGAAGCTCCTGTTTATTCTGTTTGTCCTCATTACAAGGAAAACATCCAGGTAATGATCTTTGATGCCATTTGGTGCTTCTCGTGGTGGTTTAGATGTAATTTGAAAAATCTCATGTTCTTGCAAGCTTCCGGTTACTGTAGATTATGACAAGATGTGACTGTTACAAATGTTTAATATACATTTTTGTTTCAGTTCATCTTTTCAACAGCATTAGACGGAAAGATAAAGGCATGGTTGTATGACAATTTGGGATCCAGAGTTGATTATGATGCTCCAGGTCACTGGTGCACTACAATGGCTTATAGTGCGGATGGTTCAAGGTTGATTGACTCCACTTGTTGCTTCTGTTGTAGTGGAACTTCACTCTTCATTGGTTTTATATTTGCTAATGAAATGAGTTAAAATTTTCTTCAACTATTTGCAGGCTGTTCTCATGTGGGACCAGTAAAGATGGAGAATCATACATTGTTGAATGGAATGAAAGTGAAGGTGCTGTGAAGAGGACCTATCAAGGGTTCAGAAAACGTTCCTTGGGTGTGGTGCAATTTGATACCACTCGGAATCGGTTTTTGGCTGCTGGTGATGAATTTTTAATCAAATTTTGGGATATGGATAATGTTAACCTTCTGACTACTATTGATGCTGATGGCGGCCTACCAGTAATTTCATTTTACTGTTTTTTTTTTTTTTTTTTCTCTAATTAATTTGTGATCAGGTGAGCTAAAGCAAATGAATCATAAACTAAGTTGCAGATCTTGACCTCTTTGATGTCTAGGCAAGCCCACGTATCCGCTTCAACAAGGAAGGGACATTGTTGGCTGTTTCTGCAAATGACAATGGGTTTAAAATCTTGGCAAATGCAGATGGACTACGGTTACTCCGCACATTTGAAAATCGTTCTTTTGTGTCTGAGTCTGTGACTAAGGTAGGCCTACAATCATTTGATGATGGCTGACATTTATGAAACATGATTTTGCTTAATGTCCTGGTGTCTCTTGCAGCCTCAAGTAAACCCGATGGCAGCTGTTTCTGCTGCAACTAGTACTGGACTTACAGATAGAGGTGCCCCTGTAGTTGCCATGGCTGGAATGGTTTGTGTGAGATTTTTTATTTTATTTTATTTTTATTTTTTTTGCTCTCCTTTAACTTGCCAAGATATATAACTTTAAGTAGCACTTACACTTATCTTGCCATTTTTTTATATAAAGAAAATCACTGTCACAGGTTTATACATTTTCTATAAGTTACTTGTGTACTAACTTATGTAAAGATCTTTATCACAAGTTTATACGTATTCCGTAAGCCACTTCTGCTAACTTATGTAATTATTTTGCTAGAATGGTGACGCGAGAAATCTGGTTGATGTAAAACCTAGAATTACTGATGAATCTATTGAAAAATCAAAGATTTGGAAACTCACTGAAATTAATGAACCAGCACAGTGCCGATCCCTGAGGCTTCCTGAGAACTTGAGGACAAGCAAGGTAAAGTTTTCTCTGCTATGATTTATATAAAAAGACATCCTTGTCTCATACGGTATCTTTTTTTTTTTTTTTTAAATAATATTTTAGTGTATTCTCTCTCTCTCTCTCTCTCTCTCTCTCTCTCTCTCTCTCTCAACGTAATTTTTTTGCTGTTGTGAATCTGGTGTGGGAAGTGCAGACAATGTGGGAATTGAGTTATATGCATTTGTGCCTTTCGGCAAAGCTCTACAGACAATATACATGCATCCACGTTCTTTCAGGGCTTCTATGTCCATTCATATGTCTACTTGTGTACTTAGTGTTCATATCCATGGTTAGTCTCACATAATTATTCCTCATGATTAGTATCATTTGTTGCATTCCGGATTTCATATATCATCGCCATCATCTAAGCCTCATCCCAACTAATTGGGGTCAGCTGGACGAATCCTGTCATGCCCATCAGGATTCATGATAAAAGTGGCAAAACTTTCATGCCAGCTGCCAATCTGACTAAATCTTCCTTTATCTGGCCTTGGGACTGGCAATGAGAGCACTAAACTCCCACAGGCGCCATGCAATAGTTACATGGGTTGATTAAAATAAAAGAGTATCAACTACTGCGTGTATGCATGTGTAACTGGAAATTTATTAAAGGGTGAACGCATCTTGTCATTCCCTCTTTTGCAGAAGCGAATCAGCTACCTGCCTCCCTTGGACAATGGAGACTTGTGTTAGTCTTTTAGCAGCTACTTTATTACATTTATTGTAATAATCTTCATAATTGGCTAAGAATGAGTCATATTGATCTATTTGAGTGTGAAGTATGTCCCTGTTCTATATGTACTTCACAAATTATGGAAAAATAAAAATAAAAATCCAGAGTTCTTTACAAATTGCTAGGTCTTGTTGGAGTTTTGCATTGAAGATGTAAACTCAATCATATTTTTAGGCCCGCAATGTTTAATTCATTCTTAACATGTTAGAATGATCGTATGTTCATCACATGTTACATGTTAGAATTGTAAATTTTATGTGTGTGTGTGTGTGTGTGTGTGTGTGTGTGTGTGTGTTATTTAGGTCGTTGGAACCAGCTGCCTAATATATATCTATCTTATGCTCATCTTCAATTCATTTTCCTGAGTCTTGGTCAACTTTTTGGTTCCTTATGAGGGGGAACATCCAATCGTGGATTTATTTCTTGTTTGATCGATAGTCATAACATGAGAACATCTATCCTAGGGAGGCCATAAATTCCATCTTATTAATTGGAAGGAGGTGCAAAAGCCTCTTTCTAGAGGGTCTTGGAATCTGATACATTAAGAAGAGGAATTAGGCGTTTCTATGCAAGTAGTAGTGGGTTGGGGAAGAGTCGGATACACTGTGGAGAAGTGTGATTGGTGGAGTCTATCCTCTAGGGGGATGGTTTCCGGGTCTTGTCATGGGTCAAGGGATCGATGGTGTGGAAAGCAATATTACTACTATGGCCAAGCGTCAAGATAGCATTAGTGGGGACATCTCAAGTAGAGTTGAAGGTATTTGGCACTGGCATTTGGTTGGAAATGACGACATATTGTGTTTTTGGAGGGATGCTTGGATGACAAATAAAGCATTTGAATTTTCTAGTCAAGATCTATATGAGCTTGCAATAGACGATGAAGAAACATTCCAGGATTCTTATGAGATGATGGAGAAACATTCTAGGATTTGTAAGAGAATAGATTCATCAACTTTTACTTCTCTCTCTCTCTCTCTCTCTCTCTCTCTCTCTCTCTCTCTGTGTGTTTGGATACCACCCAATAAGTAACATTTTAACTTATGTTAAGTTAATAAGTTACTTTTTAAAAAAAACTCAAGTTAGTTTGGTAAGCAACATTGTAAAAGTAACTAGGTGATGTAAGTTACTCCATAATTTTATTTTTTTTCTTATCAACTTTTTTAATTTTCTACTCTCTCTCTCTCTCTCTCTCTCTCTCTCTCTCTCTCTCCATTTGATGGATGGTCCACATCAAAGGTGGGGCTCACATGGTGGACGATCCACATTAAAGGTGGGACCCACACAATGGACGGTGCATGTCAAAGGTGGGTCTCACATTATGGGTAACCCACATCAAGGTGAGCCCACAAATTAGTGTTACATTTTCCAAAAAAAAAAAATGGCGAGCCCACATAATAGATTGTCCACATCAACGGTAGGCCCCTAATAATGAATGGTCTGTATCCAAAGCTCACTCCACATGATGGATGACCCACATTGAAGCTGGGGCCCACACGATGGATGGTCTATATCAAAGGTGGCCTCTACATGAGGTGCGGTGACCCCACATGATGGACAATAACATTAAAGGTGGGCCCACATGATGAATAACCTACATCAAGGTGGCCCACATCCAAGCAGGCCCCACGTGATGGATGGCCCACATCCAAGCAGGCCCCACGTGACGGATGGCCTACATCAAAGGTGGAGCCCATCATCAAAGGTGAGCCCCACATGATGGACAATTTATTTTGATGGTGGGCCTCACATGATGGATGACCCACATTAAGGTAGGCCCCACATAATGGAAGGTCCACATCAATGGAGCCGATGATGAATGGTCCACATCCAAGGTGGGCCCTGCATAACGGACAACTCGCATCGAAGGTTGGGCTCACATGATGGATGGTCCACATCAAAGGTGGGCTCTATATGATGGGCAGTGAATGTTAAAGGTGGGCCCACATGATAGATGAATCATATCAAGGTGAACCTCACATGAGGAGCTTCACATTGAAGGTTGGCCCCTAATGATGAATGACCCATATACAAGGTGGGCTCCACTTGATGGATGGTCCACTTCAAAGTTGTGCTTGATTGATGACCCACATCCAAGGTGGGCCCCGCTTCATGGACAGTCCACTTCAAAGTTGGGCCTAACTGAAGACCCACATCCAAGGTGGGCCCCACATGATGGATAGCCCATAGCCTTACAAGTGGATGATCCACTTTAAAGGTAGGCCCCACATGATGGATGGTTCACATTGAAGACGAGGCCAAGGTGAGCTCAACATAATGAACGGTCTACATGATGGACGGTGGATATTAAGGGTGAATCGAACAAACTTGAGGGATAAATACTTATGTGATGTTGAAAACCAAACATACTTTTCTACTTTTTGGCTTATATGTTGTTTACCAAAAATACTTATTTGTTAAATGAGTAAAAACCAAGATAAGCTACTTAAGGCATAAGTAGCTTATGTAAAATAACTTACCTCCAAACCACCTTCTAAAAGTAAAATGAAATCGTCAATTTAAATAAAAATATAAAAAATAAAAAAATAAAAAATAAATTTAAAAAAATGAAGAAAAAGAAAAAGAAACGGGAAAAGGGAAAAGAGGGCATAGGAAATTATTTTCTTTATCATTTTCACCACCATTTCATATTGCTTCATTGTCCTGCCCATTCTTAATGTATGAACAATCTATCCATTCTGTGGCCAACCCATCGCAGCCTATAAGCCATGTTTAGTTCGCTAATGATATTATTTTGTTTTGTGAGGCCAAAGAAGCGATAGTAATTAATTTTAGGATTTCGATGACTTGGTTTGAGGTAGTTTTGGGGCTTAAAATTAACCTCTCCAAATTAGAAATCATGGGGATGCATCTTCCTCAGGAGGAGGTGTCTAGTTTTCCTAATACTTTTGGAAGCAAAGTGGATTTGTTTCCCTCTTTCTATCTGGGATTGCCTCTGTGTTTGGGTGAACCTGCTATTCATTTGTGCGATAAAAATTGTGGAGAGGAAGCTTAGTCCCCGGAGGAGCAAATTTTTGTCTCTAGGGGCCTTACTAAATCATCTCCGACCAACCTTCCTCTATACTTCTTGGCTTGTTCAAATGTCCGAAGTGGGTGCTTGATCGGATTGATAAACTCAAAGGGGATTTCATATTGCAAGGGGGTGCCACCAATGGTAAATTCCACCTCTCCCTTGCCATCCAATGGTAAATTCTACCTCCTTAACTGGAGAGATGTTTGTCGCCCCTTCGATGACGTTACCTTTTAAAAAAACTGTAAGCGAAGCTACGTACAGTGTTCTTACCCTTCAAATAAATAAAGTACGATGTTCTTTTTGAAATAGTATTTCTTCTATGTTCCTCATGAGCTCGGAATCATCAGGGCCAGTCTAATGGGATGTACTACCTCAGCATGGTCTAATGGGATTCAGCCTATCTCTATAATTACTTTTCCTACATTAAAATGAAGAATAAGTTTCTTATCTCCTCTTTAATTATATTGCAGATATCAAGGTTGATTTACACCAACTCGGGGGTTGCCCTTTTGGCTCTTGCTTCCAATGCCATCCATCTGCTTTGGAAATGGCAGCGAAGTGATCGTAATTCAAGTGGCAAGGTAAAAAAGAGTACACGAATGCTCCACTTCCTGCCCAATCTTTGTTTCTTAATTTGGAGAATGTGTTGATGGTTCTATCATAGATGCTTCATTTTGTAGGCAACAGCCAGTGTTCCCCCCCAATTGTGGCAACCACCAAGTGGCATTTTGATGACCAATGACATAACTGACACAAACCCTGAGGAAGCTGTCCCCTGCTTTGCTTTGTCCAAGAATGATTCCTACGTCATGTCAGCATCAGGAGGAAAAATTTCCCTGTTCAATATGATGACCTTTAAGGTGAGCATTGACGTTTTGTACTGGCTGTTAATTTTCGAGCAAGTATAATTTGTTCAAGTTTTTGAACAAGTATACTATATCACCATGTTCAATCGAGAACTTGCTTGGTCCAAAAAAATAAAAATAAAACCAAAAAAAAATGAACATATGGCCCTACCTTTTGGTAACCCAAATCATTCATATAGTGGGACCTATTGGTCAATGCTTGATACACCAAACTTCTTCCCTGTTGGAAGATCCCAACTGTCCCGATTGATCTCCTGTAAACTGTAGACCATTGGTTGTAATCTTCCATTTTCATTAGCTGTCTATGTTTGTCTAATTGAGGAGATACTAGAGCATGGCCAATTAAATGATGGGACCAACCAGACGAATGGATTAGGTTATTCCAAGGGGTACCATTGTGGTTTAAACAATTTTTTTTTTTTTTCTTAGGCCTTGAATAATACCTCGTAGTGTTTACCATGTATTCAGAAATTTGACCATTCCTGATTTCCATTTAACAAGTGCAGACGATGACAACATTCATGCCGCCACCACCCGCAGCAACATTCCTCGCATTCCATCCTCAAGACAACAACATTATTGCTATAGGCATGGATGACTCCTCAATCCAAATATATAATGTCCGTGTTGATGAGGTACAGTACTGTTACTGTCCAAATCACTGGTTGGTTCGGCTATTTAAGATTCAGCAGTTGAAAGATGGCAAAACTCTTCACGCAGGTCAAAAGCAAGCTTAAAGGACACTCGAAAAGAATCACTGGCCTTGCCTTTTCACATGTATTGAATGTGCTGGTGTCATCCGGAGCTGATGCTCAGGTTAATATTAGCCTCTACATCTTTTCCCATATTTGGTCCCCTTAAATAAAAATTCCATTCTCATTATTTCAATGGTTGTTCGTGTTTCTTATGCAGCTTTGTGTATGGGGGACTGATGGATGGGAAAAGCAGAAGAGCAGATTTTTGCAGGTCCCATCTGGTCGGACGCCCACCGCACTTTCAGAAACACGTGTACAGTTTCATCAGGATCAGATACACTTTCTGGCCGTTCATGAAACTCAGATTGCGATATATGAAACAACAAAACTCGAATGTGTAAAACAGGTATTGGCATATCATAAAAGCTAGTGTTGTAGATGTATAAATGCTTACTTGCAAAATCCTATCGGCAAACTCCAAACAGAAGCACCCACCCCTGCAAGATCTATCAGGCCAACTCCATGGTGAATGTTCCAAAGACCAAGCTCAGGATGTCCACTCATAAATGCAGCACACATGTACATTGAATGTTGACCATTATCCTTTTCTTAACTGTCCACTTTTCGCACACGAACTGCCAGCCTGATGACTGATGAGTGAAGAGTCCAGGTTTATGGACTTTGTTGAGCCAACCTGGTGAAGGGCCCATACATAGAACACTTGAACCATGTTCGCATGTGGGGAGTTGTGTCAGGCATTTGCAGATGGGTGCTTACAAGGAGGCATGTCTTGAGCATAGTTTTCAGCCTGCTGATTATCAACTGCTTTCTCTATAGTGGGTCCCGCGGGAATCTTCTGCACCAATCTCCCATGCTACATTCTCATGTGACAGCCAGTTAGTATATGCTAGCTTTCTGGATGCAAATGTGTGTGTGTTTACCGCTGCAAATCTCAGGCTCCGCTGTCGGATTAATCCAACTGCATATCTTCCAGCTAACATCAGGTATTCTCATTGTCCAAAATGATCTAAAGCTGAAATACATGCATTGCTTGCTTGTCTAGGCCAAACTGTGATGGCGGCAAGCCTGTTTTCTAGTCCAGTTATGACTGTTTAGGTGTGCATACCAGTCTTCTTTATCAGCGTTGTTAATACCTTAATAGTTGCAGCATCCGTAAAGATCTCTGTGTCATTAATTTTGTTTTAAATAATCTTTCTTTTTTCTTTTACCATAAAAATTTCTAATACCAATTCCTTCCATAAGTAGTTGTGTATTCTGGTCCTTTATTTCTTTTGTTTTGCCATCTGTTCTCTTGCTGTTTTTACTGGGTATCATTGTTAGGGCTGGCAATGTACAGGCCTGGGGCTGGTTCCAATCCGGATTTTGAACTAGCAAGGCCAGGATGGTTGGTTGAGGCCTAAATATTGACTTTGCTTGGCATATGCCTGGTCCATTGCCGGCTCTAATCGTCTGTTATAAAACCAAAAAACATTGGGACATAAACAAGCCTGTAAAACCTCTTATTCGGGGCTGGCATTGGCCAGGCCTGGGGCTGGTTCCAGTCCGGATTTTGAACTAGCAAGGCCAGGACAGTTGGTTAAGGCCTAAATATTGACTTTGCCTCGCACAGGCCTGGCCCATTGCCAGCCCTAATCGTCTTTTATAAAACCAAAAAGCATTGGGACATAAACGAGCCTGTAAAACCTCATATATTTGAAATTCTTCAAAACATTAAACGGTTTTTATTTTATTTTTATTTTTTTAAACATAAAACATTAAACAGTTCAAACCATCGTTTTAAATATTGTTCAATACAACCTGTATTGGTTTCGGTGAGACCTGGTATAAGGCTGATACCTGTACAAAAAAAAGGGCTAAATCGGTCCCAACTTGTCCAGACTTGGGACAACTCACACTGTGACTCGAGCTGAGTTGATGTGGTCAGCCAAACCAATAAAAAATTAATAGAGAGAATGTCGGGCCACCTGCTAGACAGTTGGATGTCATAGTATCATACACCTGTTATGCTTGTGCATGGTATTCGCATGGGTTTAGAAGCCTTGGAATAATAATTTAAAAAAAAGGTGAGAGGAGAGAGCTTTCATAGCATTGCATTCTTACTATCTAACCAAAGTAGGATACATGTCACTCGCCTTTTCAGTTCCCAATGAAAGTGTCCCTTGCCTACTTCCCAAGCTTTTGTTGGAATACATCCTATCATATTGCAATAGGATACGCTGGATCTATAGCGGTTGGATCTGGGATCATGTTCGGTGATCCAAACCGCTTATAAAATAGGCCTCACCTTCGATTGAGAATAACTAATAATGAAACTGACCACCTATAGTACATAAATTTGACTATTTAATAATCTTCCATTAAATATGGACCGTCTCTTTGACCCTTGCTTAATAAGCCATTGATTCTGATGCATAGGATTTTCCATTCGTGAAGATTTTTGAGGAAGCCACCTTCATGGTTGTATTTTGTCAACCAAACAGTTTGGATCACTGAAAATGACCCCCATATCAATGACTATATTCCCGACATAACCTATCGCAATATGTGCAGATTTATTCTAGAAAACGTCAAACGGGATGTGTCCTTTGCTCCCTCCTTTTTTCACCTACCAAGATGGGAGATAGGGAGAAATAGGAAGTCACCTCTCTCACCACCCCCATCATAAGATGCATGCAGACAGTGCACGCTGATGATTCTTCAACTGTACACGTGCCACAACTGTACATTTATCCAGAACATGCAAATCACTGAACCAACCATGGATGTAACACAACCAAAAAATTGTGCAGAGAAGATAATATTAACCATCTGATTTATATCTTTCTTTCTTTTCTTTTCATTTTTTATTTTATAAATTTCCTGATTTTAAGCTATTTTTATCATTTTAATTTTTTTTTAAAGTTTTTGGCTGACTTGTCCTACATCAAATGAGTCAATATCATTTTTCTTTCTTTCTTTCTTTCTTTCTTCTTCTTCAATTTTTTTTGGGGCAACTTATATTGTATCAGATGAGTCGTATCAATATGACTCGTTCCGATACTAAGATAAGTCTCAATCCGAAACCGAGTTGAAATCCTTGGTTCAAACCATACCACATGTTGAAGCTGATATCTACTTATCCTTCTATGCTGCAGCTCAACTGTGTACCCCCTTGTGATCGCGGCACATCCATCAGAACCCAATCAGGTTGCTGTGGGGCTAACAGATGGTGGGGTCCATGTTTTGGAGCCACTGGAATCAGAGGGAAAATGGGGCGTGCCCCCACCTGCAGAGAATGGGTCAGCCAGCAGCATGCCCACACCAGCTGTGACTGGAGCATCGTGTTCAGATCAACCCCAGAGGTGACAGAAAGCTGCACTCGCCAACAAGTCTTGGATGCTTTCAGCTTAGCCCCTCCACTACTTAAAGAAGTGGCAAACGTGTGTAAGTGTTGCGACCTGCCTTTGGCTGCGATATTTGTTGGATGTGCTTCTTTTTGCCCTCGTTTTTTTTTTTTAATGGTTAAATGCTTGCAGTGGAGGGGTTTGGAATATATATATGATTTCATTTGAGAGCAGATGTAGAAATGTAGCTTAGGCTTTTAACTCATTATATTATTATAACATGTGAGATATAGCAGGTAACCCAATATGCAAGCTTTGGTATTCTATTGTTATTTACAGATTATTGTCTCTGATGTTAATATACTACTATGCTGGTGAATTTGGGTCTGATGCTGGGAACAGTGTCCACTGCTTCTGGCTGTCTGTTTCAAGGACTTGTGCTGTCAACTTGCTGGACCTGTGTTACTTTAGACCGATCTTGTCCTACCTATTGGGCTGGATGGGCTATTCAAACCTTTGTTTTTGGACTCTGCAGTTCAGGTTTTGTTTGGATGTACCACAAAACCATAAAGAACAGTATTTCATGGTGGTTGAGAGGGTGATTACCATTTATTTGATAGCTATTTTCAGCCATTGGATAAATCTTGGTGGTTGTGTGTGAAAAATCACACAAGGGGTGGGAGCCTCCTATCAGTGGTTGCATTTCTTGCCACCGTTCTTTGCCAACCAAGAAAGCCAATGCCCCCCAAAGGACTGGGGTTCCTGGTAAAACAGGCGGTCCTCCAACCGAGCCTCTGATAGGAGTTTGTTGTGTCTATCACGTCGTAGAACAGACGTGGGTTTCTGCCTTTATATGCATACCTTTCTCAAAGCAAATTGCTCGTTCTGCAACCTTGGTCATGGGGTAAATCAGCAGAGTCCAGAGAGGCCCCAGCTTCTCCAATGCTTCATCATAATCATCCAAGCCTTAACCCAACTAATCTGGGTCTACTTCATGAATTCCACTGCACCATTCCACTTTCTCAAGGACCACAACTTTAGTTAGGCCATAGACATCATGTATTTTCTCTCACCACAGTCTTTTTTGGGTCGTCTCCATGCCCTTTTAGAGCCTTCAACATGGACCAACACATGCCTAACTTGCATAGTTCTTGGTCTACATTGCACATGGCCAAAATATCTTAAGTCTATTTCTTATTGTTTTATTACCTATTGGTGCTACTCCTGAGCAGTGTTCCAAATATTGGTGATATTATTGGTCATATCACCAATCTTATCACTATAGCTAGGTCAATGATACTGAAATTGCTGGCAGTTTAAAATTTTTCAAATGTCACTGATATTTTCCATAATATTGGAATATTTGGTGATATTGTCAATATCAACGATGTTTTGAGAAGAAGCTCTTATAAAAGTTCCCAAGTATCGGCAATTCCATCAATAATTTCCCCAATACCAATGATAATATCACTAATACTAGGGAAACATTCGTAAATAGGCAAAAATTGACAAAAAAATTGGGATGAGTTCCAAGAACCCAAAAGGTCTCTGTTTTTTTGGGATTTTTTGTTCCTTGGGTGATTTTGATCACTCTTGATTTTTATTGCATCGAAGTTTAGTTTTGCGGAGAAATCTCGACTTGAAACGAAGACGAGTCGGAACTCATAGGTGACAAAAAATCCACAGAAATTTTATTTATTTATTTCAAATGTTAACATTGATTGTAGTGGAAATCCATGTTCATGCATGATTCTTATGCATTGACATGGATTTATGGTGAAAAACTAACATTTAAGTATAAAATGAGAGAAATTGAAATCCTTTTTTTTTTTTTTTTTTTTCCATTCTTATATTGTTTTTCCTATGTTAATTAACGTGGAAATTTTATATATTAACGATTGTTGGCTGATCTATTGATTGTCTACAAATTTTATATATTTATTTTATATTGATTTTTTCAACAACACATGGTTAAGCTCCTATAAAATGGAGACTTATTATGTATAATCGTTTTTTGTAATATTTTTTTAAATTCCCACCTATAGACATGTATATTTAACATCTCATAAAGTTTCACCGAAAGTATTCACATTTTCACATTTTTTCCGAGTATCAGTGATAATATCGGTGATGCCAATACATATTTCCATATCTCCCGAGTCATCAATACATGTAGCGATACTAATACTCTAAACACTGCTACTAAGTTCCCTCAAATGCTTCATTTCTGATTCTATCCTTCCTTATTGTGCCATTCATCCATCTCAACATCCTCATTTCAGCTACACCCATCCTATGAACATGTTGTTCCTTGATTGCCCAGCATTCTGTCCCATAAATCATGGCTGGTATTATTCCTATCTTATTTAATTCTTGCTTCAATTTGATTTGTACATGACAATCACATGGAATCCAGAGGCATTAGGTACGGGAGAGTATAAAAAACTGAGTCTGTCATATGAGGAACAGCACTCTTTCTACAAACTTTTACAGGACAATCAACAGAGTCCTAGGAGGCCCTAGCTTCTCCAATGTTTCCATCAACCAAAGAGCGAGCTTTCCTGATCTCTTTCCTTTATAGCAGGGAATATCATGCACCCCAGCGTTGAAGTCCAGGACCTTTCCTAACCAGTCACTACTGAGGTAGCTCAAGACAACATCACGTCTGCTTCCTATTGGAGTTGTATGCTCCCCACAATCAAAGAGAGTGCATAAAGAGGAAAATCCCTTCTTTCCCATGCAGTTGTGCCTATGCTCACTAATGGGAAACTTTTCCTTTCCAATGAGAAATTCGTCTCTCAAACAATCAGCAGATAATAGAGGTAACTTCCTCAACCTGACATGCTAGTAACTCAGTAACAAGCCAATCCAGCATTCCACACGCATTCCATCTTTTAATGCTCTACATCCTGTAGGTTGTGGACTTAGGTTGAGAAGAAGGGATTTCTTCCTCTGACAAATTAGGCACCCCATGTTGTCCATGTCAAGCAGAACATCCCTCCCCTCTTGAGCCATAAATCTTTCCCATGCTAGAGATGCATTCATCCCATTGCAGACACTATGGTGTTCCTTTTCCGTCGAAGGTTATGGTGCATACTGAAGGACCCACATCTGGTTCATACCATTGTTTGGGCCTTCACTCCACCTCTGAACATTTTCCCATGCTTTGGCCTTAGCCTCGAGTATTATGCAGTTACCACTGCAACCATCAAGTTATTGTTTTTGCATTATGCAACACGAAGGCATCCAATTAGGACTTTATTAAGGGGTATCAATTATAGGGCTGAAAGTTGGTCGGGTTGGTGCTCAACCCTAGCCCAACCTAACCCAACCTCGGGTTGGGAATTCTCAAACCAAGCCCAACCCAAGTGGGCTCGGCCGGGTTGGTCGGGTAAATATATGCTAATATTTTCATTATTACATTAGTCTATTATATTTTCAATACACGTCTTATTTTTGTACCTATAATTTTATTAATTATATATGTAGTTATTTATCGTAAAGAAGTTCATTTTTTCTAAACAAACAAGCTAAAATATAGGACCATTACTCCTTTAAAAGTCGTATTGTGTATCAAGCAATCTAATTGGGAGAGATAAATCCGGCATATCTTGTTAGCTTGAGTCATTGGAAATGACGTGGACCAATGAAACCCAATGGCATTGGAATTTCATGTGCCTTCAACACAGATGAACTGCACTCAATTATAATTATTTATAAGGAACTCATATATTGATCGGGTTTGGGTTGGGTTGGGCAACCCGAGACCTCAACTCGAGCCCAACCCAAGTTTTATCGCGTTGGTGTTTGTATGGCCCAAGTCCGAGACCAAACTCGATACATTCTGCCCACGCCCAACCCAATGTCAGGTCGGTCACGGTCTGTCAGGTTGAACCCACCCAACTTCAGCCCTAATCAATTAACATCATGTTCCCTATTAGCAATTCTTCCTGCATTGTTGGCTTTATTTGTATGGCTCCTGCAACACAGTTGGAGGTAGGAAGTGATTTGCAAGACGTGGAGAAAGAAAGGAGGAGAGAAAGGGTGCAAGATTCATGCAAAGAGATAGGGTGTGGGCTATGTTTGCTACATGCAGTTGTGGGAGTTGCATCAAAATTTTAAAATGGCAAAAATGCCCCTATCCTTATTCCTTAGTCTAGTGGGTAAAATCTACACATCTCATGGGTAGGGGTTTACACCGAGTCGAGCCGAGTCGAGCTGGCCCTAGCTCGACTCGGCTCGGTTCAGTCAGCAGCTCAGGCCAATTCGAGCTGAGTTTGAGCCAAAATCGAGCCTCTGCAGCATTTTCACAAACACATGCAGTGCACTTTCAATTTCTCACTATATGTAAAACAGCAGTAACTGTTTACAAGTATTTCATCAAACGCCTTATAGACAATATCAAAATCAAGGAAAAATGGTATTTGTTTCACACACATACCTTCCTTGCCACTAGACGACACTTCGTTGAGTCATTTGATTAAATACTTGGCGAGCAACATCAATATCAAAGTAACCGAATCACCAAACTAGTTCGATCCGAGTTCAATTCAAGTTGGGGTTCGATCCGAGTCAAGTTGAGTTCAGGCAAGCTCGAACTCAGTTCGAAATTTGTTCGAGCTCAAAAAATCAGCTCGACTCGGCTCAAACTTAGCTTCGAACCGAGTCAAATAGAACTTTTTCGAGTCGAGTCGAGCCAGCTAACCGAGCTAACTCAGTTCGTGTACACCCCTACTCATCGGACTGAGTTAATGGGTTGCTAAGCATGCAAATACTTCCAAATTACCTAAACGACCTTCTACGTTCCAATTCTAATGCAGAAAAACTTATAGGGTTATGGAAATCGATCCTTATTCCTTAGTCTAGTGGGTAAAATCTACACAACTCATGGGACTGAGTGGGTAAAATCTGAATGATGGGTTGCTACGCATGCAGATACTTCCAAATTACCTAAACGACCTTCTATGTTCCTATTCTAATGTAGAAAATCTTGTAGGGTTATGGAAATCGATTTCATCACCAACATCCAACAACTAGACTCCATTTTGGTGCAATTTTGAAGATACATGTTGAACAAGAATATCGGTATTTCCACCATATGGTTAGTTCATTTATTGGTTGCTAGAGCTAGTTTTAATTAGTTGGAGATTAGTTATGATTAGCACATTAATCACATGATTAGCTAGAAGTTAGTTACGGTCATTCTATACATACTTTGTTGAGAGATTGTATTGGATCTTTTGGACATTTTGTAATAATTCTAATTCTCTTTTTAAGCAAAAAGAGAGAAGGATAACCCTATTTTGTTCTTTTTGGAACTGGGATCGATTGAAGCTAAAGATTCTCACTAATGATCTACATACCTCTCACGGTTGGTCCTGTAAGAAATAAAAAATCAAGGGTAGGTGTATCCCTTGTCATGACCCACATGAATCACGAATCTGCCTGGTTCTTGAGCCGTAGACCTAAAATGTGGTCCCGCACCTGATGGTTGGAATGGATTTTGAAAACACATCATAGTGGGGCCATCCAAGGCGCGCACCAATATCATGAAAATGTGGTTCTACAGATCAAGTAATGAGAATTGCCCTAGTGCCATCAAAGCACTAATAAGTTATACCGTGCCTAGTTTTAATGGGATGCTTTAGACACTCCAATCTAATGTTCAGGATCCATCTATTTGTTAGGAACCTTCATGGATTGCTTATGATTCTAAGGGCCCATTTGGAAGCAGAGAAAGTTGCGAGCCTGGTCTTCTTATCCAGGCTTTTAGCCGTTGGGGGCAATGGATCTTGTTTTTGTTTGAAGAAATCCTCATCTGGATCCCGTTATAAGAGCTGTCCTTGATGGATGGAGTGGATTTTTACATGGACAACACGGTGACCCTTAAAGCTTTTGGTGTTTGACCGCTGCATTAAACAAATCTTGTATGGGAGTCAGTCCTACACACTAGGATGCAGTAAGACGGAAACTCATGCATGCCTTCTGTAATACCCTACAACTCATATTTTATGCACCGCCTAAAGCACCCATGCTTGTGGGGCTTTACCGTGCTTGCGGGGCTTACTATGTTGTACCTGTAAGCAACTGGCTGAGAATACGGATATAATATTGCTATTGCTGATAATAATAATAATAATAATAATGTAGGGAAACATAGAAAAATATGAGATGCTAAAATATACACATTTACATATTTAGAAATGGACCAACGCACTTGCAACCTTTATACGGCTGATGAACGATGTTCTTAGGCACTGATAGACTCTCGTTAGGGCCTAGATCCCAATCACCATTTTTCTCGAAGGCTTAAAGTTCCTCAGTCATTGCTTGTCGCCAGCAGGGCTATGTGATGCTAAAACATACACATTTACATATTTAGAAATTAAAAAAATTCCATACATAATAAGCTTTCATTTAATTGAGTCTAAAAACATGTATGGCGAGAAATCAGTCCAACCATCTCATCTATCCCATTTATCCATCCAACCTTCTATCCAGACATCTATTGATATTTCATAATATCAACAACACACAATATTTCATCAAGAAACGGTTGACAATTGAGAAGAAAATGAAAGATTGTGGTCTCGATATCACCCATGTTGCGATAACCATAATATCATGGTAATATCGATATTATTATCGACAAATTAAACTGTATACAACCATGCGCATAAAACAATTTGAAACGAATTTTTTCGATAAACAAATTTTTAGCAATATTAATACATTGATCATATTATCAAAATATCTCCGATACATTGCTGATACAAGCAAAATCTAAAATTTACACAGTTGAGAATATTTGCAATATAGTGGCGATATCGATTCATTGTTAATATAATCAATACCTGGAATTTGCACGGTAAAATATGTTGGAGATACATGAACGATGCTTAGCGATATATTGTCGATGTCTAGAATTTTGATACTATTAGTATTATCAATATCACAACCAGTGTTATAGATATTACTGAGCTGGAGATACTGATAATATCGGTGATATTTCGATAATATTGACGATACTTCGATCAATATATATAAAATGCACTCCGTCTATGTTCTATCCTCAACTTTAAGACTGGGAAAAAATCAACAAGATCTACAACGGAGGTGGGCCACACCACACTGAACAATGGGTATGGGAATGCCAACCATAGATTTGTGTGTGAGGCCACAATGGTACGTATTTTTATTTAAATCTGTTAAGCAGGTGCAACTCACCAAAATGAAGTAAAAATGCAAAGATCAACCGGGTCAAAACATCAAGCGGGCCACACTCCCGAACTTAAGAGATTTTAGGAGCAACTTTACATTGTTCCCATTGGTGAGGCCCATCAATGTTTTTTTACCAGGCTAATCTTTCGTACGCATGGTTCAAATAATGTTATCCCTTGAGGGACAAATGGGATTTACATGTGAAACATGGTGGGCCATATAGACTATTATAGTCTCCCCATTGATAATTCCTACCAAGTAGGGTCTGACATAAGTGGGTAGAATTTTACCCCTTATTGCAGCTATGGCCTTATAATCATGCTTCATTGATCATCCTTACCTTTGATTCTTACAATAAATATTAGCCATTAAAACTTACATTTTGTATGCCATCCAAACCTATTTTGTTATGCACCATTTGTAAATGACAGAGACCTTGTTATATGTGCAAGTGATGTACAATCATCTAGACCATAAAATAAAATAAAATTTGAGTTCCATTCTAGATATGGCAGGCCATTCAAATTTTGGGTCCCATATTGGGTGGACATATCTCTAAATAACACTAATCAAACATCAGAAACTCAAATTATGGTCTTATTATAATGGAATCATTGCTATTCAGTTTGGACATGTGGTCACATGTGCAACGAATGACTTGATTTTGTTTATGTGATCATGAGTATGGAAGTGTTGAGTGTGCTAGAGTCGGATTGGAATAGATCTGTGAAGATTGGTTTGACTACTTAGCCATAGATTGACAAGGAGATCAACTAATTTATGAAGGGGATGATTAGTCCTTCGGATGGATTCCTTTTTCTTTAAAGGCAGGGACTTTTATCACAATGGTAATAGCTTGATTGTGCTTGTCGACAAAAATACTTAATGTGTTTGTCCACAAAAATGACATAAGTAAGACAACATTTAAAGTTTGAATGCCGATCGTATTAGTATAAATATAGATACAATATAATTGGGATATAAAGTAATTAAAGTAGAAAAAAGTTACCAACAATGGTATGAGCGGGTGAGACAACCGTGAACTAGACGATCTTCTAGACCTAGATGATCATGAGACAATCGTGAAAAACTTAGATGGTCTTAAGATAGTCATAGTTTTGGTCAATGGGATGTAATCGGGAAATCACTAAGTGAGGACTTGGGGATTTGGGGTGCATCGAATGACGAGGTTGTAGATATATATCTAAACTAAATCGACTTTTGTGACGATGCGCTAGATAGAGGTGGTAACTAAACTAAGCTACACTAATCGATATGGAATTGTTGCAGCATGGTGTTAGATAGAAATGGAGAGGCTAAACTAGGCTAAGTTGTGATAAGATAGGTGTCCATGAGGGATGAAAGATTAGAGTTGTGTTTGATTGTATTGGTGAGGGGTTGAAGCTTTTCGTTTCGTGCTTCTTTTATATACTTGGAGAGGCTATGGTCCCTTGGCTCTTGGAATTGGCATATGATAAGTTAGTGTCATTGGCTTAATACTTTTTTTAGGCGAGGCTAGCCAAACATTACACTCCCATGTGCGGGTTGTATTTCTATTTTCAAATGGTTTCCTCCTCTTGGTGCATCATTTCACGATCTTTGGATATGTGTGGCCAATTAAATTCGGCCATGTGTCATTGGATGTCACCTCTTAACCTTGCAGCATTACATATGCTTTTTGAAATATTTTACGTACGAATGCCTATGCTTGTTTATCATGTATCTCTAGGAAAATGACCACCTCTAGAGTTTTAGCTGTGCGTACATCTTTGAGCATCTTAACTTTCTTTGTGTGACATGTGTCTTCTGAAGAGGTGTTTGAGATCCTCATGATCTTCCTTTTATGCTCCATGAGTACTTTCCTTTGCTTCTGTACAAGTGCACCCACACGACTGCATCCTACTTGTTAGTTCTAGCTACGACAAGTGGGTATAAACAATGCCCCCATGTTTATTTATTTTCGCACAATGCGAAGCAACGTTGCATTATAAGGATTTTGACTGGCGATGGTAGATGCCACTTAGCGACATGCTATCAGTCATCAACAGTCGTGCGTAACCTTCTATGTTGGAAATTATCTATTATGATTTCTTTTCATTGATTGCAAGCATAAAAATCAATAGCAAGAGCTAATTAAAGACAATGTCTTAGGACATTTTCATTTTCTTCTATTGTTTTCTTACTCTGATCACTCTGAATCTCATTTGAAACCCGCTTTCAATGTTCTCTACTTTGCATAATACTCTCCTAAAACTTAGGAGATCGAGATGGAAATCGTGCTAGTTCAGCAATCATAGCCTACTTCTTCCTTGGTTTCTCCCATTATAGTGTTTTTAATCATCAATTTCAAACCAAGTACTTTTTACTTTTGGACCTTCCTCCTTTTCCCCTATTGGCTTAGATACAGTCATTGAGTCTTCTATCCTACCTTCTTTTTCTGGTGACCTTTCTTCTCTTTCCTTCCCTTCCCCCTACTTGTCTTTAACTTTGTAATATAATGGTCATCTAATAGACCTTATTACAATAAAGCTCTCAACTTAAAACAAAAGGAAAACTTCATCATGTGTCTTCCAGTGCTATTCCTCTAGAAACATCTCTTCTAAATCATCACCAACAACTGTTTACTTTCCATAACATAGGGTCATTTATAAAAACCAATGAGATAGCCTCGCACAGTTTATCACATGCAATCACATCGTATAAAGAGATTTTTGTTAAACACAATTAGAAGAGAATTTAAAATAGAGAATTTCATAAATCATACTTTCCAAAATGCATATGCAATATAGGAAATATAGCATCATCATAAGCAAACCTTAATTAGGATTTTCATTATTCGTTTAGCTTAGTTGGCCAACAATCTCATCACCCCAGCTCTCCTAGCAACGGGAACATGTTGTGTGATGCTCACTCATCTAAAGGGCACTCTTCGCCTGACAGCGGGAACCTGTTGTATGATGCTCACCCATCCAAAGGGCACATCAGGCCCAACAATAGGAACCTATTGTAAACATACTCACCAACCCAAAGAGCATTGGCTTGGCAATAAAAACCTGTTGCAAACACACATATACCCATCAAAATGGATCATTGGTAAAGGACCATTCAATTTCATGTACATCTCCTAATAAGCCTAGCAACGGGAACCTGTTGCGATCCTGACACACGCTCACCCGCCCAAAGAGACTACTGTAGATATTTGATTTTCAAGTTTATTTACAAAATGCATGCCTTTATTTTAAACCAAGCCACCAACATTCCAGCCCTTTCAAGGCATTAATTCCTTCACAAAAACTACAAAGTTTATAATATTCTTAATGTTTATCATGGTTTATAATGTTGGGATGCCTTGCACAAACCTTAGGATCTAGCCTCCCGAAACAAACCAGAATTATGGATAATAAAGCAATGAAATAAATCAAAGCATCAATCACACACCACACAAGAGATTTTTACGTGAAAAACCCTCAAAGAGGTAAAAACCACGGGACCTCGTCCAGATCAACAATCCACTATGAAGTAGAACGTTACAATCTTCTTAACTCACGCAGGAGTGGATAAACAATAAGAGAAATAAAGAAAACGGAGAGATCTAACCGATTACGAGGACATAGAAGCACTGAGATATAGATTGTACAGTAGAAAACCTTCATGAGCAGAACCTCCCTTCTATAAGCTTTCTCTCTCTCTTTCTCCCTCTCTCTCACCTTTGATAGCCCTAAACCCTCTTGCTGTACCTAGAAAAACCCTAGGCAACCTTTTATAGTTTAGGAAACTCCTTTCCACATCCCTGTTGCGAAAGGACTCAAATCCACAGTTTCGCGCAAAATCGCAGAACAAACTGCGTAACCTTCGACTAATCGAACCTAGTCTTCGACTAGTCGTAGGACCCCTTCGACTAGTCGAGAATCCCTTCGACCAGTCGTAGCTATAATAAAAACAACAATAATACTCGCTGGACTTTGAGTCGAAGTTACGACTAGAACCTTCGACTGATCAACCACCAGCCTTCGACCAGTCGAGCAGGGCTCTCGACCGGTCGAAGATGGGTCAAAAAACCGATCATATAATTCTCATGTAATTCCTTAAAATTACCACATAATTCAATCATTGTCAATTTAATAATCAACTACAATCTGTATTTCTAGTACTTTGCAATATAACTTTAAATTTAAATTTAATAATCTAGATTTCTAGGAATATCACATAACATACGATTTAAGAATTTAATTTTTTTTGAGAATACATTGTGAAAAATTGCACGAGGCGACTCACCTCTCAATGTCTCTGATCTATAATCAACCTCTAACTAAACCTGAATATGAGCTGAGTCAACTCAGTCCTGACTCGACATGGAAACAACAATAATTCTCTCTTCCTCTCGATTTTCTCTTGTTAGTTTAGGTGTAACCTATTCCTCTCAGACATTAGAAGTTTTTACTGTCCATAAGGACATTTCTAAGAGTTTTCGGACATTTTGATATCTGAGATCCTGAATCGGTCATCAGCCACTCCAGGGTTCTGTACTTGGTGGGCCTCCTACTTTTCAGGTAGGTGGTCCTTTAACCATGTCTTTGAGTTGCACAGTCTCCTATCTCCTTCGACTTCTCCACCTTTAACTCGTACCACTCCAGAAAGTATAATGTTAAGGAGAAAAATGAATAACAACTCATGGAAAAAGTACATGTGTCGAGCAAACCCACTTGTCCTAAAAAGTTCATTGTTCTAAGTGGGGCCGAGAAGACAACGTCGATTGACAATTGTTAAGGTAAACATTGGGATTGGGGCTACTTTTAAGTTTGGAACTCCTCTTAATATTAAATGTCATGGACAACAGTTTTTTCCATTTGCAGTCATCACAATGGCTGCCATAATTTGTGCCAGTCTTATCTCTACTAAAGGTATCAATGTTTTAATATTACTTTATTGCAAATATTCTGACTTCTCCGCTTGACGACTTTTCTTTTGTAATGAGCAGCTAACTTCAGGTTGAGGAGGGGACCTAGCATCAACCATTATTAAAGTGACATCAGGTCTCCGTTTGTGTTGTTGTCCCATATAATTAACCTAACGCTATCATGGGAACCAAATGGACCAAGCTTGATATTTACACTTGGAAGAACACTGGTCAATCTTCAATCTTTGTCACGAAAGGAAGAAGTGAGATGGTTGACTTGGCAGATAGTCTTGAAGTAGTGGCTTAACAAAGCGAGGGTCCCGTAAGGAGACAAAATCTGGGGTGCTTAAAATTCCTTCGTCCATCAATTTGTCTACTATGAATTTAACCATTAATCCATTTTTCGCTCCAATTTTAGAATCTTCGTTTGATTTGGAAATGTCTAGACATCTGATCAATCATTTACTAAGCCTAACCCCCATGAGGCCAGCAAACAGTTCCTATAGTTCTCAAATACACAAGACCCCCAGGGTTATAATAATGAAGACATCCAGGGTGTTTGCCTATAAAGAGGTCGATGTCTTTGCTTCAATTGAAGTAATCTTGTAGGAGGAGGAAGTGATGGTTGAAAATTGTTCGGATGATGGTGAATTAAAAAGGTTAAAAGGAATGGGTGTGGGAACTCCTAAGATGGATCTGCTCGCTTTGATTCATTTAGATTGTTTGAATGAAATCCCCCCTTTGGTGAACTAGATTCGCGGAATAGCTGTTGAAGTTAGAGTCGGCGAAAGACATAATGGTTGTAGCTATGGATTATCAAGAGGCAAGGTGAGAGTACAATCAAGCAGAGAAATTCTTCAATGCCGAAAAAAGGATGCCCTAGAATTCCATGGACCTAAAAGCTATACATAACCAGAGCAAGGCATGGAAAGAAGGTTTAATGGCAGAGGTCCTGAAAATCAATGACCAACTGCGGAATATGAAAGAACTCTGAGCTAATGGCTCTCGATCTTGATCTTTTCGAGGAAAGAAGAGAACAAGCTCGGATCCAGACTGCAATTCGATAATAACAAGTAACTCATTTCTACAATGCCAAGGTAAAAGTTAGGAGGTTCCGAGCCGGGGACTTAGTCCTTCGAAAAACCTTCCAAAATATTAAGGAACTTGGCTCAGGAACCTTGGGCCCTAACTGGGAAGAACCTTACGTGGTGACAAGTACAAGCCGACCTAGATCATACCGTCTTGAAGATCTAAAAGGTCAGCTGTTAACTCACTCATGGAATGCTGAACATCTTAAGATTTACCATTCTTAAGGGACCGATTCATATCAATTACATACTTTACTATGTATTAGCCTCATTCAAGTTAGTGCAATAAAGTCCTGCAGTCTGTTTCTTATTTCTGTGCCTGAAAATAATTGTTCGTCAAAACAATCTGCAAAGGGCTTTCCAGGATGACTGGGAAGAATAGCCCCTATCAATGCACTGACCCCCCAAGTGGAGGTCGGGTTCTATAGTACTAGTACTTACATGGTAAGTAGAATACTACTAAGGGTTCTCCCTAGTACAAAGGGGAAAAGCTCAAGTCAACTAATCGAATCTTAAAAGGAGGAGCAAACTTTTGATCACTACCACAACTAAGGTATTCAATGGATCAACCCTCTCCCTAAGATCCGACCCATCTACTTGATCCGATCTATCTACTTAAGAGAAATTCGCATATAAACACTATGCCAAAAGGTGAATTATATTGATAAAGCTCCAAGGAGCGCATTACATTAAAGTTCACAAAATTAAAGATACAAAGGGAGCTTGTCTTCAAGCCTTAAGTTGCTGCTTGGAAGGCATGTCTTCAGCAGGAGCATCGGAATCAGAGCTAGTATCCTCGAAGCCAGAGAGGTCTAGTTCTGGATAGGCCTCCTTAACCTCTTTGATGCATTTCATGAATGTCATCCATTATAAGGCATCCTTGTCTTCCAAATATTCTTTAAAGGACTTGAATTCCTTAACGACAGCCGCTCGAGCCGAGGAGATAGCCACCTGAGCCTCTACCTCAGCCTTCTCGAGCTTTACCTTCAGCTCCGCATTGTCGGCCCCCATCGAGCCGACCTATCAGAAGCCTTGATAAGAAGCTTCTTTGTCGCCTCTAGCTCAGCCGTCAGATCTTAAGCTAGAGCCTCTGAAGCAAATCGGGCTTGGTTAGCCACAACGGCCGCAGCCCGAGATTCCTCGGTAGCAATGCGAAATTGTTTAGCTTCAACTCCCTTCTGCAAGAATTTGTTCTCGTTCTCCCACGCCTCCTTCCGCAAACATATAATATCAGGGTGTACCTTCAGCAAGCAAGGGGCAAACTGCCAAAGGAGAAGGGAAGATGTTAGAAATCAAACAAAGAAAAGAGAAAACAACAAGTACTTAGAGGATCGACTCACTCCAAGCATACTCTTCGTCACAGAGGTAAGGATCGCGTCTGGTGGAGAGTCCAATATGGTGAGGAATTCAGCATTGGGTATATGCCAGTCTGCCCAAGGCATCAGCTACTCTATGACCCCCCGCGTCGTCTTGGAAGGACGTTGTCCTCCCTCCCGAGCCTCAGAAGGCCTAGCAAGAGGCCTACTGGTCTCACCAGCCTCTACGGGCCGAGCCTCAGAAGAAGGCTCAGCAGCTCCTTGGACCTCTGTGGGATGAGACTCCTTGCGAACGGTCGTCTTAACCGTCACTTCAGCAATAATAAGGGCGGGTTCAGTAACCACCGTCTCATCTTCAACCTCCATAATAGTAGGAGATGAAGGACTGACTTTCCCCTTACTCTTAGAGATCGTCTTCGTCTTCTTCATCTTCTTCGCTAGCACAGTCTCCTCGAGGAGAGGTGTCTTGCGCTTTGAGACAGGCTTTAACAGAGGACGAGCTTCAGGCATTTCTACATCGATTAGAATAGAAGGGGATTTAGTTGCAAATTCATAAAATTTTCTAAGTCTTAAAGGTCGGCCAAAGCTTTTACCTGTGAGCTCAGTGTCAAAACCTAACTTAAGTAGAAGCTTCGGTTGAAGAAGTCTTCTCCAAGATCAATTTTCCTCTCCCAGTGACCTTGCTCCCTGGATCAGAGCAAGAGATTCATCTCCAAGGAGGGAAGGGAGTTTGAAAATATCTGCATCAAAGAAGGCATGCACGAACTATTAAGAACACCAGAGATTGACCAATTGAGAAACGACCAAAAAAGAGTTAAGTCTAAGGAAAGCCGACCTGGAGCAGTGAATGTGGTGGGAACCAAGCCACGACGCAAAGTCAAGCCTGGTACTTCCCAACTACTAGAAGCCTAGAACCACCTATCCTTCCAATTTTTATTGAAGGTCTGGACATCTGTGATCATACCCCCTCCGGTCCCCCTCCATGCGGAGAGGTAGTACCAGCCCTTATGAAAACGGTTGAGCTTCACTTGATACAGTGGAGGAATTCGTCGACGGTAAGATCGAGTTGCTTGAGGTAAGACCAAAGGATGAAACAGCTGATCAACGCCCTCCAACCATTAAGGATCAACTGTTCCAGAGCCAACTCTAGATGAGCAAGTACCCGTCTTACTATGTTTTGCAGAGGGAGCCTCAGGCTGCACTAAAGGGCGACCTGAAATATGGTAATTGTTTCCTCTAGAGGATGAGTAGGGAGCTCGTCCGGTGAAGGGACTCAGAGGACTACCAACTCGGGTATATGTACCCTAGTCTAATCCGAGCTAAGTCAACCTCCTTGAGGGATGACCTCATGGGACCCCTCTCCTCTTCCTCATCCTCCCCAGGGGATTCGTCTAACTCCCCCTCATTGGGTAGATCGCACTTTGCCTTAACTGACCACTCTGTTGGGGATGTCTTTAGCACTCACGACGATTGCGACGCCTGGAAATTGGCGTCGCTCATCATCACTAGTGGCAACGGTGGGTTCGACATCGGGAAGAGGATTTCCTGGCGTCGCTCCTCATCACCAACGACAACGGTGGGTTAGACATTAGGAAGAGGCTACATGCCTCACTGTCACCGCCAGAGGCTCCCTCCCATGAGCTTAGTGAATCCGACATGGCAGCTAACTCAACAAATGCTGGGAGTCAGTAATGAAGAAGAAAGGGGAGGGGTGAGTTGAAGAGCAGGGCTCACCGGAAGGAGGATGTCTCCTTGTCGCCAATAACTTCACAAAACTAAATCATCAAAAATTGCCTCTGCACGTAGAAGTTAAGGATTCAAATACAAACGAAAAAATGTAAACGGACTCAACCAAGGGTTAGGGTTTGCTTATATAGGGGAGCCATGTGGCAGTGGTTAAATGCCCCCATTAATGCAGACCCCGTATGACACCCCCTCGACTACCCTGTCTCAAAACGTGGCGCGACCTTACTCGTCGCTCGACCCTGTTACCAAGAAATGGCCACGCATCGATCTCTCATTGGTTAGATACCGAAAAGATAGCCTGACAACTCACGTGGCCTCGAGCCACAACACGCTACCTCGACTATACCGTACATGATTACTAACACACCTCGACTCCCATGTTGGCCGCCATGATCAACATTTATGGTGGAACAGTCCAACTTAGGAGCTTCTGACCTACTTTTCTGAGTCTGTGTAACTGACTCAAAAGTAAGGGGCTTACAGTTATGGGAAAAATGAAGTGACCCATGAAAGGAGGTCGAACCAGCAACTAGCACAAACCAATGGGCCAAGCTACTCGAAGGATAACTACGGTCAGAGCAGGGCCGACCATAGGATAGGTTAGTACAACCACAGGTCGGCACAACCTTCGACGAGCTTCCTCGAAGAACAACTTAATAGAGTTGTCAGGCCTAGCAAAGGAGCTAAGAGCTACTGAAGTCAATGATCACAAGGACATCACAAGCTTGCTTGGTCGATATTATCATCAAAATGATACCAACCTACTGATAGCTCGATATTGCCTATCTCCGAGGTGTCGTCTATCTCTAACGTCCAATCTTACCTAGGGGTCGAACAGATCTATCGTTTTTCGACTGACATTCGATCTTATCCAAAGCAAATGACCCGAAGGTCGGGGGATAAGATTGGAATCCCAGAGATTGCGAACGTAGAAGATCTCGGGATGATCTCTAACATACTGGGATCTTAAACAGAAAAGATCTCCGATGGCGCGATCTTCCCTCTAAAAGAAAAGATCTTCCAACTATGTGATCTTCCCTCTATTATAAATAAGAAGGCCCATAAATGGTGAAAGGTACACACAAAAATTTAACTAAAAAACCTATACACAGTGATGACGCTTTTCCTTTAAGATTCATTTCTACAAAGACCCAGATCCTTGACTTTGGCATCGGAAGGTCCCCTACAGTAGTCAGGGTCTTCCTTGTTTGTTTTATGTGCAGGCACTCAAGGGTCTAAGAAGGGTCTATCGGAAAACTGCATCAACAGAAACTATCATGAGCTGACAAATGTTAACTTAGAAGAATAGTCCTCACTTTCGGATACGATTTATAAGGCTCATCCCCACAGCACATGATATTATCCACTTTACCAAAGCTGACGAATTTAAAATGTGTCATGCTTATTAAGGAAGGAACCAAACTTATAGCCACCACAACTTCGGACGACGCTTCCGATGTGGGACAAAGTTCCACCTTCACTGTGTGCATAATAGCCTACTAGCCACACAGTAGCCTGCCAGCTACCTCAGGACCTGCCCACATGTGCGCCCGCCCGCGTGTGCCCGCCCACATGTGACCACAGTGACGGGGCGTCACACGATTTCACATACTAACATCAACTAAGTTCGAGATTTGAAAGAAAAACCTAAATTTCTACATGAATTTGAATAAAATCCAATTACAATAAGGAAATTACGATTCAGATTCCTAATTTTGGATGTAGAATGTAGGCTTACCTCTGATTATCGATAAATCGCAATCGAATGGAAGAATGATATCCGATTTGGAGGATCCAGCAAAAACTATTTCTAAACCCTAGAAAATCCCTAATTCCATCTCTCTCTCTCTCTCTAAATTATATTAAGGGTTTCCCTTATATAGAGAAATCCAATAAGTTGGGGTGGTTCACACGTATACATGTGCTCAGGCTAAGGCTTAAGTTGCGTAATCCAGCAACGGGTCTCAACAATTCAATCCAGGTGAAATGTCAAGTCCACTAAGGCGAATGTTTCGATATAGTTTTTCGATTGATGGCCCACCAACGAACGGTCTAGAGCTCTTTTGGACAGTTTGGTCACCTTTAAGGTGATTTTAGGAATAGAATTTTGTAGATCTTAATACTAGTTTTGTAGCGGGCATTGTTAAATATATGGTATAGTTTACGGAGTGCATTTATTTTCTACCTAAGGGAAGTTAATCGAATTAATTTGATTCTCTATGTCACAAGGGTAGTTTAGTTCGTTCGGGTCGTGTACATCAAACAGTCACAATCTGATTCATTGGTTAAATAGATTCTTCGGTGGATCTTCATTATGATTCAGTTATTCGGACAAATCAGTGGTCGTTTCCTCTTAGATCATAGCCTACGATTTGTAAATCACAAGGTTCAGTATACAATTGGGTGATAAGGCAAAATTAAACTCTTCCTAAAGGTGTCGAATAAAATTCATGCTGTCAGATTTGTTCATTTGAATGTCCTACGAAGTTTCAATGGAGTTGGGGTTCCTGAATTGAAATTTCATGTACATGTTTCCTAAGTCTATGAGTCCTTACATCATGTATACACACATCTGTTTGCCCATTAAATCAGGAAAGTTTCTGGAGACGCTCGAGTACATCTAAGGCTTGAGTATCTCAAAATCTAGGTTATTACACAAACATAATAGTTGGCCGATGGGGCTAACTAAGTCTTCTAAAATCAATGTTTAACTACTTATTTTGATATTTTGCTATTAATTTTGTGCCAAATGGGCCATTCTCTTTACATGTTTTTATTGCGACAATTACTTATCTTGTGAATGTGACCAGAGTAATTATCTATTTTTTATAGGGATGAAAAGTCATAACTTGACCTTTAGCTAGCCATTATTATTTATCTTTTGTTTGGCCTTTCCCAGGCCCTCGACCATGACTTTAGTCGATCAACTGCTTTGTACTTTCTTTTTTGTTGGGCAATCGACTAAAGGGTTATGCCTTCTTACTATCGTATCTATTTTGCTTCCTTTTATTATAATTTTCTTTTGGTGTTGCAAATTGCTTCTTAATTTTCAGACTTATGTGATCTTGTCAAAAAGAGTCATCCTTGAAAATAACTTTGGGTCCAAGGAAGTTTGGTTCTTGTAATTTCTATCATGTCAAGGTGATAAGGAGTTCCTTGGATCTTATCTTCTCGTGTTGTTGTACCATGATTGGTAGAGGGAGAAACTGTTCTTTTTCTGGAATGACCCTCATCGTAATGATTCTTCAGTTCTTCTAGAGCCTTAGAAACAACTCGTGTTGATGTAGGTTTAACCAATCTCGAGTGTCTGGAATGGTTATTTGCTTCATGATCATAAGTGTTCAGAATGTGTCACTTTGGGGTTTGATGGAGTTGTTGTGAAAGTCTCCAATCATAGTCCCTTATGCTCTTACCTCGAGATAAAGAATCTTTTCTTATTTCTTGGAGTTATGTAGAATATTTACATTGTGGTCATGGCACCATTCAGTTTGTGAGATGGCCCACCTGGTCGATATTGTCGAGGTATTACTGCATTCTTCCATGCAAATTCACTAAGCCCCTCTCTCTATTAAGACTATCGTGAGGATATATTTTGTAGCTTGGTTGGGACAATTGTTGGTTGTGAATCTGTTTAGAGTAGCGTTCACACAACACACGATTAGTGGGCGAGTCCATGGCTAGGGCCTTTCTAGCAGTGGTCTGTTGAGATCATGCCCCCCTGAGAGTCTTGAAAGATGGATTCTGCGGTTTCTTGGGCAGCTTCTTCACAAGTTGTGTGGATGGCTTCTTTTTAGGATAGAATCTAGATGTCATTGCCTTCGCAACATGTTGTTTTAGTGGTTCAAGGTTGGGTAAGACGACATTCGCATCAGTGATATTCAGGAACGAATCTGTGTCGATTCTCATAGCCTCCTTTTGTTTCTCTAAGAACTTGAGAAGGCCCTTATCGATGTTCTCTTGTATGACATTCGTGAAAATGACACAATTATTAGTTGAGTGAGTTTTAGTTCCATGTAATTTATAGAACTTCCCTAACTTCAAATCTTCAACCAATAGATTTCTTTTTTATAATATGGGAGCTTAAGGAATTTGGCTTCCAAAAGGTGGTCGAAAATCTCATCCATCTTAATAATTTAAAGAAGTATTGTTTGTTGAACTCAAAAGTATTCTTTCTAGGGTTCATTCTCACAAGAGTTTGAATATATTTCCTTGTTAAGGTATAAAAAAATAAAAAATGAATGGCCTTTTGGCTACCACCTCTATAATATCATGAAAATTTTCACGCTCGTATATGTACATGAATACTTATACTCGTGTACATCCCAATTTGAATTCGTATTTTTTGGAGATCGATGCTTGAACTTGCACTCATGTACACACATTTGGATCCACACACACTTCATGACAACCTTCGAGACCCAAGATACGTTTATATGCATGGTCAAACATCTAACCAACAATTGAAGTAGTTACTCATTGTTAGGGAAGTCATCTGACTATCCACTTCACTTTTGGATTGTCAATCATGGTAAACCAACTCCGATATTATCACATCCACTTATGTGCACGTACATATGTAAATCTGACCCATTAATCCTATCTATCACCCTTTTATAACCTATCTAACTATCACGATCACTCCACTCTTAGGCATACGCACATGCACACCATCCTTCATATCTCGAGCCTTCACACCATTACATAATTTATCATCGATCTGAATCGTTGAGCATACTCCTCATAGACCTATTTGTCCTACCATCTAATTGCAGAGTGCATCATTAACCATTTGATCCCAACCGTCCATCTCATGAACCCCAGGGACATTTCAACTATAGGTGCTCATCTCCCACAATTTTACTACCATGCGACCCATCTAAGCATTGGATCTGCTTTATCTTTGGACCCATGCCTTGTCTCCATCCAACCTTCCAAACCATCATGGTGTACCCCACCTAGCCCCACTAGTGCACATGTATGCATTGCTAAGACTTTAAGCAAAGACCAAACCCAACTTCCCCCTCATCTCACTTCTCTTCTCATTCCAACCCTCGTTTCGAACCTTCATATTCTCATCTGTCCATAATAGCAGGAACTGTGGGACCCACCTAATCAATTCAGACACTCATCAATGCTTGCCAAGGAGACCTAATAGTTGGAATGCATCCCCACAGTTTTCTATCATGCGGCCCACTAAGCTTTAGATTTGACCCTTATCTTGAACGATACCCATCTCTACTTGGCAAACCTAATAGACGTAGTGGATTTCTCCAAACCATCACAATGTACCTCACTATCTTTAGCACGTGTGTATACATGTAAACAGCTAACCCGAAATCGGAATCTCTCCAGCATGAGAAATCTTCTGAAGGAACAATTTCTCTCAGTTTTCTCTCCTCTTCTGATTTGGAAACCCCAACAATCCATGTGAAACCTTTTGGTTGATCGGAATCATTCATAAGATGTTTCACCACCGTTCAAGATCTCATTGAGACTATGAAGTCGAAAGAAACTCGTTCTGTGTACAAAACTCTCTAATTGATCTCTTTTCTTCTTTCCTTATTCTTCTTTCTTCCGTCCATTTCATAAATCTCTCAACAATCAATCCCAACCATTTAATCTCCGCTTGAATTACAAACAAACTGTAAGCATCGAAGAATAGTCACAATGTCCTCCACTTTCTTGCAATGTGATCATGGGCGGCCGAACACTTCAAACCACAAATCCACCAAGTAAATTGATTCGAACCTTCGAGAGATGGACACCACAAGCTCCATAGCCTTTGATCTGGATTGTTTAGAAGCTTTGACCTAAAGAAAGAGCCATCATATTTGAAATGGCCAAGCTATATGTCTTAGAGGGGGGGTGAATGGGACTATGCCAAATTTAAAATAATTACAGCAGAATTTAAATAATCAGATAGCCAAATAAAGTAAATCAATTCACAATGAATAGCAACCTCAATAAACACGTATTGGGAGATTGATACAAAAGTTGTTCTAAGGACAACCTTACACCAAAAACCAAAGTTTATGGTAGGATAACCTGATTTCTAGAAAGATCTTTGTATAAAGAACTCAAACTTTCGAGGAATAAACAAATTGGAACTAAACATAGGAATAGAGTGTAATCTTAAATATTAATTGTTCTAGGGACAACCATGCACCATAGAAATGGTAGGGCAACCTTACTAGAAAAATTTTAAAAATCTAAAGCTCAAACAAAATAAAGGAATAGCTTGAAATAAATTGCAGAAATTTAAATCTAAACTATTACAACATTCCCCACTGAGCTTGAAATTAAAATGATTACACCATTCACATCCACATACATTCCACAAAAGAATAATCAAAGATAGAAAAATAAAGCACACTTCCACACAACACAAGGAGTTATAGTGGTTCGCCTGTGTGTACACCAACTATTCAACAACAGCCACACAAAATGCTACTCCACTCCTAATATCCTCACACAGGGGATATTAGTGTTCACTATCAAAAAAGTTTTCACAGGTTCACCAAAAACCTTCACAATTGTGTCTTTTCCAAAGGGCTTACACAATTCAAAAACCCTCTTTTCTGAGTTTTCTTGGCTCTCCTCAGATAACCAATACAATGAGATTTTTCTGGCTTTACCTCAAATAAAACCAAATAAAGTAAATTACATAAATTGTAAAATACCTGTTTTCTTCTTTGTTGTAGCAACCTAAAAGAATCAAGTTGGAGTAGAGATTTGAATGTCAAAGTTCAATTTCCAATACTCACTATATAATGGTTTTAATTTCTAATAGATTTTAAATTAAAACAAAAGGGCTAGCTTTAATTGATTTTGATTCCAAAAAAAGGAAAGACAACACTTCCTCTTTTCAAATCTAATTGGAATACAAGAAACAAAATCAATTAAGAAAGCTAAATAAAGAAGATATTTATGCACACTTAGCTTAAACAGAGCACAGATTTCTCTCTCAGAAGGCCGAATTAAATTAGCTTGAATGATCTATTTTATTCTGAGATTCGTGCTCTATTTATAGTGTGAATAAACCACGTCTTCGAATGGTCTTAAGACTCTACGACTGGTTGAAGATCCAACAGATATATGAAAATTCAGGCGCGATAGGATAAGACGGTTTCATGACTAGTCGTAGGCGCTTTTGAGTCGTAAGAAGGCACCTTTGACTGGTCGAAGGTCACACACGACTGGTCAAAGTTAAGTGCAAATCATCGCTGTAGTTTGAGTCGAAGGTCTATGACTGATCGAAGAACCAGTCGACACTATTCCTACGACTAGTCGAACAGTCCCCAGGACTAGTCGAAGCCTAATAGAAAATTTCTGAATTTTACAACAAACTTACGACTGATCTAGGAAATCCTTAGACAGGTCGAAGTAGTGCTAGGACTAGTCGAACAAAGTCCAGGACTAGTCTTAGAACAGGCCAGACTATCTTATGTAAAATATATGGATTATGTATCCAAAATGGCCTACTCTAAAAGTCAACCTGCGTCAGTTAAACCTCAATAGTGAAGTAAGGACATTGAAACTTAAGGAAAAGTGACCTTGAAAGTAGTAAAGCTTGAAGTCTTGATATAGTTCAAACTTGAAAGCTTCTTGAGATCTTGAGATTGAACTTGAAAGCTTCTTGAGATCTTGACTTGTGAGCAGTGCTTGTCCATCAAAGTTGATCTTGAGTAGCGCTTTGATCTTCACATATGCAAGCTTCATAACAGTGTCTTTGGCACCATAAATTTGACAACAAAAGGGGCTATAAACAATATCACTTCGATTATGAAATTAAAACACTAATTTTTTCTTCGTGAACCTACCATCGGTAACAACTTATAAAGGCCCCAATCTATCCTTCGAACTAATCTTTGTGTGGCCCACATGAACCATGTATGATCACATTAATCTAAAATAAGATCAAACCTTATGTTATATCTTTAACTAGTTACGTAAACTCATCATTATATCAAGCTTTAGTCCACTACTCCTATCACAACATAACTCTGGAACCAATGGATGAGCCGATTGGAGTTGTTTTAAAACCATTATGTATGTGTTTTCAGAAAAGAAAGCTTATATAGAAATAATAAGAGTTGAGATAAAGAAGTGTGAGAGAAAGAGAGAGGGAAGGTGAGTCGAGTTCAGTTACTTGCGGCTCTTTGTGTTGTTGGATCCACATCTATTTGTTGGATGAGTTTTAGTGGAAGAAACTGTTGGGGGCCTTGCACAAAACCTTAGGATCTAGCCTCCCGAAACAAAACAAAATTATGGAATAATAATATAATGAACTAAATCAAAACATAAACCACACCACACCAAGGATTTTTACATGGAAAACTCTAAAAGAGGTAAAAACCACGGGACCTCGTCCAGATCAACAATCCACTATAAAGCAGAACGTTATAACCGATCACAAGCACACACCACTTAGATCAAACCTTCTTCACTCACGTAGGAGTGGATAAACAATAAGAGAAACAAAGAATACGGAGAGATCTCACCGATTACGAGGACGTGGAAGCACTGAGATATGGTAGATCACCTCTACGAGCATAGCCTCCCTTCCACAAGCTTCCTCTCTCTCTCTCTCTCACTTTTGATAACCCTAACCAAAGCTTTAGGAAACCCTAGAATACCCTAGATTACACCTCAATCCCGCATACACCCCTTTATATAAGAATAGAAAGAGGTAGAATCCAAATAGGAAACAAAATCCGCAAAATCTTCATTTCTGCAATCGCATCTGTAGAACTCTTCGATGATATCGAAGGTCTCTCGATGACAGCTTTGATATCATCGACGGTCTTTTGATGATATCGAAACAGGACCAAAACCGTCCAGCGACCAGGGGTGAAAATTCTGACAATTATCAATGTCATCGAAAGTCTCTCGATGACAGCTTCGATATCATCGACGGTCTGTCGATGATATCGATAGGACCAAAAAACTGTCCAGCGACCAGCAGTGAAAAATTCTGCAATTATCGATGATATTGAAACTGGTTCGATTTCATCGAACCCAACAATGAGGAGAAAATCCCCATTAAATCTCTCCCTTTTTGACTCAGGAGGAATCCACCTTCTTCAAGCCATCCCGGTTTCTACAAACCTCAAACTTGCCCTTGAGCAAAGCCTTGGTCATCATGTCTGACCCATTATCGTCCGTGTGAACCTTCTCAAGCTGTAACACCTTCTGTTCTAGAGTATCTCTGATCCAGTGATACTGAATCTCCATGTGCTTTGACTTGGAATGCTGACTTGGATTCTTGCTCAAGTGTATAGCACTTTGGCTATCGCAATAGACCACGTGCTGCTCCTGCTTTAGGCTAAGTTTCTGTTGAAAACTCTTCATCCAAAGCATCTCTTTACATGCCTCTATGACTGCATTGTACTCGGCCTCTATTATCGATAATGCTACGACCTTTTGTAGCTTGCTCTGTCAAGAAACTGCTCCCCCTGCAAATGTGAATATGAACCCCGATGTAGACTTCATATAGTCTATGTCACTTACCATATCTGCATCTGTGTAGCCCTTTAACACAAGTTTTTCGTCACCATAGCATAGGCTCAACCTGGATGAGCCTATTAAATACTGCAGTATCCACTTCACCATATCATAGTGTGGTTCTTATGCAAAGATCTCATCTCCTCTCGCATAGCTCTCAATCACTCCCCTTTATGCTTGTCGGCTAGGGCCTAAGAATAATCTTCTGGCTCTCTCCCATCAGTCAGCATAATGTATTCATGCGGTGAGTACCTCTTGGACGGTTGTCTGTCCTTAGATGACCTCCTCACCTGTGACTCAACAGGTGGATCAAGTGGGGGCTGCTCCCCTGGTCTATCTTCTGAAGGAACTCCCTCGTACTCTACACCTTTCTATACTCCCCCGTTATCAGGCACCACGGGAGGAGTAATCGGATCCATGTCCTCTAGCTCACCTGAACTAGGCTAGTTCTTCTCTAGCTTACCAATGTCTTCTATACACTGATCTTCAAAGAAAACCACATATCTGCTCCTGATAAGCTTCCTCTCAGTCGGATCCCATAATCTGTAACCGAATTTTTCATCACCGTACCCCAAGAACACACACTGCCTGATCTTCATATCGAGCTTGAACCTCTCATCCTTTGGTATGTGAACGGATGCCTTGCATCCAAACACCCTGAGATGATTGTACAATAGACCCTATCCAGTCCACACCTTCTCAGGTACTTCTCCATTCAACGAGGCTAATGGAGACCTGTTTATCAAATACATCACCGTGTGTATTGCTTCTCCCCAGAATGTCTTGGACAACTTCGCATGGAATAACATGCATCTGATTCTCTCTACAATGGTACAATTCATTCGCTCAGCTACACCATTATGCCGGGGAGTCTTGGGAACCGTCTGTTCATACCATATACCCAGGGACTTGCAGTACTCATGAAAGTCGCTAATGTATTCACCACCATTGTCAGTGCGAATGCACTTTAATGATCTACCTATCTCTCTCTCGACTATAGCATGAAACAATTTAAACACACTAAAGACCTCGTCCTTGGATTTCAAAGCATACACCCAAACCCTCCTAGATGCATCATCTATAAAAGTAACAAAATACAATGCCCCACCCAAGGTTTTTATCCTCATAGGACCACAAACATCAGAATAAACTAAATCTAATGCATGCACTTTATTAACATGAGAAGTAGATTTAATAAATGAAACTCTATGTTGTTTTCCTGATAAACAATCAAGGCAGGTTTTGAGAGGTGTACTTGTCACGTCTGAAAGGAGTCGCTTCCTCGCTAATAGTGGAAGCCATTTTTCACTCATGTGGCCTAGACGCCTATGCCATATGTCAATAGTTGAATCTTTCACTGCGTTCAACCCACCCTTGCATACACTGACACTTGTCTTATAAAGGGTGCAGCACTTCTTTCCTCTGGTTGCGATCAACGAACCCTTGATGAGCTTCCAGCGCCCACCAGCAAACCGGCTTTCATAGCCATCATCATCCAACTTCCCGTCGACATCAAGTTGAGGCGAAGGTCTGGAATATGCCTCACATCCCTGAGAACCAATGTGCAGCCCACATCGGTCTTCATACAAATATCACCGACTCCTACGATCTTTGATACACCAGAATTTCTCATCTTCACGGTCCCATAGTCACCTGACTTATAGCTTGTGAAGAAGTCCCTGTATGAAGTCGCATGAAATGAGTCTTTCGAGTCTATCACCCAGTCGATGTCCTGACTCGTAGCCGTGAGACATATATCGTGATCTGCTGAAAGAATAACTACAACGTCGCTATCTGAAGCGACCCCAGTGAAATCTGATTCATCTTCCTTTCATTTTCCTTTCTTGTCATTTTTAGCCTTACGACATTCATGCTTATAGTGGCCCTTCCTGCCATAATTCCAGCATTCAACATCTTTTCTGTTACTCGACTTGCCTCATGATTGATCTCGGGCCTTCTTGCCCTTCCTGTTCTTTCCTCTCCCCCGTTCCTGTGTCACAAGGGCCTCTTGCTGAGTAGACCCCAGAGACTTCCTCCTTGTCTCTTCATTGAAGAGACAGCTAGTTACCTGTTCCATGGATATCTTTCTGTCTGGTGCGGAGTTACTTAGAGACACCACCAATGTCTCCCAACTGTCAGGCAAAGAACTAAGTAAAAGTAAAGCCTACAATTCATCATCCAAGATCATCTTCATAGAGGAGAGTTAGGTCACTATATTGCTGACCTCATTCATGTGCTCGGCCACAGAACCACCATCCTTGAACTTGAGATTCATAAGTCGCCTTATCAGAAAAAATTTATTATCGGCTGTCTTCCTCTCATACAGCCCTTCTAATTTCAGCCATAGGCTAGCGGCTAAGGTTTCCGTAGACATATGGTGAAATACAGAATTATCCAACTATTGTCTAATAAACCCCACCGCCTTTTGGTCCATCTTCTTCCAACCATTATCAGACAAATCCTTAGATTTTACTGATATGCCTAAAATTGGAGAATATAGGTCCTTGCAATAAAGCAACTCCTCCATCTTAGCCTTTCATATGGTCCAGTTAGAACCATTGAGGCTGATCATCCTTGATGAGCCACCTTCCATAATTCAAAACTGATCCTACCCATTCAATGAACTTATCTCTGATACCACTTTGTTGGAGGCCTTGCACAAAACCTTAGGATCTAGCCTCCCAAAACAAAACAGAATTATGGAATAATAATGCAATAAACTAAATCAAAATATAAACTACATCACACTAGGGATTTTTACGTGAAAAACCCTCAAAGAGGTAAAAACCACAGGACCTTGTCTAGATCAACAATCCACTATAAAGCAGAAAGTTACAACCGATCACAAGCACACACCGCTTGGATCAAACCTTTTTCACTCACGTAGGAGTGGATAAACAATAAGAGAAACAAAGAAGACGGAGAGATCTCACCGATTACGAGGACGTGGAAGCGCTGAGATATGGTAGATCACTTCTACGAGCATAACCTCCCTTTCACAAGCTTCCTTTCTCTCTTTCTTTCTCTCTCTCACCTTTGATAACCCTAAGCAAAGCTTTAGAAAACCCTAGAATGCCCTGGAATACCCTAGATTACACCCCAATCTCGCATACACTCCTTTATATAAGAATAGAAAGAGGTAGAATCCAAATAGAAAACAAAATCCGTAAAATCTGCGTTTCCGCAATCGCATCTGCGGAACTCTTCAATGATATCGAAGGTCTCTCGATGACAGCTTTGATATCATCGACGGTCCTTCGATGATATCAAAACAGGACCAAAATTGTCTAACGACTGGGGTGAAAATTTTGACAATTATTGATGTCATCGAAAGTCTCTCGATGATAGCTTCGATATCATCGACGGTCTGTCGATGATATCGACAGGACCAAAAATTGTCCAGTGACTAGCAGTGAAAAATCCTGCAATTATCGATGATATCGAAACTAGTTCAATTTCATCGAACCCAGTAATGAGGAGAAAATCCCCATTAGAAACGCTAGAGGCAAAGAGAAAGAATAAAGAAATAAAGGAAAGAAGAGAAGAGAAGAGAAGAGAAGAAGAAGAAGAAGAAGGAATGAGCAAGAGTGAGAGGCGACTCGATGGCTGACTAAGACAATTCGGTGGAATGGATTTTGAGTTAGGCCAAAGTTGAATCAAGTTATTGTAGTCAACATACAATAGGGAAGTTTCACTTCCAATCCATTGATTCAAAATATATCATTAAGCATAGTTAAATTGGTGACTCACTGAGTTGAGTCAGTGAGTCAATAGAATGTTTTGCTAAATTTTAGCCTATGATAACCAAAACCCCTAATGTAATAAATCTATAACCAACCTACATGATTTCCTCTAAAGAGACGTACCGATGCATATAAAAATCTAATTGAGTCATGAGGAATCCAATTAAGGGCCTGTTTGTTAATGCTGAACTTTTGCACTTAACGCAGAATTGGGAAAATGTTCCGCGTTTAGTGGTGTTTGTTAATGCATCGTTAACACGGAAGAAGGAAAGCGCTAAGTGGTTTTTCACTGAATTCTTTCAGTGATAGGAGTCTGGCTTAATGGTGAATGCAGAATGCACTTAGTGAATTTTTCATTAAACAAAAAATTTTGCTTCCCAAATTACCCCTTTTCAAGTTTCTACGGCGATACTTTTTCTTTAAATTTTTTGCCCAATACAAAATCAACTTTTAACCTGTGAAACTTCTTTATGCTCCACCATGATGTATGTATTTCATCCATTCCATTCATCCATTTTTAAAGATCATTTTAGCGCTTGATACCAAAAATGAGAGGAATATAAATCTCAAGTGGACCATACCACAGGAAAACAATAGTGATTGGATATCCACCATTAAAATTTTCCTAAGGCCCAATGTACTATTTATTTGACATCCAATTTGTTGATTAGGTCATATAGACCTAGAGAAATGGAAAAAACAAAGATCAACTTGATCCAAAACTTTTATGGCCCCCAAAAAGTTTTTAATGGTCGACGTTCATTCATCACTGTTTTCCTGTAATGTGGTCCACTTGAGATTGGAATATACATCATTTTTGGTCTCATACAATAAAATGATGTAAAAACATAGATGGACGGCATGGATGAAACACATACATCATGGTGGGGCCCACATAGCACCAACCATCAGCCATTGGCTGGTGGTAGGGGAGTAGCCAATCTGTTTCTGCGAATGCGGATTAGATACTAACAGGTTGAGTAGCGAGACTCGCTACTAAAGTTCTGTCACCAAGTTATGTGGGCCCCATCATGATGTATGTTTAGTATCCATCCATTTGGAAATATAATTTTAGGTAAAGATCCAAAGAATGAGTCAAATCCAAAGCTCCAGTGGACCTCACCACAGAAAACAGTGGGGAGAATGACGCCCACCATTAAAAACTTAAATAGGCCACAAAATTTTTTGATCAATCTGATATTTGTTTTTTCCCTTCTTTCATGTCTGTGTTAACTTGTGAACAAGTTGGATTTCAAATAAAAATCACTGTGAGCCTTAGGAAGGTTTCAACGGTGGGCATCAATCTCGCCACTATTTTTTGTGGTGGGGTCAACTACATATTGGGATCCCTCATTCTTTAACTCATGCTCTAAAATTAAATCTCCACATAGATGGATGGTGTAGATAAAGCACATACATCATAGTGGCCCACATACATCATGGTGAGCCCATGGAACTTGATGACGTCACTTCGATAGCGAATCTCGTTATTCAACCTACATTGACGTCAGCAAGTTTCGTGGGTCCCATCATGAGGTATGTGTTATATCCAAACCATCCTTCCATTTGGTGAGCTCGTATTAAAGCTTGACACGAAAAATAAGCTGCAAAAAGCAGTGGGGGATTGAACGTCTACCATTGAAACCCTTTTTGGGGTCACAGAAGTTTTAGATCAATATGATTTTTTTTCCTCTTCATACAGGTATTTGTAACCTTATGAACATATTGAATGTAAAATAAACTTAAATAGGCCACGGAAGTTTTGGATAAATATGTTTTCACTTCATCCAATTGGGAATGACCTTATAAACTGTTTGGATAGCATATAAATATAAGGTGGGCCTTATTTGAAGGTTTTGTTGCTACTGGTTTTCAATCCTATATAACACATAGTGACAATCTTCCCGCTGAGAATAATTGAGGGTCTTATGATGATATTTTAGTTTTTTTATTAAGTATTTTAGTTTATTTGAATTAAATATAATGATTTTATTTTCATTTAATAAAAAATATTTTCTTTATAATGTAAAACATTTCCACACGAGAGATAGGGGCAAATGTGTCAAATTAACATATTTCACACATTTAAGATGTTTGTTGACAAATAGTTTGTTTTAGATTCAGTACTTAATTTTTAGACTTCAACCATAATTATCAAACAAGTTTTTTTTACTTCAGATTTCAGATTCAAGCTTCAGATTTCAGATTCGGTCTTTAGACTTCGGATTTAACAAATGGGGCCTAAGTAAAGCTATGTTGGAATTTAACTAAATCGCATAATACGTGTAGAGTCCAACAACTACTTTTGTATATCTCACACGTAGATCATTTAAGTGATATTCCCGACTTGAAAATCTTATGTTATACTGTACACTAAGCTTACGTATTACATCTTCTTACTTGATACTGTTAGATGTGGTGATTCCAATTTGTTTAACATGAGATTTTGTCTTTTCTCTTGATATTATGATGCATAGTTTCTGATTTTGTTAGCATACTTCATCATGATTCCACTTGATACTTATATATGCTTTAATTATAGTCATATAAAATGTTGATTTAATTCTTTTCATTGATTGTATCGTTGTGTAGAATGGATGTTTATTTTTGCGCCACACTTATGAATTTAACAATTATTAGATTATTGGTCTATGTTATATGAAGTATGTTGTATTTTAATGTAAGACTAAGTAAATCAAGGGGTGCTCTACCCATGGCCATTCCTGAAAGGATTAACACATTTACACGGGTGCTCTACCCATGGCCATTCTTAAAAGGATCAGCATATTATCATGGGTGCTCTGCATCATTCCCAAAAGATTAGCACATTGGCATGTGTGCTCTGCCCAGGGGTCATTTCCGAAAGGATCATCACATGTACTTAGTCATGGATTATCCCCTAAAAGATTAATACACATGGGTGCTCTGCCCTGGGTGATTCCCTAAAAAATTATCACTAGTGCTCTATCACGGGTCATTCCTTAAAAGGATTAGCACAAATGCCCTGCTTATGCCTTCCTCTTAAAAGAATCAGTGCACACTAGTTCTCTGCCTTAAATTACTCTATAAAAAAAATTATGACGAGTTGCTATAAGTCAATTTTTCATTCATGAATTCTTATTTTATTACTTGTATTTTATTCTCTTTAATAATATTGAGCTTATGTTTGGTATTAATGTAGAATTTTCAACTTGTGAATGAAGTTATTCGATTAAGTTGTTTTACTCACCCTACTTAAACATTTCAGATACATGGTTGGAATACTACGAAGATGCAGACAACTCTTTCCATGAATTAAGATTAGTTTGTTTTCTTAATTTGATTGATGTAATAGAAACCTGAACCTCGGTCTATAGTTCTTTTATATTTTAAATTAAATTTTATATTTGAGGATTGATGTAGTAGTAGACTATAGATTAATTTACATTAGTGCGTGATTTGGATTTATTTTCATAGAATGTTTAATAGAATATGGATGTGTGTAGAATGGAATGAATGTATCTTAGTATTAATATATAATTTTCATAGTTCATGAGTCTAGGATTCGGGCCTTGAATTATCCTATTCAAATGAGTCGAACTCATTCATCCCATTATACTTAACCAAGCATTAAAACATGGGTCTAAACAATTAAAAAAATATATCAAAATCAAAATCAAAATCAAAATTTTGAATAGGGCTAAACTGACATGACTAACCCAAAAAAGTTCAAAATGTTGGCCTAAGCTAACCCCAAGGCATGGCCCATTGACAACCCTAGTTAGCCATCGTGTTCATATATTCTGACCATCCAAATGGTTAGAATATTGTGGAAGGAAGATACCTATGCATGCATTGTATATTTAGACATGAATATAAGTAATGTAGGCCATCCATGCCTAATGGTCTGTTAGTACCATAGGTAAAGCTCTATGGTTAAAGGTGAGGATGATAAAGAGAGCGGGTATGCATGAGAGAGAGAGAGAGAGAGAGAGAGAGAGGGACCACTTTAATGTAAAGCTTTGTGGGACAGTGCTATGTCACACATGTCTGTGTGACATCCACTATGTCCATCTGTTCACCAGATTAGGTCAAAACATGTAACATGTAAAAAGAGTTAGATCTAAAACTCAAGTGGGTCACATCAGATATGTTGAATGTGAAATATTGAATATTTACCCACATTTGTACATTGGTTTTACACGCATAAATGTATTAAGTTGATCTAATTACATACGTTTTGCTATGCGATGTGATTTGGAGAGTTAAGAAAAAAAGACGATTAAAGTAATGATTTAAAGCTTAAAGAATAATTGAGTGGATGATTGAATGATTGGAGGATAATATTGAAGAATTCAAGTGCTAAAGATTGAAGGAAACCAAGTGCTAAAGATGAAGAAAAGTCTCGAAAATCACACATTCAAATAACATAAATATCAAACGATTTGGTCCCACCTAAGGCTTGTTCGGTCTGACCGAAAGTGCCAACAACGGTCCAACAACAAACAATGATTTTCAAAATAAATTTGGCTTAATCATTCAGTGCGACCAAAGTGATCTTCGGTCCCACCAAAGGTAAGTTCGATTCGACCGAAAGGCGATAGAGAGTTCAATGTAGTTTTAGATAAATTCAACTGCAGTTAAAGGAACCTTCGGTTGGATTCGATGCGACCGATTGTTCTCATCGATGCGACCGAATGTGCTCGTCGGTGCAACCGAATGTGCTCGTCGGTGAGACCAAAGTGTAACAAAAGTGTGTAAATTTGAAGTCGGTACATGATTTTTCTATTTAAAGAGGTGATCAAAGCTATTGAAAACATGAATTAGGGTTTGTGAGAGAAAGTAAGATGTGGCGGAGCTTCTACGGAGTCGTTCTTCGTCCTTAATCTTTCGGTTCTACTTAATTTTTCATGTTTTTGTTTGAGTTTATTTTAAATATGACAATGGTTGGCTAAATCTCTTAGATAGGACTAAGATATAAAGCTTGTAGTTATTTTTTTCTAGTTTACTTTGATTCAAGTTTTATGGTATGAATGATGAACAATTCATTGATTTTAGTTTGAATAAAGCTTTAGTTTTAGTTTACTTTGATCCATTTTTGGCTTTAGGAACTTTCGATGCTTAGGAACGTTAAGATTATTTGCTTATCCATTTTGTAAGGGATTGATTTGTAAAATTCATGGATTTATCATAAACTACAGGTAGATATTTTAGATTCCCTACAATTAATAATTTGGTACTTCATGTGATAACCGAATCAATTAAAGTTTATTTATGTTTTGATTTGTGAATTTTGAATTAACCACCCTATTATCCAATTGGATAGGATATGACTTCAATTCCAGTTGTATTATCTAATTGAATCAAGTAAATTAGGCATTAAGAATAGCTAGAAGTGGATCCGTGGCGTTCTAATGTTTTGTTTTATTAATACTCTTTATATTACTTAGATTTTCATTATTGCTTTTTCTAATTCAAATTTCATAATTAGTTCTAATTTTCGTTCTAGTTCTAAAGTGTTTTGAGAATGTACCAATATAAGTCCATGAGGATTCAATCTCAATCTCATTGAGTTAAAACTATATCGTAGCCCTACACTTGGGTTTGTCATCCTTATGGATCGATTGAGAGACTGGCGATTCGATGCCCACCATTAAAACTTTGGTAGGGCTACAGAAGTTTTGCATCTAGGTGACATTTGTATTTTCTAATCCTGGGGAGAGTTGCTTTATGAAGAGATGCAGATTGGCTAGTGACCCTAGCTACCACTAGCCAACAGCTAGCGGTCAGTGCTATGTGGACCCACCATTTAAAATGCATTTCATCACATCGTCCATCTATTTTTCCAGATCATTTTATGGTACGAGCCCAAAAATGAGGTAGGTCCAAATCTCAAGTAGACCACATAACATAAAATAGTGTTGATCGAACAGCAACCATCAAAAACGTTTGGAGCCACAACAATTTTGGATCAAGTTGATATTTATTTTTTCCCTTCATCCAAAGTCCATATGACCTAATCAACAGGCTGCATGTCAAATAAACATTACAGCGGGCCCCAGGAGTTTTTTAATGGTAGACATTCAATCACTATTGTTTTCCTGTGGTATGGTCCATATGAGATTTAGATCCACCTCATTTTTGGGATCAAGCCTAAAATGATTTAGAAAAATGGATGGACAGCATGGATAAAACACATACATAATGGTTGGGAGAGCACTGACTACTAGCCACCTGGCTAGTGTGGTAGCCTCACCAGCCAAACCGCGTTCACCCATGAATGCATGGTAGGAACCACTGAGACAATAAATGAGAGATTCTTTTCCACTGGTAGTTTGGTGGATAGTGAGTGCCGATGCAAAGCACGCATGTTATAAGTAATCCGAACTTTGCTAAGTCGACATGCGTGTGCAATAAAGCTCTAGACTCACAGTGCTTTCGACACGATCTCATAGGTTCGACTACCTATTGTGGTGAAAAATGATTGTGGTGTGAGTGTATGGGTGTGAGTGAGTGAGTGTGTGTATATATATCAACATTGCACATAAAATTAATTTTTAAGAATGATTAAATATTCATCTTTCTTTTTAAAATGTGTTAGCTAGAAATATATGCTATTAGATGGGAAAATCAAGGAAAGTATCTTTGATTTCATTTCTCCTCTCAAAATTATTTCCATGTAATTGTATCTCCTTTATTTATTTATTTATTACTACATAACTATATAAATTTTCTCTTACAAATTTCCTCGGAAAATTGTCTCTTGAATTTCTGACCGTACTTACAGCTGATGTGCTAATAACTTTGGATTTCTTATTTTCTAATACAAGTTTTATTAATAAAATTATATCATTTACTCTCCTAATATTTACAACTTTATTTTTAAATCTTTAAATATTATTATCCTTTTATCATTTTTGTTATTATCATTTTCTATATATCTCAAAGTTTATATCAATCAATTTAAATATAGTTTTGCTCCTCTTTTCACTTGGTATCCTAAATATAAATTATGTTAACTATCATTTGTTTTATCATTACAAGATTTCTATATTTCATGTGGCCAGATTGAACTTATTATCCTAAACTAATTTCTTTTATTTATTTTTTTTAAATCCATGTGCTGCTAGAATAGGCATGAGAACCCTTCTTATAACGATTGAGTGGTGTTACCGGTCATTCCCAGTCGGATGAACTGAAAATATGCCCCACGAATGTTTCAATGGTGAACATTCAATCCTCACCGTCTCTCATCCTAAGGCCCACTTAGTTTTGGATCTACCTTATTTTTGGGCTCATGTCTTAACACGACCTGGAAAAACACATGGACGGAGTGGATTTCTCACAAACATCATGTTGGGCCCCACCTAGTTTATGTGCTACGGAAGGGCTGGCAGGCAATGCCCATCCATATTTTGAAACATGCAGATCTCGTGCAAGGCAAGTGCATTTTTACTATTATCTTTTGAAAAGTTGATCCTGACCATTCGTCCATGGGGTTGACCTTGATCCTTTGAACTATTTTTAAAAAGTGGTCTTACATCTATTTTACAGGGCTTAATTGGAACGGTTTGGATCATCCAATCAGGGTTCTTCTTGAGCCATGAGCAATGCATGGATCCCTTATAACCAACGGCTGATATCATCATCGCATGGCCCATTTGCCCTGCGCATAGGAATTCGTATAGTAAGGCATCTGTTCCACCCGTGTAAAATCCACAAGATGGACCGTTCCATTACCTAACAGTCCCGAAATGTAGGCCCATCGGGTGCTAAATGAACTCTTGGGCAGCGATACCATCGTAATCTTGTAACGAACGCTTACCTCGTAGGCAGGTGATTGGGCCCACTGCAGAACTGTCGACATGATCCAGACCATCGATCCAATTGGCCGACCTAAGATTGGGCCTCACATGTAAGGCCAGATCATTTTCAGGCTGGGTATGGGGCTCAGCTCATTTTTTCCCAGCTGGGCCCCACTTCATGTATCCACGTCTTCAATCCTACAAATATCTCATTTCACTCATTAGTTTTAGGGTTGTACACGAGTCACGAACCGAGTTGAGCTTGGCACAACTCAACTCGGCTCAGCCACTAGTTGACCCCGGCTCGAACTCGACTCAGCCGGGTCCTTGAGCCTAATTGGCCAGCTTGGCTCGGTTCAGTCAGCAGCTCGGGCCAGTTCGAGCCTAGTTTGAGCCAAGATCGAGTCTCTGCGGCATTTTCTCAAACACATAGAGTGCACCTTCAATTTTTCACAGAATGTAAAGCAGCATGATCGGTTTACATGCATTTAATCAAACACTCGGCACGTAACATAAAAATCAAGATACAAGGGTATTTGTTTTGTATCCATACCTTCCTCACCTTCGTTGAGTCATTTCATCAAATACTTGTTGAGCAACATCAACATCAAAATAACCAAGTCACCGAACTAGGTCAATTCGAGTTGGGGTTCAATCCAAGTCAAGTCGAGCTCGGGCAAGGTCAAACTCGGCTCAAAATTTTTTCGAGCTCAAAAAATCAGCTCGACTCGGCTCGAACTCACTTTCGAACTGAGTTGAATCAAACCTTTTCAAGTCGAGTCAAGCGAACTAACCGAGCTAACTCGATTTGTGTACACCTGTGATTAGTTTCGCAACACATGCATCTTGCATTTAGACCAATGATTTCTTTTTATGTTTTTCTAAATGTTAATACCCTTATTCCTGGGTGGCCCACCTGATCAATGGGTGGATTAGGAACATTCCAAAGCCCTTCAGACAAACCGATCATCGATTTTGTTGGGATGGGATGAGCTGCTTACAAGATGGTTTGTGGTAGATACGAGAGATGTTCCGTACCTCACGGCTTAACGCAAAAGCGTGTTTGATATTTTAAAATTTTTGAAGTCTCTTAAATAGAGGGCCAATATGCGTGAGTGCGTATATTACGGGTAGGATGTTTCCTTTTAGGGCTTATTTAGATTAAGCAATTACAGCCTTTAACGTGCTATCAAGTATCAACAAGTAATGATCATCATTACTATCCTAGTTAGAAGAAAAATGGGATGTTTGGCTTACTTTACACCACTCTCACATGGTACATTGAAAATGTATGTAGAGTTAGATACATCGAATTGGATACACATTATGTAAAGTTATCAATATATGTTACATCGAGATTAGATACACATGATGTGAATTTATCAATATATGTTACATCAACACCATCTATCCATTTTGTGTGAGATCATTTTTGGGCATTGGCCCAAAAAATAATAAGGAAGATCCAAAGCTCAAGTGGACTGCAACATAGAAAGCATAGGAATAATGAAGCCTGCCATGGAAACCTTCCTAGAGTGAACCATAATGTTTATTTTCCTTCAAACCTCTTCATAAAGTCACACTGATCTGGATGAAGGAAAAGCACAAATATCTTTTTTCCAAAACTTTCGTGGAAGTCAAGAAATTTACAATGGTAGGTGTTCAATCCCCACTGCTTTCTATGGTGCGGTCAACTTGAGCTTTGGATCTGCCTCATTTCCTAAAACAATCTTGCAAGATAGACGGATGATGTGGATATAACACATATATCATGGTGGGGCCTACAGAACTTTACTATGTCAACACACCTCTGTAAGCAGGGAATGATTACCGAGATTTTAGATCTTGCACTAGCTAGGTTGTCAATGAGTCAAGCTAGCTTGACAAGCTATTCGGGCTCAACTTGGACTGCAGTATCATGCTTGTGGGCTGGGTTCGGGCTTAAAATTCAAGTCTATTTGTCTAGCAAGATGGGCTTGGACTTCCTCATCCAAAAGCCCATTAGCTTGACCTGACCCATTTGCATTTTAAAATTTAAAATTTAAATTCAAAAATTTTCCTCCTCCCAAATTTCTCCATCTTTCCCTCCTTTAAACCTATCTTTTAACTCTCTCTCTCTCTCTCTCTCTCTCTCTCTCTCTCTCTCTCTCTCTCTCTCCATTAATTTACATTAATATTTTTAATAGAAATGGAACTCTAACAGTTTTTAATGCCTCTCTCCTCTCTCTCTCTCTCTCTCCCTCTTACGAGAATCTAGAAGCATACTAATATCTCTTTGTAAACTATAATGTGGAATTGCAAAGGACTGTATTATGCATTGAATAGGGAGATCAAATAAACTGTATAAAAGGCGTACTTGAGAAGCCATACTTGTAGGAGATGATCGGAATCTTCCTCACCTTATATACACCTTTAAAGAAGCACCATGATGGATTGAAAAAGCTTCAATCATATGTAGGCTTGGGGACCCAGCCCTATTTATATAGCATTGAGGGTTAAGGAGTTTGGAACCCATCGAAACTCATCTCCCTAAGGCTCCATACGAATTTGGTAATCTTAGTCCAACTAGAACACTGTGTGTGACACTATTGTAGTGCACCACCCCTTACACGATTTTAGATTAATCATAATTGAGTGGGATCCATCAGTATTCCCGATCACACTATGCAACCCCTAGGGCAATCTAGACTGTTGATTAATAAGGCCCACCTTATATAATTCTTACGTTCTCCCACTTGGGTTACATTGATCAATGTCAATGATAAATCTTTGAAAATATTTTGAAACACGTGTTTTAATTTTGAAGGAACAACCAAATGGTTAACCAATATAATTATTGGATAATACGGGCAACGTTATTACAATCTAGTCTATCAAGACCACTAGTATCGGATCGCGGTAGCCATCATAATATTTAATCTAAGCTAAGTAAGACTAAGTGCGGTCACAAATACTACCAGTCTTAACAACATAGATCAGGAACAGGGAAGTATGTTATAAGGATTACACACAGTGTAATGATATATATCTATCATTAAGAGGTCCTGGAGCTTTCAAATATCTCTAATGAGACACATCTTTAGTTCTACTTAGAACAAATTACGCATATATAGGGAGAAACAGAAATTAACTTTATATTAGAATTATCAAAATTTTATCAAATGAGATTTGTTCAATGTCTATGAAAATAAAACATGCTCAACTCCTACTAACTGAATACATCTATGGGATTAATGACTCTCATAGATGTTACATGCTCCTGAAATGGTATGATAAGGAGCCCTTTAGTGAGCGGATCTGCAATCATCTTCTTAGTGTCGATGAACTCCATATACACTAGACGATTATGAATTCTTTCCTTCACAACAAGATATTTGAAGTCGATATACCTCGACCTTGATGAATGCTTGTTATTACTAGAGAAGGAAACTGTTGTTAAGTTATCACAAAAGATTTTTAATGGTTTCAGGATATGCTCCAATACCCGCCAACTTGAGAAGAAACGTTGTAACCACATGCTTGATTTGATGCTTCATGTTAAGTTATGAACTCAACTTCCATGGTAGATAAGTTCGTGGTTGAATATGTCATGCATTTCGAAGACACAACCCCGCCAACCATAATGAAAATGTAGCCTGATGTGGACTTCTTTGTATCAATGCAGTTAGCATAATCTGTGACTGAGTATCCAACCAACTCTAAATAATCAGATCTTTTGTATGTGAGCCGAAGTTCTTTATTCTTTACAGGTAGTGCAACACCTTCTTTGCAGCTATCCAATATTACATTCCCGGATTAGACAAATACATGCCCCAACATTCCAATTGTAAAGGCAATTTCGGTCTCGTCTAAACTTGAGAATACATGATGCTTCCTACGACTGATACGTATGGAGAATCTTTCATTCGATTCTTTTCCAGATCATTCTTAGGACACTGTAACTGTCTAAATTTATCATCCTTTATACTAGATGATTATCCAGGAGCACAGTTTTGCATGCTATACCTTTTGAGCACCCTATCAATATAGGCTCTCTATGACAGATTAAGAAGTCCGCATAATCTATCATAGCATATCTCAATGCTAATGACATAAGATACATCACTAAGATCCTTCATCTCAAACCTCTGAGATAAGAATTTCTTGGTATCGATCAATATTCTTGCGTCACTACTAGCCAACAAAATATTATCAATATACAAAACAAATATAATGAACTTACTCTCACTGATTTTAACATAGATACATTTATCTGCGGTGTTTTCTATAAAATCATATAAAGAAATCACTTCATGAAACATCAGAACAAACTATATGTTCTAAGCCATTGGCTACAAAATCTTAATGTTGCAACATATATATGTCCTCGTTTAGATCCCCATTGAGAAACGTAACTTTACATCCATCCGATGTAGCTCCAAATCCATATGAGCCACAAGAACCATTATGATCCTGAATGAGTCTTTCTTAGATACTTGTGAGAAAATCTCTTTAAAATCAATGCATTCACGTTGGTTAAAACCCTTAGTAACGAGTTTAGTTTTATATCTTTCGATATTACCCTTGCAGTCCCATTTAGTTTTGAACACCCATTTACAATCAATCGACTTTATTCCTTGGGGTAACTCAAAAAGATCTCATACATTATTATCCTTCATGGATTTCAACTCATGCTTCACGACATCAATCTAATGAGAATAGTTGGCTCTTTGTTTGGCTTGTGTAAAGGATTCAGGATCCTTTTCCACCTCTATGTCAAACTTGTGCTCTTGCAAATATACGATATAATCATCTAGAATTATAGGCCTCATTTCTCTTTCAGATATTCTTAATTGTTCATCCTCTTGAGTGTGATTTTGATTTCTTTCATCAGTAGGTTATATAAGAGGTTCATTGTGGTGATCTGCAATAACTTCAGGCTCATCTGCAGAATTCATGCCAACATGATCTGGAATGACTACGACAAGAGTCACAATCCTTTCTTCCTCAAATATAAAATCACTAATATTTTTTATCCTACTATTTTCAATATCCTCAATGAATCTAGTATTCACAGTCTCAATAATCCTGATGGAGTGGGAAGGACAGTAGAATCAATAACTTTTTGATCTTTCTGAGTATCCTATAAAGAAACAACTTATGGCTCTGGGATCGAGCTTTCTTTCATGTGGGTTATAAACTTTGGCCTCAATAGGACATCCTCAAACATGTAGATATATGATACTTGACTTTCTCTCATTCTATAATTGAAAATGGATTTTACTTACAACCTTGTTGGGGACCTTGTTAAGGATATGAATTACAGTTTTGATTGCATCACACCATGAAGATTCTGGTAATCTCAAATTGTTTATCATGCTACGCACCATATACATAAGAGTGTGATTATGTCTTTTAGCCATATCATTCTACTCTAGGATCCCAGGCATGGTGTACTGGACGACAATACCACAATCTTGTAGGTATTTAACGAAGGGTCCTAGATTGCGACCTGATTCATCATATCTATCATAGTATTCACTACCACAGTCAGACTTAACAACCTTAATCTTCCTATCAAGTCGATTTTCATCGTCAGCTAGATTTTAAAAGTATCTAGGGTATCTAATTTTTCACTGATAAGATAAAGGTACCCAAAATGAGAGTAGTCATTTATAAATATAGTAAAATATTTGTACCCACTCCAAGATGTTGTAAAGAATGACCCCCAAATTTTCATGTGTATAACAGCCAAGAGTCCTATACTCCTTGTTGCATCTTTCTTTCTGTTTCTAGTCTGTTTACTCTTAATACATTCAATATATATTTTATAATTGGAGAAGTCTAGAGAATGAAGAATTTCTTCTCTCACCAGCATATGGCATAATCATGTATGCCATAACATAGAGGATTTTTCATAGTCTAGTCTTCGCTTAGATCATATTTTGTTTCCATGTAGGGCATTTACGTTATATATGTGTGAGGCATTCAAGTCTAGTTGGTATAGGTTGTTTACATATAGCCAGTGCCAACATTAATTGAATTAAAGTACATACTCAATATTTTATTATCAAATTTAAAGGATTAACATAATTTATCCAAATGAGAAATAGAAATCAAATTACACCTTATAGAATGCACACAAAATGTATCTACTAAATCCAATAAATGACCTAACTCTAACCTAATCGTACAAACTTTAACTGCCTCAATGTTAACTTTAACACCATTATCTACGTATATTGAGCGCTCCGTATCAGTTGGTGCCCTGCTATGTAGCAAGTCCTGCATATAAGTACATATGTGAATAGTTGTTCCCGAATCTATCCATTAAGAATCTACCGACACATCAGTTAAATTGATTCGAAACAGACCAAAATTATATTATTGTCATTCCTTACGAGCCACTACATGTACTTTGTGCAATCTTTCTTCTAATGGCCCGACTTCATGCAAAAAAAGCAAATATACTTTTTAGCCCACTTATGTTTCAATCTATTCCTAGGTTGATTGTCAGTTGGAGAACCTGGAAGACCTGAGGATCCCTTATCAAAACCATGTTTTCTTTTTCTTTTTTTGTTGCCATGTCTACATCCATGTCCATGTTTGTGTCCTGAGGTTACTAGATTAATATTTTGTACTTTGCTTAATATCTTGATCATTTCCTCCTCTTGGACACACTGAGAAATCAGGTCATCCAATATCCATTTATCCTTTTGTGCATTATTGTATTGAGGAGGTAAGTTGTTGATAGCCAAGTGAACCAGTTGGTCATCTTTAACTTCTAGGCCCAAAGAGAAGAGCTTAAAAACCACTTTGATATGCTTTACAATGTATTCACGAATGTTTCCTTTTCCATCATAAGATGAGTAGATTAATTTGTTCAGTAAGAAACCCACTTTTACCTTATCCGATTTCTTAAATTAATTTTCCATTTCAGTTAAGAAAACTTTGGCCTTATCCATATTAAGCATGTCATCACTCATTGTCTTAGAAATTGAGTGCTTCATAATTTTACGACACGTACTATTGGGTTTGAACCATACCTCGTAATAATTAACCTTTGATTTGATAGCCTTTTAGATAGTCTTGGAGGTTCTGATTTATCCAAGGCAAGGTCTAACAGTAAGCAACATGGGATAATTTCTTTAGACTCTTTCTATTGAACATAATTCAACCCGGTTAAGCCATGAACATGATGCATTTGAGTTGGAACTGTAACTGATTGTAAAATATACTCACATTAACAAATGTTTACTTTAAACAATTCATGAATAAAACTGAATATCAGGCAAAATTTTATCAATTCAATTGATTGGGGCCTTCAATTGAACTATCCAGAATGAAGATGTACCTAACCATTCAATCGAGATAAAAATCAATCGCATTATGTAACACCCCGAACTTTTCAATACTCGAGTATTGAAAGTTCTCGAGTTTTACCATGAAATTTAACGTAATATGTACATGTGTACGATACAAACCTAGCTATCATAACCTTACATCTACACGAATCTAACCCTTGAAAATAATATCTACTCACAAATCAAGTCATCCGACCCTTGATCATGTGGTATGACACATGTACACTCTAACGAATAACCCTTCATCCATAATAATTTAGACGTAAGTTCTTTTATAAGAATAACTTAGCAATGTGCCTACAGCCATGTAGAACTCTTAGACCAATAATAATTATGAAAATGCCATTGACCTAGACCCATGGCTTATAGATCACATGGTTCCTACAATCCGTTTAATGTGAAATCTTATACCATACCTATATATCATAAATTAACCAGACACGTTGAATTTCAGTCCTTAGATCATTATAAAAGTAACCTAATTTACAGATCGGCCCCTTAACCGTTGATTTTAGTGTCCATCGAGTGAAGAAGGGTCATGGGTAGTCATAGCTTCTTTTCATCTACATCTGTATAATCTTATGAACAGGTTGGATGACAAACAAACATCACTGTGGACCCCACAAGTAGCCCTGAGTGTGCACAACGTATGTGCATCGGCATTACACTAAGCCAGGAGTCGAGTCAAACGAGGTTTGACTCGATCTCCAAAACGAAATCGAATTTCCCACTGTTGGAAATTTAAACGGATAGCATCTATTTACAATAGTGGATGACCCACCTTGATCATCTGACTAGACGATTCAGACTGATCATCTTGTCGACCACCCAAAACTGACCATAGTACACCATGGTGGCAGCCATGGTCAAACACGGTTTGACCCATGAAAGATCGAAAAACGTAGAGATTTTATATACGCACCATCAACGGACTGCATCCATTTGAGAACGATAGTGGGCCACCATCACGATGACCCACAATTATCTGAATCATTCATAGAGCAAATTCGAACAAAGTCTTACCTCTTTCACATCAAACCTGATCAAACAAACGGAATTCGGTCCGCCACTCTCCTGCAAACAATGCCAATAAACCAATACGGTTTCAAATTCCCTGGCATTGGGAATATGTAGAAGGCTACCTGGATAAAATCAGATCCGTGCAATCCACGTCAGAGGGATTTCCGATCACAGCCAAGGACGCTGAAAAGATCAAATCGGCTTCTCCACTCTGGAACTCCTCTGCTATTGCACCTGTGATAAGAAAAACGGGCTACTACAGGATTCATTTACGGCTAAGATCAGATGAGGCCGAGACCAATCCAAGACGTTCATTTGGTAGGGCCCACGTTCTTTCTAAAACCCCTCCTAGTATCTAGCGAACTTCCTCCGAAAATAAAGGAAACGGTGCAATCGGTTTCCGCAAGGAAAACCAAGAGAACGTGTGTAAACAGCTGCCTCTTACGTACCTTACACAAGAAAAGCCTGGAAGGCCTCAGATGATATAAACACGACCCCACCTGTGCTAGAAAATGTACTAGCAAGGAAAGAAAGAGGAAGAAAGAAAAGAAAGGGAAGGAAAGGAAAAGAAAAGAGAAAGAAAAATAGGAAGAGAAAAAGAAAGAGAAGGAGAAGGAGAAGGAGAAGGAGAAAGAAAGAAAGAAAGAAAGAGACAGAATGGAAAAGAAAAGGAAAGGAAAGAGAAAGAGAAGAAGAAGAAGAAGAAATAAGAGAGATGGATTTGAGTCATGATTGGGTCGACTCAGTAGAAGAATAGCATTAAACATGTTTTTAGGCCAAGACTCAGATGCTGATCAAGGTAAGTTAAACATTTACATGAAGGTTTATATTAAGTTTTAATTTAAATAATAATTAGTTTAAAGATGAGACCTTGAGATAAGCCCTAATCATATAATTGGTGAAATCTATGATTGAAGTTGAACTTAAAGTGCACACAGTAGGTTCTAATAAGATGAGAAGACACTTCAACCTCAAAGGTGAGGGTTTTTATCCTTTAAGCTTACTTTGATTTAATTGATGTGAATTATCATGCATTTTCCTATTTACATATTACTGAGAGTTATGCTTTCAATTGATTGATTTATTACCATCATTTATTTACTCATTGGGAACTATGATATTTCGTGTGACCTTCATGAATTTATGTGAGGCCATGGATAGAAACCTTGCCCTTGCTTTTTTCAATTTATTGAGTTAGCCCTTGCTACTCTTCTCTTTATTGAGTTGCCCATTACAACTCCTCTATTTATTGAGTTGGCCATTGTCGCTCTTCTTATTATTGAGTTGGCCATTACTACTCTCCTATTTGTTGAGTTAGCCATTGCTACTCTCCTATTTGTTGAGTTGGGCATTGCTACTTTCCTCTATATTGAGTTAGCCAGTGTTATTCTCGTCTTTTTAAGACTTGTGCTATTTATCTTTAAGGCTTAAGCATGTGTCTTGATATTCTAGAACCCCCATGATTCAGTTTGTATTCTCTATAAGTGTAAGTGATGTCTTAAGAGGTATCACAACTAGTGATTGGAATATTTTATCATGGACGTAATGCATTTCTAGGTAGAGACCCTCTTGGTTGTCACGTAATTCCATGAGTTTTTGGGTAGTGGTGCACAAATCGATGTGCGTAGTTCAGAATCTCGGTGTTATATCACTTTTGGGATTAGATGTCACAAATAGTCGCTTCATGAACAAATCGTGTTACGTAATTCATCCGACTCATGTATTGTGTGCCTTGAGGTGTTCATGTAAATCCACGGTAGCATTGGCCATGCCGACAAATATCCGTAGTTATGGGATGCGGGTCGAGTTGAATTTTCTATGAATGGTATTCCACATTGTGAGGATCACTATATATGATGAGCTGCACACACTTTACTAGGCATGCATCTCATGTAAGTTATTTGCGCATACTGATACTCCTTGTAGAAGTGGAATACGAGATGTATCAGAACCTTTACATTGCTTTATAAATCTCTTGAATTATTTTTAATCTTAAAGGATGACCATCACTATGAGTAGGGCCTTGACCCTCTCCAACCATACAAATTATGCAGGTGATGTACAGATTAAAGACCTAGAGAACAATCTCCCTATGGAAGACTATACTGAAAGAATAAGAAGATATTTTTATGATTTAGTTTTATACTTCCGCCGCGAACTCGATAAATGTAATAAGCTCCCATTGCAAGGACATTTGTTATTTGGTGGAACTCCTTTAAGTTAATAATAAATATGGTTGATTTCATTCTTGTAAATGGTTACCTTCATAAATGTAACTAGATGTGATCCAAATGAGAAAAAAAAATGGTGCGATTTTTAAAGCATCTAATTCATTTAATTATTAATACCTAGTTTTCTCGGGTACGAGTATAAACTCTGGTCGTGAAAATTTGGAATGTTACACATCATCATCACTCCTCCTGTGAGAGGTAGTCATAACATGCAAGTGACTCTCATGAACATGAAGTTAAGCGATGCCAATTATGAAAATCTGACACACTTAACACCTACGGGTAAGATAAGTTTTTCAATTTTACATCACGAGCATCAATTACCCTACCTTATTCATGCCCCTGCTAAACAATGATCGTCTGCGTTTTCGTCACTGTTTGCATAGAATGCAAACGTAACTGCATGCAATCCTCTAACTCAATCATAATATCATAAGTTTGGATTCATTAAAATCTTCACTGATTGAAGTCACTATGGTAGCTAACATAACCATATCCAATTTTATTAATATGGACTCATGATTCCGATTTTTAATCTTGCCCTCAATAGATTATCTAAAATTGGTTCGATTTAACCCAGAAGGTGGTTGGTATTGATCATTGGGAAAAATGAGAAACAGACGATTATGTTTCACTTTCTTTATTTTGATGGTCCATATTAACTTCTAAAAGATGAGTAATGTGGCCAACTGGGTCCAGTTAGAACTCTATCCATATGATTTGTACATCAATTTGTGTACACTCTTTCCATCTCTTCATGCACACATCACCCTCCATTCGCATGTGTACCAACTTTACTAGTTGCATGGATGTCATGCTCTCCTCCTCCCATTTATTTACTCCTCTCTCTTTCCTTAAACTGTTAAGGTTTCTTGGAGGAAGATGGGGAAGAAGCGTTCTACTATTAGGGTTTCTTGGAGGAAGATGGGGAAGAAGAGGGAGAAGCCTTCTACTATTGGGGTTTCTTGGGAGGAAGACAGAGAAGATAAGGAAGAAGACATTGGGAATGACAAATAACGTTTGTAAATGAAAAATCCATTTACATGCAACCCGGGCTTAGGATCGGGCCGAGCCTTGTAATTTCAATGTGGGTTGGCCTTGAGTTGGACTATTTAGGCCTGTCATAGGCCTAGATTGGGTTTCCGCTTAGATGGAAAATTGTGGTCTAAGATTTTGGACAGAGCTTGGCCTAACCCTAACCCAACTTATTAACACTCTTAGCTCTAGCCAATCATTAGTAACCGTGACAATGTGAGTTTTCCACCACATTACAGTGGCAGTCAATAATCCAAGTAGGCACTTATAAAACTCCTAATGCCTGGTTAGGTAACTTCGGGGCAAGTGTTCTCTCTTATAGTGTGTTGTCTATAAAAGGAGAAACACATTGAGAAAGAAGTATTCATTTTTTTTAAAGACATTATATACAGTGAGAGAGTGGAAGAGAGGTGAGCATTGTATTTTTTTTTCTTGTTTTATTGACTAATAAAGCATTGAATTGTTACCTAATAACTCGGATAAATTGATATATCAGATAAATCTTTGTGGCTCTTGTCTCTTGTTATTTTTTGTGGTTTTACTTTTCCAGCATCATTTATGTATGTGTGTTTTCTCATAATATAGAATTGTCATACTATGCTACGAAACATTAGTTAAACCATTAGATTTACTAGCGAAAACAAAATGTAGTGCACCGAACATGTCAGAATCCCAAATATGAATTAGAAAGGGCCACTTGTACACATCAAGATTCAAGTAGTTAAAAAAACTGAGATTATACACAATCAAAGAACAAGATTAAAAAGAGGAAATAGGAGATAGGATTTCCTAACGATGGAAAAATACAAACCCGAGACTTATATTTATAATCTAAGTTAGTTTTATTAAAAGGTGGCCTCATTAATAAAAGATTTTTCCTTGTTTCTTTAAGGGGCCTTTTAGATGAGAGTAAATGGAGGTAAATGAGGAGAATTGTAAATAAATATAGGTAAATGGTAAAGAAGTCTCTTTCACATTTCCTACAAGTTCGCCAATTAAAAATAAGGAAATTAGTTTCCTCTTAATAAATAATTTTCTTGTTTCTAAATATCTTCCAATGATATTATATTTGCAACGTTTCCAATATATGTATGTAATTATGTAACTGCCACTAAAATCTTAAATGTTTTCATAGTGTAAGGTACATTATAATCTATATTCCTTCACATGCAAATTTAAATCAACTAATTTTTTATTTATTCAATATGTGAGTCCTTTAGGCTTTTTAACTTTACAAGGAGATCAAATTGTACCAAGTCCAATTAAGAATATTAAATGAAACACCCTATTTTTGTATCTAACTTCCCTAAATCTTATTAGATCACAATGGACCAAGAGTATTTTAATCCCACATGACCTAGTACTGAAAATCAAATAACCATCCATTAAACGATCTTATACCAATATCTAGTTTGCACAATTTTGCAAACAAGCTCAATAAATCATGTTTTGGAAAATATTTAATATATAAAGTATAAATATTTTTCTAAAACATTTTGTAACATCAGCCAATAAAGCACTCAATATAAATCCAATGGATAAGTTATGTTAATGTGTAACTAGAAATTAATCATTCTCTAATCACTTGTGGACTTAGCCTAGACATATCTACCTTCTTAATATGCTTCTAACACAATTGAATATATTCACATGACCTTGAGAATGCACACCATAGTAACACCACCCTATCTTGGCTTTACCACACATCGAAGAGTACTAAGGGCACTAAAGTTACCTAATGGACTGGCCAACTCATATATCAATGAGAATCAGATGAATCAGATCACTTACGGGTTAAGGGTCTATAGCATGTGCCATGAGTCACACATTATGATGCATTAAGTGATCATTGGACACACCATTGATAATCCATGATTGCCCCCATCTAATTATATAGGATATCACAACTTGGCGGCGTATAAATCAACATCGCAGTTCTCATATTTAGTCATTCTTGAATTACTTTTTCTATCTTGGAGATTGTAAGAAAAAAAGGCTTTTTCTAGTAAAATACCACTTATAGGTATTTAAATTGAGATACCAGAACCGGGCATTAGTTCTTTCTCTCATTCTTGATCATATTGGAATGGGATGATGAATCTAATTAGAATTCTGGTAGAGAATGGCAAGATTAGGAAATTCAATGATCAGTAGATATGATTTGATTAAGTCCTGAATAATCGATGAATCCCTCATCGAAACTAAACGATTTGTCTCACTCGTCATATCACATCGGTTTTATGGAGATCTTATCTTAGTCATCTCTTTGGTCAAGATTAGAGGGCATATTTAACAGAAATGTTGAACTTGTGAGGGTTTACCATAATTTGACTGTAAATAATATATATCCAAACATGCCCTATTGAAAGGCTTTCATTGATCCAGGAAACAAAATATTTTCGTAGTGGTGGTCTAACATAGGCTCCTTAATTACATTCTTTATAAAAAAATAATCTTGATTAAAAGGTAAAAATCATATAAAATTAATGTGTTACATGACAAAAAATAGATGATGCAAATGATGTATAAAAGTCCTAATCTATGGTCATTCATTTTCAAACTATTAGATCATCGATCATACTAAGGCAAAAGTGATAGTCTTTGGTGTTTAGGCATCCCGTGTAGTTAGCAGGGTGTCGAGATACTAACAAATGATGCATATCACATATCCTAAGAGGCATCAACTTTCAAGAGTCATGTGGCCTTGTGGAGTATACAATCATACATCATTCTAGTATCATCCATGGTTTCAAATATCAAGGATAATGAAGAGATTGCATCAAACTGCATGTTAGCACCCATCATATGATGACGGGATCCTAATCACCTAACATTTAGAGGTTTGCACCTAGCGTTGTTAATGGGTTGGGTTGGCCTGCCTTGATCAAACTTAAGCTAGAGTACTAGGCCCGAGGATTGGACTCGAGCTTAAAATTCCAACTCGAACTTACCAATATGTCAAGCTTGAACCGTGTACAATAGTTTATTATCCAAGACCAGCACGATCCATTAGTTTACAAGGGAATTAATTAAAAAAAAAACTACCTAACAAAGACTAGTGGCTCGAGTGGGCCCACCATAATATTAATGTAAAATCCACCCCAACCACTGGGTGATTCACCCCATGTAAGACCCATGGCCCAAAAATGAACCTCATCCATGATACAGGTGGACCACACAATTGGAAAGAGTACACAGGGCAATGCCCACCCTTCAAATTATTTACCTTGGTGTGGCCCACTTGAATCACATGTGTGCTGGTTTTCAAGCCCCATAACTAAATTTGGTGTGGCATCTAATGGTTGGAGTGGATTTTATATGATCATTATGGTGGGCCTATAAAAGTCATAAGTGGGCATCTCTCTCCCAACTTTTACCTTTAGTGTGGTTCACATGAATCATAGGTTTGGTGAAACGGCTAGCCCCAACAGTATAATATTGTCTGCTTTACCTGAGAGCACATGGCTTTGCTCTTAGGGTTCGCCCAAGGCTCACCCCAAAATGCGTTATACCATTGAAGGCCAAACCCCACATATAGTCAGGACTTCGAACAACTGCCCAAGCGATGTGGGACAAGTTTCGTCCACAGTCACCAGCTACAGTAGCTTGCCCAGGCACCCAGCCCCGCCCACATCGCGCCCGCCCACATTGTAACGGTGACCAAGTCGTCACATTCTCCCACCGTTGGAACAGAGTCGTCCTCGGCTCTAATATCAAATGAAACGGCTAGCCTCAACAATATAATATTGTCCGCTTTGCCAGAGAGCGCACGACTTTGCTCTCAGGGTTTGCCCAAGGCTCACCCCAAAACACGTTATACCATTGAAGGTTAAACCCCACATATAGCTAGAACTTTGAGCGACTGCCCAAGCGATGTGGGACAAGTTCCGTCCACAGTCATCAGCTACAGTAGCTCGCCCAAGCACCCCGCCCCACCCACATCGCGCCCGCCCACATTGTAACGGTGACCGCGTCGTCACATTTTACAAATGGTATCAAAACCGAGGACGGCTCTGCCCTCGGTGGGGGATATTGTGACACCTCGTCACTGTGTGGTCACACGTGGGCGGGCACACGTGGGTGGACGCTGATGTGGGCGGGGCTTAAAGGGCTTGAGCAAGCTATCAGTGGTTGGCAGGCTACTGTACTCACAATGAAGGCGGAACCTTGTCCCACATCGGAAGAGTTGTCTGGAGTTGTGGTAGTTATATGTTGGGTTCCTCCTTTAACAGACATGACACGTTTTAAAGCCGTGAGCTTCGGCAAAGCGGACAATATCATGTGTTGTGGGGGTGGGCCTTACATTTGGCCTGATTATTTTACCCCGGTTCTAACGTGGGATTACACATCTAAGGATTGGAGTGGATTTTGAATACACATCAACATGGGCTTATAAAAAAATTAAGGGTGCCTATTAAAAAAAAATCAAATGCACATATTTCTGCTTATAAATTAAAATGGTAATTTTATGAGGCTTACCCTTGATTTTTAACGGGGCCCACCATGATTTCTATGTGAAATCCACTCCTACCATTGATGTGTGATTCTACATTAGGCGCAAGGCCAAACAATTAGGTTGATTCATGATTTATGTGGGCTACGCGAAAGAAAATAGTTGGGAAACACCCACCCTTGATTTTTATAGGGCCCACCATGATGATATATAAAATCCAATTCGACCATTAGATGCCACACCAAAATTTAGGTCGCTAGCTTCTCTATTAGCACCTTCTTTCTTACTCCATTCTCTCTCTTATCTTAGAAGATCCAACCAACCCCTTCATCTTCCAAGCTCCAACCTGCACCTTCATTGCATCCTCTCCAAGCTCCTTAATCTCTCTTTCTCTCTCATCTTCCAAGCTCTTATCTTGTCCTAACTTCCTTCAATTATTGCCTTTGGCTAAGCTACAAGATTTTCATCTGGATCCGCTAAATCTGAAGCCACTTTCATTGGGACCTGCCTTGAATCTAATGCCATTCTCACCTTATAGTGAGCCTTAAACTAGTCCACCTCTCTCTTTCTCTCTAAGAGAAAAGTTAGGCTCGGGCTTAGGCTCAAGCCTAGCATAAAAATTATGGGTTAGGCTTGGATCAGACTATTGTGGCCTATCACGAGCTTATATTGAGCAATGTGAGCTAGGCTTGGACGAAGCTTGGCCTTGCACTAGGGCCCATTGACACCCTTATCTGCACTTAGGGTTGTCAATGAGTCAGGCTTGAGCAATGAAAAAAATGAAATTTTAAATAGGCTTGGCCCGAACAGTTGAAGATCAGGCCATAACCAACCCTCTAAGCCCAACCCATTGTGTCGGGTGCAAAAGTGGAGAGAAAACCAATCTCATGGCGGATGTGGATTGCCTACTGAGTAACTCAGTACGCTAATGTGGGGCCCACCATGATTTATGTATTTTAGCCACTCTGTCCATCTATTTTACAAGATAATTTTAGGGCTTGAGCCAAAAGATGAAGCATATCCAAAGCTCAAGTGGACTGCACCACAAGAAATAATGTGAATTGAACATTTACCATTGAAAAGTTCTTTGGGGGCTAGAGAAGTTTTAGATCAAGTTGATATTTGTGTTTTCCCTTCATCCACGTCAATGTGATCTTATGAACAAGTTGGATAACAAATAAACATCACTGTGGGACCTAAGAAGGTTTCAATGGTGGAAATCATTATTCCCATCATTTCCTATCGTGTGGTCCACTTGAGCTTTGAATGTGCTTCAATTTTGGGCTCAACCCCTAAAATGAACTGGTAAAACAGATGGACAGCGTGCATGAACCACATACATTCACAATCAATCCAACACAGTTTACTGAATGCGATAAAAGTGTATTGAATTACTTAGTACGCAATCTGATTTCTCTCGTGTCATAATTCATATTGTATTTGAAACTGAAAGCTCCATGGGACCACGATTTTATATCCACTTTATCCATTTGTTACACTAACTCATGTTAAGAGGTCAATAAAAAAAAAAGATTTAAATCTCAAGTGCCGGAAGTAGTGAGATAGAACGACCACTATTAAGATCTTGAGATTGTTTACACCTATTTTTGGCACCTTGATGTGGGCTAATAAAAGACCGCCATGTGTCGACACCATGAGACCACTACTGGTGCAAAACCTACTCTCATTCGTGACATCAAGAGAATGAGAGAACTAGATCCAACCTAGTCCTATGATAGACCAATATCTAGTGTCGAATATTCTCCAGCACTTTTAACCATCACCTTATAGATAGTTAAATGCAGGAGGTGGTTTGATCTAGACTACTCAACACCTTAAAGTTAACAAGGTGGGCCATCGACATAGATGTTGGGTGGCCATGACCGGCCTGGGTTTAGCTCTTGAGGTTTGCATATTTTAGTCTAGTTGTCTTAATTAGAGAAATGTTGGTGGTTCCTCACCTAATCCGTGTAGCTAGCCATCACTAGAGACATTGAGTGTCCAAGAATGATCACGATCTAGCCTTTGACCTAGCCTTCTTGATAAGAGGAATCTTAACATATTTAGGCCTGATCTTTGGTAGACCATGGACACCCTGCGATGGATCAACTACAAGAAGAAGATTCGAGAAGTCAGAGAGTCCAAATCTAATTAGAGTCCTTTTTCCTAATTCAAACCATTAGTTTTGGATCAATTAAATGGGTTCTCATATCCAGAACCATGATGTAAGCACGGAGGATCTAAAAGCAACGAGGAAACCCTGGTGAGAGTTTCATCGCCTTGATAATCTATAAAAAGAGCAATCGAAAAAGAGCTCGAGGCCCTATGCCAAACATATCAGCTTATCTTTTATTTTTCCTAACATAGTCTAACTTAGTTTTACATAACTATTGCTTAGCAGCTCCCGCTATAATACCTTGAGACTAAAAGTAATCTTTCTACAACTTTTAGTTGTAGGATCGTGATCATCTAAGTTTCAATTTAGTTTATCACACTTGCCTAGTGTGATCGTCTGTTCCGATAGGGCATATCAGGTATTTATCTTTTCTTATTTGTTTATTCATTTGGTTGTCTTGCAACTTGTCAATTGTAACGTGCATCATTTCTAAATATTAATGAAATTGGCAACATTTTACTTTAAAAAAAAATAAAAAAAATAATATATGTAAGTTCTTAAGCTTCTATACTCACATCTTTTCCTTTTACAAATCACATAAATAAAGCGCACCATAGGTAGTCTAGAGGATTTTGGATCTTATGTCTAGTCTCCAATTTATTTATAAAGGGAACACTAGCAATTCAATCAACTCTTCGATTAAGCAGATTATAGCATGATCATGTATCTTACTCAGACTCGTGCATATATCCAAGCCCTTGCTAACAAGTACACGGCATAACATGAGGGCCTGTTTGGACAATGGTATTGAGTTGTATTAAATGGAATTGCATTACTAATCCTATTTTGAAATTCGGGATGACATGTTTGGAAGGAGTGTGAGATGGGATTAAAATTAACATTATAGGCTTTGGAAAATGAGCCTTGTGTTGGAAAGTGTGAGATGTGATTACTAATCCATAATGGATTTTTGTTGCATCCATGTTCAATCCAAATGCAATTTGAAAGTAAATCCTAGAATTTATTTTTTAATGCATGCATTCCAAATATAAGTATTAGAAAACATGGGATATACCCAATTCAGGGACAATCCAAATATAAGTATTAGAAAACACAGGATAAACCCAATTAAGGGACAATACCTTACACATGCATTTATTGTAACTTTTGGAATTTCATCTAACTTAAACTCACCTAATAGCGTTGCATTGAATATAAAGGTAACGGTTTGTTGTCGAATAGGGTTTAAAAGTTGCGACCAAGTTTGGCATTGGATACTGCTCTTTTTTTAATTCATGTGCTTCGAAAGTGATGTGTCCAAATCGACGAAATGAATTGGATGTGACATAAGACATTTCAAAATGCCTCACCATGCTAACCGGGATGGCGGGAAATGGAGGAAGTGGATTGCATATAGAGCTGCATACTTCTACAGGGGCCACCGTAGATGTATGTGTCTTATCTATGCCATCCATCCATTTTTACAAGCTCATTTTAGGTTATTAGCCTTTTTTTTTTTTTTTTTTACGCGCACACACCCACGCTGGTGGAATTTCCCCACCTATGGGTACTCGAACCCTTGACCGGGAGTTGAAACTCCTGAGAGTCTACCACCTGGGCAAGAGTAAGTACCTACGGTATTAGCCTACAATTGAAGCTCAGGTGGACCACCCCATGGGAAACATTGTAAATTGAACGCCTATAGTTGAAAACTTCTTAATAGCCACGGAAATTTTGGATGAAGCTGATATTTATGTTTTCCCTTTATTGATGTCTCAGTGACCTTATTAACAAATTGGATGGCAAATACACATCACTGTGGCCCTGGCAAGGTTTCAACTATAGACATCATCATCCTTGCTGTTTCTTGTGGTGTGGTCCACTTGAACTTTGGAAATTCTTTAATTTCGGTATTATGCCCTAAAATGAGCTATTAAAATGGATGGACGGCGTGGATAGGACATATGAATCATGGTAGACGTGAATTTCCTGCAGAAGCGGATTTTCTTGTCAATAGGCTAGATGGGAAATCGGTTTGCATACTGAGTTACTTGGTAGGCTCTTATCGTACCGAGTAAACTCAGTTAAGTAAACTCAGTTAGGCTCACCTTGAATGTATGTGGTCTATCCACGCCGTCCATCCATCGGTTTTTCATCTAATTTAAGGGGTTAAGCCCAAAATTGAAGTATATACAAAGATGGAGTGGATCATACCTCAGGACAATTAGGATAATGATTTCCAACTATGAAACCTTTATAGGCCTTGCAGTAATGTTTATTTGTCATCCAACCTGTTTATAAGCTTGATCCAAAACTTCCATGGTCCTAAGAAATTTTCAATGGTAGAAGTTCAAGTCAACTGTTTCTGCTGTGTGGTCCATTTGAAAATTATATATGCTTCAGTTTTGGGCTCAAACCCTCAAATTATCCGGGAAAATGGATTGACGGAGCGGATAAAATACATGAATCATGGTGGACTTCGTAGAGTTTACCAGCGTAGTGAGTTACTCACTCGGCAAACTGCTTCTGTGGGATGGGAAATAAATATTTTAGTGGATCCATGATGTTTTTAATAGTAGGAATTTAGTTAAGATTGTTTCTTGTGGTGCGGCCCACTTGAGATTTGGATCAACTTAATTTTATGGATCATATCCTAAAATGAGCTTTCAATACGGATGGACGGTGTGGATGTAAGGAAAGTACATCACTTTGGGCCCCACAGTTAGGCATCCGAGGAACGCGGATCGCTTCTTACCCCGATTGGCTGGAAATCGGATTGCGTACTGAGTAACTCAGTACGCTCTTATCGTACTGAGTAAACTCAGTTAGGCCCACCGTGAATGTATTTGTCTTATCCACTCCGTCCATCCGTGTTTTGAGATCATTTTGGTGGTTGAGCCCAAAATTGAGGTATATCTAAAGCTCAATTAAACTATACCACAGGAAACCGTGGGAATGATGATTTTCACCGTTGAAACCTTTCTATGGCCCACTGTGATGTTTATTTGTCATTCAATATGTTCATAATATCACAAAGACATGGATGAAGTGAAAACACAAATATAAGATTGATATAAAACTTCCATGGCCCCATGAAATTTTCAATGGTAGATTGTCAATTCACACTGTTTCCGATGGTGTGGTCCATTTGAGTCTTGTATGTGCTTAATTTCTTAGCTAAAGACTTAAAATTATTTTCTAAAATATATGGACGGAGTGAATAAAATGTATGAATGACTATGGGACTAGGGCTGTTCACGAGTCAAGCTAGCTCGAAAAGCTTTCTCGACTTGGCTCGAGTTAGCTTGGATTGACTTGGCTTGAATGGCCGATTCGAGTCGAGCCAAGCTAATTATTTGAAGCTCGAGTTGAGTTCAAGCCAAGTTCAACCAGAGGGCATTTCAACTCGATTCGACTCGAACTCGACTCGACTCGAAGCTTGCACTCGAGCTCAACTCGGCTCGATTAATAAATATATTAAATATTATATATATATATTATATTAATATAAGTTTTAAGTTTAAACTTAAAAATAAAAAAAATAAAAAACAAACCCTAGAGTCTCTACCCGACCGCATGCACCCCCTTCCCTTTCCCTTTCTTCTCTTTCTTTGCCCACTGCCAGCCGCACGCCCGCCCCGACCACCACCACCACCAGTTTTCATTTCACTCCATAATAGTATGATTTCAATCTCTTGAGATCTACTTCTTAGGCAAGAAACCCAAGAAATTCGAGATTGGTTCTTCTCAGATTTGTTAGAGCTTTAAGGAAATCCAATGATCTGATCGGCTAGAGCTCTTTTGTAACACCCTGAAAATCGGGGGTCGAGCAAAGCTTACCTCCCGAGTTCCAACGCATCACTTATGCAACATAGATGATGATGATTATGATGAGTGCATTGAAACATGAGTGGGATTAAGCTAAACGACATATCATATTCCAGAGTTAACGTAATTAGGCAAGCGGAAGACTGTGATAGATATATAAAGTACATAAGTATTTCACAATTTTCAAAGTATGAGTATGTCATTAGGCTGAACATATACATGTGTTGTTTCTAAATTGTGCCAAATACCAAAAATATAAAGTGTTCGACTAAATCATATAGCCCTGTAATCCCATCGAATCAGCATGAGGTTTACATAGACCCGCCTGAGAGCTGAACGTAGGAGAATTCTTCCTCCTAATCCACGAAGTTCATTTCAGGTACATAGACTTCGTCATTACCTGCATCTACAACAGAATCTAGGTGGTATTTTAAAACACCGTCCCAGGTGGGAATGAGTAGCTAATTCAGTGGAATTATAAAGCAAAAGTTAACATGTTATCAATTCAATCAAGTAGTAATGATAAAGCATTACAACAATCAGGTCCTAACTACTCTTGTTAATGTAAGCATGGTATTTGATAATGATGCATGCCCTCGCCTACACTCCCTCAGCGACTTCATCTCACGTTCGCGCATGGTATCCTCCTGAAACGTGCCCTTTCTCGCTAAAGCACATGCAATGCGGTCTATGATTGTGTTAGCCAATACTTAATTAGGTTTATTCATATAGCAAGATTGGGAAGCTAAAGTACCTCCCTTATATCACTTCCCAAACAATGATCCATCTAGGGTCGTTAATCCTAGTTAGTCTCATACGATAGGCAGTTCCAGGTTGATACAGAGAGGCTTGTCACCATCAGCGCAGGCCTAGTTTATACTTGAAGCAATTACGGAGAGGCTCGTCACCTTAGCATAGTCCTAGTATATACTCGAGGTCACTACGGGCACGTCACCTGATCGTAGGCCGACAGTTCGAATACAATTTAGTTTAGTACGTAACTAAATTCCACCCTAATTATGACAGAATAAGGTCCTAGGGTAGGAGGAGCTGATCTTTCCAAATAACCTATCTGTTTTGTGAGATTTCATAAGGTTAATGGTCAAAAGCCCATTTTATTTATGTATTTACTGTTTACAGTAAGTTTTAATTTAAGTATTGTTCTTCATCATTTAAACTTTAGGATTTGTGTCTAATGTGAAAGTACTTAGAAAAATTTGAAGAACAAAGTGGGGAAAGGTGAGATTTTGAAGGAAATGGGTTGAAAAGAGATTTTAGACTTTGGAGTTGAGTTTCGAGAAGCTAATAAGGTTTTAGGATCGACCCATTGCCTAAGGACATCTAATTCCAAGTGGCAAAAAATCCTTTGTGTTACATCCTTACTTGAATTTCTGATCTGTGTTATGCTCTGCTTCTTTTCTAGTACTTAGATTTCTGCTGGTGGAAGATGATTAAGAACAGATCGGTTCTTACAGGTTTCCTCATCCGATTCGAAGCTTTGTTTGGTTTTTTCATCGGGTTTTGCTTTGATTCTTTTAAGATTTTTGAATTTTTCATCAATAGAGGATGATCAAGAACAGAATCCATTACTCTCACCCAACAAGCTTGAACTTGACTCGAGGTAAACTCTACTCGACTCGAATCACTAGCTCGACTCGAACTCGACTTGACAACTTTGGCAAACAAGCCAAGCTTCAATGTTGAGCTCGAGGCCAAGCTCGAGCTCGAGCTCGAGCTCGAACTTGAGTACATCATGGACAAGCCAAGCCAAGCTTGGCCCACCTCGACTCGACTCGGCTCGATGCCCACCTCTATGTGGGACCCACAGAGTTTACTCAGTAGGCTAGCGTACTGGGTTACTCAGTACGCAATCCATTTTCGTCTGGCGTTCGAGTAGGGCTCTATAGTGCCAAACGTGATGTAAGTGTTTTATACACGCCGTTCAACACTTTTCCCGTATCATTTTAAAATATGAGCTAAAAAATGAGTCAGGTCCAAGGCTTAAGTGGACCACAAGGTGGTGATTGAACTACCACAATTAAAAACTTCTACTTCTTGGGAGCCAGGGAAGTTTCAGATCAAGCTGATATTTGTGTTTTCTTCGTCCACGTCTACATGACCTTATGAACAGGTGGATGGTAGAAAAACATCGCCCTTAGGAAGGTTTCGATGGTGAGTGTCATTATCAATGCAGCCTTCTCTGTTGTGGTCCACGAGAGTTGTGGACCTGCCTCATTTTTGGGATAATACCTTAAGGGCCTATTTGATTTTCTAATTACACCGGTGAATACACGGAATTACCGTATTATTACTTACTACACCTGTTTGAAAGTCGTCAAGAATTACGTTTCGAAAATCGGGCCATCCAAACATTTTTATTACTGATTTAAATATGTGGGCTCCACCATGATATATATGAGTTATCCACACCATCTATTGTTTTAAAAAATACATTTTAAGGCATGAGCCCAAAAATGAGGAAAATCAAGAGCTCAAGTGGACCACACCTTAGGAAACAATGATCATTAAAATGTCAATGGTTGAAAGTTGTTTTCTCCCTAGGGCCCACGGTGATGTTTATTTGTCATCCAACCCGTTAATAAGGTCACACAGTTATCTATAAAGTGGAAACAAAAATATCAGTTTGATCCAAAACTTATGGGGTCTTCAAGATGCTTTCAATGGTAGGAGTTCAATTCCCATTGTTTAGAGCTGTGTGGTCCACTTGATCTTTGGATCTGCCTCTTTTTTTGGCTTATGCCCTAAAATGAGTTACCTAAAGGGATGGACGGCGTGGATAATACACAAACATCAAGGTGAGCCCTACTATTTAATTTTTTTCATCGCGTGACAGGAAGTGTGCTATAAATGAAAGGCGGTGGTCAAATCACCTTGGAAATCCAACCAGTAACACAGGAGGTAAGTAACTATTATCCATTTACTTGAAATTACTTCTGTAATTGGAAAATCAAACAGGCCCTAAAACGATCTGAGAAAATCGTATAACGGCGTGGATAAAACACTTACATCACGGTGGGCCCCACAGAGCCCTGCCCGGAACGGTTTACCGTCCGGGCGGGGGTAGGACGCAATCCGCGTAGGCATCCAAAACCGCCCTGCCAAACAGCCCCGTTTCGCCCTTGGGCAAAAGAGAAAAAATGAAGGAGAGGAAAAAAATAAAAAAGAAAATCAATGAGGGTTAGGGCTTCCCTTGCCAGAGCAGAGAGAGGGATGGAGACGCTGAGAGAGAGAGAGGGAAGGAGACGCTGAGAGAGAGAGAGGGAAGGAGACGCTGAGACAGAGAGAGAGAGAGGGAAGGAGACGCTGAGAGAGGGAGAAGGAGACGTTGGGTCAGAGCAGGTAGGTGCACTTTCAATGCAGCTGCGTTTCCACTACCCTCTCCCAAATTCGAAATGGATAGCCGTTGCCTGTAACAAAGTAACCTGTGACTTGAAAAACACCTAATTCCTCTGTTACATTTCTTGCAATCTTACCTGATAGAAAGTTACAGGTTGAGACTTTGTTACCTGTAACATTTCTCCCCCAAACACAAACTGTAAGAAAGTCACCTGTAACTTTCTTACATTTTATACAAGTTACAGGCATCCAAACGGCTAGTCTTTGTTCTTTTTTGTTTATTATGTGTTTGTAGAAAGGTTTTCAGTTCGGGTTTCGGAATGGAGACTAGTGCATGCGTTCGAGGCGGCCTTGTTATCGGTAGAAAGCAAGTAAGGTTTGATTTGAATATATTTTCGTATTTTGATGTAACCTGATATAGACAGACAAAATTCACTGATCGGAAGGTTAGGATCATCCAATTAGGACTGCTTTTGGGCCATATGCGGTGTCGCTCGCCGCATAGACAGTCTAGGCCGGTGATGAAATTGTACATATGAGCAATTCACAAGGATTGGGAATCGGCTTCGAGGTCTAACGTATCATTCACCACCAAAACTGAGCCATTCCATGCCTAGAACTGGGGGATTCAGAGCAGAAAGGAGTAATCCCTTTGGGGCCTTTTCCTTCTTTCTGTGGTGTGGTCCTTATGGAAAGAGCGCAATGAAAGGGCCTCCAACAATGCAGCTGCATCCGTGGAAGCAGTGTTGTAAAAGGTGAAGGAAAGGGTAATTTGGGTGGGCTTTGGGGATTCATTAAGTGACTCAGCTTATTTGAGGAACCCTTGATGCTGTTTCACTGAAAAATCTTCGACGAGGCCATTCCACAGTGGAAGGATTTAATTTCCCAATCCCCTGGAATTCCACTGTGTTTTAATCAAATCAAGGGGTTGTGGTAATCTCTATCAAATGCATTAATATACATGGGCAACAACAACGTGTAAAAGCTTGTTTGTTTGATTCTGTTTTTCATAAATTTACATCTACATGCTTTGTGTGGCAAATGGAAAGTGCAGGGTTTCTGGAGTTTTGATATATGGAAACTTACGCTTGGATTATGCTGGTTTTTACTTCATCAAGTGGTCAACACAGTGCATTTTGTGCGGGGTATAGCTCATGTGCTAGAAAGCTATCTCATCTCAAGTGGGTTATTGGAGAAGTACAAGAATTTTCAACTAAAGAAACTTCGGTACCTTGCCATCGTGGTAGACAGTGAAGAGGCCCTTCATATCTCTAGTGTTATCAAGCTTTTGCAGTGGTTGTCATCTTTGGGAGTGAAGCATGTCTGCCTTTATGACATGGAGGGTAAGAATTCATAAGCATATCCTAAACAGGTAATGCACAACAGAATTTCAGTTGCTTTAGAAAACCTCAGGTAAAAAAAATTTGGGAGGTAATTCTTTATCAATATACCCAATCCTTTACTCTTTTGCCCTTGCTAGAACTTTTGGAGTTGTTGATGCATCTGGGCCTTGCATCACGGTCGGATGGGCCCATATGGTCCCACAAGCTGATCCAATGAAAGATAAGGCGATCAGATGCATATCAAGCTCAGATCAAGCCTATCCACGGATCATGATCAACAATCTAACAGTTCGAGCTGTCCATATTTAACATATGGACCATACAACCATTAAATATCATATATCTGGTCCACATCAAGGGTCTAGATTGCTAGAATGGAAGATCAGGGCCATATGTTGGTCCTGATGAGCTCTCTCTCTCACTCTCTCTCTCTCTCTCTCTCTCTCTCTCTCTCTCTCTCTCTCTTGGAGTCCTGATTAGCGTTCTAATCAAGATCAGTGGTCAACATGGACTGTCAGGTCCGCAGGATCAAACTGATGGCTTGTATGAGGCCACATGTGCGATTGGATGGTCCACATGTTCAATCAGATGATAACTTGAAATTTCCTTAAGTATCTATCTATCAATTGGGGGTAGCTTTCTCTCTCTCTACACACACATGCCATAAACAACAGCTGAGAGTGGATGCCTACCCATTGAAATCTTTGTAATTATTTATGGGGCCCACTAAGATGTTGTTCACACATCCAACCCATCCATTGTGTGTCCCATTTGGACGAGGAGTTACCAAATTTCAGGCCATTCCAAAACTCAAGTGGGCCCTACCAAGTGCTTTAAATATTTTAGGCATGATTTCACATGGTTTCAGATTGTGTGGTCTACCCGAGTTCTGGATACAACTGATTTTTGGTACATCCCATAACTTAGAGGGGACCCACCAAATGCATGGTGTGGATATCTAGCACACATCATGGTGGGGCCCACAGAGCTTGACCTTATGGGAAGCTCTTATGAGGTTGACATCATAGAACCTTTTACACACACACACACACCAAAATAGTTGGAAGTCTTTTCTTTGGGCTTTTTTCTATTTTGGAAGATACAGCATATCCTTAGAAGGTGGATTAGATTGGGAAAGATATGAGGAGGTTTCTCAGCCAACAGGGAGTAGTTTGAAGTTTCCAGGAAATTCTTTGTACTCAAGCCTACAAACAGGCTCATAAAATAGAGAACAGATTTTGAGTTAGGCTGTCAACAGGCCAGGCCTGGGGTAGGTCTCGGCCTGGATTGAACTGTTTCGGGCCGGGCCTCGCCTCTGATTTTTAGGCCTGAGACTGGCCCATTGACACCCCTAATTTTGAGAATGTTTTTCTTTGCCTCTAAGCATGTATTGGTTAATCCAAGCATACTTTCCTGTATTTTACAATTGCATGTGTTGCATTTTCTCTCATTTGGGCACCAAATCGGGTACACTCCCTTCATATTCAGGAGTTCATCAAAAGTTGCATTGGTTTTCTGGTTATTGGAAATCTTATTGGATCTACATTTGAAATTGTAGATCCAGATTCGGTTTTCTGAATGTTGCTGCATCAGTCGTCGTCATCATCATAGCATTATCCCAGTTATTTGGGGTTGGATGTTTTCATGATTTCTTGGCAAAAGTTCAATGACCGGCTGTCCTCTTAACACCAACCCTCTATCTATGGCTAGGATGGGCTAGCACATAGCTACCGCTTGGAGTTTAGTTACTTCCTGAGTTTGTATTGAGGAGACCACTCGATAAGTTATCACGTGACAACTGTTGAATGCAGCTTGTAGGAAAAAAACTTTCTTATCTTTTGAGAAATGCTATTATACAGCTTGTGTTGTAGTTCCATCCAGTCCCATGCTCAAGGTATGCATGGAAACAAACGTATGGTCAGAAATGTTGATCTGGTGGTTCACTGTCTGGGTGGGTCATACACCAGGAATTGCAGTGTTTGGACAACTGTGGCAATTAAGTTGTGTGTCTTGCAGTTGAATGTGACTTTTTATCTGTTTTGAGCTGAGTGATCTTTGCAGTGCATTGATTGCTTGACTTCCATAGTGCAATCCCCTTGCTTTGGGACATGGCCTCTCTACTGGCTGGTCCACCAGATCAATTGTCCTGATCACCAGACATGTTTGGCACGTGTACCATGAGGGAGCTGCATAGAACTTCTATTACGCGATCTGGATAATAGCATCTTTCATCGTTCTATTGTTTCTTGTTTCTAATTTGTGTACTTCCTTCTGAAACTTGGGTGGTTTAAAAAATGTATTTTTTTAAGTGCCAATAAAAATTAAGACAGTTCAAAATTGCATGTCTTTTAGGGGTGCAACTTGGGCGGGTCGGGTCGGGTCGGGTTGGGTGGGGTTGAAGGTCAACCCGAGCCCAACCCGAACTCAAGAGGACCCAACCCATGACCTGATGCAATCCGACCTGAATTCCAGCCCCACGTACCCAACTGGAATGTAACCTGAGCTAAAAACGTGTGATTATAACCAACCCGACACAAATTTGCTCAACCCAAACCTAATCCGAATTCAAATCAGGTTGGCGTTTTTCAATCCGAACCCAACCAAGGACCTTGACAACCCAACCAACCTGACCCAAACTCGAGTTGGGTTGGTCGGGTTTGGGCTGACCTGACCCAAGTTGCAGCCCTGATGTCATTTTGGTGGAATCATTCTCATGCTGAGTATCCAATACTGTTATACTCGGTGTTTCAGGTGTGCTCAAGAAAAATAAGGAAGTGCTTTTGAAGAATTTGAGTAATACAATACCATGGGAGGTAGTTTTGCACTGTAAATTTATTTATTTATTTTGCATGTTACCCTTGTTCTCAATAGAAGAGTTTTGTTTGTTTCAAAGGAAAAGTTTTAATTCAAAATTTCAAAATTTGTGTTTGACTTTGTAATTCTCATTCAACTTGGTAATTCATGCAGGAAACTGATGAAAAGGCTACCCTTCTCAATGAAGACAAAATGACGATGGAATTGCTTTCAATCTCTGATGGCAAACAAGGAGCTGCTAAAGCAGCTAGCTTTCTCTGTTCAAAGTATTTGAGAGTCGCCAGCGGAGGTGGAGAGCAGAAAATACCAATCTTCAGAGAACCTGACATGGACCAAGCACTGAGAGCAGTCGGTTCGTCCTACTGTTCAGACTTGCAATGCGTTCATACTATCCTTTTCTCTTGCAATTTGCAATTCTTTTGACATAGTATGAGAATGTCTTTGATGACTCATAATCTTATTGAAATTTTGATTTTTACATGGTGTGTTCCTTCTGATTTTAGGTTGTGGAGGACCAGATCCTGATCTCCTTTTAATATATGGACCTGCAAGATGCCATTTAGGATTTCCTGCATGGAGAATACGATACACAGAGCTTGTGTAAGTCATTGTTTTTTCATAGCTCGCTAAAAGAGTTCTGCTTTGCTTCAAAACTATGATAATGCCATATGATTCAAGCTTTGCACAGGATCCTTTTCCTCATGTTTATTAGACAAGAACATTTTTCAGTATGATGGTAAATAAGAACGGATATGAACAATTGGATAAAAACATTTCAAGATTGGAGATTCTTACATATGAAGTGAGAGTCCTTGTGGATGGTAAATAAGAACAGATACAGACAATTGGATTGGGTTGTACTTTACACTGATGTCACTTAAACATGAACACATGTCATATCAGGGACACGAAGTGTTCGACATAAGCTCCTGTACAGTTGTATAATATTGACACATATGGTAATGGTATCGGTCTCGAAAAGTGAAGAAGAATGTATCAAGTGTAGGGCATGTTTGGATACAGGGACAAAAGTAAAGAAATGTTGATTCCGTAAAATGTCATTTTCTGGAAATTGGTCAAAATGAAAACATGTCCTGCTGCTTTTTCCCAACAATTTTCAAGAAAATCAGTTTTAATTTCCAAGTCTCTTGTTTGCGGAGATCTTTACCATGGAAATACTTAGTTAGGATTGATAACGATGAGTCCCACCTGGAAATGCCCATGGTCTGAATAATCTCAAGATTGGCCAATTAACTATGGATCCCATATGAAAATACACATGGATTGGATTATAGTTGCAAGAAGCGTGAAGCGAAGCACCAACAAGTTCGGGTGTGCAGGGAAGTGTCTGTTTCAAAATATTATCTGGTAAAACAGGAGCATGAATGTGATTCTGAAGCACTATTTGAAGTGAGAGCGACACCTAGTGAGAAGGATCCTGCAACTAAGGATTGGATCAAATAAAAATCACATGGCAAAGATCATCTAAAGATGGGCCCCCCCATGAAAATAGACATGTCTAGGATCAATTAACGATGGAGCCCACCTGGTTAAGCTCATATAATGATGGGACCCACTTGGAAATGCACATGGTTAGGATTGAGTCGATTGACTAACAATGGGCCCATGTCGTTTAGATCATCTTACTGTGTCATGGAACTATACATGGTGAGGATTGACTAACAATGGACCGCATGGTTAAGGTTATCTAACAAGACCCCACATGGAAATACACATGGTTAGGATCAATTAACAATGGGCCCCACATGATTATAAACAATCCTAAAACCTAATTTCCTGCCCCTAGATACACCAAAATCATAAAATTCGGCCCTTAAACTGGCCTATTTATCCCTAATCCCTACCAAGTAGCGAGTCCACATTTCACCTTAGAAATTTCATCAACAGGTGGATATTTGTACTCTTCATAGGATTATCCCTTTCCAGATTCCCAGCCTTATTATGATGGTCCTTACCCGTCTTCTAAATACTATTTGGGTTACCTTGATTATCATCATCGGCTATCCTATCATTCCGATCCCTATCCGAACATATATGACTACCATGGGGATTCGTATTGATTCCCTTTGCCTTGCTACAAAAATTTATCATGACATGCTCGTTATCTACAAGCAATGCCTCATGGCAAGGGCCATGAGAGAAACCAAAGAAGTTTGAGAAAATGCAGGAGGCTATGAGAGGAATCAAGGAGGAACAAGTAGGTTCCAGGAGGTGTTGGACAATCTCGAGAATGATTCCCATAAGCCTTGGTGGAGTTCAACCAAACTTACATTTGGGTAGTTTCAGAGATGAACTCGATGGATGCTAATCTGTTGTATCGGGAGATCCCAAGGAAGATGTGTCTGAAGAAAGCATGGCATTCCAAAGGGAACCCACTGTTGACTGTTAAAAAATAAACGCAATGTTGGATTGCTCGATGGATTGACAGCCAGATCAGAGGAAGTTCTGATTGAATTAAAGGAGCAGTTGACTAGTGCCTCAGTAGAAGGATCTATCTGCAGATGTGGACAACTCAATGATTAAGAAGGTGGATAGTTTAACAGTCACATTGGCAAGCTTTATAAAGATACCCTGGCACCGTTTCAATGCTGATTGGAGAGTACAAGTTGGACACCATCAGCAACAAGGATGACACCGCGACAACCAGGAGACAATCAAGAGCAATGGATGAAGCATTGCCTTTTGTGACTATTGTTACTAAATCACTGCCTCTATTACTGTTCTTACTAAAGATGCATTCCGAATACTGTCTTCATTCTGCTGATGTTTAAGCATATAGACTCTAGAACCTTCCCTCTCCAATTTAGCATTCAACTTCTCTCTATTCTTGTCAACCTTTTCTACATCATCTTCAAATAGCATGTACCAAGGGATCTCATCCTGAACTAGCAGTTAACTATTGTATAAAGATTGCAAAAAGGCAAGGTTCAATGCAGTATACACGCTTGTTATTTGATGGTGAACAGTACTTAATTGAGTTAGATTATAGAGTGAACGAGAACAAGGATCAGCTGAGATCCACAAGGACTCAATGTGAAGTGATTTCTTAGCTTGCCTTTTTTTTTTTTTTTTTTTTTTTTTTTTTTTTTTTGCGAGTGTCAACAATCTCATTAGCCTCTTATTCACTTGGTGAAAAGAAATGTCCAGACACTATTTCCCTGATCTCATTTGCAACAAAAATAATTTTGAGGATCTGCTTGGAACCAGGGGTATCCTTGAGAATGCAAGTGGGGAATCCATCCTTTTCTTCGCTGGGGGAGAAAGATTCCAATGAGGCGGTAGCTCAAGCCCTTCTCAAGGGGCCGTAGCTTTTCAAAGGGTTGTTTAAGGGAGGATCATGATCGAAGGTAATTCAGCTATGCCATCGTTTGGGCGAAGAACCAGGATTAAGAACCTTCCAAGCTTGCTTTTCAGGTTATCGTGGTGAGTTTGGATGTGGTTTTCAACCTCATTCTCAGGATGCTAATGAGGTCTCAAATAGTCTAGCAAAACCAGTTGTTCTTAGATTAGAGTTTCCATTGCAGCAAGCTTTGCCTCTTTTGTAATTTCCTCTTTAGCTTGTCTCTTTTTCTTCTATAAAATCCCACACATTTATCAAATAAGTAAAAGATATAGCTTCCGCAGTGTGGAATCTTGAGGTGTTGCCCATTTAATATCATTTAGGGAATCATGTTCTACCATCAATTTCCGTGGAATCATCTGCCGCTTCATGAAACTTGGTTGTAGGAACCTATTGCCGAAGGTGCCATTCCCTCTCCCACTCTCACTCTACACTCATGCCACTGCTCCCACTTCGTGGCGTTTGAACTTTCTAACATTTTGAATGGAAACTTTCCCACTCCCGCGCTCAAATCCACTTTCACATACCATATCACCTCCTGCCTTCTAAGGGCGTGACATCATCCAATTGGAACCACCTGTTTGGCGTCAGAGCAATGTGCTCTTTTAGAAACTTCTTCTTTAGGGTGCCTAAAGTTTCGTTAGGGGGTATTAAATTTTGGCAATTTTGGACTCTATTGATCTGAATTGGATTTCCATGTGCTGAATCTACTAATGTGTTTAAATTTTGGTAATCATATGTTTGTTCTCTCTTACAAGGTTTTTGATTTTTTCCTAATTGTTGAAAATGATTTTTTTTTTTTTTTTTCTTTCTGTTCTCCAGGCACATGGGAACACTTAAATCCATGAAATATGGTGCCATAGTAAAAGTCATTTACAAGTTTACGAGGGTGCAACAGAACTATGGTAAGTAGTTTATGATTACCACCGCCCTTCTTTCAGGTGGATGTGAATGACCATTCTTTTATTACTCAAGGAACTGTTGTAGTGCTGTTAAAAGGTGATATAGGTTTTTTTCAACTATATTCTAATTTTCTCCATCATAAAGTTTCTTCTTTCTTGGTTACTATGGGTAACTAAAACAGAGGTCCAAAACTCAAAACTAAACTTGTCCTCCTCTCAGGACTCTTAAGTTGAAGTTAACCTCCTTTTTTTTTTTTTGTTTTTAATTTTAATTTTTTTAAAAAACCTATTAACAGTAAAATTTGTTGACAACAAGATTAAATGTTACAATATCCATGTAGGCTTTGACTTTGGACATATAAAAGAGAGAAAATATACCCAATTGGTGGAAACCTTAGGTCGATGCAACCCTTCTATGAAATCTCTGTTAAAAGAAAATTTATGGCCTATGTCTCTCCAACCTTGAAAGTAGTTCTATTTCTTCCAATCTAGTCATTTGGATAATGTTTTTAATAATATAGCTTTTTTTGGTTTTTTTTTTCTTTATTTGTTCTCATTTGAATTTTGAACACATCTTTGAATATATTTCTATTGTGTTCTTTCTGTAGATTCCACATTATTCCATTTCTTTCCAAATTATCCACCTAACTTCTATATATGGCCATCTAATCCTTGAAAAGCTCAGCTCTGTCACTGATGAACGGTGTTGCTCAAGATATTCTAAAGGCTTGTAATGTGTTGTTGTTTGGATTTGTCGAAGTTCCACTTAAAACATGGATGTCCAAATCCAAGGAAGCTTTCCAGTGTTTTGATGCAGCTGTCACATCGGATGGGTTTATCCTCAAAGAGAATATTACAGCCTTCATCTGGGAGGGCTGGATACAGTTGTCCATGCACAAAGGCTTCCTGAAAAAAAAAGAAAAAAATGTTCACTACACATTCCTATTGCAACTGTACTTCAGCAGATGCAACCAGATTTCCAGAGAGAACATGTTCACATTTTAGGACCCACTTATTACGGCGGCTGGCTCTCTTGTGTTTTGTGCATGCTATGTTGGCACATGTGCCGTAAATCACCTCTCAACATATGCATCTATTGTACACTCTTCAGGAAAGAACTTCCAAGCAGTGTTTTAAATGGCTATGCTATATAGCGTGTAGCTTACGCGATGCTACATGCTATATAGCATAGCTTAGCCTTATTGCTATGTAGCTCGTAAAAATAGCTCAAGTCATGTGTACACTATGTTACATGATAATTTGCTTGCACTACACGCTATATAGACTATGCTAATTGCTACATGCTATGTAGCTTACATTACAAGTTATTTTTCACTATAATATTATAATCAATTAATGTTTTAAATGTCATTTTCAATTTTAAATAAAATTAGTAGATCTTTTCAACGCTTTTAGTAAAATAATATCAGTAACAGTATTAAATCAGTTCCGTTGCTCTTTCTTTACCTTTTTACTTGACAATCATTACCCTTTCCTATTACTTTTAGCTGTGGTTGGTTGCACCAAATATCATGATTTTTTACTTTATCTAATCAGTTTAATTTGATGTAGAATATCATGAAATTGGTGCAACCAAGTGCAACCATGATTAAAAATCTAGAAGTAGCGTGTAGCATATGCAGCTTACACCTCACACTTTAGAGGGGTGAATGTTACGCTACATGCTATTCGCTAATTAAAACACTGCTTCCAAGAGGTGTTTTCGAACCACAATCTCAACATTTATGGATGCCCCTATTGACGCATCGAAACACAAATTCTCAACAAACGTTGAAATCCATGTCCAGGACACCCCTTGAAATGGAAATCCCCTTGCACACCCTGTCCATGGACATGGATTTACCTAGCACTTGTCTACCTGCGCATCCAAACAACCCCAAAGGAAAAGGACTGTACTCATTTTCTTTCTTTTGTTTTTTCGAAGGTCTTCTGTACGCATTTTCAGAACTCACAATGAAGAAATAAATGGTTGACATTTTCTTCTGTGCCTGAACATGTGAAACAAATGTTGGGAAATGCCAAAATCATATTTCGCAAATGATCTATTCTTAGGATTTTATTAGTTGCCTCTCATCAACAAAGGTGGTGCATGATATTGCCAGATTCATTTGGAATGATTGCCTTGAACAAGGCTTTCGATGAGAACTTGCTAGGCAGATTGTGGATCCACTTTCTTCCAGCTGCTTTAGATGGCTTTGGATAACCATTCTCTAGCATATATATATTAATTCTCAAAACATCTGAATTTCAAAATCCCAGATATTTCTTCCAAATTCCAACAATCATACTTTCCCTACCACCTCGTAATGGTAAGCAAATCAGTTCCTAAGTTGAGCAAGTTGAACGCCTTGTTAGCTCTTGGGTGTCAGTCTTAAAGTTTCCTTAGGGATTGGTCAAATCTTCTTTGTAATGTTTTAAGCTTGTAATTGCCCTAGGGGCTTCTTATAAAGTTATTTCTTACCAATTAAAAGAAGATTTTTAATATAAGTATCTTTCCTTGTGATCAATGCATATAATCTCTCTGCCATCATTGTAATAGAGAAACATCTCCCATCCAGATATCTTCCTGGAAACACGTTCTTCTCTCATCACCCACTTTGAATTGTGCATATTTCACAAATATTTTACTGAACCCTTTCGATTCATCACCAAATTAGCACACCTCTGCCTTTGGTATCCACCCTCTATCACTCTCACCGATCTGTTTGCTAATACTGCCCTCCACAGACATACTCCATTTCCAAACTTCCACCACCACTTCGTAAACTCAGCTAGTTTTTTTCTCCTTCACTTTTCCTTTCAAAAAAAAAAACCTGCATGAGTTCTTAAAATTGGTTTGAAACCATGGTTTCTAAAACTCAAATTATACTCTCAAGTCTCAACAATGCCCGTCTGATTCAATTAAATACTTAGACGAGTGTCTGGTCAAGTTGTCTGTCTTTATATTTATAAGGATGTAATCCAGAGTATTTTGGGGTCTTAAAGAGAAAATCCCAAAATAAACTTACTGATTTTTAATTACTAAATTGAGTTTTTAAACACTTACTCGAACTAAAGATACCAACATAGGCCCTCTCAAATGGAGGTCTGAACTAGGAGAGAAGGTGCTTGTTTCTCTCAAGTTCTTGAACTTGTGGAGTTGGACTTTAGCCTCATTGCCAACAAAATAACCCATTGTTTCTAATGTTGGCTACATAGTACCGCTTGGTAGTATTGTATTATCAGGAGGGAGGGAGGAACCATTCTCTCTACTGTTAATACCCTAGTACAACTTTGTACTACTGTAATACCAGGAGACTATGGTTGTGTACCACTGTATTACTAGTAGTAGAAAGAACAGTAAGGGTGGGCATAGATAGTGGCTCCCAAGAGAAGAAAAACAAAATCAATAAATAAATAAATAAATAATATAACAAAGGAGAAGTCTAATTCTTTGTTGTTGGTCTGAATATTCCTATATAATCTCTCTCATTAGGTAAATGAGGTGGTTCCCATCATAATGCCATTGGTGGACACGAGTGCAAAGCAGCTGCCACGGTATGTGAAGGATGGATTGATAGATTGCCGAATTTATCAGCATATTTAAATAAGATGGTTTACTTAGTTGCCATTTGTATTTTAGGTCCGGGAGACAGGTTTGTTGGGCTTGTAATAAACAGGATAAGGGATGCCTTCTAAACTTCCTTGGTTATCATGGATGGAATGGAACGAGGAGTCTTTTTCTTTTCTATAACATAGCAATGATAGTTTCCTGGTCTTGGTGGAATTGAACATGGTGACTTTTGTTTCCTGAAATGAACCTTTTTTTTTTCTTGACGAAGAGGTTGTTGCAGCACAAGAGTCAATACCCACTTCTCTTATCGTGCAATAGTGGTGGGTGGGAATCTTAACAAGCATTCAAAATGAGTTTTTATATATTCGCATCTTTATTTGCTTGGTAGATTCCCACTGTCTTTTAATGGTGGGAAATAATGTGTTGTGACTGTCTGCTCACTGTGTTAACGTGCTGTGACTCTTTCTTCTCCCTGTGCCATCAGACTCCTGCTTGATGCGACTACAACCATCACCTGCTCCAGTGTTTCAAAGTCTGGATTCCAAAATAATTCAGAAACACAAGTAATTGATCATAATAGGGAAATTTTTTAGCAAAATTTGGAAACTTTTTCGATAAATTTTCTCTACATATGGGAACACATTGTCTACTTTGTTGCATTTGTCTATTGAATATTTCATGCATAACTTCGTGTTTAAATTGCGTGTCACAGGATACCACAATTATGTGCAGAAATTTGACGGAGCTAAGGAATGATGGTTATGCCTTAGAGGGGGGTGATTAGGAGTAAATAAAATTTATGCCTATTTAAACACAATTATTTAAACTAAAGTATAAATTAAACTAAGTAAAATAATTTAATTTTAAGGCATCGAAGTCATTAGTGGGTCTAATCACATAGACTACAAATCATATTCGTATGAAGCAACTAGTCTATAAACACAATAGTGTACATGTGTGTGTGGGATGTATTACTTATCTAATCCCAGCATTCATCTAATTATGCATACATATAATTCATCAATTCATCACATAAGTATAATTAAATGAGTGCTCAAAGACAATTCCAAACACAAACATGTATAGTGGTTCGGTTTTCCTACTCCACTCCCAACGGACGCACTCAACTCATGAATATATTGGATTTCACTATCGGATGTTTTAAATCAGGTTCACTTCTAACCTTTACAAGCTTACAAGAGGGCCCTAGTGTACACTCCCGTCGGAAGCTCCCGCAAGAGACTTCAGTTGGTTTTCTATTGATTAACCAACACTCAGTCATAATCCAAGGACCAACGTTTACTCTCGCCGGAGGCACCCTCGGACACACCTGTGTCTAGCGACCTACACAAGGACTTTGATTTGGGCCTTACATAAGAACATAGTTGAGTTTGGCAATTCAAACTCTTACACTTTATCTTACACAAGTAGTGTCCACGGACTTAACAATTAAGAACCTTGTCAGATTGAGCCCAGTTGATGTGCTGTCTTATGATGCTTGATCGATACTTTCCAGTGCTTCAATCAGCTCCCATTTGCTCCCCTGATCATGATGTCGATACTTTACCAAGGCTTCAACTCCAAGATCAAACACTTTGCAAGTAGTGCTCCTTTGAGGTGACCAAGGTGATGGAAAGTTGAGTGAATCTCTTACAACTAATGAAAAGTTGTAATGCCTTGGGGATTCACTTAGAAGGGTCTCCTTGAGAGTTTACACAAAGGATACGCCAATAAGGTTGGTTCAAATCTCTAGAAAATTGTGTAGATTGTGTTCATCTTCAACATTGAAGTTGGAATCCTCATTGGACTTATAAAGCTCAAGAAGAATCAAATCTAATAGAATATAAGGGGCTTAGGGTATGAGATATGATTAGGGATTCACCTAAACTTCAATTACAACAAAACTCTCTAATTTTTCCAAAGATTCGAAGCAATAATTATAACAAAAAGCTCCAACAGATCTCCAATGGGTAGGCTCATCAATCAAGCTTAGTCTTCGATCAATCGAACTTGGTCGAAAATGGTCCAGTGAACTTGTTGGACTGTTTTGGTCACGTTCGATTGATCTATCTTGATTGCTCAAGAGGAATCGAAGATTCCTCGATCAATCGAGCTCGTGTCTCGAGCGCACGAACTAATTTATATTTTAGGTCATAGATTGTTAGATATTTTTTGCCATATTTGGTAGATCGACTTGATTGATCAAGCTTTACTCGAGCATACTACCAAGACTGCTGGCTTGGATAGTTTAGATTTCCAACAACTTTGGAGCTCTTAGTCTATATTATCATGTTTAATTAAGGCTTGTAATGCTTTGAGATAATCACAAAAGGTTTTCTTATTAAGGATAGGATCATCTAGAGGTTCAAGGGTTGTTTTGGATCAAGGCTAGGGTCAACAAGGCACCTCATTTACATGTTCTTTATTCGATGATGTTCGTGTCCTCTTGTGTCTTCAATCTTCAGCTTCCAAGGGCTCAACTGACTGCATGACACATAGACTCACGTAATTAACAAACAAGATACACAAATTAGTGCGCTAGCAATCTTTCCTTTTATCAATTACGTGATAAAAACATAACCTAGACAATGTCATGATCCATACCAACGACATAACAAAACAACACAAAATATTACATGTCTAAGAGTTCAATTATATACAAATTTAAATACAGGACTCGAGACATGTAACGTTTGCAAGGCTCCCCCAGAATTACCCCGCTTATCTTCATTAATGTTTGAATAGAACAAACAAATCCTGCAAAACAGAATTCATTGTTTTGGCAGGACTTGACTTTCACTTTATTTTTGTCAATATTTGACAAAGAGTTAATTCCAATAGATATACTAATAAAAACATAGTATATAATAACTCTATAAGTTCTAGATTTACTAATAATAAGACACATACTGACATAGGATTGAATGGTGCATATGAACATTAAAATATAGAGCATGCTTATTATGGTCATTCAAAAAATATACTAATCAAATTAGGAATGATCAGTGATAGTCTAAGCTAAAAATATGTGATATCAAAATTCAACAACTTTAAAGCTTAAATCATCAATACAAACGAGGCTATAATCCTCAAATTTAACTATTTAGTACAAGAGACTAGAATCCTTATATTTTCCTTTATGCTCACCATGAGGCTGAAATCCTCAAATTTTCAATTAGGCTCATAAATGAGGTTGAAATCCTCAAATTTAATTATTGAGCTTAAGATGAGGCTTGATCCTTTGATTTAACAATTCAGCCCCTCATAGACCTTCTAAGGTTACACATCTCTCTTCACAACTCACTTGAGTGTGAATGTCCTAGGACTTGAATTACGTTCGAGAGGGGGAATGATATTCCTAAATGCATTTCCCATGGGTGATTTCTTAATTGGAGATGTATGTTCGGTAGAAGATTTATCTATGTTAGTCCTATCTTGATAAGCATTGTCCTTGATTAGCACTGACTTGGCCTTTTTATTAAGTCAGGCAATTAGAGTTAGCAACACCTTCATCTGATCAGCCTTTTTAGGAGGGGTTGAAAACTCTCTTTTTCGGTGATCCTTCAAGGATGCTTCTCCATTGGTGTGTCAATTTCTTAGTCATGAAGAATGTACCACTATGGTTTGCGACTGTGGTGGATTGTACCATTTTTAAGATAACACATTCAAATTTAAGGTGTTCAACATCTCCACAAGCATGACATACATGAGAAGTTTATGGTCTACTTCCAAAAGTACATAATTTCCTTTGGATTACCGGAGGGGTAGAGGCAAACATATGACTATCAAATTAAAATCATCTATTTTCCCCAATAGGCTTACCCATACTAGATTTACAAATATGTTTATGTTCTTGGGTAACTTTAGCTTTTCCTTTATAGGAAGACATCATTCCAAGGCTCATTCGGATCTCACTCCGGGTGGTTAAGCCTTTTAGGAGGAACCGTCTCAGATACCAATAGAAATTGTGAGGAATATGATATCACAACTACGTGCAGAAGCCTGGCGGAGTTAATCAATGATGACTATGTTCGGAGGGGTGATTAGGACTAAATGAAATTTATGTCTATTTAAACACAATTGCTCAACTTAAACTAATATGCAAGTTAAACTAAGTAAAACAGTTTAACACTAAGGCTTCTAAGCCATTAGTGGGTCTAATCACATATATTACAAATCATATTTCTATGAAGCAACTATCTATAAATACGATAGTGTATATGTGTATATGGGATCTGCTACTTATCTATTCATAACATTCATCTAATCATGCATACATATAATTCATCAATTTATCTCATAAGCATAATTAAACAAATGCTCAAAGACAATCCCAAACATAAACATGTATAGCGGTTCTGTTTCCCTACTCCACTCCCTGAGGACACACTTAACCCATGAGTGCATCGGATTTCACTATTGGAAGTTTTAAATTAGGTTCACCTCTAACTTTTACAACCTTACAAAATGACCCTAGTATACACTCCTGCCGGAGGCTCACATAGGAGACTTGATTGGTTTTTTATCGACTAACTAACAACCTCAGTCCTAATCCAATGACCTATGTTTATTCCCGCCAGAGGCTTCCTCGGATACTAACACGTACAAACCTGTGTCCGGTGGCCTACACAAGGACGTTGATTTAGGTCCTACACAAGAACCTAGTTGAGTTTGGTAATTCAAACTCTTACACTTAATCTTACACAAGGAAGGAGTGTACACAGACTCGACAATTGACAACCTTGTCAGATTAAGCCTCGTTGATGTGTCGTCTTGGGTTGCTTGATCGATGCTCTCCCGTGCTTCAATCAGCTCCCATTTGTTTCCTCAATCATGATGTCGATGCTTTGCCAAGGCTTCAACTTTAAGATCAAACACCTTTCATGTAGTACTCCTTTGAGGTGACCAAGGTGATAAGAAGTTGGGTGAATCTCCTCCAACTAATAGAAAGTTCTAATGCCAAGGGGATTCACTTAGAACGGTCTCCTATAGAGGATATACTAATAAGGTTGGGTCTAATTTTTAGAAAATGGTGGAGATTGGGTTCATCTTCAATATTGAGGTTTGAATCCTTATTAGAGTGATAAACTTCAAGAAGATGAAATAAATCTCATGAAATATGAAGCTAAGGGTGTAGGATATTATTGAGGATTCACCTAAGCTTCAATTGCACAAAAAACCATCTAATTTGCCTAAAGATCCGAAACAATATTTATAACAAAAAGCTCCAGTAGATCTTCAACAGTTAAGCTCGATCAATCGAGCTTGGCCTTTGATCGATCGAGCTTTGTTGAAAATGGTCCAAAGAACTCGCTAGTCCGTTTTGGTCACTTCGATCAATCGAGCTTGATCGTTTGAGAGGAATCAAAGATTCTTCGATCGAGTGAGATCGTGTCTCGATTACTTAAACTAAGTCATATTTTATGCCAGAGTTTGTTGGACAGTTTTTTGTCATGTTTGGTCGATCGACTTGATGGATCGAGTTTTGCTCAAGCACACTACCAAGATTGCTGGTTTGGTTAATTTAAATTTCTAGCAGCTCGGACCTTTTAGACTATCTTATTATGTTTAATTAAGGCTCCTAAGGCTTAGAGATGATCACAAAAGGTTTTTCCTATTAAGGATAAAATCATCTAGATGTTCAAGGGTTGTTTTAGGTCAAGGCTAGGGTCATCAAAGCACCTCATATACCTGTTATTTTCTCCTTGATGCTTGTGTCATCTTGTGTCTTCGGTCTTTAGCTTCCAAGGGCTCAACTGACTACATGACACACAGACTCACGTGATTGACAAATAAGATACACAAATCGGTGTACTAACAAGTGTGCATTAGCAAATTTGGTTGAAATTCATAAATAATTCAAGAATTATTCATTCATATATAAATTAATAAATTTTCATTTTCAAAAGATTAGATGTTTTTGTTTTCAAAATGTTGGAGAATTGTTTCAACAGAGACATCACTTTGACTACATTTCTGGTGGATTGCTGCTATTACTACCGTTACATCACCATCACCACAGCTGTTTCTGCCCCACCACCTCTATCATCATCATCATCAGCTCTTTTACTTAATCCAGTAGCCATTTGATGATTCTTTTAATAATTTTAATGGGGAAAAAGTGTGTACCCATGAGAAAACTGTATAGAAATCTTTCTGGACATGTTCATCAATTAGTCATCGAGTCTCATATTTTAACCAACTCAATGATCTCAACCATTCAAATAATTGTCAGCAATGTCCACTAAATCAGACAGTTAGGCCCTGTTTTGTTTCCTGTGGAATTTCCTTCCCCGATTTTAATATTTTGGCTCGTTATTTCCTTGAAACAAACTATATGTAATAGTTTAAGAACTCAAGAACTCGACTAAGCTTGAATCCAGCCAGTTTGGGTCGATTCTCATGACTTGACCAAAGTTTAATGATTAAATTAAGAAGTATTTAGAGTAACTTTTAGAAACTATGAATATCAATAAATGGCTAAGTTAAACAACAGCATAGAATACTGTTAGTAGATGTCAGTTCCTCTTTTCCTTGAGATCTTGAGTTCAAACCTATAATTAAAAACCTGAGTGACCTAGTATGATTCATGATGAGCTGTGTCGAGTCGATCGGGTTAGCGAGCCAGATGAGCGAGTTTCTTTATGACTTGGCTTGAAATCTCATCGAGTTGACTTGGACAAGTTTCGAGTCGATACACTGAGAGTTTTAGAACCATGTTATATGTTTGGTTGTCCCTGGCCTGGGTAGTGTGGGCTGGTTATGGATGCCTACTCTCCGGGCATGACTTGGGTTCTAGTCTCCTTGGGCTTGTGAGGAGGTGAGGCCTGGAAGCCTTGACCCAAATAAAATAAAATAGAAATATAGGTTTCCCTCACAATGTTGGTTCCTGATAAGAATGTGAATTTTGTTAAAATCATCTACTCGTTGTTCATCCTAAGTGATGTAATTTGGTTGGTCGCACTATCTTCATCATGCCAACCAAGAATTCAATTTACTGGGATTTTCAATAATCACTTTTATTGGATAATTGTAATTGGCTTATACTAGAGAAACTTCAATTATTGATACAGGAATATAATTAATTTTCAAACATACATGAATAAGTTTTAGACATAAATAAAACTTGTATATAAATCAGTAGAGGAGCACTCCTTTTGGGAAAATGGCTTAGGAAAATACCGAAGGGAAAGTGGTGTTATGCAACCAAAAAACATCCTCAAGGTTAGTGGAAGAGATCTTCTAACTGGAAAAGAGTTTGCACTTGAAACAAAATGAGTCCTTCAAGGCATGGGCAACGGTTCACCAATGACTGGATTTGCCTAGTTTTGGGGTAGGCAACATTCACCATGCCCACTTGATGAACAGTCTCACAAATGAGCCACTTACATGTAGGATACTTGTGGTTTGATACTCATCAATGTGCACCCACTGTATTGAGCATTCCTCCAATGAATAATGGTCATCTCAACTGCAGTTTTGAGTTTTTAGGCTTTGAAACTAGAGAGCTAATTTTGTGCCTCATCAAATTCCGTTTATTCAATTTGCTAATGAAATAAGAACTGTTCAATCGGGCCATGGAAGCCGTGTTGGGCCAACACGAAGTTACCGAGGAAAATGAAAAAAAGAAAAGAAAAGAAAGAGAAAGAAAAGGCATACCCACCCCTCTGAAGAAGGAAATGATTTATTTATTTATTTATTATTATTATTATTATTTTTTGCATCTGGCTTTTTTATAGGATTCCATGGGATTGCATAGGGAATGATTGCTAAAATAAGTGCAATTTATTTTTCTGGAATGACGGCTAAGATAAGTGCAATTTATTTTTCTGATTTGGTTAGTTTCTTTTTCCTTTTTTTTTGTCTTAGGTAATTTGAGTGAATTGTGGATCTTGGAATGAAGCCTATAAGGCTACGTGATTGTAATAAAGGATCAATGAAAAATTCGATTTCCTTCATCATTCTCTCTGCTTTCCTCTCCTTTCTAATCAAACCCCTCTTTTTCTTACCCCTCCCTCCATTTCTCTTTGTTTCCACCATTAAACCTGCAACTAGTAAGCTCATAACACTCGGTATTAGAGACATTGATCCATAATGACCACTGCACGCAACCAAGAAGCAATAGCCAAAATCGAGACAGAAATGGCATCTTCGTTAGCTGTTTGGAGGTCCTGACAGAGCAGCAAAACACCACAAACTAGCGGATTCAAACGCAGCAAATAACCACCGGTAAAATCATAACAGATCTAACAACCAATACAATAGATTTGATAGTCAGTGTGAACAAACTGCTTGGAGTTATCTCCAGTCAATCGTCAGAAGATCAAACCCGTCATGGTCCTCTTTTGCCAAATCCGTCAGGAGGACATTCAGGCTCTTCAATGACGTTACAAACATGCTACACTCGAGTAGACTTTCCCAAGTTCAATAGGGAAGATCCACTGAGTTGGACGTATCAAGCACAATTATTCTTCAGTTACAATCAGACGCTATGGAAGGAGAAGATCGTCCCACATCATTTCACCTTGGAAGGCAAGGCAACAGAATGGTACCATTGGATGGAAGAATAATTTCCACATGGATTTGGAATGAGTTATGCACAGCTGTATGTGCCCGTTTTTGGCATCAATGAGTATACCTAACCGGGAGAAATGTTGGTTCTGTTACAACAAAAGGGTTGGGTGAATGTGTACTTTGACGAATTTGAATGCTTAGCAAATCTTCCCATTAAGGTTCCAGCAGAACCCTTTTATGGTAGATTGTTTTGTCGGGGGGACTGAAGGACGACATCGAGGCGATGTCAAGATTCTGGCTCCGGAGAGCCTTCACCAAGCAATTTTTTTTTTTTTTTTTTTTTATAAATTTAAATGCATGTTGGGTTGGTTGGTCCCAAAAACATTAAAAGCCTTGTGGGGCTTCTTAGGCCTTAACCAGGTACTATCACAAGTTTATACGACATTATGGCGCTCTTAGTGCACCACTCACGAAGTTACTCAAAGGACTCATTCCTATGGAATGAGGAGGCAAGTAATGCCTTTATGTCCCTCAGGACAGCCATGAAAACAGCCCCAGTCCCTTCAAATTGAATCCCTATTTGCTTGGCCACTCATTCACTATTATCTCTAGTCATCGCAGCATTAAACACATGCTATAGCAGCCTGTGACTACCTCAATTCAGCAAAAATGGCTCTCCAAACTCGTGTTATTATTTCAATATTGAATATGCAGAGGGAGGGATAACTTGGTGGCCGATGCATTGTCCCGTTTGCCGGAAGAAATGATGTTGCATGCCATTTTTATACCTACTTCTACTTGGTTAGACGATATCAAACATCTTATGCTAGTGACACTTAACTCACAAAAATCATTACAGATTTGCAGCATGCTCCTTCTTCCCATCGTCACTATACTTGGGCCGATGGTGTGTTACGTTATAAAAAATAGTATTGTCCTTTCACCTTCATCATCTCTCTGCATCGAAATCATGCACCACCTCCATTCGTCCCCGACCGTAGGCCACTTTGGGTATCTTAAGATGGCCAAACATAAATCAACTTCTTTTGACTTCTTTTTATTGGAAATTCCTTAAGAAAATGCTTCGACATTTTATAGCAGAATGTGAAGTATGCCAGGCACCAAGGCTGAACGGTCTCTCCACCGGTTTATTACAACCTCTTCCTATTCCTGAGTCCTTGTGGATGGACATCTCCATAGATTTTATCGATGGCTTACCACGTTCCAATGGTAAAACGTGCATCATGGCTTACCACATTCCAATGGTAAAACGTGCATCATGGCTTACCACATTCCAATGGTAAAACGTGCATCATGGTTGTCGTGGACCGACTATCCAAAGCACCTCATTTTATGGCTCTTGCTCATCCTTACAAGGCTACCCAAGTTGCCCAAGTTTATATCGACAATGTGTTCAAGCTCCATGGTATGCCAAAGTCTATGGTGAGTGACTGTGATCCAACCTTCACCAGCCATTTTTGGGGGGAGTTTTTTAAATTACAAGGACTGTAACACCGTATGAGTTCCTCCCACCACCCCCAAACCGATGTGCAAACGGAAGTTGTTAATCGATGTCTTGAAAATTTTCTATGATGTTTCATTGGCCTCCAACCCCGCGGCATCGGTCTCATTGGCTTCCTTGGGCAAGGTGGTTGTATAACACCTCCTTCCACACATCAACACATATGACACCATATGAGGTTGTTTATGGGCAACCACCACCGATGGTCTCCGCATACATGGCAAGTACCATGGCCGTTTACCAGGTTGATCAACTCTTGAGGGGTCGCGAATGATTTCTTCAACTATTGAAGGATAACTTGGTTGTAGCCCAACACCACATGATGCAAGATACCAATAAACACTGCACAGAGCGACACTTTGCAGTTGGTGATCTATTATTTCTTCGGCTCCAACCATACTGATAGCTCTCACTTCATGGTTGGGCATCCTTAAAGATTTATCCACATTTTTATGGACCTTACAAGATCATTGAGAAGATTGGATCTGTGGCATATAAGCTAGATTTACCACCCGGCTCCAAGATGCGTCTTGTCTTTCACGTTTCATTACTCAAGAAGCTCAACGCTAGAAATATCTAAGTTCATGATCTTATATATTTAACTAATGACGGTATTATTCAAGCTGAGCCAGAATTAATTTTGGACCGCTGCATGATAATAAAAAATGAAATGCAGCTGTGACAGAAGTCTTGGTCAAGTGGGTCGGAGTGGCAATCAAAGATGCCACATGGGAATTGTGGCCGGAGCTCTCTAGACAATTTCTAAATTTCCAACCTTGAGGCCAATGCTGTTCTTATGGGAGGTGGGATGATAGGATATCACAGAATTACAAAGGGAACGACTACTAAAATAAGTGCAATTTATTTTTCTGTTTTGATAAGTTCCTTTTTTTGTTTTCTGTTTTAGGTAATTTGAGCGAATTATAGATCTTGGAATGAAGCCTATGAGGCTACATGATAGTAATAAGGGATCAATGAAAAATATGATTTCCTTCCTCATCTCCTCTTTACTCTCCTCTCTAACCAAACCCCTCTTTTTCTTCCTCTTCCTTCCCTTCTCTTATCCTTTTCTCTTTGTTTCCATTATTAAACCTGCAACCAGTAAGCTCATAACACTTATTGCGAAGAAGAAGAAGAGGAAGAGGGATTTTATTTTTTTCTTTACACATTTTGCATTTTCGTTTTATTTTCTCTTTGATTTAGCCAAGGCTTGGATGTCTCTTTGTTCATCCAATGCACTCAGAGTCCAATGAGGTATAATGCTCTAAGTTGATCTAGATTATCCAATGCAGACCGCCCAATGGCCAATCAATGCATTTGATTTTTTACTCTGTCTCTTTGATTTAGTTAGAGCTTGGATGTATTTTTTTCTTATTCAATGCACTAAGAGCATGGTAGTTGTAATGCTTTAAGTTGATCATTTGGATTATCTAATGCCCGTAATCCAATTAATTAATCCAGGCTATCCATTAAGTTTGATTCACAGTTCATGGGCCACCATGACAAATCACATTCATACCATCATGTTCATTCATTACTTGTGGTTCTCTTTCATACTTACCTTTCTATCTTTTTGGGACCATGGGTGGATGTTTGCATTGTGTGATAGAAGTTTTTTTGGGATCATGAGAAATACGTGATGGTCATAATAAATAGATGGTTTAAATCTTTAGTTGGACATGTTGGCCTTTTAATTAAAACACCACTGATTATAATATTATAATAGTCCGGTGAGTATCCATTGAATGTGCATTGAACACGATGAACACACTACAAGAAAAGTGGCCTTTACCGGCGGTCAAAACCGCCGGCAAAGGCAGAAAACCGCCGGCAAAGGCTTTGCTCGCAGTCAGGTAACAGCCGGTAAAGCCTCAGTCGGTAAAGGCTTTACCGACGGTCGGGACCTTTACTGACGGTTGTACTAGCTGCCGCTAAATCGTCGGTTTTTATTTAAACACTATTAAAAGCTACGGATAAAATCCGTAGCTAAATATAGCTACGGTTGTAGTCCGTAGAATAACCGTAGCTAGAATTTTAAAAACATATAGCTACTGGTAGCCATAGCAAATTTTTTTTGTCAGCAAGAAAAAAGAAAAGGTGACACTCGTGTATTTTTTATTATTTTTTTAAAACACTCTGAATGTTATCATCCTTGCTCAGGCCTTCTCTTTCACTGGAAATGTTATCAGATGATGCAATGTGGTCTTGGACAACTATGCTTGGACCTGAATCCCAGGAGTGGAACGAACCGGTGCGCTTGAGGCTGAAATTCCTCTCATTGCCCTTGTGTAGAAAAGGTCGCAGTGGCCATGGAAGGACCGCCACCAGGCACAATGAATAAGGCTGGTCATGGGCCCGATGAGCATTGAATCCGTTGAAGCCTAGCAAATATGCCTGACCTGCAGCCCACAAAATGAGAGAAGACCATCTGTTGATCAATTGGGGCTATACATATACATAGGATGCAGGCCATTCACCTAATATTTTAAAGCATTTGTTCCAAGGAAAAGTGGCCTGCACAAAGAGCTCACCTGATGATCTGTTCAAAGAATGAACATGCATACCACATTATCTGATCTGAGCCCAACACCGATGCATGTATCCAGTGTCTTAAGGGGTCATTTGAAAGCCTATGTAAATAGGCTAAGTTTTAAATTACATGTAAATCATTTACAAGCAGGGTCACTTCCAATGCCTTTTTACTGTAAATCATTTGAGAGCTATAACAAAGATTTACATGGGTTTTCTTCTTCTTCTTCATTTGCTAAGCGAGCGACATACATGGGCAATTTTCGGACCTCCTACGAATGTTTGAATATGGAGGTTTTCCACCAGATGCCAACTACCTATTCCTAGGAGATTATGTTGATAGAAAGAGCATAGAGTCGATGAACATACACATTAAGAAGTTTATAGCTTTTTGGGATGGCAGTCATGTATTAGATTCTTTGTGAAAATGATCAAGAAGCCATCATAGAAATACCTTTGCATCTTCGGTGTCAATATCTGGCAATGCATGCAATCGCTTCACTTTCTTTCCATCGGAACTTACAACCTGCACGTCAAGGGACAATGGAAATAAGATGTGTGTGTGTGTGTGTATATCATTTGAAATTCATTGAATGACGAAGATTTGAGAGTTGCACATGACATGAAGAGATTCACACTTTATATATCATTTGAAATCCGTAGCACATATACATGGAAAAGGGACCAGAAGTGAAACATATAGACAACTCCAATACAGAAAATGAGGTTGATATGATACATAAGTTGATGTCCTCGACTCTAATAGCGAATGGAGTTCAAACATCTGCAACTGGCTCTTGATTCTCAGAAAGTTGACCAACTCAGGTATTTTGATGCATCATCCAAAACAGAATACGACTGGAGGAACAACCCTCTTCGCGCAGTGCCATTCACCACAAGCTTCCTTTTACGACCACCCCTAGGTCTCGAGCAAAATTGCTCATCAGATTCTAAAAAGTCGCCATGCAATCAAAACCCACAAACCATCAATCATACCACAATGAGAAATGCCTTAAAAGGCCAAGATAACCATAAATTAAGAGCTTGAACTCCACTCCAAGTAGCACATAGACAAATCACCTGAATATAAACATGGGCACCAGATCTCTCATGATTATCTCTCACATGTCTGTAGGAAAACTTTTGCTCGCATCCTGAGACTCGACACTTAAATGGTTTGAGCTCAAGGTGGACGGCCTTTACATGCTGCTTGAGGTTTGATCTCTGCAAAAGAACATAAAACAATAGCGGAGGGCCAATTAGCAAACAAGAATTGCATATATGGTAATATCCTATTTCATCACTGTGGAATTGTCGTTATTATTATTACAGTGGAATTGATTAGGCAGTTTTCTTGCCTTGTCAAATGCCTTTTGGCCTTTCAATGGGTTTGTCAACATACTGGGCAGTGTTGGATTTACAAGTGGTAACTGAGTTAAGGTCTAGTTGTCCACAATAATATGGGTTGAGGCTTTAAAGCCATGATTTTGCTTCCAGAGAATTATGACCAACTACCATTCTACCAAATAAACCTCTTTTTCCTTTCATCAACACATCATATCATTGACCCCTGAGAATGATATTCTTTTTTCTTTTTTCTTTAAAAAAAAAAAAAAAAATCAAGATAGGAATAATGTTACAAGGATGTTAGCAGAATCATACATTTGAAAATTTGTGGAGGCTGACCTTCATAACTGCACTTGATCCTCTCAACTTCTTCTTCATCATGGGTGCGTAGATGGCGCTTGATATTTTTCTTCGGTTGTTTAGTCCCACAGACCTCACAAGGAATATATTGGTGGCAGGAGAGGAGGTGAGTCTTGAGACATTTGGCATTCGAGAAAGTTTTCATGCAGCCTGGTTCAAGGGATACTTCCACGTAATCCGGTTTGCTGTGATAGGAAAAAAATAACGAGTTTGTGCAGATATTCAATCAAACGAAATAGACAATTGAAGAAATAAAAGTTAAGACATCAAACAAATTAACAAGATCATTGCCACAGGCAACAGAGGATGATTAAACACAAGGTTGAAGTTGAAGTTGGAAAACAAATGAAGGGACGAAAGGCAATCAATGGGATGGGCATCCAATGTACAAATCCATCTGAGGATGAGAAATTCAACAAATTGATGCCATAAATACTTACCATGTGAATCCTCATGCTTCCTCAACTTTGATGCATACTTAAATGCCTTTCCACATCCAAACTCTGGCAAATATGTCGCTTCGACCTTCACTCGGAATAGGAGACTCATCATCATGCAATTCCTTAACATGACGTGTCATATTTCCCTGGAAAATGAACTTGCGATTGCAGCTCTCTCTAGGGCATGTGAAGTGTTTCCCTTGGTGCTTGGAGCAAGTGCCGAGTCAAATGGTCTTTCCGTCTATAGCTAGAATGGCAATCATCCAATGGGCAAGCAAAAGGCCAATACAACAAGTAGGAAAGGGTTGACCAATTTCAGGATACACAGCTTGTTTAAAATATATCAAGCAAATGACCATGACTTTAAATGGAAAGATCCTAAGAAATTGAGAACTCGAAACAAATGTATGGACCATATGGCACAATAAGCTTTAAATATTTTAACAAAGCAAGTGACCATGTCTTTAAATGAACCAAATCTGGTAAAGTAAAAACATAGATATTGCAGCCGTCCTTCTTCTCCTCTTTCCATTCTCTTTTTTTTTTTTCAAACAAACCACACAACTTCTATTAATTGAAAAGGGAAATGAGCTATTTAAACAGAGAAGGAAACTATCAGCTCAAGTCATCAAAGAGATTGCCAAATGTTTATCATAATCCAACATGACACACCTAATCAAGTATCTAGATAATAAATAAAACAAGCCCACATGACAACAAAACGAGAATAATCTCTTAAAATATAAATTCAACATATCTACAAAAGAAAACCTCCAAAACAATTTTTCTGGTTGTTGATAGAACACTAGTTTCTAACAGCTACGAGATAATACAAATGCCATGGATAAAACATTTGCATGGTTACAAGACTTAAACAAGCATCAACCAATCCTACACAACATCCCAACTTCAGGATAGAAAGCAGGACATGCAAACTACCTGATTTATCAGCTTGGGAACAAAATTCATGAGGAAGAAAACAATCGCATTATGATAGAATAATAATATGAAATCAATAGCTACAAATCAATAACAATTGAACCAAATTCCAACAAAACTAATTCAAAGCTTGTATGCAATGGCCAATATTTCAGAACAAATTTATATGTAATATGCCAAGAATAGAAATGCATTTATGGAATGGTTATAAAAAGACCTTACAAAATAACATGGTGCGTGACTGAGGCTAGCTTGAAGGAGCTTCACAGGAGGTCCCCCACCCTGATACTAGTCCATTCAAGACCTTTACATTTTGGAGTTGTTTAGATGGGATCCAATGCTTCACGCTATACATCCAGGTTTCTACATGATTTTCATCACATAAAAAACCAAAAACCGCAAAAGTCTCCATCTTCAGACCATAGATACAAAAAGGCAGAAGAAAGTAAAAACTCAGGGAACACCTACTCATTGAAAGGCAAAAATCCAAAAACCTATTTTCAGATGTCACAAATACCAAGAATAAAATAAAATAAAACACTGACTACTACACTACATTTTTATTTTAAAACCCTCAAATCTTGTGATACATGAATTCCCACCTATTCCTGATAAAACAACAATTCTTAGAACATCTGAAGAAAAACCTCCAATGTCTCCTTCTGGGAGAAAGAAGGCTTCCCCGTTAATAACCTTTATTTAAGAATTATTAATATTTTCATTTTAAAAACACAAGTTTGTGGATGCAAAGACCTTCATTGCCACACTCCTTGGACAACATATCGGCAAGGAAATAGCCTCTCTTCCAACTTGAGTGAACAAAGCCTAGGGGCAAGAAAACGTTTGGCCTAGAGGCAAAAGAACCATTTTTGTTAAACAAAAAGCTCAACTCCCTCAGAAACCTAACACTGCATAATTCCCCTCTGCTACAACTTGGCCATTGAAACTGCTACTGAAAAAACAAAGTGCTCTTCTGAGAGAGAGTACCTCTGCAAATGAACCTCATTAATGAGAATCTAATGTGAATCTTGATCATCAATAAATAGCGAATTATCAGTTTTGTAATCCAAACCCAATGCCATGAAGTTCTTATGAAGCCTTACGTTTTCATCAAAATAAGACCAAGTTAGTAAAACATAAAGGAGAAACTAGAACGAAATCAGGATATGGCTAATCCATGTGGTAGCCCATCGAATGGATGGCATGGAATGATGGGTGTATACACCAACCTAAACTCGAGATGGGCTATAAGCTTTGTAATGTTTAATGCCCTAGAATTATATGATCTTTTCTCATTCAATATTCAACGATGAAAAGAGTAAGAAAAGCTCCAAATTTCATTCATCGGGCCACAGGCAATGCAAAGATGCCTGGACCACAAAATCGGGAAGTCCACCACTAGTTTGGCTTAGGATTAAAAAAAAAAAAAATGATGGTGAAAAAACATGGGAAAGTTTTTCTAGGGACTGGTTCTAATATTGTGACCGACATGAAGAATGGGCCAATGATTTCTCGATTTGTGGGCGAGTCCGTTATGTTCTGCTATTCGAGAATCACCAACATCATTGACGGCGGGACTAGTAACTTAAAAGGAGAAGTGGTTTTTCTTTTTATCAATAGTAGACAGTGAGAAGCATCATTGAGTCCTAGACATAGGGAACAAAGTCATCCTTGCAAACAATTACCAAGTCATTATGCTACCTATTAACATATGCAAATATTTCATAAAAGAAAGAAAAAATCTTAAGTTGGTTTAATTTCATTTACGTGTGAGTCATTATGTCACATCTTAAGTTGGGAAGGATCTAGTGCTCAATGCTAATATCTTAGTTATCAAACACTCAATCTCGGTAAAAATGGACACATGTACAAGATTTGAGCTGTTCATCGGATCTACATGTGAATTTTTATTTTTATTTTTATTTTACCTGAGTGATCTCCTTTTCGTCAAGTGAATGCCTCACTGCTTTTCAGCTTGGACATTTGGTACTCATTAAAATCTGAAAAAAATAAGAGATTCAATTAGCTCAAAGAGTCGATTAGAAGAATTTGTATGCCAAGTATGTGATTTCAAAACTGCAGCTTTAAATATTTTCAGGTTGCTCGCCACCCGCTGTCACAGTAGTCACAGGAATAGTGGTGGGTTTACCATTGAATACCGATAGATTGCAAACTTGACCAACTTAAAAGAATCTAAGTACAAAGGGACTAGTAACAAAAGGAGAAGTGGACAATGAGAAGCATCATTGAGTCCTAGACACGGGGAACAAATTGACAATTACCAAGTCATTATGCTACCTATTAATATATGCAAATATTTCATAAAAGAAAGCAAAATCTTACGTTGGTTTAATTTCATTTACGTGTGAGTCAAACTCATGTGACTTCCAATTGATTGTAACACTTATGTTTATGTTTTCTCTTTCACTTGCATTCCCCTAGTTTACCTTCAATTGAAACAGGCCCTAAAGAGATGGTGAAAATGGGTGTAGTAGTCTACTTGTTCTCCTTTTCTTTTCATTTTTTTTTTTTTTTCTTTTTACCTTTTTATTAGCAATGAGGAGATTAGTCAAGTACAAAACAAAAACCATTAATTGAAAAGGATCAAATGACATACATATATGAAAATAAACATATCCTACCCCATTTTGAGCTCCTTCATATCCATACGACTTTGTGCACATTCAAGGCCATGTATAAGAGGTGCTACTTTGTCAAATAAGAAGTTTAATAGCTATCCTCAGAAAACCTTGACTAAATTTCCAAAAGAATATAGGGAAAAGAAAATGGAAAGGATAAGATATTCAAACAAGTTGCCCCCTTTTCTTCTTTTTTTGCTCATACCTATATTTCTTTGTAAAAATAGGAAAGTGTTTAAATACTCCACTTCTATCGACATAACCAAATAGCAAACTACAAAGAAAGAACTATATTCTAAGAAAACAATCATAATTCATGAACAATTATTGTAAAGTGTGACAAGATGTTCTCTCACACGTTGTTGATGCATGACTGATGCGCTTTACGATACCAAACAAGTATTTTGCGATATAAGTATTCACATCAAAATTCTAGAAACTTTTCGTGTGTATTAAAATACGAAAGTGCTTGTGCAACAAATCCTTGAACAACTATGTAACATGTAGCTTACGCTATGTAGTGCAAGCTAGCCTTATCGCTATCGTAGCTCATGAAAATAGCTTGAGTTGTGTAGCCTACGCTACATGATAATTTGAATATGCTACGCTGCATGCTATTCGCTATTTGAAATATTGCTAGTTACAAAGATCCATTTCTCAAGAAGTGCTTCAATACAAGCAATGATTTGTTATAAATAGATTCTAGTAATATAGCCTCTATTCTCTAAAGAATGATCTATTACAAGTTGGCCGTGGGAGAGGAGAATGATTTCTGTTACAAGTCGAGAGTAAGCTAAGTATCTAAGCATATCCATGACAATAGCAAACCATAAAGATTGCATATTGATTAGAAATTAAAAATTAAAAAAAAAAAAAAAAAAAACCTACACTAGTTCTTGTTTGCAAAGTTCCATCAAGCATAAGCAAATGGTGAGAAATGAAAGCAGAAATGCATTAGAGGCGCCACACAAAACTCCAAGATAGAGGTCCCCCTACACTAGTTCTTGTTTACAAAGTCCTTATGATTGGTAAACAAGACAGTTATTTCATGTTTTAGAGGATTCATTTTGCAACCAAAGATGACTTTAGATTTTTTTAAAAATGCATCAAAGTTTACGTTTTGAACCTTTGTCGTGATTTTTTTTTTCTACACAAGAAAACTTGATCCGGAAGAAAAATCAAACCACCACACTCATCGGGAAACACTTGTAAATGGATGGTTGTAAAAAGATTTGACCCAGGGTCAACATTCAACAGCAAAGACAGCCAACTAATAACTGGATGAAGCTGATTTTGACAACCAAGTTATGTAAATAGTGGGGCCCAATTGGACCAGATCTCCAACATATGTTCCCGACGACAGGAGAGCCCACAAGCACAAGTAGCCCTTGCATCTCTGTACGCACAGTACCTTAAGCAAAAACAAGCTCAAAATATCAAGAGCTTCTTGATGGGTTGAGAAGGCTTAAAACACACCAACATGATATTAAAAGAAATTTGGAAAAAAAAAATGCATGTTTATTCTTTCATTAGCCTAGTGTTGTGATGTCCCACACTCTACAAATCATGTGCTCCCAATTGCATATGGATACCTAGCAGAGCAATCCCATTTTTCTGCTAATAAAGATAACAATTTTTACAAGAGATATCTTTGAAGGAGACTACAAAAGTACAAATGTATCAAGCTTAACAAATATCAAGGCAAATCTAAACCCAAAAAAGCAATGAAAAGAAGAAACAATATTTAGATGAAAATCGTAAGAAATGATGAGTACATAACTTAAAGAGAAGAAACATTCAATATGTGAAACACTTAAAGAGAAGAAAAAAAATGTATCGAAGATAATAGTTTGTTCAAATTATTTTAATGTTCTGAAAAGGGACATTAGCATAGTTCACATAATAGAAATACAAATTTTACGCATGAAAAAATTCATTTCAACAAATCCTCGTATGTGAGAGCATGGTTATCGTATCTAATAAGATTCTCTTTATCAATTAAGAAATCATGATGTATCCATCTCCCAAAATTTGCAAGATATATCACATAGAAATGTTCATAGGAGAATTAGTCAGAAAATAAATAAATAAATAAAAGAAAAAAACAAAACAGAATTTGACAGATGAAGTTAACTCTTGTGCCATGAATCCTAACTGCAGGAAAGTTCAATTATGCATTAGGTAGTGTTTTAACCCATAGTTGTTGCATTAATATATAAGAATCAATTCTCTTATGCTTAACCATGATAAGAAATCATCCTATAAGAATCAATTCTCTTGTGCTTTATAGATGATTTGATGGAATATATCATCTTGATCATCATGTTAGCCTCTCTAGTAGCAATATGAAGCATCAACATAACATGTCTATGAAAGAAATCGAGAAAGATTTACAGGCTTATAAGTCCAAATGATGTTTATTCACATATGGTTATCAAGATTAGCAACTTCATTCTCATATATAACAACTCTGAATAAACTGTAAGTGCCAAGATTGTCTATAGATAATTAGCATAACCCAATATCACTTGTGGAGAAGAAGAAATACACCACACAAGACAAATGTGACCGCAACAAGAAATACACCTTTTCTTTCTTCTTCTTAGTTTTTTCATAATAGTATTCTGCACTGGAGATTGTCTCATAAGTCAGTCTTTTAGCTACACCGAATTCATGCTTTTCTTTCCCTTCTATTGGAGAAGAAAGAAAACAATGAAAGAAAACAAAATATATGGTTGCATAAAGCATGAAGTGTGGCAACAAATTCGGGTGCGGGAGGGGAATTGTCTATTCGAAAATGTTAGCAGGTAAACAACTCAGAAATGGAAGCGGAAGCAGCAGTCTCAAGTGCTACTGGAAGCAGGAGCTGCATCTGGATAGGATTGTGAATCTAACTAGTGAGTAGTGAGTGCCCATCTATCAGCTTCAAACACAAGTGGCAAACAACACGTCCAAGGGTCGTAACTTCCCTTGATCCTGTAGACAAACGATGACCGCTTCAATCTGCTATTATTAATCAAACAGAGTCAAACTATAATGTGCCACAACTTTGATTAGAGAAGTGATGTAGGAAAACTTGAAGAATTGAGCTAGGATAGAGTGCTTACAATTAGAACCAATTCTCCAAGGATATGCCACATTTCAAGCCCAAAAAAATGGATTGTTAAAAGTTCTCAACAGCCATACTTATGGCTATGTCTATCACACATCAGTAGAGTATAAATAACTGCTACCAACATCTAGGTATAGCCTCATTTACAGTTGTGCTCTGATCTCATTCCTCTAATCCTTTGTGAATTATTTATTTTTTCCAATCAAGATTCAGGTTTTCATGATTGCTTGGAAAAAGTTCATAGACTCATTGTATACTAATGTACTGGTTCATCACACAAGATAGGACTGTTTTAACACAATACTGCCATTATTGCTATTTTTACATCATCCATTAGACAGTTCTATCAATCCATGCTGTCCAAATAATGGGCCTACTATAGATGAAACATATATAGCCTGACGATTCCACCGCATAGAGAGATATGATGTACCACTTACAGATGCATTTGTGATGGATATAAGAGATTGTGGTTCTTATGGCAGTAGACTGGACTACATAAGAATCGAGGACTATGTTGCCACCAATTGTTATAATGATTCAGAAAACCGTGGCTAAAAATGTTAAAAACTGAAGCTATAGCCTTTAGATTGGCTAAAAATGTTAAAAACTGAAGCTATAGCTTTAGATTGGCAATCAGCTGATTCTCTAAAACTAGATAATTGAGGTCTCCACATCACAAATATGTCAAATTTCCGTCAGATGAAAAGAACTTATTCCACAAAATCAATAAGCCAAGTAGAACCCAGCTACTAATTGCATTGAAATAATCACTCCAATGTCAATTAACCCATCAATATCTCAGGATCCAATCCTAAGCAAAAAATCCAAATAGAGTTGTGAGCAAATCCAAAGCAAATCAATGCACAAAACAATAGAAAGGGAATCAAACAGATAGAACTAACTCCTAATTATACTATCCATCTCACCGATAAATTTTTCGGTTAAGTACAATTTGGTTTGGGACTATTGACCATACATCAATTCTCATATCACAAACAGTCATTCCTTTGAGGAATAATCTACCCCAGCTTTCATAAATCAAAACTGAGTGATGAAGATATGCCTCAACTCATTGGAGATGGTTCACATTTCTGGGTCCAGAGATTATGAGTCTTATGACAAAGGATGGGGATTTCACCTTTTTCATCAGGCAAAAAGGGTTGCTGTAGCAACCGAAGAAGACATGAAGTCCCATCTCAATGTGATTCCCATGCTTATCTACAAATGAGCCCACTTTTCCACCAATGAAAGACCGTGAATGGTAAATATGAACCGAGGAAGAAAAGTTAAATGAGTTCTAAAATGAAGCTAGGAAGAAAAGTTAATGCAGAAAAAGAAAAGACAGCCGGTATGGGCTTGAAGGAAGAAGGCTTTACAGTAGAAGCAAGCTTGCCATCCAAACATATTTATCAATCTATGCCTCGAAGACTTGAACAGCAAAAACCCTCCGTTGACTAGCAGAAGTAACAAGAAACTCAGGCCAAAATCCTAATCTTGCCAAATTATTTAAGACCAAAAGAAGAATGTCACAGACAATGACAAACAGATATAATGAGTAATCACACATTAAACTAATGAAAACTTTGGGTGTACCTGCTGATTTTTTTTCCAGGAATTCCTTGGGACATTAGTCTAGGACCCTAATGTGGATATCAAGTCAGAAAAATAAAAATAGCATAAATCGTAAAAACAGTTAAACACCTTGAAAATCTCCTGCACAGTCTCATAGTATAAACCAGTTTCAGCCCATCCACCAGTAAATAGCACACTGTTCACCAGGTTGAGCGTCTGAAGTAGATGAACATTGATTTCTTGGCAGTAGAAAGGTATTCACCTTATTCTTGAATGTTCTATGGTAGATTACAAAGACGTTAGGCATTATGTTTGTAAAATTTTTGCTACAGGATATGACATGAGAAAGTAATGTATGGCCCTAAGGCACAGGGCATCTCTTTCTTTGAATTGCATATGTGCTCTCTTTTTTTTATCTGATGAGTGAATCATGTATGCCCCATTGTTGGGCAATGTATCTCAGCTTAGTAAACACCCATTCTCAAAGCAAACAACAATGTCAGGAACCTAGAGAAAGAAGCCCTAGCAGTTACATTGTTTAAGGAAAGAGGCCGCTATTTTGACAAGATGCATTAAAACATCAATACACAACACTTGTTTAAGCTCACCAGGACAGTTGACTTGATAGGCAATCATGTGGATGGATCATATCTCAAAAAATCATGTCCAGTTTACCCTGCACATTTCTACTTTTTTCTTTTTTTTTTTTTCTGAAAAATGAGTATTGTTCAGTTTTCACAGGAAAAAAAAAAGATCTTCTGAAATATACAAACTTTTAAATATAAAAGCAATTATACGAGTATTTCTCAAAGTTACAAGTTTAGAAAGGAGTTCTGCTAACTATGATTATAGTAGTAGACTCTAGAACATTTACAGTGAGTGGGTCTGGAAAGGGACATATCCATCTACCATGTTCTTCTAATAATAAAGATAAACTCCAACTCACATATTGCAGAAAATGCAGATTTCTTAAGGAGCAATATTGAGATTTAAATCTCCATCTTCATCCAAGCCATAAAATTGCTGCTGCAAATTCTGCTCATATTGAACGGAAGAATGATCCTACCAATTTTCCTCCCAGCACCACTATGGTAGAATTGGAGTCAGCTAGAAATAACAATTGTAATTTATCTCCTATGTAGAAATTCACCGAATTACTGCAATGGTTGGGACACAAAGTCAAGATCTTGCTTACAAGCCTCTGAAACATTAGCAAGTATTCCTGCCCAACACAGAGGAGAAACAGAATCAGTGTCCATAACCAACTATTTATGGGTTCCTGAACATCATCCATTGCTTTTTCCGCATTTCAAGAAGTTGGAGAGAGAGAGTAGAACCAAACTAAAAGCATACCATTCTCCACAAAGGCCTATATCTGGTGGGGTGTCCAACCTCATTTTTAGGACGCCACACATATAAAGGCCTTGCATTGCCAGCCTCATTTTTAGGACGCCACACAATTGGACAGATTTTGAAATCTAATTCTATTTGCTAAATCTTAGCAGCTTAGAACACCAACAATTTTCTTTCTTTGATTACAGCCCCAGCCCATGCCATCTACATTCATCAAGTTATCATAGGCATGTCTCTGTCGTACCTGCCTGCAATGCACTTGAAACTGGTCACACACACACACATGGCCAGCCACTTGGCAGCTACAATGTACATCAAATTCAATCAAACATGGCTCTTGCTTGGTTAGTGAACAAGGATTAACAACAACAGTCTCTCGACCAAAGGCATACTTACTACCAACTAAATATGTCTAAAAAAATATAGAAGAAGAGAATTATGAATTGAAGAGAATCACAACCAGCCATTCCACAAGATTAAAATCTTCATTGAGGTTCTGTTTTAGGAGAATTCCTTGTGAGTATTTACATACCAATAAGTCCAGCCGGATCACTCAGCGAGTGAGAATGGGAAAACTCAAAATCAGGTGATCCAATCATCAGGTGAGTCACCTTTTGAATTTGATGTTTTTGGAGGTTATTCATTGTTTTCTATGGTGTGGCCCATATGATGCTTGGATTGGCTTGATTTTTGTGTTGCCCCATGTTCATGGTAGGTGAACCTGTTGGATGATTGGATTCCATACAAACAGTATGGTAGGCCCCATATGTAGCTAGTTGTGAAGAAATTGTTTATGATTGTTGTAGAGGAACCTGCCTCCAGACTTTGATGGAACATAATAGGCTACTTCCTCACTTGAATGCTAGTAAACATCACTAATCTTCATTCTTACTCCTGATTAGATGGGACACATCGAGTTTGCAATTCAGTTAATTTGTGCATTTAGATACATCATTTGAGTGTGCTTGTAAGTAGAATCTAAATCAATCCACCTTGTAAGTAGAATCTAAATCACAACAAAGGAAAGAAGGAAAGAGCCCTTGTTGTCTTGCCAAGGATTTGAGTGTGCTGAGTTTACTTGAAAATTTCACTAGAATAGGATTTCAAATCTCTACAGATGCCCCACCTTTTTTTTTTTTTTTTTTTGAAGTAAATAGGATTTCAAATCTCTACAGATGCCCCACCTAAGTCTCAATGAGTTGAAAGCTGAAATTTCAAATAGTAGAAATCGTCGAGAGCTTAAAACCATTACTAAAAAATTAAAAAAAAAAAAAAAAAAACAATGTCCAACAATATATATATATATATATAAATCGTTCTTTTCATACTGTCGAGTTCTGATTTAAATAGTGAATTCCCCAACACTAATTAAGAAAATCCAACATCTTCACCCACTTACCTTTGATAGCCTTGGGAAGAATTGGGTTACTCAAATTCTGCAAAAAACACACAAATCCAAGCTTATTTTATAAACTATTAGACAAATGTCATGGATGCAACTAGTTTAAGATGAGAATTTCATGCGGTCACCTATTTGTGGTCCCTTTATGGCTGTCTACCAGGGTTGTCCAATCATCAAAATGGGACAACCCAAAAAAAGGCAATGCCCTATAAAAAACAAAACAAAAGACCAATAAAAATAAAGCAAAGTCTCCTTGTCTGATGGCTTTTTGATGAATAATTTTCATTGGGATGTAGGAGTTCCTTGTCCGATTGGAAATAAAGAAATCAGATTTTCAGATGGTCGTCCATCGATGTTTCTTATTTAGAGATGCAGATGGTTTTATCTTTTACATGGGTTGCATGCAAATACAGATATGCAATGCTACCCATGTTTTTCTTTTGTTGTTTCATTGTGAATTATGGCAAATCGAAATAAGTGTATGTGCATGTGAATGGCTTGACTAACCCATACAACTATCTTTTCTGTGCTATCGTGCACCGTAAGGAAATAGGGATTGTGAAACAGAAGGGTAAAAAGGCTACAAAAATGAAGAAACCCCGAGATATTGAGCTTCTATTTTAAGCATTTAGTGTCTAGCAAAAAGAAATTGAAGCAATCAATGAATGTCAACATGACAGACTTACATGCGAGATATACTAAAAAGAAGAAAGCCTTCAACTTGTATCAAAAAAGGGTGTGAAATACCTAAAGAGACTCATCCACACATCACATGAACATACCTAAAGCGCACACCTTCTGGTCACCAAGGCCATTGATTTGGTGGGCCTGGAATGAGCCATGAGACAGTTACAACCAATGGTTCATATTTAATGGAGACCTTGAACAGTTGTCATTATCAATGGTTCATAATGCTCCTTGCAGAAGATAAGTTATTACTTGCATAACTTTCAGTCATGGATCAACCAAAAAGTTCATCAATGGAACAACATAAAATACATCAAAAGAAAAGAAATCGGCAACTGCCCACATTTACAATAAAAGGATAGCTTAGTTAATTTTTTTTAAAAAGGCATTTTTATGAAGTCACATCATGTCGACACTTAAATGTGTCTGCATATTAGACAGTCCTAAACATGGCTCATATATAGAAACAATTTTATGTTTGCAATTACCTATTATTACCTTTTATTTTGTGAAACTTCTTCAACATATAGAAAGTTATTTCAGGTAAATATTCATTATTTATTTTGAGGATTCTTTCAAAATTCACATGTTATTATATAAATAAACTAAAGCATAGCATTTTATTATTTCACGTAGGAGTGACAAGGGAAAAAAGATGGGGTTTCGACAAATAGAGCAACATGGAAAATCCAATACTAGCATGAAACATTAGACAAGACACGTAGGCCAATTGGAACTCTTCCTGCAATGACAGAGTAGCAGTGTCTACTTATTTTTGAAGAACATACAACAATATTGCTGATCTTCTTAAAAGCTCATACAATGCTTCAATTTCACTTACACTGAATGCAAAGAAAATAAAGCACAAATTATCATCATTGTTATATTAGAAATTGCTTTAGCGAGGTATCGAAAAAGCATAAAACATTAATGAGTTACAAAGAAGAATAACATAGCTATAGCCAAAGTGGTCACACTTGAAGCAGTTTCCCCTCGAAAACAAAAACAAAAATGATGGAGCATGTGGTTTAATTTGAATGAAGTATTTGCCTATGGAGTACATTCGCGGGAATGGAACTCAAAGAAAGTGATGGGGCCTGCACGAATGATGGAGCATGTGGTTTAATTGATGCAAAGCCGAGAACAAGATTATTAACCAAAACTGACCTAGAAAACTAATTTTCAAAGCAAGTAGGAATATATAATCCAACCGAACACATCTTTCAAAACAGTTATTAAAAAACCTAACTATCTGATTTGGACTGAACAGAGCTCACTCTATACTGGCCCTATATTAAAAAAAAAGTTCCACAATCAGCTGCCCACCAAATACAGCTATCCCCTTCACCCATGCTCTTGAACAAGGATAGCTGATGTCAACAAGAGATAAGTACTATCTACAGAGAAGTGATAGATGCACTTCTAGATAGAGCCCATTTCATGCCTTCAAAAAATCATAGTAATCCCAATAATAAGCTCTATTTACAAGTATCGACAAATTAACATTTGGTTGAGAGCTTTGCTACAGCCATGCATGTGAGATGTCTACGGCAGAAGAAACATACCTGGAGAGTTTGAGTTTGTGGATATATTAGTTTGATAATTGGCATTTTGGTATCCTCTACGTGCGCCACTAGAGCCAAGTTCAGCTCCCTCAACTTCAGAGCCACACTCCTGTTATCAGCTTTTACCAAAAATTTGTCTTTAGCATTTAGACGAGCACCTGCCATGATTTCATTAAGTTGAGCTCCTTCCGAGCGTGTAGTAGTCACTGTGGAATTTAATCGAACACCTATTGTGCCAATAGAGTCATGGCCTGTCACCACTGCAATGAAAGATTTGTCTTTCTTATGGGGTGCTCTCTGAATCTCTGCAGTGTTGAAGGATCTATCCCTGGAGGGAGGGGGACGGTTGAGGGGAGCTAGCTGAGATCAGGCCTTTGCCATTTGGACCGTAATAATAGACCATCTACCCTTTTACCGTTGAGGATATCCAGTGCTGCTTTCACCTCTTCTACGTACAGGAATCTGATGAAGCTGTAACCGCGGGATCTATTAAGAGAGGGATTCGAAGGTATGAATACATCTGAGATTTTCCCAAAAGTCACCTGAAAAAAAAGAAATGGAGAGCGTGCGAGGGGGAGAGGGAGAGAGAGAGGAATAGGGTTTTGAGAGAGATAGATAGGGAGAGTGAGAGGAGAGCGAGAGGGAGAGGTAGAGGGAGAGGTAGAGGGAAAGGGAGAGGAGAGCGTGAGAGGGGAGAGGGAGAGCACGCGAGAGAGAGAGGGAGAGGGAGGGAGAGAGAGAGAGAGAGGAAGAGAGGGAGGGAAGATTAGGGCTTTTTTTTGATTTTATAGGGCGTAGCCTTTGCCCGCAGCCGGTAAAACTGGCCGCGGGTAAAGGGATGGCCCATCGGTCGGCTTTGCCCGCTTTTCTTGTAGTGACAGTCCAAATTGATCAATTGGATGGTTGATGTTTGACTGGGCAACTCGCAAACAACTCACTAAATGTTTGATTTCACTCATTGAATTTTAACTAATAATAATAAAAAAAAAAATTAAGCTGCCAATGGAAGCTTGAGAATTTGTTTGGACTCATCTCAGATGGGCAGGTAGTCTAGGTGACAGTTGGAGACTAACCGAAGATCGACAGATAGACAAAGAGGCGGAGTTCAACAAAAAGGGAGAAGAGGGTAGGAAGGGAATTCGTACTGATGGAGAACTAGAGGAGAAATGGACTCTAGTCACTCAAAGGAGAAAGGGGACATGCATGAACTGTAAGGCATAGAAGAGTCAATCCTGAAGGAAATACTGACAGCTTTCATACTGAACTTTTTAAAGGATTATTGATTTGAACCCCATCTTTGGAGACTATTTGGGGAACATGGAGAGGTTACGATTATACCAAAAGTGGGAGGCTTGACTAAAATTTATGAATTTTCTTTTGTTCGAATGAAAGAATTGGATGATCTAGTAGCTGTAGTGAACAACTTACATGGGGCATATTTTAGATGAAAAAATCTTGAAGTTAAATGAGGCAAGATATGGTCCTGTAGAGGTCAATTACAAATCAACGAAGACCACAAGAGAAGAAGAGAGATTAGAGCAAGCTTATTTACAAATAGGTTACAGATGAAAGAGAATGGAGAGGAGAGGAAGAATTGGGAGAGGAGAAAATTGTTCAAAGAAGTATCATTGGGATACCGAATCGCGATTTCAAAAGGTTGGCTAGAAAAGGGGAGATAAGTGAATCATCTCAGATGTAGCAAAAGAGATATGGGTGCGGAATGAGGTAGTGAAAGGAGTGTCGGAAGTCGAGATCCATCCGAAAGTGATCAAAGAGGCTTGCAACTCTTTCCGAAGGAGTTTCGTTGCTTTAATCAGATCTGGAGCATTGGTGAATGAGGTTGGAGGTTGGAGATTGGATGTTGAAGAATTGTAAGGGTAGAAGGATGACAGAGTTTTAAAGCTTCTCAGTGATTCAGTGACATGGGTTTCAATTAGTCCACCAATGGATATTGAAAGATTTATGATGGCTTGTAGCCTATTCAAAGTTGACACTATATGAGGGGTGGTGAGATGGGAGGAATGGTCTCTCGTTGGCTGGAAAGAGGAGTGATATTAGATATGGGAGCTGCCATTATCATTCTGGATCCATTAAATTATGGTGGAAGTGGGATCATGTATTGGGGAAGTAGTAGCAATAGACCTCCAGACATAAGGGTGTGAAATGTTGAGGTATGCTAGTATAGATGTTGTGCAGCACGCCAACAACGCAGTGAACCGAGATCCAATCTCCAGTCTCACCCACAAACGATAAACAAAAATAAATATAAACTAGAAAAAGAATCAAAGCATTCCAAACAAACCACAAGACGAGATATACGTGGAAAAACCCCAACAAGGGTAAAAAACCACGGATGCAAACTTCCTCTATGAAGAAAAAACAAAGATTACAAGGCCATATATTAATCTCTCCCTTAGAAGTATAGAGAAAACCCTTTGCCCACATCTTGGAATAACTCTAATTATACCTAGAAAAGCCCTAAAAACCCCTATATATAGTTTAGGCAACTCCCCTTCCACACCTATGCAAAAACCGACTCAAAAATCCGTAGTCCACATCAAATCCGGAAACAAATCTGCGTAACCTCGACTGGTCGAGCATGGGCCTCGACTAGTCGAGTATCGTGGAACCCAAAAACCGATGCTCACTGGACTTTGAGTCGAGCCAGTTCACGACTGGTCGAGTGGGCCACTCGACCGGTTGAGTAGCCGACCAGATGTGGCTTCACATCTCAACAATCTCCCACTTGGAGACACATCACTATACACCTTTGTCTTCTTCATCTGGAGTGCACCACCTCACTGTCTTCAAGATTGAAGACAAATCAAAGCTGAACAGAGCTTTAGCTTCTCCCATGTGACCACCTTGGTCAGTATATCTGCAGGATTCTCACTTGTATGAATCTTCTCTAGAGCAAACAATCCATCTTCCAGTAATGAATGTATGAAGTGATATTTGATGTCAATATGCGTGGTCTTTGAATGAAAAACTGAATTCTTAGCCAAGTGTATTGCACTCTAACTGTCACTATACAGCTTGCAAACTTCTTGTTTATTACCAAACTCTTCCATGAAACCTTGCATCCACACCATCTCCTTGCACGCTTTTGTAGGTGCAACATATTCTGCTTTTGTTGTGCTGATAGATACTATCTTCTATAACTAAGAGACCCAATTGATTGCAACACTACCCAGAGTAAAGACATAACCTGTAGTACTTCTTCTGCTGTCGATATCTCCTGCCAAATCTGCATCTACGTAGCCTTGTAGCTTGATTTCTGATCTACCATAGCACAACCCTATATCCACAGTACCTACCAGGTATCTGAGGATCCACTTTACAGCTTCCCAATGTTCCTTCCTGGGGTTGTTCAAGAACCTGCGAACAACTCCCACCGCTTGAGCAATGTCTGGCCTCGTGCTTATCATAGCATACATGAGACTCCCAATAGTTGACGCGTATGAGGCTTTAGCCATGTAGTCCCGTTTCTCCTGCGTCTTTGCACCTTGCTCCTTAGATAGCTTGAAGTGGTTGGCTAATGGAGTGCTAATAGGCTTAGCACTTCCCATATTGAATCGATCAAGTACCTTGGTTATGTACTCTGCCTGTGACAAAACTAATTTCTTGTTTTCCCTGTCACGCTTTATCCTTATCATGCCTAGGACTTGTTTTGCAGCTCCTAAATCGTTCATGGCAAATTCTCTAGACAGTTGTCTTTTGAGATCTGAGATGTCCTTCATGCTTGAATCAGCCATAAACATGTCATCAACGTACAGAAGAAGGATGATGTATGACGTATCAAACTTCTTCAAATAGCACCAATGGTCTGCATGACATCTCCTGTAACCATTTCCTGACATGAAACTGTCAAACTTCTTGTACCACTGCCTCGGGGCCTGCTTCAGGCCATATAGACTCTTTTTCAGTCTACACACATTGTTCTCCTTTTCTGGTGCCATGTATCCTGTCGATCGATGTATAGATATCTCTTCTTCAAGGTCCCCATGAAGAAAGACTGTCTTAACATCTAGCTGCTCTAGATGTAAGTCCTCTATAGCCACTATATTCAAGACCATGTGAATCGTAGATATTTTCAGTAACGGTGAAAATATTTCAGTGAAATTAATACCTGACTTTTGTTGAAACCCTTTCACGACCAATCTAGCCTTGTACCGTTTCGAACCATCGTGTTCTTCCTTCAGTTTGTAAACCCACTTGTTATGAAGAGCTTTCTTACCCTTAGGTAGAGTGACTAGCTCCCATGTACGATTAGACTCAAGAGAGTCCATCTCATCATCTATGGCCTGCTCCCACTTAACTCATGTATCTGACTGTAACGCCTCTTTAAAACACTCTGGTTCACTATTATCTGTCAGCAGTAGATAATGTAAGGAGGGTGAGTATCGGACCGTTGGTCTCCTTTCTCGAGTAGACCTCCTCACAACCGGTGTCTGCGGTTATGCCTCATAATGCTCCTGTGCATGATCATCCTATAGCGCTGTAACACCCATGTCCGGTAACTCTTCCAACTCTACGAATTCTTTCTTCTCGGCCCTATTTTTCTGCACACTGTCCTTATGCATCACGTTTTCATTGAAGACTACGTCTTTGCTTCTGATGATTTTCCTATTTTCTGCATCCCAAAACCTATAGCCAAAATCATGCTGCCCGTAGCCTATAAACGTGCACCTCCTGGACTTCGCATCCAACTTATTTTTGTGCTCTGCATCAATGTGAACATATGAAGTGCAACCGAATACTTTGAGATGTGCAAGGTTTACTTCTTTTTCAGTCTACATTTCTTCTGGTAGTCTACTATCCAATGGTGCTGAGGGACTTCTATTGATGAGATATGCAGTAGTATTCACAATATCTGTCCAAAACCTCTTAGGCAACCCAACATGTAACCTCATGCTCCTAGCGCGCTCAAGGATGGTCCTGTTAATGCACTCAGCTACACCATTCTGTTGTGGTGTCCCTGAAATCATTTTTTGATGTTTGATTTTATTTGCTGCACAATACTCCTCAAATATCTTATCACAGTATTCTACCTCATTATCAGATCTGAGATACTTTACTGTTTTACCTATCTCATTTTCTACCATAACTTTTCACTTCTTAAATACATCAAATACATCATATTTGTGCTTTAAGAAATAAATCCACAGTTTTCTACTAGCATCATCAATAAAGGAAACAAAATAACGTGAACCACCAAGAGATGATACCTGTGCCGGTCCCCACACATCAATGTATACAAGTTCCAACAGATGCGTCTTTGGAGCGCGTCTTGTCTTCTTGAAACTTACCCTCTTCTACTTGCCATACACGTAGTCCTCGTAGAATTCCAAGTCAATAGACTTTAGCCCTGGTAGCTTCCCTTTTGATAATAACACTTTTATCCCATTCTCACTCATATGTCCCAACCTATGATGCTATAATTGCCCATTCACTTCAGTTGATGCGACTGTGAGTGAACTATACGATCTTGAAGTAATGTACAAAGTACCTTCCTTCTTGCCTCGAGATATCACCAAGGCACCTTTTGTGATCTTCCAGGAATCATTGGTGAATGTCGTCACATAACCGGTATCTGCCAACTGCACCACCGAGATCAAGTTCCGTTTCAAACTCGGTACATGTCTAACATCCTTCAATTTCAAAGTTGTTCCGTCTTTCTGATTTATATGAACATCTCCTTTTCCAACAATACTACATGATGCATCATCACCTAAGTAGACTCTCCCAAAGTCACCTGACACATAATCACGCAAAACTTTCTTACATGAAGTGACATAAAACGAAGCACCCGAGTCTATAACTCAAGACTCATTCCTCGTATCAAGAGACAAGATCAACGCCTTTGCGTCACTCTCCTCAGATAAATTCACTGAATCCTTCTCGCCTTGAGAGCTTCCTTCTTGTTTCTTGAGCGCCCTGCAATCACGTTTCATATGCCCCTTCTTGCCGCAATACTAACACCCGTCTTTGTCTTTCGGGCCCTTGGACTTCTTCCTTGACTTAGAACGTCCGTGTTTATTGCCTCCTTTGTTCAACGATCTTCCTCTTACTTCGACGTTTAGAGCATTCCTTGAATCCCCTGAAATTCCTGATGCCTTTCTTCTAGATTCTTCGCTGAGAATTAGACCGGACACATCATCAAATTTCAACTTTGTCGACCCTGAAGAATTGCTCACAGCAATCACCAAACCATCCCAACTGTCTGGCAAACTAGACAAGATCAATAGTGCCCTGACCTCATCCTAAAAAATAATGCTAATGGATTCCAACCGGCTCGTGACTGTATTGAACTCGTTTAGATGTTTAGCCACACTCCCACCATCTGACATCTTCATGTTGAATAGTTATTTCATAAGATGAACTTTGTTGGATGCTGAGGGTTTTTCATACATAATAGCTAGGGCTTCCATTAATTCTTTTGTGGTTTTCACCTTGGATATATTGAAGGCGATGCTCTTAGACAAAGAGAGTCGGATCGTTCCTAAAGCCTTCCGATCCAATAAAAATTATTCATCATCTGTCATCTTCTTTGGTTTCTTCTCTTTTCCTTCTATAGGAATATAGAGGTCCTTCTGATACAGATAATCCTCCATCTACATCTTCCAAAAGGCAAAGTTTGAACCATCAAACTTCTTAATTCTAGTCTTTCCTTCTTCCGTCATCGCTCCCAACAGAACTACACAAATAGCTCTAATACCAGTTGTTGCGCAGCACGCCAACAACGCAGTGAACCGAGATCCAATCTCCAGTCTCACCCACAAACAATAAACAAGAAGAAATATAAACTAGAAAAAGAATAAAAGCATTCCAAATAAACTACAAGACAAGATATACGTGGAAAAACCCCAACAAGGATAAAAAACCACCGATGCAAACTTCCACTATGAAGAAAAAATAAAGATTACAAGGCAATATACTAACCTCTCCCTTGAAAGTACAGAGAAAACCCTTTGCCCACACCTTAAAATAACTCTCATTATACCTAGAAAAGCCCTAGGAACCTCTATTTATAGTTTAGGCAACTCTCCTTTCGCACCTCTGCGAAAATCGACTCAAAAATCCGCAGTCCGCATCAAATCCAGAAAGAATCTGCGTAACCTTGACTGGTCGAACAGGGTGGTCGACTAGTCGAGCGGACCCTCGACTGGTCAAGCATGGGCCTCGACCAGTTGAGTACCGTGGAACCCAAAAACCGATGCTCGCTGGACTTTGAGTCGAGCCAGTCCACAACTGGTCAAGTGGGCCACTCGACCGGTTGAGCAGGTCACTTGACTGGTCAAGCGGCCGACCAGATGTGGCTTCACATCTCAACAGTAAAAACTCCACCTAAAATGAGAATAAATTACTCTTAGAATTTTGGCCAAGCTTTGATAAAAATGTCTCCAAGGGAGCTAAGAACCATTAAAAAAACCATATGACTTGGACAGAGTGCACTTTTGGCTAACACGAAAACATTTGATAGACCAGATCGACAGATTAAATGCTCGACCTATCCAATCTTGATGAAACAACCTAGACTTTTTGGAGATTCAAAACGTGTTATGCTTCGATAAAATATCCTCCAGCAGAGCCAAATGGCCTTGAGGATCTATGGAGATCTACAGGAAAGGTCCTTGGGTTGACTCGAAAATGATCAATGGATCAGAATGCAGACCGGTAACCGATTGAAATCAAATAACAGTCGATCATCCAAGTTATCTAAAGACATTGACCATGCATAGCCTTGATCAAGCCAAATTTCCCAGACTCCAACAATAAGAAAATATGAATTGATTAAGTAAAAAAGATCCCCGACACCTCCTGGAGACGATTACCAGATTTGATCAACCCACGCTAAAGTGCAAATTGAGGCCGCACATCCTATCTCTCAAAACCTTAAAAATCCCATATGTGGCAACTGATGCAAAGAAAAAGGCAAAGCTAATAAGCAGATACATTTGCAAGAGTTTTATTTATTTATTTATTTTAGAGTTTTGGGTGTGTCGAGTGCACGTATAGTGCTTGCCCGAGGTCCCAAAGTGGTTGGAGATTTTTGATTGCATGGAGGTTATACCTAACTTATGAGACAACTATTACAGAAGCCACTAAAAGACGAGTATAGTTAGAATTGGAGAAATCAGACTATCCATTTTTGTAGAAAAGGATTTCTGGTCTCCCATTTTCCTTCTCACATCTCAAATTGATCTGCGTTCCATTCCACACATCCCATGAACACTAGCAACAACACTCACTTTTATTTCATTTTTACAATCCTTCTCCCCTACCTACATTCTCCTTTTGTTTTATTTCCTAAGATAGGGGTTAATCCTGCAAAGTAAAGCTAGGTACTATTTGTTTTTTATGTAGCTAGCTGGTAAAAAAGATCCACCCAAACATAGACACCTTCAATCTAAGCATGGGAACTTTAAAAAATAGAAGAGAATAATTCTAGAAATTTGATTCAATTCTAATGTGCCTTCATATTACTAGGCCCTTATATAAGCTTGAGATGTATATATAAAGAAGACTCATAATTTCATTGATAACCAATGACTTATTACAAACATGAACATAAAATAAAAAAGGAAAATAATGCATTTAGGAATATTTGACTTAAGGATTATTGTATAGTTAGCTAATTGATTTTGTTAGCTAGTTGCCTAAATAGGCTATCTACTTAAGCCTCCTTATTGATGGGCCAACTATTGGGCTTAAGGTTGGGCTTAATGGGCCTAGACTTGGGCCTAATTCAGCCTGCATTAGTTCTATTTGGTTTGAAAGAACTTAACTCCAATGAGTTAATGGCTTAGTATTGCTCATAGAAGTCAAAATTCAAGCAATGGAAGTTTGTAATTATGATCAACGTAACATTGGAGAGAGGTTGTCCTTACCAACGGACAAGAAACTTCTGATAACCACTTTGGTGTGTGAAGACAATCTGGTTGTCGAGAACATTAACGATCATGTATATATGTGGCAAAATAATCGAAAGTGTGATGGTTTGTTCTAACGTAGAACTGATAGGTAAATTCAAGCAGTGGAAGTTTGTAATTATGATCAATGTAACATTGGAGAGAGGTTGTCCTTACCTGTCAGCATAGTGCCCGTGATAAATGGAAAGATCTTCCACATTAAAAGTGGAACTAATAGGTAAATTTGGTTGGAAATCTAAAACATAAATATTGATAGAAATCTTCTTATTATTTTGAACTATTCCACATTATGAGGATGAAGCTTCTTCGAGGTACCAAGAGGAATCTGTTCAAGAAGAATATGGGTCATAACCATGTCACCTTCTATATATTCAATAAAGCGATGTCCTATAGCTGCATGTTGTTTATAACTTTCATTACTTATAGTGATATTACATTGAATTTCGCCATGCACTTACAGCGTATGGTGGATGAAGTCATTAGCTCCTACGCTTGGTCTTAACTCTACAAGTAGAGGAACCAAATTGACTAGAAGATACGGTTGTATATCAATTACTACTTCAAAAGGTAACATCCCTGTGGACTTGTTGACTAGTAATTATAAGCATATCCATGTATGGTTATTAGTAGGTCTCATGTACCTATATGATCGTAGACAAGGCACCGTAATAACTTGCCCGAGATAAAGTTGACCACTTCTGTTTGATCATCAGTTTGAGGATAGTAGGCACTAGAGAACTGAAGCTTAGTTTTCATTGATGCTCAAGGAATTTTCGAAAAATAACTTAGGAACTTAATATCATGATTTGACACAATTGACTTCAGTAACCCATGAAGACGAACAACCTCTCGAAAAATAATTGGACAATCTTGAGCATGGTATGAAATGAGTCTTCTTTGAAGATCAGTTAACTACCACAAATATAGAATCAACTTTCTAAGAAATCTTTGGCAAACCGGGGACAAAGGCCATACTGATCTTCCTATAGAGTATGTGGACTTGGTAGTGATTGATACAATCTAATGTTTTTTTTTTTTTTTCTAATGCTTAGCAAGCTGAAAAACCCTGCATAATTGGAGATCTTTGTAACATTTGAATTTATACAAGGCCAAAAGTACCTATCTCTAATGAGAGCTAGAGTCTTATCACGACTTAAATGACCACTACTGTCATGCCCCAAATCCGGAAATCGGATTCACAGGAATCCCGATCGTTGAATCCGGTGCCGACAGCCTCCGTAGTACCCCATTCTCGGCTCCTAGCGTCCATACGCCAGATTCCGATCCTGGGATCCTACAAGGAGGATTTTTTTTTATGTACATTTAACTCGTAATAAGCATAACCACAAGTATACCCAAATCACAAAGGCAACATCATCATCACATATCCACTAATATAATCATTTGATTACAATACTGAAGGGAAATACATAAATAAAAAATCAAGCTCCAGAAGACCGCTGCATGCTCCAAGCTCGACACTGCTGCAACCTAACATCACCTGCACGCATCTATCGTGCATAAGCTTATAGAAAGCTTAGAGGGTGGTGTAAGTGTGTGCACAAGGTAAGTGCCAAGTATTCAATACAATGCTATCATCATACAGTACCAAAAATACAAGTAATTCATAAATCGTACAATATCGGAATAAATAAAATTACTAACAAGATCATGAATTACCAGAGTAAGCAGAAATACGGACAAGTCCATGAGTCAATCAATATCAGAATACGCAATATAGGGCAGCTATGCAAATGAGGAGTCATAAAGAGCTAAATATCAAATGTTGAGGATGCGATGCAGTATGTAATTTCTGATGAGTCCACGAATAGCTTCAATCGTATCTAGACCATATAAATACAGAAACACAGTAACCCAAAATACCATATGTCGCAGATGTAATGCAATATGCGGTGCGAATGGAATATCATGCTGGAGTGTGAAATTGGGATGGTAGTACGTAGTATCGTAGGTTATGGGGTCCATCACAAAAGACTTCTATCCAAACCAGTCCCATACCTAAATTTGAATAGTCAGACTCAATGTGGTAAACTCCTGATCTCAGGTTAGTCGCGCGCCCAACCGAAATCCTAGCCATGCGAAGGTACACGTAACAAATAGTTACGCGCCACCAGCCCGAGTGGATAGTGAATGAATGAATGAATGAGTATGCAACTCCTGCTCAATAAGTCCACATATCAGTATGGTTCATTTCTGGGATCATCACCGGGGTTTAGTACACTCCAAATGGCACTGCCGCTCTCCTAGCCGCACAGTCCAAGTTAGCGTAAGAAACCTCACTATCTGCCTGGCCAATAGTCTGTCAATACCTATCCGTCACGTTGATAGCGGACCCATTCACTAGCTGGTCAAACTCAGCCTAGTATTGCCCCCTACTCTCGGGCGGGTAAGGCCACACCCCCTCCTAACCGACCATGACATAGTGGGAGACACGACCTCCTGGTATTCGGTACTCGAGCGCTCGTGTATCCACTTGGTCTCGACGTTGGGGCGTCTCCTGGCCACGGAGGTTTAAGAATTTTTACCCAAGGACATCTATGGTGCCCATATGCTAGAACCAAACATTTTCGGTGTCCCATCCGGTCATCCACGATATGCCTGTGGAGGCTACGACCCTGATATCACTAGGGTGTACAATAGTCATATCACAAAATGCATGATGCATGAGTCATACAATCTAGCCATACATCAATCCTGCGCATGCCATGCGCTCATGTGAGATAACCTCCGCCTATCAGGGAGTCTCATATCAACCTGCCCAATGACAGATGCAATGATCAATCACATCTCATAACAACATGTAGATGATGCGTATGGGCATGTATCATGATACTATGCTGTCACATACTTATAATCGGTATTAATAACCGGCATCGACAATCGACCTTGACAATGTGGACATTTAACCAACATTGCCCCCGAGGAATGACCCTCATAGATCCTAACATATAATGGACCCATGGCCTCATACAAGGGCCAAATATACAACGCCATGGGCCTCACTTAAGAGTTTAATACAATCACGATGGACCTTTTACATGGGCCTAACATAAATCACAATGGGTTCCATCGCCTAGCCCTCAAATGCATCACAATGGGCCTCATAATATAGGCCTCATATACATCACATTGGGCCTTAAAACACGGGCTGAATACACATCACAATGGGCCTCAAATATGGGCCGCATATTCATCACATTGGGCCTCGACAATCGAAATCGACAATCAGCAATGATAATCGGGATCAGCAATCAACCACGATAATCAGAATCGGCAATCGGCCACGTCAATCGACAATCGATCACAATCGGTAATCGGTCACGATAATTGGCTTCGGTCGGTAATCAGTCAATCGACCACGACAACAAAATCGTCAATCGGCCTCGTCAATTGTCAATCGGCCACGATCGGTAATCGGTCACAATAATCGGCCTCAATCGGTAATCGACATCGATAATCACTATATAAGTAAGGCGGGGTCCATAGGTGAACAACCGATCACCATAATATAAAGATCGGCCCTCGGTAGTGGTTATATCGAACTCGATAGCTCAAAACCATCCGTCTATGGCGAATGGGGCCTACTTATTTGGGTTAACCCACTAAGAGAATGATGAGAATGAGCTTAACAAGGCCTAAGGGAAGGTCACAATGTGGACATCCAACCATCATTGCCCATCAATGTAGACATTCAACCAACACTGCTCCCAAGGAGTAGCCCACATAGGGTTAAACATATAGTGGGCCCATGGCCTCACACAAAGGCCTAATACACATTGCAATGGGCCGCATCACATGGACCTCGAATACATCACATTGGGCCTCAAGAATACATCACAGGTGGGCCCTTATCACATGGCCAGGCAGTGTGGATGAATCACATCCATTAAGGTGGGACCGATAGAAGGACGGCGTGGACATAATATACAAACCTCATGGTGGAGTCCTCATCACCATCCAAACACGTCCAGCACCGTCCAGATCATCTGAATGGTGTGGATAAACAAATGCATCGTGGTAGGGCAGCACGACACCATCCAAACTGCCCAGCACAGATGGACGAAGTAAGTATAATACATACATCAAGTCAGGGCCCCACCATCCCTGTGGATGGTGGTGAATGGAGCACGTACATCGTGTGTCAATCACAGATGGACGGTGTGAATACGATACATGCATAAAGGTGGGGTCCCACAGTGGGACGGCTTGGATAAAACCCATACCTTATGGTGGGGTCCACGCATGTGGACAATGTAGATTAGCAACACACATCATACAAGGGACCCACAGAACTTGCTGACATTATAGCAGCTGCTAGCTGCATGGGTCCCATTGTCTTGTGGTGTGGACGACAAGGATGAAACTCAACCAGCAGCGTCCCACCTGATTGACGGCTGGATGTAAAACAGATGGATGACATGAGTGCAGAATAGGTGGACGATGTGGATCCATACGTCCAAATGGTCCCTACCATCCAGATCATCGGACGGTGTAGATATGAGATTCATACAACACGTGTGGGTCCTACACAGAATGGTGAGGTGGAAAAATATATAACATAAAGGTGGGCCTACACACAACTAGTATGGGCCTATCAATGGGCCCTAGGGAGAGTTACAATGCGGACATTTAACCAATATTATCCTTTCAATGTGGATGTCAAACTATCATTGCCCCAAGGCATAGCCTGTTATAAAGGTCAACCCATAAACCATGGGGAATTACACTACAATGGGCCTTATGTACATCCTATTGGGCCTTGACCCATGGGCCTCAAATACAATAAGTGGCTGCATCAATGGGCCTTATATACACCACAGGTGGGCCGTACTCATGGGCCTCAAATACATGACATGTGGGCCCTACACATGGGTCTCATATGCATTAAATGGGCCATGTATCTGGGCCTTGAACACATCAAATGGGTCACGCATCATGGGCCCAGTACATATCAAATGGGCCTTGCCCATAGGCCATGAATACATCCTGATGGGCCTTACCCATAGGCCTCAAATTCAAGCAGGTGGGCCCCATCATATGGGCCTCAAATACAAGGCAGGTGGGCCCTATGGATGGGCCACATCAATGGGCCTCATATACAACAAATGGGCCGCATATTGGGTTGCACTAATGAGCCCCATGAATATATCAAGGTAGGCCTCACAAATGGGTCACAAGTACATCAAGGTGGGCACCTCGAATGGACTACAAAATATGTCAAAGTGGGCTTGACGGATGGGCCACAAAGTACATCAGAGTGGGCCCGAAAAATGGGCCACAAAATACATCAAGATGAGCCTAATCATGTGGGCCTCATATATATCAAAGTGGACCTCAACAATGGGCCACAAATACATCAAATCAAAGTGGGCCTCAACAACGGGCCACAAATACATCATATCAAGGTGGGCCCACTATAAGGTTTATTTTCCAACCAACCTAATCATATGGTCATAAAGACTTGGATTAAGAGGAAAAATAAATATCATATTGGTCCAAACTTAGAAGTCCAAGGGTTTAATGGTGGACGTTCAAACCTACTGTTTCTTGTAATGTGGTCCACCTAACCCTTGATCTGTCTCATTTTTTTGTTTCAAATATTAAGATGAGCTTGCAAAAGGGTTGGATGGTTTGGATGCAACACATGCATCATGGTGGGCCCTTGAAATGGGCAGTTTGGATATAACAATACCTCATGATGGAGGCCCAAGGACAACTGATGTCAATACAGTCAACTATGTGCGGGTACACTGTCCAGTCCATTTCCAGCAAGTAGGTCCCACGTGGGCCCACTATAAAATTTATTTTCCACTCACCTGTTGCTACAGTCACACAGACCCATGTAGCAATAATGAAAACAACAAAAAAAATAACTAAATAACTTTTTTATGTTGGTCCACGACGCCTGGTTCCAATGGCAGACGTTCCATCCTCACTGTTTCATGTGGCGGGGGCCACCTAAGCTCCATATAAGGCTGATTTTGGAGAGTGGCCCACTGCCCTAAGGGGCCCACCCAAATGCATGGTGTTGATTTTGAACTCTCATAGTAGTGGGGCCTAAGATGGGGCCTACTGAGCCAGCGTCATCCAAGGCCACGGACGCTGTTCGCTGCAGCGTCCAGAGATGCTGACAGCAACAGCGTCACTGCATTTGTTTTTTTTTTTTTTTTTTAATTTTTTTTTTAAGTTCTTCGTAGGTGGGGCTCATATCAAAGAGATCCAGTCCGTCGGATGGGTTCCTTAGCTCAAGATGGGTCTAATAAGCTCAATATTGGGTAGGTTTTTGAGGTATAGAAACATCGCGGTGGCTCTATCAATTTCTCACTTGTTAAGATAATTATTTATATGGTGTGGCCCATGAGAGTTTCAGATTAGCCTCATTTTTTGGCTCAACGCCTAAAATGGGCTGGGGAACAGGATAGCCGGCATGGATTATATACATACATCAGGGTGGGGCCTGCATAAGCGGTGCACTTAAAAGTTTTGAACCAAGATGATATTTGTGGTTACATGCCAGTGCACCTCTACGTCAATTCACGGCCACGTCCAGCGTCTCTGGACGGTGGACAGTTTACGTTCAACACAAGCCTCATGGTGGGTCCCACATGAACGTGGCCCACCATGCAGGTATATATACATACTATTATATTAATATAATATAAATAAATGAGAAAAATATATAAAATACCATTTAACCCATCATGTGGGACTTCCCACTGTCCCAACAGGGGATCTCACATGAAATGTGGTGGGCCACTTCATTTGACGGATGTAGTAGATTCATCACGATTCTGTGGGGCCCACTTCATTTTAGGGGAAGGGGAGAGAGAGAGAGAGAGAGAGAGAGAGAGAGAGAGAGAGAGAAGCACCCACTCGTGATCTTGCCTTCCTTCTTTCACCAAAGTATCTTAGAGCTTCAATGGACGAATATCAACGGTCGAGATTGGATCATGGACGGTGGAGATGAGAATAAGGAAGGTAGGCCACACTTGCTCTCCATGAAAATTATGGACCTTGGGTGCTCTCATGGGGTGTTTTTGAGAAAATGGAGAGAGAATGAGAGAGAGAGGGGTGATGGGAGAGGAGTGATGGTGAGTGATAGAAGGGTGTACTTTGTGTAAGAGAGAGTTGACTTTAAAGTACTTGTATAAGAGAGAGGATGGTTGCTTGTACTTAACATGTGAAGTGATGGATGAGATTGATTGATGTGACATTACGTAGAGATTCTCTCGATATTCGCAACGCACGACGTTTTCCTCGAACTGAACGCGGGCCTACATCTCCTGGCTTGGGTATCGCCTCGGTGCGGGAGTCGCGACATCGGAACCGTGGCGACGACGCGGTCGCAATGGCGCAGGTCTCAGGCTGAATCGCTTCGGGTTTACAGGATGAAACTCAAGGTCAAGCGCAAATGAAATTTAAGGGTCCCAAGTCACTGGAATTTGATCGGAAGGACCGCGGGATCGTACGGAATGAGATGGACACTAGAACACGGGCTTGACAACTACACCCATTAGTATGTAACTCTCTCATAACCTACTCACGGATGAACGTATTGGAAAAGTAAAGTTATGTGTAACACCCCATACTTTCCCGTACTCGAGTTTTACTATATTAACTAACTTAGTAGGATGCAAACCTAGCTTAGCGAACATTCACATGTATCCTAGTTTAAATCCGACCATCAAAGGTAATCCTTATCCACATATCAAACCATCCATTTGATTTATTCTCAAAGTGATCCATTATGCCTTCAGAGTCACCTACTTTAGGACCCCAATCACTTGGATAGAGTAATCAAACCGTCCATTTTAACACCAGGACTTGTGTCATCCGATCCACCGTCCATCATGCCCACAACATCTCGCAAAGTTATCCACCACTTGACCTCAGTGTTAAATCAAGCATCAAATATCATTTAGATGGCTCTCAGGGCTACTAGGACCATTGATGAGCGGTTTTAAATCAACCCGCCCATTGGATTATAGAATAAAACATTTCGGTAGGCTACAAAGATGGGTGTTTGCTCAAAATAACCTAATTGGATAGTTGGATAGAGATGGTTGTGAACTGAGTGACTTAAGAATCATGTAAGGTCATGCAGATTTACACTCGACGCCTATCTGACCGTTAAATTGTTAAGTAAATGTTAGTAAAACCCCTAAAAATAAGCTATGGGGCCCACCTAAACTTTAGACCTACCTGCTCTTTAGTTTGAAGCCCTGATTTAGGCCTCCAAGGAGAATGGATGGTGTGGATTTCACCTAAACATCACTGTGAACCCACCATGTGCGGTGTGTATACGCATCCTACATGCACCAAACCGAGGGTCAGGTCAAAAGTCCTTTGACCTAACAATTTCTAAAAATGGGAGAAATCCCTCTCTTTCTTATGCGGTTCCCGCCCATGGGCTTTTTGAATCCACAACGTCCATGCGTTGGGTTTGTGACCCACTATCATGGCTAGCATCTCGATCTGACTCGTCTATCTGATAGAGGGGCCACAATAGACCCAAACCCTATAAGATTTCAAGCTGGTGCGCCCGAGCGAACACACGACGCCGATCGCAAGAAGACTGACGTGAGGGAGGGTTGTGTTTTTAGCCTCTTCAAACCCAGCCCATCGTGATCAATGTGGGCCACATCAAGCTGATCCAAACCGTTCATCTGATAGAGCAGTTTCATTTGACCAAATCCATGCCATCCGTACATGCTTGTGCATACGTGCGTGTGCACAAACTGGGCCCAAATTGAGCTACGTGCGGCATTTCCAAAAATGGAAAAATTGTCGTTTCCATTTCTGTTTGCCAGGAGGACGATCTGCGTGACGTGGCTTCTCTCAATCTCAGCCTCTGAACTGAACCCATCGTAGCCATCCATTGCCCTTGAGATTTAGGGTTCCTTGGCAAGCAAAACTAAGGCCGATTTCGGTTTCTACCCACGATTTTGAGAGACAGTTTCGGGCATATTAAATCCCAACCATTTGGCTTCCATCCAATGGTTTTGGAATGTTGGGTGAGTGAATAAGAGGGTGTGGATTGGGTAAAACAAGCTCACCCACCGTTCTTACAGCCGCACTCGAGAAAAACCCACCGAAACTTCCAAGCTCTGAACCACTGGGAAAACCTCATCGGAGATTTGAATCACAGCATCTCCTAGCTCTGTCTCACCAAATCAGATTGTCCACTGTAACGCCCTGAAAATCGGGGGTCGAGCATAAACTCAACTCCCGAGTTCCAACGCATCACTTATGCAACAAAATGAATGATGATTAAATGTTGTCTGCATTAGTGTAATGAACATGAGTGAGATTAGGCCAAAACAACATATCATACTCCAGAGACAATTAAATTGTAAGCGGAAGACTGTGATAGATATAAAAATATATAAACTATAGTAAGTTTCCAGAGTGTGATAAGGTTACCAGGTTAATGAATTTCAAGTATAGTTTCAAAATATACCAAGTTGTGGAAGTGTAATGTCTTTTATCCCAAATACCATAGCCCCGTCAATGCAATTCCAAGTCTTCATAAACCTGTCAGAGAGTTACATGTAGGAGACCTCCTCCTTAACATCATAATAGTAGTCCAGCTCTGCTTCATAAGCATCGCTATCACTTGCAGCTAAGACAATCTGGTTGGTGTTGCAAGCACCGTTCCGTAACGTGGGAGTGAGTAGCTAACTCAGTGGAACAATAAAGCATAGGTTAACATGTTATCAATGCAGTCAAGCAGTAATGATAAAGCAGTATAAGCAAACACTCCTAACTACTCTTATTAATGCAAGTATGAATGCAGTCATGATGAATGCCCTCACCACACCCTCCCTCGTGCGACACCATCTTACGTTCGCGGCATGCTTTCATCCCTCAGTTCTCCACATCTTCCAGGCACATGCAATGCATGATGAGCATGATTACCGAGTTGTTATTAGTCCATTTCAAACAACAGGATTGAGAAACTAAGGTACCTCCCTTGTATCATTCCAAAACATGATCCATTCTAGGGTCGTCAGTCCTAGTTAATCTTAGATAATGATGTGTTTTCTAGGTCTCTGCAAAGGCTGCCAGGGCTGTTACGCACAAAGGTTACACCACTCCCCCATCACCTCTTTAACGATTCATCACTATACAGAAACAGGCCTAGTTCATACTCCATACACCATGGCAAAACTCTAAGGCTCACCGCAATTTCAGAGTATGCTCGAGGTTACTACAATGGGGTGCCAGGGCTGTTACGCACAAAGGTTACACCACTCCCCCATCAGCTTATCAATGTAGGCCGACAGCACGAATATAGTGTCCCATACCACCATAATCGGCTCACGAGTCTGGTTGCTCACTGGTCACTACGGGGAGGCACGTGACCCCAGCATAGGCCAACAGCTCGACCACGGTGTCCCATACCACTATGCCCGGCTTAAGAGTCTTAGCGGATCGAGGTACCATGGTTAACGGGATTTCACTGATAAGTTTGGTACCCTAGGTTCAAACAGAGGCGTCCAAACATGGTGAACATACATAAGACATATCGGGTTACTTGACGAGCCTGACTAGCTCGAGCGCATAATCAATTGAACGACATGAAGTGCATAAGCACTTCGCGTGGCCTAACCACTGTCGCCAACTGAAGTACGACTCGGGTTCGTCAAACACATCTTACGTGGCAAAATGAATCTCAACCACGATCTCAAGTCTGGTACCGATTATCTGGACTATAAACATAGTCCCAAACGCAATTAATCCATATTCAAAGCATGTGGAGTAAAGTGTAATAAACAACGCAATTCAAGCATGCTAACCAACATGTCATAAACATGAATAAAGCATGTTATAAAGCATGTCATAAAGCACCATATAAACAAGAATACAAACACATATAATTCACAAGTAAGCGGTTTAAGTAAACAACCACATAGAGGAAATCATACATGTCTCTAAGGTAGCTGAGAATCCCATCTCAACACCTACCTAAGGCACCTTCATCCAAACACCTACTCTCACAAGCATTTTCACAAATACTTAGCATACACTATTTCAACATACTTAGTGTATGTTAGCAAACATGTATTAGGGCGAGTCCTTTCGCTAAGCAAGTATTTTATGCATATATAATATATTTAAACAACAGATAATCATGACAAACACATCTCCAAAATTTATATGTATATGGTACTTTCTACAATACAGTATTTCTACATACATAGTGTATATTAGTAAAACATATATTAGGGCGAATCCTTTCGCCAAATAAGTATTTTATCCATATATCGTATATTCATACGACCAATAATCATGTCAGTCACATTTCCAAAATTTATACATATGCGGTATTTTCTACGAATACCTAGAATATGTAAAATTCCATATTCTACATCTTTAATCGAAACAGAAAATAGAAAGCACTTTGTACATGTGCAATTGCATGCAGATCATGAATCTATCATTATCTGACATTAAAAGCGTTGAAAACTATAACCTATACACCTAAAGTCCGCACCTTTTATCGTAGAATCGTAACGGAGTCGATAGGTTTGCTAAGCTTCCGTATTCGGCAGTTTGGCAACCTATAGAATGAAATAGGTTAGCTATTTCATAACCTACAACTGTTAACATCCCAAATCAGATTAAGGTTAGGGTTTCTTGCCTAGAAATACAGTCGGTATCACCGGGAAAGCGATAAGAACGGAGTGGTTTAAGCTTGGATACAGCAGGGAAGAATGGCAGGAAGAACTCCCACTTCTCTCTCACTTTTTCTCTCTTTTCCCTCTTCTCAAACTCAAATTCGAATGGCTGAAATGAGAGAGGGTTTAAGGTCCTTATATAGCCTAAAACTTCACCAAAATAGACTTGGGAACAAGGTATACTTGGGTTTTGTCCAAAGGACTTCTGTTTCAGCTCAACGGAGGACTTCTGGTGGCTTCCCTTGAGCCAAAGGTCAGACTTTAGCTCACAGACATTGGATCTAGGTTTAGTTAAGTTTTCGTTCCAGTCGAGTTTTCAGATCGCACGTGGCGGACTAGTTTCCGTTCAACGGTCAGTGAATCTCGATCGGAGATTCCGAGTACATGGATATGTTTATGAAATTTTTCCTGATCCGAGGGTGTATTTGGGCCAGATTCTGACGGTCAGGTTGCTTAATACTGTCCCGCAAGCGAAAAGTCTTAGATTACTATTTGAGATATTTATTTTTAAAGAAAAATCAAGTGTTTTCACACTCTCTCGCTCCGGACTCAAGCGAACAGCCGTGGGACACAGTCTGGATTTGATTTCTGAGATGGTTGTCAAGCCTAGCGAGGCGGTCCTAATTCTTTAACTTCGTGTTAATCAGACTTCTGATGTGCGGTCCAGATCTGATACGGAGTTTCGGAATGCTCCTGAGAGCAGCTGGGTAATGAGATTGATCCTAGATTTTAGGGTAACCTAGCGTCAATGATTCTACAAGTTTTGGGTCTTGCAGATCATATTTAAAGTGGATCAAGTGGATTTCGTAGCTAATCTAGTTTAACACTTAGTTACTTTGTCAAATTTCTAAAGGATTTTGTCCTGAGTGATTTCGGTCTGAGGTGGTACTTAGACCTTTGTAGCAATGTTTAGTTTAAGTATTGTTCATCATCACCTAAACTTTAAGATAGTGTCTAGGGTGAAAGTACTTAGAAAAATTAAAAGATCAAGGTGGTGAAGGGTGAGATTTGTGAAGGAAATGGGTTCACAAGCGATTTTAGACCGTGAGATTGAGTTCTGACAAGTTAATAAGGCGTTAGGAGCAACCGATTGCCTAAGGATGTCTAATCCCAGGTTGGGAAAAATCCAGGCTGTTATAATCTACCCCCCTTAAAACAAAATTTCGTCCCCGAAATTGGTTAAGGGTAATAAAGAAAGATTTAATTATTTCTTTTGGCTAAGTTTTATTGATTTCGAGTTTCTACGCGTGGTAGGGCATATACTAGTCTGGTTCATTTTAGTCTACCCCCCTTAAAACTTATTTCTTTATCCATTTGTCATATCCTGATGGTTTGCTACAATGGATTTCTCATATCCATTTCGAGTTTCCATGACTTCATTATTGGCATTTTAAGGAAGAGTCAGATCCTATTTAATGACCTAACCTTGCATATAACTGGGAGTAATTTTGTTCGATCCTGGGCCAGTGGGGCAAGGGTCCACCACGCTTCCGTTGCGCCACCCAGATCAAGGAATGTATAGACTGACTTAACTAGATTAGGCTCTTAATGTTCTACCCCTGTTAAAAATTTATTTCTACCCCAAGGTTCAAGATCTATGTCCTGATACGTATGTCGGAACAAGGTGTAATTTAGGACCTTTCCTTGACATGAAATGGGACACTGTTTTCCAATACATACTTCTTTTTATCGATGATGCGTATTATGGCATTGGTACCTATGATTATAGAAAGGAGCTAAAGATGATGGGTATTGTGGTTGATTTCAGGGGCAAGTGTGAGTTTGAGGCAAGATGCCTAATTCTACCAAGGAGTTTTGTCACGGTCCAGACTTATCCTATTTAATCATGTCTAGCTTAACAGGCAGGCTATTTTTCTACGTTCATATGCACAATATGTATGCCGACATGGCATGTTATTTGGGATCTAATTCCTAACTGTCAGTTGCCCGTTTGGGCAATTCCTTAGGTCTAAAAGACAAAGTCTCTATCGGCTATATACTCCTAATACTTCTCAAAGACGAAGTTATAAGCGTTTAGTTATAAGTGGTCGGGCCAACACGGAAGGAATGTTGTGTAGTGGGTCTGAGTCAGATACATGGTCTTTCTGCCTAGGTAGGACAGAAAATTGTCATATCATTTTTTAATCCTAGTTGATCCCGACCTTTTGCTTGATCAGAGCATAGGGTTCATTCATAATGACCAGGATTGAGAATTCAACTCAAACCGCGAATACCTCGCTTATATATAGTTTCTCTGCTCCGTGTTCCTAATTGTACTAAGTCCTCGAGAAGGCGATTCTAAAGGGTGGATTGATTTGAAATAACATTAAATCCAAGGGATACTGAGCGTGTATAGTTACTAATCAAACAACTTTTCTAAGAGTTATTAAATAAGCCTATGAGTACCGAGGGGATTCAATAAAGGAACGGGGTCTCACTCCAACCTAATCAAGCCAACTAACTAAGTCTATCATGCAATTGGCTTAGCAAAATTCATTAGTCTTTTACTTTCCTTAGCCTAACTAGTAGTCTAGTCTTAATTTAGGAGTAGCGTTAATCCACAGGTCGTAATCCAAAGTCTATGCTTATACACTAGATGATTTTATACCCTTTCTAATATAAAAAATTGTTTTATCACTTAGGGTCAAAGTTGTCTAATTGGAACTGAGTTGTCTGTACTTGACGCTCGTGCATTTCACATATGCTCATTCTAATTAAGAAGGTCCTAAGGTTCACATTATTACTTGTTGGATTTCCTATACGGTCAGGTCTGTCGAAATCTAGGAGCATCGCTCTAGGTCTGAAACTCTAGGGCCTATTGTCTTAAATGGGACTGCATTGTTAATCCCACTTCGGGATTGGGAATGACACGTTTGGTAGGAGGGTGGGTGGGGATTAAAATTAATGGTATAGGCTTTGAAAAAATGAGCCTGGTGTTGGAAAAGTGTGAGATGGGATTTCCAAATCCCAAGATGAAGAATTTCTAAGTATAATTTGAAAGGGAAATACGAGATTTACGTTTAACTACCTACATTCCAAACATAGTATGGATGATTAGGCCTCCAAGAAAATGGCCGTACAGGCTCGGATAGAGCCATGGAAAATGAGGATAAGGGGAAACGGGGGGCTGAAGTTTTTAGTTCTCCACGAGTTTGAACCTCAACAGGGATTGTGAAGGCCTAAAAAACAGTGATTGAAGATGGAAAATGGAGAGGTAGGATGGCTTAGAGAGCTCACACGATTTTGAGCTTCAAATGGGGGTGTGAGAGTTCAAACACGAGAAACGGAGAGGGTAGGGAGGAAGGGACTGCTGTGGACAATGAGAATGGGTAGGTTGTGGTTGAAATCAGCAGGGAGGATGATTGGAAGGGCGTTTTTGAAGAGAAGCAGCAAGTTAAGAGAGAGAAAACGGTTTGGAGGGAGGGTTTGTGAAGGAAGTAGGGTTTTAAGAGATTGAAAGTGAACGGGAGCTATGTCAGGGGGTGCATTAGACCCCCAAAGGAGATCGGCCCGAGCCGCGGGCCCGGCCCGGCCCAAATTCTGGCGAGGCCTCACAGACCATCTCTTCAGTTTTTGAGGGCCCGCCCCATGGGCAAGATCCTCAGGTCCCCTAGGCCCCAAAAAACCCTGGGTCCCACCCTGGGTACCCCTAGATTGATGTAGGTAGGCCCCCGACCCTGATTCGCTCAATTTCGGTAGTTTCGGGCAATTTCGGACGTATCTTGCAATCCAGAATGAGTTATCTGACGTATAATATATGATTTTAGGGTAGAACGAGCTAATGAAGCCAACTAACTTTGCTATGCTAGGTTGCGCAGCCCAAAATTATGAAAAAACCTTGGATCGATGGTCGTTTCCCTGTTTCAATTTCGTCTTTACTTTAAATAGTAGTTTTAGTTATAGTTTGTTTCTGATTTCTTTCGCATTACTTGGTATCCCTATTTAAAGGGTTGTGAGCTCGTTTTTGTTTTTGGTCATTCATTAATCAATTTTAAATTTATTAGAATTTATTTCTATTTTCTGCTTTCTTTCCTCATGGATTCGAGAAGTCTCTGTGAGGAGTCCAGAGAAGCTCCGAGGATTTGAAGTAGTTATCCTCATCACGTTTATCCCATATTCTACCAATTTTTAATGGTTGGGCTGAGGTGGATTGTGATCTAGACTCATCAATAGACGACCTAAAAATGATTAGATATCGTTTCGCGTGATCATGGGTGTGTACGGGCCCAATCTCAGCGGTTGGTTTCACCGTTCGGCAAATTTGGAAAATTTTAAGTTGGTTTCTACGTTCCGTCACTCCCTCCTAAGTTAGAGTGCATCGTGTGACCATAACCCAGGTCCGGTTTAATCCAAATCATGCTCTGATACCAACTGTAATGCCCTGAAAATCGGGGGTCGAGCATAAACTCAACTCCCAAGTTCTAACGCATCACTTATGCAACAAAATGAATGATGATTAAAGGTTGTCTGCATTAGTGTAATGAACATGAGTGAGATTAAGCCAAAACAATATATCATACTCTAGAGACAATTAAATTGTAAGCGGAAGACTGTGATAGATATAAAAATATATAAACTATAGTAAGTCTCCAGAGTGTGATAAGGTTACCAGGTTAATGAATTTCAAGTATAGTTTCAAAATATACCAAGTTTTGGAAGTGTAATGTCTTCTATCCCAAATACCATAGCCCCGTCAATGCAATTCCAGGTCTTCATAGACCTGTCAGAGAGTTACGTGTAAGAGAACTCCTCCTCAACATCATAATAGTAGTCCGGCTCTGCTTCTTAAGCATCGCCATCACCTGCAGCTAAGACAATCTGGTTGGTGTTGCAAGCACCATCCTGTAACGTGGGAGTGAGTAGCTAACTCAGTGGAACAATAAAGCATAGGTTAACATGTTATCAATGCAGTCAAGCAGTAATGATAAAGCAGTATAAGCAAACACTCCTAACTACTTTTATTAATGCAAGTATGAATGCAGTTATGATGGATGCCCTCACCACACCCTCCCTCGTGCGACACCATCTTACGTTCGCAGCATCCTTTTATCCCTCAGTTCTCCACATCTTCCAGGCATATGCAATGCATGATGAGCATGATTACCGAGTTGTTATTAGTCCATTTCAAACAGTAGGATTGGAAAACTAAGGTACCTCCCTTGTATCATTCCCAAACATGATCCATTCTAGGGTCGTCAGTCCTAGTTAATCTTAGACGATGGTGTGTTTTCTAGGTCTCTGCAAAGGTTGTCAGGGCTGTTACGCACAAAGGTTACACCACTCCCCCATCACCTCTTTAACGATTCATCACTATATAGAAACAGGCCTAGTTCATACTCCATACACCGCGGCAAAACTCTAAGGCTCGCCGCAATTTCAGAGTATGCTCGAGGTCACTACAAAGGGGTGTAAGGGCTGTTACGCACAAAGGTTACACCACTCCCCCATCACCTTAACAATGTAGGCCGACAGCATGAATATAGTGTCCCATACCACCATAATCGGCTCACGAGTCTGGTTGCTCACTGGTCACTACGGGGAGGCACGTGGCCCCAGCGTAGGCTGACAGCTCGACCATGGTGTCTCATACCACCATGCCCGACTCATGAGTCTTAGCGGATCGAGGTACCATGGTTAACGGGATTTCACTGGTAAGTTTGGTACCCTAGGTTCAAACAGAGGCGTCCAAACATGGTGAACATACATAAGACATATCGGGTTACTTGATGAGCCTGACTAGCTCGAGCGCAAAATCAATTGAACGACATGAAATGCATAAGAACTTTGCGTGGCCTAACCACTGTCGCCAACTGAAGTACGACTCGGGTTCGTCAAACACATCTTACGTGGCGAAATGAATCTCAACCACGATCTCAAGTCTGGTACCGATTGTCTGGACTATAAATATAGTCCCAAACGCAATTAATCCATATTCAAAGCATGTGGAGTAAAGTGTAATAAACAAAGCAATTCAAGCATGCTAACCAACATGTCATAAGCATGAATAAAGCATGTTATAAAGCATGTCATAAAGCACCATATAAACAAGAATACAAACACATATAATTCACAAGTAAGCGGTTTAAGTAAACAACCACATAGAGGAAATCATACATGTCTCTAAGGTAGCTGAGAATCCCATCTCAACACCTACCTAAGGCACCTTCATCCAAACACTTACTCTCACAAGCATTTTCACAAACACTTAGCATACACTATTTCAACATACTTAGTGTATGTTAGCAAACATGTATTAGGGTGAGTCCTTTCGCCAAGCAAGTATTTTACACATGTATAATATATTTAAACAACAAATAATCATGGCAAACACATCTCCAAAATTTATACGTATATGGTACTTTCTACAATACAGTATTTCTACATACATAGTGTATATTAGTAAAACATGTATTAGGGCAAATCATTTCGCCAAATAAGTATTTTATTCATATATCGTATATTCATATGACCAATAATCATGTCAATCACATTTTCAAAATTTATACGTATACGGTATTTTCTACGAATACCTAGAATTAAAATTTCATATTCTACATTTTTAATCGAAACAGAAAACAGAAAGCACTTTATACATGTGCAATTACATGCAGATCATGAATCTATCATTATCTGACATTGAAAGCGTTGAAAACCATAACCTATACACCTAAAGTCCGCACCTTTTATCGTAGAATCGTAATAGAGTCGATAAGTTTGCTAAGCTTTCGTATTCGGCAGTTTGACAACCTATAGAATGAAATAGGTTAGCTATTTCATAACCTACAACTGTCAACACCCCAAATCAGATTAAGGTTAGGGTTTCTTGCCTAGAAACGAAGTCGGTATCGCCGGGAAAGCGATAAGAATGAAGTGGTTTAAGCTTGGATACGGCAGGAAAGAACGGAAGGAAGAACTCCCACTTCTCTCTCATTTTCTCTCTCTTTTTCCTCTTCTCAAACTCAATTTCGGATGGCTGAAATGAGAGAGGGTTTAAGGTCCTTATATAGCCTAAAACTTCATCGAAATAGACTTGAGAACAAGGTATACTTGGGTTTTGTCCAAAGGGCTTTTGTTTCAGCTCAACGGAGGACTTCTGGCGGCTCCCCTTGAGCCAAAGGTCAGACTTCAGCTCACAGACATTGTATCTAGGTTTAGTTAAGTTTTCGTTCCAGTCGGGTTTCCAGATCGCACGTGGCGGACCAGTTTCAGTTCAACGGTCAGTGGATCTCGATTAGAGATTCGAGTACGTGGATATGTTTATGAAATTTTTCCGATCGAGGGTGTATTTGGGCAGATTCGATGGTCGGGTTGCTTTCATGAAGTGACAAGTCTCAGATTACTATTTGAGATATTTATTTTTAAAGAAAAATCAAACTCTCTCGCTCCGGACTCAAGCGAACGTTAACCGTGGGACTCGGATTTGATTTGAGATGGTTGTCAAGCCCAAATGAGGCGGTCGTGTTAATCGGACTTCGATGTGCGGTACGATAGTTTTCTTGGGATGCTCCCGAGGTAATGAGATTGATCCTAGATTTTAGGGTAACCTAGCGTCAATGATTCTACAAGTTTTGGGTTTTGCAGATCGTATTTAAAGTGGATCAAGCGAATTTCATAGCTAATCTAGTTTAACACTTAGTTACTTTATCAAATTTCTAAAGGATTTTGTCCTGAGTGATTTTGGTCTAAGGTGGTACTTAGACCTTTGTAGCAATATTTAGTTTAAGTATTGTTCTTCATCACCTAAACTTTAAGATAGTTTCTAGGGTGAAAGTACTTAGAAAAATTGAAAGATTTGAGGGTTTTTGAAGAAATGGTTATCAAGCGATTTTATACCCGATAAGTTAATAAGGCGTTAGGAGCGACCCATTGCCTAAGGATGTCTAATCCTAGGTTGGAAAAAATCTGGGCTGTTACATCCACATACCTCAGAACAAAGAAAGACATGCTGGATGGAGTTTCGCCATTAGAGGAGCTCATCTTCCTCGTCAGAAACCATCGCCACACCACCCCTAGTCGCAGCAAGTCGGGGTGGGTTTCGGTTGGGTGGAGGTGTTGCTGGCCAGGGTGGAAAGAAAAAGGAGAGAGAAGAAGAATAGAGAGAAAGTTGGGGTGGTGGAGTTGCACCACATTACAGTCAGCGGATCGAGTCACTGACTCAGTTTAGGTTTGGGGTAGGCCGGGTTCGATCCTGTTGTTCTTGCTGGCACGAGCCAGAAGAAGAGAAGAAGAAGAAGAAGAGAAAGTGGGGGAAGAATCGCCGAGTTTGACTCGGTCAAGTCGGACTTGGGCCGAGTCCATGTCTTCTTTGGACGTATGTTGAAGAGGGAGTGGATCAGAAGAAAAGAGAGAAAGGAAGGAAGGAAGAAAGAGGGAGGATGGAAATTTAGTTTAACACTTAGTCCACTACTTTGTCAAATTTCTAAAGTTGATATGGTCATTGTCCAGTGACATTTAGCAATTGTTATCAGGTAATATCATTATTAGCATTGTTATCACTAATATCATTATTAGGATTATTAGTGGTAGATATAGCCATTAGTAAATTTTCCATACTAATAATAGTTATTATAGATAGATAATAATAATAATAATAGTAATAATACCATTATTAAATCCTAGTGTTTTGTTTTGCTACTCTTAAATGTTATCATTTATAGTAGGTCATAATATTAGTTAACATCATAACAGCTATTATTATGTTAGCCAATATGAAAAATAACACTAATGCTAATAATTATTTCGTAATTATTAAAGTTACATCATAGTTAATGGTACCCCAACTAGAGTTCAAAATCCTAAATCTAAGCCTATAACTAAACCCAAGGACGAAACCCTAAAACCTAGGTAATCTGAATCCTAGGTTAAGACCTTAACCCTAAATAATGTGTTAGGGTTGGATCTAACGGTAGAACCTCATAATTCAAGGCAGCTCCTAGTACCTACTATTATTGATAGTCATGACTATTAGCGTTGGGAAGTATTTATCATTTTTCTTTATGGGGTTAGTAAAACACTTGTTAAAATAAATAGTGGTATTAGCCCTTACTATATTATTGTTAGTAAAAATTTTATTATTATTATTTAAGAGATTTTTAGTCATTATAGGAATATTAGATAATGTCAGTATATTTAAACATGAACTTGTGAACCATCATTATGGATATGTTAGCTAATATAAATTATGACACTAACACTAATAGTTGTCTTATAATTATTAAGATTAAATTGTAACTAATACACCAACTAAAGTTTGAATCCTAGAATCTAAATTTAAGACTAAACCTTAAGATGAAAATCCTAATTGTACATTAAAAATCCTAAGATATATAATTCAAACCCTAGGCCATGATCTTAAACCTAGGTAGTGCGTAGAACTTAGATCTAATTGTACAAGTTCATGATTTGTGGTAGGATACAATTTTAAGGGCGCAACCACTTAGCGACACTAGAAGGCGATTCAAAGTATAAGGTGATGATTTCTTCTCCTTGAGCTTTCCATTTTTTCATTAGATTGAGTGATAGTTTTTATTTTAATTTCAGTTGATAATTGATATCTCCACTTTGTAATCACATGTGTAAATTGTTGGAATTAGATTGTTAGATTACATGCTTAATATTTATCTTGCATATCTTCTTATGTTTGTGGATTACTTGTGGATTGTTTCTAGAATTTAAACTGGTACATCAGTGGGAAACCTCCACTTATAAATGTATACCCATGCTTGGGATGTAACTCGATTGATTGTGGTTAAAATAGACCTTCGACTTAGTGGTTGTTGAATGGTTAAGTAATTTGAATATCGATGTGGGCCTACCATCCAGGGGTTGTTGTGTCCAAGTGGTTTTTAAGGATGGTCTTTTATCGTATGGTTTTGATAATTACCCTATGTGGCTTATTTTGATATTTGCCTTATGTGGTTTGTTTTGATATCGCCCTAGGTGGTTTTGTTTTGGTATTTTTCCTATATAGGTTCGATGTTTTATATAGTGCAACCATGCGATGGTAAGCCCTATATACCGTAATACGATTGGCCACTAATCAACGAGTTTCCATTAAACATCCTAAGATGGTAGTCTTATGAGCCGGGGATGGTGGTATGGGACTATGCCCAAGCTATCGGCCTACGTTGGTGACGAGCTCCTGTAGTGACCTTGAGCTTACTTAAATTGGCTGATTGTAACTGGACTAATAATGGTTTGGCTAATCATGCATACATGGCACAAAGTAGCATCTATTGCTATCGTACGTAATATACGTATTTGTCCGAGTGGATGTTTTTCCTAGGTCAATGATTGCATGGGTGACAAGCCCACTGTCCGCACGGATGAGCATCCCCGAGGCGACGATTGTACTCACGCATCCATGCATCTAATAAGACCTGCATAATGTATTGTTTTGCATGCTTTATTTTATAACTATATTTACCTAATGCGGCGGTGTGTAATCTTGAGGGAAATTCACACTGAGTTGGCCACTCATCCATCAAATATATAACCATACAGGTAGTACATGTGGCTTAATTGATTTTCAGGTTTAGACTGATGAGGAACAGAGTACCACTGTTGAAGATGCATGATTGTATTGTCAAGAGTTGTTACATTGTTTTATAGTTCCAGATTTGTTATAATTTGCTTTGTTTACATGTAACATTATTTCACTTTGTAATTGTAAGTTTGAGACTTTGGTTTGTATAAAGTCATTATGGCAAACCTCTTATATATTTTATATGTAAATATAAAATTTTCTTTATGATTTGTTTATCCTATTCTCATCTGCTTACTCTGAATGAAGAAAAAAATGTATACTCGAATTTGACTATTCTTTAAGGTTAACACTTAGGTTTTTGGGATACGGGTTATATACTCAGATCCTGAAAACACGAGGCATTACATTATGTCTCCCGGAATAAGTATCCATTATGAATACTGAAATGTGGGTATCTCACACATGCTCTTAACTAAGAGCGTTTGTATAAATGTCTAAAATCCTTGTAATCAACATATTCACACCTTATCTCTTTAAATTCTGGAATAGTGACTGATGTCAATCATAATAGATGAGCTCTCTTGACACATTGAGCACTCATCATCTACTGAGAATTAAAAAGTACATGAGTGCTTCATTATCGAAGTATAATATAAATTCCTTACCCATCAAATAGTGATGTCAATGTCGTAGAATCTGAACAGTGACATAAAACTCCAAGTCTTAAGTGGAGTACTATTGCTTTGCATTAGAGAGCTTTTCATTGAAGAAGGTTACTAGATGACCCTCTTGACTAAAAAACACCAACACCGATGTTAGAAGCATCATAACTTACTTGAAATACCTTCTCAAAGTCTGGAAGGTGCAAGACTGGAGCTTTAATCATCTTACATTTGATCATATCAAATGCTCGTTTTACTGCATTTGTCCATCAAAACTTTCTTTGTTTCATACAATCGTTGATTAGGGCCATGATGTTACTGAAGTTCCACATAAAAATATCTGTAAAATGTGGCGAGGTCATGGAAACTATGAACTTTAGAGATAGTGGTAGGTTTCTACTAATCAACAATGGCTTTTACCTTAATAGCATCTACCTCCACACCTTGCAAGGAGACAATGTATCCTAAAAAGACTATGGATGTATTAATGAAAGTACACTTTTTAAAGTTGATATAAAAATGCTCACAAAAAAAGACTTCGAACATAAGACTTAAGTGATTGAGGTACTGGTTTCTCGACTTCTTGTATATAAGAATGTCGTGAAAATAGACAACCACAAACTTACCAATAAAGAAGTGCAACAGTTGAGTCATGACGCTCATGAAAGTATTAGGTGCATTTGTGAGATCAAGTGTCATCTTTCATTCATCATCAAATCAGATGTGAATTTGGTAATATCTATTGCAAAGATCAATCTTGGACATATAGTCGAACTAAGGAATGAGAAAGTTGTACTTCATTGTGATTTTATTAATACCTCAGCTATTGAGACACATATTCCAGCTTTCATCATTCTTAGGAGTAACGAGGGCTAGCACATCACATGGGCTAAAGCTCTCTCAGATATAGCCATTTTTTTAGCAACTCATTAACTTGATGCTTCAACTTGGCATGTTCAGTGGGACTCATTTGGCGTGCTTGCAAGTTAGGCAATGATGCTTTGAGAACTAAATCTATTGCATGCTGAATATTCCACAACATTGGCAACTCCTCAGGTAGATCATTGGGGGCCAAGTCTTAGAAGTAATGCAACATGGATCAAACCTCATTAGGAATAGGCTTATCTTAGTCAGTAACAAGCTTATCTTAGTCAGTAACAGGCTTCTACATCGATTTTTTGATTAGAGCGAACACTACGAACTTTTCCATAGTGAGAACATGAGAATTACAAAGAGTAGCCGATGATGAGGGTGTAAACGAAAGATGCGATGTAGGTTGTAATAGACGAAGATGGATACAATGAACTCTAAATAGAAAAGTATATATGTATGTTAGCTCCTCCGTCGCTTTGTACCTTTTAATTAAAGAGCCAAGATCGATATATAAAAAAAGGATGTGGGCGACATTCATCAGAATTATGTTACACCATATGCCATCCTCATATATGTTAATTTTAAAGGACACCAAACACCTTCGAGTCACGGGAATGGTAGTATCAATAACCCACGCAACCTTATGTTTCCACCATCAATGATTATAGATGACTTTGAAAAACTTTGTTCATTGTATAGCCACCACCGATGGCATCTTACATAACTTACATTGGCATTTTACTTGTGTACAAAAAGTAGTGGTCTATTGCAAGTCTTCCTCTTACTCCTCGGTAGTGGTAAGGAGGTGTTATACGATAAGAGTAGGGCCTTCAACTTCAACTTCAATGACAATTTCAGCAGATGTGGATTCAGCACATGGTTGTTCAATCTCAATGTACTCATAATATTTAGGACCATCTAGGTAGTAGAGGTCCTCCTCATTACGCAGTAATGGAGATCCCTGCCTTGCGAATACTCATTAGAAAAGTGCCCATCTGTTCTCACAGATAACAGGCTATACCCCACCGTTCTCACATAATGAGAGGATTAGAATTAGGACATTACTCATTAGTGTCTTATCCATGTAGCATTGGTTCCTTTAGTATGAGTTTTGTGGCAAAGGCCACTACAAGAGTTGTGATGGCATTACAAGTGAAGTCTACATATGTAAGCACAATTAAAAAGGATAAGGAGGTGGTCCATTGCCCTACAGTGGAGTCCATTTAAAATGTGGATTTGGACATTTTCTCATTAAATATTTCTCGACTGAATAGCCAAAATGTAGGAGAGTTTGTTGTCATAACTGTTATTCAACTCGTTAAGCCTTTTGATGAATATCATCGACCCATTCAAAATCATACATGATCATATCACACTTGATCTCTTAGCGTAACCCTACCTGATAGCGGTTAACTATTACGCGGCCTGTCTATAGAAGCTTATAATAGACAAAAAGTTCATTAAACTTCTCCATGTAGTCATCCATCGATAAAGTTTCCTGTTTGAACTAAAGAATTCATGAAGAAGAGTATCCATATAATCCAAAGGTAAATATTTAGTCTTCAACTTCTCTATGATGTTAGCTCACCTGGTGATAGTAGGACGACTCATGATAAAATTATTATCATCAATGCTTCGCCACCAGATTCTTGTTGGGCCCTTCAGCTTAACCTTGACAAAGGCTACTCCCTAAACATCGTACATGTCATACCATGCAAAATAATCTTTAGGTATTGTAATCCAATGATAAAAGCATTTGCATTAAGATGGCCTGTGGAGTCTAGAACTTCAAAACATACTTTTATGGTGATATCATCTTTTTTAGATATCTCTATCGAGGCATTAGGGGCTCTCTGCAAAGAGCCGTTACATGAAGTCATAAATAGATTCCCGAGGACCTGTACCATTTTGATTCACCGAAGGTTCTAATAGGAACCCTTGTTGTGAATTTTGGTCACCATAAGGATCTCCAATGGGATCAAGTTGCTCCGATATTATTCTCCATGTAGTTAGTCTACAACGATTTCTAGGATGGCTACCATTACAAATAGCTTAGTGATGCAATTGTCTCATCGTTGATTGGTAAGCCCATATATATATATATATATATATATATATATATATATATATATATATATATATATATAATACCACTACGGGTAGATATTGTATTAAGGGGTGACGTCGGATGACAATGGACATAATATATGATAGTCTTTGATTTAAAACAAAAGCTTGGTGATGGGATAAGATTCTAAGCTTTAATGGATTAAAATAAATTTGGATTAAGACTATTAATGGTTTGGAATTTTGGACTTCAAATAGGTTGTAATGGGGGTTAGATTCAGACTAGAATATTGCCGAAATGTGTTGGGATATGGTTGGTTTTAAAGTTGTAATAGGTTAGAATGAGGCTTATTTTAGGGTTTTAACGGGTTGGAATATGGTTGATTTTAGATTTTTAATGGGTTGGAATGTGGTTGATTTTGAAATTTTAACAGGTCGAAATATGACTGTTTTGGGGGTCTTAATGAGCTATGGGGTTGATTTTTGGGGATTTTAATGGGCTAGAATGGGGTTAATTTTGAGGGTTTTAATTAGTTGGAATGTGGCCAATTTTGGGGGGTTAGATGGATACCAAAATTTTAACAAAGTCTCCTCTTATCAATTTTGTGAGTGCACTTGTTTGTCAATCATATGTGTCAATGTGTCAGTGGGCTAATTGAGACCTTATAAGCTAAATACTGAAGACACATGAAAACTTGAAGCATCAAAGAGTAAAGAAACATATAAATTGAGGTGCCTTGGTGACCCTAACTTTAGACCCCTTTAGGTTTAAAACAACCTGAGCATGGGGATGATCTATTCCCTAATAGGTATACACTTATTTAATCATCCCATAGCCTTAGGAACCTTTATTTGATTATGGATAATTAGACTTTACATGTGTAAATCTATTGATAAATAAACAATCCAAATTAGTAGTCTTCAAGCGGATCTCAATCCTATTGACAGGCAGTCAATAGGACTCGATATGATCAAAGACCTCATTCGATTCGATGGAAGATCGGGTCAGAAACGTCCAAAAACCAAACTACTTATATTTGGAATTATTTGATCCTATCAAAGGTTTGTTAATCCTATTAAAGGGGAGTTCGATCGAATCGAATGCCAATTCGATCCTATTGATAGTGTTGGTGAACTAGTCATTTTATAGCCATTACAAATATTTTCTCTATAAAATGACATTCGATCATTGGGCAAATTGATGTGTTTTTAATGCAATTAAACCAAAGAGATTCATGACACCCTTCTTGTGATTAATCACTCTAATGAGTATTGCAAGATCCATTATGAAAGTGTTCATATTTTCTCCCATTTTCTAAAGCTTAGACACTAATTTTATAGAAAAATTATGGTCTATATTCTCTAGAATACCCATCTAAGTGAATTCCTACTTGAAACTAGTTAACATCATTAATTGTAAGATATTCAACCCAACTCCCACTACCTTAGCACTTCATAAATACATTCTCAAGGTAGCCAATATTTAAAGTCGAAGAATATCGACATCAAAGGTTGGAGGAGCACAAGAGAAACATATTCAAGAAGTGACACATCTCATGCAAGACATATCAACGGAGATCAATATGACAAATAAGGTTGTTATTTTAGAGTACACACACACTTTCCTTGTGTCGGATTGAGTATATAGTTTGTGACCCAAATTCATGTAGGTCCTTGTGTAGGACCATACCACCACCATGCATAGGTGTGTAATGTGTAAGTCTTGATGTAAGCCTCCGATGGGAGTGTATGTGTGTAAGTCCTTGTGTAGGCCTCCGACTAGGAGTGTATGTGTGTAAGACCTTGTGTAGGCTTCCAACAGGAGTGTACATATGTAAAGGTTAGAGGTAAAACTATTGAAAACCTCCTAGATAGTGAAATATAGTACACTCGAGGAGAGTGCGTTCGACAAGAGTGGAGTAGGTACTTAACTGAACCACTATACATCATTGCGTTTGTGATTGTCATGTAGTTACAATTTTGTTTATGCTTGTGGATGATTTACTTATATGAATGCATGAAATAGATTTTAAGATAGACACTTAATTTGTTACATACACAATTAACCAAGAAGTACATTACATCCATGATAATATCTCCCTAAGATGAGACTTTGGGGAGATATGTATACCTTGAATGTGAGCTTGAAATAATTAAATCTGTAAATCAAGGCATGATATAAGAAAGTAGCTAACTTAAATCACTTCTAGCTAATACTAAGGTTAATGTGTAACGCCCTGAAAATCGATTCCCATGTACCTTGCATAGGATTCAAGTTTTATCATGTTAAACATTATACTCAAGGTATAATCCCTCGTACCTTACATTTATCACATATATTTAAATTCATAAGGACAAACATTCACATAAATAAAACCAACCACACCTTAAAACTTATTTCATTTAAACGTATAAATTCAACTAAACGTCAAATGCTCACCTAGGTAGGAGCTTATTATAAAAGTCCATATTTGTTGTATGAAACGTAATTAAAATTAAACTAAAATTTAAACATTAATATAATTATTCCTCATTACTTGGAATAATCATTCGTAGGGAGATTATCATCTATATCTTCAACCTGTACATCACTTGCATCATCTATATAGTTTGAGAGGGTCAACTTCCTACTCATAGTGGTGGTTGTCTTTTAAGATTAACAATAATTCAAGGAATTCATCATATGAACAATATAAAGGTTCAGATACACCCTGTATTCTACCATTATGAATAGTATTGATATACGCAACCAATCTACATGAATACATGCCTAGCATAGTGCGTGTGGCACATCATACATAGTGACCACCACATTAAGGAATATAATTCATAAAAATCCAGCTTATTCCACATCCCATAACTACGGATATTCATCAGCATACCCAACGCTACCATGGATTTACATGAACATCTCAATACGGCACAACTCATGTATTGGAAGAATTACGATACATGATTTTTTCATATATCAACTATGTGCGACATCCAATTCTAGGAACATGATGTAACATACGCATGGATTACATACATCGATGTGTGTATTAATAACCAAATCCAAAGATTCATGCATTAACTAAGAAGTTCACTACACAGAGTACATTACGTCCATGATAAATACATACAAGTCACTAGTTGTGAGTTCTTCAACTCATCACTTGAATAAATAAAGAATTAAATGGATCAGCATAATTAAAATCATACCTTAAACATAATTATCACATGGATAAACAATTCACAATAATCTATCTCTTAATTTCATAAAAATCACAGTAAAATTTTTATTAGGAAAAAATAAGAGAATGTATAAACTAACGTAAACTAGTTAAGCTGGAAGGAATCCCTCACCTCTTGAGTTAGATTGTTCTCAACCGAGGCTAAATGTTTAAACACACTCCTTAAAATCAAAATTTATCCTATATCACATAATTTGTAAGGTTAGGATTTAGTTTAGGGTTGAGTCTATGACCTAGATCTAGGGTTTAAATTAGTTACCTATTTAAGGGAAACTTGAATTAAGATATTAAGTAAACAAACACTTTACCTCATTCAGCGTTTATTCTTAGCCCGTCAACCCTGTAACTTAGTAAATACCTCTACTGAATCGACTTAGTTCGACTTACCTCTCACCAATTCTATATATGTTCATAGTTTTAAATTTAAAAATTGTATGAAACCCAACATCTAGGAATAATATAAGAGAAATATGAACAAGCAGTCACCTTTGAGAATACTAAACTTAGCTCGATTCTAGACCCAAGTTAATGACTCAGTGAGTCACCATCCCATGCACAACACCCGCACTCCTCTGTAACACAACCCATTTCCTATCTCTCTATTTTTCTTTCTTTTTCTCTCTTTCGAATCTAATTTTCATTGTTGGGCGTTTGTTTAAGTTAGAGAATTGTTATATAGGATTTAAAGTGGGCATGCGTGACAAGTAGCGTTAAACAAACGTTGAGTTTCACAGCATGAGAGAATGGGTTGCGCGTGATGCGCTTGAACGTCTCACTTGAGTTAGATTTCGTGCATTCTATCCCGACAATTGTTGATGATATTTCATAGGTTTGTTTACCTTTATGAGGACCATCTGTTGGTCGTTCTTGATCTCCATATCATGTTGTAACCTGAATATACCGTTTTTGTAGAATTAGAGAAGATAATGAACTCTCCAATGGAAGATTTCATACCAAGCTATTTTCCTTCATTCTGGTTTCAATGGATGATCCAGATGAATGATACCATGCTCGTTGGACCCTTAAATCAAATCTTTAGGTCCCCTAAGTTGGTGGTTTCATGTACAAAAGTTTCTTACAGAATTTATACACCATAGAAAACTGTTAAGAAAATTGGCTCATTGTATTTATGTCCTTTCTACAATCCAGTTTAGATTAGAAAACCCTCATAGATGTCAAACCTTTGTGTTGAACGGTCGGGATGAGTTCTCTAACTTATCTTCCAAGTTTTTGCATGAGTCAGACCTGATAGCAAGAAACTACACGTAGGTGCTGCCTTTGGCTTTACCGCGATTCAGATGTGATTACTAGTTAGTGGATATCATCCCATATGGAGTGTTGAGATCTGATGAGGATGATCTTACTTAGATTGTGTTTGCTTTGGGAGGAAGAAACAGAGACAGTTTTCATCTTGAACACAAACCAAATGTGGAAGGGAGCTTTCATTCTGGTTTCAGGTGTTATTCGCAAGGCATGGCTGACTATTGGGCATCAAGTGGGGTCTACCATGATGTTTGTTAAAAAGTCCACTCCATTCGTCTGTTTTGTTGGATCACCTTAAGGTAGGGTTCTAAGAATGAGACGAATCCAAGGCTCTAATGGCCCCATGACAAGGAGTAGTGATTACTATCTAAGCTTCTTTGCTTATGAAAGATTTTGGATCACTGGCCCCATTTTTCATAAATCCATTCTGACCACTAGTTTTACCATATCATGTTTGGCTATGGGCCAAAATAAAAATAATTTTGAATTTCATGTGGGCCACCCAATAAAAAATTATGTGAATAAAATACACCATTAAAATCTCCTTGACGCATCATGAGAAGCATGTGGTATATAAGAGAATTTCTAGGTTTATAATTACAACTTTACCCTTTTTACTATTAGGACTTCCGCCATCCGCAACTCTCAACTTTACCATCTGAATGTGATAAAATTTGATGGTTGTTCATTATTTTTCATGTTCTTTCCAATGCCCCAATTTGGGCCCTAATCTCTCAAGGATAACCAAGATGCTCTTTCAATGTCCATCACACTCTATAATTCAAAACAACATTTGTACACATCTAATTGAAAAGTTAGCCGGTGGTTAGACATATACCATAAAATCCTCACACTGATCAGTGTACCCCAATATTCAGATGGCCTATTTGGTGGATCCAAATATGATTGATGGTTAGATGACATGTTAAAAATAAGGAAACTGGATGGTTAATATCCTGATCATATATCTAGGTGATAGTACGGTCAGTTTCATAAATGGATAATAGAAATGGTTCTTTTTAAAATGAAAATATTCCGTAGTGTGTTTAGGCGAGAAAAGAAAGAAAAAAATTCTACATAATAATCCAGACTTTTTCAAACCCGAGTATGGAAAATCTAGGTTATTACATAAGGTTTCCCGAAAGGACCAAGTAAGTAAATCTATTAGTGTGGGTAAGTCTTTAAGGGATAAGAGAAGTTTCAAACTTAATAAAAAACCAATGGTACAACCTTTTCCCCTCTGGTAATTTAAAAGGACTTGTCTGCTTCAGAAAGTAGATCGAGACTCTTTCCTGTGTGCCACAATTGTGGAGATGTGGGCCATTTAAAGTTTGAATACTTAATATTCAAAAAGCCGCAATCCACATCAGTCTAAAACTGAATAGGTAAATTTTTCATGACTGAAAAATTAGCATACCAATGGAGAAGCACTCCTAAAGGATCATTGGACAAAATGAAGAAGAATTTTCTTAACCCTCCAAAAATGAATGACCATATCAGGGAGTTGTTAAAACATGTTATCCTTTTAAATGAGAAAATTAGAAAAATGCTTAGTTGGGGTGGCAACAATGAGGATAGGAACAACATAGAAAAATCTCATACCAAACATAAATCTTCAAATAGAAATTCACCTACAAGTGGGTTGTGAAGAAGGATAGGTGACCTTAAAATGTCTATGTGTGCTTATAGGTAAATCTGAGGATTGTAGCATCCTTATCATTTTGCTTAGTTTAGCTTAAGTTGCTTTTTTTTTTTTTTTTTTAATTGTATGTTTAATATGCATGCTCCATGTTTTTAATGTTTATATATAAACTACATTCCTTTATTAGTATGTGCTTATAGGTATATTTATGACTTATAAAACTTTCCATTTTCATTGCCCATTAGTATATAATCATGAAATTGTCTCTTTGTCATTTATTGATAAAAGGGAGAGAAAGATCAAGCTTCACCAAAACAAGTTAAATACTATTTTACAAGTTCTATCTATTGAGTGAATTGATGAAATTAGGGAGAGCAATTTGATAGGGGGCATTACAAGTGTTTACATGTTTTGTTGTATTCGATTTGTAAATCTTTGTAATTGGCATATAATATTTTTAATTTATTTTTGTTTGTCATTGGTATGGACCATTACAAGGTATATATTAGTTTTTGTCATGTAATTGACAAAGAGGGAGATTATTAGTGCACTTGTTTATCAATCACATGTGTTAGTAAGCCGATTGAGCCCTTGGAAGTTAATGACCAAAGACAAGAGAATACTTAAAGAGTCAATGAGTGAAGAAACAAGTAAATTGAGGTGCCTTAGTGACCTTAACCTTAGACTCCTTTAGGTCTAAAACAGCATTAGCCTTTAGATGATCTATTCCCTAATGGGTAAACTCTCGTTTGATCAACCCATATCCTTAGGAGACTTTATTTGATCATGTCTAATTAGGCTTTAGATATACAAAGCTACTGATAAAGAAATAACCCAAATCAGCAATCTTCAAGTGGATCTTGATCCTACTAATAGGCTGTCAATAGGACTCGATACGATCGAAGACCCCACTCGATTCGATCCAAGATTAGGCTAGAAATGTCCAACAACCAAACTGTATACATTTGGAATTATTCAATCCTATTAAAGGTTAGTTCAATCTTATCAAAGAAGAGTTCAATCGAATCAAAGGCCAATTCGATCCTATAGACAGTGTCGTTGAGCTGGCTAATTGAACCCAAGATTTGACAACCCCAAGTGCAGGGATACGATGCAATAATAACTCATTGAGACTGAGGTCGAATCTTTAGGGAATAGAGAACATAGTTAGAACTAGTCTAAAGGTAAATAGTTTGTCTAGATTTTTAATCCAGCAAAGTAGAAATGGTTTTTAAACAATTAATAGAAGAAAATGATCTAAGAATCCACTTATAACAATCACACTATCTAATTTACTGATTCAACTTGTATAACTCAATTGGAATCAAAGTTATATCCTATCCAATCAAAAAATATTTTTATTAAATCAATGATCAACACCAATAAAAAATAATTTTAATTGAATGTTCTCTCATGAAGCACTCGAATCTCAATCGCAGAAAATCAAAGGCATCCATTGTAATTGAGGTTTATAATAAATTAAGCAATTATACAAATTGATTCCTTTTCTAATCAATCTAAGTAATTACTAAATCAAAGCATTTATTGTAACCATAATTCATAACAAATCTAGAATAAACAACTCAAAGGCTTTAAAGTAAAATCTAAATCAATTCAATCTATGATCATTATTCAAACTATTGTTGTAAGGCCTATGTCCTACTATTTCACCATTTCGCAGGATCCCACAGTCCTCTCCGTCGAATTCCAGTGGCCTGCACCTGTAGATATTATTTACCCGCAACCTTAAATCGCATCCTGTAAATCTGAGTCGACTCAACTCGAGACCTATGCCATTGCGACTGCACCATCGCCGCAGTTCCGACGCTGCATCTCGTGCGCTGATCCGACACTTTGATCATAAGATGTGGACTGCGCATTATAATGGCCGTGGAACGCACGTTGCGGGACACACCTATTTCCTAAGAGTCATCATGAGGGTGATGTCATCCTAGGCTACTAGCCTAAGGGTGATGTCATCCAAGGCTACTAGCCTAGGGATGACATCATCATATCTCATGCTTGCTAGGCCATCATGAGAGCATGCCTTACACATGCAATCATTGCCCAGCTAAGAGAGCTAGCAATCATTACTCATTTCTCTCTCTTTTCTCCCTCTCTCCCTCCCATTCTCTCTCACTTCCGCCATTGCAAGATCTTGGGACGTCCAAGCAAACCCCCAAAATTCAGTAACTCCCTCTCTCTAGTACCCTCAATCTAACCCTCCAAACTCCATCTCAACCATTGAATCTTGTTCCCTTAGAGCATTGCCCATTGGTGGAAGAAGAAGAAGTGGAGGTGGGTGATTTCTTAGGCTAGATTTATTTATTTTTATGCATGGGACAAGTGGGGCCCACCAATCAATGGTGGAGATGCCATCTTGACCCCTTAGGTGTGGTCAATGGCCCACCAAGCTTGTATGCATGTATCCATGGTGGGGCCATTCTCCATTGACCCCACCATGATGTTTGATTTAATTTTCTAGTGCATGAAGGCCATCTAAGCCCTAATTCATGGTGGGAAGGAGATCTCCACCCTTGATTTTTGTTTATGGGCCTACACATTTGGGACCCATCTGGATGTATGTATTGATGCATGTTTTAGGGGGGCTCATAGTGGTGGGGCCCCTCCATCACACCGCTCTCTCTCACTTATTATTATTATTATTATTATTATTATTATTATTATTATTATTATTATTATGATGTATGTGGCTGGTGGGCCACATGTATGTGGACCCCACTTGATGGATGAATTGCATCTAGACCATCCAGCCATGGGACATCCAACAGTAGCTACTGCTGGACTGTATGAAAGGGAAACTCAAATATGTAACGACTCAAAAATTCTATACAATGGCCCGAGTATCACCTCAGGCAGAAATCACTTAGGATCAAATCCTTTAGAAATTAGACAAAGCTAACTAAGTGCTAAACTAGATTAGCCATGAAATTTGTTTGAATCACTTTAAATACGATCTGTGAGACCTAAAACTTGTAGAATCTTTAGCGCTAGGCTACCCTAAAATCTAGGATCAAACTCATTACCCGACTGCTCTCGGGAGCACATTGAAACTCTGTATCAGGTCTGGACTGTACATTAAACGTCCGAATGATACGAGGTTATAGACTTAGGACCCCCTTACTGGGTTTGAAAACCATCTCGGAAGTCAAAACCAGATAGTATTCCGGGACTATTCGCTTGAGCCCGGAGCGAGGAGTGTGAGAAAACCTAGTTTTTTTTAGAAATTTAAGTAATCTGAGACTTGATGTTTACGGGCCAAATATAAGCAATCAGACCGTCTGAATTTGACCCAAATACACCGTCGGATCAGGAAAATTTTTCATATATGTCTGTGTACTTGTAACCCTGATCGAGTTCCTATAACCGTTGAACTGAAACTGGTCCACCACGTGCAATCTGGAAACCCAGTTGGGATGAAAACTAAAATCGACCTAGATCCATGGTCAGTGAGCTTAAGTCCAACCTTTGGCTCAAGGGGGGCTCTAGAAGTGCTCCATTGAGACAAAACAGACTCGCCTTGGACATAACCTAAGTATACCTTGACCCTGGGTCTAGTTTGGTGAGTTTTAGGCCTATATAAGGACCTTAGAACCTCTCTCATTCTCACCATACGAATTTGAGAAAACATAGGAGAGAGAAGAGAGAAAAGAGGGAGAAAGTGTGAGACAAGTGGGAGGATCTTCCTACTATTCTACCCTGGTGCTATACGTGCTTATCCATCACGATCTAATCGCTTTTCCGGCGATTCCGACTTCATTTCTAGGTAAGGATACCCTAACCCTAACCTGTTTTAGGGTTTCTATTGGTACAAGTAGCTAAGTAGCTGACTTACCTTGTGTTATAGGTCGTCGTATCGACGTTGACGAAAGCATAGAGTTTCTATTAAGTTCATTACATTTTTACGGCATAAGGTGCGGACTTTAGACGTATAGGTTATGGTTTTCAATGCTTTCAATGTCAGATAATGATAGATTCATGATCTGGGTGTTATTGTACATACACAATGCGATGTTCGTTTTGCGTTTCAGTTACGTAAGCAAATTATGGCATATTGTGTATTATGTATATTTGTAGAAAATACCGTATATGTATAAATTTTGAAAGTTTGTTTGCCATGATTAATTACTGTATGAACATGCTATATATATGTGTACTACTTACTCGGCGAAAGGATTCGCCCTAATACATGTTTTTGCTAGTATACGCTATGTATGTTAAAAGAGTGTATTCTAAGTGTTAGTGAAAATGCTTGTAAGAGTAAGTATTTAGATGATAGTGCTTTAGATAGGTGTTGAGATAGGATTCTCAACTACCTTAGTAATGCATATGATTTCCTTCATGCAAGTTGTTTAAATTAATTGCTTACTTATGAAATATATGGGTTTGTATTTCCTGCTTGCCTTGTGCTTTATAACATGCTTGTTAACATGTTTGAATTATTTAGTTTATTCTGCTTTACTCTACATGCTTCTGGTTAAGGATTGAATATGATTGGGGTTATGTTATAGTACATGCGATCGGTAACAGACTTGAGTTCGTGGTTAGGATTCCTTAGTCACGTAGGATGTGTTTGACGAACCCGAGTCATACTTTGGTTGGCGATAGTGGTTAGGCCATGCAAAGTGCTTATGCACTTCATGTCGTTTAACTGGTTGTGCGCTCGTGCTAGTCGAGCTCGTCAAGTAACCTGATCTGTCTAATGTATGTTAACCATGTTTGAACGCTACTGCTTGAACCTAGGGTACCAAACTTACCAGTGTAATCCTGTTAACCTTGGTACCTCTATCCGTTAAGACTCATGAGCCAGGCATGGTGGTATGGGACACCGTGGTCGAGCTGTCGGCCTACACTGGGGTCACGTGCTTCCTCGTAGTGACCAGTGAGCAACCCAGACTCGTGAGCCGAATATGGTGGTATGGGACACTGTATTCGAGCTGTCGGCCTACACTGATTGGTGACGAGCCCTTTGTAGTGACCTCAAGCATACTCTGAAGCTGCAGAGAGGCGACGAGCCTTCCCTTAGTAAACAGAGTATAAACTAGGCTTGTATTGATAAGGTGATGGGGGGAGCGGTGCAATGAGTATGCATAACAGCCCTAATAGCCCTTTACAGCGACCTAGAACTGTATCATCGTATGAGATTATCTAGGACTGATGACCCTAGAATGGATCATTGTTTGGGAATGATATAAGGAAGGTACCTTAGTTTCCCAATACTGCTATATGAAAAGGACTAATAATAACTCGGTAATCATACTCATAACATAGCACTGCATGTGCCTGGAAGATGTGGAGCACTGAAGGATTAATGCATGCCGCGGACGTAAGATGGTGTCGCATGAGGGAGCATTGGCGAGGACATGCATCATGACTGCATTCCATACTTGCATTAATAAGAGTATTTAGGAGTATTTGATTATACTGCTTTATCATTACTGCTTGACTGAATTGATAACATGTTAACCTGTGCTTTATTGTTCCACTGAGTTAGCTACTCACTCCCACGTTACGGGACGATGTTCTGGACACCCACTAGACCCTGTCTTAGATGCAGGTATTGACGAGACGCAGGAGGCTGAGCCTGATTACTATAATGATCTGGATAAGTTCTCCTACATGCAGTTCTCTGGAGGCTACGCTTAGACCATTTAGATGATGGGGCTACAAGGTGTACCATTCTAGTTGTACCATTTTTGGTATTTTGATTTTGAAATAAATATATGTATATGGTGACTCAGTAAGGTGTTCATACTCTAGAGACCGATTGTGACATTTCTGGCTTTATATACATCTATATACATCTTTCAGTCTTCCGCTTGTGTTTTATAACTTGATCTAGAGTATGAATTACTGTTTTGGTATAATCCCACTCATGATTAATGCACTAACATAGACAATATTCAATCATAAGCATTTATGTTGCATAAGTGATGTTTTAGAACTCGGGTGTTATGTTGCTACTCGACCCCCGATTTTCAAGGCGTTACAAGTTGGTATCAGAGCATGATTTAGATTAAACCAGACCTGCGTTATGGTCACACGACGTACGCTGATGCATTTTAACATAGGAGGGTGCAAGAAAATGTAGAAAACAGTCGTAGGTATCCCGATTTCGCCAATTGGCGAAGTTCACTGAAATCGATCATTTTGTTTGAGTCTGTACTCAACCATGATCACACGAGTCAATCCTAAAATACTTCTAAACTATCAAATAATGGGTTTAGATTACAATTCACCCCATCCCAGCTGTTAGAAATTGGTACGTACAACTAGGTATCAGAAACATCCCAAAACTACTCAAAACGACTCAAAACGGGGTCGTGGGCCTACCCACACTTATCCAGAGGGACCTAGGGTGGGACCCATACCTTTTTGGGGCCTAGGGGTCATGAGGACCTCGTCCAAATGGTGAGACATCGCCGGTTAGTCCAGGGAGTGGCGAGGCCTCACTGGTTAGCGGGCCCAGCCGGGCAGGCCATGTGGGCCGATGGTCTTTGGGGCTTAGGGTGGCCCACTGGTACATGGGCCGTCGATTAAAACCTCTCCTAAAGCACCCCTCCTTTATAAAACCCACCTTCAAGCTCTCCCTTTCCTTCTAAAATCCGATTTTCTCTCTCAAACCTCCCCTCCAATCGCCCATTCCGCCATTTTCTGTTAAAACCCACACCCCTCCATCGTTTGCAGCAACACCTACCCTCTACCCTTTCCGTTTTCTCTCATTTGAGCTCCTACACCCCCTCATTTGAAGCTCAAAGTCGTGTAAGCTCTCAACCCATCCTATCTCTTCATTTCCTTTCTTCAAACCCTATCTTTTGGGGCCTTTATAACCCCTGTTAAGGTTCAAACTTGCGGAGAACCAAAACTCCAGCCCCCATTTCCCCTTTTCCTCCACTTTCCATGGCCTTCTTTGAGTTCATTTTAGCCGTTTTCTCGATTTCCACCATCCTTTCTCTCATGGGAAAGAGAAAGGGGGCCGTGGATGAAGCTGGGCCTAGTCGCCCTACGCGTTCAAGGAGGCCGAGAGGCGCCGCCACTAGTATAAGCATCGCTCGAGAGTTTCGAACGAAGCGGGATCTTGATCCTCGGATTCCTGCTGAAAGGGCTCTGTTGGCGGAGCTGCCCCATAGAGTGTTTAAGGGCCGTAGGGTCCTCTTTGAAGCTCAGGTAGATGGGTGGCTCTTTGAAGAGTACCTGTTGTTCAAATTTCTGGAAGAATCCCATTGGGGTCCACTATTTGATGGTAGGTATCGCGCCAATGCAAGCTCTGTCCGAGCTTTTTATGCCAACATTCACGAGTCGACGCTCGAAACCCTTGCAATTCAAGATTCTATGTGGAAGAGATCGGTTGGCCACTGTTGATGTCAGATTGATATCCCGGCTTCTGAATGTGCCCCTTGGCGAGGTGCATGCTAGCGAGCTGAATCTGAGGACTGTACATGAAAGGGATCGTCGCACACATTTCCTTTGTAGTGGCCGACGGGTCGAGTGGCAGCTGAACAAAAGTCTTCTAGCGACCAATAAGTTTGACGACTTCCATTTGCTCCATCACATCTTCACGTTCAATGTCTACCCCAGGTGGAGCAATCACAGCGAGTGTACGCGCCTCATAGTAGATTTCTTGTATCAAGTGGGGGAGAGAGCGAACCTGTGCGTGCCTACGTTCATGTTACGACATATAATTAAGACTGCACGCTTCGCTAGAAGGACTGACTCACTCTCCTTCGGCCGACTCATATGCAAGATTGCACATCAACTTGGCTACGGTCTTGGGGCAGAGATTCCGGTGCCGGTTCATCATATCGACGAGATTACCCTCAACCAGATGAATATCGGGTTACAGCGATGCCGGGCTCGACTCGAGGAGAGCGAAGATGAGACGGAGAGTGAGGAAGAAGAGAGTGAGGAAGAAGATGGGGCTGAAATAGAAGAGGAGGAATAAGAAGAAGAGGAAGAGGAGGCCCAAAGACACAGAGGAGAGCTCCCCTCCTATGGCACCAGCATAGGGCACTGATCGGGCTGCTTGGGATGCTCGTATAGCTCGACTGGAGGAGGATCATACTGAGCTACGACAGGGTCAGGCTGTCTTACGACAGGATGTCATGAATCTTCGGGCCCTCGTGAAGCATAAGTTCAAGAAAGTAACTCGCGCGTCGAAAACCATCATGTGCTACCTAAGGATAAGGGTGCCCTTCTCCATCGCCAGACTCGGATGCCTAGTCATCCATATTGTTGTCTCGTAGTTTACTTTGGTTGCCGTCTTAGGATGTTATATTTTCATGTTGATAGGTGTAGTAGTTAGTATGTATGTTTGAAGTGGTTAAAGCTTTGGTTGTAATAGCTCACATGCATTTGCTGTCATGATTCATGTAACTCTGTATTCCATGTATTGTGACAATTTTGATGAATGAAATGCATGCAGCCTCTTTTGCTATAAAGTTTGTGAAATGCTTAAGTGTTTATGTATTGTGTTGCTATGCTTCATCTTACATACGTTGCACCCTATGTTGTATAGGGCATGCCAAGGAAATATACACAGAGCACGACACACCTCACTTTTACTGATACGATGGATCAGGCTCCTTCCCATAGAGATGGTCGTGTGGACCCTGGTTTGGACCCGGATCATGAGACTATACCTGCGTCTCAGCCTTTCACTGGTCCTACAGTTTGACTACCACCTTATACACCACCGGTTCGCGAGCAGAACCCTGTGTCTTCCTTGACGCAGTACGTGCCTCAGCCTGCCCTGCTTATGGATAGGTTGGAGCAGTTATTAATGATGATGCACCATCAGCAGGTGCAGCACCAGCAGCAACAGGTGCAACATCAGTAGCAGCAGCAGCAACTATTGGCCACTATTACATGGGCCTTATCTCAGGGTGGGAGTGCGACTCCACCTTCACCATCTATATGTCCTACTGAGACTGCAGAGCCTTCTGCTCAGGCTGAGGATGTGCCTCCGCCTGCACCTACTCCATACCCCATGGGGCATTTAGGTACTAATGGCCTTCTCAAGCGATTCCAGTGCTTGAGGCCTCCTACTTTTACGGGTTCTCACAGGCCCAAGGAGACTGAATATTGGTTAGACCGCATCTCCAAGATGCTACGGATACTGCATTGCACCGAGACAGAGCAGGTTGAGTTGGCCACATTTATGTTTGAGAAGGAGGCCAGTATGTGGTGGGATGGTGTCCTACAGATAGTCGCAGTTAGCTATGAATGGACTTGGGCAGCTTTCGAGTTTCGTTTCCATGAAAAATACTACCCTCTGACCTATCGACATGAGAGGGAGAATGAGTTCTTGCACCTCAGGTAGGGAGGCATGACAGTTACCGAGTACGAGCACCCCTTTACTGAGCTGGGCAGATACGTCCCTACGATACTCACTGACGAGCCGATGCGGATACGACGTTTTTCTGCGGGCCTGCAACCTGACATTCGTCGAAGATGTGTTGTGTCAGCATACCATCCTATGCCGAGTTGGTTCATATGTTTATGCAGGCAGAATGGGATGTTGAGCCACTGACACGCTCTCGTGGCCCTATGATTCCTAGGCCATGACTAGATATCCAAAGTAGGCCATTCCTTGGCAAGAGGCCTCGTGTGGACTCTCCTCCTAGGATTGCGGTGCCAGTAGTTCCGATGCGGCATCCAGGTGTGACCTGTACTTACTGCGGGAAATCGGGTCACCCTGCAGAGAGTTGTTTTGCTCGGATGAGAGACAGCGGGTTTGCACCGTCGCAGAAGATTGATCGTCCTCGCCCTCAGGCCTTATCGGCTCCACCACTACGAACTACACCTGCACGTCCATCCTTCAGACCACCTGCACCTCGCTTTAGGCCGCCACAGCGACCTATGATGCCTCAGCCCAACCGACCACAACGGGCACATGTTCATGCGCTCACAGCAGAAGAACCAGAGATAGCACCTATGGCCTTCGAGGTCACTGTACATGTTCAAGGTACTCCTGTCTTTTTATTGGTGGACACTGGGTCCACTACTTCCATCATATCATATGCGGCAGTTAAGCGTCTAGCTTTACACACTACTCCCACGAGGGGAGCGAGACTCACTACTGCTACGGGGACATTTTTGGATGTCACACGGGTGTGTGAGGGTTGTTCCATTGATTTGGGTAGTAGAACAGTATTCGTTGACCTCATTGTTGATCCACTATAGCACTACGACATTATACCCAGTATGGACTGGCTCACCGAGATGAAGGCAGAGATTGATTGCGATACTTGGGTCGTGACAGCCAGCGAACCTGACGGCACGGTCTTTATTTTTCCAGTACAGGTTAGTTAGACATGTCGCGTTGGATGTTACGTCATTTTACTTAAGCTTGTTGATGGGCCAACGTTAGGAAACATGCTAGTAGTTTGAGACTTTTCAGATGTGTTCAGGATGATCCCTTGATTACTTCCTCGGCGTGAGATCGATTTTACTATTGATCTTGTGCCCGGTGCGACCCATATTTCATTACCTATGTACCGGATGCCTCCATGTGAGATGGAAGAACTAAGGAAACAAATTGACGAGCTCGTAGAGAAGGGCTTTATACGACCCAGTGTGTCTCCTTGGAGGGCACCTGTGTTTTTTGTCAAGAAGAAGGACGGGTCGCTACGATTATGTATTGATTATCGTAGGTTGAACCAGTTGACTGTGAAGAATAAATATCCTTTGCCTAGGATAGACGACCTGTTTGATCAGTTGAGGGGGTAAAGTATTTTTTGAAGATCGATTTACAGTCAGGGTATCATCAGTTGCGCGTCAGGGATGAAGACGTGTAGAAGACGGTTTTCAGGACCTGTTTTGGGCATTACGAGTTCCTTGTGATGTCGTTCGGTCTTACGAACGCACTAGCCGTGTTCAGGGACCTGATAAACCGGGTATTTTAGTCATTCCTATACCGATTCATCATCGTGTTTATCGATGACATCTTGGTGTACTCTACGAGTCGGGAAGAGCACGAGGAACACTTACAGGCAGTCCTTGATACTCTGAGGAAGAACCAGTTGCTCGCGCAGTATAAGAAATGCGACTTCTGGTAAGTGGAAGTCAAGTTCCTGAGACATGTAGTGTCCAAGGAAGGGATAACAGTGGACCTAGCTAAGGTAGCCATAGTGCAGGAATGAAAATAGCCTGGTTCAGTTATTGAGGTGAGGAGTTTTCTGGGCTTGACAGGCTATTACCGACGATTCATTCAAGACTTCTAGAAGATAGCCAGACCGTTGTCTCAGTTGACATGGAAGGATCTGAAGTTTTCCTAGAATAAGGTGGAAACAGCTTTTTAGGATCTGAAGGACAGACTGATGTCCGCCCCTGTGCTAGTATTTCCAGAGCAAGGGGTTAAGTATACTATATATACTGATGCGTCTTGCATTGGTTTGGTTTGTGTCCTTATGCAGAAGGACAGGGTGATTGCGTATGCCTCCAGACAATTAAGGAAGCACAAGAAGAATTACCCTACGCATGACCTTGAGTTAGCAGCGGTCATATTCGCATTAAAGCTCTGGAGACATTACCTCTACGGAGAGGAGTTCGAGCTTTTCTGCCACCACAAGAGCCTTAAGTACATATTCACTCAGTGGGACTTGAATATGAGGCAGCGCCGATGGATGGAGAACTTGAAGGACTTCGAGTTCGAGGTTTCCTTCCATCCTGGCAAGGCCAACCTTGTGGCAGACGCGTTGAGCCGCAAGAAGGTGATCATATTTGTGGCTCCGCTGATGATTGAAGTGTGGGATATGTTGGAGTTCGTGCGGGACTTCGAGCAGAAACTCACAGTGGAGGAGCCATTCAAGTGTGTCGCACACGTTCGGGTATGGCCACTTATTGATGACCAGATTATTAAGGCCCATAAGGGCGACGAGCAGTTATCTGAGCTTCGAAAGTAAGCTAGTGATGTTGTGGCCTCCGAGTGGAGAGTTGGTACAGATGGGGGCCTACGATACTATGGCCGCCTATGCGTCCCAGATATTCAGGACTTGAGACAGGAGCTTCTCGAGACAGCTTACAGTTCGAAGCTTGCGATGCATCCTGGTAGCACGAAGATGTACCAGGATATGAAGAGGTCGTATTGGTGGGATAATATGAAGGTCTATATCGCAGAGTATGTGTCCCATTACCTCACATGTCAGCAGATCAAGGCTGAGCATCACCGACCTCCTGGACTCCTTCAGCCTATGCCTATAGCTGAATGGAAGTGGGACTTCATCTCTATGGACTTCATCTCGGGCCTACCGAAGACGAGAAAGGGTTATGACTCTATTTGGGTAATCATGGACCGGTTGACCAAATCAGCTCATTTTCTCCCTATCAGAGTGACGAACTCTGCAAACGACTTGGCTAAGTTGTATATCAAAGAGATAGTGCATCTGCATGGAGTTCCCTTGGAGATCGTGGCGAACCGCGACATGCGATTCATGTCTATCTTCTGGACCCGTATCTAGGAAGTGATGGGTGTGAAGTTGAAGTTCAGTACCATGTTTCACCCTCAGACCAACTAGCAAACGGAGTGGGTGAATCAGATTTTAGAAGATATGTTGCGGGCTTGTGTTTTGGACTTCAAGGACAGTTGGGATAATTGCCTTCCGTATGCAGAGTTCGCCTACAACAACAGTTCTCAGGCGAGTATTAGCATGGCTCTTTACGAGGCCTTGTATGGGCGCCCTTACAGAGCACCGCATTGCTGGGCTGAGATTAGCGAGCGCAGTTTGTTTGGCCCAGAGTTAGTACAGGCGACCTCCGAAAAGATCGACATTATCAGGCGTCGACTCCTGACGGCCCAGAACAGATAGAAGAGTTATGCCGATACGAGGCGGCGACCGCTTAAGTTTGAGGTTAGGGATTATGTATTCCTCAGAGTTTTACCTATGAAGGGAGTCCTTCAGTTTGGGAAGAAGGGGAAGCTTACGCTATGGTTCATTGGCCTGTTTCTAATACTTGATCGAGTGAGAGCGGTGGCATATCACCTTGCTTTACCCACACCACTCGCGGGCATGCACAACGTATTTCATGTATCTATGCTGAAGAAATACATCCCTGATCCTTCACACATCATCCATTGGGAGCAGGTGTAGTTGAGCAACGATGCTACATATGTATTACGTCCGACGCGTATCCTAGACTGGAAGGAACAGGTGTTACGCAGTAAGGTGATTCCACTCGTGAAGGTACTATGGACGCATCATACAGAGGAGGAAGCTACCTGGGAGACTAAAGTCGAGATCCGAAAGAACTGCCCTCAGCTTCTCGAGGAGTACAAAAAGGTACTAATTTCGAGGACAAAATTTTTCATTAAGGGGGGTAGATTGTAACGACTCGAAAAATTCTATACAATGGCCCGAGTATCACCTCAGGCAGAAATTACTTAGGATCAAATCCTTTAGAAATTAGACAAAGCTAGCTAAGTGCTAAACTAGATTAGCCATGAAATCCGTTTGAATCACTTTAAATACGATCTGTAAGACCTAAAACTTGTAGAATCTTTGGCGCTAGGTTACCCTAAAATCTAGGATCAAACTCATTACCCGATTACTCTCGGGAGCACATTGAAACTCCGTATCAGGTCTGGACCACACATCGAAAATCTGAATGATACAAGGTTATAGACTTAGGACCGCCTTGCTGGGCTTGACAACCATCTCGGAAGTCAAAACCAGATAGTATTTCGGGACTATTTGCTTGAGCCCGGAGCGAGGATTGTGAGAAAACCTGGTTTTCTTTAGAAATTTAATTAAATTTAAGTAATCTGAGACTTGATGTTTACGGGCCAAATATAAGCAATCAGACCGTCTGAATTTGACCCAAATACACCGTCGGATCAGAAAAATTTTCCATATATGTCTGTGTACTTGTAACCCTGATCGAGTTCCTGTAACTGTTGAACTGAAACTGGTCCACCACGTGCGATCTGGAAACCCAGTTGGGATGAAAACTTAACTCAACCTAGATCCATGGTCAGTGAGCTTAAGTCCAACCTTTGGCTCAAGGAGGGGCTCTAGAAGTGCTCCGTTGAGACGGAACAGACTCGCCTTGGACATAACCTAAGTATACCTTGACCCTGGGTCTATTTTAGTGAGTTTTAGGCCTATATAAGGACCTTAGAACCTCTCTCATTCTCACCATACGAATTTGACAAAACATAGGAGAGAGAAGAGAGAAAAGAGGGAGAAAGTGTGAGACAAGTGGGAGGATCTTCCTACTATTCTACCCTGGTGCTATACGTGCTTATCCATCACGATCTAATCGCTTTTCCGCAATTCCGACTTCATTTCTAAGTAAGGATACCCTAACCCTAACCTGTTTTAGGGTTTCTATTGGTACAAGTAGCTAAGTAGCTGACTTACCTTGTGTTATAGGTCGTCGTATCGACGTTGACGAAAGCGTAGAGTTTCTGTTAAGTTCATTAGTTTCTACGGCGTAAGGCGCGGACTTTAGATGTATAGGTTATGGTTTTCAATGCTTTCAATATCAGATAATGATAGATTCATGATCTGGGTATTATTGTACATGCACAATGCGATGTTCGTTTTGTGTTTCAGTTGCGTATGCAAATTATGGCATATTGTATATTCTGTATATTTGTAGAAAATACCATATACGTATAAATTTTGAAAGTGTGTTTGCCATGATTAATTACTGTATGAACATGCTATATATATGTGTAATACTTACTCGGCAAAAGGATTCGCCCTAATACATGTTTTTTCTAGTATACGCTATGTATGTTAAAAGAGTGTATTCTAAGTGTTTGTGAAAATGCTTGTAAGAGTAAGTATTTAGATGATAGTGCTTTAGATAGGTGTTGAGATAGGATTCTCAACTACCTTAGTAATGTGTATGATTTCCTTCATGTAAGTTGTTTAAATTAATTGCTTACTTATGAAATATATGGGTTTGTATTTCCTGCTTGCCTTATGCTTTATAACATGCTTGTTAACATGTTTAAATTATTTAGGGCATGGTGGTATGGGACACCGTAGTTGGGATTCCAGCCACGCCTACGCTGTGGCCACGTGCCTCCCCGTAGTGACCGAAGTGATGCACTTCATGTCCGTTGACTCGTGACAAGTAAATACGGTGGTATAAGACATTGAATTCGGGGTACCAAATTCAGTTTTTGGGTCTACATGATCGCTTAAGATTGGTGGTACAAGCCCTTTGTAGTGACCTCGAGCATACTAGAGTCATGAGCCGATTACGGTGGTATGGGACTGCGAGAGGCAACGAGCCTTACTTTGAAGCTGCGGAGAGGCGTAGTAAATAGAGTATAAACTAGGCCTGTATTGATAAGGTGATGGGAGAGCGGTGTAACGAGTGCATGTAACAGCCTTGGCAACCCTTTACAGTGACTTAGAACTGTATCATCGTATGAGATTATCTAGGACTGACGACCCTAGAATGGATCATTATTTGGGAATAATATAAGGAAGGTACCTTAGTTTCCCAATACTGCTGTATGAAAAGGACTAATAATAACTCAGTAATCACGCTCATAACATAGCACTGCATGTGCCTGGAAGATGTGGAGCACTAAAGGATGAACGCATGTCGTGAACGTAAGATGATGTCGCATGAGGGAGGATAAGCGAGGGTATGCATCATGACTGCATTCCATACTTGCATTAATAAGAGTATTTAGGAGTATTTGATTGTACTGCTTTATCATTACTGCTTGACTGAATTGATAACATGTTAACCTGTGCTTTATTGTTCCACTGAGTTAGCTACTCACTCCCACATTACGGGACGGTGTTCTGGACACCCACTAGACCCTGTCTTAGATGCAGGTATTGACGAGACGCAGGAGGCTGAGCCTGATTACTATGATGATCAGGATGAGTTCTCCTACATGCAGTTCTCTGGAGGCTACGCTTAGGCCATTCAGATGATGGGGCTACAGGGTGTACCATTCTAGTTGTACCATTTTTGGCATTTTGATTTTGAAACAAATACATGTATATGGTGACTCAGTAAGGTGTTCATACTCTGGAGACCGATTGTGACATTTCTGGCTTTATATACATCTATATACATCTTTCAGTCTTCTGCTTGTGTTTTATAACTTGATCTGGAGTATGAATTACTGTTTTGGTATAATCCCACTCATGATTAATGCACTAACACAGACAACATTCAATCATAAGCATTTATGTTGCATAAGTGATGTTTTGGAACTCGGGTGTTGAGTTGCTACTTGACCCCCGATTTTCAGGGCATTAAAAAATGTCTGCTTAATCCCAAAGTTGGTGGGTCCCACACGTGTGGACCCACCTGATTTATGTATTTTATCCAAGCCGTCCGTCCCTGGGATGGTGGACCCACCTTGCATGTGTGGGATCTCCACCATCCAACAGGGACGTGGACCCACCATGATTTATGTATGTTATCCGCACCGTCCATCCAATGGTGGGATGCATCATGATGTATCTATTTTACCCCCATCATCTGTCCCTTTTTCTAGTCGTGGGACCCACCCCACACGTGCTGCACGTGTGGGGGTGGGGTCTTACCTTGATGATGTGTTGTATATTCGCATCGTCCATCCCTGGACGGTGCTATGTGGGGCCAGTAGTGATGTATGGGTCTTATCCACACCGTCCAACACTCTAGATGGTGGGACCCACCTCTATGTATGTGCTATATATTCACGCCGTCCATCTGCAAGGCACACCCTGCATGTGTGGGGGTGGGGCCCACCTTAACGTATGTATTGTAAATTCACACCATCCATCCTTGGACGGTGGTGCGTGGGCCCACCATGTTGTACATGTTTTATCCAAGTTGTCCACTTGGAGGGGCCGATCTGGATTGTACAGGCCCACCATGATGTATATAGTATATCCAGGCCATCCAGTTAAGGCCCACTGTGCAGGGCCACTTTGATGTATTTACATTGCTGCCCATCTAGTTTGGTTGAACCATTGGTTGCCTCATGAGGCCCAATGGGATGTATATGAGGCCCTTGAGTGAGGCCCATTATGATATATATGTGGCCCTTGAGTGAGGTCCAATGTGATGTATATGAGGCCCTTGTGAAGCCCAATATCATGTATATGTGGCCCATTTAGTGAGGCCCATTGTGATGTATATGAGGCTTTTGTGTGAGGCCCAATGGGATGTACATGAGGCCCTTGAGTGAGGCCCATTGTGATGTATATGAGGCCCTTGAGTGAGGCCCATTGTGATGTATATGAGGCCCTTGTGTGAGGCCCAATGTAATGTATGAGAGGCCCATATGGTGAGGCCCAATGTGATATATGAGAGGCCTATGTGGTAAGGCCATTATGATGTGTAAACACACCATGATGTATATAGTAATGTTTATCATGCCCAACTATTATCATAGCTATTATAAGGTCTTGGCCCCCATCATGAGATAGATTCTACGAGCCTTGCCTTGGGAGCAATGTTGTTTAAATGTCCACATTGTAAAAGCAATGGAGGTTAAATGCCCACCTTATAATCCTTCCTAGGGCCCATTGTTAGGTTCGCTCTCATCTCCCCTTGTTGTGGGCTAACCCAAATTGATGGGCCCCCACTAGTACAAGTATGATCTATCTCACCTTTTTGGGCTATCCCAAATTATTGGGTCCCCCCACTAATGTTAGCCCATTTATATCTTTTGGGCCTCATTGGTAGCCTAGTCGACTTTATAATAGGATGGGTTAGGAAGCTCACTTATTGTGTGATTCACCCTTGTTGTAGATGGATAAATATGTGGTATCAAATTTGGCATATCCACTATTGAGGACCAATCTTCACATTATAGATCAGATTCATTGTCCTTCTATGAACCCCGCCTTGTCTATCGGCCGATTATCGATGCCGACTATGATAGCATAACATCATGATACATGCCCTTACGCATCATCCGCATGCTTGTTACGAGGAGTGACTGATCATAGCATTATGCCATTAGGCAGGTTGTTTATGGGACTCCCTGGTAGGCGAAGTTGTCTCGCATGAGCGCACGGTACACGCAGGATTGATGCATGGCTGGATTGTGTGACTTATGCATCTTGTATTGTGTGTTATGATTACTGTACGCCCTAGCGACATCAGGGCTGTAACCTCCATAGGTATAACATGGATGATAATATTGGATACCAAAAATACTTGTTAAAGCACAGGGGCGCTATAGATATCCCAGGGTGAAAGTCCCCAAACCCTTATAATACCAAGAGGATGCTCTAACGTCGAGACTGAGTGAATGTATGAGCGCACGAGTACCGAATACCATTAGGCTACATCTCCCACTATGTCATAGTCGGTTAGAAGGGGGTGTGGCCTTACCCGCCCGAGGGTAGGGGCAATGCTAAGATGAGTCTGATCAGCTTGTAAATGGGTCCGCTATCGACGTGCCGAGTAGATATTGGCTGACTACTAGTCAAGCGGGTAATGAGGTCTCTTCCACTTGCATGGTTGCGTGTCAAGTTAGGGCGACGATCTGGTGTAGAGTGTATTAGACCTCGGTGATATCCCAGAGATAGTTGTATTGATATATGGATTCAGATGAGGACTGACATGCTTGAGCTGAATCTTGCATATGACATTGGCCATGTAGGCCTTGTATCGCATGGCCTTGGTGTGGCCAATAATATTTATGCCTTGCGTCGCATGGCCTTGGTATGGCCGATAACATTCAAGCCTTGCCATCGCATAGCCTTGATACGACTAATAGCATTTATGGACTTATTAGCATGTTTCTGCATTACTCTGATATTATACTCTTGGCATATACCTTGCGCACATACTTACACCACCCTCTAAGCTTTCTATAAGCTTATGCATGATCGTTACATGTAGGTGACGCTAGGACGCTGCATCAGCATTGAGATTGGAGCGTGCAGCTATCTTCTGGAGCTTCCGATATTGTTATTGTATTTTCCTTATGCATTGTACTTAAAGTTGTTTTATCATAGTGGATTTTGTGATGGCGTTCTTGTTATTGTTCATGGGTTATGCTTATGGTTATGCTTATTATGAAACAAATTTATGTTGATACCAGGATCAGAACCTAATATATGGGTGCCGGGAGCTGAGAATGGGGTACTACGGAGGCCGTCAGCGTCGGATTCGGCGATCAAAAATTTTGTGAGCCCGGTTTCCAAGTTTGATGCGTAATAATTGTTGTTGAATCAAATAAACTAAATAGTATAATTAACTACAAGCTTCATCCATTAGCAAAGATTAGCTTAGCATGGCTAACATCTAAGAACAAAAATAAAAGATAAAAACATTAAAAAAAAAAAAAAAACTAGAAGCAAAGGATCGAAGAGGAATGATGGCTCTGTGGAAGCTCTGTCACCCATTGGTCTCTCTCTCAAGCCGTAATTTGTATTTAGAACAGCCTAAATCACCCCTTTAAATAGAAAAATTTGCACTGGCTTCAAATTTCTGCACTTTTATTATGTTTCAGTTACATCGAACCCACCTTTGGTCATATCGAAGAAGAGCCGAGTCCAGCTGACATGCTTTTGACTGTAGCCAAATTTCATCGAAATATATTTGAAGTCTCTGTTCCTTTAGGTCACACTAAACCCTCCTTTGATGGCACCAAACATCACTTCGATCACACCTTACAACAGAACCAAAATTAAGTTTAAAAATCATTGTTTCTTGTTAGACTATTTTGACTACTTTTAGTACTAACCTTATATGGGACTAAACAGTTTGTTATTTTTGTTATTTAACTGTGTGACTTTTAAAACTTTTTCTTATATTCGACATTTGGTTTTCTTGTATCTTTGGCCCTTGAAATCTTCAATATTATCATCCAAACATCCAATTATTCACTTGATCATTCTTGAAGCTTTAATTCTTCCTTCTAAGAACGTATTTGACTTTAGATCCAAAATCACCTTGCATATAAAAAAAAATCTAATTAGATCAATTTAGCACTTAAATACAAGGAAAGCTAATGCAATTGAGATGATAAATATGTAATATTTAGGCTTGATTACACCTCCCAACCAACACTTTGCCAGTCCCGAGTAAAACGTGTGAAAGATATTTTGAAACTAAATGAATAGATTCCTACAAACTCAAGCAATTCAAAAAATAATATAGATTATAAAAATCCATATTACATTAATGAAGAGTACAACTTCCACATAAATTCTAGCACTTGCTAAATATCCTAATTAAGTTCAAAGTATTAATCCTATAATTAAAAAAATTCTAAACATTGAGTTCCATTGGTGTATAGTAAAATCTAGACTTAACACAACCAAAGGTTTAGCTTTCTACTTTCATAATAACATTAACAATAAAAAAAGTATTTATGATAACCAAAGCCTAAACCAAAACTTGCCTTACTGTACCATCCTGAAATTTTTGCCACCCGAGTACATACTCGTGCTCGAGAATTCCGGGTGTTAATAATGTATAAATTGTATGCTATAAAAATCTTACCTCATTTTTTTTCATTTAAATCACATCTAGTTATATTCATGAAGGTAACCATTCACAATAATAAAATTAACTATATTTATTATTTCATTAGAGTTAAAGAATTCAACAAATTATCAACTGCCCTCTCAATGGGAGCTTATTACATTATCGATTTTGTAGCAGAAATATAAAACTAAATTATAAAACAATTTTCTTATTTATTCATTATAATTTTCCATAGGGAGATGGTCCTCTAGGTCTTCAATCTGTACATCACATGCATCATCTATACGGTTGGAGAGGGTCAACGCCCTACTCATAGTGATGGTTATCCTTTAAGATTAGCAATAATTCAAGAGATTCATAAAAGTAATGTAAAGGTTCTGATACGTCTCGTACTCCACCACTACGATGGGTATCAGTATGCACAACTAATAAATATACATATATATATATATATATGAATACATGCCTAACAAAGTATGTGCGGCTCATCATACACAGTGATCATCACAATGTGGAATATAATTCATAGAAAATCTGACTCGCCCCTCATCCCCATAACTACGAAGATTCGCTGGCGTGTCTAACGTATCATGGATTTACGTGAACACCTCAAGACGGCATAACACATGAGTCAGATGAATTACGTTATATGATTTATTCATGGAGAGACTATTTGTGACATCCAATTTTGGAAGTGATGTAACATGCATTGCGAATTACTTATATCGATTTGTGCACCACTACCCAAACCCATGGAATTACGCGTTGACCAAGAGGGTCTTTACCCAGAGCGCATTACGTACATGATAAAATATTTAAATCACTAATTGTGAGACCTCAACACATCACTTGCACTAAAGGGAAAATAAACTAAATCATGTGAGTTTTGAAATTCCATGCCAAGCCCTAAAGGGAGGTATCACAAGGTTAACATAATAAAAGAGAAGAGTAGCAATAAGCTAACTCGATAAAAGAGAAGAGTAGCGATAGGCTAACTCAATAAAAGAGAGTAACAATGGCTAATTCAATAAAAGAGAAGAGTACTGTAACATCCCGAAATTTTCGCAGCCCGAGTACATACTCGTGCCCGAGAATTTCGAGTGTTAATCATGTATAAATTGTATGCTATAAAAATCGCACCTCATTTTTTTTCATTTAAATCACATCCAGTTACATTCATGAAGGTAACCATTCACAATAATAAAATTAATTATATTTATTATTTCATTAGAGTAAAAGAATTCAACAAATTATCAACTGCCCTCTCAATGAGAGCTTATTACATTATCGAGTTTGCAGTGGAAATATAAAACTAAATCATAAAACTATCTTCTTATTCATTCAGTATAATCTTCCATAGGGAGATGGTCCTCTAAGTCTTTAATCTGTACATCACTTACATCATCTGTACGGTTGGAGAGGGTCAACGCCTTACTCTTAGTGATGGTTATCCTTTAAGATTAGCAATAATTCAAGAGATTCATAAAAGTAATGTAAGGGTTTTGATACTTCTCGTACTCCACCACTATAAGGGGTATCAGTATGCGCAACCAATATATATATGAATGCTTGTCTAGCAAAGTGTGTTTGCTCATCATACATAGTGATCATCATAATGTGGAAAATAATTCATAGAAAATTTGACTCGCCCTGCATCCCATAACTGCAGAGATTCATCGGCGTGTCTAACGATATCGTGGATTTACGTGAACACCTCGAGGCGGCACAACACATGAGTCGGATGAATTATATGATATGATTGGTTTATGGAGCGACTATTTGCGACATTCAATCCCAAAAGTGATATAACACACATTGTGAATTACTTACATTGATTTGTGCACTACTACCCAAACCCATGGAATTACAAGTCAACCAAGAGGGTGTCTGCCCAACGCGTATTACGTCCACGATAAAATATTTGAATCACTAGTTGTGAGACATCTAACACATCAGTTGCACCAAAGGAAAAATAAACTAAATCATGTGAGTTTTGGAATTCCAAGATACATGCCCAAGCCCTAAAGGGAGGTATCATAAGACTAACATAATAAAAGAGAATAGTAGCAATAAGCTAACTCAATAAAAGAGAAGAATAGCGATAGGCTAACTCAATAAAAGAGAAAAGTATAAATGGCTAACTTAATAAAAGAGAAAAGTATAAATGACTAACTCAATAAAAGAGAAGAGTAACAATGGCTAACTCAGCAAAATTGGTAAAGGGTAAGGGAAAGGCTTGTATCCATAGCCTCACATAAATTCATAAAGATCATATATAATTAAAATCATACATGAACCATAATTTTCAAAGGATAAATAATTGATGATGGTAAATCAAATAATTGCAGGGAGGATTCACAGTAACATGTAAACATGTATAAATCATATCAACTCAAATTAATATAAGCTTAAAGAAATCTATTACCTTAGCCTTAGATCTAAACCCGAGGTAGATATCCATGTAGGAAAGCTTCTACATGAAAAGTTTCCACATGAATCACAACATCGATTGAGTAAGAGGGAGACATCATACATATGGAGAAGGAAGGAGTCTAAGCTTCTCCTTCGTTTTCTCTTTCTCCTTCTCTTTCTCGTTCTCTCTCACTTTCTCTTTCTCTTTCTCCTCCTTGGACGTTAAGGGTATTGGCGTGTGAGTGGAGAAGGGAACACACACTCCTTTTTATAAAAGAGTGGGCCTATGGGAGGGGTGTGTTTCACATCCCACTTGGAATGGGTTTCTCCAATTTGACCTTTTCTGACGATCTTTCTTTAAATCTAATTTGTCCAGTGTGTCGGGGTCGTTGAATAGGGCTGGGGTATATGATTTTCTTGGTGATCCAAAATTTAGATTGACCTATCTTGAAAATTCTCCTAACGAGTGCCAAAACGAACTTGATCTCAATTAACGGTGGACACTTAATGATCAGGGCCCAATTTTGAAAGAAATGTGTAGTCATGATAGGAAAATGGTTGAAAAATATTGATGGTTGATCGATGATGGAAAAAGCCTAAATTTAAAATTTCATATTTTGTACCAAAATGAATGAGCCGACTTCAACATTCAATGGTGTAGGATCATAGATCGGGGTCTAAATTTTGTATAACCTCGTAGTCATATGAGACCAAAGTATGGTCCAAATTTGAATTGCGATGGACGGCAAGAAGTGGTTAAATCGGAAGATCCAGACTTATAAGGAGTTGATAAGCCTCGAAAGGATAACTCATGCCTAAGAAAAAAACTACCAAAGTGGGGTCTTCATATTTCACACATGGTCCATATTATGAGAAATTCAAGTCGTTCATATGAAGGAAAATATCCTACTATGACTGCCTACGAGGTTTCTTCACTCGATGGACTCCAAAACCAACGGTTAAGGGGCTGATTTGTCGATTGGGTCACTTTCACAATGGTCTAAGGGCTGAAATTTGACATATATGGTTAATTTATGATACATAGGCATGATATAAAATTTTACATCAAACGGATCATGAGAATCATGTGATCTAGAATTCAAGGGTCTAGGTTAATGACATTTTCATAATTATTACTGCTATGAGAGTTTTGGAAAATCTAATGGTTCTACATGATTATAGGCATGTTTCTAAGTACTTACAAAAGAACTTATATCTAAATCATTATGAATAAATAATTATTCACCAAATTAATTAAGGGAATGTACATATATCAACCAACATAATGGACGGTCAGATGACATGTTATGTCAGGCCTATGAACTATTACCATTCCATTCCTTAGGATTCCGTGGTCCTTTCTATCGAAGTACAGTTACCCGCAACCTGTAAATAGCATTTACGAGTGACCTTGAGTCGCATCCTGTAAACTCGATCCGACTCAACTCAAGACATATGCCATTACGACTGCATTGTTGCCGCAGTTCCAATGTTGCATCTCGTGTACTAATCCGACACTTAGATTGTGAGATGTGGCCCATGCATCATCATGGCTATGGACCGCACGTTGCGGGGCCATTCCAGTTAGTGCATTTCCCTAGAACAATTATGATGATGACATCACCACCCATGCCTCTTACATGTAATCATTTCAAGCATGCCTCTCTTACCCATGCATGCTAGTAATGATGCCCTTTCTCTCTCATGCTTCTTACACATGCCATCATTGCTCTTACAAACCATCGTTTCTCTCTCTTTTCTCCCTCTCCCTCCCATTCACTGTCACTTCCTCCATTGCAACTCTAGGGAGCTTGGAGGTCCCACCTTGGAGAGAAACCCATCCCAAAAATCCAGCCCCATTGCAGCCCAAGATGTCTCAATCCAACCATCCTAAGCCCATCACAACCATTAAATCCTCTCTTTTGAAGCACTAGAACCTAGAGGTGGAAGAAGAAGTGAGAGATTTGAGGTGGGTACTTCTTAATACTTGTTTCTTTTATATCTTTACATGGATCTTCATCCTTTTTAGCATGGGGCAAGTGGGACCCACCAATCAATAGTGGGGATCCCATCTTGGTCCCTAGGTGTGGCTAATGGCCCACCATATCATACATGTATGTATCCATGGTGGGGACCATTCTCCATGGATCCCACCATGAAGTTTCTATTTTATGTAGTTTGTTATGGCCATCTAGGCCTCGATTTATGTGGTGGAAATGGGATTTCCCCACCAGAATTTTTGATGTATGGTCCATCTATGTGAGGCCCACTTAATGTACATGTGCATGCATGAGAGGAGCTCATAGTGGCGATCTCATCCCGCCACCACCGTCTTCTCTCTCTCTCTCTCTCTCTCTCTCTCTCTCTCTCTCTCTCTCTCTCTCTCCCCCCCTTTCTTTCAATGGTGATGTGTGGCCGACCTGATGATGATGAATGAATGTTAACCATGCTGTCCAAATGGTGGACCACATGGCTCTCCAAGCAGTGGGACCGGCCCATCTTGATGTCTACCGTCCAACAACCTTTGTTGCCCATTTTTCGGGTCGGCCTAGACAAAGGAAAACACTAATATCAGCCTGATGTGGGGCCGTGTGGCCCACTACATGGACACCACCATGATTTATGTATTATATCCATGTCGTCCACCTGTGGGGCCCACCTTGCTGACGTCCAGCGGCAAGCCCACCTTCCTGTCTATTTGGACAGGCCCAGATGAAGAGAAAATACAGATATCAACTTGTACCCCAAGATGGTGGGCCACACGTGTGGAACCACCTTGATGTATGTGGTGTACCCACACCGTCCAGTAAGGACGTGGGGCCTACCTTGATGGTATGTGTTGTATCCGCACCATCCAGTCCCTAGATGGTGGGACCCACATGATGTAAGTGCTTTATCCACCCCATCCATCCATGGACCCCACATGATATATCTGTTTTATCCAAGCCGTCCATCCGGTCCCTGGATGTGAGGCCACCTTGATGATGTGTTCCATCCAGGCCATCCGTTCGCAAGACGTCCAGCACGCGTGGATGGATGAGAGAAAACACAAATATCTGCTTTGATTCAAAGAAGCTAGTGGGCCACATATGTGGACCCACCTGATGTATATGTTTATATCCTCACCATCCAGCATATTTGGACGGTGGGATCCACCTTACTGTATGTATTCTATCCACACCATCTGGCCATGGATGGTGGGACCCTGATGTATCTGTTTGTCCATGCCGCCTGCCCGTGGGACAGTGGGACCCACATGATGTATGTGTTTCATCCCACGTCGTCTGTCCGTTTGCTGGACTGTAGGGTCCACCTGTTGTAACGTAAGGGCCACCTGCTGTATGTACATGGCCCACCCTACTGCATGTATTTCATCTACACTATCCATTTGGTGGGGCCCATCTGCACTGTACAGGTCCGCCATGATGTGTGTGTTGAATCCAAGCAGTCCAGATTTTTGGGCGTCCAATAGGCCCAGATGGGTTGGACGTCCAGTTTAGGGGCCCACCATGTTGTATGTGTTCTGTATTAATGCTGGCCATTTATTTTCTGAATTGCCCCATAAGGCCCACTATGATGTATGTGTTACACACACCATCCTCCCATTGTGCTTAGATCATGGGCTGTTTCATGAGGCCCAATATGATGTATGTGAGGCCCATGTGTGAGGCCCAATGTGACGTACATGAGGCCCTTGTGTGAGGCCCAATGTGATGTATGTGAGGCCCTTATGTGAGGCCCATTATGATGCACATGAGGCCATGTGATGAGGCCATTGTGATGTATATGGGGCCTATTGTGATGTATGGCCCATTGCATTATATATGTGAGGCTCAATTGTAATGTGTGATTCCACCATGATGTATGTGATTATGCTTATGTTGCCCATCCATTGTGTTGGGCCTTGTGGGTTGGTTGTAAGCCCCTATGGTGTATGTGATTATATGGCCCATCCAATTTATTAAATTTTGGGCTGACCTATAAGGCCCACAATGGGGATTGTTGAATGCACCCTAACTATCCATTATAGGCATATGGGCTGCCCCATTAGGCCCACCATAATGTATGCATTGTATGTTTTCTTTTGCCATGTTATTTTTGGGCCATAGGTTACCCCATATTATAGCCCAGGTCGATCATATCGAGGGTGCTTCGATAAAATCGACATGGGGAGAAAAACTTGGAGATTTTCCTATTTTGAAAAAAGTTTTCTCACCTTAAAACCCTGTGATTTTCTAACTTATTTTTAAGAGTTTTATTCACCTGGTGTTTTGGTACAAGGGATGTGAGGCTTTAAAATTTACCTGTGGCGAGCTTCCACACATCCGGATGAGGCAGACGCTTGAATTGATCTTCCTATCAGGCTCTATAGACAATCTGACTCAACACTCACGTAACTTGACAAACCAGGGCACTTTCATTCTCTTCCTTTGTCAATTACGTGACAAAAACCCAAAACACCCTAGAATGCTCTAAACAAACACACCCTAAATTGTGTGTACATGATTTTACACAATTTTACAATTTCTAGCCCATTTACACAACCAGATAGCTGCTCCCCCTGACTTGTAAACTCTCGCTTTCTTGTTGCAGCTTGCTCCCCCTAAACACCTACACAACCATTCAAGCAGACACGCAAATTTTTGTTTGGGGTGTTTGTAAATGTTCTCCCCCTTTTTGTCAGCCATTGATAAAGATAGATCAAGTGATATTGACTGAAGAGTGAATTGCTTGGGAGAACCGACCAGGTAGAAGCATATCAATTGATGTATAATAATTAACTCAGTTTAAGCAGACATCAATTTCAGAATGTATGGATGCATAGTAGATAAGATAAAACAATGATATAGCAGATAGAGTAATCAGTAAAGAACAGTACTTCATACCATATCAGAAACTTGATAAACAGGGGAAACTTAAAACATAATTATGGCATTAAAAATATAAATTCTCTTCGACCATATACTAGAATGGAACTAAGAATTTCCAACTATCTAAAATAAACTGCCCAAGATTGGCAGCAAATTAACAGTTATCCCAGAAAAAATAAATTAAGCCCATGTCAGGGCACCCATAAGTCGTACCAGTATCAATCCCACATCAGGATATATACATACAACACAAAGAAATATCTATCTATCCAGGTTAGAAAACTGTCACACACACCCAAGAGAGCGTAGAACACCCAAAAAGATACTTTTGTTCATACGCAGCATAAAGAATGATGTGTGTGTGACAGTATGCAAGAATCAGTACTATGGAGCTAAGTGGGATGGAGCCATGTCATCCTATCGACAGGTCATCAGATCAACCAGCCATTGTACATTCTGTTGTATTCCATGGACTACCCGCTCCAAGATTGTCATCCGCTCATGCATATAGTGGATATCCCTTTGGATTCCCCCGATCTTGTCCAGCTTATATCGTTTGGCATGTCCAGGTGTTGATGTTGATGGAGCTGGATCGGGTCTGGAGGATTCATCTCCCGCCATCTCTGTTTCCTCAGCATGAGAAGCACCAGCTTCTGCTCCCCCTTCTTGGATGCCTTCTTCTTTGTCTTCAGCATACTCATGAAACCTCAAGTCCATTTTGTGAATGTTCTTTACATTGAAGACTTGAAGTGGGAGTATTAGATCAGTGGTAGATGGGAAACCAATCGTATTGCATATCCTGTTGATGATTCAATGATATGGGAGATGAAGATTCCTGGAGGTATGAACAACATTTACCAACTGACTAACGAGCTGAGTTGGGAGGCACATCCTTGTCCCATTTGCAACAAGTAAATTATCATGACCATGAGTCCAGTGAGATCGGATCTGTTGGTGCTTCTTGGATATACATTTGTGGTGAATATACCATACAGAATCTGAAATCGGGGCTCCATGAATCTAGCTTTCAGTGCATTCCCTTGATGCCATGGGATGTCTCGACCATTACATAAATACTTGGTTACTATGGATCGAACATCAGGGTAGTCGAGGTCTAATTGAGGGAGGACTTATGGAGCCATTTCCAGATTGAGGATGTTAGCCATGGTGGTAGGAGTAATCAACACATCATCATGACTATTCAGAGAGACCATAAATGAAGGAGGATCTGATACAGGTTTGTGACACGCGGCGAGGAAGTTTTGTGTTTGCTCAAGCTGGCACGGCCTCCCGAAGTCTAGAACAGGCAGCCACCCGATTGCAGCAAATAAGGGTTCCAGATTGTACGGAGGTAATCAACCCCTGTCAACTTTTCTTTCATGGATCAGTTTCCTACCGGTGTATTTTACAGGATGTTGGCTAGCCAGAGGCAAGGGTGCCGGTTGAGAAGGTGCCAGAAATTCGATCTGGGACCCGCCTCGTGAAGTTTGTCATGATCTTTGCCTAGTGGGGATCCTAGATTCTAGGGCCCTCGCACTTTCTTTTGAGGTGATGACTTTTTGTCAGGTAGTTCTTGAAGACTCCCCTGGACCAGATGCTACTCGTTTGTCATTTCCCATGTGGACAAGTGGATTTTGAAGGATTTAGGAAAAACGAGCAACACACCTGACAACCCAAAAAAAAGGATGGCGTAAAAGGGTATTACCCAATTTGTGGAATGATTTGAGTAGTCCGACGTGGCTTCCAGCAGTTTGGTGGAGAGAATCGAGTAGAGAAGATGACTGAAACCCTTGAGAAAATAAGCCCCCTTTTTGCTTCGCTTGACTTTTATCGGGCGACATCTGTCGATATTATTGATCATTGTTTTGATAACATCGAGAAATTATTGTTCGATTCTATCGAGTCTATCTTCGATATCAATCTTGGTCACACGACTATTCATATTCTCAAGAGGTGTCGATAATATCGACCTTTTATCGATATATCGAGAAAGTTATATCGATAGTCATATCGAAGATGAAGATTTTCAATTTTCAGCATTCAGACGACTCTTTAAGTATACTTTTCATATTTCTATCAATAGTATACTCAACAAAAAAAATATGTACATGTACCGTACATAATAAAATTATAAACATTTGAATGTTTATACAAAAGATTGAGGCAAGGACCCTCAGATATATCATTTTAAGCTCAGCAAAAAAAAAATCTCATTTTAGCATAGGTTCAAATTCTAATGCATGACCTGAACTAATTCTTCCTTATCCATTTCATTTTGTTAACCAATTTGAGTGGTGGTGCAAGGGAATTGCTTCTACCATATCCTTAAGAGGACTTTTGAAGTTCTGTATTTCTCTGGTTGATAATTTGTTAACATGATTCTGACCAGAGTTAGGTTTAGTCCTCCTAGGTGTTATGGATTCAAACTTATAATGACCTGAATCACCACACAAATGATATACCAGAGTTGTTCTGGTTTTACTCCCAGAAGCAGCAGATTTTTCAGTTCTAGGTGTTGCATTTCCACCCTTTGGCTTAAATTTTTCATATCCTAAGCCGCTTTTATCCTTTCCAGGTCTTCCCATTCCCAACAGTTTTTCTAGCTTTTCGCCACTCTAAGAAAACTTGTAGTTTATCTTGGCCATCTTCTTGGATTCTTCTAGATCAAATAGGAGTGTATGATTTTCATTGTAAAGAAGTCTATTCTTATCTTCTAGCAGTTCAACCTGTTTGTTCAATTTATCAGACTTGTTTTCAAGAAAAGTATTAATTCGTTTAAGTCTATCATTATCCATATGATATTGCTGTAGATCATTTATTAATTATGTGTTGATTTCCAATTTATTATCCAAATCTTTCTGCAGTAACTTACTTTTGTTCTCCGCTATTTCGAGTCTCTTAAGGATATTTATGCTATGAATATAGAGTTAATTATAAGCATCTTGCAGTTTATCATTTTTGATTTCTTCTTCTTCTTCCCCAGTTCCCTCATTATTAGATGAAAATGATTCGGTGGCTACCTGTTCTTTCTCGTTCTCAGATTCAGTGGGAATGATTGAAGCAGTGGAGACCATGAGTATTTTCAATGATTTCTAATCTCCATTACTTTCTGAGTCACTAGATTTTGAATTTGACTCCTCAGTATCATCCCACGTGGCAGCCATTGCCTTGCCCTTAGTTTTTCTGTTTGGGCATTCGGTTGATAGGTGTCCATACTCATGACAGGCATAGCATTATGGTTCTTTGGTTCTTCTACCAAATTTGTCTACAGGAGGTTTGTTGTTCACCATTCTTCCTTTAGAAGGACGGCCATGATTTTTCTGAAAGAACTTTCTGAATCATTGTGCCAGCAAAGCCACTTTCTCATCTTCATTTTCATTTTCGCTCTCACTATTCTCATGTGATGTTTTCTTAGAGGTTTTTAGGACAATTGTTTTGGATTTAGGGATGTGTTTGAAGTGTAGTTCGAAAGTTTGTAGGGAACCTACCAGTTCTTCTACTTTCATCTCATCAATGTTCCTACACTCCTCAATTGTTGTAACCTTGGGGTTAAATCGTTCTGGAAGGCATCTTAAGATTTTTCCACAAATTTTTGGTACCTGAACTTTTTCTCCCAATCCACCCATGGAGTTATAAATGATATTCAACTTTGTGAAAAACTCCATAAATATCTCATGCTCTTCCATTCTGAGACTTTCGAACTGTGAAGTCAGGAGTTGAAGTTTAGACCTCTTCACAGTGCTTGTGCCTTCATGGGTTGTTTCCAATAGATCTCATGCTTCCTTGGATGTCCCACACATACTTATCTGATTGACTATATCATGAGACACAATACAGTAGATGGCGTTCATAGCTTTTGCTTCAGTAGTCTGTTTTTCTTTGTTAAACGCCGTCCACTTTTCTTTGGGTTTGGGCTTTGTGATCGTCGTGCCACTATCAAGTACGATTTGTTCGGTTGGTGGCACGTATCCATTTTCAACTATATCCCAAACATCATGTTCCAAAGATCTCAAAAAGTAGTGCATCCTAGCCTTCCAGTATGCATAATTTGAGCCATCAAATACTGGAGGTCTAGTGACTGATGAACCCTCTCCTTTGACTATATTCCCAACTTCAGCCAAGATCACTCTCTAGGCGGTGAAGCCCTTAAAGAGAGACCCACTCTGATACTAGTTGAAGAGGGAATATGCCAATATGTCCTAAAGAGGGGTGAGTAGGACTTTTAAAGATTTTATGATTTATTTTAAAATCCTATTACACTAATCCTATGAATATGCAATTATCAGGATTACTCAAATGTAACTCTACCGGCTTCCAAGCTAGGTAGAGGATCCAATCACAAACTATTCAAGATATATCAATATGCAACTTAGTTTATGTTGGATGTGACTGTGTATGTGTGTGAGGTGTGATCAGATATATAAATATGAATGCATTGACATAAATCACACACACGGAAGAGCAATTACAAACACATTCATTTTTATAGTGATTCAACTTGTCTACTCCACTCCCGGTAACCGCACTCAACCCTTGAGTGTACCGGATTTCACTAAGGAGGTTTCACAATGGTTCACCTCAAACCTAAGGTTTTAAATCAGGTTCACCTTCAATCTTTATAACCGACACTAAGGTTGACAGTTTATGCTCTCACGAGTAAGGGTCAACACAATGCACCCACTTTTAGGCACACTGGCCAAGGATCTTCCATAAGACCCTACTGGAGGTTTCTACACGGTTCACCTCAAACCCAGGAGTTTTGCTGGTTCACTCCTAACCAGATGTTTATGCTCTCCACAGAGCAAGGGTCCACACAACACACCCACCACGTACACTCGCGCTGGAGGCCTCCTTGAGGACTTCAAAGGGTGAGAACCACTTAAGACCCAATCCTAAAAAGGAATGATCACAAGTGTCCTCTTGGACTCTAGATACTTACAAATAAGTTGATGAGTCCCGATTAGCACAATGCTAAAGATCTCCTCCTCCTTGTTGACGAAGAGTTTCTGCTCCCTTGAATCGCAACACAAAATGATATACCAGTACTTGGCTTCAGGTTGGGTCAAGGTTATGATGGAATCCTACTCTCTAAAGGTTTTCCTATAAGGAAGATAAAGTAGTTCCAATCTTATGCATTCAAGGCATCCCAACTTAATGATTTGTCATTAAGGTAGTAGCTGGAGGATCCTTAAATGTGGAAGTTCATTCCCCAATCCACTCTATTGAATATCAATGATAAGGGTGCATCGGAGGATGAACTTCCTTGAGAGAAAGGGCTTTAGGTATATGGTCTAAGGTTAAACACTCAAAAGCTCTCTCTTCTTTCTCTCTCTCAGCAACAATAAACAAGTCCTCTATATATAGGCAAAAGGTTCCAACGGATATAAAACGGTCACATTTATGACTGAGTTCGATATCATCGAGCGTATACTCTCGATAGCATCGATGATCTGCTCGATGACTTGAACTCAAAGTCATACACTTTTAAAACCTTTTGCCAGATGGTCGATGAATCGAAACCACTGTCGATATCATCGGATTTTGAACTCCTATTCCATCGATAGTAGGTTCGATCAATCGACACTTGAAAAATGAGAGAGACATGACATGAAATATTTTAGGTTTTTAGGATATAATCGAGGGTCACCGATGTTATCAGAATTTGTATATCGATGATATCGAAGGTAGTGTCGGTGCATCGATAAATCCAATAAATTTATTAGTAAACTCGCTAGACAGTTTGTGTCCAGTTTCGATGCAATCGACTCGACCTCGATATCATTGACATATGAATATTGATTTCCTCGAATGGCCCCCGATCAAAGTTAAAAACAACCTGAAATATCTGTTGAAAGAAATGCGTGCCCATGGTCGATAACATCGATGGACTTCTGATCTTATCGATGTTTGATTTCAGATCATATCGGACGGTGCATCAATATATCGAAGAAATTCAGAATTTTCTCTAAAAAACAGGGGCACCGAAAATCTGCCTGTTGATCTTATCGAGCAACTTTCGATGAGCTCGAGATTTAAGTATCGATGGTATCGATAGGTGTATCGATACATCGATAATTCGTCTAGATATGTTGTGAAGTTGCTGGACATATTTGGTCCTCTTTCCGATCAATCGATGAAGCATCGAGGACTCGACAGCGCAGGTCGATCATATCGAGGGTGCTTCGATAAAATCGACAAGGTGAGAAAAACTTGAAGATTTTTCTATTTTGAAAAAAGTTTTCACACCTTAAAACCCTATGATTTTCTAACTTATTTTTAAGGGTTTTATTCACCTGGTGTTTTGGGACAAGGGATGTGAGGCTTTAAATTTACCTGTGGTGAGCTTGCACACACCTAATTGAGGCAGACGCTTGAATTGATCTTCCTATCAGGCTTTGTAGACAATCTGACTCAACACTCACGTAACTTGACAAACTAGGGCACTTTCAGATTATGCTTCTACCATGCCTTGTAGACTTGTCTAAAGCTCTTAAGCCCACCTTATGCTTATAGGGCCCCTTAGGAAGCCCAGTTTACTTTATAATGGGACAGGTAAGAAAGCTCATTCCTTGTTCTTAGGCCCATTCTTGATATGGGCAGGCCATCTAGGCCCATCTTTGATGTGAGGAGAGTACATCATCAACGTATGACATGCTTAGTATAACTTCATGATTCATGCCCATGTGCATCATATGTATGCTTAGTTGATGAGTGATTGATCATAGCATATGCCACTGGGCAGACTGTTTATGGGACTCCCTGAGTGATGGAGTTGTCCCACATGAGCGCACGGTATACGCAGGATTAATGCATGACCGAATTGTGTGATTCATGCACCTTGCATTGTATGATATGATTACTATATGCTTTATTGATATTAGGGCGGTGGCCTCTACAAGCATATTATGGATGACGGGATTGGATACCAGAAATACTTATTTCTAGCATTGGGGCGTCATAGATGTCCCTGGGTGAAAGTCCCTAAACCATTATGGTACTAAGAGGATGCTCCAACGTCGAGATCAAGTGGATGTATGAGCGTACGAGTGCCGAATACCATTAGGCACGTCTCCCACTATGTCATAGTTGGTTGGAAGGAGGTGTGGCCTTACCCGCCTGAGGTAAGGGGTAAGGCTAGGCTGAGTCTGACCAGCTCGTAAATGGGTCCGCTATCGACATACCGGGTAGATATTGGCTGACTACTGGCCAGGCGGATAGTAAGGTCTCTTCCACTTACATGGTTGTGCGTCCAATTGGGGCGGTGATCTGGTATAGAGTGTACTAGACCCCGGTGATATTCCAGAGATGAGCTGTTGTTCACAAACCCAAGTGTAGGGTCGCGATGTAGTAATAATCTGAGTAAGACCGAGGTCGAATCAACAGGGTCTGAACTTGTGTGTCTTCTAAAGAAAACTAGAACTAGAACTAGAAGAAGATAAAAATTTAAATCTGGAAGTATAGAGAGTAATTATGAGAGATTTAATGAAAAACTTAATAAATTCAAAGGTGGGAAACTAGGGTTTACAAGGATCCACTTGTAGGTTCTCAGAATGCTACCTTGCTTGATTCAAGGACGAAGATATTTATCAGATCTTTGAACTTCTCATGGATCTAATCATCAATGGATGAGAGTTGTGAGGATTTGAAAGTGATTTCATCACCTAACCATGCCCAGGAAACAAGGCAAACAACAGGATTTACCAATCCTACAGCTAATCATAAGAGAATTGTGAAAGTTAGGAAGGATTCCATCACACTACCATGCCCAAGGGACAGTGAACAACGGGACCTACTAATTTCACAATCTCAATTCGGGAAAAGAAGATATCTCAAGCTATCGCAGATCTATTGTAATTTGTCACAACAAACCATTAAAAACTAAAAATAATCCTTCATAATCAAACTAGAATCCAAGAGAGTTCAACAAAATATGAATCAAAATAAAGCAAACATCCCAATCACGCTACAAGCTTCACCTCTTAGCCCTAGCTAAGAGGTTTAACCAACCATAGACATGATTGAACTAAAGACTCTTAAACAAAATAAAAGGATCAACTAAGGAAGAAGAAGAAAAACTCCTGGATGGTAGCTCCACCCTTTTACTCTACTCCTCAAACCCTAGAGATGCTTAGGAACATCATAGGGACCCCTATTTATAGTTTTCCAACTCAAACTTTCACACCGAGTTAGAAAATTTCGGAAACCGCTTCAAATTTTCATACTTTGTGTGCTGTTTGCGTAACCCAGGACTGGTCAAGGACATCCCTAGACTGGTCGAGGTTCACCTTCGACGGGTCGAGGATGACCTGATTTTAGATGATTTTGCAGCTGAAGTTCGAGTTGAAGAATCCTCGACTGGTTGAGCAGGGCCAGGACTAGTCCAGCAGGAGCTAGGACTAGTCGAGGATTACACAAATTCACTTCAAAACTTCAATTCTCTTCATTCTTGACTTGGTTTTATTAGATCTTTGGCATGTGAATTCTTCATTCTTAGGCTTCTAAGACCCAATCTTTGGCTTGGTGATTCTTGAGCTTTAAATCCATGTTTTTAGCATCCTTTTCAATCCAAGCTCTTAAATTCACCTTGCAACACAAACATGATTAAAATAGAACATTAAACATTATCATGTTCATAAAATCAAGTAATAAATGACGTCTAATATGCAATATTTGACCCTCAATAGCTGTATTGTTATGTGGATTCAGATGAGAATTGGTATGCTTGAGTTGCATCTCGCATATGACATTGGCAATGCAGGCCTTGCATCACATAGCCTTCGTATGACTAATAGCATTCATGGAGTTACCAGCATGTTTTCACATTACTCTGATATTGCATACTTAGCATAAACCTTACACATACACTTACACCACCCTCTAAGCTTTCTATAAGCTTATACATGATCGTTGCGTGCAGGTGACGCTAGGACGGCACAACTACAATGAGTCAAGAGCGTGTAGCTGAGATTTTGGAGCCCTTGATACCTATCTTGTATTTCCCTTTATGCATTATACTCAAAATTTTTAATTAAGTGGATATGTGGTGATGTTGTTGTTTGTTGTTTGTGGATTATCCTTATGGTTATGCTTCTCATGAAACAAATTTATGTCGAAAATCCTTCTCGTAGGGTCCTAGGATTGGAACCTGGTATGTGGGTGCCAGGAGCTGAGCATGGGGTACTACGGAGGCTGTCAATACTGGATTTGGTGATTGGAGATTTTGTGAGCCCGGTCCCCGAATTTGGGGCGTGACAGGAGTTAGTATCAGAGCATAACTTGGGAATAACTGAGAACAACAACACATATCCACTATGAGCTTAGGACGATTAGGTCCCGATTACGTAATCTTTTGGTTTAGTTCCCTAACGTCTAAGCCTTCGAGGGTTCTCAAGGCTGATGGCACCTTTGTTCTTTTCTATATGCCATACCACCTAGGCAAGGGCCCGAGGCGCACAAGCAACCTGAGCGGCCCTCGCTCCACTGCCTGAGGTTCTCATTCCTCCGCCTGAGATTCTTATTCCGCCACCCGTAGTTCTTGTTCCCCCACCTGAGCCTCTTGCTCCCATGCCCGAGACTCCTACAGATCCTATTCCTCTGTCCAAGACTAATGCAGCCCCTGCCATGTCAGTTAGTGCCGATCAGTTGCAGCAAATTCTATAGGTTGTGACAGCTGCCCTCCATGGGCAGGGCAGGCACCCTGCTGAGACCCCAGAGTAGGAGCGCACGAGTGCCTCATTGCGAGATTTTCTTCAGCTTGATCGCCCACGATTCCAAGGAGAGCTCGATCCGACTGCAGCAGAGAGGTGGCGCTCTCGAGTGGAGAAGATGTTCGAGACCATGAGATGTACAACCTAGCGGCGGGTCTCATTGGCAGTGTATATACTTGAGGGTGAGGCCGAGCATTAGTGGGCCTCCGTCGCCCGTGCTACAGGGCCTGATTTCGTTTGGACATGGGAGGATTTCATGGACAAGTTTGACCTGCAATATTTCCCTGACCACATTCGTCAGCAGCGTGTGTTGGAGTTCGAGACTCTGGGTAGGGGGATATGGCCATAGCTCAGTACGAGGCCCGTTTTGTCGTACTGTCAAGGTTCATGCCATATTTGGTTGATGATGAGGGGTGGAAAGCCTACTATTTTAAGAACGGCTTATGTTATGGACTCCGGGGTCGTGTTGTTGGCCATATGTTTCAGACTTTTGAGGAGGTTATTCGGAAAGCTCAGGTCTATGAGGCCAAGTGGGCTGATTCGCAGAGAGACCGCGGTCATGTGACCAACAAACTATGCGAACTTGTGACATTTGTGTCACCGTTTAGCCAAATAAACTTATATATATATATATATAAAGCTAAGTAAGCTTATGATATGGGTGTAACTACTTGATCATGTAGGCTTATGACATGAATGAGGCCAGTTATCAACATAAATTCATGATATCATGTGGTTACTTGAGCATATAAAAATTTGATAAAAGGAATGACCATATAGCTATGTAAGTTGTGGTATAGTGAAATCAACCAGGTGACTTTGGGTCCTTAAGCCATGAGGAGTAGAACGATAATTGTATAGTCACTCGACCATGAAACTTATGATAATTGAGTGTTCATGGGACCATGTGGACTTATGATGATTATATAGCCATCCGAACTTGTGAATCATGCTAATTGTGTAACCTTTCGACCATACAAACTTGTGATAATAATGAGGTTGATTTGCTATATGATATAATGATAATTTTGTAGCAATTAAATTGGGTGAACTTGTGGTAATTGTGGAGCTATATACTTGAATCAGTGGACTTAAGATATTTGTGTGATCATCCAACCATGTGAACTTGTGATATATGTGGCCACTTATGTAAGTAAATTTATAATATTTATGTGGTCGTGGGACTATGAGTACTTGTGATGCCATGTGGACACTTAACCATATGTACTATGGTGATTGGGTGACCACGAGACTATATGAACTTAAATTAATCGTGTGGCCATTTGAACATGTGAAACATGTTAGTTATATAGTTTCTTGAATATGGAACTTGTGATATAAGCATGCAACCATTGGTTATGTGGAAGAATGCTAATTGTATAGCCACTTGACCTTGGAACCTACAATAGATATATGATCACTTAAAAAAATATGAAGTCATGTGGCCACTGGACAATACGAACTCATGATATTGTGTATGATCATTCCATTAGGTGACTATGATATATGTGTGATCATCTAACTATAGGAAGTGAAAAGTCGTACGTGATGTATGATAATTGACTTTGGATAATATGTTGAGTGCATGAATTTCCCACGCGTATTATATTATAATAATGATGCCTCACGGTGGGTCATATGTGAAGTGGATGAATTGACTATATATGTTGTAGTATAATGGCTCATATGAACCATTATACTTGTTTGTATGCTAAGTAACGGTGATGAATGTGATAGATTGTAGCCATTGAGCTATGCGATGAATGAGGTAAATTATATGGGCATCTGACCATAAGATGATGTGTGAAATTATGACCACTTAACTTATGTTAATGTAAATGCGTAATTTAATCCTATCTTATAACATGTGATATTTGAACTTCACTAACTTGAATATGTTGAAATATGTGATTAACTTAGGAATGATAACCATTATATCATGTGATCCCTAGTATGATTATGCATCCTTTGTATAATTGCAATACAGTTAACAGAGTACATGTATATTTCACAGTAGCATTTTGATACACTAAACATGCATATATACGTATCACGGTTGATTTGATGTATGTCATGTATGTATGGAGCATATACACGACTTTATGATTATAAATCACATGATCACTACACCAAAATCGTCATTTAGGAATGGTTTAAAACTGTTCCTAAATGAGGCATCGCAGAAAAACAGGAACGGTTCAGAACCGTTTTGGGTACCGTTTTAAATTTCAAAGACGGAATTTTAGGAATGGTTTTAAACCGTTCTAGTTCCAACAATCATATTTTAGGAACAAAATTTTAAAAATGGTTTTAAACCTTCTTAAGGTTGCCAACGGTCAGACTTTTGAACCTTCTTAACGTTGTCAAACAAGCCCATTGTGTCATGATAGAAGTTATTGATGAGCAGTATTTCAACTGCACTAATCTTCGAGACTGGTCATCTCCATGGTGGTCCCACCTGATGAACGGGTTAGATCTTGGATAGATGCACCAAGTCAGCACATACCATGGTGTGTAGATCAGATGGTGCATACATATATGCCTGTGGGATTAGCAAAAGCTCTACAAAATCACAACTTCCAAACAAACTAGCATAACAACTAGAAGCCAAACTACCATATACGTAACCCTATTGCATTGTTACATGCTCCTGATCATCACTTAAATACGCGTACCCCACCCACCTAACCACATCAACTACCATAAAACTAAGGTTAGAAAAGTACCCATGTCCCAAGATTTTCACACCTTAAGCTTATGGTAGGAAAAAGGAAAAACCCAACTCCAAAATTTCCTTGCCTTTTTCCTGATGCAAGCCTCAGCACTGCAACTGCCATTAACGTCACAGCCCTAAAGAAAATCTCGTTAACACTTCTATCGACTTTCCTCACAATCTCATCCTCATTCGAAACCACCTTGCTTGAATTCTTGCTGACATAGACGATTGCATCTCTAAAGCGGTTGAATGCCCACGGACCTGCGCACAAGTGGCTTCTTCTAGTTCCTGCTCGCAATGGACCTACGCACAAGTGGAACCTCTAAGAATTACCAAACTGGAAGATTAAAGGGCATGTTTGGAAGCACAATCAGATTAAATTGCAACAACTAGTATGATATCAATGAATTTTCATAATTCAATTCACCTGTATATCCAAATGCAGATCTAACAAGTACCCAAATGCAAATTGGATTGAATTGCAACAACTAGAATGATATCACTGAATTTTCAAAATTCAATTAACCTGTGTATCCAAATGCAGATCTAATGAGTACCTAAATGCAGAATGGATTGAATTGCAACAAATAGAATGATATCATTGAATTTTCAAAATTCAATTCACCTGTACATCCGGTACCCGAGTTTCAGAATGCTAAAAGGTTCCTACTTACCTTGGTTGTCCAACATTTGCCTTTGCCATTATGGATGTCGACAATCAATAGTGTAGTTCCGGTTCTTGATGACATTGTACAGGCCATCATGGATCTCAACTTCGATAATGTAGTCCCCATTGTTTATCAGGAAGATGATGGTATTCTGCTAGAACCTCAGCATCGTCGACACATCTTGGGCCATCACCTGTGCAACCAATCATCACCATTCGATCTTAATGATTTTTTTAAATCATCATGGTCCATTCATGTTTTAACTTCATCCATCCAGTTTACCTGAAAGCTTCTGTCGCCAATGCAAGCGATCACCTGCTTATTCTTTCCATCCTGTGCATAACCCAGTATCACTCTCACTTACCACCCAATCAATCCATACTGCATTTAGAATTCATACCTGTAATGTTCCCATTTGTATTTCTTAGTCACATTCATCGAAGTGAATAAACAAAGGAATGCCCTATCCGCAAAAACATGACCGTTCAGATTTTGATCAGAGTAAAAAAAAAAAAAATGAAAAGAATCCATTTTCTCAGTAATAGTAGAAAACCCATTACAATTCATTTCAATCCAAGTGGGAGCTTCAATCAAAAGAAGCCATCAATTCTATAAATTTTAAAATTAAAAAAAACATTTCAATTTTTCATCAAAATGTTTTAAAAACATAACAAAATTTTCCATGACAGCTTCTGCATTGCATGAGTTCTGGGAAAACAGGGGAAAAAATCATCCCTGCTATCAAAAGACCCAACTCCTAAATCTCTTTACAAGCCAGCTATGTACTTGTGATTACATTGAGTGTGATAGATCAGAACAACGATGATATGTAGCAGGCCACAAAATTATGTTTTTGTGGAAGTTACCTTATAAACAGGCCCAAATCCAGTCTGTCCAAGCTTATTTGCATCCCAAAAATTATCTGCAGCAGCAGAAACATTATTCAAAGTAGCAAGGCACATGAGGAGTCACTTACCACACAACATGTCAGTTCCTCATGACAAGGATCTTTTGCTGCAGCTGTGGTCTGCAAAGCAAGGTCCAGATGATGGCTCATGAAGTCAAAAACCACAAGTCCAACTGCTTCGTAAGACCACATATGCACGCTTAAATCAATAAAAAGATGCCCCAATAAGATACAACTAGGAACCAGTCCATCCTTATAAGTTGGGGTTTTTTATCCCAAATATCACAAATCATATAAGGTAAATCTATCAAAATATAAGCTAGTTCGCACTTTTCTTAGTTAAAATAGGCAAAATATCACCCGATTAGGCGCCTCTCCCCTGTAAAGTAGTAAGCTCCGCTGCTGGAACTATCAGCCATTGGTCAGTTTCAAGCTAACTGCCCTGTTGGTTGATTGGCTATTTGCTTTTATAGCTCATCGCTTCGTAGCTTGTTTCAAAATCCCTTCATGTTTTAAAGCAAGCAAATAAGGGGAAGAAAGTAAAAGCTTTTAAGAAGCCTACTTAAAAGCTTTTACTTTCAACTGGGGATGGGAGGGATTCACTGAAGAAAGTCAGAGCAATGTAAGGCCCTGTTTGGTAGACGTTTACAAATGAGTTAAATCTAGAACTCTAATACATGTCAGAAATCAAGAACTCTAATACATCATTACTGTTAACTAAAATAAGATGAACTCGTTTTAGGCATCTTACGAAACAGGGCCTAAGATTTGAATCACAATGATATGTTTATCAAGAGTCAATTCACAAATCAATAGGTATAAATTGTGGAACATACAAGAAAGTGCATATACTAAGCCATAATGAATAATAGAAATTAAACTCTGCCATGCCAGAGAATGAACAAGCACGTAGAACAGGGCTCCTAACATTAGAGAGTATACATGGTATTTCTTGAGAACACTTCCAATTTGGAAGGCAGAAATGAAGAAATAACAGATGATAATAACAGTAGAGAGACCATCAAGCACAAAGAGGACAACAGCCAAAGCTATATGGGACATGACAGGAGGTGATACAGACTACCAAGGTTGCATCCAATAAAAGATTTAGTCTAGGATTTTCATGCTCATTTGGAATCACTATAATGGTCGATTCTAATCATCCAATATCTGGCTTCCAAAACAGACGGCCCATATTAGTCACAGCAAGAAAGGATCTGGACTCTGCATCGGGTGGGGCTTAACTTGGACTACCTGTTCAGAGAACCATAACCATCGGAACAGCTACAACAAGAGAAAAAGGACAACCATGAATTGCTTTTTGTTCAGGCAAAATATTAACAGTACAGTAAATGGCTCTGCAGGGCAGTCTACATCTGCAGTAAGAAAAATGGTCCAATCATTGATGCAGACAATCTGACCTGTAGACCTCACTTTGGATTACCATGCATGGCCAAAATCACTTCATTCCAAGTTCCCAACCATTGAGAGAATTACCTAAAAATGAATGGTCAAGATCAACTACAATAGATTGTTAATACAAACAGTCAGAAGGAAAGCATATGAGGAATCAGAAAGGTCTCCAATGTTTCATATGTTAAGCATGGAGTATAGGCAGAGTGTTGCAGATTTTACATAAGTGTGATCCCAACTGATTATTGGACTGGCCTGACTTTTGGGGTAAGTTATATCCATCACAGGGACTGGTGAAACAGTTGAGATATTGTGCAAGTGTGCAACATTGGTGTGTATGGGCTGTGGCAGTTTTGGTTAGGCTTCTGCAATTAGAATTCCTTAATATCTATCGAGGGTTCATCACTGCATTCCCTCATCCAAATGCATGAGGAGACATCTTACTTTACAAGGCAATTACCAGGTTGTTGAGTTGAGAAATTTCCTGTGGCGCAGGGTTAGGGAGAGGCAGTGGTGGAGGGAGAGGAACCTTCACTGGTGTTCCCCTTGTGCAACTGAAAAAGTAAACAAATACAACAATTGCTTGTTAGTTTGGAAAATGGTTTGAATGATACCAGCATGCATCCCCATCTGCAAACATTACACACGTGTGAGGTCCAGGCCATTCTTAGGCAGGACTAAAAATTGGACAGGTCAACTCATCAGGCCCCCCTCACATGTATGTTGAACGAGGACTGTGGGCTATCTCTTCTTAAAAGTATCCTCTGTTCCATACACGTGAGTCGTTTGAAGAGTAGACCAGCCTCATTTGGGACAAATTAACTGTTGGGCCCTTCCTATGAATGCATTAGATCATGCAAATGCATTGGGTGATTATATTTTCACTTGCAGATGGCTGCTTGAAACTAGAATTCCTCCACTAATTTAAATCATAGTCATGAATGATTTCTAAAAGACGTGTTAATACCCCAAATGTTGGAGTTCTATTGTCGCTTTGTATTGTGATGGTATTTCCATCAATGCTGCCAGAGCAAACTGTCTCCTTCTTGAATGAGGGGATGTTTTTCGCCGTTATCTCCATGAAATTCACAAACTGCAAGGGATAAAAGCAATAGTTCATTGCATATGAGCCTTTTTCAAATGTCATCCCACACAAAATCTGGTTTGGAAGTGTTCATAGTTTGGATTTATAACCTGGAAATTATCAAAGGACCGAGCAGGTATATTTTCATCAAATTGGAGCATCATATCCCAAGGTCCATCGCCAACACCAACCAGAACGATTGACAAGGGGTAGTCACTGCAAAAATACTTTAAATCAGAAATGTTCAGAAGATCCAATCTGCAAAAACCCCATATCATGGCTTCCAGTAACTAGCTAGCTTTGACAATGGCACTAATGGTATCCTGTTCTTGTGGACTTAAATGGCCAGGATCCATGTTCACACTTCGGCTCACCTACATTAAGTGTGCATCAAGAGCATCAGCATTGAGTAGCCAAAACACTAGAATTATGACAACTATGAAAAGAAAGAGAACATCAGCTCAGTGGTGGAGCCCACTTGAGAATGGCATGGATCACACACATGTGCCCCTCAAGAGTAGGCTTTAAAACCCCATTCTCATGAGCAGTCCCAGCATGGATCCAGCTGGAGATGTAAAATCCCTATATATAAAATAGACGGTTGAAAATTTTGTTGATAGTCCACATGCAACTTACATGTCAACACTTCCCATTGATAGGAATGGCCGAATTGTAGGGCCATGACACTCACATGATGAGCAGAACCTGATGAACAGCCCAAATCTTCCAGATACATGCACATCAGTATGTAGTAAGAGTAAGATTTGGGGGAAGGTGTTGAATGGATTTGAGAGAGCATCAGAAAAATGAACCACAGAGCCAAGATTCAGGAGCTTACCAGTCCATTCACTGCTCTTAGTGAAATCAATACCCACGATGAGATTGGAAGACTCAAGACCAGTATCTGCAAGAGCCGCTGTCACCTAGAAAAGAAATAATAAATTCAAAATGGTCCTAAATATTTTTTTTTTAAATAAAAAAATAAATCCTCTATATGGTCTACTCATAGCACGAGTGGTGTCAAAAGGCTGAAGTGCTAGTTTGTAGGCCCAAGTTTAGGCACAGTTGATTAAAAATCCTGCACGAATCAAAAGGTAGCCCCTCACATCCACACCATCCCTACCAACAATTCAAATCTCAATTGTCAATCTGTAATTTTAGAATAGACCACCCTAACGATTTTGATTATCTGACTATCTTTACATGTGGACCACATATGTAAAACATCAAAATATGAGACGGGAGTAATTAAATGCAACCACACCTGATGGCAGTTTGAGCAAACTGTAATGTCGTGCATTCAATAATAAAGAAGTATGCTAAGACTCCCTACAATACTGACTCTTCCAATCTTTAGTAGGATATCTCTTGATATGGTGCACATGCATGCACATGAACTCCTCACAATACTGACTCTTCCAATTTTATGATATGACATCAGTGAAAAACATCAGTCACTTTATGTTTTTTTTTTTTTAAAAAAAAAAGACGGTTACTAAAAATGAATCACATGTCAAGGGACAAAACCAGGTGAGAGCATACATGCGAAGATCCAAACCAGGCTCCGGTCTGTCTGTAGAAATTTTCAGAATTGCCTCTTTCTTCTGTAATGTGCCGTGATATGCGGGTTTGGATCTTTTCACCATTTCCAGATAAGTCTCATCTCCAGATTTGGGGGGATTTGGGTACAAAGCGGTCTTCTGATATGATAACTGAGAAGTTCTGGACTTGCCCTGCTGAATCTTTGCTGTATTAAAATCGCCATTCTGGATCCTTGCTGAAGCAATAGAGACCACTCGCCCATCGATCCTCCTACCATTCAGACATTGGATCGCATTTAGGGCATCCTGCTCGTAGTGGAAACGGATGAATCCAAATCCCCGGGAGCTGTTGTGATCCATATCCCACGGGATGAAAACTCCCCAAAGCTATTTGTTGTAGTGTGGATGTTGCAGATCGAGAGTCAGACAGGGAGAGGGAGATCGAGAGAGGCTCGAGATAGGGAGAGGGAGAGGGAGATCGAGAGAGAAGGAGGGAGATGGAGAGGGAGATCGAGAGAGACGAAGATTGAGAGAGAGAGAGAGGGTCGAGATCAAGAGAGGAAGAGGGAGATCGAGATCAGTGATGAAGATTGAGAGAGAGAGGGTCGAGATCAAGAGAGGAAGAGGGAGATCGAGAGAGAGAGGATCGTGATCAGGAGAGGGAGATTGAGAGAGGGAGAGGGAGGTCATCTAAGAGTGTGTGAACGAGGTTTCAGCCCTAAAAATAGAGGAAATGGATTCGGTAGTCTGCAGTAAATAGAAACTACTGTGCCGCTAGGGACGTGTGGGGTCCACCAAGGTCTCTAAATCAAATCCAATCCATCCATATGTTTTAAAATATAACAATAGAACCAAATTATAAAATTAGGAATATACAAAAGTCAAGCGGGAGACACCAACAAAACATCAGAAATAGCAACGTTGGCCGTTAGAACAAGTACAAATTTTAACACGGCTTACAACCGTACCAAACCAGACATGGCTTAGAACCGTTTTTAAACCAAAATCCCAGCCGTTTAAATCCAGTGATTTTGGTGTAGTGGATGGTAATTTGCATGGACTATGGAGCCATGATTATTGTGATGTGATTTATATATGAACTTATGAGCCATAATTATGTTGGCTGGCATGTGGAGGATGGTAAGCCTGGTTGATTAAGTACATATTTGGTTGGAACCTTGGTTGATGGGGTACATGCTCGATGGGAACCCTGCATGAGCATTATTGCACTTGTGCATTGCATCTGCATTACTAAGCCACTAGATTATCTAAGTGCACGACTTGTGTGTTGGAATCATGGCACACTTATGAACATAACATATTCATGCATGACTGGAAATATTGTTTATTATTAGGGATTAATACACTAGGCCCCATGGGTGATGGACGTAGGTTATGATGGCTTGGACGGCATAGTTGTATTTATGATTCGTAAACATCAGAAATGTTATTTACTACTACAGGATTAATACATTATATCTCGTGGATGAAATTCCCTAAATCTCGGTACCATTGGGTGCCTCACCGTTAGGCTAAGTGAATACATGATCGTCGTTGATTTGCGCTGTTGAGGTCAAGTAGGAAGATGTAGCCTGGCATGGGTGGATGTGTGAAATTAGTTCAAGTTGACTCCCCCGACAAGATGAAGTGCATTTGGGCTCGCTACCATTGGGCCGGGTGGAGTTGACTTTAGGGGTCATTGTTGATTTAAGCCCCCACCATCGAGGTCAAGTATGTGGGGCTAGACAAATAAGGTTAGAGGTTTTTTTTTAGTCTGTCATGCTCTAAGATCACCTAGTTGGACAACCACACACACATCGCAATTACACAAGTCCAATGGGCCACACATACACACAAGTCACATACTTAGGTGGCTACACGTATACACATTTACATATAATGAGTGGTAGCCCAAACATCACAATTTCACATAATCGTGGACCACACTTGCAGCCATACGGCCTATCACAAGCAGGGTTTGTTACTCTGAACAAACACCATGGAAGTATTTTATGTAGAAGCAGGGCCCATGTCGAATGTCAAATATTACATATTTTCCCCTGCTTATATCTTGGTTTTATGAACATGATATTTCTTAATGGTATATTTTATACATGTTTGTGTTGCAAGGTGAATCTGAGAGCTTGAATTGAAAAGAATGTTAAAAGCATGAATTTGATGCTTAAGAATCACCAAAGCAAAGGATGGATCTTAGGAGGCCAAGATTGAAAAATTCACATGCCAAAGATCCAAAGAAACCAAGTGAGGAATGAAGAAAATCAAAGATATGAAATGAATGTGCGTAATTCTCAACTAGTCTAAGCTCTGGCTCGACCAGTCCTGGCCCTGGCTCTGACTCGACTAGCCGAAAAAACTTTGACTCAAACTCTAGCAACATTATCTTTTAAATTCACACGATCCTCGACTCGTCGATGCTTGCCTTCGACTCGTCAAAGATCTACTTTGACTCGTCAAAGGTTAAGCAAACAGCACACGGACTGCGTAAATTTGAGGTGGTTCCAAGGTTGGTTTGCGAATTTTCAAGGTCAGTTCATAAGAGGGTGTGGTACAACTATAAATAGGAGTCCCTAGGATGTTCCTAGGCATCTTATAGGATTTAATGAGTGGAACAAAAGCATGGAGAGCTGCCGACAAGAGTTTTTCTTTTTCTTCCTTAGTTGTTTTTATGCTTTTCTTAAGAGATTTTAGTTCAATCATGCCTATGGTTGGCTAAACCTCTTAGCTAGGTCTAAGAGGTGAAGCATATAGCGTGACTGAGATGTTTGCTTTGCTTTGATTCATATTTTTATTGAACCTTATGGATTCTAGTTCTTTATTAAGGAATATTTTTAGTTTTTAATGGTTTCTTGTGACAAATTACAAAAGATCTGCAATTGCTTTAAATATTTTTTTTTCCTGATTTGAGATTGTGAAATTGGTAAGACTCGTTGTTCACCATCATCCCTTGGGCATGGTAGGGTGATGAAATCCTTCCTAATCTTCACAATTCTCCTAAGATTGGTTGTGGGATTCGTATATCATGTTGTTTATCATTGTCTCCTAGACATGGTTGGATGATGGAATCATTTTCAATCCTCACAATTCTCATCCGTTGAGATTAGGTCCATGAGAAGTTTAGAGATTCAATTTTCTCTCTTTTCCAATTAGATAGGATAGGACTCCAATTCCAGCCGGATTTTCTGAATCAAGCAAGGTAACATCCTAAGAAGCTATAAGTGGCTCCTTGGCACCCTAGTTCCTTTTAATTGATAGTTTTCACCTTAATCACAATTATTCACTTTATTCTAGATTTACATATTCTTCTAGTTCTAGTTCTAGTTACTTTCAGAAACGTACAAGATTAGTCCCTGTGGATTCGACCTCGGTCTTACCAAAATTATTACTACATCGCGACCCTACACTTGGGGTTGTGAACAACCCACTATCCAATCTGGATAGCAGGGACCACCTAATTAGTAAGTGGGGTCTACTCTCCAGTTTGGATAGTGTGATCACCCAAATTAGGCCATAAAGGTTTTAGATCAAGTTGATAGTTATGTGATCCTTCATCCATGTGTGTGTCGCCTTATGAACTAGATAGATGGCAAATAAACATCTCTGTGGGGTCCATCAAAGGGGCCCACACATTGCTAGACATAGGAAGCCCAGACATTATTTTATGGCCCATCCTGATTTGAATCTACTTCATTTTTGAGATTATGCTCCAACATGAGTTGGTTCAGCAGATGGATAACATTGATATAGAAACACATACATCATGTGGGGTTCACGACCCTGAGGCCTGACACAGCTTAATATGTCTAGGGGCCCAATGTACCCTTAACGGTCCAGTTTACTGGATTGTCTTTGGGCTAAAATGGGTGGACTGTGTGGATAAAATATATACATCAAGGAAGGTCTCATGTCATGGATACACAACATATACATCATGGTGGGTCCCACAAATTATAAGGTGGGGCCCACAATCTGGCTCAGAGGTAAATAAACATTATAGTAGGCCCTAAGAAGTTTTCATGGGTGAGTGTTCAATCACCATGGTTTATTGTGGTATGGTTCACTTGAGATTCATATTTGCTTCATTGTGAGGGTTCCATTGAAGTGGTGGGGCAATCCAAATGGGACGCAAAGACGAATGGTGAAGTGGATAAGATAGATACATCATGATGTGATTGGGCAATAGTGTCCCTATTGTTGGCTATTTTCTCCCTTTTTATTATACACACACACACACATTAAATATGTGAGTGTGTGTGGTGTGGGAGTGTTAGTCGCCTCACCTGCTGCACAACGTCCAGCAGTGTGTGTCACCCGAGTCTTAGATTTGTCTCAATTTTGGGATCATACTCTAAAATGATATGTAAAAATGGATGGATGGTATGGATATAACAATTACATCATGGTGGGTCCCACACGCCAAACTTATCAAGTCATCAGATGGATAACACGGATATAGAACAAATACATCATGTTGGACCCAAGCTGGGTCTAACAAGGTTGCAACGATGGGCCCCATGTCCACTGATTTGGATGGTGAGGCCTACGACAGGTTAGGATTAAGTTGTCATTAGTGTTTTCCCTTCATCTGGTCTATATGAGCTTAATCAACAGGTTAGGTGGCAAACAAACATCGCAATGGGACCCACAGTTAGGTGTGCACATTGTGTGGGTAGCATGCATACAAATGTTGCCTCCATAGTGTGGCCCACTTGTAGTGGGCCCCAAATGACATCAGTGTGAGAGAGAGAGAGAGAGAGAGAGAGAGATGGTGATGGGGAAGACGCACTCACCATGGTCGGGATAGCATGGAGAGCGTAAGGTTGGGTGAAAATTCCAACAATTAAGGTTAAAGGATGTTTTAGGCTAGACAACTAAATATGGTTGGAAAATGGTAGCTAACTTAACTAAGATTAATTGAGAGGGGTGAGTAGATTGTGTTGTTTAACATGCATTGGCTAGAAAGGATGTGAGGAGTGGGGTGTCACATGGAGAGAGTGCATGGCATGCATGAATAGGTGAGGTGGCATACATGAGATGAGATGCCTATGAGAGAGAGTAAGTAAAGGTGTTAGTGGGGAGTGATTTATATGTGAGGTAAGAGAATGACTGGGATTTGGTATAAATGGGCTTCAGTTTGGGTCTAAGCCCACCTAAGGTAGGGTTAGAAAAACCCACCTGTCACGCCCCAAACTCGAAAACCGGGCTCACAAAATTCCCGATCACCGAATCTGATGTTAATAGCCTCCGTAGTACCCCATTCTCGGCTCCCAGCACCCATACGCCAAATTTCAGATTCTGAGATCCTACAAGGAGAATTTTTCTAACGTACATTTATCTCATAAGAAGCATAACACAAGTTTACTCAAATCACAAAGGCAACATCATCATCACATATCCACTAATATAAACAGTTGAATACAATGCTGAAAAGGAAATATATATATCAAAAATCAAAGCTCCAGAAGACAGCTGCACGCTCCAAGCTTAATGTTATTGCGACCTAATGCCACCTGTAAACATCTATAGTGCATAAGCTTATAGAAAGTTTAGAGGGTGGTGTAAGTGTGTACGCAAGGTAAGTGCTAAGTATGCAATATCATAGCAATGCAGAAACATAGTAAGCCAAATATCATATACTGATAATGAATACAGTATGCAAATCTTGACGAGTCCACGAATACCGTTATTCATATCTAGGCTATATAAATGCAGAGACATAGCAACTCAAAATGTCATATGCCACGGATGTAATGCAATATATAGATCCTGACAAGTCCATAATACCATCAACCTTATTTAAGCTATATAATACAGAAGCATAGTAAACCAAATGCTATGTGTTGAGGATACAATGCAATATGTGGTGTGAATGAAATGACCAAGCTGGAGTGTGAAGCCGGGATGATAGTATGTAGTGTCGCAAGCTATGGGGTCCATCACAAGGGACTTCTATCCATACTAGTCTCATACCTAAATTTGGATAGATAGACTCAATGTGGTAAACTCCCGATCTCAGGTTGGTCGCGCGCCCCTACCGAAATCCTAGTTATTGCGAAGGTACAACAACAATTAGATGCGCACCACTAGCCAGAGTGGATAGTGAATGAATGAATGAATGAGTAAAATGCTGAGTATGCAGTTCCTGCTCAATTAGTCCATATACCAGTACCATACATCTTTAGAATATCACCGGGGTCTTGTACACTCTATGCTAGCTTACCGCCCCTATCTGAGAGCACAACTAGGTAAGTGGAAGAGACCTCACTATCTGCCTGCCAATATCGAGCCCGACTCATCTATAGTGGACCCATTCCTTAAGTTGGTCAAACTCAACGTAGATATTGCTCCCTCACTCAGGCGAGTAGGGTCACACCCCCTCCCAACTGACCACGACACAGTGGGAGACGCGGCCTACTAGTATACAGCCCTCATGCACTCATATATATCCACTCGGTCTAAACGTTGTGGCGTCTTCTTGCCATAGAGGTTTATGAATTTTCACTCAGGGACATTTATGGTGCTCGTATGCTAGAACCAAACATTTCTGATGTCCCATTTGGTCATCCACGACATGGCCCTGATGTCGCTAGGGCGTCAGTGGTCATATCACAAAATTTGAGATGCATGAGTCACACAGTCCAATCATGCATCAATCCTGCGCATACCATGCTCTCATGTGGGATGACTCCGCCTATCAAGAAGTCTAATAAATAACCTATCCTATGGTATAAGCAATTGTCACCACAGCTTATAACAAACATGCAGATGATGCATATGGGCATGTATCATGATACTATGCTATCACATACTCATAATCGGTATCGATAACTGGCATCGATAATCGGTATCGATAATCGGCCTAACAAAGGGCCTAAGGGAAGGTCACAATGGGGACATTTAACCATCATTGCTCATCAATATGGACATTTAACCGACATTGCTCCCAAGGAGTGGCCTTTATAGGGCCAAACATATAATGGGCCCATGGTCTCACACAATGACCCAATATATATCACCATGGGCCTCTCTCAAGGGCCTAATATACATCACGATGGCCTCACTCATGGGCTACATATGCATCACATTGGGCCTCACTCATGGACCTCATATACATCACAATGGGCCGCAATACATGGGCCTATTCGACCCTGATCACAACCAGCATTTTGCTAGTCCCGAGCAAAACATGCGAAAAATAATTTCAGAAATAAAAGACAATTCCTTTAAACTCAAGTGACAAGTAAACAGATAGCTAAGATGTGAAAATTCTAAGATTCATGATTGGTGTGTGAAATTTTTCTCTTGGAATCAAGCTTATAGTAAACTTCATAATTAAGTTCAAAATATTAATCCATCAATTAGAACATTCCTAAACATTGAGTTCCACGAGTGTAAAGTATAATCTCGACTTACAATCAGTAAGAGATCCAATTGTCAATTTCATGATATCATTAGTAATTCGTGACAATCAAAACTTGAAACCAACACTTATCTCACAGATTAACTTTTCATTTTACCAGCCTTTGGTTTTCTTTATGAGCAGTAACGCAAATGAGGGGAATCAAATTCTCACCTATAGGGAGCAAACCTATGGCGAAAACTTGTCGCCTAAACTTTTTTTTAGGAGCGTTAATTGGAAATTGATGTTAAAGGCATGGATTTGACGTTCTGAAGTCACCAGAGCACGGGATGGACTCCAGAAAACAAATAGTGAAGATTTTACACGCCTGGGATCCGAGGAAAGCAAGCCAAAGGGGCCCGAAAAGGGTCCAGAATGCAAGATCACATAGTTCCCGTCATCCAATTGACTCGAAACTTCATACGTGTGATGGGGGCCATAAATCAACCGTACATATTAAATTTCAGCCATTGAAGATCTTGGGAAGTGGGCCAACTGACAGATCAGCCCATTAATCTTCAATTTGGGGCTCACCTGATATTTGGATTCACTCCAATTTTGGTCTCAACATCTAAAATGATATGACATAGCAGATGGACGGGACCGATTTCACATATACATCACCACGGGACCCGCACACGCGACGCGTGTGGGCAGTGTATACGTGCGCTGGCGCTACACCGGTCGGATGAGAGGGTCAGCGCGGGCGCTGACCCGCGCTCGTCTTCACGCGGTTGCCGTCTCCAGTTCTACGAACCAAACAGGGAAGCATCGGTTGATGCTGTGGACCCCACCCTTCATCAAAAACGCTGATCTGGACCGTCCATCGGTCTCCTAACATATTGTTTATGACTGCCTAGGTGGCAAAATTTCAGACTATAGCAGAGGATGGTTTTCCAAACGTTCAAACACCAAACGAACGGTCGGGTGAGATCTCTGGTGGACCACACCTAAATCAAACTAATCTGGTCATTTTCCACCAGTTTTCCGTTCTCATCCCAATGGACGGAGTGGATTTTCGGTTTAATCAAAGTTATGGACCCCACCATCATCGCAGCCGTCGTTCGCGTCTGCGTAACGCACGGCCGCTGGCCGTTTTTGCGGAAGACACTGGGCCCACCCGTCACCTGTACAGAAGATCTGAGCCGTTCATCGTGTAGAGGGCCATGAATACTACAAAATCATGCTGATATTCCACTCCCATGCGTGCACACGTACGTGATACAGAGGCCACAAACGGACTGCTCCGGGACATTAAAAACTGATCTTTTGTATTTTCTTCTCTGGGCCGCGTCAATGGACGTTCAAAACCACCCATTCTTGACTGAAATTTCATCCTGAATCTAATGGACGGGGTGGATTTTCCAGAAAACACCTCTGTGGGGCCCACCAATCACGGCTGCAAAAATTGGTGCTCCGAGCCCTTTTACGACTCTGCCACCGATCCCAGCCATCCAGCAGCTATAAAAGGAAAGTTTTGGACGTGGGAAAGGATTCAGAACCAAGGGATTCTAGATCTGGAGCAAGGGAGAGAAAAAAGAGAAGAAAGAGAAGAAAGAAGAGAGAGAGAGAGAGATTTTTTGGTTTGACGTTCTTTTATGAATTTTATTTAATATTTTTGATGGATTTTATGGTTCACTAATCTCTCAGCTAGGGCTGAGATGAAGCCCCTAATTTGATTAGCTCTTGTATTGGTTGATTTACTTTGAATATTAATTAATTTGTTTCTTTCTCTAAGTGGGCTTTATGGGTTTAAATTCTATACTTCTCCATCTATGAACTTGATTAAAGTATATATATGGATGTTGTTTGGATGCTTATTATAGGTGCTTGTGTCTGACCAAGAACAAGTTTCCTATAGAGGAAGGAACAGGGTGCTTTAATGAATTGTACATACCATGTACCCGACCAAGGACATGGGATGTATTGTTCATGGCATTGCTTAAAGGAATTAGACAGTCTGTATGCCCGATTTAGGACACAGATTGTGCTTTCTCTGTATAAGTGGTATCAATTTAGATCAAGGTGAATCAACAGACAAAACAAGGGTTAGGATAATTAGGGGTGGATTCGAAAGTCCTAGTGCTCTCTCTCTGATTGAATTCTCTTCTATGTTCTTAATTGTTTTTTATAGAATTGTGCTTAGTAATTAGTTCCATTGTTTACTGGATTAGTTAAGGAGAGTCATAGATTTGAATTGTGACGACCAGTCCTCGTGGGAACGATCTCGTAATACGTACCATATCTGCATCTGATTCGTATACTTGCGAGTTTAAAAATCATTTAAATCATGTTGGTTTAAATAAAACATCAAGTTTTTGGCGCCGTTGCCGGGGACTGTTTCGTTCCAAATTGAATTTAGGATTCTCTCTTATCATAATTCATAGCTTAGGATTTTACTAACTTTAGTCTTAGATTATTTATTTATTTATTTATTTGATTTTTAGAACCAATTTTCCTATCTTGTAGGGTCGTTGATAGATCTTCTAACTTGGTAACTTCGTCCTAATTTCTTTACTTTCTTTATTTTTATTTTTATTTTTTTGGTCTTATCCCCTAGATACTAACTTGTTTTGTTTTGTTTCGCAGGTTTAACATAGGAACTTCTACTCTGGTAACATCTTTCTAACTTCTCCTTTACTTTCTGTATTGCTGTAGGATTTTGTTTTCTTCTAGGATTAGAGTAAGAGTTAAGGTTCTACCATGGAATCGTGGGTACATGCATATGCTGAGTTGGATAGGTTCTATTGGGAAATGCCTGAAGGTTGTGGAATTTAATGTATACCTCAAGATTTCTCTCCATCGAGAACAGACATTGAGAACAGACTAGAACGTTATGTTCCATCGGTTAATAGGGCCGTATACGATCGTAATTATGGGAATGAGGATTATTATCAACCATCATATTCTCCCATGTATGATCAGTATGACTATAACCAGTGGAACCATCAAAACTGGGAAGATGAACCAACAACATATTGTAATAATTATTCTCTTAGACCCCATACCTTTGAGATCCAACCAGAAACGATCCAAGAGGATTCATGTTTTAATCCAGAACAATTCAACCAGCATGTTGCGAAATTGATGAAATCATTAGAAGCACCCAATTCGCGCATTGAAAGGATAGAGGAAGCTCGCTCATCCCAACTACAATCCAATCCAGAAATACAATGCGAGGAAAGTGATCCTCACTCGCTTTTTACGAAATCTGGAATTTGGAATGAGGAGTTGGATTCCATTAATGAGCACACGGTTCAATTTCCCGATGAGTCGATCTCAATGACTGTTTAAAAGAATGGGGAAGAAACATGGTTGTCTTTCAAATATAATGATGATGACACGCCCCACTCACATAACACACTTGAGTTCAATAAAGAGGAAGAGGTTAGTTTATACGAACCTCAACCCAATCTGGAAATAGAGTGTGAGGAAAGCGATCCCATCCCAAGTGTGCACTGCATGGAAGTAGACGATGATGCATATTGGGAAGATGATTATGAATGTGCAACCCAAATTCCCTTCGAATCAATCTCAAATTTGGTCCACATCAATGATCAAGACGTACACGAAGTGGTTGGTCATAATGAGCCACTCCCCTCACCTAACATGTCTGATTTAAAGGGAGAGGATGGGCCCCTTACAACTGACCCTTCTAACTCTTGTGAAACGTGTTTGGACCACTCCTCTGAATTGAATGATGATATGATTCGGGAGATGGACGAGCTACTCGATATGACTCTTGAATTGAAACCACCCAGTTGAGGCCACCATCTAAACTGTTAAATAATGACGATTCATCGCCTCTTCTGAGTAGTATCGATGAACAGAGTCCACACATCAATGCTACGTATACTGATCCTCAATCTGTCTGTGCAGGGCTGGAGCAAGAGAGCACACCTCCGTTTACTTTCAAAAATGATGGATTTCTTGGGCAGATCATCATAAGCTCTAATGTGGAAAATGAGTCACTCTCAGCTGAATGTCCCAACTCTTTGGATGATTGCTTGGCACACTTTGCAGATTCAAACGATCACATGATAAGAGACATAGTGAATGCCTTGCAAAACGACATCTTGGTAGTCATTACTGACCGAGAGAACCTTTACTCTGAAGCCCCTCCCTCCCCAGATCCTCACTATTTACCACTAAGGGAGGAGAAGCTAACAATTGAACCGAAGTCTGCTACTTCGGAATGTGTTGAGACTACGTCACTTTCTGAGAATTTTTCTGACTTTCATCTATGTGTAGTCTCTGATTCACCATGGGATACTAACTTTGAAACTTCTTCTGTCGCAGGTGAATCGTATATACTCTGGATACCTCAGGCGAATCAACGAAAAATTTCTTATGAGGTACATAAGTTTCTTTGGAAAGTCAAGCTCCAGGGCATCCAAGCCTATTGCAAAAATGGCTTTTGGATGATCCTGTTGAGAAATCTACTGAGAAACTTATCAAGATACTGGCCGGAAGAGGAACCTTGCAGCATGACTGAGTAGTTTTTCCCTGCTTTCTTAGGACTAGAGTAGTTTCCTTTATGTTGTTTTAGTATAGACAGTAAACTTAGCGCTCCTGGGAGGCAGCCCAGTCTTTTGTTTTCTGCTTTTTCTTAAGTTAGCTAGTTCAATGTTTGTGGGTAACATTACTGCAAACCCTCACGAGACTACAACTCGTCCACTAGGGGTAACCTAGGGGTTTAAAGGCTTGTTGCATGAGCTAAATGCAATCGAGAGCACCTGCGAAAGTGGTATAGGTAGGATCTTCTTTTTTGATTTCTTTTTATTATTTTTGCTTCTGTTGATTTCTCTCTTGTGCTAACTCGCTTTCACGTTGAAATTTTTTTGAGAAAGCTTCTTGATTCTCCATCCAGGTATTATCTTTCCCTCATTCCTCTTTTATTATTCGTTGTCCCATGTGCTAGGTTACCTAATCAGTATTTTCTCGGTCTTGAGCAAAATTTGTGAAAATTTTAAAATTTTTTCTGGAATTTCTATTGAATTCAAAGTGATTTTGAAGGATAGTTGTGATTTTAACATTATAAGATACATGATGGGTAATTTATGACTCTTGGATTCGGCCATCTGCTTGATTTCACGGTCAGTTCTGAATTGTTAATCCATGATTAGAAGTTGTAAACATTGATTGAGCCATGATTTCACATATCACATCTCGCTTACACATTAAGTTTTCGGTTCGATAACTGAATGATTAACTTGGTAAAAAGAAGAATTAAAAGGTTAAATCTTCACCATAGGTTTGCTCCCTATAGGTGTAGATTTGATTCTCCATAGTTGACATATGAAAAAAAAAAGGTTAGGCGACAAGTTTTCGCCATAGGTTTGCTCCCTGTAGGTGAGAATTTGATTCCCCTCATTTGCGTTACTGCTCATAAAGAAAACCAAAGGCTGGTAAAATGAAAAGTTAATCTGTGAGATAAGTGTTGGTTTCAAGTTTTGATTGTCACGAATTACTAATGATATCATGAAATTGACAATTGGATCTCTTACTGATTGTAAGTCGAGATTATACTTTACATTCGTGGAACTCAATGTTTAGGAATGTTCTAATTGATGGATCAATATTTTGAACTTAATTATGAAGTTTACTGTAAGCTTAATTCCAAGAGAAAAATTTCACACACCAATCATGAATCTTAGAATTTTCACATCTCAGCTATATGTTCACTTGTCACTTGAGTTTAAAGGAATTGTCTTTTATTTCTGAAATTATTTTTCACATGTTTTGCTCGGGACTAGCAAAATGCTGGTTGGGGGTTGTGATCAGGGTCGAATATTGCATATCAGACACCAGCAATTGCCTAATTTTACACACATAATAATGTTTAATGCCAGATTTTTCTTGTGTTTTTATTACAGGATGAAATCAGGAGCGTTAATTGGAAATTGATGTTAAAGGCATGGATTTGACGTTCTGAAGTCACCAGAGCACGGGATGGACTCCAGAAAACAAATAGTGAAGATTTTACACGCCTGGGATCGGAGGAAAGCAAGCCAAAGGGGCCCGAAAAGGGTCCAGAATGCAAGATCACATGGTTCCCGTCATCCAATTGACTCGAAACTTCATACGTGTGATGGGGGCCATAAATCAACCGTACATATTAAATTTCAGCCATTGAAGATCTCGGGAAGTGGGCCAACTGACAGATCAGCCCATTAATCTTCAATTTGGGGCCCACCTGATATTTGGATTCACTCCAATTTTGGTCTCAGCACCTAAAATGATATGACATAGCAGATGGACGGGACCGATTTCACATATACATCACCACGGGACCCGCACACGCGATGCGTGTGCGCAGTAAAGTGCTACATGCGTTATGGCTTACACCGGTCGGATGAGAGGGTCGGCGCGTGGCGCTGGCCCATTTCAGCGCGCTCGTCTTCACGCGGTTGCCGTCTCCAGTTCTGCGAACCAAACAGGGAAGCATCGGTTGATGCTGTGGACCCCACCCTTCATCAAAAACGCTAATCTAGACCGTCCATCGCTCTCCTAACATATTGTTTATGACTGCCTAGGTGGCAAAATTTCAGACTATAGCAGAGGATGGTTTTCCAACCGTTCAAACACCAAACGAATGGTCGGGTGAGATCTCTGGTGGACCACACCTAAATCAAACTAATCTGGTCATTTCCCACCGGTTTTCCGTTCTCATCCCAATGGACGGAGTGGATTTTCGGTTTAATCAAAGTTATGGACCCCACCATCATCGCAGCCGTCGTTCGCGTCCGCGTAACGCACGGCCGCTGGCCGTTTTTGCGGAAGACACTGGGCCCCACCCGTCACCTATACAGAAGATCTGAGCCGTTCATCGTGTAGAGGGCCATGAATACTACAAAACCATGCTGATATTCCACTCCCATGCGTGTACACGTACGTGATACAGAAGCCACAAACGGACTGCTCTAGGACGTTAAAAACTGATCTTTTTGTATTTTCTTCTCTGGGCCGCGTCAATGGACGTTCAAAACCACCCATTCTTGACTGAAATTTCGTCATGAATCTAATGGACGGGGATTTTCCAAAAAACACCTCTGTGGGGCCCACCGATCACGGCTGCGAAAATTGGTGCTCCGAGTCCTTCTACGACTCTGCCACCGATCCCAGCCATCCAGCAGCTATAAAAGGGAAGTTTTGGACGTGGGAAAGGATTCAGAACCAGGGGATTCTAGATCTGGAGCAAGGGAGAGAAGAAAGAGAAGAAAGAGAAGAAAGAAGAGAGTGAGAGAGAGAGAGAGATTTTTTGGTTTGACGTTCTTTTATGAATTTTATTTAATATTTTTGATGGATTTTATGGGTCACTAATCTCTCAGCTAGGGCTGAGATGAAGCATCGGTTGATGCTGTGGACCCCACCCTTCATCAAAAACTTGATGTTTTATTTAAACCAACATGATTTAAATGATTTTTAAACTCGCAAGTATACGAATCAGATGCAGATATGGTACGTATTATGAGATCGTTCCCACGAGGACTGGTCGTCACAATTCAAATCTATGACTCTCCTTAACTAATCCAGCAAATAATTGAACTAATTACTAAGCACAATTCTATAAAAAACAATTAAGAACATAGAAGAGAATTCAATCAGAGAGAGAGCACTAGGACTTTCGAATCCACCCCTAATTATCCTAACCCTTGTTTTGTCTGTTGATTCACCTTGATCTAAATTGATACCACTTATACAGAGAAAGCACAATCTGTGTCCTAAATCGGGCATACAGACTGTCTAATTCCTTTAAGCAATGCCATGAACAATACATCCCATGTCCTTGGTCGGGTACATGGTATGTACAATTCATTAAAGCACCCTGTTCCTTCCTCTATAGGAAACTTGTTCTTGATCAGACACAAGCAGCTATAATAAGCACCCAAACAACATCCATATATATACTTTAATCAAGTTCATAGATGGAGAAGTATAGAATTTAAACCCATAAAGCCCACTTAGAGAAAGAAACAAATTAATTAATATTCAAAGTAAATCAACCAATACAAGAGCTAATCAAATTAGGGGCTTCATCTCAGCCCTAGCTGAGAGATTAGTGACCCATAAAAGCCATCAAAAATATTAAATAAAATTCATAAAAGTACGTCAAACCAAAAAATCTCTCTCTCTCTTCTTTCTTCTCTTTCTTCTCTTTTTTCTCTCCCTTGCTCCAGATCTAGAATCCCCTGGTTCTGAATCCTTTCCCACGTCCAAAACTTCCCTTTTATAACTGCTGGATGGCTGGGATCGGTGGCAGAGTCGTAGAAGGACTTGGAGCACCAATTTTTACAGCCGTGATTGGTGGGCCCCACAGAGGTATTTTCTGGAAAATCCACCCCGTCCATTAGATTCAGGACGAAATTTCAGTCAAGAATGGGTGGTTTTGAACGTCCATTGACGCGGCCCAGAGAAGAAAATACAAAAAGATCAGTTTTTAACGTCCCGGAGCAGTCCGTTTGTGGCCTCTGTATCACGCACGTGTGCACGCATGGGAGTGGAATATCAGCATGGTTTTGTAGTATTCGTGGCCCTCTACACGATGAACGGCTCAGATCTTCTGTACAGGTGACGGGTGAGGCCCAGTGTCTTCCTCAAAAACGGCCAGCGGCCGTGCGTTACGCGGACGCGAACGACGGCTCCGATGATGGTGGGGTCCATAACTTTGATTAAACCGAAAATCCACTCCGTCCATTGGGATGAGAACGGAAAACCGGTGGGAAATGACCAGATTAGTTTGATTTAGGTGTGGTCCACCAGAGATCTCACCCGACCATTCGTTTGGTGTTTGAACGGTTGGAAAACCATCCTCTGCTATAGTCTGAAATTTTGCCACCTAGGCAGTCATAAACAATATGTTAGGAGACCGATGGACGGTCCAGATCAGCATTTTTTATGAAGGGTGGGGTCCACAGCATCAACCAATGCTTCCCTGTTCAGTTCGCAGAACTGGAGACGGCAACCGCGTGAAGACGAGCGCGGGTCAGCGCCTGCGCTGACCCTCTCATCCGACCGGTGTAGTGCGTGCGCACGTATACACTGCGCATATGAGTCGCGTGTGCGGGTCCCGTGGTGATGTATATGTGAAATCGGTCCCATCCATCTGCTATGTCATATCATTTTAGATGTTGAGACCAAATTTGGAGTGAATCCAAATATCAGGTGGGCCCCAAATTGAAGATTAATGGGCTGATCTATCAGTTGGCCCACTTCCTGAGATCTTCAATGGCTGAAATTTAATATGTACGGTTGATTTATGGCCCCCATCACACGTATGAAGTTTCGAGTTAATTGAATGATGGGAACTATGTGATCTTGCATTCTGGACCCTTTTCGGGCCCTTTGGCTTGCTTTCCTCCGATCCCAGGCATGTAAAATCTTCACTATTTGTTTTCTGGAGTCCATCCCGTGCTCCGGTGACTTCAGAATGTCAAATCCATGCCTTTAACATCAATTTCTAATTAACGCTCCTGATTTCATCCTGTAATAAAAACACGAGAAAAATCTGGCATTAAACATTATCATGTGTGTAAAATTAGGCAATTGTTGGGGTCTGATATGCAATATTCGACCCTAATCACTCATATACATCAAATGGGTTGTAACAATGGGCCTCATTATATGGGCCTCTCATACATCACATCGAGTCTCATCAAAGGCCACAAATATGTCACAATGGGCCTTGCCAAATGGGCCACAAATACATCACGATGGGCTTCACCCAATGGGTCTCATATTCATCAAATGGGCCACAATATATAGGCCATTATATACATCAAATGGGCCGCATCACATGGTACTCATACACATCACAATGGGCCCCATTACTCGGGCCTAACATACATCACAATGGGCCCCATTACTCGGGCACAACGGGCCCCATATACGGCCATGATGGGCTTCATACGGCCACAATGGCCTCACATACATTAAGTGGGCCCTGCAGGTAAATAGCGTGGATATACATGCATCAAGGAGGGTTCCCACCTGGAATTTAGATCTATTACATCCTCTTTGCAATGCCATATAACGATCTCTATCGATGGTTGGACGATATAGATAAAACACATATATCATGTGGGACCTATGTCCCTGGACGGTGAGGATGAAACCCATACATCAGGGCCCCATCACATTTAGACGGTGCTGATCAAACACAAACATCAAGGTGGGGCCCCACGTCTAAGATCTCAACGGACAGATGGACAGTGTGGAATAACACACACATCATGGTGGAGTCCATGATCTGGACGGTCCATCAAGGTAGGTCCCACATGCACACCACCCAAAGATGGACAGTGTGAAATATACAACACATAAATTAGTGTGGGCCCACCCCCACACGTGCAGCACGTGTGGGGTGGCCCCACGTCTTCCCAAAATGGATGGACAATGTGGAGAATACATACATCATGGTGGCCCACATAACTTGCTGACGTCAATCAGTAGTCGGACCCACCGTCCTGTAAAATGGACGGACGGCAGGGATACATATCTCAAAGGTGGGCCCCATCCCACACGTGTTACATGTGTGGGTGGGTCCCACCCATCAGAAAAATGGACAGGCGGTCAGGATATAACACTACCTCATGATCAGGACCCCGGAACTTGTTGGCATCAATGCAGCAGGTAAAGCTGTTGGTCATCCAGCAGATGGACAGCCCATATTCATATAAAAAAAGGTGGGTCCACACGTGTGGGACCCACCAAATGGACAGCTAATACTTGTGTTTTCCCTTCTCGTCCAGGCTGCTGGACGGTGCCAGCAGCACTAGACCATCCAACCATCTGCTGGACGTGAGTATAGTGGGCCCCATAGTGGCTGACATGGATATTAAACACATACTTCGTGGTGGGGTCCATCAGGGTGGGCCATGCACCCCCAGAACTTGCTGGTATTGTGTTTTACTTCATCCGGGCTTACCCGAAAATGGGCAACAAGATAGGCCCCCCTTGGTGGATGGCTGGATGGTCCCCACTGAATGGACGGCCTGGATATCATGCATCATTAAGTGGGTCATATATCATCAACACCAAAGAGAGAGAGAGAGAGAGAGAGAGAGAGAGAGATCGGTGAGATGGAGGGACCTTGCCACTATGGGCCCCTCTAGGTTATAAAACATACATAAAAGGGGGTCCCAAATAGGATCCACACCATTAATCAGTGGACCCCACTTGGTCCATCACAAAAAGCATAATCTAAACATATAAACACCTACCGATGATCTTTTTCTTTAGCTCCTTGAAATCCTTGGCTCCTAAGCTCTCCCTTTAATGGAGGATGATAAGATTTGAAGGGTGGAGATGAGAGTCAAGGGGGTAGGAAGTGGGCCTTGATCTTGGGTTCTCTCCTTAGAATTTTCTCTCATGGCAGCTTGGAAATGGTAGAGAGAATGAGATAAGATGGAGTGATGGATGGGAGAGAGGAATGGGTGTTGTAAGAAAGAGATGGGTAGTGTAAGGAAGAGTTGACTTTGGGGATGGGAGAGGGATGGGTTGCTTTTCTTTATTGGTAAAAAAGGAATGGGTTGTGTACTTGATTGATTGATGTGATGTTTGGGTAGAGATACTCTCAGAATCCGCAATGCGCAGCGTTTTCTTAAAATATACGCAGGCTCACAACGCCTGGCCTAGGTATCGAATCGACATGTGAGATGCGGCGTTGGAACCACGATGATGGCGCGGTCGCAAGGGTACAAGTCTCGGGTCAAGTCAACTTATATATATGGGACGTGACTTAGGGTCACACGTAAATGCCGATTATAGGCCATGGTTTGTCGGAATTCAACCGGGAGGACTGCGGGAGTCTATGGAATGGTACGATCTAGGATACAGGCCTTACACCACCTGCCTACTCCTATTTGGATTTCTCCTCACACGTGGGGTTTATGAAACACCGATGGTGTTTAGGTGCGCACAGAGGTGAAATTCATACCTACGTAATCGGGGGGTTCTGCTCTCACTTTCGGGGGCATGCGCACACATGGGAGGGGTTAAGATGCACATGCCCAAGGGCATGGACATGCAAAATTGCGCACACACACAGTTCCGAGAATAACGAGGTACACACGCTCGTGCTCGAAGGGATATGGGAGGTACTAGGGTACATGCAGGGGTCTAAGGAAGAATCGAGGGCACATGAATGTAGATCACGCACTCATGCGGGAAGTCAGGGTGTGGTCACACACACGTGGAAACTGTAGCACTTGGAAAGGCATAAAAAAGACCTAGGGTATTACATTACTAGCCAGAGATGCACCTGATGTAAGGCCTGTATCCTAGTCCGTACCGTTCCTTAGACTTCCGCGATCCTTCTCATCAAATTTCGATAACCTGCGACTTGTAGTCGGCATTTACGCGCGACCCTAAGTCGCTTCCCGTAGATCTGAATCGACTCGACTCGACTTGCGCATTGACACGATACCCAGGTTAGGAGTTGTGGGCCCGCGTTTATTTCGAAGAAACGCCGCATTCCGAATCCCAAGAGAATCTCTACCCAAACATCACATCAATCAATCAAGTACTAGTCAAGTACACAACCTATCACACCTATCCCTTTCTTACACAAGCCACCCCCAAAGTCAACTCTTTCTTATAACAATCTATCCCTTTCTTACACTCACCCAACTCTTTCTTACACACACCCATTCCTCTCATCCCATCCCTCTTACACATCTCCTCTCTCTCTCATTTTTCTCCACCGTTTCCAAGCACCAAAGAGAGTGGACGTCCAAGCTTCCTAAGGAGACCTAAAGTGTGGCCCACTTCCTACCCCTTCATCTCTCATCATAACCCTTTAATCTTTATCATCCTCCGTCTAAGTTGAAGCCAAAGAGCTTAGCATTCCAAGGAGCCTAGAAGATTTGCAATCGATGGGTGTTTTTTTATAAGATTAGATTGTATTTTGATGATGGGCCAAGTGGGACCTACTGATTGATGGTATGGATCTCACTTTGGACCCTAGGTATGGTCGATGGCCCACCATGATTCATATGTTCATCCTATGATGGGGCCATTCTCCATGGACCCCATCATGATGTTTATTTTCCCATTTATGAAAGGGTCATCTACACCTTGCATCTTTTGGTGGAAAGGGATCTCCATCGTTGATTTTTATGATTTAGGGCCGACATGATTTTGGACCCATTTTGATGGATGTATTGTATGTACATGGCCCACCTAGGAAGGGCTCATAGTGGCAGAGCCCCTCCCCTCCACCGTCTCTCTCTCTCTCTCTCTCTCTCTCTCTCTCTCTCTCTCTCTCTCTCTCTCTCTCTCTTTCCCATGTGTTGTGGGCCCCACTGTGATGTATGATCCAGGCCATCCGTCTGACGGGCCACATCATGATATATGTATTTCATTCATGCTGCACAGCAGCTCGTGTGGCCCACTGGACGTGGGGCCCACCTTGATGACGTGCTACATCCAGCACGTGGACCCAACCTTGATGACGTTTTGTGTCAGTGCCGCCCAGCAGAGCCTCGGATCTTTGGAGCAAAGAATAACGAGAAAAATAATAATAATAATAGTAATAATAATAATAATAATATATGATATTATATGGTGGGCCCCATGTGGGACCCACCTCTGTGGAAAGGATTGGCTGGTGTACTTTACATTAGTTATATAGTTGTTGTATTAATGTCAGCTAGTTGTGTGGGTCTGATCATGAGGTATGTATATCCACATCGTCCAGTTTGCTAGATGGTGGGACCCACCGTTGATGTATATGTTTTATATCTAAACCGTCCCTTTTTTTGGCGTGGGACCCACCCACACGTGCTGCACGTGTGGGGTGGGGTGGGGTGGGGCCCACCTTGATGTATGTGTTTTAGCCACGCCGTCCAGTCAGTTGGACGTGCGGCCCATTGATGTATGTGTTTTAACCATGCTATCCAGTCTACTAGATGTGCGGCCCACTTGATGTATGTGTTATACATCCATGTTATTCATCTAGTGGGCCCATTTAGAAGGTGCAGGCCCACCTAGTGGCTGTGCAGGGCCCACTTGCTGTGAGGCCCAATGTGATGTATTTGAGGCCCAGATGGTGAGGCCCATGATGATGTATTTGAGGCCCAGATAGTGAGGCCCATCATGATGTATTTGAGGTCCATGGGTGAGGCCCAATGTGATGTGTATGAGGCCCAAAAGTGAGGCCCAATGTGATGTATGTGAGGCCTTTGTACGTGCGGCCTAATATGATATTTGTGTGGCCCATATGTGCGGCCCATTGTAATGTAAGAGAGGCCCATATTGTGAGACCCGTATCTTAACCCGTACCATTCCGTAGGCTTCCGCGGTCCTTCCGGTCAAATTTTGTCAACCCGCGATCTGTAACAGACATTTGTGCATTATCCTGAGTCGTATCCCATATTCCAGAGTCGGCTTGACTCGAAACTTATGCCCTTGCGACTGCGCCGTCGCTGCAGTTCCGACGCTGCATCTCATGCGTCGAGGCGATACCCGAGCCAGGAGATGTGGGCCCGCGTTCAGTTCGAGGAAAATGTCGCAAGTTACAAATACCGAGGGAATTTCTACAACACATCAATCCATCAATCAAATGTCAAGTACAACACTATCCCTAAAGTCAACTCTCTCTCTCTTACAACCCATACATGTCAAGTACAGCCATCCATCACTCACCATCCCTCTCTCTCATCATCTCTCTCTCATTCTCTCTCTCTCAATTTTCAAGCAACCCCATGAGAGCAATCGTCCAAGCTCCATGGATAGAGTTTGTGTGGCCCACTTCCTACCTCCCATCTCCACCATCCAAAATCAATCTCAACCGTTGAATCTTGTTTCCTTGGAACTCTAGAACCCATTGGTGGAGGGATGAAGAAGAGATCTTGAGGTGGGTGATTTTATTATTTGGTTTTGTTATTTGAGGGCCCACATATGTGAGACCCATCTTGATGTATGCATTGTATAGGGAGGGCCCATAGTGGCAGGGTCCCTCCCCTTCTACTATGGTCCCTCCCCCTCTCTCTCTCTCTCTCTCTCTCTCTCTCTCTCTCTCTCTCTCTCTCTCTCTCTCTCTCTCCTTCCTTGTTCATGTGGCCCACCTATTTTGTGCTTGTATGATTCGGACCATCTAGCCACCCGCTGCCTGATCTGGATGAGGGGGAATCACAAATATCAGCTTGACCTTGGCTAGGGAGGGCCACCACGTGGACCCACCATGTTGTATGTATTTTTATCAACGCCATCCATCTGTTTTATCCAGGCCATCCAACGGGCCTAGACGATGGAAAACCACAAATATCTGCTTGATCCAAAACTGTTGGTGGACCCCACACATGTGGACCCACCTCATGCATGTATGCCACATCTGGGCCATCCATCTGTTGGACGGCCAGAAACCTACAGCTGCTGACCTGACGCAACTAGGGTTGTGGGGCCACCATGATGTATGTATTGTATACATACCGTTAATTCATTTTTCTTATGATGTGGGACCACCCACACGTGTGACACGTGTGCTGTGGGACCCCTTGATGTATGCGTTTAATCCACACCGTCCGTTTTGGATGGTGGGCCAGTGCTGAGGGCGTCAGCAAGTTCTGTGGATCTAGCCCTGAGGTTGTGTCATATCCAAACCGTTAATTCATGTGGGGCCCGTTGTGATGCTCGTGTGGCACTTACCTGCCACGTGTGTGGAGCCCACCTTGACGTCATGTGTTTTATCCCAATCGTCCATCATCTAGACGATGAGTGGCCACCTGATGTATGTGAAATATACTCACACCGTCCAAACATTAAAAGATGTTTTCTTTTATTATTTTATTATTTTTTTCTCTCATGCTATTACAGGGAGAATGGGATAGATCTAAATTTCACGTGGGACCCACCACGTGTACGTGGATGTATGTATATATATATATATATATATATATATATATATATATATATATATAATATATATGTGTATATAATATTATATATAATATATATATTATATTATATATAATATTATATATATATATATATATATATATAATATTATATTATGGTGGCCCCACGTGGGACCCATAATGTTTGGACGTTGTTGTCCAGTGGTTGATAGTGCTGATTTACATGGACAACGTTTCGATGGTGCCGATTTACATGGATAATGTTTGGATGGTGTTGATTTACTTGGGCAATGTTTGGACAGTGCTGATCATCATTAGTGGGCCATGTGCCTCATGGAATGATAGTGTACAGTGATACACATGTTGCACCTGCAACTATTGAAATGATTTTTGGTGTGGCCCAAGCCCACATGAGGCCCATTGGTGCGGCCCATCCATGAGGCCCATCATGATGTATATTTAAGGCCCATGTGATAGGGCCCACCTGCCTTATATTTAAGGCCCATATGATGGGGCCCACCTACTTGAATCTAAGGCCCATTGTGATGTATTCGTGGCCTATGGGCGAGGCCCATTATGATATGTATTAAGCCCATGACGCGTGGCCCTTTTTAAGTATTCGAGGCCCAGATACGTAACCCATTTGATGCATATGAGACCATGTGTAGGGCCCACATGTTATGTATTTGAGGCCCATGAGCAGGGCCCACCTGTTGTGGATATAAGGCCCATTGGTGCGGCCCATGTGTTGTGGCCCACTTGATGTATATTGGCCCATTGGTGCGGCCCATGTGTTGTGGCCCACTTGATGTATATTGGCCCATTGGTGCGGCCCATGTGTTGTGGCCCACTTGATGTATATTGGCCCATTGGTGCGGCCCATGTGATACGACCCATTGTGATATATATTTGAAGCCCATGGGTTGAGGCCCATTGAGATGTATTTGGGGCCCACGGGTTGAGGCCCAATGACATGTATTTGGGGCCCATGGGTAGAGGCCCATTGTGATATAATTAAAACTCATGCATATGGCCCAATGTAACCTATATGAGGCCTATGAGTGTGGCCCAATGCGACGTATGTTAATTAGGCCCTTATGTGAGGTCATAGGCCCACTGTATGTTTGGCTCTATGTGGGCCACTCCTTAGGAGCAATGTTGGTTAAATGTCCACATTGATGGGCAATGATGGTTAAATATCCTCATTGTGACCTTCCCTTAGGCCCTTTGTTAGGCCGATTATGGAGGTTGATTCCGATTATCCAAGCCAATTGTCGAATATGATTCTGATTGTCGAGGCCGATTCCGATTATCGAGGCCGATTGTCGAATATGATTCCGATTGCCGAGGCTGATTCCAATTATCGAGGCCGATTTTGATTGCCAAGACCGATTCCGATTATTGAGGCTGATTCCGATTGTCGAGGCTGATTTCGATTATCGAGGCCAATCCAATTGTCGAGGCTCATTCTGATTATCGAGGCCGATTTCGATTGTCAAGGCTGGTTGTTGAGGTTGATTCCGATTATTGAGGCCGATTCTGATTGTTGAGGCCGATTCCATTTATTGAGGCCGATTTCAATTGTCGAGGCCGATTGTTGAGGTCGATTTCGATTGTCGAGGCCGATTTCGATTGTTGAGGCCGATTCCAATTGTTGAGGCCAATTCTGATTATCGAGGCCGATTCCAATTGTCGAGGCCGATTCCGTTTATCGAAGTCGATTCCGTTTATCAAGGCCAATTTTGATTGTCGAGGCTGATTCCGATTGTCGAGGTTGATTCCGTTTATCGAGGCTGATTCCGATTGTCGAGGTCGATTGTCGAAGCCGATTCCGATTGTTGAGGCTGATTTCGATTGTTAAGGCTGATTCTGATTATCGAGGCCGATTCCAATTATCGAGGCTGATTCCGATTGTTGAGGTTGATCATCGAGGCCGATTATGATTATCGAGACTGATTTCGAATATTGAGGCAGATTCCGATTGTTGAGGCTGATCATCGAGGCCAATTATGATTATCGAGGCCGATTATGATTGTCGAGGCCAATTCCGATTGTTAAGGCCGATCATCGAGGCCGATTATGATTATCAAGGCCGATCCTGATTGTCGAGGCCGATTATGATCATCGAGGTCGATCCTGATTATTGAAATCGATTTCGATTGTTAAGGCCGCCAAATATCGAGGTCGATTGTTGAGGCCCAATGTGATGTATATGTGGCCCGTATTTGAGGCCCATTGTGATATGTATTCGGCCTGTGTTTGAGGCCCAATGTGATGTATATGTGGCCCATATTTGAGGCCCATTGTGATGTGTATTCAGCCCGTGTTTAAGGCCCAATGTGATGTATATGAGGCCTATGTGATAAGGTTCATTGTGATGTATTTGAGGGCCAGGCGATGAAGCCCATTGTGACGTATATTAGGCCCATGTGAGAGGCTCATCGTAATGTGTATTAAGCTCATGAGTGAGACCCATGGTGTTGTATATTAGGCCCTTGTGTGAGGCCATGCGTCCACTATATGTTAGGCTCTATGTGGGCCATCCCTTGGGAGCAATGTTGCTTAAATGTCCACATTGTCGAGGCTGATTGTCAATGCCCATTATCGAGGTCGACTATCGATGTTAATTATTGGTGCCGCTTATTGATACCGATTATGATTGTGTGACAGCATAGCATCACGATACATGCCCATACGCATCATCTGCATGTTTGTTATGAGATATGATTGATCATTGCATATGCCATAGTACAGATGGTTTATGGGACTCCCTGATAGGTAAAGTTATCCCTTATGAGCGCACGGTATGCGTAGGATTGATGCATGATTGGACTTTGTGACTTATGCATCTCACATTGTGTGATTATGATTACCATATGCCCTAGCGACATTAGGGTCGTAGCCTCCACAACCATATCGTGGATGGCCAGATGAGACACCAAAAATCTGTTACTAGTATCGGGCCGCCATAGATGACCCTAGATGAAAATCTCTAAACCCTCTTGGTACTAGAGGATGCCCCAACGTTGAGACCGAGTGGATATATATGAGCACATGAGGGCCGAATACCAGTAGGCCGTGTCTCCCACTGTGTCGTGGCCGGTTGGGAGGGGGTGTGGCCTTACCTGCCTGAGGGAGTAGATAATGCTAGGCTGAGTCTGACCAGCTCATAAATGGGTCCGTTATCGACGAGTAGGGCAAATATTGGTAGGCAAATAGTGAGGTCTCTTCCACTTACCCAGTTATGTGCTTAATGGGGCAGCAAGCTGGTGTGGAGTGTATTAGACTCCAGTGATGATCCCAGAGATGTACGATATTATTATGTGGACTTATTGAGCAGGAGTTGCATACTCATTCATTCATTCATTCACTATCCACTCGGGCTGATGGTGCGCAACTGTTTATTATGTGTACTTTCACAATGGCCAGAATTTCGGTTGGGGCGCGCGACTAATCTGAGATCAGAAGTTTCCCACATTGAGTCTGACTATCCAAATTTAGGTAGGGACTGGTTTGGATAGAAGTCCCTTGTGGTGGACTCCATAGCCTGCGATACTACGTACTATCATCCTGACTTCACACTCCAGCTTGGTCATTTCATTTGCACCACATATTGCATTACATCCGCAGGCATATGGCATTTTGGGTTGCTATGTTTCTGCACTTATATGGCCTAGAAGGACTTAACAGGATTTACATATCGCATTGTATTATTAGCATCTGATATTTGGCTCTCTATGACTCCTCATTTACATAGCTGATTTGTATTACGTACTCTGATATCGTATGATTTATAGACTTGCAGTATTTCTTGTTACTCTGACATCATATGATTCATAATCTTACCAGTAATTTCGATATTGTATAATTAAGGCATTGTATTGAATACTTGGCACTTATCTTGTGCACACACTTACACCACCCTCTAAGTTTTCTATAAGCTTATGAATAATTGATGCGTGCAGGTAATGTTAGGTTGCAACAACGTGGAGCTTGGAGCATCTAGCTGACTTCTGGAGCTTTGATTGTAATATATGTATTTCCCTTTCAGTTGTATTCAAATGTTTATATTAGTGGATATGTGATGATGATTCTGCCTTTGTGATTTGGGTAAACTTATGATTATGCTTCTTACGAGATAAATGTACGTTGGAAAATCCTCCTTATAGGATCCCAAGATCGGAATTTGGCGTATGAGCACTGGGAGCCGAGAATGGGGCACTACGGAAGCTGTCAGCACCGAATTCGGCGCCGATCAGGATTCTTGTGAGTCCGATCTCTAGGTTTGGGGTGTGACACATATGATGAGACCCTAAGTGATGTATATGAGGCCTTTGAATGAGGCCCAATGTGATGTATTTGTGGCCCATCTAATGAGGCCCATTATGTTGTATAAGAGGCCCTTGTATGAGGTCATGGGCCCCACTATATGCTTGCTCTATGTGGGTCACTCATTGGGAGCGATGTTGGTTAAATGTCCCCATTGATGGACAATGATGATTAAATGTCCACATTGTGACCTTCCCTTAGGCCTTTGTTAAGCCCATTCTCATCATTCTCCAAGTGGGTTAACCCAAATCATTAGGCCCCATTGATGTTTGTATGACCCATCTATTCGTATTGGGATAACCTAAAATGTTGGGCCCCCATTGGTTGCTAGCAGGATCATTTTAATCTTAGAGTCAATCTATAACTTATTTGGGCCCCCTAGGGAATCTAGTGGGCTATATGATAGTATGGAGAAGGAAGCCTATTCCGGATCCTTAAGAATATAGGTAGGTCACCCAGGCACAACCTTGATATGAGGAGAGTACATCATCATCGTACGAGTATGCTTAGTATAGCTCCATGATTCATACCCATGCACATCATATGTATGCTTGATATGAGTGATTGATCATATCATATGTCATTGGGCAGATTATTTATGGGACTCCCTAATAGGCAGAGTTGCCCCACATGAGCGTGCGGTACTTACAGGATTATTGCATGACTGGATAGTGTGATTCATGCATCTTACATTTGTGTGATATGATTTCTGTACGCTCTAACGACATCAGGGTCATAGCCTCCACAACATATCGTGGATAGCAGGATTAGACACCGAAAATATTGTTACTAGCATCGGGGCGTCATAGATGTCCCTGTGTGAAAATTACTAAACCCGATGGTACCAGATAATGACTCCAACATCAATACTGAGTGGGTACATGAGCGCATGAGGGTCGTATACCAGTAGGCCGCTTCTCCTACTGTATCGTGGTCGGTTGGAAGGGGGTGTGGCCTTATCTGTCACGCCCCAAACTCGGAAATCGGATTCACTAGAATTCCGATCGTCGAATCCGGTGCCGACAGCCTCCGTAGTACCCCATTCTCGGCTCCTAACATCCATACGCCATATTCCGATCCTGTGATCCTACAAGGAGGATTTATATATATATATATATATATATATATATATATAACTCGTAATAAGCATAACCATAAGATTACTCAATTCACAAAGGCAACATCATCATCACATATCCATTAATACAATCATTTGAGTACAATGCTAAAAAAGGAAATACATAGGTCTAAAATTAAAACTCCAGAAGACCGCTGCACGCTCCAAGCTCAACACTGTTGCAACCTAACATTGTCTGCACGCATCTATTGTGCATAAGCTTATAAAAAGCTTAGAGGGTGGTGTAAGTGTGTGCATAAGATAAGTGCTAAGTATTCAATGCAATGACATAATCATACAATGTCGAAATAAGCACAAGGTCATGAATCGTACATTATCAGAGTAAGCGAAAATACTGACAAATCCATGAGTCAAACAATATCAGAATATACAATACAAATCGACTATCCAAATGAGGAACAATATCAGGATACGCAAGACAAATCAACTATACAAATGAGGACTCACAGATAGCCAAATATCAAATGCAGAGGATGCAACACAATATACATTCCTGATGAGTAACACAAATAACATCAGCCGTACCTAGACCATATAAATGCAAAAACATAATAACCCAAAATGCCATATGCCGCGAATGTCATGCAATATGCGGTGCGAATGGAATGACTATGCTGGAGTGTGAAGTCGGGATAATAGTACGTAGTATCCCAAACTATGGAGTCCATCACAAGGGACTTCTATCTAAACCAGTCCCATACCTAAATTTGGATAGTCAGACTCAATGTGGTAAACTCCTGATCTCAGGTTAGTCGCACGCCCCAACCAAAATCCTGGCCATTACGAAGGTACACATAACAAATAGTTGTGCACCACCAGCCTGAGTGGATAGTGAATGAATGAGTATGCAACTCCTGCTCAATAAGTCCACATATCAGTACGGTTCCTCTCTGGAATCATCACCGTGGTTTAGTACACTCTAAATAGCACTGCTGCTCTTCCAGTCGCACAGTCCAAGTGAGCGTAAGAAACCTCACTATCCGTCTGGCCAATAGTTTGCCAATACCTATCCGGCACGTCGATAGCGGACCCATTCCTCGAGCTGGTCAGACTTAGCCTAGTAATACCCCCTACGCTCGGGCGGGTAAGGCCAAACCCCCTCCCAACCGATCACGATACAGCGGGAGATGCGACCTCCTGGTATTTGGCACTCGGGCGCTCATGTATCTACTCGGTCTTGACGTTGGGGCATCTCCTAGCCACTGAGGTTTAGGGATTTTCACCTAGGGACATCTATGGCGCTCATATGCTAGAACCAAACATTTTCAATGTCCCCTCTGGCCATCCACGATATGCCTGTGGAGGCTACGACCCTGATGTCGCTAGGGCGTATAGAAATCACAATGCAAGATGCATGAGTCATATAATCCAGACATGCATCAATCCTACGCATATCGTGCGCTCGTGTGAAATAACCTCCGCCTATCAAGAAGTCTCATAACAACACGCTCAATGATATATGCAATGATCAACCACATCTCATAACAAATATGCAGATGATGCATATGAGCATGTATCATAATACTATGCTGTCAAATACTCATAATCAGTATAAATAATGAGCATCGACAATCAACCTGACAATGTGGACATTTAACCAACATTACCTCCAAGGAACGACCCTCATAAATCTTAACATATAATGGACCCACAGGCTCATACAAAGGCCTAATATACAACACAATGGGCCTTACTCAAGGGCCACATATACACAACATGTGGACCTTGCTCATGGGCCTCACAATGAGCCTTGCTCATAGGCCATGAATACATCATAATAGGCCTTACCCATGGGCCACGAATACATCATAATGGGTCTTATCCATGGGCCATGAATACATCACAATGGGCCTTGCCCATGGGCCTCAATTACATGACATGTGGGCCCTACACATGGGTCTTGAATACATCAAATGGGCCATGCATCACGGGCCTAATACGTGTCACAATGGGCCTCAACTATGGGTCGCACATACATCATATAGGTCTCGACAATCGGAACCGGTAAGAATGGGCCTAACATGGCCTAAGGAAAGGTCATAATGAGGACATCTAACCGTCATTGCCCATCAATGTGGCCATTTAACCAACATTGCTCCCAAGCAGTAGCTTATATAGGGTCAAACATATAGTGGACCCATGGCCTCACACACAAGGGCCACATATACATCACATTGGGCCTCGACATATGGGCCATAAATACATCACATCAGGCCTCAACACATGGGCCGCGTATACATCATATTGGGCCTTATATACAACTTAATGGGTCATGCTAAAAAGAGTCACAAATACACAACGGGTGGGCCCTGCACATGGGCCCAATACTCATAACATGTGGACTCTGCACACGGGCCTCATCATATTGAGTTGGGCCGTGTTAAAGGACCTCAGGTATAACAAGTGGTCCGCATCAATGTGCCACACCAATGGGCCCCACAAATATATCAAGGTAGGCCTCACAGATGGGTCACAAGTATATCAAGGTGGTCACCTCGAATGGACCACAAAATACATCAAAGTGGGCCTGACAAATGGGCCATAAAATACCTCAAAGTGGGCCCAACAAATGGGCCATAAAATACATCCAAGTGGGCCCGATAAATGGGCCACAAAATACTTTAAAGTGGGCCCAACAAATGGGCCACACAATACATCAAAGTGAGCCCAACAAATGGGCCACAAAATATTTCAAAGTGGGCTCGATAAATGGGCCACAAAATACTTCAAAGTGGACCCGATAAATGGGCCACAAAATACATCAAAGTGGGCCTGACAAATGGCAAGTGGGCCATATCATATGAGTCACTACAATGGGTCAATCATGCATCAAATGGGTTACATCAAGTGGGCTCAAAATACATCATATCGGGCCTTATCAAGTGGGCCCCAATTATATCAAATCGGCCTCATCAAATGGGCCCCCCCATTAAATGGGCCGAACCAACTACTTACTTCAACCATTCTTAGAGGTTATTTTAGAATATTATATATATATATATATATATATATATATATATATATATATATATATAATCATATCCAAAGATCATCTGCACCATACTACAACTAACAGTGGTGATGTTAATATCCCACTTTCTGATTCCAGTGGGCCCACCACCACAACATGTAATTTCCATCCAAACTATTCCCATGGTCACAAGGTCCTAGGGAGAAACAAATATCATATTGATCCAAAGCTTTGTAACCCCAAGGGGTTTCAACGGTAGGCATTCACTCCACTGTTTTCTATAGTGTAGTCCACCTAACAATTGGATCTATCTCATTTTTAGTTTCAAGCCTTAAGGTGGTCTTTCAAAATAGTTAAACGACTTAGGTGCAACACATGCATCATGGTGGGTCCTGTAGATGGACGGCGTGGACGAAATAGGTGGGGCCCACATAGCTTGGTGACGTCACATACACCAGTTGTATAGCTGGTGTGCAGCACGCCAACCATTCCGCTTCATAAGGTGGGTCCACACGTGTGGCCCACCGTAACATTTATTTTCCATCCAATGCATTGGTAAGGTCATGCGGACCCAGGCCATTGTAATGTTTACTTCCCACCCAACCTCTTGGTACGGTCACATGGACCTGGGGCCCACCAAAATGTTTATTTGCAAACCAACAGGCCTGGATGACCAGGAGAAACAAATTTTATATTAATCCAAAACTTCTGTCCCAAACAGGTTTCAATGGTTGACATTCAACCCTCACTACTTTTGCAGTGTGGCCCACCTGACCAACAGGTGGATTGCATGGATAGAACACGTACATCACGGTGGGTCCCACCATCCAAACGGTGGACGGTGAGGACATAACACATACTCATGGTGGGATCCACTCTGTCCAGTTGCTGCTGGACGGTGCTAAATAAACACATACGTCTAGGTGGGCTCCACCGTCCACCTGGACGATGGGAGTAAAACACATGCATCAATGTGGGGCCCACCCTAATGTTTACTGTCCATCCAAACCGTTCAAAGGTCACACGTACCTAGTTTGAAGGGGAAAAACAAATTTCATATTGATTCAAAACTTCTGTAAACCAAAAAATGAGTTTCAATGGCAGCCATCCAATCACCATTGTTTCCTATGATGTGGGCCACTTGAGCCACATATACGGATGAAATTTGGAGGGTGGCCCACTGTCCTAAGGTCCTATGAAATAGACGGTGTGGATGCTCCACATGCATCATGGTGGGGACCTGAGGTGGGGCCATTCTCCCTGCCCGTTTACTACAACAGCAGGACGATGTTGCTATCAGTGTCCTCTGGATGCTACAGCAGGCAGCGTCAACCCCTTTTTTTTTAATCGGTAGTTTTTCATTGGTGGGGTCCACGTCCGGACGTTCCAGTCCATTGGTTCAATTCCCAGGCTCGTGACATACCCAACGAGATCAATATTCAATATATTTTAGGCATAGAAACATCACAGCAATCGGTAATAGTTTTTGACAGTAAATTTGTTGTTTTCACTAGTGTGGCCTACTAAAGATTCAGATTGACTTCAATTTCGGTTCAACGCTTGAAATGATCTAGGGAATGTGATGGATGGCGCAGATTGAATACATACATCCAAGTGGGGCCTACGTGAGCAGTCCTCTCCATAAGAAACAAGGCTTTAATATAAAAATTTTTTTTTTTTTTTTTACTTGTCAGTACACCCACTGACGGTTCTTATCCCCGCAACGTCCAGCATCAGGGACAGCGGATGGGAGCTTGTTTATCAAGTGGATCCCATGCCTAGGGACCACAGTTGGAGGGGTCCCACGCCTGGACATGACCCACTTGGTTGGGTCAATCTGATATTTGTGTTTTCCCAATATCAAAGGGTAGGGCCCACGTGATTTGGTCGGCCATGGGTCCACTTAATAGACGGTTGGGACACAACATACATTCATCATGTGGGCCACCAAATACTCAAAGGAAGGAGAGAGAGAGAGAGAGAGAGAGAGAGAGAGGGAGAGAGGGAGGGAGAGGGAGAGAGAGAGCACCCACCTTAGGATCTTATCTTCTTCTTCCGCCTATAGCCTCTAAAGATCCAATAGATGGACTTCAACGATTGAGATCGATCATGGAGGGTGGGATTGGATGGTAGGAAGGTGGGCCACACTAGTTTCTCTTCCATGGAATGGACGATTCTTTACTTGGGAAAAAATGAGAGAGAGGGAGAGATGATGGGAGAGAAGTGATGGTGAGTGATGGATAGGTGTACTTGACATGTAAGGGAGAGTTGACTTTAGGTAAGGTGATGTAAGAGAGGAATGGGTTGGGTTGCTTTGTAGTTGATTGATTGATTTGATGGGTGGTAGAGATTCTCTTGAAATTACAATGCACGGTGTTTTCTTCAACTGAATGCGGGCCCACATCTCCTGGCCTGGGTATCGCCTCGGCGGGTGAGACACGTCATCGGAACCGCGGCGATGACGCAGTTGCACTGGTACAAGTTTCGGGTCGAGCCAACTCTGATATGTAGGACTCGGCTTAGGATCGCGCGCAAACGTCGGATATAGGTTGTGGATTGCCGGCATTCGTCAGGAATGATTGTGAGGTTCGACGGAATAGTATGGACTAGGATATGGGTCTTACATTATCCGCCTGAGGGTAAGGGGCATAACTAGGCTAAGTTTGACCAACTCATAAATAGGTCCGCTATCGACGTGTCGAGCTGATATTAGTAGGTGGATAGTGAGGTCTCTTCCACTTGCATGGTTGCGCATCTAGTGGGCGATGATCTGGTGTATAGTGTATTAGACCCCGGTGATATATATTCCAGAGATAAATTGTATTGATATGAGGATTCAGATGAGATTTGGTATACTTAACCTGCATATTACACATGACATTGGCTATGTAGGCTTTGCATCGTATGGCCTTGGTGTGGCCGATAGCATTCATGCCTTGCATTGCATGGCCTTGGTGTGGCTGATAGCATTCATGTCTTACATCGCATAGCTTTGGTACAGCTGATAGTATTCATGGACTTACTAGCATGTTTCCACATTACTCTGATATTGTATACTTGCATTGCTACCTTGTGCACACACTTTCACCACCCTTTAAGCTTTCTATAAGCTTATGCACGATTGATTTGTGCAAGTGACACTGGCCGTAGCTGAGAAGTAGCAGGAGCATACCACAGAGCTTCTGGAGTTTTGTTATTATTATCATTGTATTTTCCTTTATGCGCATTGTACTTAATATTTTTTTTATCATAGTGAATTTTTTTATGGCGTTCTGGTTATTGTTCGTGGGTTATGCTTGTGATTATGCTTATTATGAAACAAATTTATATTGAAAATCCTTCTTATAGGGTCCCAAGTTGGAACCTGGTATATGGGTGCCGGGAGCCAAGAATGGGGTACTACGGATGTTGTCGGCGCCGGATTCGACAATCAGGAATTTTGTAAGTCCGATTTTCGAGTTTAGGGCATGACACCTGCTCAAGATGAATGGCGAATAATATCATAGTCTTCACTCAATAGAATGATTTGCACCCCTACAATGTGTACAAACACGAGGTTCATCACTACCACGACCACATTCGCCTCATCTACGATCATCATGTCCTCCATATTTCAAAATCATGGCCCCTACCTTGGTTGTCATATTTGAAATTACATCCATGTCCCTACATACCCCATCTTGATATTCTAGATCCATGCTATAAGAAAGCTAGTCTTTGACTATGTAAGAAGATTAATTAACTTATATAAAGTAGTAAAAGATGAGATAGCAACACTCTACACTAAAGCATAAACTGTATTTAAAGAAGATAGATGATTCATTATAATAACTACTCACGAACACCTTCATATTCAAAATTCAGCTCAGAAAGGAATTGCATGATTTAAATTTCTTCACATACCTTTCATATGGAATCATAATCCTTTGTGCAGTAAGGGGGAATAAGATAATAAAGATCTAACTTATCCCACATACCCCGAAGAGCAAATAAGTACTCATTCAGTGTTCTCGAATGTTGTTGAAACTTGTTAATATTTGAATTCAACTTATAAATCCTAAATTTATTTCAATTTTATAAATATATGCCATGAAGGGTGTCCCATATCTTTTTGGTGGAAGTCAGAAATAGAACAGAGTTACTCATAGAGGGATCACCAAGTCATAACTTGATACTTCTCCTCAGTCTAAGTTTTAAAAGTTTTAACTGTAGAGTCAAGAGTTCTATCCAATGTTATATTCAAGCCAGTCTCTACCTCATAAAAATAATTTCACTAATTGAGTCTCTTGTAGATAATTATTACCATTCAATATGGCAGTTGTAATCAACAAAGTATGGGATTTCAAAGACCCCACAATGGATCTTGGAAAAAAGTTTTTCCTTCATAATACGATGTGAAAATTCACAAGTGGTGTAATGGGATTACCACGGCTGTTATACGAAAGCTATGCGGGGCTGTGGAATGAAAGCTATATCCTAGAGGGGGTAATTAGGATCAATTAAAATTTATGTCTTTTAAACTCAATCACCTACTTAAGCTAATATGCAATTAACGCTAAAGCTTCCAAGCTAATAGAGGGTCCAATCACATATAGTAGAAATGATATGTCAATTAAGCAAATAGTTTATAAACATAATAGTGTACATATGTGTGTGGGATATGCTAACTATCAACTCCTACTATTCATCTAATCATATATACATATAATTAAACATTTACCACATAAGCATAATTAAACAAGTACTCAAATATAATTCCAAATACAAGTATGTATAGTGGTTTGGTTTCCCAACTCTACTCCTAGTGGACACACTCAACCCATGAGTGTACTAAATTTTATTATCAGAGGTTTTTAATCAGTTTCACCTCTAAACTTTATAATCCTACACAAGAATTGACTCCCACATGAGACTTTAATTAGTTTTCTTTAAGCTAATCAATAACCTCGGTCCTAATCCAAATACCTACGTTTACTCCCACCGGATGCTCTCATAGAGACTAACACATACGCACCCGTGTTCAATGGCTACACAAGGACTTTGATTTAGGTCCTACACAAGAGCCAAGGTTCTACACAAAAATCTAGTCAAGTTCGGTAATTTAAACTCTTACACTTGATCCTACATAAGGAATGAGTGTATACGGAATCTTACACATGACAACTTATCAGATTAATCTCATTTCATTACACATTTTCGGGTTACTTGATCTATGTTTTCCCTTGCTTTAATCATCTCCCATTTACTCCCCCGATCATGATATTGATGCGTTGTCAATGCTTCAGCTTCAAGTCAACCACCTTTCATGTGATGTTCATTTGAGGCGACCAAAGTGATAAGATGTTGGTAGAATCTCCTACAACTAATAGGAAGTTGTAATTCATACGGGATCCATTAATGAGACTTATAGCAGATTTAAACAAGAGTATACCTATAGAGGTTAAGTCTAATTTCTAGAAAATGGTGGATTTCAAACTCACCTTCAAAGTGGATATCAGAATCCTCATTGGTGTATTAATCTCAAGAAAGATAACTTAGAACGCTTTGGTTTGGAGGCTTGAGATGAGGGATATGATCATGAAATCATCTAACCTTCTATTACATCAAAAACTCATCATTATAACCAAGAACCGAATGCCCTTGATAAGGAGTTCGAGCTGCAATGATTTATGCCCTTTACAAGGAGTTCGAGCTACAATGGTTTTTTTTTAAAGGTAAATAACGACTCTTTCAATGGTATCGAGCAGGGCTTCGATGGCATCGAAGAAATCGGATTTTCAACTAAATTATTACTGGACAATTTACACACTGCTATCTGATCCCATCGAGTAGTCTTCGATGGCATCGAGGATATCCTTCGATGTCATCGAAGATTCCTCGATTCCATCAAGAAACTAGGATAACTTACTGAACATATTTGAGTTACTCAATTCCATCGAGTGGTCTTTGATACCCTCAAGGTCTGATCGATGGGATCGAGCAACACTCGTAAGTCTGTTGTTCTGGGCGTATGATTTCATTTCACAACAGTTCCGCACCTCTTATAGCCTTATTTATCTTATTTCAATTAGGTTTCTAAGGATAAGGGATAAACAACAAGGTTTACCCATTAAGACAAGATCATCTAAAGTTTTAATGATTGTTTTACGTCAAGGGTTAGGGTCACCAAGGCACCTCATTTACCTATTCTTTGCTCTTTGATGCTTTTGTCATCTTGTGTCTTCGGTCTTCAGTTTCTAAAAGCTCTACCGACTATATAACATATGGACTCACATGATTGACAAACAAGGTATATAAATCAGTGCACTAACACAAGGGTCCACAAGCACATAACACAAGTAAATAAAATATTCAAAATACGGCGTACAATTTTAGATAACCACCAAATATATGGTGTTCAATCCACAAAACAAAGATACAAAAACAATGTTATGCATTAAATCCAACAATAATGATTACCAACGGGCCTGAATCAACTATAAAACACCTTAATAGGAGATTGGAGCCAATCCACCATATGGAGAAATATTTGAGAAATAACTGATGATTTAAGATATATATATATATATATATATATATATATATATATATATATATATATATATATATATATATATAATGGTCCAAACATACTCAAATCAAGAAAAAAAAATTCACGAAAATCATGGCAAATCTTCTAAAATAGAGCTTTATTGAACCATACTTTTCCCGATAAAATTTTGTCTGTACGCATTATACAGTTGCTGACCTCAGTAAGCTTCTATAACAATGATCAATGTGAAATAGCCTTTCTTTAATACCAAGTAGATATGGAGAAGAAAATAGAAGAAATTAGAGAAGAGATGAGAGTGAGGAGAGAGGAGTTTAGGAGAAGAGACTTGTGTGTTAGGTCTTATTGGCCCTAGCATACAAGTCACACACCTTTTATTATATTATTTAATAAAAATATTGAACATACTCCTCAGGAGTACACAAAAGCCATACCCAAAATACATAAATACACTTCATTAATTTCCTATGGAACTGGCAATGATATCATACAACTCCAGTTTGGCGTTATGATGCTTCTAAGTTTACTGTATTGGCTTGGCTTATGAAAAAAAAAATGCTAATGGCGCAAGAGAGGAATGATTCCTCTGAATGTTTGTGTTATGTCTTTGTTAGTGTCGAGTTAAGGCAAGTGGGTAAGGTAGGAAAGGCTTTATTGGCTGATTTGTGGTCTATTTGGGAAATAGATGGTGCTATAAGTTGCAACCGATCATGCCCATCAATCCAGACCATCCAATCGATCAACCTATTGAGTCCTAGCTACTTTTTGAACCAATTGGGTGATCAAAACCTTAAAAATAATATTCAGCAAAAACCATTCTAGCAACGGTCCACAACTATCCACATCAACGATACTGAGTTGCAAGAAAATTGCTCTCCCCTTGGAATGTTTAACTTGAGAAGGGAAATTATCCAACAATCACTAGTGACTCGGCCTGATCAAGATTGGATGGTAACCACAAAGAGGGATTATAGGCCATATTTCAGTCATAAAAGCCGTTGACCTAATGGGCAACAAGTTGGATGAAGGATTCTCCTAAAACTACCCAATATCAGCAGATTTCGACCCTTTGATAATTTAACTTTTTTATTCCTTTTTTCCACTAAAGAATACAACAGAAAGCAAGAAAAATTACAGCGAGACATACTTAGGAGCAGACATTACAATCACGAAGATTAGCAATTGCAGCAGCCCTATCAATAACCAAGGATCTTGCTTTGGAGAAAACTCCCTTAGCTTACCGGAAGCATACTTGATCATTCAACAGTCTCTCTGAATCCAAACCATTACTGTTTTTGCTCCTTAGTTCAATGTTGTATTCTACCAATCTGCAAGCTATTTGAAGCATCCCCAACCATTGCAGGGATTATCGATGGGGATTCTAAAACTGCCCATTATCAGAAGCTTTCGACCCCCTTTGACCAATGAACATTTTCTCTATGAATCTGAACCATTACTGTATTTGCTCCTTAGCTCAAGTTTGTAATCTACCAACCGGAAGCAATTCAAAGCATGCCCATCGATGGCAGGGATTATCACATCGACAGCTTGGATCACAATGCTATGGTCCAACTGTATGGAGCAAATTGTGCATCTGCTGATGTGCAGGAACCGGTGATTCCTCAATAAGGAATCCCATTAAGACTTATCAAGACAGTTGCCTCACTTGGGACCCTCTTCTTTTCACCATCCGATGCCGTGAGCAGGTTCACCAATAGTGAAATTTCACTAGTGATGTCCAAGACTCGAATCATTTTCGCTAGAATGATAGAACTCAAAATACAGAAAGATCACTGCACAAAACTGAAATGAATGGAGGTATTGAAGCACAACCATGTCATGCTTTAGCTACAAAGACAACAATTCTCCTCCCTTGGTATGGTGATGAATCACGAAGCTACAAGAGAATGCGAGTGATGATGATGATGATGAGCATTGTTCCGTCCAAGCCCAAGACCCAAGCCCAAAGGGACCCCATCACTCTTTCCATGGTTATGGGAGGAATGTACAAGCCCATGATGGCTCGTGTTTCCCGATTCCACATCAATGCGGACATGGCCGTTGCCATTGGCGTGATGAGATTGGTTCTCCCCATTCTGCAAATTAGTATTTCTGGTAATTGGAACCATCCCGATACCTTCAGAATGGACTGGTTGTTCCATGTACTCGATGTCTTCATTATAGCCATTTATCAAGAAATCCAAACAGTTTTTCCGGACACCATGATCATATGGATTTCTAAAGCCTCCGCCTGGTCCTCTGAGATAACTATAGCGCATTGCATTTGCCATTTCATTCGTTGTAATATTGCGAGAGATCTACACCATGGAAAAAAAAAAGGAAGCGAATCAGTACCACCATTAAAATGCATCAATTGTCATCTTCATGAGCTTTGCTAGCAAGGGTCACAAAAGCTGCCCGCCCCTTCTGCTCCACCACAGGATCTGGATTGCATTGTATATGGTTCCACATGGCAAAATCTCACTGATCAGAGGTCCAAACTATCCATGCTAAAATAGGAAGCTGCTTTTCTCGACCATTGCTTCTCCATTTGTATGGACAACATGATCTCTGATAAATAAGACTCTTAACATGTAGCCCATCATTATGGCACCTTCTAGATGAATGGTCTGCATCATTGCATGGTGGGGCAAAAGACCGAGCCACTAGGGGCAGGCATCCCTAGCATTTCTGCTATCACTTTAAATCATTATGAGCTAATCATATTTAATCATAATTGCTAAGTTTTGAGTTGAGCCAGCTTTTTGAAGTCAAACACAAGGCCATATCTTGTCATCAAAGAACTCAAAGATACAAGCCATAGGTATTATGATTTAAAAGGAGATTTGATTGCTAAGGGCTGAAGTGGCCTGCTCTTTCCAAGCCAAATGGCAAAAGGAGATTTCAATGATTACATTAGCACCCATAAAATGCCATGCAATTGCAATTCATCAAAGTCTTGTAAATCTACACTGTAGAAATGATTCCATGGCAATTATCAACATACCTGTGAAGCTTGTACAACAGTTAAGACTGCAACACCGAAGAAAAGGAAAAGATCCATGACCAGAAATGATATAGCGCTGGTGTGATGCGTGCCAGCAAAGTTCAACCATGCTCCGAAAGAAGAAGGAGAACTTGGATCTGTCAAGATTCCTGCATTTCAGAAAAAGGAAATTCTTCCATCAGGGTAGATAAAAAAGCACCTAGCATAAAAAGGGCTAGAGGAAAGGATTTCCAGAATACACGTACGTATAGAAGTTACAGCACCAGTGACCAGCATTGCAGACATTTCTAGAATAAGAAACATAAAGAAATCCCATTTGTTTCTCTGCAGTGAAAACAAAACATTTAAGGATTCAATCAGAGCATAGGAGAAGCTACATGAATGTGTACGTGAGAAGCCACATGAATGTGTATATTAAGGAGAAAAAAAAAAAAAAGCAATTAGAAGTAAGATTCAACTCATCAGTGTCAAAGCACCTTGCCAATACAATTCGATACCCAAGGGCAGTGATGATCAAACTGCTCCACACAACGATTACAGGTGGAACAGTGCTTCGCACGTAAAGGCCTGACAATCTAAAAGAACGAAAACAAAATATCATTGAAAGAAAACTAGTTGCAACTGACAAGTACAAAAGAACGAAGACTAGAATGGGATGTCACCTTGCATGTTGCACACAACTGAGACCAATTCCCAGCCAACAGTGCAGGATTATTCAGCTCTGTCTTTAATAAAGGTTCCTGTTGATGAATAAAAGAGAGATCAGATCGTAAGATATTTCAAGAGAAATGCTAAGCCAAGAAGCATAGAGAAGAGATGTCGATAAACAAGCAAAGACCCATCGAAAGTCAAAGAAGTGACCATGAAACTGCAACTTACGTCGTCTTTCAGATTTTGTGAATCATGTAGATTCACTTTTATGTAACCAGGATCCTTCCTGTGAGCAAAAGGAAAACAAAGAAACACATCAAATCAGACAATAATTTACAGCATCTATGAAAATACTTATGTAAAGCAATACTTTAGCATCTTAATGAGTATATCTGCAAACATGCCCCGATGGATGAAAGTAATTTACAAAAAAAAAAATGCAATATGTGAAACATATTTTACTAAGTAAATCATCTGAAAGGTTAAAATTTGAGAGAATAATATGCACATCCATACCCTTGCATGTTTAAGTATAAAAGATCCAGCAAAGAGAACAGCATAGGACATAAATGAAGCATCTGCAGATGCAGCAGATTTTGAAGGAAAACCCACCCCACCCCCCCCCCCCCCCCAATGTTTCATTGGCATTGAACTAGTGTGTAGTGGTTGATTTCATGGTTGAAGGATGGATATCCACCAATACAACACAGAATTCAAACCATGGTTTTAAAACTCGGAAACAAGAGAGCAATTGAAAATGACTAGTTGAATCAGAAGGCAGCAAACAGCCACATCGAAATGCACAAAATAACAGCATAAAGACAAGAATAGAAGGAAAAATGTTTGTGAATTACCATTAAATATAATTAATGATACTGGTACATTCAGCACATGCAATGCACATGGATAGAGAGGAAGTGATTTGCCAAAGTGAGAAAGCAGAAGAGAAGCAGTTGCAAAAGGAGTTATTTGATACTCTGGCAGAGTATCATGGTTTATACTCAGGCACTCTGAAATTCTACACGTGACATACATTAACTCAATGAAACTATCCATGTCATGGGACCCACTCTAGATAGCCTATCATTCAAAATTCAGATTGATTTAACTATTGTATCTTCTGATTAATGAGCATTCTTTTGTTGAATTTGGACCATTGAATGTTCTCATTTGACCGTCCATTATATTTTCACCAATCTGCCAGTTAAGAATTTAAATCAACGTATTTTCTGGTTTAACAGTCATATAAATTCATGGTCCATTATATGTTCACCAATCTGGAGAGTTTATTTTGAATAACTATATGTCATGTTACAATTTTAACTGGCTGCATATCAACTATTGTATTCTGTCGTAGTATCCAAATGTTTCTCGTAGAAAAAAAAAAAAAAGCAGGTCTCTCTATAGAACCCCTCTCTCACCGGACAGAGATGGCTTCACCTTGTTTACATAATTCTCTTTACTTTGACTCAATACCCTTCCCATGGCCTTTGGTAATTTTCTAGAAGGTAACGATTTTATTGATCAAACAAGATCAAAATGGCCAAAGCAAAGCAGCCCAAGAAATAGAGGAAAGGGGACAATCGCTGAGAACTAACATGTTCAAGGCCTGGTCCATTGCACACAATTTTTCCCTCCTAAAAACCTCCGAAACTACCCTGCTAAAGTTGCAAGAGCATCGGTTATTCGCCTCCCCGTAATACCCACAAGCTGGCCAATAATGACAACCTCGATAAATTCCTCCCTTGCTTCCCAATCCCACCCTTCCCATGCCCTCTAATAATTCATATTTTTAGCAAATCAAAAACTAATTGCAGGAAATTTTGACCCCTAGCTACTCTCATTATATATGATATACACGGAAAGTGGAAGATGACTACTGTCCCGTAAGTGCAGCAACCTCAGTGAGATTTTGACCAACAGTGAGCAAATGATAATATCCCTGAGACAAGTTTGGAAAGGAAAGGAAAGGAAAAAAACAAAAACAAAAACAAAAACAAAACTGCTGGTTGAAAAGAAAATAAACCGACTTCATGTTTGCTGAAAGGAGATGTAAAGTAGGAGCAGATTCCTAATGGAACCTTTTAATAATAATCACCAATCAACCTCGTCTTCTCATTAAACTCAAGGTTTGGCATAAACTTGATGGCACAAGTATTTTCCTAGTATGAAGCAGCAGGATATGCAATGTGAACCACTACATTTGCACAAGACCACAAATACAGAAAACGACATTGCCATATGCATAAAATAATTGCAAATCTGATTTTCTTGCACATCCACTATAAAAGATTCAGCCAAGAAAACATAATTCTAGTTTCACTGGTTTCAGAGGAAACAGGTACAGTATACCCATGTAATTTTGATGAAGGGAGATTCTCATTCATAAAATATCACAACTCAACCGAGTCCAATGCCATGACTAATACAAGTTTTGACTGGCAAGTCAGCAAATTGCACTGGTTTTTAAGCCTTTCTTCTTCATGCACTAAACCAGATCCACAGAACTTAACGTGAAATGCAGTGATGAACCAAAAGCCCTTCAACTTTCAGTACTTTTTTTATTATTTAACAAAAAAAGAAGACAATCTTTTACATAATTTTTTTTTTAATTGGTTAGCCTGTTAATACACACACCCCACTGTTAGGCACACTCCACTTGGGAATCAATACCAAGACCTCAGTGTTGAAACAAGGTTATCTTCACTCAGTCTACCACTTGAGCTATGGATCGGTGTGTACATATTATGCAACACAACAACCTTTTGTTCAAATCCTATTGATTTCAAATGCTTGAGTAGCTATAAATACAGACCATCACTGATTCAAAGCACCATAATGATAAAAGCTCTATAGAGCATACCTGCTACATCTATAAAACATGACTAGTCCAGCAGTGGCAAGGAAAACACCCGACCATGCGAAAAAACCGAATCCAGCTGTTAATTTCAACAGATGTGATGCTGCAACCAAAAACAAGCAGCCAAAATAAGCACCATACCATGACAGAGGAGATGTTGCAGTTTGTACATGCAAAAGGCACAGTAACACACCTGTGATGACAGAATGAATATAGATGGCAAGTAGCACTATAATCATACACCAAAGTACAGGTGCAAGCCCTAATTTTGCAATTTTTCCAAGTCGGCTGTTCCCATCCCAGCGTTTCTCTAACAACCTTCTAGCATTTCCCTGCATACAAATGTCAGAAAAAGCATCACACAAATAAAGAGATGATCGAACGGCATAACGGTAATAAGAGATCACCAAATTTTTCTTAGGAAAAACCTAACAGGAAAGAAATACTCTATACTGACACAAGATAAAGAAAAAAGTTCCACAAGAGCTAGTAAGTTTCAAACTATCATGACAGGAAAGTAAAACTTCCTCTGCAGTGAAGTAACACGTGGAGCGGCATCTGCCAAATGAAGTCCGTATTTAGGCAATAATCCTATAAAATGAAATGACACACAGACCACCATCTGCCATGCCAAATGAGGCAAACAGCATGGACAAATGATCCTAAAGGCAAATGGAGTGACAGAACCCTGGATAGCTGTCTGTATTTAGGCAAATGATCCTACCATATTTCTTAGTTCAAATCCGTTGTATCCAGTGGCAGTGACATTTGGATTGTTGAATAAGGAAAAAGATCACTTTTAGGTTTTTAGCATAAGTTTCCCCTCTTCCTGTCTTCCATTATGTGCTGCTAAATTAGTAGCTCTACATTCCTTTAAGCATGTCTTTCTGTAGTCGTGTTTTTGAGCTTCATTATCAAGTTTGAGATCATCAAATGAAGAATTTGGCTTCTAGAATTGGTACATTTTATCATATATATGCAATTAAGTTCTAGTTTTCACTTTGGTTGAATCACCTCATGCACTTTACACCCACGACCAGACTTACAAACTGTGATGCATTGCTTCTATGGACCAACTAGCTTGATCAAGATTCAAAAGAAGAAATCATGGTTTGATGACCAGCTACCCACTTGACATCTACCCTCCTTTCCAAAGCTGCGGACCAGCTGGAACATCGCTAGCAGATGGAGTTAAGGACCTTATCTCAATATAATAAAAGACATTATCAAAATGAACTTATGCGATGAAATGCCATCCCTAACCTAAAACATGAGAAATTCTTCTCTATGTTTCCAGCCATTGTTTTGAAAAACTTTACAATTAATGACTTAAATCCTACTAATCAAATTTTGCTAAAAAAATCTTAATCAACAAAGAAGAATAGATTTGTGGGGTGATTAATGGAAGGGAAAATAAATAAATAAATAAAAAGGAAAGAAAGAAAGAAAGGGAAGTGCACCACTGCATGGATATGTTTAATCTAGGGAAGAGGTGACTCGTGAATCAAGGCCCATACTTGGTATCATTGGCTCTTTTTGAGAGCTAAGATCAATTTTATTAAAAGAAATGAAAAGAGTGTGCAGAGGAATGCAATGATGACAGATTCTGCCCCAAAGCATTAAGGCAAAACATTCAAAAATGAATCAACAAAACTAAAAGAACAATATTCAAATGACTTGAGAGACTTGGCCTCGCAACCAGGCTCACTTTGGCTCTCCTGAAAATCTCTACACCGCTGCTTGCACAATTGTAGAAAGATGAATTGTTACACTCATGGGATGTGGGGCCTGGGAGGGGGGGAGGGGTTTGGCCAAGGTCCTAACCCATGGGATGTGGGGCCTGGGCTATGAGATAAAGGGATTAATTCGCCATGCTCTATCAGTTCAAGCTTTTAGAGCAAGTGGTTAGTTGTCCTGCATCGAAAAGCCTCTACAAAATTCCCCTTTATGGCCAAGACCGCCATCATGCTAAGCCAGAATGAACAAGCCAATTGACTTTAGCATCACCTAAGAGGACCAAAACAGGTCAACGAACCTCCCCCAGACAGCACACGCAAAATCACAATGCATCAGCACCGATTTTGAATAATAGAGGGGCATAATGCATGCATTAGTGTTAGGCATTTGCCCTTAGATTATTGATAGTTAGCACTTTGCCCTTTTCTACAAGCCAACAAAATGTTACTACGCTAGGTGAGCCTTTATATGACCAAATGCTCATCCCAAACCCTCCAAGGAGGAGGATTGCACAAGACCATGTAAAATGATTGGACCAAGAAGCTTCCCAACCATTCCTTTCATCCCGGGACCTTCCATTTCTAAGCAGATCGAGCAAGTGCACCATTTCTTCCAGCTCCTCACTCAAATGATTGTGGTGGAAATGGTGAGAGACAAACACCTTTGTCAATGAAGCAGGCTTGATCCAACTTGTGGCAGATCAAGTAAAGGGGCCAATCATCCTGACCACCATTTGCCACACAGAAGACTATTTCCTTCTTGAAATTCTTTACACTTCTGATGACCTATGGTCCAAATGATGTCATGGCCCTTGATAGAGTGGAATCGCATAACATAATTCACATAGCCAACCCTAACTGTTGGCAAAAGACTTGGATGATGATGATGATTGCTTTCCAAGCACCCAAAGCTCTGTACTGAGGACGAATTTTGAACAATCCTCCCACGTCTACCACATATTTGCTCAAAATGAATTGCTTCCAAGAGCTATCCACTTCCACCCCACACCTCCAAAACTATTTATGTAGGGTAGTTGAATTCATGATTTTCGAGTATCCTATACATGCCCCACCTTGTTTAAAAGGTTTGCATACATCACTCTATACCATGAATGGAACTTATGCTTTATCTTACAAACCTCTCCAAAGGAACTCCTTATGGATTTTTCCCGATCTATCAATAATTCTAAGCTACCACTGACACAAAATCAACATTTGTAGCCTTTGTATGGCTGATGTGGAAGCAATTAATCAAATATTCGTGCATTGCCCATACGTTCATCAAGTGTGGTCACACATCCTCAAAGCCAAAGAAGTTAGTTGGGTGATGCCTTCCTCAGTAGAGTCATTATTTTTTCATGGCACGATGTTCGGCTTGCAAAATGAAAACATTCAGTTTGGCACTTATTTTTACTGGTAGTCCTTTGGAACATTTGGGGTGAATGCAACGCCCTCTGTTATCATAACAAAACAGGGCCATGGGAGGAAGTTGTGTGGAAAATCAAAAGGGGTGTAATGGAATGGGCAGCAGGGGCTGATGGTGTAAAACATTTTCCTATTTCGGGTTGATCCTTTTTCTATCCCCTGGCTAGCTTCTTGTATTTATTGTTATTATTATTATTATTATTATTATATTCTTTTGCTGTTCTTAGCAGTTACAGGGCAGCTTCTTAATAAACATCAATTATCCTTCAAAAAAAAAACACTAACGTAGCACTGTAATTAGGACATAAAGAAGATTGGCATGCTAGACATGGCTAACTTGATCAACATGATTCTACCTCCTAGCGACAAACAACTGCTTTTCCAACTAGAACATTCCCTTCCAATCTCTCTTCTATCTTGTACCATGAATGCTTGCCAGGCTTGTCAATACACATATGTAGAAAAGAACAGGAAAAAGAGCCTTGCTTTCACCTGAACACCCCTACAAGTCTAGGAACTTCCTCGAGTCCAATCTGACACCTAGAAGTTCACTTTTAAGGATATTGATCTACTGAAAAAACAAGGCTCCAAAGCATTGAATGACCTTCCTTAAATTGTCAATTTGGATTGCTATCAGCATCAAAGAAGAGCAAAGTTTCATCTGCAATCTGAAGGTCACAAACAAATTGAATTTCATGATCAAATTTCAATCTCCAATACGTCCTAATTGAATGTTATGATTATAGGCTGAATATTACAATTTAAGAACCTAATAATATATTTTTCACTTGCATTAAGCACTAATAAGAGGGATATTTGAGTCCGGACTATGTTCAATAGTGGATTTTTCAAAATCTAAACAGTGCCAAGAAGAAATTTTGAGAGAGTTAGGGGGGGGGGGGGGGTCGGGGTTCATAGCCTATTCTACAATGTCTCTTATTCCAAGTAGAAAATGTTTCCATATCCATATAAAAACCAAAACAAAATGACCGTAGAAATCAGTATACAAGTTGAGAGTCCCATCCTCAACAGGAGATGTGGTGTAAGTCCCATGGTTACTAATGTCACACTGCAAACAATCAGCTAGCCACTTAGAGATACCAACAGTTATCATGCAATAGATCAGTGCTGCTGAAGCAATTCATATGGTATGGGTCCATCAAAGATCAAAGTGACAGATTATTGACTAGAAGTTGCTAGACCACTGCAAAAAACTAACTGTTCTTCAGCTAAGAATACCTACAAGGAAAAAAGCGACTTGCCGATGATTCTTGTCGGATGCCAGTTGTGCTGGAGTAAAGCCTGTGTTGTCTGTCACCATCAAATCCTCTTTCTTCCCTGCTTGAACTAGCACTGTACATGCCTCAAGGTTTCCCCTTATAGCAGCCCAATGAAGAGGGGTACAACCTAATGGCATATGAATGGAAACAAGCATGAGGAATTATTTGTCCATGCAAAAATAATATGAACAAGATGGAATAGCAATTTACTTCTGCAAGACAAGATCACATAAGTTTAATACCTTTTCGAACAACAAAAGGCAAATTCACAAGGAAACATTTTAAAGATAAAGGATTGATTACCTTCTTTATCTTGTCGCCCCCTATAAGCATCCAGGAATAATAGAAGGCGAATACAATCGGCGAAGCCTTTATAAGCAGCCCTACAAATTTGGAGAATGAACAGAACTTGAATCAATTAACCTGAACTTTCTAATGACCACAACTAGTAGTCATGCTGAATAATGATGTCACTTCTAAGGGCAATTAGTTCTAGAATATCATATTCATGCTGCAACTGAAGCTAAAACAAGAAACTAATCTCAGCGTGAGGCATCAATGCAATAGAACTCCTTTTGTCACCTAACTGTCAACCAACCAAATCAGTCAAGCCATTGGAATGTTGTCTATGTAATGAAGGACCATTGGAGCCAATGTTTTAAATATCGATGACATCAGCCGATATATCCCATGATATATCTTGTAACCCGCATGTGCGATACAAAAAAGCACAGGTAGTGCCAATATATCCCATATGTTCGATCCGGTGAGCATTTTCAATTTGTTTTTTTGTTGGAATTATGTTAAATCAGTGTCAAATGGTTATAAATCCATTGGTTCTTCATGTTTTGCATGAAAAATCATAGAGTTGGAGCTTTGATTTTGATATCCATTGGTTCTTCATGTTTTCCATGTTTTTTACAAAATTTTCCTTCAACCAGCTGTCAATTTAGACTAATTTCGAAGTATTTGTTAAAATGATCATCACATACACTCCAATTTCGAAATTTGGGTGTAGGTGGTCGGATTTGGGAAAAAGTTAAAATTTTCCCAATTTCTCCCAAATCGCTTGCAATTTTGCACTCCAAACATGAAATCAAGTATGCATGAGGGCTGATCCATTGATTTGTTAAGTCCTTGTCAATGTTCGGAAAATAAAAATCATTTTTAAATTAAAAGTTAATTAAAATATTATTTTTTTCGAAATTTCCCTTCAACCATCATTAAAATAAAAATGATCATCACATACACTCCAATTTTTCAAATACACTTCTTTTTTGAGATTTATGGGAAAAAGTTAAAATTTTCCCAATTTCTCCCAAATCGCTTGCAATTTTGCACTCCAAACATGAAATCAAGTATGCATGAGGGCTGATCCATTGATTTGTTAAGTCCTTGTCAATGTTCGGAAAATAAAAATCATTTTTAAATTAAAAGTTAATTAAAATATTATTTTTTTCGAAATTTCCCTTCAACCAGCTGTCAATTGAGACTAATTTCAAAGTATTTAGGAATGTTTGATGAAATGATCATCACAAACACTCTAAATTTTATGCATTCAATTTGAATATAATTGCATTAATTTAGTTAGACAGCGCATAACTTAGGACCCCATACAAAGGAAACCTATTGTGTCATACACTTCTTTTTTGAGATGTTATGATTTAAAAGTGTGTATTAAGGTCTTTTTTAACAATCCCTGAAGTTTCGTTGAAAAACTCAAACCATTTTCCCAATGTTTCCCTATTTTCCCAAAAAGTGCGATAAATTACCCGATACAAACGATATATCCCGTCCAATAACTGATATGTAACGCGATACTGATATTTCGAACACTGATTGGAGCAACAATCATGGTTTACTAGTGGACCCCATGGCTAGCTAGTGAAAGATCAGGACATGATTTAATTTTAAGGTCCAATTTGAGGCCCACGTATCCAATCAAATTCCATTGATTGGACTTGGTCCCACATATCCAATTGACAGCCTTATTTTTGGGTTTATGCAAACAACCATAGAGTATGGGAGGGTTTCATACAGCCGTACACATATCCAAGCCCATGCGGTTGTACATAGAGGAAGTAGTTGAGTGGTTTTTGGAGTCACTAAGTTGGTTTCTCTTATTAAATTTTCTTTCCTTCATGATGGATGGATTAGTTTGAGGGCCGAGATTACTTTTATGTCTTTATTTCGTCGAAGAAGTGGGTTAAAGGAAGATTGCAACTATTGGGAAAAGAATTAGTTGAGTGGTTTTTGGAGTCACTAAGTTGGTTTCTCTTATTAAATTTTCTTTCCTTCATGATGGATGGATTAGTTTGAGGGCCGATAGGATTTACTTTTTTTTTTTCTTTTTTTTTTTTCTACCTAACAAAAAATTTATTGCCAAAGAACAGAAAACAATAGGAACAAGGACGAGGAATCATCACCCCAAACATTACAATACATCAATCCAACAAGAATTGAAAACTCAAAAGAACAACATTGGAAGGCCTTGGCGAACATTTTTGTACCAAGGCCACGCAATACCTAGCCAAAAATGTGTATAGATTTCCTTTGGTTTTGCTGTTTTCTTTATCAATTAAAGTAACCATTCCCTAAAGTTCATAGCCGTATGTATGGATTTAGATACCATAGTATATGATTTAATGAAAGCTTTATGCAATTTAATTAAAGCTTTCTTTTTGTGTCTACTGTGATTGAAATCTCCTCTAGAAGTGTGACTATTCTAGAAACTAGTGGTGAGACTCTAATGCAGGAGCATTTTCACACTGGGCTCGAGTGGGGTTGCTTGTGGGATGCAGGGGCACACTCGGGGTGGGTGCGGCCCACGGAGGAGGTCTCGTGTTCGAGACTCCTCACCAGGGGTGATTAATGCGCATTTCACACCGGGCTCGAGTAGGATAGCCCGTGGGATGCGGGGACACACTCGAGGTGGGCGGCCCATGTGATTTGGGGCCCACGAAGGGGGTTCGGCCGAGGTCTTAAAAACCCATGAGATGTGGGGCCTGGGCTATGAGATAAAGGGATTAATTCGTCATACTCTAACAGTTCGAGCTTTTAAAGCAAGCGGTTAATTGTCCTGCATCCAATTCCTAACTTTCTATTTAAATAACTTACTTTCTATTTTTAGAAACTTTCCTTTTTCTTTAAAAACTAGGTTTTTTTTTTTTAGAAACTTTTCTAATTTGTTTTTTTTTTTCTTTTAGAAGCTTTCCTAATTTGTTTTTTTTAGAAACTTTCATAATTTGTTATTTTTAGAAACTTTCCTTTTTCATTTTTAGAAACTAGGTTGCTTTTTTTTTTTAAGAAACTTTCCTAACTTGTTTTAAAAAAAACTTTCCTTTTTCGTTTTTAAAAACTAGGTTATTTCTTAAATTTTAAAAAAAATTTTAAAAAAAAAAAAATCTTATATTTTGACAACTATATTGCTAAATTTTGGCTTGCACCATACACTAAATATGGAGCAACTGTTAGAGTCACTAAACAAACTGTCTCAGAAGATTGAGGTTTTGGGTAAGCGCTGGAAACAACATATAGACCAATGCTTTGATCGACTTGATGTGCGCATTACCCGACTAAAGACCATCGTCAGGACAAACCCCACCATTAGGGTAGATGTCCAATCTCTGGCAGGTGGCCTGGAGGATAGACCAATGAATGGAGTTGGTCAAGGAATCAATTATGGGCGTGCACCCGTACACTCACCCCATGAGGGATATCAAGACCGCTATTTTGAGGGGAACAACATGTGCAGCCTTATGGCTGGAGAGTGCACCAGAGGCTAGTGTAGAGTTACTTACTGAGGTCATTCCGGTAATGGATAAGTTATGTGATGTCTTTCCTGATAATCTACCAGATGAGTCTCCCCCTAAGAGGGATATAGAGCACACAAGAACATGAAACATCGTAATACCTACAGTCGAGTTTATGTTTAATAGTTTTGTCGATAGGTCCACAGGTCTCAGTCCTTATGAAGTCGTTACTGGTTATAAACCTGAGAAACCTATTGATCTCGTCCCTATGTCACTGTCCCATAAGCCGTCGTCGAGTTCTTTCTCGGAATGTCCTTTTGTCAGAGAGTCTTTTGCGCATCACATTCATTCATGGCATCAAGAAATCAGGCAGAAAATCATTACTAGTAATGAACATTACAAATTTTCTGCAAACCAACATAAACGTTGCGAAGAATTCAATATTGGGGACTGTGATGGTCTGCATCTGGCCCGAGCAGTACCCTTCGGGAGCCGTTCGTAAGTTACACGCGCGTAGCGCTGGACCCTTCAAAATTATAAAACGAAACGGTCTCAATGCGTATGAGGTATATCTTCCACCTTCTATGGGAATTAGTTCCACGTTCAATATGGAGGATTTAGTTGCTTTTCAGGGACCCACTGATACTTTGTCCGGCCCTTCGCCCACCCATCCTGATGCCCCAGACTTACCCTTTGATTCATAGCCTCTTCCCGACCTTTCATCCCAACCTCTACCTCCCATACCTAGCCTTCACACACCCAGAGAGGAAATAGAGGATATCCTGGACCATGAGATAATTTCCACGTCGGATGGCGGGATTCAGAAATACCTAGTTAAATGGAAGTCACGCCCAACTTCAGACAGCACGTGGCTCACTGAAGAGGAGCTTCAGAGACTTGACCCCGACATCCTAGAGCGGTTCAGGAGTTTTATTTCGCCAGTGGCGAAATCTTCGCAGCCGGGGAGAGTTGATGAGAACCTCATGCACATGCACGCTCACACACCACCACCCCTACGCACATACGTACGCAGGAGGACCCCGCCATCGATCTGGCTCGATGATGACGTCCAGGGAAGGCCTCCTAATTAGAAGACAAGTTTTAGTTCAAAAAAGTGGGCCCGATAGTCAAGAAAAGCCCATCATGGGATCTCATGATCGTGGCCCACTCGTCGAATTGATTTCATATTTTAGGTTTTGCTTATTGTTATTATTTAGAACATTGTGAATGCTTTAGATTTCTCTGTTTGGTTTTTATTTTAGTTTACTTCATCGCCAAGTAATAAGTTATGCACATGATGCGAGTTTTGGGGCATAGGATTTTTCCTATAAATAGGCACCCCTTGTAGTTCCTTTGATTCATTCAAGTTTAATAAAAATTCCTGCTTTATTTTTCTGCTCTCTTTGTGAGTTGTGGAAGAATTCAAAAGTGGGTGCGAAGCCCTCCCTTCTTCGAAGGGCTAACTGCTGTGGTGCGAAGCCACATTTATCCCCATCCACATCTCTCATCTTCTATCATCATTATTGCTTTAAACTTCCCAGCTTTTGTAGCTATTCACCCCCCTACAGCCAGTTTCCAAAATCTGGACCTGTAGAAGGGCTGAAACTTCGACAGAGCACTCCGCCTCGACTTTACGTTGGATCGTCGTCAAACTTGGAGGGATTGGAAGTCTCCCCTGGCTGACCAAGGCCTAGGTGTCACTTTGGGGAGGCGGGCTTCCATCACACGTGCGACCAGCCCACCCGCGCACGTGCGTCAGCCCCGGGTCACCATCTATACGCAGAAGCTTTCTCCGAGTCAGGTTTTCCTCTTTTCATTCATATTTCCTAAACCCTAGCCTTAGTTTGCATTAACCCTAATTTATTTACCCATTTTTTTTCACCCTAGGGTTCCTTGAATTGAAATTGAGGAATCCCTTGAATTAGGGACTGATTACTACGCATGTGTGGATGATTATTTCTTATCTTTGAGTATCGTTTGGTTCATAATTTTTATTGATCCAGCCCTATCATGTGTAGGCCTGGACCCGCATAGATTCCCCTTAATTGAATGTTTGGACTTTCATGTGGGATGTGGAATTTGTGTAACTGTTTCTGAATTGGTATGATCTAAGCCTGAATTCTTGCATCTCATACTTAAATTTCATGTCCTGCATCAGACTCATCTTCTTGTGGTGAGACTCGACAAGAACTGATCCTTTTTCTATCTTCCTTCGCTTATATGTTGTTTGTGTGTGAATCAGATGAAATCTATCCAGGCTATTAAAATCTGGGAAAACAACAAAACACACATTCCTCATGATATTCTTGGACGGGAATGAAGTTCAAACTACTTTTGGCTTTTATCTCCATCAACCTTTGGTACTACAGAAAGTTTTCCATGGGTAAGTAGTTTTTTTCTTTTCCTTTTACCAGTTACCAAAATCTTTTTGATTACCAGATCCCAACTGTAACCCTAATTTCAATCTCCCCCAAATTGAGCCCCCAAAACCCTAAAAACCTTAAACCTCCCAAACTCTAAACCCCTGATTTTGCTAAACCCTATCTCCCCCAAAAACCCTAACCTTAAACCTCTCAGACCCTAATTCCCTAAAACCTCCCCCAAATTGAACCCTCAAAACCCTAACCTTAAACCTCCCAAACTGTAAAACCATATTTTTGCCAAGTCCCCAACATTTCTCCATCCTCCAATCCACAATCCCAAACCTTAGATTTTTCAAATTCCTCAATTTTCCAAAACCTTGACCATAAATCTCCAATTTCCCTAAATCTACCCAAATTTGAAACCCCAATCCTGTATCTAACACAAATTCAAATCCAATTCTCAAATATTCCCCATAATTTCCCAACCTAAAATATAGTTGCACTAAGCGTGAGGGCATTATCCCAACTGATTGGAGTCAGCTATATGAATCTTGTTCCGCCATTCCATTCTATCAAGGGCCATAACTTCAGTTAGACCTTAGGTTCATCCACCTAAGATCTAAATCCTAATTTAGGCTCAATTTCTACTGCAATCTCAACTCCTAGCCTTAATTCTTCCCCAATCCCCAAATCCGTTCCAACCCATTTACCCTAAACCGAATCCAAATCAACAACCCCAACCACAGCCAGTGTTCAAAATGTCGCTGATATTATTTATAATATCGACCGATATTATCCGTGTTGCACCTTGGTGGTATGATATATAAGGGTAATAACACAGTTTACAAGTTATCAGCAACATTATCGATAACATCGCTAATATCACGCAATATTTTAACTGATATCTTGTGATATTTAAAATATCGCAAGATTTCGACAGTCCCTTTGTTATAGATGCAAGTTATTGTTGATACATTATTGCATATCTTAGCAAATCAAACAAAATTACATGTGAAATTCAGCAAAAGAAAAAAATGTTTGTTTGTTTTTTTCCTGGAGGTAATCTCTTCCAAGGGGTGTTTCACATTAAATAATGAATTTAGGGGAGAAATCATGACCTGCAAGTGGAAATATGCCGATCTCGAAGGTGAGAAAATTTCTTCTCTCCCCACATGTTAGCCTGGATTCTAATAGGAATCCATGTCTATGCATTGACATGGATCTAGGGAAAAATAATTAAAAATAAAATTAAAGAAAAAATTTAACCATGAATTTGGGAGAAAAAATTTAACCATGAATTTGGGAGATCCTAATTTCTCCAATTTTTACCTCCTACAATGGTAATGAAAGTTAGCTAAATGGTGATGAAAGTATTATGGCCCCACTAGTGGGGACAATGATGATGACTTTGAGCCACCTTGTAACTCCATGTGGGTTTGAGGTAAATGTATATATTTAGTTCCCTTTTGTTTGTGGTTGTATGTTTTTGTTTTATTATTTGTATTGTATGATATTTTTAAAATATGAACTCATTTTTGGATATAAATGCACTGCTTTTATCAGAAAACGCAGGGTTTAGGCCCCTATACAATGAAAACCTAATAGGCCCTTATACAATAGAAACCTATTTTGTATAATCGCTTTGTAATGTTTTGAGTTCTAAGAAGGTAATTATGTGTCTTCTAACATCTTCTGGAGTTCTAATAGAAAATTCCACCTATTTTCCTAGTGTTTCTCTTGAACAGCGATACAGCTAAAAGCAGAATGAACCCTGAACTTTTTGAGGGAGTCCCATGAGACCAAACGAAAGAGGGGAAGTTGGTCCTAACAAGATTGGAAGGGCTGCTAAAGAGCTTGAACAGTGATCGAACATAGAACTTGCCAGAGCAGTTCAGGGACCAGGTGGGCAAATTAATGACTCCTAGAGAAGGACGGACTCCCCCACAAAAGCTCCGGAAGCCTAAGAAATCCTTCCAACTCCAAGTCCGATAAGGATCTCCTGCAATTAAAGATTTATTTTTGTGTTTCCTATGATTGGAAATCTTCTCTAGAAGTTTGACTCTTCTAAAACCTAGGGGCTAGGGAACCCTTCAAATTGAGCTTTGCTCCTACTACAAGGATGCTTAGACTTGGTAAAATTTTAAAGCAGACACTTCCCTGCTCCCAAACCTGACTCTGTTGTAGCTTCGCTTCATGCTTCATTTAACTATAGGTGAGAGTCCTTTAGTTTCTTTCGGGATGAGATTCCACAAGAACCAGTCCCTTCTCTTTCTTTGCTTCTATACTGTTTGTGTGTGGATTGGATGAAAACCAGAGAACTCAAAGGTGGATCTAGAATCTGTCCATGCAATTAAATCAGGAAAAACTAAAAGAGTTTGTTCCCACTGCTATTCTTGGATGAAAAAGTTACAACTATTTTTTGCTTTGTATCACCATCAGCATGTCACACCAATGAACGTTTTAGAATGTGCAAATCATAAATGCAGACAAGGTAAGCAATTGAATACCAATGGAGAGGGCTTCTTCCATCATTATCAGGCACATCTGGATCAGCATTCCATTTTGTGACAACATGATAAAGAAAAGCTGTCTGACCATACTGTGCTGCAACATGAGTCGTCTGCAATCAGGTGAAATTTGATCAAAATACAAAGAAGAAACTCAAGCACAGATGTGTTACAATGTGAAGAATCCTTTATTCAAAGAGAACATTAATATGGATATTGAAATAAGCAGAAAAATACTGCAGCAAGGAAATCAAAAGATACATTCTACCACCATCAACAATCAAAATTAGCACTGACGAGAACATTAACATGAATATTGAAATAAGCAGAAAAACATTGCAGCAAGGAAATCAAAATATACATTCTACCACCATCAACAATCAAAAATAGCACTGAACTCTATTTCAAGCAAACAACTCCAATAGAATAAATCCTGTGTTCGGGACAATTCATATATACATGGCTTCTTCTAAGTAGGGAATACATTCAACACCAGCATGCGTAAGCAACAAACTTCAGCCACATCCATCCATTTAGACACCTAAGCACAAAATCTTCCCATTGATACTTCTTGAAATGACTCTTTTTAGCCCGAAGAAGAAGAAAGAAAGAAAGAAAGAAAAGAAAAGAAAGAAAAAGACCAAAAAAGAAGAAGAAGAAGAAGAAGAAGAAGAAGAAGAAGAAGAAGATAGAAGAAGTAGGAGAAGAAGAAGAAGATAAAAGTAAATGTTGTACCTTTGAGTCTTAAACGTAAAACAACTTTAGTTTTGACAAAATTACTCTTTAAAAGGTAAAGGAAACCCACTTATTTAAAAGAGAAGCAAAAAAATAATTAGTCTCGCAAATAAAAATTATTAGGTACATGCCTACCAACCAGCCTCTTAACAAACATTTAAAACTTTTCTTTTTTGTAATATAGCTTTAAATCTTTGTTAGATTTTTATTTTCTTCCTTTACGTGTTAAAAAATTAATAATAACAACCACAACACCAACTTCATGTGTTTTTTTCTGTGTCTCAGAAAATAGAAGAACAAAGGAGGGGGGGGGGGGGGGCGCACTCTATCAAAGTATGCAATAAACATAACGGTAGCGGCAAGAGCTATCAAGTGATATGGGGTCGTAATGGCTCGAACCGTAAGGGGCCCATATAAGTTCATTATGACCATGAGTAACGGCCCCACCATTACATGTATATAGGTCCCCTTTGGAAGGCTTTTTCCATTTTATGACAATTCATAGCAGCCCAGTGCCCCTTTGAAGGGCTTTTTCCATTTTTCCTTCTCATTTTTGACTTTTTGGCTTGCATATCCAATCTTATGTGACCCAAGGGGGCTGTGCGCATATGGATTGCACAATCGCATATGGCATCGCGTATGCACACAGCCCCCAAGCATATTTTTTTAAGAAAATATTAAAAGAAAAAAAAAAGGGAAAAAAATTATGTAAAAATAGTACAATGGTAGGGAATTAGTTTTTATAGTTTTATTACCAATTTTATTTTAATATATATATATATATATATATATATTTATTACACCTATTAGACTATTAGACTATAACAAGTGAACTAACAAGTAGTCGAATGCATGCATATACTAAAGAAATGTGATAAAAATAATAATAATAATTTTTTAAAAAAAATAATTTTAAAAAAAAAAAAAAAACAACAAAAATTTTCTCGATGTGATTTTGAATAGAGATCATTTAAACTAGAAATTTTATTGATGCGATTTTGATGGAGAGTATGCCATTGCATACTATAGCATAATTGCATACCTATGGCATATGCAATCACATATTTTTTTTATGGGACCACATAATGCCCAACGGTCATAAAACCATTGTCAAAATGGCATATGTGATCGCATATGACAACACCGCTTGAGACTATTTTTAACCCTTTCTCAACTAGATTTGTGTAGTTCTTGAATTCCACTGCATATGGGCAAATTATCTAAATCTACTTTCCCTCATTTTATTACCAATTGGTGCTACTTTTAAGTTCCCTTGAATGCTTTCAATTCTAAATCACGCATGTGAGAGTTTTGTGCTCTCATCGCCTGTCACAAGCCCAGATAAGGTGAGTTATGTCCAGTTGGCAACTGGTAATAAAACTTGACCACAACCAGTGTTAGAAATATCAATATCACGTTACATATCACATCCTTGGGATACAGACGATGTTATCAAATCGGATATGCAATCATGTGCGATTGCATATGCCTATGCGCAAATGCAATCGCGCAATCGCATATGCTTGTGCGCATATGCAATCGCGCAATCGCATGTGCAGTCGTATATTTATTTTTATTTTTTTGATTTTTTCGAAAAATTTTATAATAATAATTATTATAATTTAAATTAAAAAAAAAAACAGAAAAATAGGGGGGAAATAAGAAAAAAATGAATAAATTCTTGTAGTAAGAGAGAGAGAGAGAGAGAGAGAGAGAGAGAGAGAGAGAGAGAGAGAGAGAGAGAGAGATTTACACACAATTACAAATTTACAAAAACACAAATTCTTCACTTTTGACTTGAGTCTTGAGTCTTGAGTCTTGAGTCTTGAGAGTATTGTAGACTTGTATTGTACTCTTGTAAGTTGTAACTAACTTGTAAAAACTTGTAACTTGTAACTTGACAAACTTGTAACTTGTAACTTGTGTTGTAAGTAACAAACTTTTTTTTTAAAATATTAGAACTTAGAACTTAGAAGAAACTCAAACGATAACAAACTAACTTGCAACTTATAAGTTGAGTCTCTTGACTCTTGAATGTAAAGAAACTTTGAGAAAGAGAGATAGAACGAGAGAGTGGTGGGTGTGTGAATATGATTATGATACTTAGAACTTGGAAGAAACTAGAAAGAGAGTTCAATTTCGATGTAATCTTGAATCTTGCTTGCTTTACTTTCTTGATTCTTGAATCATTGTCCCTTGATTGAAACTTCAAACTTGAAAGAAATATGAATGGAGCTCGGACCTTGGAATTGTGTAAGAGAGAGTGTAAGAGAGTAGAAAATAGATATAGAGAGAGAGTTTGAACTTTGAGTGCTTGTAGGAGTGTTTTGAATGCCCTTTTATAGACTAAAAATACATATTTTTTTTTTTTTTATTTTTTAAATTTTAATCCCAACATTTCAGAAAACAATCAAATTTATGACTGTTGGCGAATATGTTATCGCGTATGTTGTATGCAATCGCATACATCGCATATTCTCGCATATGTGGTATATGCGATCGCACATGTACAGAAATCGCATATGCCACTGTCGCATATGCAATTTCCAGCTGAGTGTGTGCATATCCGAATGTGCGATCGCACATGACAACATTGGATATAGATACGTATCGGTTATCGCACGGGATATATTGTTTACATGGGGGCTAATTTATCGCACTTTTTGGGAAACATGGGGAAACATTGGGAAAATGGTTGAATTTTTCAATAAACTTCAGGGGTTGTTAAAAAAGACATTAATACACACTTTTAAATCATAATATCTCAAAAAAGAAGTGCACATAATAGGTTTCCTTTATATAGGGCCCTAAGCTATGCGCTGTCTGACTGAACTAATGCAACCATATTCAAATTAAATGCATAACATTTAGAGTGTATGTGATGATCATTTCATCAAAGTTCTAACACTCCTAAATACTTCGAAATTAGTCTCAATTGACAACTAGTTGAAGGAAATTTTTAAAAAATATAAAATAAAATGAAATAAATAAACAAACAAACAAAAAATTCAACAATATAATTATTAATTAAAAATTATTTTTATTTTCTGAAAATTAACAAGGACTTAACAAATCAGTAGATCAACCATCATACATGCTTGATTTCATATTTGGAGTGCAATATTGCAAGTAATTTGGGAGAAATTGGGAAATTTTTTATTTTTCCCAAATTGGACCACCTACACTCAAATTTCGAAATTAGAGTCTATGTGATGATCATTTCATCAAATACTCCTAAATACTTTGAAATTAGTCTCAATTGATAGTTGGTTGAAGGAAATTTTCGAAAAAAAAAAACACGGAGAACATGAAGAACCAGTGGATATAGATCAAAGCTCCAAATTCATTATTTTTCATGCAAAACATGAAGAACCAATGGATTTATAACCATTTGACACTGAATTAACATGATTTCAATAATTTTTTTAATTTTTTTTTAAGGGATCGGAAATTGAAAATGCTCACTAGATCGAACATGTGGGATATATCGGCACTAAATGTACGTTTCATATCACACGGGTGGGATACAAGATATATCGTGGGATATATCAGCCGATATCATCGATATTTAAAACATTGACCACAACTTCTCGGGAATCCTGACAATCTAATATTTTATTCATCTTTTATTTATAACATCTTTTTTTTTCAATTAAACAAAATATACTGCCAAATCCAAGTATTTTGAGGCTTGGCAAACCTGGCAAGTGTAGTAAAATGAGATTCTAGCTTCAATTTGAAAAAAAAAAAAAAAAAAAAGGAGAAGCTGGTAGAATCAAACATTAGCTTCAATTTTGAAAATAGGATGTTCAAAAAGGAATATCTGCCTAAAGGCTGCCCCTCTTGGGTGCCTTAGGGAGCTGTGGGATAACCAAGAAGATAGGCAAAAAAATAGATAGATAAGGATTTGTAAAATATACTTAAAAATAAATAAATAAATAATCTGAAAAGGAAAAAAAATGTGGCTGTATCCAATGAATGAGATCTCCATGTTGAAGGTTGAATCTAAATGAGAATGACAAGAAGTAATGAAGCCAAAAACACTTTTTTCTTCTATTCTGAAACGTGACGAAGGCAATAACACTTGAATTCTAATAGTGAAATAGTCTAAATATATGTGATCAATTCTTCAATGGACTATTCAACAGTGGAATTTATATACTGCAAGTCAACACAATCTATAAACATATGCAAACTTAAATGGAAGATTATGATAATAGAGATTAGCCATGTGTGTTAAGATAAAATGGTCACCAAGTCTTAGATTCCACATATCAAAAATATGAATATGAAACAGAAGTAACTAAAGTAGAGTACAAAAAAAAAAAAAAAAACAGTTAATCAAGTAATCAATGAAACAAAAATGAAACTAATGGTTTTGATCAAGGTAACTGTAACAGAAATAAAATTGATAAATCAGATTCGACAATGATGGAAATAAAAATTAGATTCAATGGATTAGAAAGAATCAATTAATCTAAATCAAAATTGAATGAATCTCATTACAAACAAGAGATAATCAAATATATAGCTAATGAATCGGTCAGAAACTTATTTGCTGATTATGATGGAAGTAAAATCAGCAAAGCAGGCCAGAAGCTGGAATATAAAAATAAAAATCGACAATCAAATTATGCTGGAAATAATGGGAAAAAGGGTAGAACTTAGAGAAGATTTGCAGCAATAGTCAAAGGTTGAATAAAAATCTGATTTGATCAAGCAAAGAAGTCCATATAAAATACACAAAGAAAGCATTTCCTGATATTCGTCAATCAGCATTTTGGTCATCAATGGCATGGCGATTGGTGGTGATGAAGTGGACAACATAGATGTGCAGAGATGGATGGTGGCTGCAGAGGCCCTATGTGAAGACTGGAATCATTCCCATGATCCTTCTCCAAAATAAACCTTTGATCCAGCTACTGTCAGGTGCACACCACCAAGGGATGCGAGCCGAAGATGACGTGCGTGAAAAGGTACAGATCACACGAGTTATTAGTCATGCCCTTTGGCCTCACCAATTCCTTAGCGACATGTTGTATGATGATCAAGAAGCTATTCCACCGGTACCTAGATTGGTTCATTGTTGTCTACTTGGATGACATTGTGGTTAACAGTCACCATGAAGAGCACTTGAAGATGGCATTTTCAGTACTAATGGAACACGAGCTATACGTAAAGGAGGAGAAGTGATCATTCAACAAAAACGGAAACCATCTTCTTGAGTCACAAGATAATGGGCCGTGAGGCCCGTGACACGTTATGGATGGACAAAAGAAAAGGTGAAGGGCATGAAAGAGGGGGATCCCCCCACAAAAGTGATAGAGTTGCAATAGTTCCTGGGCTTGGTGAACTACTATTGACGGTTCAACAAGTCCTACTTGGAAAGGGCAGCAACTCTAACGGACTTGTTGAAGAAGACTACGAGTTGGCACTGGATGGATGAATGCTAACGAGCCTTTGAAGACTTGAAGGTAATGATGGAGGAACCAGTGGTGAGCTTAAAGGATAACTACAAGCCCCAAGAATTGCAAACAGATGCATCAAACTTCGACATTGGAGGGGTTCTCATGTATGAGGGGCACCCCATTGCTTATGAATGTTGGAAGCTGAATGATAAAGAGAGGCGATACATGGTGCAAGAAAAGGAAAAGGAGATGGCGGCTCTAGTTTAGTGCTTGAGGACATAGAGACATTGCCTATCGGGGTCGAAGTTCATGGTGACGACAGATTAACATCACCACAAGCTACTTCTAGATACGAAAGAAGCTAAGTTCGAAGCAAGCGCGATGGCAAGACTTTCTACCCAAGTTCAACATGCAATTTGAATACAAGCCAAGACAGTCAAACCAAGTGGCAGATACGCTAAGTAGGTAGGCGAAGTTTGCTACAATTGAGAAGTTGGCAAAAATAAGCCAAAGAAAAGGAATCTTGGAGAGGATAAAGAAAGGCCTGCGGCAAGACCCTACCTCCAAAAATCTACTAGATTTGGCACCAGAGGGGAGAATTCGGCAATTTTAGGTAAAGGATGGGCTACTTACCAAAAGGTAATCACCCTTACATGCAGGAAACCTAAGAGACTAATAAAGGAATGTCACGACACACGTTGGTAAGGCACCCACGACAGTATCATACACTTGCGTTGTTAGACATAGCCTAATTTTGACCACAAATGAGGGATAAGGAGGAGGCCTACGTACGAATTTGTCTTGCATACCAACAAGACAAGGTAGATCAGCCACAGCAGAGAGGCCTATTGGAGCCTTTACCCATTTTAGAGACCATAGGAAAGTGTCACTATGGACTTCATCTTAGCCCCACTGAAGTCAAAGGGTGTGAATCGATCATGGCCATGCTGAATCTATTCTTGAAGTACAATACATCCATCGCTGCACCCGCAGACTATGGGGTGGAAAAAGGGATGCACCTATTCCGAATGAATGTCGTGAAGTATTAGGGGGTAACACAGACCATTGTCAACAATCAGGATCCTCAATTCGCTAGGCGATGTTGGACTGCGTAGCTCAAGATGTTGGGCTCCAATTTCCAGTTATTTATGAGCTTCACCCCCAGAATGATGGACAAACTGAGCATGTAAATGCAGTCTCGGAGCTGTACTTGAAGCAATTTGTGAGTGCCAACCAATGGGATTGGGCCAAGTTACTTGATGTGGCCCAATTCTCCTACAATCTACAAAGGAGTGAATCTACCCACAACAGCTTGTTCGAGCTCACAACGGGACAGTAAACCGCTCACCTCATACATTTGTGGGTGGGTATAATTGGAGAAGGCTTGCTACCTATCAGTTTGCTAGGAGTTGGCAAGAGAATGTGAACTTGGCATGCAACTACCTTGACAAGGCCACTAGATACATAAAGAAATGGGTGAACAAGAATTAAGAACAGATGGCCAATCAAGTACAATGTAGGAGATATAAGGTGATGGTGAAGTTCCTACCCCAACAATTCAAGACACTATAGAAAGTTCATCAAGTGTTGGTTGGAAGTATGAAGGACCATTCTTATCACTAAGAGGTGGACAAGATATCCTGCCAAGTGCAGCTAGGGGTGCAACTTGGTCGAGTTGGGTTAAGTTGAGGAGTTGACCCAAGGCCCAACCCAACTGTAGAACTAACCCAAGGTATTCAACAATCAACCCTAACGAAATTTGAGTTGGAACGGATTAGATCAAGTTGGGTTACGTACTTAGTTGGGTCAGGTTAACACCTATAATCAAGGTATTCGATAACGGTAAAGGTGGCCATAACAGCCATCACTGTTACATTTAAAAAAATATATAAACAATTAAAAAATAAATAAATAAATAAAATAACGTGTTTCGGCCACATAACGGACCATTACAAGCCATTTTTTTCTATAACAGTCATTATAGCCCCATAACATGTAACAGTTACCACCATTACTGTGACATAGAGATTGTTGGAGTCATTAAGTAACCCTTGCCTATAAGTAGTAAATTAACCCATGGAATCAAAAATCTAACCATTAAAGTAACATATACATAACTACTGAAATAACACTGGCAAAATAAAGTCTACAATCTTAACCTTCAATTTTTAGATTGAATGCGAGCCATTGAAAATTTTCTCCCCATTGTTCTAAATTCATTTATTGATAGTGATGGTATAATCGTCCATTTAGTGTTAAGTTTCTTACAGTGGCCCATATACATAAAATCCACAATATGGATGGTTTTGATAATCTGACTGCTCAGTACGTGGTCCCCAGTGGGAGGGACCCTACCCTGGATCCTAAGTTGTGACGCAGGCAAAACAATATTAATGAAAAGCCCTTCATATGAGGGGGAGGAACAAGTGTGAGGGATCCTGAAGAAAGACACACGTATCAAAGATTCATGCCATTTGTCAAGTAGTGTGCAATGGGAACATGCTATTAACCAAAATAATGTTGGTCCACTCATCATGCGGTCAAACTTGCATAAGCTCTATTTTATATCTAGGACATAATTTTACGTTTATATCATATATATTAGTCATAACTCACAAGTATATGTATTGCACATAAGATCAGGTTCAGGTTGGGTCGGGTTGCTCAAGGCCCTAACCAAAACCCAACCCAACTTAGGTTGGGTTGAGGATTGGGTAGAGGATTTTTCAACCCAAGCCCAACCCAACATTGGCGCAACATGGCCCAATGTTCAGCTTGGGCCAATCGGGTTTGGGTTTACCCAACCCAAGTTGCACCCCTAAGTGTAGCTAACCTCATGATTCAACATACACCTAGTCTGTCATGCAATCAACTTGAAGCCCTAACATGGGGGCATGGAAGACCCAGGTAAGGGAATATTCGTGCGAGCACCAATGACAATGGTTATTTCATTGACACAAAAGTAGAGTACATCATCGCAGATTGGACGATTCAATGGTGAGGCGTTCCACCCTACATTGAGCATCTGGTTAAGTGGAAAGACTTGCCAAACAGAAAGGCAAATTGGGAGCACATTGAGATGTTGTGGCAGTTTGAGGATCAGATTAAGAGATTTTATGAACGAGTGACGAGGTTGTCACCAGATTAGGTACAAGTAGTCAGGGACAGATCATCTTCATTCCTCATCTCATGGACTTGGCCATTTTGGCTCATCGCATGAACTTATTAATGCAGGGGCATTTTCACACCGGGCTCAAGTGGGGTCACCTGTGGGATGCAGGGGCACACTAGGGGTGGGTGGGGCCCACAGGGAAGGTCTCGTGTTCAAGACTCCTCACCGGGGGTGATTAATGCGCATTTCACACCGGACTTGAGTGGGGTAGCCTGTGGGATGTGGGACACACTCAGGGTGGGCGGCTCATGTAAGGCGGTACCCATGTGATTTGGGGCCCACGAGGGGGGGTTCGACAGAGGTCCTAACCCATGAGATGTGAAGCCTAGGCTATGAGATAAAGGGATTGATTCGTCATGCTCTAACAATTCGAACTTTTAGAGCAAGTGGTAAATTATCCTGCATCAAATTGGTATCAGAGCAAGAGGTCTCGTGTTCGAGACTCCTCACCGGGAATGATTAATGCAGGGGCATTTTCACACCGGGCTCAAGTGGGGTCGCCTGTGGGATGCAAGGGCACACTCGGGGTGGGCGGGGCCCATGGGGGAGGTCTCGTGTTCGATACTCCTCACTGAGGGTGATTAATGCGCATTTCACACTGGGCTTGAGTGGGGTAGCCTGTGGGATGCGGGGACACACTTGGGGTGGGCGGCCCGTGTGAGGCAATACCCATGTGATTTAGGGCCCACGAGGGGGGTTCGGCAGAGGTCTTAACCCATGAGATGTGGGGCCTGAGCTATGAGATAAAGAGATTGATTCCTCACGCTCTAACAGTTCGAGCCTTTAGAACAAGTGGTTAATTGTCCTACATCACTTATCCTTTTTTATTACTTCCCAAGATACAGGATTCAGCCAAATCCACCTGATAAACTACGTTGAGTTTTGAGTCAACCCAAAAAACTAAGTTGGGTATCAATTTGACCAGGACTCGAGCCATAGTCTAGTCAAGTCCAGTAACTCCAGTTAGAACTTGCATAATCTCTTGAGCGTAGATGCATGACTTCTACATCAGAAAAGTAAAACACAGGAATGAAGTAACCATCTTTCTCACATAAAAGCAAATTAATCTCACCACTAGGCAAGAGAATCAACTTCCTTCAGGACCACAAGCTACTCACTCTAGTGCTAAAACTAAGTTTCATTTTTTTTTTTTTTCATCAGCAGCAAAATTTTGTTCAAAGTGCAAGATATCTCGAGTGTGGAAGCGTGAGTTCTACTTCAGAAGAAGTACAAGATAAGAATGAAGTCATAATCGTTATTACATAAAAGCAAATTAATCTCCCCTCTAGTAAGAGAGCTGACAACCTTCAGAGCCACAAGCTACTCATTCCAGTGTCAAAACTGAAATTTTTTTTATTGTCAGCAACAAAATTTTATTCAAAGCACCCTTCCAAAAAAAATTCATTCAAAGTGTCATTTGGCTCCAAGAAAACTCCATTCTCAGGAAATTTCTTGTAGCAAAATATTGACTGCCAGAAAATGGATGGGACATAACTGTGCAAATCTAAGATTCAGCGATTTGGAGAGCAATATCATCAGTCTATGGATATTTCTCAGAGAATGGGTCCCTATCCGTTTCAGGGTAGGAGGAGCCAGGAACAAAATGCGATTTTGTTAGATTTTTTTAGAGATGGGAAGACAAGTGGTGTTCTGACAGTCCACTTTTAGTAAGTTTCCAAGGCTATATGCAGTAGTGGTGAACAAAGGTGATACTGTGAAATTTTCTTCCCGTGCATAGGGGAAGTTTGTGCAGTACCCCCATGTTCAGGTGCAATGTACAAGATTCATCAACTGTAGCATATGAGAGCAACTTTGGAAGAGTTTTATATTCCTTGTGGTGGTGCAGACAAACATATTTGGGATTTAGAAAATAATGTAGTTTCTCGGTGAAGTACTTTGCCTTGTTGCTGTCAGGTTGCTCAAGCATAGTGGAGGAAACTTTTTTGGAAGCTATGGGAGGGTGCCGCCCCGTTAAGGTTGAATGCATTCTGCCGATCTTCATGCCAGAACAGAATTCTGACTCTCGATCGTATCAAAATGACAGTGTTTCCCTTCCTAGCAGGATGGTCATGCCATGGTGATGAAGAAAAGGTCCATTTGTGGATTCAATGCCCATATGCATGGGCAGCTTGGTCTTCAATTTTTGCAAGATTCGGCATTGACTGGGGAGTCCCAGATTCAGTTAAATGCCCGGTAGAAGGGTGGCAGTCAGATTCTTTTGATCCTTAAAAGTAAAATCCTATGGAATATATCTGTACAAGCTCCAATATGGTGCCAATGGCTGGAACGTAATAGAAAGATTTTTAAAGGTAAATCATCGCTAGTTGGCTCAATAGCGAGAAAACTTTTCTGGCTCACAAGCAAGTGGGGCAGGGTCAATCCAAGGATGAATGGAATCCCAAGGCAGTATTTTTCATTGAATTGGACAGATTATTCAATGTGGCTGGAGAATTCAAAGATTAAAGAGAAACGGAAATTCCCCCCTGCTGAATTTTGACGGTTGTTTGTTAGGGAATCCAGGTCAGGCCAATATCAGGGGCACTGTTAGAAGCGACCAAGATATCACTTTGATAGAATTCTCTAGGCCTATTAGGGTTAAGGGCTCAAATCATGCAGAGGCCACACCACTCCTTCAAGAAGTCGACATAGTGGAAATTTCAATCTTTTCCCGATTATTGTTAAGGGTGATTCTAGCAATGCCATAAAATTGGCTAGGGAGATGTCTATGGAGGAATGCCAATTGAGTAGGGTTTTAATTATTGTGATCAGTGAGCTGTAACATTTTCCCACATTCATCCTGATGCAAATACCAAAGTGGATCAGCTTGCAAAAGATGGAGTATCTAGGGACACTCTCCTTATCAATGATAGAAGATAATAATTAGAGTACAAATCTGATTGACTAGATATTCTAAGTGATCAGTGTTTGCACTGTTCTTTTCTATTCTTTTTTTTTTTTTTGGAGAGGTAACAGAAACCCACCAAAAAGCAAGAAAAGAATTCAACCAACTTGTATTGTTCTTATTTCTCCTTTAGTAAAATTCAAAGTCATATATGAAACAAAATGTTACTCAAAGAAGAAGGACAAATGGCTATCCATTAAGACAAACTCATTTAGCAAGAGCATCCACTTAAACTGATGCTGACAACATAACAATTTCGAATGAATTTACCAAGCATTATCATGTTATTCAACTAAGCGTAACAGCTCTCCTTCCACATTTTGGACACACCACTGGATAAAAGCAAATTGGAACTTCTCCATAAGGAAGACAACTTGGATTTCACAGGGTGAATTGTTAAGATTGAGTGCCATCATTGTATTAGGCCACTTATTGTACCTATGTTCCTTGGAAATCAAATTATGACATCCTTAGTGTGCATATGGAGATGATATGATGATAAGGCACAGAGATTATACATTTTCTAACTAACATCTCATCTCAAGAAGGAAAGGCAACTCGAAATGTGGAAGAGACAACTGCTAAAACTTCAAAGGAGCATTTGTCATTGTTCCATATTGGCCACTAAAGGTACTTTGTTTCTTTTTTCAGTCTGGCCACTAAAGGTAATTTGTTTCTTTTTTCAGTCTTTTTATCGTTAAAAGCACTGTCTCTAGAAATCGGATTTAGAATCCTTAGGCCCCGTTTGTTAAATCTGAAGTCTAAAGCTTGAATCTGAAATCTGAAGCCTGAATATGAAATCTGAAGGCTGAATCTAAAATCTGAAGTCAAAAAACTTGTTTGGTAATTATCGCGGAAGTCTGAAAATTAAGTACCGAATTTAAAACAACATGTTTGTTAACAAACATCTGAAATGTCTGAAATGCGTTAATTTTACGCATTTGCCCCTATCTCTTATTTGGAAATGTTTTACATTATAAAGAAATTATTTTTTTATTAAATGAAAATAAAATTATTCTATTTAATTCAAATAAACTAAAGTAATTAAGAAAAAAATTAAAATATCATTATTCATAAAAAATAGATAAATTCCTTATGTTGCCCCACAAATATTTCAAATCAGGACATTCAATTCTCACATTTTGGGCCCACTTGGTTATTGGATCCACCTCAGTTTCGGTCCAATGTCCTAAAATAAACTCATAAAACCGATGGGCAGGGTGAATTTCTCACAAACATGAAGGTGGCCCACACCTACGTTTCCAGCGGAATTGTGCAAAGAGGCTTTAGCAGTAAATTCAACATATGGGCGGACACAAATTTCCTAACAAAAGCCTTTTGCATGAAGTTCCAACACAAGGATTTTGGGTGGGGCCCACTGTGATGTTTGTGAGAAATCCAACACGTCCATCCATTTTTCGAGTTCATTTTAGGACATTCAACCAAAATGAGGAGTATCCAAAACTCAAGTAGGCCATACAAGATGAAATAGTGGGGAAAGGAATGTCCACTCTTAAAACCTTCCTAGACTCCACCTTAATGTTTATATTACATCCAAACTATTTATAAGGTCATTTTGACTGGGATCAAGTGAAAACATCATGAATTAAACCGATACAAAACTTTTGTAGCCATATAAATGTTTTAACGGTAGAAAAAAATCTCCACTATTTCCTATCGTGTGGGCCATTTAAGTTTTGGATACATCTTATTTTTGGTTGCATATCCTAAAATGAGTGGACTCGAGGCGGATTAGATAATTACAGGTTGAGTAGCGAGACTTGCTACTGAAGTGACGTTACCAAGTTCTGTGGGACCCACCATGATGTATTGGTTGTATCCACACCATCCATCATTTGGAGATATCATTTTAGGGCATTAGACAGAGTATGAGTCAGATCAAAATCTGGAGTGGACCCGACCACAGAAGACAGTGGGAAGAGTGACGCCCACCGTTGAAACCTTCCTAAGGTCTACTATGATGTTTATCTTAGATCCAACATGTTCATAAGTTAAGACAGACATGAAAGAAGGTAAAACACAAATTTCAGCTTGATCAAAAACTTTTGTGGCCTTTAGAAATTTTTAATGGTGGACGGCACTCTCTCCATTGTTTTCCGTTGTGGGGTCCACTCGAGCTTTGGATCTGACTCGTTATTTGCTTCATACACTAAATTTATATCACCAAATGGATGGACGGCGTGGATACAACACATACATCATGGTGGGTCCCACATAGCTTGGTGACGTCACTTCTGTAGCGATTCTCGCTAATCAAGGTGTCAGTACCTAATCCGCGTCCTTCGCGGGAAATCCGTGTTATCGGACGAAAGCGGATTGGCTGGTGTACCACACACCAGCTATGTAGCTGATGTATTGACGTCAGCAAGTTCTATGGGTCACATCATGAAGTATGTGTTATATCCAAACCGTCCATCCATTTTTCGAGCAGGTCTTAAGGCTTGAGCCGAAAAATAAGGCAGATCTAAAGATCAAGTTTACCACACTGCAAAAAGTAGTGGGGGATTAAATGTCTACCATTGAAACCCTTTTTGGGGTCACAGAAGTTTCGTATCAATATGAAATTTGTTTTTCCTCTTCATCTAGGTATTTGTGACCTTATGACAGATTGCATGGAAAATAAATATTATGGTGGGCCCTATAAATCTTTTAACGGTGAAAACCATTGTCCCCGCTGCTATTTTTGGTGCAGTCCATTTGAGCTTTGGATATGATTCATTTTTTGGCTAATGTTGTAAAATGATCTCAAAAAATGGATGAACAGTGTGGATATAATAAATAAATCATTGTGGGCCCATGTAACTTTGATCTCCTTTGAACGGTTCGCACAACTCGGAGCTTGAGGAGCGTAGGCGCTCGTCTTCCCAAGACACGTATCTGACGTATCTGCCCTGCCACCAACCCCATGGCTGGTGGTCGGTGCTATGAGGGCCCCTTCATGATGTATGTGTTTCATCCATTCCATTCATCCATTTTTACTGATCATTTTAGGGCTTCACAAAAAAAAAATAAAAAATAAAAATAAAAATAAAAAATGAGAGGGATATAAATCTCAGGTGGACCACACCACAAGAAAACGATGGTGATTGGATATCCACCATTAAAATTCTCCTAATGCCCACAGTACTGTTTATTTGACATCCAATCTGTTGATTATGTCAGACAGGCCTGATGAAGGTAAAAACCAAAGATCATCTTGATCCAAAACGTTTATGGCCCCCAAAAGGTTTTTAACGGTGGACTTGAGTTTTATTCAATTTCCATTGGTTTTTATGGTGTGGCCCACTTGAGTTTTACATATACCTCATTTTTGGGCGCATATTCAAGAATGATCTGAAAAAGTTGATGGACGGTGTGGATCAAACACATAAATCATGGTAGGGCATAAATAAGTTTCACATGTTAAAAGTTAGTTTTCTATTTGGTAAACAAGTTAAAAGAGAAAAAAACATCCGTAGTAGTAAGGGTAATTTTGGAAGCAAAAATTTCTTTTAATAGAAAATTTTATGGAGCGCATTCAGCGTTCACCGTTAAGCCAGACTCCCATCGCCGAAAGAATTCGGCGAAATATCGCGGAAAATCACTAAGCGCTTTCCGATTTCAGTGTTAACAAACAACTCTTAATACAGGGCGTTTTCTCAATTCCATGTTAAGTGTTAATTTTAAGAGTTAACAAACAGGCCCTTAGTCTCCATTCATTCTCCCCCAATGTCTGCCTTCTCTGTCTTCGCAAGGCGGAAGCCATTCCTTGTCTTTTTCTCCACTGTTTGTATGTTGTTGTAGTTTAGTATTCTATATCCAGCAAATTCCAAGTTACCTGGGTGATGCCAACCTCAATTCAGAGTCTCATGTTTTCTTGGAATGGTGTGCATCTTGAGAAGAATTCTAAGGCAGTGTGGAAGATGGCTGCAATGGCTACTCTTTGGGCCCTTTGGGAAGAAAGAAATAATCATTGTTTACGAGATGTATCTTCCTCTCCTTCTTTTATTTCGAATCAAATCATCTGGGATCTGAAGGATAGGTTGTCTAGTCTAAATCTCAGAACTATCATCTCCTCGATCTTGGATTAGTTTCGATGCTTCCCGGAAGCTTGGGTTCGAGTTGTTTAGAGTTTTTTTAAGGTTTTTTCTGCTTTTCCTTTGTTTCTTCTTTGTTTTGCTCTCTTTTGCTGCTCTGTTGGTCTTGTTGTTTCGTTTTGGAAATTTGCCCTTTAATGCATTTCAATCTTCAACCAAAAAAAAAAAAAAAAAAGAACATGTAATGAATGGCAATGAGCCACAATTAACAGATCTAGAAATGATGATGAGATAACAAGGGGCAATTTCTTCTGCTGTCAATGCTTGTCCCAATTATTTCCATGCTTTACAAGCATTAAGTAATACTTGAATCGGCATCAAGTGCATCTGATTATGTATCTACATACCATCTACCATACAACCCACCTTCAAAAAGAACTGTTAGGGCACATTTTGATGAAATCCCAAATCACCATAGAATCAATGACCTATGGAGTTTTTTTTTTCTTTGTTTTTTTTTCTTTTTTGCCTTTGGAGATTCACAATAGACATTCGAATGGGAAGGCATTTGACACTTCAGCAAACAAGTCCAAAATAGGCAGGCTCCCACCTTAAATCTCCATCCAGATAACTTCAAGTGTGACCCAAAGTCATCCACGTGGAGAGAGGCAGAGCACATCCTATTCACCTCAACAAGTAGTAAAGAAATCAAAGACAATTGAAGGAGATAACTGTTAAAAGAGTTACAATCACCTACAACCATTTGTAGGTTAGCTTAACATACAAGCTATTTCACGTGCCAACATGTCCCTATGTAGGCCATCCTAGCCGTGCAAGAGACGAGGCCCACCATGAAGATCTCTTGGTGCAAAAACAAGGCTGGTCCACTGGAGACAATGAATGGTCTAATGAGACCTGCCAACCATCTGATTCAACATACTAATGTGCCCGCCTGATTTTGGTGCGAGGTGACTGTCATGGTGGGACCACCTTTTTCATGACCAAGATGTCCTACACACTCAGCATGTTCTGTATATTAAGCAAGGCATTAACCATTACTCCAGTGCAATTAGGAACTAAGGAAACAAGATAAACTGACCTGATACCCATACAAATCCGCAGCATTCACCCGAGCACCCTCCTGGAGTAATAGCTCAGCGACTTGGATTGCACCCCGCACTGAACACCAATGGAGTGCTGTCTGGCCAGTGTGATCAGCTGCATTTACATCTCCACCATGCTGCCAAAAATATTCAAATCTATAAAAGAGTGCCCAACTAAGACTAGAATTCCTCCGTTGAATTTAGGGGAAATGATACTTGCATTCTATAATTTTAAAACACACACCCACGTATCAATTTGGAATTATAACAGAACCAAAAGTGAATGTAAATGAAATAAGGGGTGTTGTATGTAAAATGAAATTCATCTTTTCCAACCAGGTATCAATTTCAATTTTTTTAAATATATATATATATATATAGAAAATGAAATTTCCAGCTAAAACCCCAGATCGAAATCCAAAAAGAAAGCCGACCTCGATTATATACTGCGCAGCTGCCGTCCGATTGTTCAGCGCGGCCCACTGCAGCGCATAGTATCCAAGATTATCGGGTTCGGAGACGGAGCACCCCTCGCTCTCCACCAATCTCTGCAGCTTCTCCAGATCGCCGTACGCCGCTGCCGTGTATACGTCATTGCGAAGGATCTCGTCGCCCTGCGCTTCGGAAACCACTCCTCCGCCCGAGTTCGCAGTCGATCCTACGTCTTCAACAATCTCGATCTCAGACGCCATTAGAGAGAGAGAGAGAGAGAGAGAGAGAGAGTTAGAGGCAGAAAGATATCTGTGCGTCTGACATTAAAGAAACCTGAGCGAAAGGGAAATTGCCGAGGCTATCTCTACGTCTGACATTAGAGGAGTCTGAAATAGAAGGGAATTTTTGAAGACGCTGGGGTTGGGAGATGATCAGAGGAATGAGATTTGGAGTTCGCGTTTGGGTTGATCTTTTGACTCGTCTCGCGTCTCTGGTTTTTTTTCCTTCTTTTTTTTTTTTTTTTAATTATTTTTTAAGTACGGAGAAAACCAGAAAGGAGACCAACCGGAAGCCAAACGACAGACCTATAGAGCGCGCGGATTAGGTGTTATCCGAGTAACATAGTAACGAGTGTTTCCCTCACCATGGGCCCACCTTGATGTATGTGTTATAATCCACGCCGTCCATCATCTTTTCCAGCTCATTTTACGGCATGGTCTAAAAAATAATTTTAAAAAATCTGATATGGATCACACCACAGTAAACAGTGGAGACTGACCATTAAAAACTTCCTGTGCGCCACGAAAGCTTTGGATTCTTATATTTGTGTTTTTCCGGTGTGACTTTATCCGCAGATTGGATAGAAAACAAACATTGCGGCGGGCCATAGGAAGTTTTAGACGGTGAGCGTTCAATGACCACTGTTTCCTTGGTGTGATCCACTGTAAGAATTGGATCTCTTCATTTTTGGGACTAAGCCCAAAAATGATCTGGAAAAACTGATGGAGGGCATATACAGCATATGAATCATCGTGGGCCCGACGGTCGGAGAAACGCCCACTACAGTGTTACCCGGATAACACCTGACGCTCCCAAGAGAAATGGATATGGGAGCAACTTTTCTACTCTGGCTTAGTTCAATGGATGATACACATGCTCTGAAAATTTGTACACGCAGCGTATAAGTAATTCAATTGAACTGTCAAAATTATCGGTGCGAGTTGATTGATGTATTACGGACCAGAAATTACACTGATGTAACTTTGTATTTGTGGACATTTAGTGGACGACTGAAATGAAAATATCCTAAGGCCCAATTATGCCAAACGAGTCTCGGTGAACAAGAGGCTAGGATTGTTCTACCAATCTGGTTTTTGGATTTATGTGGTTTGGATTGAGTTAATGCATGAATGTGTAGAATTTCTGAGTGCCTGAGTATCGAGTCTCATGAAGTGGCGGAGCATGAAATTCCCAGGGAAGTGGATGTGCACCAAATGATTATTTGTAATTGCCCTTGGAAGTGGAGAAAATGACCACTGTAGACAAACCCTTTTACCCGGCGGTTTCTATGAAAGAATACAAACCTTAGTTACCAATCTAGATTAGCACGTGCGGACAGCGACGTTGAGGACGAAACTACCCCTCCTTTTCGCTGCGAAGACGTGCGCTGACGCTCCTCGAACTGAGAGTTGTACGAACGGCTTAAAAAGATTGGGTCGGTGGTCTGTGGGCCCCACCATGATGTATGCTATTCATCCATGCCGTCCATATATTTTTCCATATCATTTTATGGTATACGACCAAAAATGAGGCATATGCAAATCTCAAGTGTACCACATTACACAAAACAGTGTTGAATGAGTCGACCGTTAAAAACTTTTTAGGGGCTTTGTGATGTTCGTGAGAAATCCTCACCGTCTAAGTTCATTCATAGGTCACAAAGACCTGGATGAAGAAGAAAAACAAATTTCATAATGATCCAAAACTTTTATAACCCCTAAAAGGGTTTCAATGGTAGACGTTCAAATCCCCATTGCCTTTTGATGTGGTCTACTTGATAGTTAGATCTATCTTATTTTTAGTCTCAAGCCTAAATATGAGCTCACAAATAGATGGACGGTTTGGATATAACACATACCTTATAATAGGACCCACAAAAAGTGGTGGAATTGCAACAACAAAAAAAAAAAAAAAAAAGTTAAGCCAACGTCGATATATCGACTAGCAGTCGATATATCGAAAATGGTCCAGAACTTGTCCAGTGAGTTTTCCTAAAAATCTTACAATTTTCGATATATCGACTGTCTGTCGATATATCGAAAAAAAGTGTTTTACCTTTATACTACTGATTATAAGTAGAATATAATAAGGTCTATAAAATTTTTATTTATTTATTTTTATTTTTATTTTTTACATGGAGAAATTTATTCTACCTACAATTTTCTTTAATACATATTTATATAAATAGGTATATATAAGTATATAAAAATTTTTCCCTTTTTTTTCATTTATTTTTTTAATCATTTAACAAGAATATCTTTAAACCAAAATTAGTTACTTAACGTATCACATATGATTTTGGGGTAAGAGAAGCTACTTTAGCCAACCAACCTGAGTTATTTTTCAAGATTCCATCAAGATCGATGGTTGAGCGAGGCAACGTAGAAATTGAAGCGAGGCAACGTAGAAAAACCAGCGAGGAACTTACGATTGAGCCAGCAACCCAGAATCGAGCCGAGGAAGCTACAAATGAAATGCAGCAACGTAGAAATCGAGCGAAAGGAAGCAGAAATCGACAGGAAGCGTAAAATTAAATTTAGAAATCGAGCGAGAGGAAGCAGAAATCGAGTTTATGAAAGCGTAAAGAAATGGCGGAAGCTCGAAATCGAGCGAGGAAGGTATAAATCGAAGCGAGGGACGGTAAAATTGAAAGCGAGGAAGCCGAAAATGAGAAGCGAGAAGGAAGCTCGAAATCGAGCGAGGAAAGAAATCGAGCGCAGGCAAGGTAGAAATCGATGAGCAACCCAATCGAAAGTGGCGAGGAAGGTAGAAATGCTAGGCAAGCTCGAAATGAGCGAGGAAAGCAGAAATGAGCGAGGAAGCCGAAATCGAGCGAGGAAAGTAGAAATGATTAGGAAGCTCGAAATCGAGCGAGGAAGGTAGAAATTGATGCAGGCAACCTAGAAATCGAGCGAGGAAGGTAGAAATTGAGTGAGAGAAAGCTTCTAAATCGAATTGAGGAAGCTCGAAATTGAGCGAGGAAGGTAGAAATCGAGCGAGGAACCCAGAAATCGAGCGAGGAAGGTAGAAACTGAGCGAGGAATCGAAATTGAGAAGGAAGCGAAAGGCAAGGAAGCTCGAAATTGAGCGAGGAAGGTCTAAAAATTGAAGCGAGGAAGCTCGAAATCGATGAGCGAGGAAGGGTAGAAATCGCGGAAGCAGAAATTGAGCGAGGGAAGGTCGAAATTGAGCGAGGGAAGCTCGAAATTGAGCGAGGAAGGTAGAAATTGAGCGACGGACCAGAGAAATCAAGCGAGGAACCCTAGAAATCGAGCGAGGATGCTTAGAAAGTGAGCGAGGCAACGTAGGAATCGAGCGAGGAAGTAGAAATTGAAGCAGGAAGCTAGAAAATGAGCGAGGAACCTAGAAATTGAGCGAGGAAGGTAGAAATTGAAAGCGAGGAAGCCAGAAAATGAGCGAGGGAAGCGTAAATGAGCGAGGAAGGTAGAAATTGAAATGAGCGAAGCTCGAAATCGAAGCGAGGAAGGTAGAAAGTGAAGCAGGCAACCTAGAAATGAGCGAGGAAGGTAGAAAGATAGCAAGCTCGAAATTGAGCGAGGGAACAGAAATCGAGTGAGGAAGCTTCAAATGAGAGCGAGGAACCTAGAAAGTGAGCGAGGAAGGTTTGAGCGAGGAAGGTAGAAATTGAGCGAGGCAACCCAGAAATGAAGCGAGGAAGGTAGAAATGAGCGAGGAAGCTTGAAAGTGAGCGAGGAAGGTAGAAATTTTCGAAATTGAAGCGAGGAAGGTAGAAATTGAAGCGAGGAAGCTCGAAATTGAGCGAGGAAGGTAGAAATCGAGCGAGGCAACCTAGAAATGAAATTGCGAGGAAGGTAGAAATGGAATGAGGAAGCTGAAATCGAGCGAGGAAGTAGAAGTGAGTCGAGCGAGGCAAGAAATTTATTAGGAAGTTAGAAATTGCGAGGGAACGGAAAATGAAGCGAGGAAGTAAATCGAGCGAGGAAGCGAAACTGAGCGGGAAGCTTGAAATCGAAGCGAGGAAGGTAGAAATTGAGCGAGGGAAGGTAGAAATGAGCGAGGAAGGTCGAAATTGAGCAGGAAGCTGAAATGAGCGAGGAAGGTAGAAATCGAGCAGGAAACCTAGAAATGAGCGAGGAAGGTAGAAATTGAGCGAGGGAAGCTGAAATCGAAGCTGAGCTCAAATCGAAGAAGGGAAGGCAGAAAGTAGCGAGGAAGTAAATCGAGCGAGGAAGGCAGAAATGAAGGTGCAGGAAGTATAGAAATGAGCGAGGAAGGTAGAAATGAGCGAGGCAACCTAGAAATTGAGCGAGGAAGGTAGAAATCGAGCGAGTGAAGCTCTAAATTGAGGAAGGTAGAAATTGAGCGGAGGAAGCTCGAAATGATTGAGGAAGGTAGAATTGATATAGGCAAGCACTAGAAATCGAGCGAGGAAGGTAGAAATCGAGCGATGGAAAAGCTCGAAATGGAGCGAGGAAGGTAGAAATGAGCGAAAAGCTCGAAATTGAGCGAAGCAAAGAAGGGAAGAAAGTTTGAGAACGTAGGAGTCGAGTGAGGAAAGCAGAAATTGAACGAGGAAGAAAATGAGCGAGGAACCTAGAAATTGAGCGTGGGAAGGTTGTTTGAAGCGAAAATGAGCAGGAAGAAGAAATGAAGCAGGAAGCCGAAATCAGCGAGTGAGGAAGGTAGAAATCGAGTGCAGGAAGCTGAAATCGAGGCTAAAGTGAAATTGAGCGAGGGAACACAGAAATTGAGTTTAGGAAAGAAAAATGAGTAGGAATGCAGAAATTGAGAATGAATCGGGAGAAATGCGAGAAAGGAATGAGCGAAAATCGAGCTTGAGGGAAGAAAATCGAGGAAAGTGAAGAAATTGTCAAGAAGAAATGAAAGGAAGGCAGAAATCGAAGCGAGGAAGGTTAGAAATGAGTGAGGAAGTTGAGTGAGGGAAGCCAGAAAGTGAAGTGAGAAGCTGAAATCGAGTTTGAGGGAAGGTAGAAAGCGAGGCAACTTGAATGACTAGGAAGTGAGTGAGGAAGGAGAAGTGGCGAGGCAAGCTCGAATCGAAATGAGGAAGGTAAAAAATCGAGTTTGAGGCAGAAATCGAGCGAGAGAACCCAGAAATTGAGCGAGGGAATTAGAAATCGAGTGAGGCAACGTAGAATGAGCGAGGTCCAGAAGTGAACGAGGGAAGGTAGAAATGAGCTGAGGCAACGTAGGAATCGAACGAGGAAGCTTCGCTCAATTTCTACCTTTCTCAATTCTGCCTTCCTCGTCCTTCTACCTTCCTCGCTCAATTTCGAGCTTGCCTCGCTCAATTTCTACCTTCCAAATTTCTAGGTTGCCTTGCTCAATTTCTACCTTCCTCAATTTCGAGCTTCTCCTCAATTTCTACCTTCCTCGCTTCAATTTCGAAGCTTGCCTCGCCAATTTTACCTTCCTCGCTCATTTCTAGGTTCCTCGCCATTTCAGCTTCGAGCCTCATTTCACTACCTTCCTCGCTTCAATTTCTAGGTTGCCTCGCTCAATTTATACCTTCCTCGCTTTCAATTTCTACGTTCCTCGCTCATTTTTCGCTTCGCTCAATTTCTATTACCTCAATTTCTACCTTCCTTCGCTTCAATTTCGAGACTTCTCGCCAATTTTCTAGCTTCCTCGCTGTTCATTTCTAACTTCCTCGCTCATTTTCTGGCTTCCTCGCTCAATTTCTAACTTCCCTCGCTAAATTTCGAGCTTGCCTCGCTCAATTTCTACCTTCTCGCTCAATTTCGAAGCTTCCTCGCTCAATTTCTACCTTCTCGCTCAATTTCTAAGGTTGCCTCGCTCAATTTCTACCTTCCTCGCCAATTTCTACCTTCCTCGATTCAATTTCTAGGTTGCCTCGCTCAATTTCTACCTTCCTCGCTCAATTTCTAGTTTAGCTCACCTCAGCTTTGCCTCGCTCAATTTCTACCTTCCTCGCTCAATTTCGAGCTTTCTCACTCAATTTCTACATTCCTCGCTCAATTTCTATTGCCTCGCTCAATTTCTACCTTCCTCGCTCAATTTCGAGCTTCCTCACTCAATTTCTAACTTCCTCGCTCAATTTCGAGCTTGCCTCGCTCAATTTCTACCTTCCTCGCTTAATTTCTAATTTTCCTCGCTCATTTCGACCTTGCCTCGGCTCAATTTCTAGGTTGCCTCGCTCAACCTCGAAGCTCGCTCAATTTCTACCTTCCTCGCTCAATTTCTAGTTGTTGCTCGCTCAATTTCTACCTTCCTCGCTCAATTTCTTTCTTCCATTTCAATTTCTACCTTCCTCGCTCAATTTCTACGCTTGCCTCGCCAATTTCTACCTTCCTCGCTCATTTTCTCCGCTTCCTCGCTCAATTTCGAGCTTGCCTCGCTCAATTTCTACCTTCCTCGCTTAATTTCTGGTTGCCTCGCTTAATTTCACTTTCCTCGCTCAATTTCTAAATTTCAATTTCTACCTTCCCCTCGCTCAATTTCTACCTTCCTCGCTCAATTTCGAGTTTCTCGCTCAATTTCTACCTTCCTCGCTCAATTTCTACAGGTTGCCTCGCTCAATTTCTAGGTTGCCTCGCTCAATTTCTACCTTCCTCGACGATTACGAGCTTGCCTCGCTCAATTTCTACCTTCCTCGCTCAATTTCTGGGTTGCCTCGCTCAATTTCTACCTTCCTCGCTCAATTTCGAGCTTCCTCGCTCAATTTCGACCTTCCTCGCTCAATTTCTAGCTTCCCTCGCTCAATTTCGAGCTTCCCTCGCTCAATTTCTTGCTTCCCTCGCTCAATTTCTAGCTTCCCTCGCTCATTTTCTGGCTTCCCTCGCTCAATTTCTAACTTCCCTCGCTAAATTTCGAGCTTGCCTCGCTCAATTTCTACCTTCCCTCGCTCAATTTCGAGCTTCCCTCGCTCAATTTCTACCTTCCCTCGCTCAATTTCTAGGTTGCCTCGCTCAATTTCTACCTTCCCTCGCTCAATTTCGAGCTTCCCTCGCTCAATTTCTACCTTCCCTCGCTCAATTTCTAGGTTCCTCGCTCAATTTCTACCTTCCTCGCTCAATTTCGCTTCCCTCGCCTCAATTTCTAGCTTCCCTCGCTCATTTTCTGGCTTCCCTCGCTCAATTTCTAACTTCCCTCGCTAAATTTCGAGCTTGCCTCGCTCAATTTCTACCTTCCCTCGCTCAATTTCGAGCTTCCCTCGCTCAATTTCTACCTTCCCTCGCTCAATTTCTAGGTTCCCTCGCTCAATTTCTACCTTCCCTCGCTCAATTTCTAGGTTCCTCGCTCAATTTCTACCTTCCCTCGCTCAATTTCGAGCTTCCCTCGCTCAATTTCTACCTTCCCTCGCTCAATTTCGAGCTTTCCTCGCTCAATTTCTACCTTCCCTCGCTCAATTTCTAGGTTGCCTCGCTCAATTTCTACCTTCCCTCGCTCAATTTCGAGCTTCCCTCGCTCAATTTCTACCTTCCCTCGCTCAATTTCTAGGTTCCCTCGCTCAATTTCGAGCTTCCTCGCTCAATTTCTACCTTCCTCGCTCAATTTCTAGGTTGCCTCGCTCAATTTCTACCTTCCTCGCTCAATTTCTAGGTTCCTCGCTCATTTTTGGCTTCCTCGCTCAATTTCTGGGTTCCTCGCTCAATTTCTACCTTCCTCGCTCATTTCTAGCTTCCTCGCTCAATTTAGGAGGTTTGCCTATTTCATTTCGGGCTTCCCTCGCTCATTTCTAGCTTCCTCGCTCAATTTCGATCTTGCCTGCTCAATTTCTTTACTTTCCCTCGCTCAATTTCTACCTTCCTCGCTCAATTTCTAGGTTCCTCGCTCAATTTCTACCTTCCTCGCTCAATTTCGAGCTTTCTCGCTCAATTTCTACCTTCCTCGCTCAATTTCGAGAGCTTGCCTCGCTCATTTCTGGTTCCTCGCTCAATTTCTACCTTCCCTCGCTCAATTTCTGGGTTGCCCGCTCAATTTCTACCTTCCTCGCTTCAATTTCTACTTTCCTCGCTCAATTTCGAGCTTCCTCGCTCAATTTCTGGGTTGCCTCGCTCAATTCTCTAGGTTGCCTCGCTCAATTTCTACCTTCCTCGCTCGATTTCTACCTTCCTCGCTCAATTTCTAGGTTCCTCGCTCAATTCTCTACCTTCCTCGCTCAATTTCTGATTTAGGTTGCCTCGCTCAATTTCTACCTTCCTCGCTCAATTTCTAGGTTCCTCGCTCAATTTCTACCTTCCTCGCTCAATTTCGGCTTCCTCGCTCAATTTCTACTTCCTCGCTCAATTTCGATCTTCCTCGCTCAATTTCTACCTTCCTCGCTCAATTTCGATCTTCCTCGCTCAATTTTTACCTTCCTCGCTCAATTTTGAGCTTGCCTCGCCTCAATTTCTACCTTCCTCGCTTAATTTTTAGGTTCCTCGCTCAATTTCTACGTTGCTCAGCTCAATTTGTAGCTTCCTCGCTCAATTCCTGGGTTGCTTATTTCAAATCGTAGGTTCTCTCGCTGCTTTCTACGCTACGCCGCCGCTCAATTTCTACGTTGCTTCGCTCAACCATCGACTGATGGAATCTTGAAAATAACTAGGTTGGTTGGCTAAAGTAGCTTCTCTTACCCCAAAATCATATGCAGACGTCAAGTAACTAATTTTGGTTTAGTAAGATATTCTTGTTAAATGATTAAAAAATAAATGAAAAAAAAAGAGAGGAAAAAATTTTATATACTTATATATACCTATTTATATAAATATGTATTAAAGAAAATTGTAGGTAGAATAAATTTCTCCATGTAAAAAATAAAAATAAAAATAAATAAATAAATAATTTTATAGATCAAGACTGATTATAGCTTATGGTTATAATATAATTCAAAATAAAAACACCTTTTTCGATATATCGATTTGATCGATATATCGAAAATTGTGAGATTTTTTAGGAAAACTCACTGGACAGTTCTGGACCATTTTCGATATATCGACGTTGGTTTTTTTTTTTTTTTTTTTTTTTTGTTTTTGCTGTTGTAATTCCACCACTTTTTGTGGGTCCTACTATGAGGTATGTGTTATATCCAAACCGTCCATCTATTTGGCGAGCTCATATTCAGCTTGAGACTAAAAATAAGATAGATCTAACTATCAAGTAGACCACACTGTGAAAGGCAATGAGGAATTAGTTTTTAATGGTGGACGCTCATTCAACACTGTTTCCTGTAACGTGGTACACTTGAGATTTGCATATACCTCATTTTTGGTCGTATACCATAAAATGATATGGAAAAATATATGGACGGCATGGATGAATAGCATACATCATGGTGGGGCCCACAGACCACCGACCCCAATCCTTTTAAGCCGTTCGTACAACTCTCAGTTCGAGGAGCGTCAGCGCACGTCTTCGCAGCGAAAAGGAGGGGTAGTTTCGTCCTCAACGTCGCTGTCCGCACGTGCTAATCTAGATTGGTAACTAAGGTTTGTATTCTTCCATAGAAACCGCTGGGTAAAAGGGTTTGTCTACAGTGGTCATTTTCTCTTGGAAGTGAAACGAATTGCGTAAGGTCCACGGATTTGGGGAGGCCAAACCGCGTTTAACCATGTCTAGACTCGGGTGGATGCTCACTGGCTCATCCTCTTCGCGTGTAGCACTCGTCCACACAGCTATGCAGACCATCCATTTGTGGTGGCTCTTTCTGAATCATATCAATAAAATCACGCTGATCAGTAATCCTAAACATTCAATCGACGGCTACAAATGAATGCTTAGGATCAAAATTGCAAGTGGCCTGAATTATATGGAAAAAGTATACGGTTTCCATCATTTTCTATACCTAGGTCTTGGGTTATGTCCCATCCCTGATTGTTTCAGAGAGTTGGACGGTCTGGATCGGCGTACAAGTATGCAATATCCACAGCTAAAGAGTCATCACAACTTTTTTAAATGGTGATAAACCATCATAGGAGCATTTACGTCAAGCACTAATGAGAAGAATGATTGCAAAAGTCTCAATGAGACTGATTGCCTTGAGACCCGACTCCATTGGGCTTACCTTGATGCAGGTATTTCTTCTACCATGTTTATCCGTTTTACTCATTTATTCGAGGGTGAGGCCGCTCAAAAGTTGAAAACATTTAGGGTGCCAACGAAATTCAAAACAAATTTTTAGATGAAGCTGACATTTACATTTTCGGTTCATCCATGGATGTTTTCATGACCTTACGAACAGGTTAGGTAGCAAACAAACATCACAGTAGGTTTTAGAAAAGTTTTAATGGTGACCATTAATGTCTTTATTATTTTCTATAGTGTGATTCACCTGATATTAAAATATATCTCATTTTTTATTCACTCACTAAAATAATCTGGAATAAAGGAAGATGGTAAGTCACACGGCCCAGTCAGTAGGGAATGAACATCCCACTGAAAAAGTTCCATATTCTCTGATAGACGGTGATGGTTGATATGCAAGCACTTAAGAGTTGCATGCATTATGTGGTAAATATGATCTTGAATTAGAAGGCTCTAATAGTGGGTTAATCTCAACTTGCTTGAATAAAAAAATATGGACGGACTTATGTTATATTTTATTTTTGGCCATTTCTAAATTAGCCAATTAGAAAATGACACATTGTTGCACAAAGAGAATATAGTATGCGAGAGATCTTAGAAAATATTTAGAGTACTTTTTGTAGAATCATAGCTAATGTTAAGCTAAATAGTGCTGTAAGTGCTATGTTTTCTAGCTCCTATGATTGTCAAATTTTGTAGTGCCAAAACCTCTTGAAATCTGTGTCCTGTGTAGCACTTCTACATATTCAAGATTGTGCATCTCATGTACAAGAACAAAGGTCTTTACTTCAAGAGCTTCAAAAGCAAGATTACATGTTCATGTTCAAGTACAACACCAAGTGTTAATTTAATCTTTCAAGCTTCAATAATTCAAGTTCTCAAAGCTTCGTCAAAGTCAAGACAAAGTTCTTTACTTTGAACCTCAAGCTCAAGCTTCAATGTTAGTCATATTCAAGCTTTAAAAGTTTCAAGTTCAAGCTTCATTATCTCAAGCTTCGTGAACTTTAAAGAAAAACTATCAACTGAAGCAAAAGAAAATTCAATGTTCATACATCATGTATAAGGTATGAATGACCCTAGATTGACCATAAGGTAGGTAATTATGAATACATAATTTAAATTGAGTCACTTTATAAGTGCATTGACTGTTTCTCAACTAGTCTTGTACTAAGTTCGACTAGTTCTAGCACTGGTTCGACCAATCCAAGAATTCCTCGACCAATCCTAAGTTTGTTACTTATTTTTAGGATTTTTTGTTAAAGCCTCGACCAGTCTCGGAGACTGCTCGACCGGTCGTGTGAACAGTGCTCGCCTGTGCTCGACCAGTCCTACAAGCTCGACTCAAAGTCCTGCAACTAAATTGAGTCTCACACGATCATTCCTGGACAGGACTCGAGCGGTCGTGGAGGCCACTCGACCGGTCGAGTAGGTCCTACGACTAGTCGTGGAACGGTCTGATCTTATCACGCTCAAAATTTCAAAAATCTGTTGGTCCTACGACCAGTCGAGCCGACCTTAAGATCAGTCGAATGTGTGATTTCTGCACTTATAAATAGAGCACGAATTTCAAAGTTTGATATTCAATTCAAGCAAAATCAATACGCCACTTGAGAGATAAGTTAGTGATATTCTTAAGCTATTTAATGCTCATTTTATATTCTCTTTTAATTAGCTTTGTTTGCATTTAATTTTGAGTTTTTACATTTCAATCTTATTTAAAAGAGGGATTGAAGTATTCCCATTTTTTAGAATCAAAATCAAATCAAGCTAGCACAAGGTGAATTAATTTAAAATCAATTTAGAACTTAGAACATTTTCATAAGTGAGTGTGAACATTGAACTTCTACGTTGAACTTCTACTCTGAATTGATTCTTCTGGGCTACATCAAAAGGAGGATATCCATATAAGTATTTTACAATTTTGTAAATTCATTCTTTTGGTTTCATTGAGATTGTGCTAGAAAAATCTCTTTCTTTTGGTTTGTCTGAGGTGATCTAGAAAACTCAGAGCGTGGGATTTTTGAACTGTGTAAGTCCACTTGAAAGACACAATTGTGAGGGTTTTAGGTGAACCTTTGAAAAACTTATTTCATAGTGAACGCTAATATCCATTGTGTGAGGATATTAGGAGTGGAGTAGTTGTGTGGCTGTTTTTCTAAACAATTGGTGTACACACAAGTGAACCACTATAATTTCTGGTCTTGTTGTGATTGATTAAATATTTCATTTTGTGGAGGTTGTAATTTCCCTTTACGCATTTGTGGAGAATGTTGTAATCCTTTTATGTATTTGTGGAAATGTTGTAATAGCTTAGATTCTTTCCTTGCTATTTTATTTTTATTCCTCTGTATCAGTTTGAGTTTTCGATACACAGACCATTCTAGTAAGGTTGTCCTACCTTAAACCTTTGGTTTTTGGTGTAAGGTTGTCTTTAGAACAACATCTATATTAACCACTCAATACTTGTACATTTGAAGTTGTTATACATTTCAGCATTGTGGAGTTGTTTATGTGCTATCTATATTTATTTGTTTAAATTCCGTTGTTATTTTTTTAATTTAACATAATCCTATTCACCTCCCCCCCAGGACTCTTAACTCAGCATTTTCAAGTACAAATCATTTGATAACAGGACATGATCGAAAAGTTCCCCCCCCCCCAGGACTTTTAACTCGGCCTTTTCAAGTACAAATCATTTGATAACAGGACATGATCGAAAAGTTCAATGGACAAAAAGCAGTCAAGAGAAGAAGAACATTAGCTTTATTGTAGCAAAGAAGCAGAAGAATATAAAAGATTAATGTGGCAACGATTCAGTTGTCGTAACCATTAAATTAAATAATAGAAACAAATGTAAAGTATTTGCGAAGCAAATAAGCTTATAAATATTTTTTAAAAAATCTACATAATAAATCGTCTCACACCAACCAAACAAACAAATCAATCTATCTTTTTTTTTTATTATCATAACTTTTGTTTTATTTTAGGAGTAGTAATAATCTCTAATTGTAATTCAAGTTTATGCTCTTGCGTTGGACTAGTTCCGTTTCAATACCAACAGTTCTTCATTAAAAAAGGCTCCTTATAGTCATATCCCACAATCAATTGTGAGTATTCATTTTTGTGTGATTGTTTTTGATTGCCTAGTATACCAAAAGTCCTTTCAAACAGAAGGCAGAGTGCAACCCATATTTGGAGAAAGAGCCTCACCCTCCGACAAGTCGCCTAATCATCTTAAAACAATCTTTGTGCGAGTGGCTTAATAGACAATTGATGCTCTCAAGTCTCGATCATATACGATTGCATTCAATGTATTTGCCTATCTTGGCGCTTGGGGTCAAAGTTATTCGGTTTGAATTGAGCCCCACATTTAGTTTTAGCATACCCGCACACACCACACGTGACCAAAAATAAGCTGAAAGAATGATTTTTGGCATGCCTGGTAGGATAAAAAATTACTAGGTAGTCATAAAAATTTATTGTACACCGGTACAATATGAGCCGAAGAGGTCGTAACACTTATGGTGTTAATAAACCTCTTACACAAGAGGATGAAATGCATGTGCAGTTAGTGCATGAGATACTGTCGAACTCGGTACCCAATCCTTCGAATCAGGACAAGGCGTCTTTCATCTCGGATTGATTTTCTCGAGATAATGTCGACTGGGCTACATGATATGCAAATGGGGATTCAACATATTGCAGAATATTCATAAGCTCAGGCCGAGCAATCTCGAATTGGTGCCAAAACATTCAATAGGTGAATGGCCAGTCAAGCTGAAAGCTTGAATCGGATGATGACTATTTTTGCTGAAAGAGCATCTGCCATGCTTTAGCAATTCTGCCTCAACAAACTATTAAGATAAGCTCTGTCAGAAACTTGCCACCAACATAACTAGTCTTGACAACACCTCTTTTTCAATGGAACACATGTCATGCTCCGGCATAGGAAGTACTGAGTGTTCCTCAACTTGTTGAGGTTAGATGACATGAACAGAAAAATATGAGTTTTGTTCATGAGGTTAGGAATCAGAGAATACCTGGGGGGACAACCTTTTCCTAAAAATATCCCTCACAACAAGGAATAATATCCAGTAAACCTTGAGCCACCTCTATTGGACGAGCCTCGCCACGTGGACCATGACCGAATTTTGCAAATGATCCAAGAGGTGGCTAATCAAGTTTTTGGTCGAACTGCCACTCTTGTCTATCACAAACCACATCCTAAATGGATTGACTGAATTTTACACTATTCATCGGTGACACAGGTCAATCGACTATAGAACATATATGTTGATTTACCATGCAGTGTGGAGAACCGGCCAACAATTATCATCATAAATTGCAACTGTTTGGTCATTCCTTAAGAGCATTGGCTTTCACCTAATGCTCTAATTTATTGCTAAATTTATTCAAACCCGGCAAGAAATGGAAGAGAAGTTTCACGCCCAGTTCTTTTACAAAGACAAAAAAAAAAAAAAAAAAATATCACCAACCTTGCATGTTTCCAGCAGTGCCAAGGGAATCAATCGAAATTTATATCACTCAGTTTAAAAAAGCCAAAAGCGATGCAAAGTGATCACGAATAGAAAGAAGAATCCTCTCCACATACGTGTGGGATTACCTCCTGAGATCTTCGCTGAAAATCATGCTGATTGAAGTAAAGTCGATGATATTCTTGAAATTAGAGTTTGACTCCAATATGGGCCCCTTAAATCAACTTAGATATGCAGACTGCCTAGAAAGCCTATAAATACACCCCCTGCCATGGGTAAAGGTACACACATATACATCGATTCTACTACGCCTACTGTGAGTCCATACGCTGACTTAAGCATCGAAAGGGTCCCCGACCTTAACCGGCGCCCCCAGTGTATTCTCTTGTACCTCCATTAAATTACAGATACTTAGCGGCTTGCAGGAGATGAGGCAGGACACCTCTTGTTCTCTATTAAGTTGCAAGTGGAAAGTGGGCTAACAAGGATCGACCAAATTTGAGCATCAACAGTTTTGCGCCATTTATGGGAAGCGATAGTGAAGCCATCACTTATCGTGTCTTCATCTACCCTGCAATGCCTAAAGGAAGAAAGCGGGCTTTGGCCGCCATTACCACGCCAATCCTCACACCAAATGAGTAGCCTGAGGAATTGTCTTTAGAACATCATACCGACGCCATTCCATCGGTCGCCTCGGGTAGGCCCCACAACAAAGTTAGTCGACTCGTCTCCCTGGAGAATCAAGTCGAGGCCCTGACCAGCAATGTGTATTGAATAATGCAAATATTGGAGAGACATTGGTCGTTTCCTGATTAAGGCATAAAAGTGGAGGCAACAACCGAGCAATATCGACCTCCACAGGTACCTCACAGTTCGTATCCGCTAAAGAATTGACTAGCACATTGCATGCGAGTCCCCACGTAAACAATGGGAATAACCAAGCTCGTCGAGTCTGACCTACGCCACACTCTAGAGAAGAGAAGGTACGGGAAGACTCCTGAGGTCGTCGTAGAGAGCAAGGTCTCATGGGGGGTATAGCTGAAAGAGATACGAGATCAACTCGACGATATCCTGCGGGTAGGCCGAGCAAAAGCTCTGCCCTCCATCGAAGCCATGCTTGAGGAATCTGAGCCCCCATTTATTGACAAAATCATGAGATATCAGCTATCGTCTAGGTTCCGGATGCCCTAGATCATCCCCTACTCTGGATCCGAGGACCCGACAGAACACTTGGAATCCTTCAGAGCTTTGATGGAACTTCACAGCGCCTCTGAGTTAGTGATGTGCAAAGAATTCTCCCTAAATTTGTCGGGGACTGTACGAAAATGGTACAGGCAATTAAAGCCGAAGTCCATTATCTCCATCGCTCAACTTAACAAAGCATTTGTCATACAGTTCATCGGTGGGAAAGATAAAAGAAAGTCATTAACTCATCTTCTCACTATCGACAGAGGGAGGACAAGCTGTTAAGGGATTATATCATCTAATTCAACACGGAAGCAGTACAGGTCGATGATTAGTCCAACCAGATAGCTCTGACCGCCATGGTAGTCGGCCTTAAACAAGAAAGATTCATCTTCCCCCCCCCCCACCACCACCACTATACTCGTTGACCTGTTTAACCGAGCTAAAAAATATTCTAATGCCGAGAAGCTCTTTAGTTCACAAAGAGCTACTTGATGAGGAAACAACTCAGTTAAGAATAGGAAGCGAAGGGAAGAAGGGGAGCCCACTGCTGCTAACGCCAAAAGAAAGAAGGATGATAACCAAAACCGAGGCTAACGTACTAACCAACATCTGGAAAGTCACTTTTATTGGTACACTCCTTTGAACGCCAAGCTGGAGTATTTACTTAAGGAAGCTAGCGTGAGCAAGGAAACCTAATGACTGAGCTGAACCAATCAACTAAGCTCGATAATAAGGCTTGTTGATGTAGAAATTTGGACGTCCTCCTTAGACCACTAGGTACCTGCAAGAGAAGACATAGATGGACACCCTGACTACAGCAGGGGATCCTCCGATGCCAAAGTCAGACAGGCAAGTTAGGTCTAGTAGAACATAAGGTTTTTGGGTACATTTTTCTAGTTGGATCATGTGTACCTTTCACCATTAGGGATGTTCTTATTTATAGGTGAGGAAGGGTGGTGGCGTAGAGGACAAACTCCTTATTTAGCAGGAGTGTATTGTAGAGGGATTTGTATCCCAATCATGTAGCGGGTATCTTCTCGGCTAAGATTTTGGGCAGATCCGTGTTGCAATCGTCTTTCGAGATTCTCGGTTGGGATCTCGGGTAGATACAGTTAGAATCAATAGAAGTGTGTGGTAGGAAGTTAAGCTTGCCAGTTCGACGTGGCCTAAGGGTCTTTCCGAACAGTGGCTTGCTGACCTAAATTTTCTAGTGAGTCGTGATCGAGTTTTCCCTTGAAATTGAGCAGATTACCGACCCGGGTCCATGGAAGGGCTCGGCATCTGACGGAAGTGGAGAGACTTCATCTCCTGATGGCCGAGCTCATGGTCGTTCAGTGAAGTACAACAAAAAGTTCTTCCCTGACCGTTAGGGAGCTCCTTGGTCATGACTAACGTTGGCCGACCTCCTCGTGTTGTGCATATATGTCTAAGTTGGCCTCTCCTTAGTGGCCAGTCCATTTTTACCCATAATAGTAAGCCCCCTACTTTTGAGCTCACGCAGCGAGCTCAGAAAGTAAGTAGAATTTGGTGAGGTCGAACATTCTTGCACATGGGGCGTCGGGTCTGCTTATCATTAATGCGAAGTAAGGTGGCGGGGCACAGGAATCGGGGTGTATCTGCAATCATGATATGACACCCTTAAGGTAACGTGTGCCGGCTCGAGGTACTTTGGATCGCAGCAGCACGCCTATTTGGCTCTTGGCTTATGAGGCACTAACACATGGCGTATTTTGGAGAGTCAAGCCATTCAGCGAGTGGGAGGGCTCCATGTGTCCAAGCATGAGTGTCGAGGAGCCGTTTTGGCTATCGCACTAAGTGCAGGCATTGAATGCTCATACAGATGGGTTTTCTATAAAAGGTGGAACCCTGATTAAGTAAGGGCTATTTGCCTTATTGTGTCTCTGCTTCTCTCTAACTTAGGCGATTTCTGGCGATCCTCAAAGCTTTCTTCTCCGGTGAGCTCTGTCTTCCTCGCCTCTTCTTTTTCACTTTTTTTCTGGGCCCCTGGTTTCTAACAGTCATTCCGGTAAAAAAATGTCAAGTCTGTCAAACTAGTGGGAGGAATCGTTCCAGCATGATGGAGAGCCGAAGGGCTTGGATCTGTTGGAGAACCTGCCATCTCCTTTGGTGATGATGAGCGATAGGGATTTCCAGGAGTTGAGGCAGGACTTCTCTTATTCTCCATTAAATTACAGGTACTTAGTGGCTCACAGGAGTTGAAGAAAGATTTCTCTTATTCTTCATTAAATTGCAGGTGGAAGGCGGGCTAATAAGGATCGACCAGATTTGTGATGCCCCAAACTCGGAAACCGGGCTCACAAAATTCCCGATCGTCAAATCCGACGCCGACAGCCTCCGTAGTACCCTATTCTCAGCTCCCAACGCCTATTCGCCAGGTTCCAATCCTGGGATGCCACGAGGAGGATTTTTAACATCAGTTTGATTCGTAATAAGCATAACTAAAGGCATAACTCACAAACAACAACTAAAAACTCCATCACATTTTCGCTATAATAAAAAACTTATAAGTACAGTGCGCATAAAGGGAAATACAATGATGATAGACAAAAACTCCAAGATGGTCTATTATGCACTCTTGCCTCAGCGCTGCTGCGATCCAACGTCATCTGTACGCAACGGTCGTGCATAAGCTTACGGAAAGCTTAGAGGTGGTGAAAGTGTGTGCGCAATGTAGTAATACTATTATGCAATATCAAAGTAATGTGGAATATGCTGATGAATCCATGAATATTATTGGTCGTACTAAGGCCATGCGATGCAAGGCATGACTAATGTCGGCTATACCAAGGCCATGCGATGCAAGGCATGAATGTTGTCGGTCATACCAAGGCCATGTAATGCGAGATGCAATCTAAGCACACCAATCATCATCTAAGTCCACATATCAATACAACTCAACTCTAGAGTATCATCGGGGTCTAGTACACTCCGAACCAGATCGCCGCCCCATTGCGTGCAATAAGGTGAGTAGAAGAGACCACACTATCCGCCTGCCAATATCGGGTTCGGCTCGTCGATAGTGGACCCATTCCTCGAGCTGGTCAAACTCAGTCTATCTTTGCCCCCTCCTCTCCAGTGGGTAAGTCCGCACCCCCTTCCAACCGACCATGGCACAGTGGAAAGCGCTGCTTCCTGGTATTCGGTACTCGACGCTCATGCATCCACTCGGTCTAGATGTTGGAGCAACCTCTTAGTACCATAAAGGTTTAGGGACTTTCACCCACGGACATCTATAACACCCCATGTAGAACAAGATTTTCGGTGTCCAACCCTGCCAACCACGATATGCTTGTAGAGGCTATGACCCTGATGTCGCTAGGGCATATGGTAACCATGTCACACAATGTGAAATGCATGAATCACACTATCCTATCATGCAGCAATCCTGCGCGTATCGTGCGCTCATGTAGGGCAACTCCGCCTATCCGGGAGCCTATAAACAACCAACTCGAAGGCATATGCTATGATTAGTCACTCTTCATATCAAGCATACATATGATGCGTATGAGCATAAATCGTGGAACTATACTAAGCATGTTATATGGTAATGGACTCTGCTCATAACAAAGATGGCCTAGATGACCTACACATTACAAGTATGGGCCTAACAATGGGCCCTAGGGAGAGTTACAATGCGAACATTTAACCATCATTGCTCTTACAATGTGGGCATCAAACCATCATTGCTCCCAAGGCATGACCGCCAAAAACATTATCACATACATCATGGTAGAATCTCACATCGCAATGGGCTTGATATACATTACATTCGGCCCACACACAGGCCTCACAAACGTCTCATTGGGCCTCATATACATCAAATGGGCCACATCATATGGGTTGCACCGATGGGCCGAATTAAATGGGCCGATTCAAATAGGCCGAATCGAATTGCCTGATTCAAATGGGCCGATCGAATGGGCCAATCGAATTGACCGATTCAAATGGGCCGAATCAAATGGGCCTAAACCAACCCACCATTCATCTATTACTAAAGATCATTTTAGAACATTATCACAAAAATGAAACTTATCTAAAGGATCATCTGGACCATACCACACCTAATAGTGATGATGATAATTTCCACTATTAAATTTCCAATGGGCCCCACCATAGTATTATTTCCCATCCAGTCTGTTCATAAGGTCACAAAGGCCTGGATATAGAGGACAAACAAATGTCATATTGGTCCAAATTCTTGTAACCCAAGGGGTTTCAATGGTGGACGTTCATCCCACTATTTTCTGCAGTGTGGTCCACTTGATATAGATCTGTCTTATTTATAGTCTCAAGCCTTAGAACTGGCTTACCAAACGGATGGACAGTTGGATGAACCATATACAGTAGGTGGGGTCCACGCTTGCCAAATGGTTAAACGGCTTGGATGGCATATATATAGTATGCAGGGCCCACCGTCCAGCCATCTAGACGGTGGGATACAAAACATACATTATGGTGGGGTCCAGACCACCTGCTGGTGTGCCGTACCCAGCCAATCTGCTGTGTGGTTGGGTCCCCATGTGGGCCACCACAGTATATGCCATATAATATATATATATATATATATATATATATATATATATATATATATATATATATATATTTGAAGGATCACCAGCGTCCAGAGAGATGGACCGCTGGAGGAAACACATACACAGATGTGGCCCACCATCCAGGCAATGGACCATGAGGAACCACGTACACCTCACAGTGGGGTCCACCATGATATGGACGGTTTGGATGGGGCACCACCACACGTGGAACCCCAGAACCTGCTGACGTTAATTGGCTGGTGGGTCCCACTATCTGGACAGCTGGGATTTAGCTGGAATGGATGGCTGGACGTGGCCGTGGATTAGCACACACCAGCCATTAAAATCCCCAAAAGGGGTGGGTCCCACACGTACGGTAAGCCTGGTATGAGTATATCATATATATATATATATATATATATATATATATATATATATATATATATATATATATATATATATATAGGAAAACGCTCACCTGCGAACCAGTTCGTACGTAGTACGCATCTGAACTTTTTTGATGACCCACCATACGTGATGAATCTCGTAAATCTGAACCGTTCATGTGAAGAACCTCATGAAACCTCATGGTATAAATTTTTACTTTGATCCGAAACTTTGGTGGACCGTGAAAAATGTAAACAGCTTCTTTCCTTGATTTGAATTTCTCTTTGCTATGGACGGTATGGATAAAAGTTTTAGATAAAAGTAAAACTTGGTCCTGGGGGTTTCACTATGCTTCATATGAACGGTTCAGATTTGCGACATTCATCACGTATGATGGGTCATCATATATATATTTTAATATAGTGAGCGCTTCTCTATATATATATTCAAATCTTATATACATATATAGGTATATATACTACATACAAGGCCTGACCAACGTCCAGCCATCGTCCAGCTTGCTGGATGGTGCTGGATGATACATTCCATCATGGTGGTCCCATGTAGTGGGCCTCGGGATTTCGATCAAGTTGATATTTGTCTTTCCTTCTTGTTCGGGCCTATGTGACCGTCCGATCATGTAGGCCCCAACCGAGATCAAGGTGGCCCATTTGTTGGACATCATGGATAAAATACACACATCATAGGTGGACCACTAATCATATAGAAAGAAAGAGAGGGAGAGAAAGAGGAAAGGACAAAGATCGACGAAGACGGAGGGGCCCCGCCATTATGGGCCCCTCTTGGATACAAGCATACACCAAGGTGGGTCCCATCATACGTGGGCCCTTAAATCACAAAAAGGAAAATACAAAAAAGGAAGAATGTGGGTCCAAGATCACCCACCGTCCACTTCTTCTTAGCTCCTTGGAAAGGTAATTGTCTTGACTTTGATTTCAACGGAAGATGATGAAGCTATGATGGTTGAGATGGAAGATAAGAGGGTAGGAAGTGGGCTACATTAGAGCTTCTCCATGAGAGCTTGGGAAGCTCATACGTTGGAGCTTTTGGTTGCTTGGAAATGGGCTTGAGAAATAAGAGAGAGAGAGAGAGCATGTAAGGAGAGAGAGAGAGAGGGATGAGTGATGGAGTGATGGGTGAGGTGAGTGATGGGTGTGTAAGAGCTTTATTGACTTTTGGGGTAGTTTGTGTAAAAGGGGTATGGGTTGTGTAAGGAATTATTGACTTATGGTGTTGCTTAGGGATGGGGTGTGAGGTTATGTGTATTTGACATGCACTTGACCCTTGATGGGATTGATTGATTGATTGATTAAGGTGACACGTTGTAGAGATTCTCTCGGAATTCACACGTGCGGTATTTTCATCGAACTAAACGCGGGCCCACATCTCCTGGCATGGGTATCGGACCAGCGCGCGAGTCGTAGCATCGGAACCGCGGCGACGGCGCGGTCATTAGGGTATAAGTCTCGTGTCGAGTCGACTCTGGTTTGCAAGACTCGACTTAGGATCGCGCGCAAACGTCGAATACAGGTTGAGGGTTGCCGGAATTTGATGGGAGGATCACGGGAACCTACGAAATAGTACGGACTAAGACACGGGTCTTACAGCTTTTCCCTCCTAATAAAAATTTCATCCTCGAAATTTACACAGTCATCGCAACTAGACAAAACTCATGAGGAAGAAGAAATATGACATCATCATATAAAATCAGAGATAACATATAAAATACAACACATAATCAATCATCAAAGAGATGAGGATAGCGCTCTTAAATCTTGGTATCACGTTCCCCAAGAAGCCTCCTCGACAGAATGGTGACCCCACTGAACCTTCACCAACGGGATGACCTTGGTCCAGAGGACCTGCTCTTTCTGATCAAGGATACAGACTAACTACTCGATGTAAGAAGCATCCTTACGAACCTCCAGCGGCTGCAAATCAATAACCGAAACTATGTCTGACCCACACATCCTTAACATAGAGACATGGAAAACGTTGTGGATGCCTAGTGATCTCAAAAGGTCCTATAAACTTGGGGCAAGTTTGCCCTTCACTCCGAATCGAACTACGCTCTTCATGGGCGAGACCTTGAGATACACATGGTCTTCTATAGCAAACTCCAATGGACGACGCCAGCAATCAACAAAACTCTTCTGCCAGCTCTGAGTTGTGCGCATCCTCTGCCTGGTGATATCGATAGCCTCTGACGTTTGTTGCACAAGCTCAGGACCTAGGAGACGACGCTCTCCAACCTCGGTCCAATAACTTGGTGATCTTCACGGTTTGCCATATAGTGCCTCAAAAAGAGCCATGCCGATGGTCGCATGATAGTTGTTGTTGTGTGCGAACTCAGCCAATCGCAGATGCTCATCCCAGCTACCCCTGAAATCAATCGCGCAGGCCCGAAGCATATCCTTAAGGATCTGGTTGACCCTCTCAGTCTGGCCATCGGTCTCGAATGATACGCGGTACTGAGCTGCAAATCAGTCTTCATCGCTCTCTGAAAGCTCTCCTAAAACTAAGACATGAACCTCGAGTCTCGGTCAAAAATGATCGAGACTGGAACGTCATGCAGTCTCACAATCTCCTCGATGAATAACCTCGCAAGCTGGTCCATCAACCAAATCGCACGCATCGCAAGAAAATGTGTCGACTTCGTCAGATGGTCCACAATAACCTAGATGGCGTCATGACTGCATTGAGTCCTTGGCAAGCCCATAACGAAATTTGTCGACACATGGTCTTACTTCCACATCGGGACACTTAATGGCTGCAATGGACCAGGTGGTCTCTGATGATCGGCCTTGACATGCTAGCATGTGTCACACTCGGCCACAAAACTAGAGATCTGGTGCTTCATCCCCGCCTAAAAATATTGTCGCCTCATATCATGGTACATCTTCGTCGAGTCAGGGTGGATAGAAAACTGCGATCGATGTGCCTCGGTCATAAGATCTCTGCGCAACTCAGGAATATCTGGGACACATAATCAGCCTCTGAAGCGAAGTCCACCATCAGAACCAATCTGTTAATCTGCCTGACTCTTAGATGTCGCCTCAGCCATATAACTCTGCAACGACTCATTAGCCTGTTGAGCCTCGATCACCCTTTCGACAAGAGATGGTTGAATCGACAGAACTCGATAACTGCATGATAGAAGACTGTAGGTCGAACTCAAAATCATACTCTACTATATCCTCGAGCATCCTCCACTCCCAGACCATCATATGTGCCATCAAGCCATGTGGCTGACGGCTGAAGGCATCTGCCACCACATTCACCTTGCCCGGGTGGTACTGAAGATCAAAGTCATAGTCCTTCAAGTGCTCCATCCAGCGCCTCTGCCTCATGTTCAACTCAGACTACAAGAAGAGGTACTTCAAGCTCTTGTGATCGGAGAAGAGCTCGAACCTAGCCCCATAGAGATAATGCCTCCACACTTTCAGTGCGAAGACAACTACAGCTAGCTTCAAATCATGCGTGGGGTAGTTCAGCTCATGGACCTTGAGTTGACGAGACGCAAAGGACACTAGTTGTTAAGATGAAGAGCTACATCTAGGGGCCGTATGACCGGTTGTGGCCCTTGCTCGACCAGTCGTGGACCCTGCTCGACTAGTCGTGGACTGGCTCGACTCAAACTCCAGCGAGCATCAAATTTTTTAGTTCCGAGGTGCTCGAACAGATGTAGCCCATGCTCGACCGGTCATAGGGTTCTCTTGAGCGGTTGTGCAGTCTGCTCGACCGATCATGGTTACGCAAATTCGTTTTCGGATTTGATGCAGAATGCGGAAAATTGAGTCGCCTTTCGCAAGGGTGCTAAAGGAAAGTTGCCAAAACTATAAATTGAGGTGCCTAGGGCTATTCTAGGGTTAAGGTGAGTATTGGGAAATAATTCTAAGGTGTGGGAAAAGGGTTTTCTTTGTACTTTCAAGGGAGAGGTTAGTATATTACCTTGTAATCTTCATTTCTCTTCATAATGGAAGTTTGTATCCGTGGTTTTTTACCCTAGTTTGGGATTTTTCCACGTATAACTTGTCTTGTGGTTTGTTTAAATGATTTGATTCTATTTCTAGTTTATATTTCTTCCTATTTATCGTTTGTGGGTGAGACCGGAGATTGAATCTTGGTTCACTGCGTTGTTGGCATGCTGCGTAACAACTAGTATCAGAGCTATTGGTTTAGTTCTATTGGGAGCGATGATGGAAGAAGGAAAAACTAAAATTGAGAAGTTTGATGGTTCAAACTTTACCTTCTAGAAGATGCAAATGGAGGATTATGTATATCAGAAGGACCTCCATATTCCTCTAGGAGGAAAAGAGAAGAAACCAGAAAAGATGACAGATGATGAATGATTTTTACTGGATAGGAAGGCTTTAGGAACGATCCGACTCTCTTTGTCTAAGAGCGTCACATTCAACATATCCAAGGTGAAAACTATAAAAAAAATAATGGAAGCCCTAGCCACCATGTATGAAAAACCCTCAACGTCTAACAAGGCTCATCTTATGAAACAACTATTCAACATGAAGATGTCAGATGGTGGGAGCGTGGCTGAACATCTAAACGAGTTCAATACAGTCACAAGCCAATTAGAATCCGTTGGCATTATTTTTAAGGATGAGGTCAAGGTGTTATTGATCTTATCCAGTCTGTCAGACAGTTGTGATGGTTTGGTGATTGCTGTGAGAAATTCTTCAGGGTCGACAAAGCTAAAATTTGATGATGTGGCTGGTCTAATTCTTAGCGAAGAATCTAGAAGAAAGGCATTAGGAGTTTCAGGGGATTCAGGGAATGCTCTAAACGTTGAAGGAAGAGGAAGATCGCTGAACAAAAGAGGCAATAAACACAGGCGTTCTAAGTTGAGGAAGAAGTCCAAGGGATCGAAAGAAAAAGACGGGTGTTGGTATTGCGGGAAGAAGGGGCACACGAAACGTGATTGCAGGGCGCTCAAGAAGCAAGAAGGAAGCTCTTAAGAAAAGAAGGATTCAATGAATCTATCTGAGGAGAGTGATACAGAGGCGTTGATCTTGTCTCTTGATGCGAGGAATGAGTCTTGGGTTATAGACTCAGGTGCTTCGTTTCTTGCCACTTCGTATAAGAAAGTTCTGCGTAACTATGTATCAGGTGACTTTGGGAGAGTCTACCTGGGTGATGATGAGCCGTGCAGTATCGTTGTAAAGGGAGACATTCATATAAGTCAGAAAAATGGAATGATTTTGAAATTGAAGGATGTCAGACATGTACCAAGTTTAAGATGGAACTTGATCTCAGTGGGGTAGTTGGCCGATACCGGTTATGTGATGACATTCATCAGTGATTCCTAGAAGATCACAGAAGGTGCCTTGGTAATATCTTGAGGCAAAAAGGAAGGTACTTTGTATGTGACTTCTGGATCGTATAATTCACTCGCAGTCTCATCAACTGGAGTGAATGGACAGTTATGGCATCAGAGGTTGGGATATATGAGCGAGAAGGGGATGAAAGTGTTATTGCCAAAAGGGAAGCTAACAGGGCTGAAGTTTATTGACTTAGAATTCTACGAGGACTGCATGTATGGCAAGTAGAAGAGGGTAAGTTTCAAGAAGACAGGACACGCTCCAAAGATGCATCTGTTGGAGCTTGTACACACTGACGTGTGGGGACCGACGTAGGTATCATCTCTTGGTGGCATATGTTATTTGGTTTCTTTTATTGATGATGCTAGTAGAAAACTGTAGGTTTATTTCTTAAAGCACAAATTTGATGTATTTAATGTATTTAAGAAGTGGAAAGTTATGGTAGAAAACGAGACAGGTAAAACAGTAAAATATCTCAGATCTGATAATGAGGAAGAATACCGTGATACGAGATTTGAGGAGTATTGTGCAGCAAATGGAATCAAACATCAGAAAACGATTCCAGGGACACAACAACAGAATGGTGTTGCTGAGCGCATTAACAGGACCATCCTTGAGCGCGCCAGGAGCATGAGGTTACATGCAGGGTTGCCTAAGACGTTTTGGCCAGATGTTGTGAATACTGCCGCATATCTCGTCAATAGGAGTCCCTCAGCACCATTGGATGATGGGCTACCAAAAGAAGCGTGGACTTGGAAAGAAGTGAACCTTGCACATCTCAAAGTGTTTGGTTGCACTTCATATGTTTACATTGATACAGAGCACAGAAACAAGCTAGATTGGAAGTCCAAGAGGTGCACGTTTATAGGCTATGGGCAGCATGCACTACCAAAAAATTGAGTAAATGTTATGGAGGTTGAAAACATTTAGCTACGGATTAAATCCGTAGCAAATTTAACTACGGACTTAATCCCTAGCAAAAGCCTAGCTGATTTGTAGCTAAAGCACAACTCCTCACCTCACCGTTATTAAACATAAATGGTGCTTATGGGGCTCCATGGGGTCATCTAAGCCGCCCATTAATTCTAATATATAATTTTAGTGAATGAACTCAAAAATTATATAGATTAAATGTCTAAGTGGACCACACCATGAGAAATAATAAAAATAAAATATCTACTGTTAATATGTGATGTGGTTTCTTTACAGGTTCGATCTTACAAATTTTTTGTATCAACATTTAAAATAATAATGTAAAAATAATGGATGGAGTGGATGTGTAAAATACATCACAGTGGGCCCCACGGCCTAAAACCCAACGTCCCAGGGGGGCCGTCCGTCACGCGCCCCCTCCAAGGACTCAACGGATTGCGTACTGAGCGGTATGCTCTTGTCATACTAAGTAAACTTAGTTGTGGCCCACTGTGAATGTAATTGTCTTATCCACTCTGTCCATCCGTTTTTTCATATCATTTTAGTGGTCGATACCAAAATTGAGGTATATCTAAAACTCAAGTGGATACATACTATAGGAAACTGTGGTAATAATGATTTCCACCGTTGAAACATTTATATGGCCCACAGTGATGTTAATTTGTCATCCAACCTATTCATAATATCACAAAGACATGGATGAAGTGAAAGAACAAATATCATATTGATCTAAAACTTCTATGGTCCCCACGAAATTTTCAATGGTAGATATTAAATTCACACTGTTTCCGGTGGTGTGGTCCATTTGAGCTTTGGATATGCTTCATTTTTAGGTTGAAGACCTAAAATTATCTTCTAAAATGTATGGACGGAGTGGATAAAATGCAAGAATGACTGTGGGACCCACAAAGTTTAGTCAGTACGCTTAGCGTACTTAGTTACTCTGTACACAATCCCTTCCAAAACGCCCTCCCCAAACCCTTCCAAAATGCCCTCCCCAAACCCTTCTAGACCAAATTTCCGTTCGCCATTTTCTCCCGCGCGGACGAAAATCATCTCTCCATCTCTCTCTCCATCTCAGCCTCTCTCTTTCCCTTGCCCTCTCGATCTCCCGCTCTTCCTCACCCTCTCTCCTTGTCTATTGGCCGCATTCCCCAAATCTCTGTTGTCAAAACCCCATTTCGCCGCAAGAAGGAGAAGAAGAAGGAGAAGAAGAAGAAGAAGAAGAAGAACGGTAAGGGAACCTGGTTTCGCCGCATTCCGCCGCATTCCCCTATTTGACGGTAAGTTTCTCTCTCTCTCTTTCTCTCTGTCTCTCTCTCTCTCTCTCTCTCTCTCTCTCTGTTTCTGAAATCATAGGGATTCAACGCTCCCGCCCACTAATGGGTTTGCAGGTGTAGATATAGAATAGAATACATACATCAAGTGGCCACCTTGGGGCCACAGTGTCTTGGGTGAGGCGGGGGCCGCACTAAATCCTCCCCCTGATGGATACATGCGCACTGAGTAAAAGATAGGTGGTCCTCAGAGAGCACGTGATACTTGATGGACAGTTGGAACGGGTCCATATGTGGGTCCCACATTGGCTTGATCTCCTTGGCTGATTTCCCTTCAACGTTGGGATCACTTGAATGGTTTTTGTGTATACCAGTATTGGGTGTGACTTTGGGTGAGACCCTGGAAGCAGTAACCAGCAATGTGGGTGAGATGCTGACGTGTCACTATACCATTGGATCCAAGTGAGCACGCTACATTCATTGCACCCTAACATCCATCATCCAAGATCCGAGCGCATCTAGGTCTCACCCAAGTCCCACCAGTACGTGGCCTCTCTATTGTGGGGACCACAACTTGAATGATTCTCATTATAAGGTAGTCTTTCACCATTTACTAATATACCCGTGACTCATTCATGGAGGAATTGCATATTCAGGTCGGCCAACATCATTTAATAAGAAGCGGTTTGGCTGGTGACCCTAATCCCAGCCAACTCGCTGATATCGAAGCTCCATGGCCCCATCATAATTTATGTCTTTTATACACAGTACCATGCTTCGGGAAAAAAAAAAAGCACACCATTCAGATGATCTGGAGCTTTATTAATGATTGAAAATAAATTCAGGTAGCGGTTCAAATTATCCCATGTGCACCTCTTGAGTAGATTGCCTTACACTCTTGTTAGATTGTGGTCTATTCTCAGTCCCTCAATCCATCAACAGTAAAAATGACAGAGATATCTATGGATCTTTCTAAATACAGACGCTAACTAAGATTTTTCATCGTTAAAACCTTTCGATTATGGTCCATTTATTTGCATGATTATAACCAAACTTACGAACTGCTCTCTGGTAGCCTGGGGCACTATTTGAATGACTCAGATCAGTAAAATGGGCCCCATCACTAGTTGATGGGTCTCTTGAAAGAAGGAATAAGATAATCCAGCCGTTAATGAATGATCATCAGTGGATGGCAGATCTTGTGATTTGAGGCATATGGACGGCCTAGATTGGACCACTGAACATAGTGGTACCCACATTTTGGAGAAACATCACCGAAATCTTGGTGGTGTATGAGATATTCATTTTGGTTGGAAGCAGTTGTGCAATTGAAGGAAGATATACGAGGGCATGCTTGATTTTTCAACTCAACTGTAATTACTTTGTAAATAGATAATTATTACCTTTTTAGCCTGTTTTATAATCCTACTGTATTTCTACTTTGAAAATCAGTTCAAAAAATAAATTAATTAAATGGCTGGGTCCTTGCTCTTGCACCGGTGGAAGGGTTCGGGTACCCATGGGTGGTGAAATTCCACCATCGTGTGAGTGTGTGGGGGGCATGCGTGCGTGTGTTAAAAAAAAAAACAAAGGCTAATGAATAGCTTAGATCTTAACAAATATGCCATTTACGACATGTATTCTAAAATCCCATATAGGAAATTTTTTTCATTAAATGCCCAGCTAGTTGGACCAAAACTCACGGTCCAACTAGTTGTGTGTGGGCATCTCTCTCTCTCTCTCTCTATATATATATATATAACAACACCTCCACCTACACTTGTGTAACTACGCTAGGGGTGTCAATGGTCCTGGAAAATCAGAATTTTAAATAGAAACGGCCTGCGGCTGGGCCCAAAACAGTCAAAATCCTAGCCGAGACCAACCTCAAGTCCTGGCCCATTAAGAGCCCTAAGCTACACCCGCACCCAGCCATCTCGGTCCTGGTACCCATTTCGCCTGCCTGGCCTGACGATGCCTCTGCACAGTACCAATGGCACAGGCCAACTTGGGCCATTGGTCTGCAAGTGATGGGCCAGAAGCATGCTTCATATTAATAGTCCTTATATCATCTTATGCAAGAATAAGTACAAGGATTTAGACTTAAAGAAATAAGCATATTTAGTGTGAATACTTGTATATGCAAGTTGGGCCCATGGTTTACTAATGCAGCCCTTGATTTAGTGGACCACATTTTGTATGGAACACTTGCATATTTTAAAAAAATTCCCAAGATTGGATGATCCAAACCATCCAATCTTTAGCCTCTTTCTAGTTGAATGTGTCTTATTCTTTGTATTTGTTTTCTTAACCATCTTAAAATTGAAAGTATCTTTCTTCTGAAACTTTTTATGAAATATCTCATTGTAGTGGTTTCACAGAAATCACATTGGGTAGAGCAAAATGTTAGCAACATTATTAATTTGTTGTAAAAATACAATGATTGCAAACTTCTTAATACATTGTATTTGGTAGATAATATCTGTATGGGTTCAATCATCTGATAGCACTTCTCGAATCCCTAACTTTTGAGGAAGATGGTGCATGAGGCTAATTTCCAACTTTAATTTTCGGTAAGGTGCAGGTTGAAAATGGACCCCTTGTTTAATCGAGATCCGGCTGTAATGAATAGGGAGTGGATGACACTAAGTTTCCCAGACTCACGTTTTCTTTCTGGAATCAGAAGTTTTTCAAAGTTTGCACAAGAAAACCTTCCTGGTAGAGAATCCGTTCCTTGTCCATGAACCACTTGTAGATGTGCACGTTTTCCGGTTTCTTATGATGATATGGAAATACATCTAATGAAAAATGGATTCGACCCAAGCTATAGGGTTTGGAACATGCATGGGGAGCATATATCACCTAAGTGTACTGTACGTGAATCAAGTTCCCAACAATACCATAGTGTCCCGAACTTAAACGAGGTTCACAACACGATCGTTCAAGAACTTGGTGGTAATAACCTAGATGAAGTTGTACAGGATGAGCCCAATGTGACCCCTATAGTTGAAGGCATCTTTGGAGAAAATGAAACTAATGAGTTTGAAGCAAATCTGCGAGACGCAATGATTGAGCTATACCCTGGGGCCCAAGATTTCACCGTGCTAACTTTCATTGTACAACTTTTCAAATTAAAGGTGAATCATGGATGAAGTGAAAAAAGCTTTATAGAGCTCCTTCAACTACTGAAGAAGGTGTTACCTTACGGTAACAAGGCCCCAACTAATACCTACCAAGCGAAGAAGATCATTACAAAGTTGGGTCTTGATTATGTGAAAATCCATGCTTGTCCAAATGACTTGCATCTTATCTTTGGAGAGAGAACGAGATGAAAACCATTTGTCCAAATTGTAAAACTTCTAAGTACAAGACTGAAATGGATTCTGAGAAAAAATAATCTCGAATACCTAGGAAGGTGTTAAGGTATTTTCCATTAACACCAAGGTTACAAAGAATGTTCAATGTGCAATGGTTGGCGAAAGAAATGTCTTGGCACTCAATCAGGAAATTTCAACATGGAAAGATGGAGCATCCGGCTGATTTTATTGCATGGAAGAATCTTGATGATAAGTATACAGATTTTTCAGCTAAGCCTTGCAATGTTTGATTAGGTTTGGCTATAGATGGGTTTAACCCATTCGGCACTTTCAGTATGTCACATAGTTCATGGCCCGTTATGTGTGTGACGTACAACCTTCCACCAAAGCTTTGCATGAAACCTCAGTTTACTATGTTGACTTTGCTCATTGAGGGACCGCGACAACCAGGAAAGGATATTGACGTTTATTTATAGCCATTGATTGATGAACTGTAAAAGTTATGGCGAGAAGGAGTCACGACGTTCGATGCATACCATGAAAACAAATTCAACATGCGTGCCGTTCTGCTTTGGACAATCCATGACTTTCCAGCATATGGTAATGTTTCTGGTTGTAGGACAAAGGGTAAGTATGGTTGTCCCGTATGTGGTCCTAACACAGATTCTCTACGACTCCAATATGGAAAGAAACATGTTTATATGGGCCACAGACGATGGTTGTCAATGTCAGAACAGGCTAGGAAGGACACAAGTGCTGGCACGTTCAATAAGAAGGTGGAGATACGACGTCAACCGATCCGTCTGGATGAGATTGAGGTCAAAAGACAAACCACGAACTTGAATATGCAGTGGGGGAAGACTGGGAAGAGTAATTTAAGGGGTATTGAAGGAGGTCGACAAGAGCTAGCGGATGATGTTGAATCACCGTGGTTCTTCAAACGGTCTATATTATTTGATCTGGAGTATTGGAGAGATATTCCCGTGCATCACAACCTTGATGTCATGCATATTGAGAAAAATATATGTGAAATCCTAGTTGCCTTGATGTTGAACACGCCTGGCAAAACCAAGGATGATGCTAATGCACGCAGGGATCTGAAACAATTGAGAATTAAGAAGCGTCTATGGCTGAAAAAGAATAATGACAAGGTGATTTAGAAATAAGGTCCTTTCTGTCTAAGAAAAGAAGAGAAAAAACTTTTCATCCAGACTTTGCATGAGCTGCGTGTTCCTATCGATTTTAGTGCGAATTGGAGGACCATCGTAAAGGAAGATTACTTGGATTTAAAGGGAATGAAGTCTCATTCGTATCATGTGTTGATGCAACATCTGCTCCCAGTTCTCATCCAGCATGCATTCAGGGATAGGAAGGTCATTCGTCCTATAATTACAAGCTTTTGCACATTTTTTAATGCCTTGTGCTCGACAACCGTAGACCTTCAAACACTCCTTACTCTCGAGAGGGGCATGGCTAGGATGCTATGTCAGCTTGAAACTATATGCCCGCCATCGATATTTGTTATTATGATGCATTTGTCGATCCATTTGGCTTACGAGGCTTGCATATGTGGTCCTGTATACTATCGATGGATGTATCCATTCGAAAGGTACGCTGTGAGCTTAGTAAGAATAAATCGGTTTAACATCTACATTTGCATGTATATATAATGTATTATTAACTTTGTTAGGTTCATGAAGACATTCAAGGCTTATGTTCATAACAAGACATGACCTGAGGGTTGTATTGCAGAGCAGTACATCCAAGAGGAGATGGTTATATTCTGCAACCAATATAAAGGAAAACAGAAAACATGCCTATTGGAAAGGCTGGAAAAACGGTTTAACGGAGTCATTCCAGGACTACGTAAGTTGGAAGATATCGTTGATGATGACCCTAATGATGACGACGTTGGTCCAGTAGGTTCGGGTCAAAGTGTTATCCTAGCGGGTATTGAATACGAACAAGCTCGTACATGGGTACTGAAGAGTCATCCCAGCTACGACAAGTGGGAAGGGTATGTACAATAAGCTCATATATGTATATATATATTTATATTTATATATATCTTCCTTACTTTATGCGATTTCAATATAACAATGTTATTGAATATCACGCAGGAAGTACAAAGATTTCTTGCATCGATGCTATAAGAGGACCAACAGGGTGCCTAGCGAGGACGAATTCATATCTTGGTTGAAGAGGGAACCAGAGTTCATTGAATCTGGCGATAATGAATTTAAAGATGTAGTGAGAGGACCTCTAGCTTTTTCTATTGAATACAATAAGTATTGTATTAATGGTTTCCTATTTGTCACTAAGGACTATGAGGAGAATAAAACGAACCAAAATAGTGGGGTTAGGACAGAGGGTATGACAACCTTCCGATCAAGTGCTAAGGATATCAATACAGTGGATGAAAATCAACCTTACTATGGAGTCCTTCATAGAATTATCCAATTGGAATCTCTGAACAGGGTACAAACCCATCCTATTTAAGTGTGATTGGGTGAAAGTGACACATTATGGTGTTTCTTTCCCCACCGAGGCGAGTCGAGTCCTCGACTCGATACCGACTATAAGACGCCCACCGCAAAGCACATGTTTTCTCTTTTGATGTCGAAGCGAACCTAAGATTAGTAAATTTGTCCAGTCTTTACAGTTCAGACAAAGTCGGTGACGAGCCCTTCATTCTTGCAGAGCATGCCACATAAGTTTTTACTCAGAGATCTAAAAATGCTTGATTGGCATGTCGTCTTGGAGGTTTCATCCATGAAAAAAATTTTTTGTCGAAGAAGAGACATGCGTTCTATCGAACGATTAAACATATAACCACCACATGACAAGCAATGCCGATGCAGGACCTGATCTTACCTCATTAGCAATGGTTGATGAGTTGATATTCGATGAATCTGAAGACGTTAGTGTTGTGGTCGAGAAAACAAAGAAAAGAAAACGATCAAGAGAATCTACTGATTTGTTTGTATTTTCTAAGCATGTAACAAAATGATATTTATTAGAGGAAATCTAATCAAGGTTTGGATAATATATGTGAATTTTTTGTACTTTATCTGTGATCTAAATTATTTCTTAACCATTAGTTTTTTTTTTCTTTTCTTTTCATATTAGGGAAGAAATAGGCACATAGATTCACAACCAGAACTATTGGGTGCGCAGGTGCTTGAGAGTACAGATTCAAGCAACACCAAACATAATAAGATACTTCTCCTTAATTATATATGTAAGTTTCCTTTTTCTTATATATTGGCGTTAATCAATTATGTGTATATATAATCATTATTCTTTTTATGTAATTGTGTCGACTTCTTCTTCATCTAGAAAGAGAGGCATTACTAGGGGGTCTCTTTACTTGTGCAACCGATAAGAAAAAGTCCTAAAGACAAATGAATTCAGCAACCGAATGAGGATTGTTCGATCATAGAGACTTTGCATCGCATGTCGGTGTCCTCACCCGTTCTCATATCCCAATCATATACGGGACTTTCATTGGGTGCCTCATGAACAAATTCGTATGGTCACAGAAAGACTATCACAGTTTTATGAGTTTGAGGGTTAAAGTTGGGATGCAAGTCTTGAGTACGTTACAAAACGCATCAATGAAGCGTGGAGGAATTACAAGAGAAGATTGACTGCAAAATATATTAAAGATAAGGATCCTATTGCTGTGAGAGATGGTCCCTTTGTGTATCCCCATGGAGGATTGGAGGGTCTTCCTGGATCAACGCACCACTGAGGAATTCAAGAGGGTAAGCGTAAGGAATAAAATTAATTGGGCCAAGCTAAAAGGACCTGCGTGTCTTGGGAGGCACAGCATGGCTGTTACTCGCCATAAGATGGTATGTATTTAAAAATAGATATTATAGTTTAAAATTGAATTTAAATTTGAATTATTATTCATCTAAATTTATTAATGATATATATTTCAATGATATGTAATGTCCTAAAGGCGAAGGAGAAGAATCTTACGTCTGATGCCGAGATAGGTAGATGTGAAGTCTTCTTAAGAGCCCATATAAGAAAGGACAAAGTTGTCCAGTATCCTGACCTTGCTGTAAGTGCATCCCTCGTACCATTAACTAGTACCCTTATGAAAAGCCTATGTATAACTTTGAATTATATTGCATTCATTTGTATTTTTTCACAGGAAAAACTAGAGGAGCTCTCTAGTAGCAATCCTTCTTCTAGGATGACCGGCATGGATGATGCCCTTACAGAGGTACTAATAAAATTTAAAAATTACTTAAGTTTTATGGTAATTATGAATATTTTAATAACTTGATTTACAATGTTTTACAGTTGGTTGGTTCTAACAAAAGACGGCGAATGCGGGATCTAAGTTGCTCAATAAGCAAGGTAGGACTGAAGAAGTCAGCCCTTGCTCGTTCAAAGGTAGAGAATGTGACAAAAGAAAAAGAGGGCGTAGTTCAAGAGTTAACTCAGGTGAAGAAAAAATTAGATGATGTGACTCAAGATGTAGTTGAGATGAAGAAAACATTGGTGGATATGCAGAAAGAGAGAGAGTCTACTCAAAATCTCTTATCACCAACAGTCGTTAAATCTACTCAGGCATCGTCGGTATGCAAGTATAATTTTATTTTTTTTTACTGTATTGAGCTTACAATTATATTATAAGCGCTAGCAATACCAATGCCATTTTATGTGTAAATGTAGCCGGATATTATATATATCGGTAAGAGATGCGACTTGCTTGGTTTTGGAAAACGTGGTGTATTTGCTCGTGGTGAAGTACACGAAGTTAATCCAAATGCAACTGTCCATTGCAAACCGTTGGAGGATGGAGTTTTTGTTGTTATCTTGACTGAGGTTGTACAACCTCACGCTCCTTTGTGGAAAGAAGATGGGTTAGCATCTACACTTGGAGAGGTCGGTCTAGGATCATTTGTGCAATGGGGGAAAGAGGCTTTGAGAATTCAATAATTTGAACAAATTTGGTACTCTATAATTGAACATGTGTAGTGTGCATTTTGAACTAATTTTGAACATGTAGTGTGCATTTTGAACTAATTTAGAACTAACTTGGCACTTGTTTTTTTTTTTTTTAAATATTGAATGAATTTTGTACTCTATATTTGAATGTATTTATAGTCTTAGGCTCCATTTGGTCATCACATTAATGTTTATGAAAGCATTTTTTTAAAAAAACCAAATGGAGCCTAAGCCCTTTTTAACACCGCCAATGCAACTCCTTGCATTGCCGGTCCCAAGCCCGGACAAAGGAGGAGAGAGAAGGGCTTTAGAATGAGATCGTCAACTATGGAGGAGATCCTGAAAATGCAGTGAGTATCACTGGTTTTATGGTTTTACTTGTACATTCCTGTATTGATTACTCAAGCATGACAGTTATGCGCATTCTTTCAGGTGGATGTTGCATGTGGGAGGATTGGAGCTGCATATTTTAGATTCAAGCATATGGTACGTCTCTTGTCAAGAATGCACATGTGTAGTTAATCAAATAATACATTATGTGATATCGTGTGCATGATATCTATGTTGTAATTCCCCTCATGCATTTTGCTTAAAATCCATGTTTATGCATGATTCTCATGCATTGACATGAATTTGGGCAAAAAAAGATCGAACCCGAACCCGATTTCCTAAACCTAAACCTTAACCTATTCTCAAATCCCTAAACCTAAACCTACACCTAATCCTAATCTCAATTCCCTAACCTAAACCGAAACCTAAACTTGAAAACCCAAACCTAAACTCGAACCCGATTTCCTAAACCTAAACCTTAACCTATTCTCAAATCCCTAAACCTAAACCTACAACCAATCCTAATCTTAACTCCCTAACCCAAACCTAAACCTAAACTTGAAAACTCAAACTTAAACCCGATCTAGAACCGTAACTCGATTTCTAAACTAAACCTTAACCTATTCTCAATACCCTAAACCTTAACCTACAACCTAACCTAAACCTAAACCTATAACCTACACTTAGAACCTAAACCTAAACCTATAACCTAAACCTAAGCCTAAAACCTAAACCTATGACCTAAAACCTAAATGTTTTCTCAAATCCCTAAACCAAAACCTACACCTAATCCTAATCTCAACTACCTAACCTAAACCTAAATCTAAACTTGAAAACCCAAACTTAAACCCGATCCCGAACCCGAACCCAATTTCCTAAACCTAAACCTTAACCTATTCTCAAATCCTTAAAACTATAACCTATAACCTAAACCTAAATAAAAAAATGCAATGAGTATCTCTGGTTTTATGGTTTTAAATGTAGATTCTGTATTGATTACTCAAGCATGATGGTTATGCGCATTCTTTCAGTGGATGTTGCATGTGTGAGGATTGGGCTGCGTATTTGATTCAAGCTCGATATGTCTCTTGTCAAGAATGCACATGATTGGAGTGGCCTGGCCATTTGGACAGGCCGTATTTATGTATTTACTCGAAATTGATGGAGCAGACTCGGATGTGCGTCGGAGCTATCTAGAAGAGCGGGGGTCCCTGGAAGGTGGGAACCGTTGTTATGACCATGATGAAGCTGTTCATTTCCTATAGACGACATTGGAGGGGCCTAGCCATTTAGACAGGCCGTGTTTATATATTTGCTCGAGATTAATGGAGCAGACCTGGATGTGCGTCGGAGCTATATGGAAGAGCGAGGGTCCCTGGAAAGTGGGAACCGCTGTTATGACCATGATGAAGCTGTCCATTTCCTATGGACGGCATTGGAAGGGCCTGTCCATTCGGACAGGTTGTGTTTATATTTGTATTTGCAGGGACCACACCCGAACCCATTCTCAAATCCTATAACCTATAACCAAATCCTATAACCTAAATCAAAACCCCTAACCTAAACCAAAACCTAAACCTATAACCTAAACTCAATTCCCTAAAGCTAAACCTACACCTAATCCTAATCTCATTTCCCTAAACCCTAAACCTAAAATAAAATCAAAACCTATAACTTAACCTAAACCAAACCCTATAACCTAAACTCAAATCCCTAAACCTTAACCTATAACCTAACCTAAACCTATACTTATAACCTAAAACTATTCCCAAATCTCAAAACCTATAACCTAAACCTAACCTTTCCCTAAACCTATAACCTAAACTCAATTCCCTGAGCTAAACCTACACCTAATCCTAATCTCAACTCTCTAACCTAAACCAAAACATAAACTTGAAAACCAAGACTTAAACCCAATCCCAAACATGAACCCGATTTCTAAACTTAAACCATAACCCATTCTCAAATCCAAAAAACTTCATAACTTAACCGAACCTTAACCTAAACCTAAACCAAAACCTAAACCTAAACCAGAAACCAAAACCTATAACCTAAACCCGAACCCATTCTCAAATCCCAAAACCTATGTAGCCTGTGCTAAATCTAAACCTTAACCAAAACCTATAACCTAAACCAAAACCAAACCTAGAACCTAACTAAACTCGAATCCATTCTCAAATCCAAAACCTATAACCTAAACCAAAACCAAAACCTATAACCTAATCCCGAACCTATTTCTCAAATCCCAAAACCTATAACCTAAACCTAAACCTAAACCTAAACCTTAACCAAAAAATTTGGTAATCTAAACCCGAATCCATTCTCAAATCCCAAAACCTATAACCTAAACCAAAACCAAAACCTATAGCCTAAAGCCGAACCCATTCTCAAATCCCAAAACCTATAACCTATAACCTAAACCAAAACCATAACCTTAACCTAAACCAAAACCAAAACCAAAACCTATAACCTAAACCCAAAACCTAAACCTTAACCTAAATCGTCAAAACCTAAACTCGAACCCATTCTCAAATCCAAAACCTAAACCTTAACCTAAACCAAATCCTATAACCTAAACTCAAATCCCTAAACCTTAACCTATAACCTAACCTAAACCTATACTTATAACCTAAAACTATTCCCAAATCCTTAAAACCCATAACCTAAACCTAACCTTTCCTAAACCTATAACCTAAACTCAATTCCCAGTAGCTAAACCTACACCTAATCCTAATCTCAACTCTCTAACCTAAACCTAAACCTAAACTTGAAAACCAAGACTTAAACCCAATCGTGTGAACATGAACCCGATTCTCTAAACCTAAACCATAACCCATTCTCAAATCCAAAACCTATAACCTAAACCTTAACCTAAACCTAAACCAAAACCTATAACCTAAACCAAAACCAAAACCTATAACCTAAACCCGAACCCATTCTCAAATCCCAAAACCTATAACCTAAATCTAAACCTTAACCAAAACCTATAACCTAAACCAAAACCAAACCTATAACCTAAACCCTAATCCATTCTCAAATTCCAAACCTATAACCTAAACCAAAACCAAAACCTATAACCTAACTTAACCTATTCTCAAATCCAAAAACCTATAACCTAAACCTAAACCTAAACCTTAACCAAAACCTATCAGAACCTAAACCCGAATCCATTCTCTAAATCCCAAAACCTATAACCAAAACCAAAACCAAAACCTATAGCCTAAACACGAACCCATTCTCAAATCCCAAAACCTATAACCTATAACCTAAACCAAAACCTATAACCTCATAACCAAAACCTATAACCTAAACCTAAAACCTAAACCAAAACCTATAACCTAAACCCGAACCCATACTTAAAACCAAAACCTAAACCAAACCTAAACCAAAACCTATAACCTAAACTCAAATCCAACTAAACCAAAACCTATAACCTAAACTCAAATCCCTAAACCAAAACCTATAACCTAAACCCGAAAACCTAAACCTTAACCTAAATCAAAACCTAAACCCAAACCCTATTCTCAAATCAAAAACCTATAACCTATAAACCAAACCAAATCCTATAACCTAAACTCAAATCCTTGAAAAACCTTAACCTATAACCTAACCTAAACCGGTTATACTTATAACCTAAAACTATTCCCAAATCCCAAAACCTATAACCTAAACCTAACTTTTCCCTAAACCTATAACCTAAACTCAATTCCCTGAAGCTAAGGATCGCACCTAATCCTAATCTCGACTCTCAAACCTAAAACCAAAACTAAACTTGAAAACCAAGACTTAAACCCAATCCCAAACATGAAACCCGATTCTAAACCTAAACCATAACCCATTCTCAAATCCAAAACCTATAACCTAAACCTAAACCTAAACCTATAACCTAAACCAAAACCAAAACTTATAACCTAAACCCGAACCCATTCTCAAATCCTAAAACCTATAACCTAAAATCTAAATCTTAACCAAAACCTATAACCTAAACCAAAACCAAACCTATAACCTAAACCTAATCCATTCTCAAATCACAAAACCTATAACCTATAACCTAAACCAAAACCAAAACCTATAACCTAATCCCGAACCTATTCTCAAATCCAAAACCTAAACCTATAACCTAAAACCTAAACCTAAACCTTAACCAAAACTCATAACCTAAACCGAGCCCATTCTCAAATCCCAAAACCTATAACTTAAACCAAAACCAAAACCTATAGCCTAAACCCGAACCCATTCTTAAATCCCAAAACCTATAACCTATAACCTAAACCAAAATTTATAACCAAACCCAAACCAAAACCAAAACTTTATAACCTAAACCCGAACCCATACCAAAACCAAAACCTAAACCTTAACCAACTAAACCTAAAACCTATAACCTAAACCTAAACCTAAACCTATAACCTAAACTCAATTCCCTAAACCTAAACCTAAACCAAACCGAAAACCTAAACCTTAACCAAAATCAAAACAAAAACTAAACCGAATCTCAAATTCAAAACCATAAAAACCTAAACCAAACCCTATAACCTAAACTCAAATTCCCTAAACCTTAACCTATAACCTAACCTAAACCTATACTTATAACCTAAAACTATTCCCAAATCCCAAAACCTATAACCTAAACCTAACCTTTCCTAAACCTATAACCTAAACTCAATTCCCTAGAGCTAAACCTACACCTAATCCTAATCTAAAACTCTCTAACCTAAACCAAAACCTAAACTTGAAAACTAAGACTTAAACCCAATCCAGAACATGAACCCGATTCCTAAACCTAAAATATAACCCATTCTCAAATCAAAAACCTATAACCTAAACCTTAACCTAAACCTAAACCAAAACCTATAACCTAAACCAAAACCAAAACCTATAACCTAAACCCGAACCCATTCTCAAATCCCAAAACCTATAACCTAAATCTAAACCTTAACCAAAACCTATAACCTAAACCAAAACCAAACCTATAACCTAAACCCGAATCCATTCTCAAATCCTCAAAACCTATAACCTATAACCTAAACCAAAACCAAAACCTATAACCTAATCCCAAACCTATTCTCAAATCCTAAAAAACCTATAACCTAAACCTAAACCTAAACCTTAACTAAAACCTATAACCTAAACTAAACCCATTCTCAAATCCCAAAACCTATAACCTAAACCACAAATCCTAAACCTAACCAAAACCAAAGCCTAAACTCCGAGCCCATTCTCAAATCCCAAAACCTATAACCTAAACCAAAACCAAAACCTATAGCCTAAACCCGAACCCATTCTCAAATCCCAAAACCTATAACCTATAACCTAAACCAAAACCTATAACCTTAACCAAAACCTATAACCTAAACTAAAATTCCAAAACCAAAACCTATAACCTAAACCCAAACCCATAACTTAAAACCAAAAAACCTAAACCTAAACCGAAAAACCTATAACCCTAAACCTAAACCAAAACCTATAACCTAAACTCAAAACCATCCCTAAACCAAAACCTATAACCTAAACTAAACCCATTCTCAAACCAAAACCTATAACCTAAACCCAAAACCTAAAATAACCTAAATCTAAAAAACCTAAACCCGAACCCATTCTCAAATCCAAAAACCTAAACCTTAACCTAAACCAAACCTATAACCTAAACTCAAATCCCTAAACCTAAAACCTATAACCTAACCTAAACCCTATACTTATAACCTAAAACTATTCCCAAATCCCAAAACCTATAACCTAAACCTAACCTTTCCCTAAACCTATAACCTAAAAACTCAATTCTCTAGATCTAAACCTACACCTAATCCTAATCTCAACTCTCTAACCTAAACCAAAACATAAACTTGAAAACCAAAACTTAAACATGAAAACCTAAATCCCAAACATGAACCCGATTCCTAAACCAAAACCATAACCCATTCTCAAATCCCAAAACCTATAACCTAAACCTTAACCTAAACCTAAACCAAAACCTATAACCTAAACCAAAACCAAAACCTATAACCTAAACCAAAACCTAAACCTAAACCCCATTCTCAAATCCAAAAAAACCTATAACCTAAACCTAAACTCAAACCTAAACCTTAAACCAACCCTAGTCAAAACCAAAATAACCTAAACCTAAAAACCAAACCTATAACCTAAACCCGAATCCATTCTCAAATCCCAAAACCTATAACCTAAACCAAAACCAAAACCTATAAACCAAACCTAACCTATTTCCCCTATAACCTAAACTCGATTCACCTCAGAATCCCAATCTCAACTCTCTAACCTATAACCTAAACCTAAACTTAAAAACCAGACTTAAACCAATCCCGAACATGAACCGAACCTAAACCTAAACCATAACCCATTCTCTAAAAATCCAAAACCTATAACCTAAACTTAACCTAAACCTAAACCAAAACCTATAACTAAACCTAAACCAAAACCTATAACCTAAACCCGAACCCATTCCAAATCCCAAAACCTATAACTAAACCTAAAAACCTAAACCTATACTTAAAAACCAAAACCTATAACCTAAACCTAAAACCAAACTAAACTCTAAATCCCAAAACCTAAATCTCAACTTCTCTAATTCTAAACCAAAACCTATAACCTAAACCCGAAAAACCCATAACCTAAAATCCTAAAACCTAATAAATCTAAACCCAAAACCTATAACCTAAACCAAAACCTAAACCTTAACCTAAATCCCAAAACCTATTAAACCTAAATCCCTAAACCTAAACCTTAAACCTAAACCTTAGCAAAACCTCGAACCTAAGCCCGAGCCCATTCTCAAATCCCAAAAAACCTATAACCTAAACCCGAACCTAACCTCAAAAACCTTAACCTTTAGCAGAAATCAAAACCTATAACCTAAACCAAAACCTATAACCTAAACTCAAATCCCTAAACCAAAACCTATAACCTAAACCTTCCTAAATCAAAACCTAAACCCGAACCCATTCTCAAATCCAAAAACCTAAACCAAATCCTATAACCTAAACTCAAATCCCTAAACCTTAACCTATAACCTAACCTAAACCTATACTTATAACCTAAAACTATTCCCAAATCCCAAAACCTATAACCTAAACCTAACCTTTCCCTAAACCTAGAACCTAAACTCAATTCCTAGAGCTAAACCTACACCTAATCCTAATCTCAACTCTCTAACCTAAACCTAAACCTAAACTTGAAAACCAAGACTTAAACCCAATCTCGAACATGAACCCGATTCTAAACCTAAACCATAACCCATTCTCAAATCCAAAACCTATAACCTAAACCTTAACCTAAACCTTAACCAAAACCTATAACCTAAACCAAAACCAAAACCAAAACCTATAACCTAAACCCGAACCTATACTTAAATCCAAAACCTAAACCTTAACCTAAACCAAAACCTATAACCTAAACCAAAACCTATAACCTAAACTCAAATCTCTAAACCAAAACCTATAACCTAAGCTCAAATCCCTAAACCAAAACCTATAACCTAAACCCGAAAACCTAAACCTTAACCTAAATCAAAACCTAAACCCGAACCCATTCTCAAATCCAAAAACCTAAACCTTAACCTAAACCAAAACCTATAACCTAAACCTGAACCCATTCTCAAATCCAAAAACCTAAACCTAAACCTTAACCTAAACCAAACCTATAACCTAAACCCAAACCTATTCTCAAATCAAAAACCTAAACCTTAACCAAAACCTATAACCTAAACCTTAACCAAAACCTATAACCTAAACCAAACCAAAACCTATAACCTTCCCAAACCCATTCTCAAATCAAAACCAAAACCTAAACCTAAGCCTAAACCCAAAACCATAACCTATAACCTAAACCCGAACCCATTCTCAAATCCCAAAACCTATAACCTAAACCAAAACCAAAACGAAAACCTATAACCTAAACCCGAACCCATTCTCAAATCCAAAAACCTATAACCTAAACCCGAACCCATTCTCAAATCCCAAAACCTATAACCAAAACCAAAACCAAAACCAAAACCTATAACCTAAACCCGAACCCATTCTCAAATCCAAAAACCTATAACCTAAACCTAAACCTTAATCTAAACCTAAACTAAAACCTATAACCTAAACCCGAACCATTCTTAAATCCCATAACCTATAACCTAAACCAAAGCCAAAACCTATAACTTAAACGCGAACCCATTCTCAAATCCAAAAACCTAAACCTTAACCAAGATCTATAACCTAAACCAAAACCAAAACCTATAACCTAAACCCGAACCAAATTCTAAACTTTAACCAAAACCTATAACCAAAACCAAAACCTATAACATAAACCCGAACCCATTCTCAAATCCAAAAACCTAAACCTTAACCAAAACCTATAACCTAAACCAAAACTAAAACCAAAACCTATAACCTAAACCCGAACCCATTCTCAAATTCAAAAACCTAAACCTTAACCTAAACCAAAACCTATAACCTAAACCTTAACCTAAACCTAAACCAAAACCTATAACCTAAACCAAAACCAAAACCTATAACCTAAACCGAACCCATTCTCAATTCCCAAAACCAAAACCTATAACCTAAACCAAAACCAAAACCTATAACTAAACCCAAACCCATTCTCAAATCCCAAAACCTATAACCTAAACTAAAACCAAACCTATAACCTAAACCCGAACCCATTCTCAAATCCAAAAACCTAAACTTTAACCAAAACCTATAACCTAAACCAAAACCTATAACCTAAACCCGAGCCCATTCTCAAATCCCAAAACCTATAACCAAAACCAAAACCTATAACCTAAACCCAAACTCATTCTCAAATCCCAAAACCTATAACCTAAACCTAAACCTAAACCTAAACTTATAATCATATGGTGAGACCATTTCTTTTGTGTCAATTTCATTCCTCTTTAAGTTTTTTTTTTTAATTCATTAAGAAAAAAATTGTTATACATGATGCACTTCTTTCACTTTGTCTTTCTTTTCTCCAATGGGTATTCTAATTTATGAGTGACATGACTGTTTGTAGGATGATGGAATATATAAAGCTGTTGAAATTTCATGGAGAAGTCAAGCACATTAATTTCTCTAATGAAGCCAAAGACTTGTATTTTCAGTATTATTGTAATTATAATTGTAATTGATTGAATGAATTGGATTATAATTGATTGAATGAAGGATTGTAATTGTAATTGATTGAATGAAGGATTGTAATTATTGAATGAAGGATTGTAATTGAATGAATGAATGATTGTACAGGTGGTAATTGAATGAACAAATGATAATATAAAATTTTTTAATGTCCAAAATAGCTACGGATATTGACCGTAGCCACTAATCTGACAGGTGTAGCCTTAAATTTGGCACTTTTAATATTTTGCTATGGATTATAATCGTAACTATTGGAATATATAGCTACGAATTAAATCCGTAGCCATAGGTTCACAGCGCCTATGACTACAATCATGCTACGGACTAAAACCATAGCCATAGATCTATGGGTACAGATTTGGTCCGTAGCCTTTGCCGGTTTCTGGTAATTATTGCTACGGATCATATCCGTAGCTGTTGGGACATATAGCTACGGATTAAATCCGTAGCCATAGGTTCCAAACCTATTGTTTCGGGACCTACAACTACGCTAGTGCTACGGACTAGATCCGTAGCTATATACCTATGGCTACGGATTTTATCCGTAGCCTTTGCCCATTTTTCTGGTAGTGATGATTTTGGCTACAGGTTTTAAGATGCATAAAACAGGAAAATCATCATAATCAAGGACGTAGTCTTCAATGAAAAAGTGATGCATAAGGACAGTGTGCAGGAAAATAAGGCTGAGAAGAAAGAATTCATAGAGTTAGAAGAGTTACCGGACATGGGTGTTACAGCGCCACAGGATGATCACGCATAGGAGCATTATGAGGCAGAGACGTATACACCAGTTGTGAGGAGGTCTACTCGTTAAAGGAGACCCACAATCCGATACTCACCCTCCTTACATTATCTACTGCTGACAGATAATGGTAAACCAGAGTGTTTTGAAGAGGCATTACAGTCGGATACACGGGTTAAGTGGGAGCAGACCATGGATGATGAGATGGACTCTTTTGAGTCTAATCATACATGAGAGTTAATCACTCTACCTAAGGGTAAGAAAGCTCTTCATAACAAGTGAGTTTATAGACTGAAGGAGGAGCATGATGGTTCGAAACGGTACAAGGCTAGATTGGTCGTGAAAGGGTTTCAACAAAAGGCAGGTATCGATTTCACTGAAATATTTTCACTGGTAGTGAAAATGTCTACAATTCTCATGGTCTTAAGTATAGTGACTATAGAGGACTTACATCTAGAGCAGCTAGATGTTAAGACAGCCTTTCTTCATGGGGATCTTGAAGAAGAGATATATATGCATCAGCCGACAGGATACATGGCATCAGGAAAGGAGAACAAGGTGTGTAGACTGAAGAAGAGTCTATATGGCCTGAAGCAAGCCCCGAGGCAGTGGTACAAGAAGTTCGACAGTTTCATGGCGGAAAACGGTTTTAAGAGATGTCACGCAGACTACTGTTATTATTTGAAGAAGTTTGATACGTCATACATCATCCTTCTTCTGTATGTTGATGATATGCTTGTGGCCGGTTTAAGCATGAAGGACATCTCAGATCTCAAAAGACAATTGTCTAGAGAATTTACCATGAAGGATTTAGGAGTTGCAAAACAAATCTTAGGCATGAAGATAAAGTGTGACAGGGAAAATAAGAAATTAGTTTTGTCACAGGTAGAGTACATAGCCAAGGTACTTGATCGATTCAATATGGGGGGTGCTAAGCCAGTTAGCACTCCATTAGCCAACCACTTCAAGCTATCTAAGGAGTAAGGTGCAAAGACGCAAGAGGAAAGGGACTACATGGCTAAAGTCCCATAGGCGTTAGTTATTGGGAGTCTAATGCATGCTGTGGTGAGCAAGAGGCTAAACATTACTCAAGCAGTAGGAGTTGTTAGCAGGTTCATGAACAACCCCGGGAAGGAACATTGGGAAGTTGTGAAGTGGATTCTTAGATACCTAGTAGGTACTAAGAATGTAGGGTTGTACTATGGTGGATCGAAAATCAAGCTACAAGGCTACGTAGATTCAGATTTGGCAGGAGATATTGACAGCAGAAGAAGCACTACAGGTTATGTCTTTACTCTGGGTAGTGCTGCAGTCATTTGGGTCTCTCAGTTACAGAAGATAGTATTTATCAGTACGACAGAAGCAGAATATGTTACGGCTACAAAATTGTGCAAAGAGATAGTATATATGCAAGGTTTCATGAAAGAGTTGGGTAAGAAGCAAGCGGATTGCAAGCTATACAGTGACAGTCAGAGTGGAATACACTTAGCTAAGAATTTAGCCTTTCATTCAAGGACCAAGCATATTACCATCAGATATCACTTCATGCGTTCGTTACTGGAAGATGGATCGATTGCTTTGGAGAAGATTCATACAAGTGAGAATCCTGCAGATATGCTGACCAAGGTGGTCACACAGGAGAAACTGAAGCTCTGTTCAACTTTGATTGGTCTTCGGGCTAGAAGACGGGGAGGTGGTGTACTCCGAATGTAGAAGATGAAGGCTTATAGTGATGTGTCTCCAAGTGGAAGATTGTTGAGATGTGGACCCACATCTGGGGGCCGCACGACCAGTCGTGGCTCCGGCTCGACCGGTCGTGGACCCTGCTTGACTAGTAGTGGACTGGCTCAATTCAAAGTCCAGCGAGCATCAAATTTTTTGGTTCTGAGGTGCTTGATCGGTCGTGGCCCATGCTCGACCGGTTGTGGGGTCCTCTCGACCGGTCGTGCAGTCTGCTCGACCGGTCATGGTTACGCAGATTCATTTCCGAATTTGATGCGGACTACGGAAAATTGAGTCGCTTTTCGCTAGGGTGCGAAAGGGAAGTTGCCAAAACTATAAATTGGGGTCCCTATGGCTATTATGGGGTTAAGGTGAATATTGGGAAATAATTCTAAAGTGTGGGTAAAGGGTTTTCTCTATACTTCTAAAGAAGAGGTTAGTATATTACCTTAGAATATTCATTTCTCTTCATAATGGAAGTTTGCATCCGTGGTTTTTTTTACCCTAGTTTGGAGTTTTTCCACGTATATCTTGCCTTGTAGTTTGTTTGAATGCTTTGATTCTGTTTCTAGTTTATATTTCTTCTTGTTTATCATTTGTGGGTGAGACTGGAGATTGGATCTCGGTTCACTGCATTGTTGGCGTGCTGCATAACAGTGGTCTCCCGTGCTGCATCAGGACAACACCCAAACCAATATGCGAGGCATCGGTAAATACAATAAATCCATCACTCCCAGAGGAAAGAGTGAGGATAGGAGCGGACATGAGGCGGTCCCTCAACTCCATAAATGCTTTCTCACAGGCGTCGCTCCAAATAAACTCTGCGCCCTTCCGAATCAACCTAGTCAGAGGGGCTGCAATACGAGAGAAGCCCTCAATGAAACGCTGGTAGTAGCCCACCAAACCAAGGAAACTGCGGATCTCAGACGCGTTCATGGGCTGGCCCCACTGACGCACTGTATCATTCTTCGAGGGGTCCACTGCGACGCCCTCCCTCGTCACCACATGACCGAGGAACTTCACCTCCTCCTGCTAGAACTCACACTTCTCCAGCTTCACATACAGCTGGTGTGCATGGAGGGTCTGTAAGGTAACCTCTAGATGCTGAACATGCTTCTCACGAGTTCTCGAATAGATCAGAATGTCGTCGATGAAGACTACAACAAACTGATCGAGATATGAGTGGAAGACCTCGTTCATCAACTGCATGAATACCGCGGGCGTATTGGTCAGTCCGAAGGACATGACTTGAAACTCAAAATGACCATAACGCGTCCTGAAAGCCGTCTTCGAGATATCCTCATCTCAGACCCGAACCTAATGATAACTGGACCGCAAGTCTATCTTCGAAAAGAACCGTGCACTCTGCAGCTGATCAAATAAAACGTCGATCCTCGGGAGCGGATACTTGTTCTTGATCGTGACTTTGTTGAGCTCGCAGTAATCCATGCAGAGCCTCAACGAGCCATCCTTCTTCTTCATGAAGAGTATCTGCACTCTCCACGGCGAACTGCTTGGACGGATAAAGCTTAATTCACGCAACTCATCCAACTACTTCTGCAGTTCCCACAACTCCAACGGTGCCATATGATACGGGGCCTTTGAAATAGGTGCAGTACCTTGCATAAGATCAATCTGAAACTAGGTGTGTCGGTGAGGCGGTAATCTCGGAATCTCCTGGAACATATCAAAAAAATCACAAACCACAGGCAACTGGTTGATGCTCATTGCTATAAGCTCCTCTATGGCACACAACATCATACAAGATAATGGCTCTCCTCTGGGCTCGGCAATGAACTGGAACTGCGGCAAGCCGGCTATATAAAACGTAACTGTCCTTGCGGAGCAGTCTAATATGACATGATACTCGACAAGCCAATCCATGCCCAGGATGACATCGAACTCGGACATCGACAATGCAAACAAATCTACAAGTAAAAAGATATCCCCAACCAGAACAAGGTAAGATGAGCAAAATCAGCCCAATACCGTAGTCTTTCCTAAGGGAGTCAATATTGACAAGCCCTCACGAGCAGACTCTAATAACAAACCAGTCGATCGACGAAACTCTTGATCATAAAAGAATGCGATGGACCAAAATCAAACAACACACGTGCAATGCATACAGAGACTAAAAGTATACCCTCGACGACCTCTCCAGAGGATTGTGGATCCTGCTGAGCTATGTAAAACCTAGCATGAGCCGGCTGGGGAGGTGTCTGTCCCCTCTGAGCATGTTGTTGCGGCTTCGCGCCGAGGTGATCAGAACCGCCGCCCTCTCGCTTCGCGCCTCGAGGTCGGGTGCTGATGTTACTGCTGAGGTAGCCTCGGTGGTGGGGGGGCCGTCGCCGCCGCCTTGTAGGGGTCTCTCGCATCGCCGTGGTGGAGGTTGCAGGTGAACCATCACCGTTACTTCGCTGGGGGGTGGGGATACTCCCACATACGGTGCCCCGTCATACCACACCCAAAACAGGTGTCAATGAACTGCCTCGAAGGTGCTGCTGGAGCTGGAAGGCTGGGTGACATGTGCGCTTCTGCTGTAGTCGACACTGCTGGGAGTCACCAGAGGGAGCCTGCCTCTTCCAGTCTCTCCTCTAACTGCGATCACTCTGAGAACTGACCCACTTAGCCTAAAAAATCTGGGCCTTCCGTACCACCTGCTCAAAAGTTGGGAGCTCATACTCAATAACACGGCCTTGAAGACTGTAACGCAAGCCGTCCTTGAAGCGGTGGGCTCTCCGCTCCTCATCATCTACTAGATATGGTGCAAATCTGGACAGTGCTACAAAAGGAGTCACGTACTGAGCTACTATCATATCACCCTGTATGAATGCCTCGAACTCTAATGCTCGTTATTGTCGGATGTGATCAGGAAAATATTGTCGGTTAAACCAATCAACAAAGTCCTCCTAGGTCCACTCAAAATTGGTGTCTACTGCTTGGGAGACTGATGCCCACTATTTCTCAGCCTTACCCTGGAGAAGAAATACAGCTAAATGGACCCGTCACTGGGTCGTACATCCCATCATGTCAAAGATCTTCTCCACATCGGAGTGCCATCTCTCAGCTGCTGTCGGGTCTGGCTCGCCCTAGAAACGCGGGGGATCGAGCTATCAGAACTCTCCAAGAAGAGCGCTCGCGCACTCTTGCTATGCCTAGGCCGGTGAAACAATGGGGTACTTGCCCTACCCCTTAAGGGCGGCCGTCATAGCCTGCAACATCTCCTGTAACTGGGAGCACTCACGGGTATGGTCGGATCTGCACCGGTCTCGGGTAGAGGAGCTACATCCTCCGACTGGGGACTCGGAATCTCTGGTGGTGGAGTGGGGATCGTAGGTGGTAGAGCGGGAGTCTCAGGTGGTGGAGCAGAAGTCGCAGGTGGTGGAGCGGGAGTCGATCGGGTCACTCTCCTGGGTGGCATGTCCTACAGGAAAGAGAAAAGGCGCCTATCAACTTTGAAAACTTTCGAAGGCATACATGTTAAGGGTCTGTAACAAGGATCGCTAAGCTATCCGAACTTGGGGCTTAATTATTCTAACTTATAGCAGACATATAATGTTGTTCTTAGTTATTCCGAAGTTATACTTTGATACGAACTTCTGTCACGCCCCAAACTCGGAGACTGGGCTTACAAAATTTTCGATCGCCGAATCCAGCGCCGACAACCTCATTAGTACCCCATTCTCAGCTCCTAATGTCCATTGGTCAGGTTCCGATCCTGGGATGCTACGAGGAGGATTTTCAACATCAGTTTAATTCATAATAAGCATAACCAAAGGCATAACCCACAAACAACAACTAAAAACTCCATCACATTTCCACTATGATAAAAAACTTATAAGTACAATGCGTAAAAAGGAAAATACAAGGATGATAAACAAAAGCTCCAAGATGATCTACTATGCGCTCCTGCCTTAGCACTGCTACGATTCAACGTCACCTGCACGCAATGGTTGTGTATAAGCTTACAGAAAGCTTAGAGGGTGATGAAAGTGTGTGCACAATGTAGTAAGACTATTATGCAATATCAGAGTAATGCGGAACATGCTGATGAATCCATGAATACTATTGGTCGTACTAAGGCCATGCGATGCAAGGCATGACTGATGTCGGCCATACCAAGGCCATGCGATGCAAGGTATGAATGTTGTCGGTCATACCAAGGCCATGTGATGCGAGATGCAATCTAAACACACCAATCCTCATTTAAGTCCACATATCAATATAACTCAACTCTAAAGTATCACTGGAATCTAGTATGCTCCGAACCAGATTGCCTCCCCATCGCATGCAATAAGGTGAGTGGAATAGACCTCACTATCCTCCTACCAATATCGGGCCCGGCTCATCGATAGCGGACCCATTCCTCGAGCTAGTCAAACTCAGTCTAGCTTTACCCCCTACTCTCTGGTGGGTAAGGCCACACCCCCTTCCAACTGACCATGACACAGTGGAAAGAGCTGCCTCCTAGTATTCGGCACTTGGCGCTCATTCATCCACTCGATCTAGACGTCGAAGCAACCTCTTAGTACCATAAGGGTTTAGGGACTTTCACCCAGGGATATCTATAGCACCCCATGTAGAACAAGATTTTTGGTGTCCAACCCTGCTAACCACGATACACCTGTGGAGGCTACGGCCCTGATGTCGTTAGGGCGTATGGTAACCATGTTACATAATGCGAAATGCATGAATCACACTATCCAGTCATACAATAATCATGTGTATATCGTGCACTCATGTAGGGCAACTCCGCCTATCTGGGAGCCTATAAACAACCTGCCCGAAGGCATATGCTATATGATCAGTCACTCCTCGTATTAGGCATACATATGATGCGTATAAGCATAAATCATGGAACTATACTAAGCATGTTATATGGTGATGAATTCTGCTCATAACGAAGATGGCCTAAACGGCCTACACACTACAAGTATGGGCCTAACAATGGGCCCTAGGGAGAGTTACAATGCGGACATTTAACCATCATTGCTCTTATAATGTGGGCGTCAAACCATCATTGCTCCCAAGGCATAACTGCCAAAAACATCATCACATACATCATGGTAGAATCTCACATCATAATGGGCCTCATATATATCACATTCGGCCCACACACAGGCCTCACATACGTCTCATTGGGCCTTATATACATCAAATGAGCCACATCATATGGGCTGCATCGATGGGTCGATTCAAATGGGCTGAATCGAATTGACCGATTCAAATGGGCCGAATCAAATAGGCCGATCGAATGGGCCGATTGAATTGGCCGATTCAAATGGGCCAATTGAATTGGCCGATTCAAATGGGCCGAGTCAAATGGGTCGATTCAAATGGGCTGAATCAAATGGGCCGATCGAATGGGCCGATCAAATGGGCCAAATCAAATGGGCCCAAACCAACCCACCATTCATCTATTGCTAGAGATCATTTTAGAATATTATCACAAAAATGAATCATATCCAAAGGATCATCTGGACCATACCACACCTAATAGTGGTGATGATGATTTCCACTATTAAATTTCCAGTGGGCCCCACCATAGTATAATTTCCCATTTGGACTATTAAATATATATATATATATATATATTGAAGGATCACCAGCGTCCAGAGAGATGAACCGCTAGAGGAAACACATACACAGATGTGGCCCACCATCCAGGCAATGGACGGTGAGGAACCACGTACACCTCACACTGGGGTCCACCATGATATGGACGGTTTGGATGGGGCACCACCACACGTGGAACCCCAAAACCTGCTGATGTTAATTGGCTGGTGGGTCCCACCATCTGGATGGTTGGGGTTTAGTTGGAATGGATGGCTGTGCGAGGCCGCTGATCAGCGCACGCTAGCCATTGAAATCCCCAAAAGGGGTGGATCTCACATGGGGGTCCCACACGTACGGTAAGCTTGGTATGAGTATACCATATATACACATATATTTATAGTATAAAATTATATTTTATTATAATATTATATTATAACATAATATTATAATATATATATATATATATATTCAAATCTTATATACATATATAGGTATATATACTATATACAAGGCCTGACCAACGTCCAGCCACCGTCCAGCTTACTGGATGGTGCTAGATGATACACTCCATCATGGTGGTCCCACGTAGTGGGCCACGGGATTTCGATCAAGTTGATATTTGTCTTTCCTTCTCGTCTGGGCCTATGTGATTGTCCGATCATGTAGGCCCCAACCGAGATCAAGGTAGCCCATTTGTTGGACATCATGGATAAAATACACACATCATAGGTGGACCACTAATCATAGAGAAAGAAAGAGAGGGAGAGAAAGAGGAAAGGAGAGAGATCGGCGATGACGGAGGGGCCTCGCCACTATGGGCCCCTCTTGGATACAAGCATACATCAAGGTGGGTATCATATGTGGGCCCTTAAACCACAAAAAGGAAAATACAAAAAAAAAGAAGAATGTGGGTCCAAGATCACCCACTATCCACTTCTTCTTATCTCCTTGGAAAGATAATCGTCTTGGCTTTGATTTCAACGGAAGATGATGAAGCTTTGATGGTTGAGATGGGAGATGAGATGGTAGGAAGTGGGCCACATTAGAGCTTCTCCATGAGAGCTTAGGAAGCTCATACGTTGGAGCTTTTGGTTGCTTGGAAATGGGTTTGAGAAATGAGAGAGAGAGAGGGTTGTAAGGAGAGAGAGAGAGAAAGGGATGGGTGATGGGTGTGTAAGAGCTTTATTGACTTTTGGGGTAGTTTATGTAAAAGGGGTATGAGTTGTATAAGGAATTGTTGACTTATGGGGTTGCTTAGGGATGGGGTGTGAGGTGATGTGTACTTAGTATGTACTTGACCCTTGATGGGATTGATTGATTGATTGAGGTGACACGTTATAGAGATTCTCTCGAAATTCACACGTGTGGCTTTTTCATCGAACTGAATGTTGGCCCACATCTCCTGGCCTGGGTATCAGACCGATATGCGAGTCGCGGCATCGGAACCGCGACGACGGCGTGGTCGCTAGGGTACAAGTCTCAGGTCGAGCTGACTCTAGTTTGCAGGACTCGTCTTAGGATCACATACAAACGTCGAATACAGGTCGAGGGTTGCCGGAATTTGATCGAGAGGATCGCGGGAACCTACAGAATGGTATAGACTAAGATACGAGTCTTACAAGATTTGAGCATCAATAAATTTTATGACCATAATTACGATGTGACAGTGGCCAAGGTAGTGGGCAAACAACCATCTATCCGTTCGATGTTGGTCAAAGTAGAGTCGAGCATGTTAGCCACGGAAAAAGCTCAAAGGACATATACATTTGATATTACTCAAGTCGATGAAATCTTTGATATCGTACTAGCTGGAAAGTTCATTAAAATTTCCATTAATCAAAAGATATCGACAGTCGAAAAATTGAGAAACACTGAATATTGCAAATGGCATGAAACTCGGTCTCATTCTACTAATAAGTGTTTTATTTTCAGGAATGTTATCAAAGATAACATTAACCAAGGGTTGCTGAAATTTCCTAAAAAGAAAAAAGAGTTGTCAGACCCGTATCTTAGTCTGTGCCATTCCATAGACTTTCGCGATCCTCCCCGTCGAATTTTAGCAATCGGCGACCTGTAATCGGCATTCGCGCGCGACCCTAAGTCGTATCCCGTAGATCTGAGTAAGCTCGACTCGAAACTTGTACCCTTGCGACCGCGCCGTCGCCGCGGTTCCAACGTGCCAATGCGATACCCAGGCCAAGAGTTGTGGGCCTGCGTTTATTTCAAGAAAATGCCACGTATTACAATCCTGAGAAGGGAATCTCTACAATCTATCAAATCAATCCCATCTATCAATCAAGTACAACACTCATCCCTCTCTCACCCAAAAGTCAACATAACCCATGCCTCTCATGTCACTCTCTTGCACAACCCGTACCAGCCATCACCCATCACCCATCCCTCTCCCTTACAACCTCTCTCTCTCTCTCTCTCTTCCCTACCCATTTTTCCAAGTAACTAAAGAGGAGAGAGCAATCATCCAAGCTTCCTAAGGAGAAGCTAGGTGTGGCCCACTTCCTACCCCCAAAACCCTCATCTCAACTCTTTAACCTTCATCATCTATCATCAAAGAAGAAGCCAAGGAGCTTAGCTTGCCACGGATCCAAGAAGAAAAGAAAACGGTGGGTGTTTTTGTAGGATTAGATTATGTTTTGATGATGGGCTGAGCAGGGCCTACCGATCAATGGTATAGATCTTACTTTGGACCCTAAGTGTGGCCAATGGCCCACCATGATTCATAAGATCATCCCATGATGGGGCCATTCTCCATGGACCCCCATCATGATGTTATTTTCCCATTGTTAATGGTCATCTAGACCTTACATTTTATGGTAGAAAGGGATCTCCACCGTTGATTTTTTATTTAGGGCCCACATGATTTGGGACCCATCTTGATGCATGTAATAGTTTGGCGAGGAGCTCATAGTGGCGGAGCTCCTCCCTCACACGTCTCTCTCTCTCTCTCTCTCTCTCTCTCTCTCTCTCTCTCTTTTCTTGATTGTATGGCCCACCTATGAAGTACGTATCATATCCATGTCGTCCATGTGTTGGGCCCACCTTGCTGGACTGTCCAGCGAACGGGATTGTTGTCTGTCCATTTGAATAGGCTCGGATGAAGGACAACACAAGTATCAGCCAATCCAAATCTTTGGTGGGCCACCACGTGGACCCCACGGTGAAGTGTGGGTTTTATCTCCACCATCCAGCCCCAATTGTCCAAGAAATGGGCTGGACAGACCATGATTTGCTGGACGGGCTGCTTTTTAGCAGCAACTCAAAAAAGAAGAAGATAATAATATAATATAATATAGTAATAATAATAAATATTATGGTGGGCCCCACGTGGGACCCACCTGCTGAGGAAGGGGATTGGCCGGTGTACCTACATCAGCTATATAACTATTGTATTGATGTCAACAAAATCTGTGGGCCCATTATGAAATGTGTGTTAGATCCATACCGTCCAACCTGTTGGCAGAGGTGTGGGGCCCACCCCACACGTGCTGCACGTGTGGGATGGGACCCACCTTGATGTATGTATTCTATATCACCGTCCATCTGGACGGGTGGTGTGGGATCACCTTTGATGCATATGTTTTATATTCAAACCATCCATCTACGTGGGACCCTCATGATGCAAGTGTTTTACCCGCACGTGTGGGTCCCACCTTGATGTGTTGTATATCCACACCGTCCATGTGTATGGGACGGTTGGCCCTGGTGTATATGGATCAACCATGATGGATGTGCTTCATATCCACGCCATCTGTCTGTTTTGCTCGACGCAGGGCCCACCTGATCTATCCAGGGCCACCTTTAATGCATGTATTCTATATCAGCACCGTCCATCTGGATGGTGCCATGTGGGGCCTGCTGTAATGTATGTGGTCCATCCTCACCGTCCACTGCTTGGGACGATGGGAATCCCACCTGATGTATAGGTCTTATCCACACCGTCCAGATGACTGGACGGTGGGACCCACCGCTGATGATGTATATGATTTATATCCCCACCATCTATCAAGTGGACTGCACTATAAAAACTGTGGAGGATTGAACATCTATCATTGAAACCGTTTGGGGTCACAGAAGTTCTGTATCAATATGAAATTTATTTTTCCTCTTAACTCGAGTTTTTGTGACCTTATGAAACAGATTGGATGGAAAATAAACATTATGGTGGGCCCTGTGGATTTTAATCAATGGAAATCATTATCTCCGCTGCTATTTGTGGTATGGTCCAGATGATCTTCCGATATGATTCATTTTTAGGTAATGCTCTATAATAGTCTCTAAAAAAATAGGTGAATGGTGTGAATGGTGTAGATAGGCCCACTTAATGTATATGAGGACGATGGGCCCATCTTGATGTATATGAGGCCCATTGTTGTGGCCCATCTTGATGTATATGAGGCCCATTGTTGTGACCCATGTGATGCGGCCCACTTGATGTATAAGAGGCCCATTGTTATGGCCCATTGTGATGTATATGCGGCCCATATTTGAGGCCCATTGTGATGTATATGCGGCCCATATTTAAGGCTCATTGTGATGTATATACGACCTGTATTTGACGCCCATTGTGATGTATATACGGCACGTGTATTGAGGCCCAGTGTGATGTATTTAAGGCCCATGGGATGTGGCCCAATGTGATGTATACGAGGTCCTTGTATGAGGCCCATTGTGATATGTATTAGGCCCATGTGATACGGCCCATTTTGATGTATTTGAGGCCGATGTGATAAGGCCCAATGGGATGTGTATTGGGCCCTTATGTGAGGCCATGGGCCCACTATATGTTAGGCTCTATATGGGTCACTCCTTGGGAGCAATGTTGGTTAAATGTCCACATTAATAGGCAATGATGGTTAAATGTCCACATTATGACATTCCCTTAGGCCTTATTAGGCCCATTCTCATCATTCTCTAAGTGGGTTAACCCAAATCTTTGGGCCCCATTGATGTTACATGGTCCATCATCGCCGTAGACGGATGACTCCGTGCTACCAGATTTGGCATATTCACGGCTGAGGGCCGATCTTTATATTATGGTTTAGATCGACTGTTCATCTATGGACCCCTCCTTACATATAAGCTGATTATCGAGGTCAATTATCAATACCGATTATCAAGGCTGATTATTGATGCCGATTATCGGTGCCGATTATCGGTGCCGATTATCGATACCGATTATGAGTACATGACAGTATAACATCATAATACATGCCCATACACATCATCTACATATTTGTTATGAGATGTAGTTGACCATTACATATGCCATAGGGTAGGTTGTTTATAGGACTCCCACATGAGTGCACGGTATGCGCAGGATTGATGCATGATTGGACTATGTGACTCATGCATATCCCATTTTATAATATGACTACTGTACGCCCTAGCGATATCAGGGCCGTAACCTCCATAGGCATATCATGGATGGCCAGATGGGACACCGAAAAACTTTTTCTATATGTGGTGTTATAGATGTCCCTAGGTGAAAGTCCCTAAACCTTCATGGCCAGGAGACGCTCCAACGTCTAGACTGAGTGGATACATAAGGCTCGAGTACCAAATACCAGTAGGCCACGTCTCCCACTGTGTCGTGGTTGGTTGGAAGGGGGTGTGGCCTTATCCACCCGAGTGATGGGGCTGTAAGTTAGGTTGAGTATAACCAGCTCGTAAATGGGTCAGCTATCGACGAGCCGGGTAGGTATTGGTAGACTACTGGCTAGGCGAATAGTGAGGTATTTTTCACTCGCTGATTGTGTGGCTAGGGAGGCGACGCCATTGTGGAGTGTACTAGACCCCGGTGATATCTCAGAGATGTACAGTACTAATATGTGGACTTATTGATCAAGAGTTGCATACTCAACATTTTACTCATTCATTCATTCATTCACTATCCACTCGGGCTGGTGGTGCGCAACTAATTGTTGTATATCTTCACAATGACCAGGATTTCGGTTGGGGCGCGTGACCAACCTGAGATCAGGAGTATATAACATTGAGTCTGGCTATCTAAATTTAGGTATGAGACTGGTTTGGATAGAAGTCCTTTGTGATGGACCCCATAGCCTGCGATACTACGTACTATCATCCCGACTTCACACTCTAGCTCGATCATTTCATTCGCACCGCATATTGCATTACATCCTCAACACATAACATGTGGTTTACTATGCTTCTGTATTGTATATCTTAAATAAGGTTGATGGTATTATGGACTCACCAGGATCTACATATTGCATTACATCCATTGCATATGGCGTTTGGGTTGCTATGTTTTTGCATTTATATGGCCTAGACGAGGTTGATGTTAATTATGGTTTGTCATAAATTGTATATTGCATCGCATCCTCGGCATTTGATATTTAGTCTCCGCATTGCATAGTTGATCTACATTGCTTCATCAGTATATGATATTAGCTTATTATGTTTTTGCATCGCATAGCCTAGATAAGGCTGATGGTATTTATGGACTTACCGGCATGTTTTCACATTGCTCTGATATTGCATACTTGGCACTTACCTTGCACACACACTTACACCACCCTCTAAGCTTTTTACAAACTTATACATGATAAATGCATGCAGGTGGCGTTAGGTCGCAACAGCGTTGAGCTTGGAGCATACAACTGTCTTCTGGAGCTTTGATTTTCAATATATGTATTTCCCTTTCAGCACTGTATTCAACTGTTTATATTAGTGAATATGTGATGATGATGTTGTATTTGTGATTTGGGTAAACTTGTGGTTATGCTTCTTACGAGATAAACGTACGTTGAAAAATCCTCCTTGTAGGATCCTAGGATCGAAATTTGGCGTATGGATACTGGGAGCCGAGAATGGGGTACTACAGAGGCTATCGGCACTGGATTCGGCGATCAGAAATTTTGTGAGCCCAGTTTCTGAGTTTGGGGCGTGACAAGAGCTAATGTTGATTGACACCAACCCATTTTCATCAAGTATGGAGATTAATATGGCCACAATCGATCCTCAGAAATTGGCTTGATCGCGATAAAAATTTGACCTTAGGTTGAGCAACGACCCGGATGTGGAACGATAACCTAAAAAGGATTTAAGATGACATGGCGAACAATCATAAGTACTGAATCATAGCTGAAAGCAGTATCACCTACTTACTGTGAACCACACTTATGTGACCAATACGTAAGACCAATTCAATCAACCAGACAGTTTCCTTGGCCGAATATCTAAGCAAATGATCGAACCAAACCATAGTTGAGGAGGAAAAATGAAAGAAGCAGAGTCTTGTCATCATCCTATTAACCACCCTCAACCGAATCCAACACTAGGACAAAGGATGGTTAAACCTCTCCATACCTAGGAAGGAGTTTGGAGAATAGTTAGGCACCCTAAGTTTCCAACCATACCTGAAGGGATGACTCACATGCAGAAACAGTGTTGGCAAAAGCAATAAGCATCTAAGTGTCAATAATTGGTTAATGTGGAGAACAAAAACTAGAAGCGGGTGATGCGATCATGGCTGATGCCGAGGATTCTGCCACTAGATGATGAACATATAACTGTGAACATGGTAAACTTAATAATGGAACCTCATCCTCATAAGTTAGCCGAGAATAGTTAGTAGCCTGATAGGGAAGGTACCGACTTTGAAAGACTGGCTGAGTACCTTAGGATGAATGCTTTTCGGGTAATGATATATTAATCGAGGAACTCTTAACAAAAGAAAATTTGTTAGAAGAAATTTTACCAAATACCGAGGAAAAATGGAAAACCTCGGTTGATAGAACAAAATAATGACCAAATTTGGAAACACTTGGGGGGGGGGGGGTGGTGGAATGTCCAAATTTAGTATTACAATTTAGATCATTTCCACCAAATTTTTTTTGGACTACAATGTGGTGTTTACTCTACCATTGAGCTTTCAAGCCTAACCAACATAACAAAAAAAGATAGAAGGAGATGTAAAAGAACTTACTCCTACCATAATTATACAACATAATTCCTTTGACTGTGAAGAGAGAACCAGGAATGTGTTGACTATTACCATTGAACAAAGCATACCATATGGGAAAAATAGTGATGGAGAGACCCACTCACACTATGACTTAACATCTGAAACCACTATACATCTTTGTCCATTTAGAGGAATGTCTAGTTACTAGAGTTTTGGTTGACAATTGAGAATCTAAGCACATTTATTGCACTGGATAATCAGCCAATGCCACTTTCACATTTTTCCCAAAGGCGAAGTGACGTGGGGGGCCATGTTTCCATTCCTAGAATAGCCAATTAGGAAATGACACGTGTTGTTGCACAAAGAGGATGTAGCACGTAAAAAGGTCTTAGAAGATATTTTGAGTACTTTTTACGGAAGCACAAATGGCCTTGAGCTGGATAGTATACGTTATCTAATGACAGGGCACGACCAAGAAGTTTAAGGGACACAAAAGTGACTAAGAAAAGAGAAATGGTTAGAAGAATGCAAAAATGTAGAAGAATCTGAAAGACTGATGTGGCAACGATTCAATTGTCGTTACCATTGAAATAAAGAAAAAAAAAGATGTGGAGTATCTGCATGACAAATAAAAGGAGAAATCAACAAAATAAATCATCTCACACCAACCAAACAAACAAATCAATCTATCTTTCTTTATTAGAGTTTTAACTCTATATTAAGAGTAACGATAATCTCTAATTGTAATCTAAGTTTATCTCTCGCACTGATCTAGTTTCATTTCAATGCAAACAATTCTTCATTCAAAAAAGCTCATCGTAGTCTTGTCCTACGGTTGATTGTGATTATTTCTTTTTTTTTTTTTGTATGATTATTTATAATTTCCTAATATATTAGAAGTCCTTTCGTACCATTTTTTGAGGAAGAACCCCACCCTCCAACGAGTTACTTGATCATCTTGAAACGATCATGTGCGAGTGGCCTAATAGGCAACCAATCTTCTCAGGTCGGTCACGGTTATATTCGATCACATTGGATATATCTGTCTATCTTGATGCTTAGTGTTTGGGGTCAAAGTTATTCGGTTTGAATCTGGCACACAAGCAGTTTTGGCATACCCACATACGTAATAAAAAACAAGCCGAGGTAACAACTTGATTTCTCTAAGTTGTTGATTAGTGAATGTTTAATCGACGGTCAAAATTAATAATAATCAGCAACCCTAATTCTAGGAAAATTACCGATTAATTAGAGATTATAATAGTTTGATCAATTTGAATTTTGGAGGATGATGTTTCTACGTTGGGTTCTGCAACTTGGACATTACTTTGAGCAAGAGCATGCAAGTCCTAAGTATCTGCATACCTACTACAAAACTCTGCCAGAGTATCAAGTGGTTTCACATGTCTATATTGCCACTCGAGCATATCTCTTCCATACATGTGGCATATCCACTGCAGGACAGAGACTAGCTTTTCTTGTGGACCCCATCAGGACTCTGGTGTCGTCTAAAGTTGGCAGCAATCTGAAGATCATGACAATTATTGGTTATTTCTATTTAATCGTCCATTTGATGCGACCCTAAGTAGATGTTTATAATTGAAGGTGGATGTGAATTTCCAACGCCAACTTTTAAAGTTGGTTAGGGCGCTGAATGGCCGCGTATATTTCGGAAATTTACTAGACGCATGGGAGGGGCGCATGATAGGTGAGGCAGGGGTACGTAGCAACTTTGTGGGTGAGTCTCTGATTGTGGGCTTGCTTTTATGGAAATCAGAATACGTATTGAGTTACTCAATGCACTCTTATCGTATTGAGTAAACTTTGTTGGGCCCACTGTGAATTCATGTGATTTATCCAGGCTGTCCATCCGTTTTTGCAGATCATTTTAGGGGTTGAGCCCAAAATTGAAGTATATCAAAATCTCAAGTACACCATACAAAAGGAAACAGTGGAAGTATTGATTTCCACCGTTGAAACCTTTATAAGGCCCCAGTGATGTTTATTTGTCATCCAAACAGTTCATAAGATCACACAGACATGGATGAAGGGAAAGCACAAATATCATCTTGATCTAAAACTTTTGTGGGTCCCTAAAAACTTTTCAACAGTAGACTTCAATTCACACTGTTTTCAGGTGGTGTGGTCCACTTAAGCTTTGGATATTATTAATTTTTTGGTTTAAAGCCATAAAATTATATGATAAAACTAATGGACGGAGTTGATACAATGCATGAATGACGGTGGGCCTCACAGAGTTTACTCAATAGCTTAAGCATACTGAGTTACTCAGTACGCAATCCACTTCCGCTTACATGTATGTATTATGAGAAAATGACCACTGTAGACAAAGCCTTTTACCCAGCGGTTTCTATGAAAGAATACAAACTTTAGTTACCAATCTAGACTAGCACGTGCGGACAGCGACTCTTTGGACGAAATTGCCCCTCCTTTTTCTGCCGCTGCTGAATGAACGGATTGGCTCCTCCCCCGACAACGGTCCGTGGCTGGTGTTCGGTGGTCTGTCGGCCCCACCATGATGTATGTGTTTCATCCATTCCGTTCATCCATTTTTAAAGATCATTTTAGAGGTTCAACATAGAAATAAAAGGGATTTAAATCTTAGGTCGACCACACCACAAGAAAACAATAGTGATTGGATATCCATCATTTAAATCCTCCTAAGGCCCAACGCATCTTGTTTATATGACATCCAATCTGTTGATTAGGCCATAAAGACCGGATGAAGCGAAAAAAAGATCAACTTGATCCAATACTTTTATGGCCCCCAAAATTTTTTAATAGTTGACATTCATTCAACACTCTTTCCGTAATGTGGTCCACTTGAGATTGTTATATACTCATTTTTTGGGTATTATCATAAAATGATCTATAAAAATAGATGGACGGCATGGATGAAACACATACATCATGGTGGGTCCCACTGCACCACCGAACATCGACCATTGGTGGTGGGGGAGTAGCCAATCGGTTTTCCTTTTCCTCTCCCTTTGACAGAAAACAGATGCGCTTTTTTTAGGACACATCCCTACGTTCCATTGCAACGAGAAAAAACCGACGCAGGCCATTTTTCTTATCATTTTTCTTCCTAAATTTCAAACTTTATCATCTCCATATTATCATTCTACACTTGGCATTTTCCATCTTGGCGAGGGTGACGTGGAATCCTCCAAAGTGGTTGCACCTCCAATCTTCGAAAAGGTTTAAATTAATCCCTCACTTGAAAGCACCCGTCCTCAACTTGCATTGAGCGAGGGTACGGTTGCTGGAGGTACAAATATTTTTTTTTAAAAAAAAACCATAGTGTGGTTTATAGATATATGCGTTTGTAGTATTGGACAATGTTTAACTAAGTACCTATGGAAATTTAGCTTGTAATTCAGCAAAGGTGCTTGGTTAAACTTAGCCACTGCACACTTGAATTTGAAGAAGAACTCACGGAAATTGAGACGAGCGGAAGTCGACGACAATTGATCGACTACTCGTCGAATTTTATACGAAGTTCTGTGAATTTCATGTCAGGCTCTTACAAGTTCATTTGTTAGGCTTAGTCAATTTTATGCGTTGATCGTTCGAATTAATGTGAAAATCGTTCAATTCCATTTGAAGCTCACTCAATTTCATTTTAGGGCTCACTCAATTTCATGCTAGGCTTGCTCAATTCAATGTTTGCCCTAGTCAATGTCATGCTAGGCTCGCTCAATTCAATGTTTGCCCAACTTAGTTTCAAGCTAAGCTCACTCAATTCAATGTTTGGCCAGCTCAATTTCATGCTAGGCTCGCTTAATTTAATGTTTGCCGAGCTCAATTTCATGCTAAGCTCGCTCAATTCAATGTTTTCCTAAGTCAATTTCATGCTAGGCTCGCTCAATTCAATGTTCACCCAACTATATTTCATGGTAGGATTGCTCAATTTAATGTTTGCCCAGCTCAATCTCACTCTAGGCTCACTCAATTTAATGTTTGCATTAATAAATTTCATGTTTGCCTCGATGAATTTCATTATTGTCTCACTCAATTTCATATTTGCGTTGCTAAATTTCTAGTTTGCCATGCTCAATTTTCAGTTTACCATGCTCAATTTCAGCTTTCCTCGCTCAATTGTCAGTTTGTCTCGCTCAATATATACTTTACCTCGCTCAATTTTCCCTCTTCCCTTGCTGAATTTCTAGTTTGTCTCGTTCAATTTATAGGTTGCGTTGGTAAATTTTCACGCTTCCCTCGCTCAATTATTTCTTGTGTGCCGCTCAGATTCGAAGTTCCCTCGATCAATTTCATTTTTCCCTCGTTCAATTTCTAGTTTGCCTCGCCCAATTTCTAGCCTGTCTCGCTAAACTTTGGCTTTTCCCTCATTGAATTTCTAGTTTATCTCATTCAATTTCTAGGTTGCGTTGCTGACTTACTAATTTGCCTTGTTCAATTTATAGGTTGCGTCGCTGAATTTTCATGCTTCCCTCGCTTGATTGTTTGTTTTCCTTTTTTCAAATTCGAACTTCCCTCGCTCGATTTCATGTTTCCCTTGCTCAATTTCTACTCCGCCTTGTTGAATCAGATGTTTGCCTTAATCATTTTCATGTTTGCTGCGGTTAATTTTACTTGAGGTTTATCAAGTGCTTGATATTTAGTATTAATGTATGATATAATGCTTAAATTCTTATTAGTCTAATTCTATATGGATTAACCATGTGTAGAGAAGTTAGCCTTGTATCCCCTTATGGTACATTTGTGATTGCTTGACCTCCAATGAACTTTGGAATTATGGGAGAACAAATAAACTGGTATGATGTGTATTAGATTAAACTAGAATGTTCTTTGAGCTTGACCTCCAATGAACTTTTTCGCAACTGAGGATTTAAATTTTCCTATAATTTTCCTTAGTTGAAATGACATTGTGAAGACACTCAGTAGACAGTAGTGAAATGAGTTTTTGCATTGTAAGCAGTTCCTTACCCATTATATTGTACATTAGATAAAATTTAAGCACCCCCTAAACTTAAAACCCGCACTAGGAATTAAAAATGAAAATTCACTAAGAAATCTCATTAGTTAGAGATGATATTTCGCATAACTTTTGGCAATTAGCACTAAGTAGAAGCGAATTTATAAAGGTTTGAGAAATAAATTTTAGCTCTAAATGGAGCATATTGAGACTAGGATTTTGTAATTTGAATCGCCAAATACATCTCGTTGATCAGAAACAACATCTCTTGTATGTTCCAACAATTAGAAATATTCAATAGTGAAATTTTAGGTGAAATTTCAACCCTAACTCTGCTTGTTGAGACTAGCTTTGAAAATTGATGTAAGTTTAACATATTTTAAACCCAAATCCTCATGTAGAAATGTTAGGTTCGTATATATTTTTTTAAAGTGTACTAGGCCATCATAGAATTGTCTTGTTAAAATAGAAGACTATATGGATATTCCATGATAGATAGCGTCGCTGAATTTAACAAACACTACATGTAATCATTTGTATCTCTGAATCTGTAATCCATGTAAGCTCTTATTGTTTATTTAAAAATTTAACGCATTGCTTACTCTTTATTTCCTTAAGCTCTGTACCATCCTTATCTATTATGGAACGTGAGAACTTGGTCCTCTATTATTTAATCGAGTTTTGTCTTATGGCAAGCTTCCATTGCTTAATGATTCACTAATATAATGTCATTGTATTGGTTTTCAGATAATGTCTACGAGAATCATCTGCTGTTATGGCGGGGAGATTGAATATGAAAACAAGCGATACTCGTACACTGGTGGGGAAACGAAAACTTTTTCGCTACGTGTCGAGACTACGTATGAGGAGCTTCTGTCTAGAATTTACAGGATTATTAAGAGACAACCAATAGATTGTGATATTAGGATGAAAGTAATGTATCCTTGCACAAATGAATCAATCCCTCCAACCGTAATCGCAGACGACGATGACGTGCGAGAGTTCCTGGCTACACAGTTGGAGCATTCGGATAAATTCATTCCCTTAGTCATCGAGACAATGCAACACATTAATAGGACAACACACATAGACAGTTTTCCTGAGGAGCATGGCGTGGAATTTGAATACAAGGCATCTCCATTACAAGTGGTAGTGAGCAACGATCAACTGCCCGAGCCGTGACCTTAACCTCACTTATGAGTACATGCCACCGCCTTTAGCAATAATAGCAGATCTGCCATCATCATCCACCACCCAAGCTGTACGTGTAAGCAACATTCCGCTTCCAGACCTTGCTGAAAGTGGAAACTTCATCACTCGTCAAGTTCCCGTGCCATTTGATGATGCTGCATTCACCAATGCGGCACTGCTGGAATATACAGATTCGTTGCTTGAACCGATCGATATAGCTGTTGATCAAACATTTAAGGACAAGAGTCGATGTCAGTATGTTCTAAGCCAATTTGCAATTCGCAATAAATTTCAGTATAAGGTACTGTACTCAAGTTCTAGCAGATTTAGCGTGGTGTGCTTAGAAGATAAATGCGACTGGAGGGTTTGCGCAACTCGGGTGAATGATACCGGGATATTCAAGATACGGAGTTATATGTCAGAATACACGTGCGGCATGTCGTGGATGAAGAGTGATCACCGACAAGCAAGCAGTAAGTTAGCGTGTGATTTGGTTGTTAGCCGCATTGAGCAACGGCTAGGTTTGAGGCCACGTGATATTATCTTCGCTATGCAAGAGAAATATAATATTGTTATCAGTTATACGAACGCATGGAAAGCGAGGGAGCTTGCAATTAATCAGGTGATGGGGTCTTACGAAGACTCTTACAATCAACTCCCCATGTATTTGCATGAGTTGAGGATGGTCAATCCAGGGACGGTGACTGCCGTGCTTGTTAACCAAGAGACTTTGAGGTTTGAGAGGTGTTTTGTAGCGCTCGGACAATGCGTTCGAAGTTTTCAGAATTCTATGAGGAGGGTATTAGCCATTGACGAGACACACTTAAAGGGTAAATATAAGGGTGTTCTATTCATCGCTACGGCCTTAGATGGGGACAATCATATATTTCCAATTGCGTTTGGTATCAGAGAATCGGAGAACAGCATGAGTTGGAATTGGTTCCTTACCTACCTTAACGATGCGTTAGGGTATCTGGAGGGTCTTGTGATTATTTCCGATCGACATAAAGGTTTATTGAAAGAGGTTCCCCAAGTATTCCCACATGCAATTCATGGGTACTGTGCGTACCATATTTATAGAAACTTGGTTGACACCTTTAAAGTTAAGTCATTTGGAGATATACTATTGGCAGCGGGGCGATTAAGACTTGCAGGAGGGCTGAATTTAAAAATTAATGCATGATATTGAAATGGCCAACCCCCAAGACATGCATGGTTGACATAAATCGGCTATGAAAGGTGGGCATCTTCGCACTTTCCAGGTAAAAGATTCAACTTGGTCACCACGAACATATCTGAGTGTGTTAACGCCCTCTTTAAGGAAGCATGGGAATATCCTGTTACTAAATTGATAGAGGCCGTAAGATGTAAGATACAGGAATTGTTTTATAAGAGAAGAGAATCTGCAGCCTCATTTGTAGGTCCGTTGACACCATGGGCGGAGCAACAGTTGAAGGATCTTATACAGAAGGCGCGAGATGTTCGCTGTCATCCGATTTCTCGAGATGAGTACTATGTCGTGGGAGATTATAATGATACAGTCAAGCTCAACTCGCTTTCATATACATGTCGTGAGTTTGACATGAAGGGTTACCCTTGTATGCATGTCCTGTCCGCTTGTATAAACTACAATCTTCCTCATTACTCGTATTGCTCCCCATTCTACACAGCGCAAAATTGCTTGAGCATATATAACGAATCAGTGTACCCAGTATGTGACATGAGCGAATGGGAGATTACAGAAGGCTTCAAGGAGTATTGTGCAAAAATTAAACCCCCAGGACAGAAGAGGCCATCTGGAAGACCAAAGAAGTTAAGAATTCCCTCGCGTGGAGAAGAATCGAAAACATTAAAGTGCGGTCGGTGCAAACAAACTGGGCATAATCGCCGGACGTGCAAGTTTCCTATACCTGATGTATAGCATACTTTGTAATTTATTTAGTGTTTTGTATGATATATGTTGTAATATATTTCCTCTCATGCAATAATCTTTTGGTTGTCTTGCTCAATTTCCAAGTTGTCTCTCAAATTTTCGTTTGTTGTCTTGAATTTCTTATGCTACCTCACGTAATTTCTACTTTGCCTCGCTTCAATTCCTCGGTTCCCTCGCTCAATTTATAGGTTGCCTCGCTCTATTCCTAGGTTTCCTCGCTGAATTTTTTACGTTCCCTCACATAATTCCTAAGTTTCCTCCCTCATTTTCTAGGTTCCCTCGCTTAATTTCTAGGTTCCCTCGCTCAATTTATAGGTTGCCTTGCTCAATTCTTCGGTTCCCTCACTCAATTCCCAGGTTCCCTCATTTGAATTTCTAGGTTCCTTTGCTCAATTCCTTGGTTCCTCGCTCAATTACTAGGTTCACTCGCTCGATTTCTAGGTTGCCTCTCTCTATTTCTAGGTTCCTCGATCAACATGTTCCTTAACAACTACATGTAGTCTTCGCATCCAACAATATTGGCACCGATATGATGGTCTCGAGTCGTCGACACAAGCATAAGGAGCGTGTTCACAATGAAGTGTGTAAAACAAGTTCCAGCAGCAGCCTGAGCATAAAACTCAGGTTGGAGAATTACACGATGATACAAAGATCACAATGGAACAAAGGAAATTAAGAGTAATGTTTTAAAAAATAGATAAAGAACAGAAAGGAAAAGAAACACACATGAAAAGGTACATTTGGTTAAGAAAGTCAACTAAGTGAAGCCCACATATGTCGGAAAATGGCAAAAGAACATTCCAATAAACTATGTGACAATCGGGGAAAAGTTTTAAAAGATTAATGCATGATCAGTTTGAGTTATGCATGAGAACCATTACACTCATACTATAGTATGATCATTTTTCTCATAAAACAAGCACAATTAACAAATGACATTCATATTTTGTCAAATTTCTATGACCAACTACCTGCCTAAAATTGACCTTCTTTTGTCAAATTTATTTACAAAAATTAAAACTAAAATGGAATGAACATAAGGTAAATATTTTCAGTGGCTAACAGTTCTAGCTACTTGCATAATCTTGCATATACCATTCTGCAAGATAAGATAGAGCATCAAAACTGGTAGAATACTATGTAAACCTTTTCATGTTTATATCCAAATTCGTTGAGATATGTAGCAGTGGCAATGCATTCACATAAACAGAGGAAATTTGAATAATTACCATTGAATAGTTGGAAGATAAAAATACATTCAAGATATACTCCATTTATCATGAATTTTTACTTTTATTTTTAAAAAGGACTTGATGGGCTACATGCCATGGCTTTTTACAGCTGAATTGTAATTGTTAGAGAAAAGCCAGATTTTATTATTCAAACTAGATTCTTGCAATTGCAACCAGGTATTTCATCACATCATGGATGGACTATGGATGGAAAACATCTTCTCTTTTCTCTAGAACCATCGGATTTAGGCTAATTCATCAAAGCTCCTGGTTTTCTTATTGGAGAAACTTCCGCAATTACAAGAAACATGGCATCCATTATCTAGAAATGCAGTCCAAGCATTAGCGGAACAAACAACATCAACAAACCATTTTAGTTTTCAATATACCAGTCCCCTTTTTTCCGTCACTTCACGAAATCATCAATGAAGCTGAAATACAACTACAGTCTACCAAATCTTTTGTAATTTGATGTGCTCCCCACAAAATATCTCCCTTTCAGATACACAATAATAACACCTTCAAATCCCATAATTCTCCTGATGAGCAGAAACACACGACACACATAAGCTCTATTGATTAGCTGCTGGGATGCACAACGCACATGTTGGCATTGAGCAGAAACACACGACACACATAAGCATCTGCCTCTCCGTGCAATTGAAAGGCTCGTTCAACCGCCTCCATCCATTCGAAAGAATTCTTTTTAAGAAGAGAGATGAGCTGTGATGCAATCTTGCCAAAGTCTTTTATGAACTTTCTATAGTATTCGGTGAGGCCCAAAAAGCCTCACAGGGCCTTTGGAGTAGTGGGGCAAGGCAAATGGAGCATGCAAGCAACTTTATCACGGTCAACAACTATTCCCTTTTGTGATATTATGCGGCCCAAATATTCGACTTCCTCCTTCCCAAACCTGCATTTCGTTATCTTGGCATAAAGTTGGTGATTACGTAGGATCTCCAAATCAGTCCGAAGATAGGCTAAATGATCTCCCAAGTTCAGTTGTATATTAATATATCATTAGAAGAAAAAAAAAGACCAAATAAACTTGTGGAGATATGGTCTAAAGACTCGTTCATTAGACTTTGAAATGTAGATGGGGCATTTGTAAGCTCGAAGGGCATAACAAGGAACTCATAATGCCCCTCATGGGTTCGAAAGGCAGTTTTGGAAATGAACTCGGATCTGGTGGTATCATAACCAAAGGTCCAACTTGGTAAAGTATTTAGCCCCATATAGCTCATCAATAACAGAAATCGAAAACTTATCTTTGATGGTTTCCTTGTTGAGAGCGTAGTAATCCACACAAAGACACCAATTGCCTGGATAGGGGATGAGTAAGGGTTGGAGCTCGGTCAGATGATCCTCGAATCAAGCATTTCATGAACTATCTTCTCAATTTCATTTTTGTGGTAGTGTGGGTACCGATACAGTTTCACACTAACATGTTGACTTCCCTTAGGTAAGGGAATCCGATGGTCCTATGGGCGTGGTGGCAACAGCCCACATGGTTCCACGAACACATCCTTTAAGTTATCGAGCACAGACTTCAGTTGATCGTTTGAGGCAGGTGATTCTGGTTGGTCGGTCAAATTGTTGATGTGCAACATTGCCCCCTCACCCTGCTTCCAAATCAACTTCACGATGCTTTTACACACAACCACCTCGGTCCCACTTGGCAAGTATCCCTTGAGCTCGTACTCCCTTCCTTTTATGGAAAATTGCATAAGCATCTTTGAAAAATCCCAAAGAATAGGATCTAATGTGTGTAGCCAATGAGCTCTTAGGATGGCGTCACACCCACCCAAGGGTACGAAGTAGACATCAATGTGAATAGGTAATCCTTAGACGGTGATGTCATGTCACTTGCATTTTCCCTCACTAGTAAGCCTTTCACCATTGGCCATCATCACTTCGAATCGTTTGCTATGTCGCACCTTGATACATGCCCTTTTGATCACGATTGGGTCCATAAAGTTGTGTCTTACCCGAGTCAAAGAAGATGGTCAACAACTACTTGATGTGACCTTCAACCCTCATGGTCTCGAGTGCTAGTGCCCCCCACAATAGCGTGTAATGTGATCTCTGGAGAGGGTTCTTAAGGCTCTTCCGTCACCGCTTCATCTTCATCGAGCTCTTGACTAATCTCTTTCTCCTCATCTTGCCAGTTGCCTTCCATAGGAAGAGTTTTGTGTCTTACAACGATGGCCCAAATGGAATTTATCACCAGAGTTGTAACAGAGACCTCAATCCCTTCTTTCTTTGATCTCGACTGGTGTCAACCGTTTGATTGGTGGTATGGTTCCTTAGATGCCTTTGAACTGGATGTAGTGGAGGCCTTGATCCCCTTAGGTTGCATTAGCTTTAATGCATGGGCATTTTCACACCGGGCTCGAGTGGGGTCGCCTGTTGGATGCAGGGCACACTCTGTGGTGGGTGACCAATGCGATTTGGGGCCCACGGGGAGGTCTCATGTTCGAGACTTCTTACCAGGGGTGATTAATACGCGTTTCACACCGGGCTCGAGTGGGGTAGCCCGTGGGATGCGGGGACACACTCGGGGTGGGCGGCCCATGTGATTTGGGGCCCACGAAGGGGAGTCAGCCAAGGTCCTAACCCATGAGATGTGGGGCCTGGGCTATGAGATAAAGGGATTAATTCGTCATACTATAACAGTTCGAGCTTTTAGAGCAAGTGGTTAATTGTCCTGCATCAAGCTTCCTTTTTACAATCAATTTTTTCCTCTTGAAGTCCAATCAACCCAATTGCTACTATAAGTGACTTAGGATTGAACATCTAAATGTCCAACTTGACTTCATCCTTAAGTCCACAAACAAAGCAACTCACTAGGAAGGACTCACTCAAGCCTTAAGTGTGGTCAACCAACCTTTCGAACTAAGCTTGATAATCCCACAATGATTTGGTCGGTTCTACTTGGTTAGAGCTCGACATAATCCTCGAACTTGGTGGGTTTAAACCTTGCATTCAACGCCTTAACAAATTCATCCCAAGACATGGGGCCTTGGGCCTTCTCCAACCATCAAAACTACTGGAGCACTTCCCCTTCCATGTGGAAGGATGCAATGCCCTGTAAATCCAACTAAATGGGTCTTCCCCACTATAGCGAGGAAAATTCAATTTTAGCAACATTGTTTAAATGATCCTAGTTGAACGAGATTGTGAGCAATCCCCTCTGACTTTGGCTCGTGAAATCTGAACATAAGAACCAATGTTGTTAAACGGCATAAGCGATCCTGTGCAATCGGGTGGCGGATCGCACATTTTTTTTTTTTTTGAAAAAAATTAAAATGAAATTAAAAAAATCAAGAAAATTGGAAAGTATGCGATCGCATATGCCATTATGTGATCGTATCATCGCATATGTGATATGCGATCGATCGCATACCATCCATATGGCATATGCAATCATCGCATATGCCATATGGATGCCAATATGTGATTATGCGATCACTTTTGACAACATTGATAGGAACGCCCTTCAGGCCTCTTACTCCTATCTTTCTGGAGAGAAGTTGCAAGATGGTAGTAGTTGATATCTATGGCCGTCAACTTCCGTAGAATGTCAACTAGCAATAACTCCTGTTTGGTTGATGATTCCTATAGAGGCCCAATCTCAGCCTTATGCTCATCAACTCAAGGGTCAGCCATTGCCGAAGGTGGCTCTAATACCACTTTAGTATGACCTTTCTTCCTTTTTAGGTGGAATTGTGAAAAATAAAGAAAAAAACACAAGTTGGTTTAATTGAAGGAGAATCGGCCTCCAATAATTTCATAGAAGGGATCAAAGGGATTCGATTGTTGTTTTTCTTCACTGCTCAATCATAAATAAATAACTCAACCACACAACAACTTAGTTACATGATATGTGACCCACACCTACAAAACTACCTAGACATGAATGACTCTTTACATGACATCCCTCCCATACCTACGTAACTAAGGGGTCATTTGCACCATGGATTTTATTTTATTTTTTTTAATTTTGTGTTATGGGGGGGGATTTAATCCCCTAGTATGTTAGGCACCATAAAGTAGTTGGGGGTTTTAAATCCTGGGGGATTTCAAATCCCCTAGTATGTTAGGCACCATAAAGTAGTTGGGGGTTTCAAATCCTCTCAAAGAGGGGGTTTGAAAGCTTGGATTACATCTAAAATCCTGCCAAGAGTTGAACTTGCATGTATCACTAGGCTATTAATCTATTGGGCACATGACCCATTGATGATATCCCAAAACAATCATATTATCAATTGCATCACTATAATTAGTTTAATACGATGATTTGCGTCGTCCAAACATTGTCCATGTAAGTCAACGGTTAAAAACGTCGCTTAGTGACTCGGATGTGATCTTGTGTTTGTGGCCCATCCGAGACTTGGAATTTCATCATTTTCGCAAAGTATATATTTCAACAAAGCTTATTACAACCATTATGTCAAACATTACTTACGCATGAAGAATTAGAGATATTAAAGTTGATTTAGTAATTAAATTCAAACCCCAGAATATACTATGCATAGCTACTTTTGGATTACAAGGATTCTCAATCCGTGGTGCCAAACACAATAAGAAGATTTCAAATCCGGGGGGTTTCGTAAGGCATCAACAAAAAGAGAACCAAGCAGTATTATTTCGTAAGGCATCAACAAAAAGAATTCTAAGGCTATTCAACAACTATTCAGAAAATAGACAAAATCAACATAAAAAAATAAAATAAAGTAAATCGTGAGAAGTGTGAATGCGTAATGGTCCGTTCCACCAACAAGTATAGAAACAAGATGTCTTGCACAAGAAAAGAATAGTGAATTGTACCATACAAATACAAAAGAAGAAAAAGATGAATTAGAAACTTGGATATAAAATCAAAGAAAAATACAAGTTTTGCTAGCTTTTCTCAATATAAAAATGACTTCTAATATTACCATCATGTGTGGGTAGGAAACCAATCCAATAAGATGAGCTATAATGGTATCTACATTCTCTAAAATAGCCTCTTACCCTGTTTGTACATGTGGACAACAAAAACTTCATATGAAACTTTGCATAACAAAACATGGAATCTGATATCGTCTGGACTCGACAAAACATGGAATAAGAATCTTCTCAAAAAATCAAAACAAACATCTCACCTTTTCCCTATACATGTTCCTCAGCCTCCCAGCCTCCTCAATAACACTCTAAGTTCACACCACAACATAATGTGGCACTAGCTCAAATCCCATTGAATCTCTTCAAATAGCTCCATACAATTGGTAAAACAATAGAGATCTCAATGCACCTTGGTTGTCTTTCACATATGCATTTCAAATAGAGAAATTTATGAGTATACGACCCATTTATGGCCCATTTGCGAGAATAAGCCCACCTCGTTTTTCCTTATGAGAATACGCCCACCAGTATCTGGACGCCTTTCCAAAGCAAATAACTTTAGAATACGAGTCACGATAGGCAGTTTTACAGTTTTCAAGTAGCTTTCCACTTGCAACTCTACAAGTACATTGTAATTTGATCTCAAGTGAAGCAGCAAAGGTGATTTGTCTTGAATTTTCTTCTTTAAATCTTCAGTAATAGCCTTGGGAATGGCAAAATCATTCAAGCCAACATTCTATCCTTCTAAAAAGGGAATCAGACAAGATTTGTAACATGTTAAAGAACCTAACACCCTCTTCTGTTCCCTTCTTGTCAAGAACAGAAGTAACAATCTCTATTGAAATCAATCCTCACCATTTCACATTTACTGATCAAATGCCTCTCCCCAAAATAGTACACAGAGCACCTATATGGTGAGCCTTAACTAGTGCATGGTGCATGGTTCTGGTAAAACTGGTGAAACCCACATAGCTAATTGTGGCTGCGGTCGCTTTGTTCAAGAAAAAAGTCCTAAACATAAGTTTTAGTGACAATAAAGAATCATGCACCAGTTATAAATTCAAACTACTACCATGAGAACTACAGATTTGTTTTTCAACACTAAACAACTTCAAAACTTCTGACCACGCTGCAAGAGACCCGATAAAGTATATGAACATGATCCCCATCAAAATATGCCTATTTATGATTTGACCAACTTTCAAATATGTATGACCTTTTGAACCTTCCCTAATTGCATAAGTGGCTGAACCATCTCTGTATTTTAGGAAAGAAAAAGAAAGCTTATATTCTAAAATGTTGGAAGCTACCATCATGGGCAAGGCTCCAAATGTGTGTCGAGTAGTGTGCCATTACGAGGCAGTTTTCAAATGTGCAGAAGTGACCGTGGAGTGAAGACGCGGGACCGCGAAATGCGTGATATTCTGTGTTATGCATTTCGCGGTCCCGCGTCTTCACTTCACGGTCAGTTCCGCGCATTTCGCGGTCCAATCGCTTCATGGAACCCCCATTTTCATGCATATCATGACGATTCCCGCCTATTCCGTGTTGATTCACGGTGATTTCGACGCATTTTGCGGTCCCACGTCTTCCGCTTCTGCTACCCCAAAATCATATATGACATGTCTCGGGGGTCAGAATATCTTGGTGCAAAACAGACCATCAATTGATGCGATAATGCTGTTCTTATCATAGTCCATAGCCAAGAAGACACAAATGGCATAAGAGGAGAAGGCCAGTAATACACAGATTATTTACATAAACTGGATGGGAAAGAGATTGCTCACAACAACAATTATCTTTAGAAGAATCACACAAAAAGGAAATCAGTGACGTGGGCCAATATATCCACACCTGAAGTCAGGGAAGATCTGTTAGCAGAGTTTAACCAGATAAATGGACTCTGTGTTCAAATGGTATGGAAGTATATAGCACCCTTAAGGTTAGCATAAATAGAGACTAAGGAGTTTAGTTTTCAAGAATCGCTCAAAGCTCAGCCTAAACTTAACGTGGTTTGGCTCAGCTCAACTTATGTGTGTGTGTGTGTATGTGTGTGTGTATGTGTCTGAAAAGTAAACAGAAAATGCTCAGCTTGAAAGCTTGAGCTCAAACTCGGCATTAAAGGGAAATCACCGCGAAATGACCGTGAAGTGAAGGGAAATGATACTTGCTGAAGTGTGCAACATTCGCAGTAAGACAAATAAAACTTCTTAAAAAAAGGTGAAAGAGCGTGACAAGAGTGCAGGATCTCATCCATGCTCTGGTCGAGTCCTTTCAGGCGCATCTTATCAAGTTGAATATGGCCAACAAGGCCTGTAGCTGCTTCTGATCTTTCACGTATTTGTCGATGCCTTTGGTATTCAGTGGGGAAGTCGAAAGCAACAGGATTTAAAGTGATTTTCCAAAGGATTCTGAAATAAATATACCGCATTCTCCTTGCAATGCATTTTCTCACAGAAGCACTCATTCAAACATAGAATAACTCTACGATCAATAATATCATTCTTGAAGTTAACTTTGCACAAAAGTATTTCCTTCATCGATTCCCATGAAGAGTTGTTGCTCTAAAAGAGTCAAGAACTGCTTTATATGCCGGTTTTGATACTGCAGTAGCAACCTCTACACCCACCTGTCCATACTCAAATTGAATTGTAGAATGGCTGCGGAGGTTTCTCACTGTGCCATCATAACGGACAACGACATCTCTAAGTGTGAAACATTTTAGAATACGAGTCACGATGGGCAATTTAATAGTTTTCAGGTAGCTTTCCACTTGCAACTCTACAAGTTCATTGTAAGTTGATCTCAAGTGAAGCAAGACAAAGGTAATATGTCCTGAATCTTCTTCTTTATATCTTCAATAACAGCCTCGGGAACGTCAAAATCATTTATATCAACACTATAAATGATGTCACTTCTAAGGGCGATTTCTAATGACCAGAACTTTGTAAAACCATTTGTTTTGCCAAGTCCCCAACATTTCTCCATCCTCCTATCCACAATCCTAGAATTATCACAAAATTATCAAACAGTTGAAAACCAAAATTTTCACCATTCATTCATTGATTCACCATGGGAAATCAAAATTACTACCCCAAGTTTGAGTAGTATAATTGATGAGGGTCGAATATTGCATATTAGACCCCGAATATTATCTGATTTTACATACATGATAATGCTTAATGCCATATTTTAATTGTGTTTTTATTATAGGATGAAATCAGGACCGTGTATTGAAAAATGATATTAAAAGCATGAATTTGACGCTCCAAAGTCACCAGAGCTCGGGATGAACCTCAGAGGACCAATATTGAAGAATTTACATGCCTGGGACCCGAGGAAATCAGGCCGTTCACGTTTAAAGAGGCCTGAAATTGGTACAGAATGAAAGATCACATGATTCCCGCCATCCAATCAGTCCGAAACTTCATACATGAGATTAGGGACATAAATTAACCGTACATTTCAAATTTCAGCCCTCGGATCACTATGGAAGTACCCCAACTGACAGATCAGTCTATAAACCGTTGATTCTAGGCCCACCTGATAACAGAATATACTTCAAATTTGGTCTCAACTGTTAAAGTTGGATGGGAAAACAGATGGCCAGAGTGGATTTATGAAATATGTTATGGGAGCACGTATGTACAACGTGTGTACACGGTGTACACACGTACTCGAGCCGCACCAACCGAGTCGGACGGCCGATGACCGCGACTTCAAATTCAAAAACGGCAATTGCCGCACAGAGAAGTTTCCGTGTCCGTCGGTTGGTACTTGTGGGCCCCACCCTTTGAGCATTCAAACAATCCTGACCGTCCATTAGATTTCTAACGTCTATATTACCATCGCCTAGGTGGCCGTATTTCAAATAAAAGCGGAGATCTCGATCTAAAACTGTTCAAACGTCGGTTGGACGGTGAAACGTAAAACCATGTGGGCCTCATCAACAATAGATGAAAATCATATATTTCCAACCGAAATTTCGAGAGGAATTTCGGTGGACGGCCGGATTTTGCAAATAACTATGATAATGGGCCCCACCAAGACGGACGGACGGCGTACCGCAGCGATCGCTTCTAATAAGTCCGAACGGACGGACGTTGGTCCGTTTTGCGGCTGGCTGTGAGCCCCACACGTGTCCCTTCTGGCCGATCCAATCCGTCCATCTTGAAGATGGGCTCGAGGACTACAAAACCATGTTTCCACTTTATACCCATGCGTGCACACGTGTGCGGTACAGAGGCCACGAAAGGGCTTCTCGCAACGTCCAAATCGATCTTTTTGTGTTTTCTTTCTGGGACGCGTCAATGGACGTTCAAAACCACTTATTCTTGACTGAAATTTTGTTCTGAATCCAATGGACGGGGTGGATTTCCCAGAAAACACTTCTATGGGGCCCACCGATCACGACAGCGAAAGGGTGCGAAAGGTTTCGCACAATTTGAAAATCCAAGTTTTCAAAGGCGGTTGTGGGCCACCATCTTTGATCATATGGCAGATCTGAACCGTCTATCATGTAGAGGACCCAAGAAAGTCCTAAGGGACGGTGTTTGTTGGAATTTGAACGAGGAAAGTATGGTGTTTTGAGGTCCCGAACTTGGGTGCAAAAGGAATTTTCACGCATGCGACATGACTTTCCCAAATCCGAATTTCACCACTCCAGCCACTCCATCACCTATAAAAGAGTTGCAAAACATGAGGAAGGGCATTGAGAAATTGAAAAGGGTGGAGAATTCCAGATCTAGAGCAAAGGAGAGAAGAAAGAGAAGAAAGAAGAAAGAGAGAAATTGGTTTGATGTTTTTTTTATGAATTTTATTTATCCATCTGTTTAATGGATTTCATGGGTAACTAATCTCTCAACTAGGGCTGAGATGAAACCCCTAATTTGAACACCTCTTTTTCTATGTTGATTTTATTTTAATTAGATTGGTTTGTTTCTTTTTCTAGTGTGCTTGATTGTTTTAAATTCCATACTTCTCCATCTATCAACTTTGATCAGAGTCTATGCATGGATGTGGTCCTGGATGCTTATTCTAGGTGCTTGTATCTGATCATGAACAGTTCTGTAGAGGAAGAAACAGTGGTGCTTTACTGAATTGCATATTCCATATGCCCGATTTGGACATGGGATATGTTATTCATGGCATTGCTTGAAGGAATTAGACAATCTGTATGCCCGATTAAGGACACAGATTGTGCTTTCTCTAGATAAGTTAGATCAATCTATATTAAAGTGAATTAACAGACAAAACAAGGGTTGGGATAATTAGGGGTGGATTCGAAAGTCCTAGTGCTCTTTCTCTTATTGAATTTTCTTCCTATCCTCAATAGTTATTTTCCATAAATTTGTGTTAGTAATTTGCTCCATTATTTGTTGAATTAGTTAAGGAGGATCACAGATTTGAATTGTGACGATCAGTCCTCGTGGGATTCGACCTCGATCTTACCGAGTTATTACTACATCACAACCCTATACTTGGGGAGTGAACAAGTTTTTGGCGCCGTTGCCGGGGACTGTTTCGATCCAAATTGGATTTAAGATTCTCTCTTATCATAATTCATAGTCATAGGATTTTACTAACTTTAGATTAGAGTTTTTGTTAGAAATTAACCTATTTCCTATTTTGTAGGGTCCTGACATAAATTTCTAATTTGGTAATCCCTTTCTAAATTTCTTACTTTTTCTAATTTCTATTTTTAGAATTAGGATTTTATTTTTAGAAATTTTTTTAGTTTCTAATTTTAGATTTAGATTCTTCTTTTAAGTAACTTTCTATTTTCTACTTTTAGAAATTTTTTTTCCTTTTTAGAAACTAACTTAACTTTTTATTTTTAGTAACTTTCTAATTCTAGAATTTTTTTTTTTTTTTTTTTTTTTTTTTTTGTTCTTTAGAAAATTTCTAATTATAGATTTTCTGTTTTAGAAACTAACTTGTTTTGTTTTGCAGGATTCTAACATAGATCTCCAAATTGGTAACATCTTTCTAAATTCTCCAATCTTTTCTACTTTCTATTTTGAGAATTAGGTTTTTATTTTTTAGGAATTTTCTATTTTCTAACTTAGGATTTATAAACTTTCTATTTTCTAGTTTTAGAAACTTTCTTTTTTAGAAATTAACCGTTGCTTAGGATTTTTCTATCATTATTTTAGGAAACTTGATTTGTTTTTGTTTTTATTTACAGGAATTGAGGAAGGAAGCTACTAAGTGAAGGAGGAGCTTCTTAAATCTTCTGCCATCAATCATCTCCTTTTCCTGGTTCTTTCTTCCCATTCTTATTCATACAGTTTTAACTTTTTTTAATAGCATAAATTCTAGTTCTAGTTTTCTTTCTCTTAGGTTGTTACGTAGTTTATGCTAGGACGTAGATCTCTAGATAAAGAACTAGCACCTTTTGATCCTGAAATAGAAAGAACATTCCATAGAAGATTGAAAGACATCCCCGGTTGAAATGGCAGAAGAAAATGGAACTAAAACTCTTAGAGATTATTCAGGCTCGTCCAATTCAATGCACCTTCATGCATAGTGTTGCCCACCACCACGGCAAGACACTTTGAACTCAAGACCTGGGGTCATACAATTGTTGCCTTCCTTTTATGGGTTGGACAAGGAGGACCCATATCATCATGTAAAAGAATTCCTAGACATTTGCTCCACCTTTAAATTCCAAAACTTCTGACGATTCGATCGCCTACGCCGTTTCCTTTTTCTTTGAAGGATAAGGCGAAAGCATGGTTGAATTCTCTAGAAGTTGGGTCTATCACTACATGGGACCAATTGTCTAGAAAGTTCTTAAACAAGTTCTTCCTGTTCACAAAACTAATGCTCTCCGTAGAGAAATCACTAATTTCACACAAAAAGAGGAGAGCACTTTCATGAATGTTGGGAAAGATGGAAGGACTTGCTTCTTAAATGTCCACACCACGGTTTTGAGAAGTGGCAACAAGTGCAATACTTTTTATGACGATCCGACACCCCGTAACCGTCGCATGGTTGATGCCACCGGTGGAGGGTCCTTCATGACCAAAAGCGATACCGAAGCATGGAAATTCTTTGAAACCTTGTGTGAAAACTCCCAAAGAATGGGACTATTTAGATAGAGGTGAAAGAAGTTCCCAACCACAAAAGAGAGGTGGCATATATGAGATAGGAGTCACACCAGATCTCCATGCCAAGATTGATGGCCCGACAAAGAAGGTTGATGCTCGATGTTACATAATGGACCTCCACAAACAACTCAAGCCGAGGCTTGTGCCATATGTTCTAGTTCTACCCATCCTACGCAATCTTGCCCATCCGGTACAAGATTTCCGGAATTCCTCTCTGAACAAGTCCATGCTTTGAACACCTTTCGAAACCCGGGAATGATCCTTACTCAAACACGTACAACCCAGGTGGGCTAGACATCCAAATTTTTCTTGGGCAAAGGGCCACAACAAGGAGGACCATCGGGAAATCCTCCCATGCAACCTTACCCTCAAGCGGCAATCAACAACTCCAACACAGTTTCGCATATCAACAAGTCCCTTCACAATCACTAAACCATCTCTTGAGGATACACTCCATCTTTTTATGCGAGTTCTCTCCAATTCCAAAAAGACACCCAACAAACCTTACTAGCCAACCAGCAAAAGCTTACATGCAAATGCGCAATCCATTGCCAAGCTGGAAGTACAAATGGGTCAACTAGCTGCCACATTGAGTGAGAGAGAGAAGGGTAAGTTCCCTAGTCAACCTGTGGCTAATCCAAAGGGACAGTATGAGATTGGCTCTAATTCTAACCAAGGACAATATCATGAGCAAGCCAAATCGATCACTACCCTTAGGTCAGGCAAACAGATTGATAACAGAATAGAGATGCCTAGGGATGAATCAAATTCTAAAGCAGAAGATCTTGATGAAGCAGAGAGACACATTAATGCATCCAAAGTCCAAAAGCTCTCTGACTCTCCAAGAGCTACTGATGTGCCACCCTACGTGCCCAAAGCACCTTTTCCTCAACGTCTGGCACCAATGAAGAAAAGAAATAACTTTGATGAAATCCTGGATGTGTTTAAAAAAGTGCAAGTCAACATTCCGTTACTTGATGCCATCAAGCAAGTCCCTCCTTACGCTAAGTTTCTTAAAGATTTATGCACTCAAAAGCGTAAGCAGAATGTTCATAAGAAGGTCTTCCTGGCAGAGCAGCTCAGCTCCATGATTCAACATAACACTCCTCCTAAATTTAGGGATCCAGGAGCTCCCACCATTTCTTGCGGCATAGGAGATCATAAGATTGGGAAGGCATTACTCGATTTAGGGGCGAGTGTTAATTTGTTACCTTATTCGGTTTATGAGCAAACTTAGGACTTGGTGAGTTGAAACCGACTAAGGTAACATTACAACCAGGCCGATAGATCTGTCAAGGTTCCCTGGGTATTATTGAAGATGTGCTAATCCAGGTTGATAAATTCTATTTTCCAGTGGATTTCATAGTTATAGATACTCACCCTGTCGCAGAATCCTCATAGTCGATCCCAGTCATCTTGGGTCGTCCATTTTTGGCCACATCTAATGCTATTATAAATTGCCGAAATGGAGTTATGAAGTTGTCATTTGGTAACATGAATATTAAACTTAATGTTTTTAATGCAGAATATACTTCAAATTTGGTCTCAACTGTTAAAGTTGGATGGGAAAACAGATGGCCGGAGTGGATTTATGAAATATGTTATAGGGAGCACGTATGTACAACGTGTGTACACGGTGTACACACGTACTCGAGCCGCACCGAACCGAGTCGGACGGTCCAGCGATGACCGCGACTTCAAATTCAAAAAACGGCAATTGCCGTTGAAGTTTTCTCGTGTCCGTCGGTTGGTACTTGTGGGCCCCACCTTTGAGCATTCAAACAATCCGGACCGTCCATTAGATTTCTAACGTCTATATTACCATCGCCTAGGTGGCCGTATTTCAAATAAAAGCGGAGATCTGATCTAAAACTGTTCAAACGTCGGTTGACGGTGAAACGTAAAACCATGTGGGCCTCATCAACAATAGATGAAAATCATATATTTCCAACCGAAATTTCGAGAGGAATTCGGTGGACGGGCTGGATTTTGCAAATAACTATGATAATGGGCCCCACCAGTACGGACAGCGTCCGCAGTCCCCGCTCTAGCGTCAGCGAACGGACGGACGTTGGTCCGTTTTGCGGCTGGCTGTGAGCCCCACACGTGTCCCTTCTGGCCGATCCAATCCGTCCATCTTGAAGATGGGCTCGAGGACTACAAAACCATGTTTCCACTTTATACCCATGCGTGCACACGTGTGCGGTACAGAGGCCACGAAAGGGCTGCTCTGCAACGTCCAAATCTGATCTTTTTGTGTTTTCTTCTCTGGGACGCGTCAATGGACGTTCAAAACCACTTATTCTTGACTGAAATTTTGTTCTGAATCCAATGGACGGAGTGGATTTCCCAGAAAACACTTCCATGGGGCCCACCGATCACGACAGCGAAAGGGTGCGAAAGGTTTCGCACAATTTGAAAATCCAGTTTTCCAGGCGGTTGTGGGCCACCATCTTTGATCATATGGCAGATCTGAACCGTCTATCATGAAGAGGACCCAAGAAAGTCCTAAGGGACGGTGTTTGTTGGAATTTGAACGAGGAAAGTATGGTGTTTTGAGGTCCTGAACTTGGCCGCGAAAGGAATTTTTCACAAGCATGCGACAGACTTCCCAAATCCGAATTTCACCACTCCAGCCACTCCATCACCTATAAAAGAGTTGCAAAACATGAGGAAGGGCATTCAGAGATTGAAAAGGGTGGAGAATTCCAGATCTAGAGCAAAGGAGAGAAGAAAGAGAAGAAAGAAGAAAGAGAGAAATTGGTTTGATGTTTTTTATGAATTTTATTTATCCATCTGTTTAATGGATTTCATGGGTAACTAATCTCTCGGCTAGAAATTTGAGATGAAACCCCTAATTTGAACACCTCTTTTCTATGTTGATTTTATTTTAATTAGATTGGTTTGTTTCTTTCTCTAGTGTGCTTGATTGTTTTAAATTCCATACTTCTCCATCTATCAACTTTGATCAGAGTCTATGCATGGATGTGGTCCGGATGCTTATTCTAGGTGCTTGTATCTCGATCATGAACAGGTTCTGTAGAGGAAGAAACAGTGGTGCTTTATCGAATCGCATATTCCATATGCCCGATTTGGACATGGGATATGTTATTCATGGCATTCTTGAAGGAATTAGACAATCAGATGTCCGATTAAGGACACAGATTGTGCTTTCTCTAGATAAGTTAGATCAATCTATATTAAAGTGAATTAACAGACAAAACAAGGGTTGGGATAATTAGGGGTGGATTCGAAAGTCCTAGTGCTCTTTCTCTTATTGAATTTTCTTCCCTATCCTCAATAGTTATTTTCCATAAATTTGTGTTAGTAATTTGCTCCATTATTTGTTGAATTAGTTAAGGAGGATCACAGATTTGAATTGTGACGATCAGTCCTCGTGGGATTCGACCTCGATCTTACCGAGTTATTACTACATCACAACCCTATACTTGGGGAGTGAACAATAATCATCATCCAAAAGAAAAGAACAAGAAGCCCTTTACGGGCATACAACATCCAAAAATTTACAAGTACCAAAATTTACAAGTACCAAAAAAAACATCAGGCTAAGCCCCAGGACCGGCCCCATGTGGCACGGTGTCATCTCGTCTGCATGTGATCATCGACGTCAGGTCATGTAGCGTCTTCTCCACTCGCTCGACAGCTTCTTTTGTCGCAACTACGATCTTCTCGATCTGTGACAATTGTTGATCGTGCTGGCAAAGTTGTTCATCTTGCTGGCGAAGACGGTATATAATCGATGTGCGACGGTCTCGGTGGCCAGCATGACGATGAGTATGTGGGACTGGTGAGAACGTTGGGTCACTGTGTTGGGGCCGCCATCTCCGAAGTGTTCTTGCGCCTCGGTGTCCATCGCATCGGTCTCGGCTCCTCCTTCACCTCAGTTTCGGCCATATTATCAACTGGAGCAGACGAGGAACCTGGTGTGTCAACCAATTTCATTTTTTTAATGTTTATTATCGTAAATTTACTCGGCTGTTGGGGACGGTCAGTGGTGGGAAGCAATCCCACATGTCGAGACAATAGACAGATAAGATGAGGGAATGGAAGGCACACATCTCTAGAGGCTTGGATTGCCACGGCCAGCTGATGCAACATGAGAGTAGGCATACACAGTTTCACTTTTTGGCTGACGGCATAGAGAATCCCCAACATGAATGGGGTAAGATCAGACCTGTTGGTGCTCCTGGGATAGACGTTTGTGCAAAAAATTGTGTGAAGTATGCGGAATTGTGCAGACATGTGCTTTGCTTGCAGAGAGTTACCCCTGTACCAAGGAATGTCTTCGCCATTGCATACATGTCTTGTAATTTTTTCATGAACTTCAAGTTCGCTGAGGTCGTAGTCTGCAAAGCCTTGAGATTTACATGGAATTCCAATTAACTGACTGATAATGGGAGGAGTGATGTGAGTTGTGGTTTGGCCAATGGTGACATCTATGGGTACGGGGGTCGATACGGAGAATGACAAGAAGCTAAAAACTCAGATATACTTGTTCATTCCGTATCACTCCACCAAAGTCAAGCATACGAGACCAGTCAATGGCCTCGAGCATTGGTACAATCCCATATAGAGCTAGACAAGACTTATCAACTTGTCTTTCATAGTCCATCTTCCTTCCCCTAAACTTTTGATATTGATCCTCAGGAGGCGGTGGCACATTAGGGATTAGAAGTTCGGGTGGTGGAATGTTTGTAGGTGGTGGAGAGACATTTTGGGTTGCCAGCTGAGCATTTTTCCTGTGGGCAACTTTTTAAACATGTTTTGGCCTAGGGTTGGATGATTCTCCCTGATGAATCGATTTACTCCGCTCTTTTCCCATGTAGATGAAAACTTGAAGAGGATATCCTGATAAAAGAATGGGAAATCAAGGAGATTGAAGAAGTGGATGGCAAATAGGGATGAACAACATAAGGAAAAGGGGCGAAAATTCTAGGGTTTTGAATGATGTGAAGTACCAACCTTAAAAAGCTCTGGAAAATGGTCGTCCTTCACCGCCACCGACTTCTTGGAGAGGCTGCCGTGCAGAGGAAGAAGAAAAGTGAAGGAATGAAATGGAATCGTCGGGCCGCAGCTTAAATACATCCAACATTTCGATATATCGACTGTTAATCGATATATCGAACACAGCCAACGGTCGGACACAGGGAACTTCTCTTTTCAAATCATCTATTCTCCTTCGATATATCGAAACCTTGTCGATATATCGATAATTGCATTTAAAAGAGGACTGCGTCTCTGGACAGTTTCAGACCATTTTTGATATATCGACAATTAGTCGATATATCGACACATTATCTACTTCGATATATCGACAAAGTGTCGATATATCGATAATTCAGTTAAAAAGAGACCTCGTCACTGGACAGTTTCAGAGCATTTTTGATATATCGTCACTTAGTCGATATATCGACATCTTCTAAATTCGATATATCGAAGTTGCGTCGATATATCGATAATTCCTTTTAAAAGAGGAGTTTGTCACTGGAGAGTTTCAGAGCATTTTCGATATATCACCAATTAGTCGATATATCGACAACTTTACTCCTTCGATACATCATCAAATAGTCGATATATCAATAATTCCTTTTAAAAGAGGATTCGTCGCTGGACAGATTCCGACCATTTTCGATATATCACTAAGTAGTCGATATATCGAAGTGTTCGTATCTTGACTTATTTCGATAACATCGATTAGTGTTCGATCCTATCAACAACTTGACCCCGCTGTCATCGATTAATATTCGATAACATCGATGTTGTAACCCTTCGATATATCGACTAATTGTCGATATATCGATAATTTCTATTAAAAGTGGAATTCGCCACTGGACAGATTCAGCCCATTTTCGATATATCGACAACTTGTCGATATATCGACACGTACTCTTCTTCGATATATCGATAATTTGTCGATATATCGATAATTGCTTTGAAGAGCGGATTTCGCCACTGGACAGTTTTAGACCAGTTTTAATATATCGACAATTAGTCGATATATCGACACGATATATCGATAATTAGTCGATATATCGATAATTGCTTTGAAAGCGGATTTCGCCATTGGACAGTTTCAGACGAGTTTCGATATATCGACAATTAGTCGATATATCGGTACATACTCTACTTCGATATATCGAAATCAGATCTATATGTCTTCCTTTGACTACGGATTATAACCGTAGCTAGATCCGTAGTCTAATAACTTTTTTGTTATTTGTATTATTCCGTATTATTTTTTTACATGGAGAAAAGTCATTTAGAGAATCCAACAAAAAGCTTGTTAATTAATATCATATTCAATTCACAATACAATGAAAAATTTACAGTAATTATTAAGGTGGTTTGTTCGGTTTTAATTCTCCAACTTGCAATTTCTGACAGATCACAAGCAAATCTCCTATCATTTAGAGTGAGTGGCTAATCTTGCCCGCACAATGGATATAGAAATTCACATCAGTTTGAATATCAAGCAGCCTTTGATCATTCGTAAATCTAAAATTTGTCGAATATTTTGAAGTTTATTTGGGATGGTGGACTGCAACGATGGAGTGCCACAACAGAAATATGTATTCCTGTAATCTAAGTCACTCGGACATTCCAAAAGCAATGGGCTTTTAATATTCTTCAAAAATAGCTTTTATTCTTCGAAGCTTTCTCAACAAGTAATGGTTCCCTTCCTTCCCTTTCTAATCTTCTTTTCTTTCCTCATTCCCTCTTTCCTTCCCTATACAACAACAACTTCTTATTAATCATTGACTTACATGGATGCAATGCTCTTTGTATTTGGGAAACGAGCGAGGAAGCTAGAAATTCAGCGAGGCAACCTAAAAATTGAGTGACGGAAACATTTACACGTTTTGAAATTTAATTCATAATAAAATTTTCGAAGTACAAATTGTAAAGGGGTACATACAACACTATATATAATACAACATTCCACAAAATTATCCTTTTCATCTCATGCCTACAACAAGTATCATTTACAAGTTACGACAAACAATCATACGCTATCGACTTCCTCCAATGTATAGTAAATTTTTGCATGTCTGTTCCTCCAAGGTGCGACCGCTGCACAATATATCGATGAATTTCATTACAAATATGCCACAGTCAAAACCATTGCATTACTTCGGCACAGATTTCATGGATTTGGTTGTCCAAGTCTTCCCTTCAAGCGCGGTGACGTCTCCGGTGGCATAGAAAAGAATCGGGAGTGCCTCCGTCATCAAATTGATCGTCTGCTTATACTTTAGGAGAGCATTTGACACTAAGCTATCGATAATAATGATCTCCCATTGTCTTGGATATAGGACCATCAAGAACCAATGACAGCTATCATGGTTGACGGGTACATAAACCTGTCCATGTTTAAGAAGTAGGCTATCAGTTAAAAAACATGTTCAAAGAACACATTACGACATTTTTTGATGTTATGTGATGAATAAATTACCCGTTCACTATTTCAAATCTCCTTGGCGTGTGATTTACCCCCCGCTAATAATTGCGATGACATTGTTCATCATGCCTACCAACTTTGCACGTTCCGAAGCGGACTTGAGTCCCGATACGCCCTTAGAGTCGGCATACTAGTTTTAAGGCATTGTTGTAACAAACGTAATCAAAGATCAATACAAGTAGAAAAACACAAATTAATTAAAAAAAACAAGTTAGCGATACTCCCAAGAAAATATTTACCATAAAATAGGTGGGAATTAACTTGCAATCTTGGGGATATGCAATTGCACAATCACCGCTTTCCTCTAGGAAGTCAACATATTTGTCAATAGCCCACTCCACAAGATAATATGATTCAACAATAATTGATTAAAAATATAACTATATCAAAGTCAATGTATATAGACACTCTCATACGAATGCTTACTATGCTATCAACACACGCGTCATCTACCCATATAGACTTGAACCATGAAACCTCTCTCAGATCCGTATTTGCTTCATAGTAGTTTTCTACCTCATTGAGTTCATCCGTCGATAGCATCCTGAATGGATCCATCGTAAATGAAATGGTATTGGAGATGTAGGAAAGTTTACGGCTTCCTCAGGTCGCCTCACTACGTTCGGGGTTGTATTGATCGAAGACAGGGACAAGAATGGAGAAACCATATAATAGGATGGCTTAAGTACCCTTTTAGTTCTCCTTACATAAACAGCTGGAGAAACGGGTGCTTCATCAAATAGATTACGCTCCGTCATACCATATGATTGCACCTCCATATCTACATTTCCTTGTTCTTTTTCTTCCATATGCTCGACTTCCACTTTCTTCTTCAACTCCCCGTCCTCATCCCTCATAGACTGTCCTCTCTGTATATAGAAATATTCCTTCTCCTTCTTCAAGGCCTCCCTCTCTTTCGCTAAGTTTTCAGTTTCTCTCAACAACTCACACATCCGCCTATTCAACTCCTCGTTCATGGTGAAAAACAATTCCTTCTCTTTCTTCAATTGTGCTCTCTCGTTTAGATCTACTCTCTCCATCTTCAACAATTCTTTCTCTTTCATGACGCCTCCCTCTCATCGAGCCTCTCTCTCTCTTTCTCAACTCTTCCTTCTCTTTCCTCAGTCATCCCTCTCCTTCTTCAACTCCTCTCTCTCCTTCTTCAACTCATCTATCCCAACCCTAAATTCATCCATCAAAAGAGAAGGTTTCACGATATTCCGCACGATCTCTCTCCTTAGACGCCTTTTTCATCACTTTCCGCTGATCTCCCCTCACCCTCGTCATCATTCTCGTTACCCTCATCGCTCAATTCCTGGGTTTCGATGACCTACAAAATGTATCAATGCACATATAAGAGTCGGAAAACTTTTAACGGTGAATTAAACAACATTTCATTTTCACTAAACGCTCATGATATCTCACCTGAAAACTATCACGAAGCAAGCGTACGGCGTCCGTTTCCCATTCTCGTAAGGTGGGTTCCAAGTTCTTTATTAAGATAGTCTGCAAAAGAACCCAGATTGATGTTAATATACGGAGTGTAAGTGTCAAATCAAGCAAAGTGAACGGCGGTGAAATACATATACTTACAGCTTCACTCTCAAAAATTGCATTTATTTTGTTGTACCTCTAACCCTTCCAGCCTCGATATTGAATGAAGCGTGGAATTTGCGAGGGAACAAATGAAATAACACACTCTCGCAGGGCCGGTAATCTCTCTACAGCCCATATCTATTTTAAAGAAATTGCATGAGGATAAAAATCCACAATTGAATATAATCATGTAGAATAAATAAAGAGTTTTTACCTGCAGAGGAAAGACGCAACCATATACATTGTAGCGAACCGCACCTGATGCCATCACAGCAGCTGCGACCCCTTGCAACATTGTATTGTAGGCCAAACTACCCCAAGGATAGCTATAAAAATCCTCTATGGAGTCTGCTAGGTACATATAATCTATGTTACACATAGTTTTCGATTCGGTTCCCCTAACAAAATACTCTACACACATAAGTAGAGCAACCTTCACGACATCCTCGTGCTTATTGGTATCAACTAATTTATTAAACACATCTAATAAATGCTTCTTATAAACTGGATATTCTCTGAAGTATTTGTCCATTAATGTACTACTGATGGGACGCTTTTCTGGTATTGTAAGCTCCCCAGTCTTAAACCCTGTTATGAGGGCGAAGTCTATCTCGGTGAATTGCAACCGTGTCCCCCGTATCTCAAATATAAGATCACCTTTATATCTTATAAGAAGAAGGTGAAATAAAGCCCCTATAAATCGAAAGGATGAGAGGTGCAATAAGAACGAAAATGGGGATTGCTTGAATAGGCTTAGCCGAGTATCATGCTTCTCTAATCCACCCTTCACCGTGTCAAACCACCATCTCAATGAACACTTAGAGGATGGGTTTGGGAATTGGGAACAAGAATTGCCACCTACAAACATGTAATTGAAAATATATTAAAAGCAAATTTCACTACTTAAAGAATCATAACGCAAAAAATTAAACATAGTTGAAATCAAGCGAAGCAAACTAAAAATTAAGGGAGACAAATTACAAAATGAGTACTTCGTGAAGGCAAACATTAAATTTAGCAAGGCAACATACAAACCAGGCTAGGCAACCTAAAAAATTGAGCGAAAAACCTATAAATTAAGTGAGCCAACCAAGAAATTCAGCGACGGAACTGAGACAATGAGCAAAGGGAACCCTAGAAGTTGAGCGAGGCAACGTAGGAATTCAGCGAGGTAACCTAGGAATTGAGCGAGGGAAGGTAGAAGGATCCTAGAAATTGAGCAAGGCAACGTAGCATTTGAGCGAGCCAACGTAGCAATTGAGCGAGGGTAGGTAGAAATTGAGCGAGGGCAACCTAGGAGTTGAGCGAGAGAACCTAGAAATTAAGCGAGGGAAGGTAGAAATTGAGCGAGGCAACGTAGGAATTGAGCGAGGGAAGGTAGAAATTGAGTGAGGGAAGCTAGAAATTGAGCGAGGGAACGTAGAAATTGAGCGAGACAACCTAGAAATTGAGCGAGGGAAGCTAGAAATTGAGCGAGGCAACGTAGGAATTGAGCGAGGGAAGGTAGAAATTGAGCGAGGGAAGCTAGAAATTGGGCGAGGCAACGTAGGAATTGAGCGAGGAAGGTAGAAATTGAGCGAGGGAAGCTAGAAATTGAGCGAGGGAAGCTAGAAATTGAGCGAGGCAATGTAGGAATTGAGCGAGGGAAGGTAGAAATTGAGTGAGGGAAGCTAGAAATTGAGCGAGGCAACCTAGAAATTGAGCGAGGGAAGGTAGAAATTGAGCGAGGGAAGCTAGAAATTGAGCGAGGCAACCTAGAAATTGAGCGAGGGAAGCTAGAAATTGAGCGAGGCAACCTAGAAATTGAGCGAGGGAACCTGGAAATTGAGCGAGGGAAGGTAGAAATTGAGCGAGGGAAGCTCGAAATTGAGCGAGGGAATCTAGAAATTGAGCGAGGGAAGGTAGAAATTGAGCGAGAGAAGCTAGAAATTGAGCGAGGCAACCTAGAAATTTAGCGAGGGAAGGTAGAAATTGAGCGAGGGAAGGTAGAAATTGAGCGAGGCAACCTAGAAATTGAGCGAGGGAAGGTAGAAATTGAGCGAAGGAAGGTAGAAATTGAGCGAGGCAACGTAGGAATTGAGCGAGGGAAGGTAGAAATTGAGCGAGGGAAGCTAGAAATTGAGCGAGGCAACCTAGAAATTGAGCGAGGCAACCTAAAAATTGAGCGAGGGAAGATAGAAATTGAGCGAGGGAAGCTCGAAATTGAGCGAGGGAAGCTAGAAATTGAGCGAGGCAACCTAGAAATTGAGCGAGGGAAGGTAGAAATTGAGCGAGGAAAGGTAGAAATTGAGCGAGGGAAGGTAGAAATTGAGCAAGGGAAGGTAGAAATTGAGCGAGGCAACCTAGAAATTGAGCGAGGGAAGGTAGAAATTGAGCGAGGAAGGTAGAAATTGAGTGAGGCAACCTAGAAATCGAGCGAGGAAGGTAGAAATTGAGCGAGGCAACATAGAAATCGAGCGAGGAAGGTAGAAATTGAGCCAGGCAACGTAGGAATCGAGCTTAGCGAAGGTAAAAATCGAGCGAGGAAGCTAGAAATTACAAGGCAAGGAAGGTAGAAATTGAGCGAGGCAACCTAGAAATTGAGCGAGGGAAGGTAAAAATTGAGCGAGGGAAGGTAGAAATTGAGCGAGGCAACATAGGAATTGAGCGAGGCAAGGTAGAAATTGAGCGAGGGAAGGTAGAAATTGAGCGAGGCAACCTAGAAATTGAGCGAGGGAAGATAGAAATTGAGCGAGGGAAGCTCGAAATTGAGCGAGGGAAGGTAGAAATTGAGCGAGGGAAGCTAAAAATTGAGCGAGAGAACCTAGAAATTGAGCGGGGGAAGCTAGAAATTGAGCGAGGGAAGCTAAAAATTGAGCGAGGGAAGCTAGAAATTGAGCGAGGGCAACCTTAGAGTTCGAGCGAGATAACCTAGAAATTAAGCGAGGAAGGAGAAATTGAGCGAGGCAACTTAGGAATTGAGCGAGGAAGGTAGAAATTGAGCGAGGAAGGTAGAAATTGAGCGAGGCAACCCAGAGTTGAGCTTGCAAGTAGAAATTGAGCGAGGTAACCTAGGAGTTGAGCGAGGCAACCTAGAAATTGAGCGAGGGAAGCTAGAAATTGAGCGAGGGAAGCTAGAAATTGAGCGAGGGCAACCTAGGAGTTGAGCGAGAGAACCTAGAAATTGAGCGAGGGAAGTTAGAAATTGAGCGAGGGAAGGTATAAATTGAGCGAGGGCAACCTAGGAGTTGAGCGAGAGAACCTAGAAATTAAGCGATGGAAGGTAAAAATTGAGCGAGGCAACGTAGGAATTGAGCGAGGGAAGGTAGAAATTGAGCGAGGGAAGGTAGAAATTGAGCGAGGCAACCTAGGAGTTGAGCGAGGGAAGGTAGAAATTGAGCGAGGGAAGCTAGAAATTGAGCGAGGCAACCTAGGAGTTGAGGAGGGAACCTAGAAATTGAGCGAGGCAACATAGGAAATTAAGCGAGGTAACGTAAAAATTCAGCGAGGTGACCTAGGAATTGAGCGAAGGAACTTAGAAATTGAGCGAGGCAACGTAGGAAATTGAGCGAGGCAACGTAGGAATTGAGCGAGGGCAACCTATGAGTTAAGCGAGATAACCTAGTAATTAAGTGAGGGAAGGTAGAAATTGAGTGAGGCAACGTAGGAATTGAGCGAGGGAAGGTAGAAATTAAGCGAGGGAAGATAGAAATTGAGCGCGGGAAGGTAGAAATTGAGCGAGGGAAGGTAGAAATTGAGCGAGGCAACCTAGGAGTTGAGTGAGGGAAGGTAGAAATTGAGCGAGGGAAGCTAGAAATTGAGCGAGGCAACCTAAGAGTTGAGCGAGGAACATAGAAATTGAACGAGGCAACATAGGAAATTAAGCGAGGTAACGTAGGAATTCAGCAAGGTGACCTAGGAATTGAGCGAAGGAACTTAGAAATTGAGCGAGGCAACATAGGAAATTGAGCGAGGCAACGTAGGAATTGAACGAGGGCAACCTATGAGTTGAGCGAGATAACCTAGAAATTAAGCGAGGGAAGGTAGAAATTGAGCAAGGCAACGTAGGAATTGAGCGAGGGAAGCTAGAAATTGAGCGAGGGAAGATAGAAATTGAGCGAGGGAAGGTAGAAATTGAGCGAGGGAAGCTAGAAATTGAGCGAGGCAACCTAGGAGTTGAGCGAGGGAACCTAGAAATTGAACAAGGCAACATAGGAAATTAAGCGAGGTAACGTAGGAATTCAGCGAGGTGACCTAGGAATTGAGTGAAGGAACTTAGAAATTGAGTGAGGCAACGTAGGAATTGAGCGAGGGAACGTAGGAATTGAGCGAGGGTAACCTATGAGTTGAGCGAGATAACCTAGAAATTAAGCGAGGGAAGGTAGAAATTGAGCGAGGCAACGTAGGAATTGAGCGAGGGAAGCTAGAAATTGAGCGAGGGAAGATAGAAATTGAGCGAGGGAAGCTAGAAATTGAGCGAGGCAACGTAGGAATTGAGCGAGGGAAGGTAGAAATTGAGCGAGGGAAGCTAGAAATTGAGCGAGGGAACCTAAGAGTTGAGCGAGGGAACCTAGAAATTGAACGAGGCAACATAGGAAATTAAGCGAGGTAACGTAGGAATTCAGCGAGGTGACCAGGAATTGAGCGAAGGAACTTAGAAATTGAGCGAGGCAACGTAGGAAATTGATCGAGGCAACGTAGGAATTGAGCGAGGGCAACCTATGAGTTGAGCGAGATAACCTAGAAATTAAGCGAGGGAAGGTAGAAATTGAGCGAGGCAACGTAGGAATTGAGCGAGGGAAGCTAGAAATTGAGCGAGGGAAGGTAGAAATTGAGCGAGGGAAGCTAGAAATTGAGCGAGGCAACCTAAGAGTTGAGCGAGGGAACCTAGAAATTGAACGAGGCAACATAGGAAATTAAGCGAGGTAACGTAGGAATTCAGCGAGGTGACCTAGGAATTGAGCGAAGGAACTTAGAAATTGAGCAAGGCAATGTAGGAAATTGAGTGAGGCAACGTAGGAATTGAGCGAGGGCAACCTATGAGTTGAGCGAGATAACCTAGAAATTAAGCGAGGGAAGGTAGGAATTGAGCAAGGCAACGTAGGAATTGAGCGAGGGAAGCTAGAAATTGAGTGAGGGAAGATAGAAATTGAGCGAGGGAAGGTAGAAATTGAGCGAGGGAAGCTAGAAATTGAGCGAGGGAACATAGGAAATTAAGCGAGGTAACGTAGGAATTCAGCGAGGTGACCTATGAATTGAGCTAAGGAACTTAGAAATTGAGCGAGGCAACGTAGGAAATTGAGCGAGGCAATGTAGGAATTGAGCGAGGGAAGGTATAAATTGAGCGAGGGCAACCTAGGAGTTGAGCGAGAGAACCTAGAAATTAAGCAAGGGAAGGTAGAAATTGAGCGAGGCAACGTAGGAATTGAGCGAGGGAAGCTAGAAATTGAGCGAGGGAAGATAGAAATTGAGCGAGGGAAGCTAGAAATTGAGCGAGGGAAGCTAGAAATTGAGCGAGGGCAGCTAGAAATTGAGCGAGGGAAGGTAGAAATTGAGCGAGGCAACCTAGGAGTTGAGCGAGGGAACCTAGAAATTGAACGAGGCAACATAGGAAATTAAGCGAGGTAACGTAGGAATTCAGCGAGGTGACCTAGGAATTGAGCGAAGGAACTTAGAAATTGAGCGAGGCAACGTAGGAAATTGAGCGAGGCAACGTAGGAATTGAGCGAGGGAAGGTATAAATTGAGCGAAGGCAACCTAGGAGTTGAGCGAGAGAACCTAGAAATTAAGCGAGGGAAGGTAGAAATTGAGCGAGGCAACGTAGGAATTGAGCGAGGGAAGGTAGAAATTGAGCGAGGGAAGCTAGAAATTGAGCAAGGCAACCTAGGAGTTGAGCGAGGGAACCTAGAAATTGAGCGAGGCAACATAGGAAATTGAGCGAGGTAATGTAGGAATTCAGCAGGGGTGGCTAACATGGAGTGAGTGTACTGACATGGGTGTGTACTAACAAGCTAACCCAATTTAAAAAAAATAAAATTATAATAATTTTTTTTTATAAAAATTACAAAAACTGAGTTCGGCCCGCCTTGAATGTATGTGAACTATCCACGACGTTCATCCGTTTTTCGATCTAAAGTAAGGGTTTTAGCCCAAAATAGTGGCATATCGAAATATCAAGTGAATCAAAGCACAGGAAACAGTGGTTCCACCGTAGAAACCTTGTTATGCCCCACAATGATGTTTTACTTGTAATCCATTATGTTCATTGGATGATTTTTGCATGGATGAACCGAAAACCAAGAGTCGAGCTTCATCTAGCGGTTCAATGGCCCACAAAAAATTTACACCGTTTAGGTAAATGTACTACATTATACCTGTAGTGCGTACTTTTTTCCGTGGAGGGACCATTTTCAGCAAAATGAGATAACTTGAATAGAGAGGGTGGGATCCAGCTAGATCGTGGTGGGATCCAAGCAGCAGATGTGTAGTGCAGTGGTTTTCGTCCTACGTTTTTCGAAAATGGAACGAGGGAAGGGAGGGAGAGGAAAAGCAACGGCAGTAAAAAAGAGGGGTAGTTTCGTCCTCAAAGTCGCTGTCACGGCAGTAAAAAGGAGGGGTAGTTTCGTCCTCAAAGTCGCTGTCCGCACGTGCTAATCTAGATTGGTAACTAAAGTTTGTAGTCTTTCATAGAAACCGCTGGGTAAAAGGTTTTGTCTACAGTGGTCATTTTCTCATGTATTATATATCCACGCGGACCATGTGTTTTCAATATCATTTTAGAGTTCGGTCCAAAAAAGAGGAAGATCCAAATCTTGAGCGGACCATAGTATGAATTGAATTCCCACTGTTAAAAACTTATTAGGGGCGTAAAAGTTTTGGATCAGGCTGCTATTTGTGTTTTCCCTTTGTACAGTCCAGTGTTACTTTATTAACAGTTTGTATTGTTTTCCTAATCTACCTGAGATTTGAGTCTGCCTCGTTTTTAGTGTCATGCTATAAAATGAGCTGATAAAACGTATGGACAGTGTAGATATCCAACATAGACACATTTCATGTGAAAAGTTTTCGCAAGAAGTTCTTAGGCTTGTAAGCTAGGTGAGGCCCATGTGAGAAATATGTGTTCATCCATTTTTTGAGCTTATTTTTTAACTTGAGACAAAAAGTGAGCAGGATGCGGGCTCAATTTGGCCGCAATGAAGGAAAAGGTGGGCAAGGAAATTCCTACAGTTAAAACCTCCCCAGTCGACAATGATGTTTACATGCTATACATACCTATGCACAACGTTCATTAGAGTTGGGCAGGACCTGACTCGATCCTGCGGATCCGACTCAATCGAATTCGACTTGACTCGAACCGAATGCCAGAGTCGGGTTCGGATCGAGTAGACATACCTTGATCCGAATTCCGATCGAGTTGAGTTCGGGTTACTACGTAACCCAATTCGACCCGATCCGAAATCCGATCTACTCGAATGTAATCCGATCCGAAACCCGACTTGGACCGAATCGGGTAGTATAAATTAAACCTTTTATTTATTTTTTTAACCTTTACCACTTCATCTATCCTAACCCTACCCACGCCGCACTGCATCGAACCCGATCGGAATCCAAGCCAGCCAACAGCCCAGCACCCGATCTTTACTGGTCATCCTCGTCTATTCATCAAGTATTTTTTTTTCTTTTCTGAGTTTTTTCAGGCTCGGGATCTCAGGTGCAGGCCGTTGGTGGCTCGCCCTGGCTTGGGACCTTTAATGCAGGCCGCTGGTGGTCCGGCCTGGCTCAGGACCTAGGGTGCAGGCCGCTAGTGGTCCGACTGAGATCGGGACCTCGGTCGTGGCCCGCCCTGGCTCTTAACGGACTCTGATTAGCTACTGAAGTGACGTCATCATGTTCTTTGGGACCCACTATGATGTATGTGTTGTATCCACACCATCCATCCATCCATCCATCATCGGTCGTGGCCCGCCCTGGCTTGACCTCGCTGGTGAGTGGTGATGCTGGTGGCCTGCTTAGTTAGTAAAGAAGAACAACAGAGAATTTTAAGGGAATAAGAAAAACAATACTATAAAGAGCCCGTAAAAGAAAGCTTGAAAATGACATCCATGACCAGACAATAACATCCACCCCTTCCGAGACAACATGATGCTAAAGCAGGCATGAGTAAATCATTAAAGTTTCTTAAAAGTCTTGCAGTATTTTATATTTTGTTGGGAATCCTGTACAAATTGGATTATAAAAAGCGTTTGAAAAAACTCATTCAATCTATGAATGAGGACGGTGGGAAGACATCTCCACCATCCAATTCAGTAAAGGTAAACGACCATCTTTTGGACACCTCCAGCTCGGAGTCAGCCCAGAGTTCTCCTGCAGTTGAAGTCGTAAAAAGAGAACCAAATGATGATTCTGACAACGAAGGTGGAGGTGGAGGAGAGTGTTATTATTACGGACAAGGTTCCTTTGGTTACACGCCACACAGGCATTCATTATATAGAGGTTATTGAATGAATTAAAGTTTTATTTGTCTCATTGTCTGTATGTGCATGTTAGGTTTATTTACTTTTGATTTTTGACAAATTTATTTTTTTGTTCATTTTATAGACATAGTTTATTTACTTTAGAAGTTGGATCTGTTATATTTTAATAGTTGAATGACCTAGCTAAATGGTCCAACGTATTGATATCATGCGTCTCACCATGGATGATGCTTCATGAAATCTCCCAAATTGAAAGATCTTACCTTGGATCTCCCAAATAACGGTTGAATGACCCTTTGTGTGCCAAGTGTGCAGATGTGTGATGGTTTTAGTTAAAACTCTCTATATTTGTACATGTACCACTATCAATCTTCAAGTGCCCAACATATGACACTTGTGTCAATACACAATGAAGACCTGCATTCACATTATGCTCCCCACACGCGCCATAGTTAGGGTTGCAACTTGGGTGTGTTTGGTGGAGTTGAGGTCAGCTTGAGCCTAATCCGATCTCAAAAAGAGTATAGGACCCAACTTGGAAATTCGGCCCAACATTTCTAACCCTAATCCCACCTAAATTCCTTTTTACTTAACCCACCATGAGAACCCAACACTATTTTGTGATTATTCCTAACTGGAACCAACCCAATATTAAAATTTTAAATGAGTTAATGACCCATTGACTCGATCCGAATCGTAGCCAACTTGATCCGACTCAGTTTCTTTGACTGAGACGGACTCGATTCGAGTCAGCCCAGCTAAGACTCAATTCGGATCGAGTCAAGCCTGATGGACTTGGTCCCGAATCGAATCGAGTTCGGGTCACGAGTCGGATCGAGTTTTGGTCAGGGAGTTGGCAAAATCGGATTGAGTCGAGTTGGACTTAACTCGGTTTGACTTGACTCAATGCCCACCTCTTCATAACATCATTCCTACTAGGATGAACTGAAAATATAAATATTAGCTTGATTCAAAACTTCTATAGCCTTGTAATATTTCAATTGTGAACATTCAATCCTCACATTTTTGGCCCACTTGAGTATTGGATGCGCTCATTTTTTACCTCATAACCTAAAATGAGCTTACAAAATGAATGATCGAGGTGGATTTCTCAAAAACTTCACGGTGGACCCCACCCAAGTTCTAGCGCAAGAACTTCCATGCAACACATATATCAAGGTGGGCCCAATGGTCAGGGCCTCATAGGGCTGTCAACAGGCCGGGCCAGGGTATTGGCCCGGATTTAAAACAATTTTGGGCCGCTCCGGCGGGCTGGCGTATTCGAAATTCTGATTTCGCAGGTCCGAGCCCATTGACATTGCCTCACCTTATCCGCGCCAATAAGGGAGACGGGAATTCACTACAGTAGCGTTGTTATCAACAACACCCGAGCTCTGTGGGGGCCATCATGATTTGTGTGTGACATCCACCCCGTACATTAGGTGAACCTTCCCATCTCCACCCTACATCCCATAATGAATCTGATCCAAACTCAGATGGGCCACACCACAGGAACAATGTAAAATCACATATAAAATCTCTAAATTCATGTGGAATCGCTCGTTGAGTTTGGATCAGGCTGATCGTGTGTTATTTCATCCTCAGACGGACCTGATGAGTGGGTTGGATGGAATATACAAACCGTTATAAGCCCCATAAAGAAGTCTATGGTTGTCAACCCTTCTCGTCTGTTCCCTGTGTTGTGGCCCACCAGAGTTAAAGGCTGGGATGAATTTTGGTCCAAGGATTATCATCGACTGGCTCACCTCATGGACGGAGTGGATGTCACACGTGCTAGATCGTGGGCTGGATGGAGCGCACAACAGGCGTTGTACCTCTGTTATCTGAAGCTCGGTGTGAAGCTCGGTGTGACCCACAGATCTGTCTGTGACAAATTCACTTCGTCCGTCGGTCTTGCAAGAACACGATAGGAAAGCATATCGAAAATTCAGGTGGGCCACATTAAATGAGAGGGGGAACAAAAACATCTACTGTTGAAACCTTCCATTAGCTGAACATGATGTTTATATGTCATCTAAACCGTTCATAGGTTTATTACCACTCAAATAAATTGTTAGCACAAAAATCACCCTAATAAAAACTTCTGTAACCCCGACAAAATTTCCAACGGTGGCCATTCAATCCCCAGTAATTCATATGGTATAGCTCACATGAGTTTTGGATCTGTCTGATTTTTAGAATCCTGTCCTAATGTAGTCTTGCAAAACTGATGAACGGAGTGGATTTTTGACAGGTGCTTCCATATGACAACAGGGGCACCTGTCAGGGGCACAGGAATCTCTCTCCATGGCAGGCAATCCGCTTCCGTTCTATGCATTTTTAACATGCGCACACGCCTCCACCAGCAACACCGTCTGAGCTGTCACATGCAAATGAGGGTGGACGGATTGGCTACTCCCCCTGACACCAGCTGCCTGAAGGTCGGTGCTATGTGGACCCAACCATAATGTATGTGTTTCATCCATGCCGTCCATCTGTTTTTAAAGATCAATTTACGGTACGAATCCAAAATTTAGATATATTCATATCTCAAGTAGATCACATTACAGGAAAAAGTGTTGAATGAGGGTCAACCATTAAAAACATTTTAGGGCCATAAAAGTTTTGGATCAAGCTGATATTTGTTTTTTCTCTTCATCTGGGCCTGTATGACCTAATTAACATATTGGATGTCAAATAAACAGTACAATAGGCCTTAGGAAGATTTTAATGGTTGATATCCAATCACTGTTGTTTTCATGTGGTGTGGTCGACCTGAGATTTATATCCCTATTATTTTTGGTATTAAGGAATTAAATGATCGGTACAAATGTATGAATGGAATGGATGAAACACATACATCATAGTGGGGCCCACGGAGAACCAACCATCAGCCACGGAGCTGGTGTCAGGGGAGTAGCCAATCCGTTTCCCAAATGAGGAAGCGGATTGCGTCCTACCCCCATTACCGTCCGGGTAGGGCTCTGTGAGGCCTACAGTGATGTAATTATTTTATCCACGCCGGTAATCATTTTTCTCAAATAATTTTAAGGTATAATGCAAAATATTAGGTAGGTAAAACTCTTAAGTGGACCACAAAATGGGGATTGAACGTCCACCATTAAAAAGTTTTTGGGAGCTGAAGAATTTTTGGATCAAGCTTATATTTGTGTTTTCACTTCATCCACTCTACATGACCTTATTAATAGGTCGGATGGTAAAAAAAAAGCATCTCAGTGGCCCTCATAAAGGTTTCAACGGTGGGTGTCATTATCCCTGCAGCTTCTTTTGGCGGGGTCCACTGGAACGGTAGACCTGCCTCGGGTCATAACTTAAAATGGTCTAATAAAGGTGATTAACGGCGTGTATAAAATACTTACATCACTTTGGGACCCACAGAGCCCTGCCCGGACGGATTAGGGTAGACGCAATCCGCATCCTACAAATGACGTCCCAGCTGTCACATGGTAAGATATGACCTCAATAAAAAAAAAATCAACCCGGTCAACTCACTAGGTGGCCACAAATATGAAAAAAATAATTGTTCACAACGGATACGAATGGTCGACTGGTGTTGCAATTCGTTCACAACTGAAGAATAGTTGACCGTAGGGTTGCACGCCGGTTGGTTCGGTCCAGTTCCAGGGTGAAATCAGAATTAAATTGTTCATAACAGTTCCAGAAAAATCGAAACTTGAACCGGACTGTTTGCACCCTACAACCGAACCAAACTGAGACCATGAAGACCGGTTCATTTTAGATCAGTTCGACAGTTCTGGGTGAAAGAGGTGAGAACGAAATGAGGTCAACGAGGCTGACGTGAAGAGAATAAAGATATTAGGTTTTTTTTTTTTTTAAATATTTATCGCTTTAGTCATCTACCTAGTGTAATTATGTAATTATTTTTCTCTCAAATAAATACTCCTTAAAAGTAATTATTAACTATTTTACTCCTATTTTTATATGTAATTGAGAAAAGTTCTGTCATAAAGGAACTTTTGTGATGAAAGTTATTTTTAAAAGTTATTATTATTATTATTATTTTCATTTTTTAGCTTTTTAACTTTTGACTTTTTTACTTCCCACCTGGCGATGGATACGATAGGTGTCAAAGGAGGCTCCACATGACGGGTGATCCACATCAAAGGTGGGGAACACACGACAGGCAAACCGCATCAAATGTATGCCCCATATTATGGATGACTCACATCAAGGTGAGCCTAATAATGGATTGTCCATTTCAAAAGTACGCCCTTAATAATGAATGGTCCACATCTGAAGTGGGCTCTACATGATAGATGACCATATTGAAGCAGGGGCCCACATGATGGACAATCCATATTAAGGGTGGACTCTACATGAGGGGTAGTGGATATTGAAGGTGACCCCACATGATAAATAATAACGTCGAAGGTGGGCTCTACATGATGGATGACCACATCGAGGTGGGCCCTACATAAATGGATGGTCCACATTAAAGGTCAGCTCCTAATGATGAATGACTTACATCCAAGAGGGCCCTATATGATGGATGGCCTACATCAAAGGTCAGGACCACACAACAGATGATCTGCATTAATAGCAGACCCCACATGATGGGTAGTGGACATTAAAGGTGGGCCCCACATGATAGACAATTTATTTTTATAGTGGCCTCATATGATGGATGACTCACGTTAAAGTGAACCACACATAATGGATGGTCACATCCAAGGTGGGTCCCGCATGATGGATAGCTCACATTAAAGGTAGGGCCCACATGATGGACAATTTACATCAAAGATGGGCTTTATATGAGTGGTGGATATTAAAGGTGGTCCCCACATGATGGCCAATAACATTGATGGTGAGCCCACATGATATATGACCCATAAAAAGGTGGCCCCACATGAAGACCTTCACATTGAAGGTCAACCTATAATGATGAATGATCCACATCCAAGGCAACCCCGCTTATCGATGACTTACTTTGAAGTTGGACCGTACATGGTGAACGATCCACATTAAAGGTGGGCTTACATGATGGATGGCCCACATCCAAGGTGGTTCTCACATGGTATAGCCCACAGTGATGGTGGGCCTCGTAAGATGGATGGTCCACATTGAAGGTAAGCCCCCACAGGATGGACGGTTTACATTGAAGACATGGCCAAGGTGGGCCCAACATAATGAATGGTCCACATCAAAGGTTAGGCCACATGATGGATGGTGGATATTAAGAGTGAACCGAACAAACTCGAAGGATAAGTACTTATGTGATGTTGGAAATCAAATATACTTTTTTTTTTTTAAAAAAACTTTTTGGTTGATAAATATGCTGTTTATTGAAGCATAATTATCCGTTGAATAAGTAAAAGTTAAGATAAGCTAATTAAGGTTGTGTTTGTTAATGCTGAATTTATGCACTTAACGCGGAATTGGAAAATTTTTCCATGTTTAGTGGTGTTTGTTAATGCGTTGTTAATGCGGAAGACGGAAAGCGCTAAGTAGTTTTTCACTGAATTTTTTCCACGATAGGAGTTTGGCTTAATGGTGAACGTGGAATGCGCTCCATGATTTTTCATTAAACACAAATTTTTGCTTCTAAAAGTACCCCTTTTCAAGTTAATATGGCAATTTTTTCCTAAATTTTTGCTGGGTGGGGTCCACTGCAATGTATGCGATAAATCCATTCCGTCCATCCGTTTTGGGAGATCAATTTAGGATGTGAAACGGAAAAATTAGGTGTATACAACACTCAAGTGGGCCACACGAGAGAAAACAGTGGGAATTCAGTAAGAACTGTTGAAGCATTCTTATGACTATAAAAGTTTTGTATTAGGCTATATTTTTGGTGTTTTCAATTCATTCCATTGGGAATGACTTTATAAACGGTTCGGATGGCATATAAACATCAAGGTGGAGCGTAGGAAGGTTTCAACGGTAGGAATTTCTTTCCCCAAAATTTCCTCTCTTGTGAACCACATGAGTTTTTCATTCATCTCATTTTTGGTATCATGAACTAAATTAATCTCTCAAAACGTATGGACAGAATGGATTTATCACATACATTGGAGTGGACCCCACCTAGCATCATTGCGTGGGAACTTCCTGCGAAAGTCTTCAGCAGGAAATCTGTGTCCGTCTGGGACGTGAACGGATTGGTTACTCCCACTGCCACCAGGCAATGGCTGATGGTCGGTGCTCTGTGAGCCCTACCATGATGTATGTGTTTCATCCATGTCATCCATCTATTTTTTCAGATCATTTCATGGTATGGGACAAAAAATTAAGTATATCAAAATCTCAAGTGGGCCACGTTACAGGAAATAGTGTTGAATGAGCGTTGACCATTAAAAATCTTTTGGGGGCTATAAAAGTTTTGGATCAAGCTAATCTTTGTTTTTTCCCTTCATCTGGGCCTGTATGACCTAATAAAAAGATTGAATGTCAAATAAACAGTACCGTGGACCTTAGGAGGATTTTAATGGTGCATATCCAATCATTATTGTTTTCCTATGGTGTGGTCCACCTGAGATTTATATCCCTCTAATTTTTGGGGTGAAGCATTAAAATGATCGGTAAAAATGGATGAACGGAATGGATGAAACACATACATTATGGAGGGCTAACAGAGCACCGACCATCAGCGACCGGGCTAGTGGCTGGGGGAGTAGCCAATCCGTTTCTATCTTGGATGCGAATTTCCTACCGAAAGCCTTTCGCGGGGAGTTTCTGCGCTGGGAACGCAGGTGGGGCCACTAGGATGTTTATGAGAAATCCTCACCGTTCATCCGTTTTGTGAGTTCATTTTAGGACATGAGGACAAAGATGAACCGTATCTAATGCTCAAGTGGGCCGAAAACGTGACAATTAAACGTCCACAGTTGAAATATTCGTGGGGCCACTTGTCACGCCCCAAACCTAGAGATCAGATTCACAGGAATCCCAATCGCCAAATCCGGTGTCGATAGTCTCATTAGTACCCCATTTTTGGCTCCTAGCGTCCGATTCTGATCCTAGGATGCTATAAAGAGGATTATTTTTTTTGTACGTTTAGATTACCCAATTCACAAAGGCAACATCATCATCACATATCCAGTAATATAATCATTTGAGTATAATGCTGAAAAAGAAATACATAGATCGAAAATCAAGCTCCAGAAGACCGCTGCACGCTCCAAGCTCAACACTGCTGCAACCTAACATCACCTGCATGCATCTATCGTGTATAAGCTTATAGAAAGCTTAGAGGGTGGTGTAAGTATGTGCACAAGGTAAGTGCCAAGTATTCAACGCAATGTCATAATCATACAATGTCGAAATAGGCGCAAGATCATGAATCATACGTTATTAGAGTAAGCAAAAATACTGACAAGTCCATGAATCAAACAATATCAGAATACGCAATATAGATCAATTATACAAATGAGAAATAATATCAGAATACACAATACATATCAACTATACAAATGAGGAACAATATCAGAATACATGATACAAATCAACTATACAAATGAAGAAAAATATCATAATACGCAATACAGATCAACTAACAAACGAGGAACAATATCACAATACGCGATACAGATCAACTATACAAATGAGAAGTCATAAAGAGTCAAATATCAGATGCCGAATCTAAACCATATAAATGCAGAAACACAGGTAACCCAAAACGCCATATGTCGCGGATGTAATGCAATATGCGGTGCGAATGGAATGACCATGCTGGAGTGTGAAGTCGAGATGATAGTACGTAGTATCACAGGCTATGGGGTCCATCACAAGGGACTTCTATCCAAACCAGTCCCATACCTAAATATGGATAGTCAGACTCAATGTGGTAAACTCCTGATCTCAAGTTAGTCGTGCACCCCAACTAAAATCCTAGCCATTGCGAAGGTACACATAACAAATAGTTGCGCACCACCAGCCCGAGTAATTAGCGAATGAATGAATGAATGAGTATGCAACTCCTGCTTAATAAATCCACATATCAGTACTGTTCATCTCTGGGATCATCATCAGGGTTTAGTACACTCCAAATGGCACTGCCGCTCTCCCAACCGCACAGTCCAAGTGAGCATAAGAAACCTCACTATCCGCCTGGCCAATAGTCTGCCAATACCTATTTTGCACGTCGATAGCGGACCCATTCATGAGCTGGTCAAACTCAGCCTAACAATGCCCCCTATGCTCGGGAGGGTAAGGCCACACCCTCTCCCAACCGACCATGACACAGTAAGAGACGCGGCCTTCTAGTATTCGGCCTTCAGGCGCTCATGTATCCACTCGGTCTCGACGTTGGGGCATCCTCTGGTACTAAGAGGGTTTAGGGATTTTCACCCAGGGCCATCTATGGCAGCCCGATGTTAGAACAAATTTTTGGTGCCCCGTTTGGCCATCCACAATATGCTTGTGGAGGTTACGGCCCTGATGTCGCTAGGGCGTACAGTAATTATAATGTAAGATGCATGAGTCATACAATCTAGTCATGCATCAATCCTGCGCATACCATGCGCTCATGTGAGATAACCTCCACCTATCAGGGAGTCTCATAACAACATGCTCAATGACATATGCAATGATCAACCACATCTCATAACAAACATGCAGATGATGCGTATGGGCATGTATCATGATGCTATGCTGTCATATACTCATAATCAGTATCAATAATCGGCATCAGCAATCAGCTTCGACAATGTAGACATTTAACCAACATTGCCCCTAAGGAATGGCTCGCATAGAGCCAAACATATAATGGGCCCACGGCCTCACACAAAGGCCTAATATACAACATAATGGGCCTTACTCAAGGGTCATACATACACAACAGGTGGGCCCTGCTCATGGGCCTCAAACACATGACATGTGGGCCCTACACATGGATCTCGAATACATCAAATGAATCATGCATCATGGGCCTAATACATTTCACAATGGGCCTTGCCCATAGGCCACGAATACACCACAATAGGCCTTGCCTATGGGCCTCAACTATGGGTCCCATATACATCATATAGGTCTCGACAATCGGCCTTGGCAATCGAAATCGACCTCAACAATCGAAATCGGCCTCAACAATTGGAATCGGCCTATACAATCGGCCTTGACAAATAGGAATCGGCCTCGACAAATAGGAATCGGCCTCGAGAATCGGTACCGATAATCAACATTGATAATCAGCGCCGACGATCAACATCGATAATCGGCACCAACAACTAGCATATATAAACAAGGCGGGGACCATAGATGGACAACCAATCAACCATAATGTAAATATCGACTTTCGACCGTGGTTATATTAAATCAGATAGCACGGAGCCATCCGTCTATAGCGAATGGGGCCCACTTATTTAGGTTAATTCACGAAGAGAATGGGCCTAACAAGGCCTAAGGGAAGGTCTTAATGAGGACATCTAACAGTCATTGCTCATCAATGTGGACATTTAACCAACATTGCTCCCAAGGAGTTACCTACATAGGGCCAATCATATAGTGGGCCCATGGCCTCCATACAATCACGATGGGTCTCATTTACGTCACATCGGCCTCGTCATATGAGCCAACATACATCACATTAGGCTTCGAATACACCACAGGTAGGCCTTGCACCTGAGCCTCAAATATATCATATGAGCCTCATCGCACGAGCCTCAATACTAGGCCTCATATATCGAGTGGGCCTCATTACATGGGCTTAACAATACAAATGAACGGGCCCCGCCCATGGGCCAAAATACATCATGATGGGTCGCACTAATGGGCCTCATCTATATCAAATCGGGCACAATGGGCCTCATCTATATTAAATCGGGCACAATGGGCCTCATCTATATCAAATCAGGCCGCGTAATGGGCCTCATGTACAGCAAGGTGGGCCTTAATGGATGGGTCACAACTACATCAAGATAGGCCTCATGGATAGGCCACACCAATGGGCCACAAATACATCATAATGGCTCTCACAATCTAGGCTTTAAGTACACCACAGTGGGCCACACAGTAGGGCCTCAAGTACGATCTCAACAGCCACACAAGATGGACAGTTAATACATACATCACAATGGGCCACAACCCATGGGCCTTAATACACAACGGGCGGGCCCTGTACATGGGCCTCATACATATCAAGTGGGCTGCATTAATGGGCCACGCTAATGTGCCTCATAGATGGGCTACAAATATATCAAGGTGGGCCTTACAGATGGACTACAAGTATACCAAAGTGGGCCTGACAGATGGGCCACACAAATACATCAAGGTGGGCCTCATAGTTTATCGCATATACATCACTATGGGCCTCATAACTAGGCCTCAAAGACATCACGATGGGCCACAACTCATGGGCCTCAGATATATCACAATGGCCTTACTCATGGGCTTCATATACATCAAAGTGGGCCGCATGACATGGACAACTTGGATCAAACACGTACATCACGTGGAGGCCACATGAATGGACGGTGTGAATATATAACATATATATCACAGTGGGTCCTTCGTCCTTATGGACGGTGGGAGCTTAGATTACATCTAAAATCATTTCAATAGTAGATTACATCTAAAATCATTTCAATAGTGGCAGGTGCAACATGTGTTTCACTTTACACTATCATAGGAGTACATAGCTCACTAATGTGATAAGCATTATCCAAACATTGTCTCTGTACATCGACATTGTCCAAACATTGTCAAGCACCGTTCAACACATCTGGACAGTGTGGATAAAACACATGCTCCAAGGTAGGTCCCACCTGCCCATACCTCAAATAGAAGGACGGAGTGTATATACAATACACGTATCAGAGGTGAGGTACATGAGCTCATCTAGAGCTAGCTGTTGTTCACTGCACATATACAGTGGGTCCCACTGTCCCAAACAGTGGACGGTGGATGAGGTGCGTACGTCAGGTGGGCCACACATGTGGGGCCCACCAAGTATATAACATATATATTATATTATATTATTATTTATTTATTTAAGCCACTAACATCTAGGCAGCTGGGTCCCACAAAACTTGCTGATGCCAATGTACAGCAGCCAAGTGCTGCTCGTGGGGCCACAGATGGACGGTTTGATACAATACATACATGACTGCTGGGTCCCACCATCCAGATGGACGGTGGGAATGAAACACGTGCTGGACGTGTGGATAAAACACATACATCATGAGTCCACGCTGCACGGACGCAGCCGCACATAGCGGGCGGCAGACGCAGATAAAACACTTACCTCATGGTGGGTCCACACGTGTGGCCCACCATAATGTTTATCTGCCATTCAAACGGTTGATAAGGTCACACGGACCCTAGATGCAGAGGAAAAACAAATTTCGTATGGATCCAAAACTTCTATGGCACCCAAAAGGGGTTTCAATGGCATACGTTCATTCCAACTGTTTCATGTGATGTGGGCCACCTGAGTTCACTACACAGCTGATTTTTGAGGGGGTCCACTACCCAAAAGGGGGCCACCAAGTGTACAGTGTCGATGTTTCACACACATCATGGTGGGGCCCACGGCTGGGACCCTGCCCACCGTTCACAGCCAGCGCAGCGGGTCGCTGTTGCGCTGTCCTCGGCAGCAGCAGCAGCGCCTGCTGCTAAGAGTTTTTTTTTGTTCTTTTTTTTTTTTTAAAACTAAAATTTTTGAGGTTTTTCCTAGGTGGGGCCCGCATCAGGAGAATCCAACCCAGCCATTGGCTCCTACGGCCCAAGGCACACCCATCAAGCCCAATATTTGACGTAATTTGGAGTATAGAAACATCAGGTGGTTTTTTAACGGTAAAAATCTCAATTTTCTATGCTGTGGCCCGCCAGAAAATCAGATCAGCTTCATTTTTTGGCTCAACACCTAAAATGAGTTGGGGAATAGGAGGGACGGCTTGGATTGAATCCATACGTCAATGTGGGGCCTATATGAGTGGCCCACCCAAATAGCTTAAAATTTTATTTTTATTTTTTTTCTTTGTGTGCTAGTACACCCACTATTTGTTCACACGTCCAGAGTCCAGGACGCTGGACGATGTGAGGATGATTCATCCAGGTGGGTCCCACATGGACGTGGCCCACCTGATTCGTATCAATATGATATTTGTGTTTTTCCCAACATCAAAGGGTTGGCCCACATGGCTTGGATGGCCAAGGGGTTCATTTGATGGACGGTTTAGATACCACATACAATCATTAAATGGACCACAAAATAAAGGAAGGAGAGAGAGAAACACTCACCTCAAGATCTTCCCCTTCAACTTCTACCCTTATGCTCTAATACCCTTAAAAAGCTTACTCAACGGTGGAGATGATGATATAGAGGTTGGATTGGTGAGGATCTAAGGTGGAAGATGGTTTGATTTTTGGGATGGGTTGGACGTCTATGGTTATTGCAAATGGAGAATAAGGAAGAAAGAGAGAGGAAGGGAGAGAGAGAGAGAGAGAGAGAGAGAGAGAGAGAGAGAGAGAGAGAGAGAGAAGTGTGTGAGTGATAAAGTGATGGGGAGAGGGATGGTGGTGGGTAAAGGGTGTGTACTTGTTGTAGGAAAGAGTTGACTTAGAGGAGAGGTGGTTGTACTTGACATTGATTGATAGAGTGATGTGATGTGTCATAGAGATTCCCTCGGTGTTGCAACGTGCGGCGTTTTTCTAGAATCGAACGCGGACCCACATTTCCTGGCCCGGGTATTGCCTTGGCACGAGACGCGGCATCAGAATCGTGACGACGGCGCGGTCGCAAGGTTACCAGTCTCGGGTCGAGTCGACTCAGATATACGGTACATGACACAGGACTGCACGCAAATGCCGGTAACAGGTCGAGGGTTGCTGGTATTTGACCGGGAGTACCGCAGAAGCCTACGGAACGGTACGATCTAAGATACGGGTCTTACACCACTGAAGTTTTGAATCATGCTAATATTTGTGTTTTCAGTTCATTCCAGTAGGAATGACGTTATGAACGATATGGATGGCATGTAAACATCACTGTCGAATCGTGGAGGTTTCAATGGTAGAAATTTCCTTAAATACCTTTTCCTTTAGTACAACCTACTTGAGTCTTGGATCTTTCTCAATTTTGGTTTAATCTCCTAAAATTAACTTACAAAATGGATGGACGGAGTGGATTCCTGACAAACATTACAGTGGGTCCCACCTAAGTTCCCCACGAAAGGCTTTAGTAGGAAATCTGCCTTCGCTCCTCTTCGCATGAAGTTTCTGCATTGGAAGCCTATATGGGGTCATCGAGCTCCAAGTTGTACGAACGGTTTTAAGGAGATCAGGCTTCTCATTCACTTCTCCATTGCATCATCAATTATTTTTTCAGCATCTTTATAAAAGATTATAAATATTTCTCTTTGACAAGTATTACAGTCTCTCTATCTTTAAAGATTGACTTGATTTTCTTGATTTTTCATTTTTTCTTTTTATTTTAATCAAGTAAATTTATTAAAAGATTTTTATCTAATTGTTCTTCTTTAAACAATTCTCAGTTTATACTAGACTATTGTAGCGATGGCTTCAAGGGATAGCGATAGCTTATGTAAAATAACTTACAATCCAAATGCCCCCTTAGCAAATGTTCTTAAATAACTGATTCCCAAGTGAATTGTGTCCAACACCTGCCAGGAGAGACTCACGCTCAAGTGGGCCACACAACAAGAAGCAATGTTGATACTAACGCCACCGTTGAGACCTTCTTAGGGGCCACAGTGATATTTATTTGCCATCCATGCTCTGTTCATAAGGTCACATGGGCGCCACACAACAAGAAGCAATGTTGATACTAATGCCACCGTTGAGACCTTCTTAGGGGCTGCAGTGATATTTTTTTGCCATCCATGCTCTGTTCATAAGGTCACATGGGCCTGAATAAAGGGAAAAAACAAATATTAAAGTGAACAAAATTTTCATGGCCCTCATGAAATTTTCAGCTTAAGCGATCAATCCCCATTATTTTTTGTGGTGTGGCCCACTTGAGCTTCGGATCTGCTTCCTTTTTGGGATACGTCTTAAAATGATATGTTAAAATAGATGGACGGAGTAGATAAAACACATATGTCATAATGGGCCTGTAACACCCTGAAAATCGGGGGTCGAGCATAAACTCAACTCCCGAGTTCCAATGCATCACTTATGCAACAAAATGAATAATGATTGAATATTGTCTGCATTAATGTAGTGAACATGTGTGAGATTAAGCCAAAACAGCATATCATACTCCAGAGACAGTTAAATTGCAAGCGGAAGACTGTGATAGATATATAAAATATATAAATTGTGGTGAGTCTCCAGAGTGTGATAACATTACTAGGTTAAATAATTACAAGTATAGTTCCAAAATATACCAAATGTGTAAGATCCTCTAGTCAACATCCCTGTAACCCCATCGATCAAGGCACGACTTACATGAAGCCGCCAGAAAATAACATATACAAGAAAGTGTCCTCATCGTCGCAGAGGTCTGGCTCCGCCTCACAAGCATCGCCATCTGTAATCAGACAAAGTCTGGTGGGTGTTTGGAACACCGTCCCGTAACGTGGGAGTGAGTAACTAACTCAGTGGAACAATAAGGCACAGGTTAACATGTTATCAATACAGTCAAGCAGTAATGATAAAGCAGTACAATCAAACACTCCTAACTACTCTTATTAATGCAAGTATGAATGCAGTCATGATGGATGCCCTCACCACACCCTCCCTCGTGCGACACCATCTTACGTTCGCGACATGCTTTCATCCCTCAGTGCTCCACATCTTTCAGGCACATGCAATGCATGATGAGCATGATTACCGAGTTTTTATTAGTCCATTTCAAACAGCAGGATTGAGAAACTAAGGTACCTCCCTTGTATCATTCCCAAGCATGATCCACTCTAGGGTCGTCAGTCCTAGTTAATCTCAGACGATGGTGTGTTTTCTAGGTCACTGCAAAGGCTGCCAGGGCTGTTACGTACAAAGCTTACACCACTCCCCCATCACCTCTTTAACGATTCATCACTATACAGAAACAGGCCTAGTTCATACTCTTTACATTGCGGCAAAACTCGTCGCCTCACCTCAAATTTAGAGTATGCTCGAGGTCACTACAAAGGGCTGTCAGGGCTGTTGCTTACATTCGTTGCACCACTCCCCCATCACCTTATCAATGTAGGCCGACAGCACGAATATAGTATCCCATACCACCATAATTGGCTCACGAGTCTAGTTGCTCACTGGTCACTACGGGGAGACACGTGACCCCAGCGTAGGCCGACAGCTCGACCACGGTGTCCCATACCACCATGCCTGACTCATGAGTCTTAGCGGATCGAGGTACCATGGTTAAAAGGGATTTCACTAGTAAGTTTGGTACCCTAGGTTCAAGCAGTGGCGTCCAAACATGGTGAACATACATAAGACAAATCGGGTTGTTTGACGAGCTCAGCTAGCTCGAGCGCACAACAAGTTGAACGATATGAAGTGCACAAGCACTTCGTGTGGCCAACCACTATCGCCAACCGAAGTACGACTCGGGTTCATCGAACACATCTCACGTGGCAAATGAAACTCAGCCACGAATTCGATCCCGTTACCGACTGCCTGGACTATACAATAGCCCCAATCACATTCAATTTCAGATATTTAAAGCAGTAATGGATCAAAATTCAAATCATACAATCAAAGACTGATATTATCCGTTTAGGGCTACCAGGGCTGTTGCACGTACTCGTTGCTCCACTCCCCCATCACCCATGACGGATCATACAACGTAAACATGAATATAAACATATGCATTACATAGATAAAATCATACATTCAATTGAGCATGTTATGAAGTACAACATAAGCATGATTTTGTACCTATTCAATTCCTAATCACACAGATATCTAAAGGGGTCATACACATAGTTAAAGAAGTTGAGAACCATATCTCAACACCCTTAAACATTACAATTTACTAACTACTACTCATTCAGACATTTTAGCAAACACTTTAAAATACATACATCAACATACATGACATATGTTGATCACATAGGCATTAGGTCAAATCCTTTCACTAGGGAGTTGCCCCAATCATAACACACGTACACCCACGACGGATAGTCATGGAAAGTAGGAATCCAAATTCCATATTCATTTGAACATTTTCACAAACACCTGGGCTACACATTTCAACATATATAGCGTATAGTGGCGGTGCCGTGATTTAGGGCAAATCCTTTCGTCAAAGGGGGTATCGCCAATACAACAATCATATATCCATGACAATTAGTCATGGCGAGCACGAATGAGAATTCTATACTCATTCAATCATTTTCACAAACACTTAGAATACACTATTTTAACATACATAGTGTATATTAGCAAAACATGTATTAGGGCGAGCCCTTTCGCCAAACAAGTATTTTATCCATATATAATATATTCATACAACAAATAATCATGGCAAACACATTCCTAAAATTTATACGTATACAGTACTTTCTAGAATACACTATTTCTACATACATAGTGTATATTAGCAAAACATGTATTAGGGTGAGTCCTTTCGCCAAACAAGTATTTTATCCATGTATAATATATTCATACAACAAATAATCATGTCAAACATATTTCCAAAATTTATACGTATACGGTACTTTCTACAAATACCTAGAGTATGTAAAATTTCATATTCTTCACCTTTAATCGAAACGGAAAACAGACAACACTTTGTACATGTGCAATTGCATGCAGATCATGAATCTATCATTATCTGACATTGAAAGCGTTGAAAACCATAACCTATACACCTAAAGTCCGCACCTTTTGTCGTAGAATCGTAACGGATATGATAGGTTTGCCAAGTTTCCGTATTCGGCAGTTTGGCCACCTATAGATTGAAATAGGTTAGCTATTTCATAACCTACAACCAATACAACCCCAAAATAGATTAGGGTTAGGGTTTCTTACCTAGAAACGAAGTCAGAATTGCCGGGAAAGCGATGAGAATGGGGTGGTGCAGCTTGTGTAGTGGCAGGGAATAGTAGTTGGGAGATTCTCCCACTTCTCTCACTCTTTCTCTCTCTTTTCTCTCTTCTGTCTCTAAGGTTTCTCTCAAATTCGTATGGCTGTGAGAGAGAGGTTTCTAAGGTCCTTTTATAGCCTAAAAACTCTCTGAAATAGACTTGTGGACAAGGTATACTTAGGTTATAACCAAAGTGGCTTTGTTTCAGCTCAACGGAGGACTTCTGGCGGGCCTCCTCGAGCCAAAGGTCGGACTTAAGCTCATAGACTATGGATCTAGGTTCCATTAAGTTTTCATTCCAGTAGAGTTCTCAGATCACGCGTGGCAGACCAGTTTCAGTTCAACGGTCAGCGGATCTCGATCGGAGATTCCGAGTATATGGATATATGTATGAAATTTCTCCTGATCCGAGGGTGTAATTTGGTCTGATTCTGACGGTCTGGTTGCTTAAAACTGATCCGCAAGCGAGAGGTGCCAGATTACTATTTGAGATATTTATTTGAAAAGAAATTCAAGTGTTTTCACACTCCTCGCTCCGGACTCAAGCGAATTACACTGGGACACTACCTGGATTTGATTTCCGAGATGATTGTCAAGCCCAGCGAGGCGGTCTTAAGTCTTTAACTTCGTATTATTCGGACTCCCGATGTTCGGTCCAGACCTGATACGGAGTTTCAACGTGCTCCCGAGAGCAGTCGGGTAATGAGATTGATCCTATATTTTAGGGTAACCTAGCGTCAATGATTCTATAAGTTTTGGGGTCTTGCAGATCGTATTTAAAGCGATTCAAATGGATTTCGTAGCTAATCTAGTTTAGCACTTAGTTTCTTTATCTGATTTCTAAAGAATTTAATCCTAAGTGATTTCTGGTCGAGGTGGTACTCAGGTCTTTGTAGTTTGTATATAAGGTGATCCAAGTTATAATACTTAACTAGTTTAAGATAGTGTCTAGGGTGAAAGTACTTAGGAAAATTGAAAGAACAAGGTGGTAAAGGGTGGGATTTGTGAAGGAAATGGGTTCAGAAGCGATTTTAGACTGTGGGATTCAGTTCTGACAAGTTAATAAGGTGTTAGGAGTGGCCCATTGCCTAAGGACGTCTAATTTTAGGTTGGCAAAAATCCGGGATGTTACAGGGCCTCATAGAGTACTTCCCAGGACTGAGTCCATCACGGCAGGGGTGGAAGGCAATCACGTCCTTGCTGTTGCCTTTCCCACTAACCCATTATTTGTGTAAGACATCTGTAAGTGCTATAGTTTATATCCCTGTCTGTTGTCAAATTTGTGGTGCCAAAATCACTGTTATATAACTTGCATAAGTGAAGCTCTCTCAAAGATCAACATTTATGAACAAGCAAAGCTCACAACAAGCACAGCTCACAAGTACAAAGATTCACTCAAAGATCAACCTTGACTGCAAGTATTGCTCACAAGACAAGTCTCGAGAATGCAAGACTTCAAGAAGAGTACAAGGCCGTTCGTAAAGAACTCAAGACACTTTCAAGGTTGAGCTACATCAAGATTTCAAGATTGAACTACATCAAGACTTCAAGGCTTAAACTTCAAGGTCACTTGTTCCTAATGTTTCAATGTCCTTACTTCACGATTGGGGTTTGATTGACCTTAGGTTGACCTTAGGAGTAGGTCATTTTGGATACATAAGTCATATGTTTAAGTTATATGAGTTTGGACAATTCTAAGACTTGTCCTAGGCTTTCTTCAACTAGTCTTAGCTTTGCTTCGACCAGTCTAAGAAATTCCTCGATCAGTCGTGAGTTTGTTACAAAATTCGGATATTTTCTGTTAGGCTTCGACTAGTCTAGGAATCTGTTCGACCAGTCGAAGGAACAGTGTCGATTGTATCTTCGACCAGTCAAAAGTCTTCAACTCAAAGTCCAGCGATGAAATTCAGGTTCTTCGACCAGTCGAAGGAGACCTTTGACCAGTCGAATGTGACCTACGACCAGTCGAAGGAGACCTTCGACCAGTCGTAGAACGGTCAAAGCTTATCGCGTCCGATTTTTTCAAATATCTGTTAATTCTTCGACTTGTCGAAGAGCTCCCTAGACCAGTCGAAGAAGCGATCTGCTCACCTATAAATAGAGCACAAATCTTAGAAGAATTTATGGAATTAATTAATCCATTCAAGCCAATCTTCGTCAAACTTCTGAGAGATAATTCTGTGCTCCATCTAAGCTAAGTGTGCTTATTTAATATTCTCTTTCTTTAACTTTATTTAATTGATTTTGTTTCTGCTATTCCAATCTAATTTGATAAGAGGAATTGTTATTCCCTTCTTTGGAATCAAAATCAATTAAGGCAAGCCCTATTTGGTTTAATTTAAAATCCATTAGAACTAGAACCATTGTAATTGAGTACTGGACATTGAACTTGAACATTTAATCATCTACTCTGACTTGGTTCTACCGGGCTCCTACAATGAAGGAGATAATCAGGTATTTTACATTTAATTATAAATTCCTTTCTGTTTTGGTTTCTTTCAAGATTTGCCAGAAAAATCTTGTTGTATTAGTTATCTAAGGAGAGCCAGGAAAACTCAGAAGTGGTTTTTTTTTAATTGTGTAAGCCCACAGACAAAGACACAATTGTAAAGGTTTTGGGTGAACCTATGAAAACCTATTTTGTTAGTAAACGCTAATATCCCCTGTGTGAGGATATTAGGAGTGGAGTAGCATTCGTGTGGCATTTGTTGTTTACGGTTGGTGAACACACAGGCGAACCACTATAATCCCTTGTGTTGTGGTTGAATGATTTATACTTCTAATCTTTAATTATTTATTTGTGGGATGTATGTATGGTGGTGAATATTGTAATCGTTTAATTTAATTATTGTGGGAATTTTGTAATAGTTTAGAATTTATTTTCTGCTATTCCTTTATCAGCTTGATATTTAATTTCCTTTAAAGTTGTTCCAGCAAGGTTGCCCTGCCATTTTTATGGTGTATGGCTGTCCCTAGAACAATACATTTGTGATTACAATTTATTTCAGTTCAGTTTGTGTTTATTTCTGTATGCCTCTTTGGTTTGAGATTTGATACAAAGATCTTTCTAGAAATAAGGTTGTCCTACCATAAACTCTGGTTTTTGGTGTAAGGTTGTCCTTAGAACAACATTTGTATCAACCTCTCAAGATCTGAATTTTGAGGTTGTTTTACTTTCCTGCATTGTGATTTATTTTGGCTATCATATTCTTTTTAATTCCGCTGTTATAAGTTTTATTTGGCATAGTCCTATTCACCCCCCTCTAGGACATATAGCTAGGCCTTTTCAAGTGGTATCAGAGCCAGATAGCTCTTTTTTAATTCTTGGATTTAATTCCTGAGCTAACGATTTAAGCTATTTTAGATGTCAAATTTTGATAGCCTTTCAGTCACTAGGCCTCCACCCTTTGATGGCTCCAACTATGCCTATTGGAAAGCCAGAATGAGGATCTTCCTCAAATCAATGGATGAGAGTGTGTGGTAAGCCACAGTGACTGAATGGAATCCTCCTATCATGGAAGTTACTGGGGTTGACGGTTCAAAATCTATGAAAGTCACACCATATTACCAATGGACCACACTTCAGAAAAGTGAGAGTAGTGCAAATGTTAAAGCACTAAATGCAATCACTTGCGCACTATCATCAGATGAGTTCAAAAGAATCATTTCCTGTGATACTGCAAAGCAAGCTTGGGATATATTAGAAATGACACACGAGGGTACTACAATTGTAAAAAAATCTAAAAACCATATTTGAAGAAATTCATATGGAGGAAAATGAAATGTTTATAGACTTTTACACTAGATTGAATGACATTGTAAACTCAATGTGGGGTCTTGGCGATAAAATCCTAGAAAGTAAAGTGTGTGCAAAGATATTACGCTCACTTCCTGAACGGTTCAATTCTAAAGTAACCGCGATTCAGGAACTTCGTGATACAGATAATATGAGGGTAGAAGAACTAGTTGGTTCTCTACAAACCTATGAGTTAAACTTTAAAGGTCCTAAAGGTAAATCTATCGCACTAAAATCTTCTAAATGTAATTCAGAAGAAACTTCTGATTCAGAAGATGATATGGTTCTTTTAGCTAAGAAATTTAACAAGATTTTCAAAAGCAAGAAAAGGGTTGATTTTTAAAAATCAAATGATAAAAAGAAGTTTAGACCCAAATCTCGAAAATCTTTAAAAGATAGTCAATGTTACAACTGTCAAGAATATGGGCACTTAGCAAATAGATGTCCTAAAAAGGATAAACCCAAGAAGAAGGGTATGTTGGCTACATGGGATGAATCATCTGATTCTGAAGCTTCTTCTGAATCAGAAGATTCTGAAACTGAGTCGGGCAATGAAGTTAAAGCTCTTATGACTCTAACCAAATTCACATTTTCAGATAATGACTCAACAAGTGAAGAAAATCTGAGTAGTGAATGTGAAAATGAAGATGATCTTCAAGACACTTACAATGCCCTATATAAGGAAAGTTGTAAAATTGTTGTCAAACTTAAACTTCAAAAAGAAAAGTTTTCTAAACTCAAAGAATGTTTTGAATCACTTATCTTAGAAAAATCATAAATTTCAAATTGTTTTGAAAAATCAAAATGCGATTTGGAATTCAAAAACTCCCTAATTGTTGATTTGAAATCCGAAATTGAGAAACTAAAAAATGAAGTATCCTCTCTTCTGAGTCTAAAGGACACATGGAAATATACCCAAGGTGATCCAAAGTTAGAAAAACTTTTATCCGAATCAAGAAAATGTGGCAATCGATCCGGGTTGGGCTATGATAAAAATTTATCTCCTAAACAAAAGTATACTCCTCCTATGTTTGTGAAAGGAGAGTCTTCAAACTCAAAAGGGAAAAGTACTTATCAAGGTTTTTCTAGAAATTTAAAAACTTTTCAAAAACCTAGAAGCAGCCATGTCAACATTAATCAGAAACGAAATCCACTAGCTGAAAAGATAGTTGATTTACTCAAGGAGCTCTTAAAATCTAACTCTATAGGTCATTCTTACAACTATAAACAAAAGAAGACCAACTATGTTCCTAAACCCAAAACAGTTATGAAATGGGTTCCTAAAGTTGCCTGCTTGGTTGCTCACACTACTTTCAAAGCAACAAGTCATTCAAAGTGGTACCTAGACAGTGGATGCTCCAGGCATATGATAGGTGACAAAGCTTTATTCACGGATCTAAAAGATATGACTGATGGTTCAATCACATTTGGTGATGGTAGCAACTGCAAGATTATAGGCCAAGGTACGGTTTAACTTTTTAATCTACCTGTGTTTTAAAACATTTTATATGTTGAAGGTTTAAAACATAACTTGCTTAGCATATCTCAAATATGTGATAATAACCATAGTGTTCGGTTTTCTAATCAAAGCTGTGAGATACTAAACAATAAGGGTTCTGTAATATTAACTGAACGTAGAACGTCTGAAAATTGTTATATTATTAGCGAATCCAGCTCATCTAATCAAACATGTTACATGGTCCATACAGACGAGACTGATTTATGGCACAAACGTCTTGGACATGTACATTATTGAAATTTATATAGATTGAGCAAACGAGAACTTATACGAGGTTTACCCAAACTTCAGAAATTAGATAAAATATGTGGTAAGTGCCAGATAGGCAAACAAACAAGGAACTCACACAAAAAGGTGAATTCAAATACCACATCAAGACCAGTCGAACTTCTCCACATGGATCTAATAGGACCTACCAGAACGGAAAGTCGAGGTGGGAAAAAGTATATCCTGGTAATAGTTGATGACTTTACTAGATTTATATGGGTAGTCTTCTTAAGGGATAAATCTGAAACCCTTGAAGAAGTAAGAAAAGTTCTCAAAAGGATTCAAACTGAAAAATCTTCTCAAATCAGTAAGATTCGTAGTGATCATGGATCTGAATTTGAGAATAGCAATTTTGAGAAGTTCTGTACCGACCAAGGAATATTACATGAATTCTCAGCTCCCAAAACTCCACAACAAAATGGAATTGTGGAAAGAAAGAATAGGGTGCTTCAAGAAATGGCTAATGTCATGTTGAATAGCATGAAGCTCTCTAAAAATCTTTGGGCTGAAGCTGTCAACACAGCTTGCTATATTATTAACCGAGTCTACACTAGCAAAGATAATAATAAAACGGCTTACGAATTGTGGTTCAATAAAAAGCCTACTGTCAAATACTTTCGAGTTTTTGGCAGCAAGTGCTATATTTTACGAGATCGTGAAAATTTGGGAAAATTCGATACGAAGAGTGATGAAGGGATTTTTCTAGGATATTCCTTAAACAGTCGAGCTTATAGGGTTCTGAACAAAAGAACTGGTGTGATTCAAGAGTCCATCAATGTTGTCATTGATGATCACTTAAACACGCCAATCCCTAATTCAGATAATGATGAAGTTCTAATCATTGATAAACCCGATACTTCATCAAATCAGACAAATTCTGAGTTGAGGACTGTTAAAGATCATCCAACCACACAAATAGAACCATCTAACGTAAAAGAAGCTCTTGCTGATGAGAACTGGATTGTTGCGATGCAAGAAGAACTCAACCAATTCGTAAGAAATGATGTTTGGTATCTCATACCAAGACTTAAAGATAAACACATCATTGGAACAAAATGGATTTTCAAAAATAAGTTTGACGAGCGTGAAAATATAATTAGAAACAAGGCTAGACCAGTGGTATAAGGTTATACTCAAATTGAAGGAGTTGATTTTGATGAAACTTTTGCACCAGTAGCACGTCTTGAATCTATCAGACTATTTATATCCATGGCATGTTTTAGAAAGATAAAGATCTATCAAATGGATGTGAAAAGTGCTTTTCTAAATGGCGATTTACATGAAGAAGTCTATGTTGAATAGCCAATGGGTTTTGAAGATCCTAAAAATACTGATCATGTGTATCAGCTTAAAAAGACACTTTATGAATTAAAACAAGTACTTAGGGCATGGTATGAGAAACTAACAAAATTTCTTTTAAGTCATAATTTTCAAATGGGATCTGTTGATAAAACTCTGTTTGTTAAAAAACATAATGATTATATCTTAATGGTACAGATTTATGTTGATGATATCATTTATGGATCAACTTGTACTGACTTGACTACTGAGTTTGCAGATTTGATGAAATCACAGTTCGAAATGAGCATGGTTGGGGAATTGACTTATTTCCTTGGATTGCAAGTAAAGCAACAACCTGAAGGAATATTCATTTCTCAATCTAAGTATGCTTTGAATGTAATCAAGAGATTTGGATTTGAGAATGACAAGAATTTCGATACTCCTATGAGTACTACCCTGAAACTCTCAAAAGACTCTAATGGTAAAAATGTTGATTCAAAATTTTATCGGAGTATGATTGGCAATTTGTTATATTTAACTGCTAGTAGACCTGATATTTTTCTAAGTGTTGGTATTTGCGCAAGATATCAATCTGATCCAAAAGAATCTCACTTGATTGCTGTCAAGCGGATTATTAGATATGCCGAAATCTAGTAAATCTCGAGTCTCTGGTATCCTCATGAGACTAGTGTCCAATTAACTGGGCACTCGGATGCTGACTGGGCTGGTAATCTAGATGATAGAAAATTAACCAGTGGTGGTTGCTTTTACATTGAAAATTGTCTAGTTTCCTAGTTTAGTAAGAAACAAAATTCTATATCACTTTCAACAGCTGAAGCTGAGTATATCGCAGCTGGTAATGCATGTACACAGATTGTTTGGATGCAACGAATGCTAAGTGATTATGGAATTAAACAGAATTCTATGTTATTACATTGTGATAATTCCAGTGTTATAAATATTTCAAAAAATCATATTCAGCATTCTCGTACTAAGCACATTGACATTAGATTTCATTATATTCAGGAATTAGTAGAAGAAAAAGTTATATCTCTGGAATAAATTCCTACCGAAGATCAACGAGCTGACATTTTCACAAAACCTCTCGATAAAAGCAGGTTCAAAAAGATGAAATTTGATCTTGGCATGTGCATTTTAAAATGATTATTTATGCCTACTTGTATCATAGTGTATATATTTGCTAGGTTGAATTCCAATTTTTGAATAATTTGCAAGAAATATGAATTTTTGGACATTCTTCGACCAGTCGAACTTCGACCGGTCGTAGATATCCACGACCAGTCGTAGATCTCGGGAATCACTTAAAATTTGGAAATTTTACTTTCTTCCTCATTTCGTTTTTTTTCTCTCTAAGGAGCCAAGCTTCAACTTGTCGAACCCACTGTTCTTGCTCTTCAAGGTTAGTGTTTCATATACGTTTTTCTTGCAGATCTGTGTCTAGATTGTTTCCTCTTCTAGCTTGAAGCTTTCTATTTTGGATTTCATTGAGATTTGGGGTTTGGATTTTGAAAAATTTGTTTTGAGTAAACCCACTTCTCAATCATTTGCAACTTCTTATTTCCTTGTTATCGTTGTTGCAAATGGCTTCTAGAGGTAGAAAAACTACTTCACGTGGTCCTTCTTCTTCCTCCAAATAGACCATTATCACTAAGCATCATCTTCTTGTTCCCAATGATGATCCATCTTATGTTAAGGACATTAGATTACGTAAAGTTATTGTTGAACATTCTGTTGATGTTAATCATATTGCACCTTTTGACATCCTTCCTATGCTTGAAGCTGTAGGTTGGGTTAACTTATTACATTGGGGTGGGCCAGTATACCGGTCCATTGCCCAATCCATGTTTGCATGTATTAGTGCTTTCTCACAGGATGATTTAACTTTTAAAATATCTACTATAGAAGGGCCTTTTGACATTGATCGTCATTTAATTTCAGCTCTTATGGACATTCTTGTGAATGATGAGGGTATTCCTATCCATAACCTAACTGATAAACCCTCAATTTCTGAAAAACGCATGTTCACTAGAGATTTGTGTAACATGGATGTTCACTGGACACAAAAAGGGAATGCGCTTCCTGCAAGGTATTTGTTACCTAAATACGGAGTTCTCCACAAAATCTTTGTGTCTAATCTGTATCCTTGTTCGAGTAATAAAATTGACTTGACCTCGTTTATGGTTCGTGTTATCTATGCTATTGCCAGTGGTACTCAGATTTGTTTACCATCCTTAATCTGTCATTTCATTCTTCAGTTTAGACTTCATCCTGCTCATAGTGACATTCCTTTTGCCTATTTAATGACTGTATTGGCTACACATATGTTAGTCGATATGCCGGTTGATGAGGCACCTATCCATCATCTGATTTTCAACAATACTAATATCAATAAGATGAAGCTGGAATTACTTCCTGAACAAGGTGGTGGTGGTGGTGGTCATGAAGAAGCTGGTGATGACATTAATATGGATGACATTTTTGAGGAACTGGATTCTAATTCAACAAATGATCCAGATTTTGAACCATCTGATGTTGATGCACGTCTGAGTGCATTGGAGGATAAAGTTGAGAATATAAATGTAAAGATGGAAAACATGTCTGTTTCTCATGATTTACAATTTAAGTACATGCGCAAATATCTTAGGCGATTGAACAAAGGCATGCACAAACTTGATCCCTCCATTCCTGCTCCGTCATCTGGTTCTGGTTCTGATTAGTTTATATGAGATTACTAGTCTGTAATAACTTTATAACTTAGCACTAGGTTGACTGATTTTGAGTTGGATACGATCTTTATTTTATGTTGGGTATTTGTTCTATGTGAAACTATGCTGAGTATCTCTATCTCTGGTTTTTGCTATAATCTCATAACTCCTCATGTTTACTCTCATATATCCCTTTATTTAGTTCTTCTTTATTGTTGTTTCCTTTGTCATATTGTGACAAAAAGGGGGAGAATGGTTTGTTCTTAACGATATGATTGTGAGAGGAGTAGCATTGGTTATGTTACTCAGGGGGAGTATGTTTGAACTAGTTGAATGAACTGGTTGAATGTTGAATACTAAATATTGAATATTGATTTGCAGGTAAGCCAGTTGATATTAACTGGTTCATGATTCTTTAACCAGTTGTTTTACTTTATTTTATCTTGGTTATGTGTTTTGTCACTAATTTGACAAACGGGGAGATTGTAAGTGTTATAGTTTATATCCTTGTCTGTTGTCAAATTTGTGGTGCCAAAATCACTGTTATATAACTTGCATAAGTGAAGCTCTCTCAAAGATCAACATTCATGAACAAGCAAAGCTCACAACAAGCACAGCTCACAAGTACAAAGATTCACTCAAAGATCAACCTTGACTGCAAGTATTGCCAAGTCTCAAGAATGCAAGACTTCAAGAAGCGTACAAGGCCATTCGTAAAGAACTCAAGACACTTTCAAGGTTGAGCTACATCAAGATTTCAAGATTGAACTACATCAAGACTTCAAGGCTTAAACTTCAAGGTCACTTGTTCCTAATGTTTCAATGTCCTTACTTCAGGATTGGGGTTTGATTGACCTTAGGTTGACCTTAGGAGTAGGCCATTTTGGATACATAAGTCATATGTTTAAGTTACATGAGTTTGGACAGTTCTAAGACTTGTCCTAGGCTTTCTTCGACTAGTCTTAGCTTTGCTTCGACCAGTCTAAGAAATTCCTCGATCAGTCGTGAGTTTGTTACAAAATTTAGATATTTTCTGTTATGCTTCGACTAGTCTAGGAATCTGTTCGACCAGTTGAAGGAACAGTGTTGACTATATCTTCGACCAGTCGAAAGTCTTCGACTCAAAGTCCAGCAATGAAATTCATGTTCTTTGACCAGTCGAAGGAGACCTTCGACCAGTCGAAGGTGACCTACGATCAGTCGAAGAACGGTCAAAGCTTATCGCGTCCAATTTTTTTAAATATCTGTTAATTCTTCGACTAGTCGAAGAGTTCCCTAGACCAGTCGAAGACGCGATTTGCTCACCTATAAATAGAGCATGAATCTCAGAAGAATTTACGGAATTAATTAATCCATTCAAGCCAATCTTCGTCAAACTTCTGAGAGACAATTTTGTGCTCCATCTAAGCTAAGTGTGCTTATTTAATATTCTCTTTCTTTAACTTTATTTAATTGACTTTGTTTCTGCTATTCCAATCTAATTTGATAAGAGGAATTGTTATTCCCTTCTTTGGAATCAAAATCAATTAAGGCAAGCCCTATTTGGTTTAATTTAAAATCCATTAGAACTAGAACCATTGTAATTGAGTACTGGACATTGAACTTGGACATTCAATCATCCACTCTGACTTGGTTCTACCGGGCTGCTACAACGAAGGAGATAATCAGGTATTTTACATTTAATTATAAATTCCTTTCTGTTTTGGTTTCTTTCAAGATTTGCCAGAAAAATCTTGTTGTATTGGTTATCTGAGGAGAGCCAGGAAAACTCAGAAGTAGTTTTTTTTTTTAATTGTGTAAGCCCACAGACAAAGACACAATTGTAAAGGTTTTGGGTGAACCTGTGAAAACCTATTTGGTTAGTGAACGCTAATATCCCCTATGTGAGGATATTAGGAGTGGAGTAGCATTCTGTGTGGCTGTTGTTTAACAGTTGGTGAACACACAGGCGAACCACTATAATCCCTTGTGTTGTGGTTGAATGATTTATACTTCTAATCTTTAATTATTTATTTGTGGGATGTATGTATGGTGGTGAATGTTGTAATCATTTAATTCAAGCATTGTGGGAATTTTGTAATAGTTTAGAATTTATTTTCTGCTATTCCTTTATCAGCTTGATATTTAATTTCCTTTAAAGTTGTTCCAGCAAGGTTGCCCTGCCATTTTTATGGTGTATGGCTGTCCCTAGAACAATACATTTGTGATTACAATTTATTTCAGTTCAGTTTGTGTTTATTTCTGTATGCCTCTTTGGTTTGAGATTTGATACAAAGATCTTTCTAGAAATAAGGTTGTCCTACCATAAACTCTGGTTTTTGGTGTAAGGTTGTCCTTAGAACAACATTTGTATCAACCTCTCAAGATCTGAATTTTGAGGTTGTTTTACTTTCCTGCATTGTGATTTATTTTGGCTATCATATTCTTTTTAATTCCGCTGTTATAAGTTTTATTTGGCATAGTCCTATTCACCCCCCCTCTAGGATATATAGCTAGGCCTTTTCAATATCCTTACCTTGAAAACGGTAGGCCCACAAGTACTACTTGGCTTGTTCCAAGCTTGGCACAGGCAAGGCTTTGAGGACTCACCTTGATGTAAGGATTTTATCAACATTGTCCCTCCATTCTGCCATATCATTTTAAGGTATAATCCAAAAAATAGGCAGATCCAAGGCTAAGGACCATACCACTAAAAGCAGCAGCGATAATGACACCCACACCGTTGAAAGCTTCCTGAGATCCATCAAACTAGCTTATAGGGTCACATAGACCTAGATGAAGAGAGAACGTGCTTATTTGCCATCCAGCTAGCTTATAAGGTCACATAGACCTAGACGAAGAGAAAATATGTTTATTTGCCATCCAACTGGCTTATAAGGTCACATAGACCTAGATGAAGAGAAAATATGTTTATTTGCCATCCAACTGGCTTATAAGGTCACATAGACCTAGATGAAGAGAAAACATATATCAGCTTAATCCAAAACTTTCGTGGCCTCAAGAAAGTTTTCAACTGTAGGTGTTTAATCCCCACTGTGTGGTCTACTAGATCCTTGGATCTGCCTCATTTTTGAGCTTATATGCTTAAAATGACATGAAAAAAAAATGGATGAACGGTGATAAAATCAATACATCATGGTTAGCCCCTCAGAGCCCTGCCTGTGCCGAGCTCGGGACAGGGGTAGTACCCAAGTCATGTTTTGCATCTTGGTATATTATATTAGTGCATGGAGGGCCCTGCCTGTGCTTGTTCCTCTGCCCAATCCTGACTGTGCCTTCCTTACCTAGGGCTTTGAGGTGCCGATCGTGATGTATGGGTTTATCTATATCGTCCATCCATTTTTCCATATCTAAGGCTCAGGTGGACTACACGGAAGGTAAGCAGTGGTGATAATGACACAATTGAAACCTTCCACCGTGGTGTTTATTTGCCATCCAACTTGTTCATAAGGTCACGTAGACGTGTGTTTAGACCTATATATGTCTTTATTTTTGAAAACTCAAGCATTGTCAACTTTTGATGCGTGCACCCTCCAACTGCAATTTCCATTTCCAACCCTCTCCATTTTGTCCCACAGCTGCCTACGCAGGTTAATCGAGAATTTAACATATACTAGGAATAAGAGAAACTTCACTTCATTACCTGGTGTCACTACCTTTAACGAGATCATTTGGTTGGACGATGATTGGAGCTCTACCTGTTAAAAATTATGGAAAAAAATCCAAATCTCCCCCTCCTCTTCTTGAGAATTGGAGGGAGGGGAATGAAAACCTAACCTCAACCCAGTCCAGATAATTTTACTTTCTCTTAGCATGGGTTCTAAAAGACCCACAATACCAAGCTTGTGCTCCCTAATTAATCTCTTGATAGTTCTTATCGTGGAGGCATTCCCCACTCCTCAGACGTTCCACACTCAGATCCTATCCATCAGTTACATAACCTGAATTCACAACCCTCCTCGTAAGTTGTAATGCCCCGACTTTTCAGGACCCGAGTACACGACCCGTTTCCCAAAAACCCAAGTGTTAACCTTAAAGGATGGTCAAATTCGAGTTTTTTTTTTATTTTTATAACTATTAGAGTAAGCAGATGAGTATAAAATGGACAAATCATATATACTGAAAATTTTCATTTACGTTTAGGATGTTATAAGAAGTTGCCCATAATGACTTATACAAACTAATGTCCCGAACTTACAATTACAAAGCGAAATGATATTACGTGTAAACAAATCAAATTATAACAAATTTGGAACTGTAAAACTATGTAACAACTCTTGACAATACAATCATGCATTTTCGCAGTGGTACTTCGCTCCTCATCAGTCTGAACTTGAAAATTAATTCAGCCACATGTGCAACTTGTACGGTTGTATATTTGATGGATGAGTGGCAACTCAGTGTGAATTCCCCTCAAGATTACACACCGCCGTATTAGGTAAGAAATAGTATAAAACATCCAGACAGCCAAAACAGAGTAAATGCAATCTTATTATATGCATGGATGCATGAATACAATCATTGTCCCGGGTAAAATATCCAGATAGACATTAGGCTCGTCACCCATGCAATCATCAACCCGGGTAAAACATCCAGACGGTCTGTACCCCGGGTAAAACATCCAGATAGACAAATACGTACGATAATAATAAATGATGGTTTGTGCCCCGTCCAAAACATCTAGTCAGGTGAATCCGTAAGTCACGTACAACAACAATAGATGCTAGTCTGTGCTATGCATGCATGATTAGCCAACCCGTTATTAGTCCAATTGCAACCAACTAATTTAAATAAGCTCATAGTCACTACGGGGAACACATGGCCCAGCGTAGGCCGACGGCTTGGGTATAGTGTCCCATGACTACCATCTCCGGCCTATGAGGCTACAATTTTTGGATGTTTAATGGAAACCCGTCAACTAGTGGCTAATCATATTACAGTATATGGGGCTTACCACCGCATGATTGCACTATATAAAACATTGAACCCATCTAGGGTAAGTACCAAAACAAAACCACGTAGGGCGAGTATCAAAATATGCCACATAGGGCCGATATCAAAACCATATGATAAAGACCATCCTTAAAAACCACTTAGACAACAAACCCTGGATGGTAGGCTCACATCGATGGTCAATTTAAACCACTATTCGATAACCACTAAGTCGAAGATCCATTATATAGGGTTAAATCCTAAGTATGAGTGTACATTTATAGGGGGATTTCCCACTAATGTACCAGTTTAAGTTTCATACGCAATCCATAAATAATCCACAAGCATGAATAAATATACAGGATAAACATTAAGCATGTAATGTAGCAATTCAATTCTAACAACTTAGCACATGTGACTATGAAATAGATATATCAATTATAAATTAAAATAAAGACTATAACTTAAGCTAATGGGAAAATTGAAAGTTCAAGGGGAAGAATCCTTACCTTATAGTTTGCATCGCCTATCAGCATCGCTAGGGAATGCATGTTCCCTTAAAATCAAACCCTACCATAAATCGGCATGTATAATTAGATCAAAGTTCTACATGCTACCTAGGGTTATCTTTTAGGGTTTTAGTATAGAATTAGGATTTTCATCCTAAGACTTAGTTAAATACTTAGATCATAGGATTTGAATTCGAGGTTATTATTATTATTATTATTGTACCGTTGGCCAAATATTATTCATGATAGGAGTTTTAATCCATCCATATTAATAATGATGGTTCATAAGTTGATATTTAGATATACCAATAATATCTAATATCCTTATAATGACTAATAACCTCTTAAATAATGTAAGTAATTAATAATAATAAAATTTTTTACTAACAATAATATAATAAGTACTAATATTAATAATCATATTAACAAGAATTATACTAACTTCACAAGGAAAAATGGTAATATAATCATAATAATGAATCTAGAAATGATAATAGGTGATATGGTATCATCATTTATGTTTAAACTATAGACCTAAGGTTTAGGTTACTTAGGCCTAGGATTTTATCCTAGAATTTAGGTCTAGGCTAGATTTAGGATTTTGAACTCTAGTTAGGGTAGCATTAACTATGATGTAATTTAATAATTACAAAATAATTATTAGCATTAATGTTATTATTCATGTTGTCTAACATAATAATAATTGCTATGATGTTATCTAATATTATGACCTACTATTAATGACAATGTTTAAGAGTGGCAAACAAAGCACTAGGATTTAATAATGGTATTATTATTATTATTATTATCTATCTACAACAACTATTATTAGTATGGAAGATTTACTAATGGCTATTCATATCTACCACTAATAATCCTAACAATGATATCATCAATGCTAATGGTAATCAAAAGAATGTCAAAATGGAGGAAGGCGTGGACTCACCTTAGTCGACTCAGATCGAGTTAAGTTGGCTCGGCCCAACACAACCTTCCTCTCTTCTTCTTTCTTATCATACCTCTTCTCTACTTTCTTTCAAAGTGTGGTCACCCAACACGGCCAGCGATCTGCTGGACCTAACCGCCCCTAAGAGCTGGCGGGTTGGAACTTACTCATCTTGGCGAAAACCCGATCCAACCCAACACGAGTTGGATGGGCTAATCAAGGGAAGCAGCCAACCCCACACTCTCTCTTTGATTTTTTTTTCTTCTTATTTCTCTGTTCCTTCTCTCTCACTGACTTCTTCTTCTTTTTTCCACATGCTGGAAGTCCAGTAATGACACCCAGAGAAACAGGCCCAACTTGGACCGAAACTAGGCCCAACGCCTATGTGATGCAGCCCACTGAGACTTGCATCAGGCGGGCCCACTGTGGTGATACGTGGTGCGGCCCATCATGTGGTGTAACATGACGCCCACTCTCTCGTCCTCTTCCTTCTTCCTTCCTACTGCTGGAGACGTCCAACAATGGTTGAGACTCGACCCGACTGGTGGCTCGGGCGAGTTGGTTATGGCGATGCGGTGTAACAACCGTACTAGGTCTTCTTTCTTCCTTCTCCTCTTTTCTCTTCTCGCTTTCTGTTACTCTCCTTCCTTCTGTCTGCTTCCAGCTATGCCTGGACGATGCCGGAGAAGGCTAAAAACCACCAGTACCGACTGCCTTTTGGTGGAGAAGAAGACACCAGCGTCAATGGCATCTCCCCACCCGCTACTTCTTTCTTCATTCTGACGGATAGGGATAGTTTCTAAGGATACATGGGAGCTTATAGAAACTCGTTTTTAAAGCTTGGTGAAGGTTAGGTTGGTGGGTCCGAATGGAGCTCTCTGTTTTTCTCCTGCTACATGAAATGGAAGGAATAGGGTGTTTCCTTTCCGTTTTTATAGCACCCTGACTCCCTCACGACCCTCAGATGGAGGATGAGCGGCTAGGATCTGATCCACTAAAAACCACCTCAAGGTACGACCGGTATTTGTAAACCGGCCGTTATTTTCTCTTGGCTATGGGAGAGAGCCCTAAACCATGGGTTGGGTGGCTGAGATCTCACCGAATGAAAGGCTGTGATTGAAGGAGACGGCGCTCACGCGGATTGCAAATGTGGCGCACGGAAACAACTTCCGTTTTTAGAAACGTGGTTGCACACCACCCTCTTTTGCCGACGTTTATGCATCCACCCTATCACGTCTACAAGTGAGGCCTACTAGGTTTTGGTTAGAGGGATCGTCTGAACCAGATGGACGCTTTGGATTTCCCAGATGGCCGGTGTAGGTGGGCCAGCAATCGACAAAATGGATGTCAGTCCGCTTGCTGACGAAAACAGAGAGAGAGAGAGAGAGAGAGAGAGAGAGAGAGAGAGAGAGAGATTCTCTCTATTAATAGAAGGCTCGGGTCAACCCTGCTTTGACCGGGTTGACGGTGTCGTGCACGTTAGGTGCTTTAGTACCGGTGTACATGCACACCAATGTGGGGCCTGCCATGACGTGTTTGGCTAATCCACACCATCCATTTACTTTGGAGGCTCTAATCAGATCTTCTAACCCACAATCAGGTAGCTTTAAAGTTTAGGTGGGCCATACTAGTTGATTCTTAGATCCAACGGTGGTTTTCCATTGATCTAGCAGTTGGATCATCACGAGATTGAACGTCAACGGTTAAAAGATCATAATGGACCATTTGTGAGGCTTCCATCATATATTACTGGATAATTAATATAAAATCTATTACTATTGTACATTACTTATAGTTAAATTGATTAAAGCAATTTACACCTATATAAGTATAATTTTAATATTAACATATTACTACATATATGCTATTAATCACATATTTATTGGTACATAATTCATAATAACACCTTATAAATAAACATACGTATAAATGAATTGAAAATATCATATTTAATAAAAATCATATTTGTATTTGATAATATTGTTAAATAATATATAATTTCATTAAAGTACCTAATGATTTTTGTATACATATTTATAAAAGATATTCAATGATACATTATTATTTATAATTTGATTTTATGTTGTGAAATTATTATTCATTATGTTTATTTAATATAATATTATCTTCATAATATCTTATATACATTAAATACATACATATCATTTTATCATAAAATTTTAAATCTTTACAAGGTATATACATTTTATAGTGTATATATTTAGGTTACATTATTTATATATATATATATAATTTTTTTATATTTATATTAAATTAATCTATATGGTAACACTCGAGTATTGGAAGGTACGAGGTATTACATAAGTCTTCTCAGCCTCCCATTGTCACGCCCCATACTTAGCAACCAGACTCACAAGGAACCCGATGGCCGGTTCTGGTCGCAACAGCCTCCGTAGTACCCCATTCTCGGCTCCTGAGGCAGGTTTCGATCCTGGGATCTTACAAGGAGGATTTTCATAACAGTATAATCATTACCAATACGAGCATACCCAAGATCACAGCAAGTAAATCTGAGAATAACAAAGGCACACATCACAAAATCCATTAAGAATTTGAACTTTTACAAGCTTACATAAGGTTCAAAAGGACATACATAAGATAGTAGAAGAAAGAAAGGAAGTCTGCAATACTGGGTCCTTAAGCTCAGCTCTAATCCAAATTCTGCCACTGCGACGCTTACCTAGGATCTCATACACACATCAATCGTGCATAAGCTTATAGAAAGCTTAGAGGGTGGTGAAAGTGTGTGACAATGGTGCTCAGAAGAAGATAGAGAATGCAGAAGGGAATCATGATTAGTACCAATACCACTAGCCTTACCAAGGCTATCATGAATGCAAGAAACTATACAAAGGCAGTACGATAATGCAAGAAGCCATACTAAGGCTATATAGTACAATGAGTACTGTAATGCAATGAGGACTGGGCGCTATGCCAAGGCGATGCAATATGAGGCTTATACAACAGATACAAATGCAATGCGAAGTAATGCCAGTGCTCAAATCCAATATAAATTTCAAGTACATTTCCATCATAAGGAAATCATTGGGGTCCATTACACTGCCGGATGACTGCTACTCTACAGACCCTGCACAGTCAAACTAGCATAAGAGACCTCACTACCCTGCCTGCAGACAGCCAATCACCAGTAAGGCCTGAAGGTAGCGGACCCATTCACGAGCTGGTCAGACTCAGCCTAGCAATGCCTCCTTACATCAGGTGAGTAAGGTTACACTCCTATCCAACTGACTACAAGACAGTGGGAGTCACGCCCACCCTCGTGCGCTCATATATTCCACCCAGTCATAGCGCTGGAGCAGATCCTTGGCACCATGAAAGTTTTAGAAATTTCACCCATGGGCATCCTATGCACACGGTATGCTTAATTAATATTTTCGGTGTCCAAACATGACCATCCACGATGTATCTGTGGAGGCTACAACCTTGATGAAGCGAGGGTGATAATGCTCATATGTTATGCAATGTCAGATGCATGAATCACACCATCAACTATGCATCAATTCCAAGCATCTAACATGCTCAAGAGGAAATACTACGTCCCTCGGGAAGGCAACATACAATGCCCAATGACACAATTATAACCACACACACAGTGTTATCCAAGCATACAAGGATGCACATGGGCCATGAAGATGGGTCTAGATGCATTATGCGGTGATATACAAAGTAGTACAATACTCCTATCCAAGAAGGGACCAAGACTAAGTATTTAGACAATATCCATAAGGAATCCCACCTCTAGTGGGGGCCCATTTACCTGGGGTAGCTCACGAGACTAAGCATACAACTACGTGCCTAAGTAACACTGAAGTGAGTCTAGCAAGAGTTTAAGATGAGCATCTAATTACTTTTAGATATAAACGGGCCTAGAGGGGTCCATAATGGGAACATTTAACCAACATTCTCCAAGAGGCATCTCAACCACGAACTATATGGATACAAGGCCCAAGGCCCTACATTCAAGATAAGAATACAGGTAACCACATACATATATCCCTCATAATAGGCCATGAGAAAAAGATATAATACCACCTTTAACAACATGGGCCCCAAGGGGGAAATTAAGGCCTAAGGCTCAATTTTCAATGGCCATAGAATCTATACATTAAGTTAGACTTGGTGGGCATTCCGCGTGCACAATATACGGCCCAAAAAATTAAGTTTAAGTCTGGATGAAATGGGCCTCACTACATCAGCCGAATAACTAGCAATTTAAGTGGGCAACCAAGAGACCAATACTATCCTTACCTTAGCCCACAAGTCCATCAAAATGGTGGAAGTCGGCCCAATGTATGGTTGGACCAAGGTAGGACATCCCAGCCCACTCTGGACCTAAGGGATGTCCCAAAAATCTGATTTAAGATGGGGTCCTCATGTGATCACTAAAGGTAACCCAAAAGAATGCACTAATTAAGCCTAAAAATTATAAGAAAACATAAGCATATAACACGTACACAAGTTCTCAATATGGTGGGTCCCATTGCCAAATAAAGTTTTAACTATACAATTTTACATTTAAGGCCCTTTGATAAACTTTTGGCCCGTTTGACTTCCTGGATTGGCTAAGATTCAGAAATTAGTTAACTATGTGGGAATAATCTCATGAAGGCCAACTATACTCATTGGGGGACCCAACCAGATGGAGAGTATGTATATATCATGAAAAGATCAAGTGGGCTTGTTACTGGATTTTAAGTCCAGCAGCAACCTAAGGCAGGTAATGCTTCCATGATCGGGCGATCCAAGGCTTGAATGGCCTGGACCAACACATATTGAGGTAGGCTCCACATACATCCATATTTAACCTCAAATAAATGGCTCAGGGTCTATGGTGGGCCTTTAACCATCCATAGAGAAACCCATGGGCCTACCTTAGGATCACCTAGGAGGACATTCAACCTCAATTGGTTTCCAAGAGGTAGCCCAACACTACGCAAGCATAAAATAAGGCCCAAGGCTGAAACAATCCATGACCTAGTGGGCCATACACTGAGCCCAATACATAGGCAGCCTGGTGGGCCCTTTAAGTAAGGTTTGGGCCCAATAATAAATGTCATGGGTTCACTCATTGTGGTGGGCCTAATGGGGAGCCCATTATCCCAATCATATGAAAATCCTTATTTTTAACACAAGTAAGTTGGGCCTCACATCTCGGCCCAAGTATGGATTTACTATAGTGGGCAAACAAGGGCCCAACTACTTGAATATTTGGCCCATAAGACCCATCACAATGGCATGGTTAATATAGGATCCAAGGGTTCAATGAGCCTATCAAAAGTTCCAGCCAACTAAGGCTATAAGGCCCATACTTAACTAGGATACTAGCCTAAGAAGAATCCAATTGGAATGGGCCTTTAATTATGCACTAATTAAACCCAAAAATTAAAATTAAGATGGTAAGATAACTGTCTTAAGTCCTCCTCAGATCTAGTGGGCCATATTGCCCCAAAAGAACATCTATAGGCAACAATTATTGGGCTTAATGCCAAATTCCAGCCCACCCAAATTTCTGGGTTGGTTGGAGTCCAACAATAGAAGTATTTCTTAGTATATTTAGTCCCTGATGGCCTATACACATCATTGTGGGCCCCACCAGATGAGAGAAGATATGCAACACATATATCAAATGGGACAGGCCGTTGGAATGCAGGGCCAGCAGTAGCCTAAGGTAGGGATGTCCCATGTGTAGGCAGCCCTATGGGTCCAGGGTATCTAGCCCAAAAATCCACCCAATGCGCCCCAAATTGAAAATTAAAAAAATAGAGGATAATTAATCCCCTAAGGACCCCACGTGGATGGGTGGTAGGATATACAACACATCAAGGTGGGCCCACGAAGCAGGCTGGACACCCCAGCCTGGGCGTCCCTACTAAGCTGGCCACTCCCGTCCGCACCACGGCCAAATAAATTGTCCATTGGGTCTGAAATTTTACAGAGTGACACTTCCATAGGTAGGCCACACCTCCACAAAATTTTAGAATTTTTGAATATTCTTAAGTATTTTAATTAATTTAAACAAAATAGTCTGTCTAGAAAATTGGACAGACCTAGACATCCCAACATGGTGGGCCAGTCCGGCCCACGTCATGGTGTGAACAGTGGTCCGTTAACCCTAAAATTTGGTATGTGGGTCATACCATAAGTTTACCATACGTCCAACAAATTTTAGAATTTTTGGACATATAAAAATATTTTAATTTATTTAATGAAATCAATCTGTCCTGAAAATCGGACTGATCTGGACACCATATTATAGTGGGCCGGTCCAGCCACCACCATGGTGTGTACAGGTGTTCATTGGCCCCAAAATTTTATAGGTGGGTCATACCATGGGTGGGCCACCTCCATGTAAATTTTTAAAATTTTTAGACACCCAAAAAGTATTTTAATAAATTTCGGAATTCCAACCTATCCAGGGTGGAATGTTGCTGGAACAGTGCAGAAAATTCAGACTGTCCACCTCACTTGGACCATACCTTTTAAACCCCAATGAAGGTTAGATGGGGCTGAAATTTGGGGGCCATTAAGATGAGATTTACATCTTTCAGAAAAATATATTTTATGGGTACAAAAGGTCCCCCAATCAGCCCAAATTCAAGCCCAAAGTCCAAAAAAAATCTGTCCAGAAAATTTATGGGCAGCAACATGCACATGAAATAAAATGAGCATAGGAACCAAAATAAGGGGAAATCACCCGATAAAATTTGAGTTGCGGTCCACCTCAGTGGGCCCCACAAATATTCAGACCTAATTCATACCATAAAATCCATTGCATGTGTCCAAAAGGGAGCAAATGGGGTACTTATGTTCATAGAGTGGACAGACATGGGCGTCCACTCTCTTTGGATGGTCTGGATACTTCCAGGCCACAAGGTAGGCTACACATATCTAAGAATAATAGATCAACAAAAGAAGAGTAAGAATCGGCTACAAGGAAAGGGGCTCTACCACATTGAGGCTCTTCCCTTCATCACAAACCACACATATCACTATATTGAAGGGATTACAAGATCTACCCATGCATGCATCTTCTAATCAAAATCTAATGGTGGAGATGCCATCTCCACCAAGGATAAAGGGTCTAGATAACCTAAGGATCCTTCTAACTAGGAAAAGAAACCATTGTGGGATCCATGGAGAATCACTCCTCCTATGAGTTATGCATGCACAAAAGGATAGGCCAATGGTCACATCCAAGAAGACATGGGGCCTCCACCATCATTTGGTGGGCCTCGCATACTTCAAACATGAGGTGAAGAAGAGAAATAAGAGGAAAGAATGTAGATCCTAAGATTCTAAGTACATGCACACCCACCTATAAGGTCTTCAAGCAAACACCTCCAAGATAGTCTTTAAGCTCCAAGATACATGGATCTAAAGTTGAGATCTTATTCCAATGGTTATATGTGGGAATATATGAGTGAAAGTGAGTTAGAAAAATGGAGGAAAGTGGCTGGAGAAGAAGAGAAGAGAGAGGGAGAGAGAGAGGGGGAGAGAGAGAGAGAGAGAGAGAGAGAGAGAGTGAGAGGGAAAAAGAGAGAAAAAGATTTTCAAGGCAAGCAATCATCTCTCTCTTGCCTTAGATAGAGAAGAGTAATCATTGCAATAGGGAGTTAGAAACAATGTTGTAGAGTTAGTAGGCTTTTTAGGTTAGTGGGTGGTGTTTTAGAGATGAGTGGTGTAGGGATAGGGCCTTGGTAGTGTGTGTAGTGTGTGTTGAAAATAGTTCCAAGAGATGGGACCTACCTTAAAATTCATGTACACTCCTAAGTGGGCCACATGATCATGATTAAGGGCTTAAAAAATGAAATGCACCCAAATTACGATCTACACGCCGGATGGACGAACGAGACGCGGCGTTGGAGCCGCGGTGATGATGCGGTCGCAATGGCATAGGTCTCAACTCGATCCAAGTCGGGTCTTCATGACTAGACTCATGAATGACCGCAAACACTATCCAAGCGTCACGGGTCGCCGGGATTCGACTGGTAGGACCGCGGGACCAAGATGGACGGAATGCATACTTATACACATATGCACACAAGCGAAGTCGGGTCGGGTCTCACACCCATTCCAGTCGACTGAATTCCTCATGTTTATGTTTTTACTAGATCCCTTCTCTCCTTTCAAAGCATTAACATGTTAATCTGTTTGAACCTCTAGGCCTACTTCACTATCAATTGTCTATACCACCATTTCCTCCAACCGTAAACTATTAGGAATGTCTTCAGCCTCACCCTCTTTCGAACGGTCATATTCACCTTGCAAACTTTCTTGATTCCTAGCTAGTTGACGGTTAAAAAAGTTTCCTCTGAAGCTAGTCCCTTGAAAGATCCACATTTAAGTCTACCTCTTTTCTGACTTATCTGTAATAGAAATAGGGGAAGAAGTCCACATCTAGAGATAGATCAGACCCCTTACCCATCCCACAGGAATTCAAGCCCTTGCATAGCCCTACATTGACCACCTGTTTTTGTGTACTAAAGCCATCTTGCTTTTGTTGATGGAGTAGAGGAGTAGATCGATCATCCTGATTAGAAAAAACCCTCCCATCCTTCAGAGGGTTTCATTGATTTGAAAGGGATCTAAAATTTTCTTTCAATAAGCTAACATTACCTTTCGAATGCCTTTTAGTCATTGAAGGCTCTGCCTGGAATAAAAAATGAATGTCTGCTATAGATTCTTCCCATATTTGCAGATGCTTGTCCTCTTTGCAATTCAACACTGGTTGAGATTGCTACTGTGTAAATGGCTTACTTGCTGGATCTAGAGGTTGAGGCTTAATCTCTAGGCTTAGGACTCCCATATGCTCTTGAATAACTTCTATTTGGATAACTTCAATTGTACAATGATACTCAGAATTACGATCTATAGTACGAGGGGCTATAGTTCCACCTACTTGGACCAAATTAACCTCTCATGGCCTAGACGCATCAAGAGACCTCATGGAAACATTTTGTTGAACATCTTGGGAGCATACCTGGGCATTAGACTTAACATTCTAGCAAACACCTTGTGTGCATACCTAGACTCCATACTGAACATTCTAGCGAATACCTCGTTAACATTCATAGGCTCCTTTCTCCTTAAATAAAAGATGATTCGACCCACTGTCTAGTGGTTTCACCCATCTCCATGTCCACCTGAGATTCATGATGTATCACACCCTACCTCAGATTTTTTTTGTAGCAGAACTCAACAATATGGCCAAGTTTCCTATAATAGTTGTAACACCCAGTTCGATTTGGAGAGGGAGCTGGCCGAGATAGTATTGAGGGTCAAATATTACATATTAGACCCTAGTTATTACCTGGATTTATGAACATGGTATTATTTAACGGCCCAATTTAATCATGTTTGTGATGCAAGGTGTATTTACGAGCTTGGACTAAAAGCATGGATTTAATGCTCTGACATCACCAAGGCAAGGGACGGACTCCAGGGACCAAAATCGATGGATTTACATACCAAAGATCCGAGAAAATCAAGAAACTAAAGCTCAAGTGGCCTGAAATTGGTCCAAAATGCAAGATCACAGGGTTCTCACCATCCGTTCGGCTCGAAACTTCATACATGGCTTGGGGACCATAAATTAACCATACATGTCAAAAATTAGCCATTGGATCTTGGTGAAAGTGGCCCAATGGACAGATCAGCCCATAAAATAGTGAATTGGGGCCCACCTGATATCTGGATATGCTTCAATTTTGGACTCACGTCTCAAATGAGATGATGAGACGGACAGATGGAGGGGATTTCCCATTAATACTCACTGTGAACCCCACTGGGTTGAGGGTGCACGATGCATGATTGCACTCGCCGTGCACCGAGCCGAGGTAAGTGGTTAAAGAACCTTTGACTGATCAATTAGAAAGGAATTTGAATTCCTTTCTTGCCATCCCTGCGAACAGTGAAACAGAGCCCGCGGTTGGGTTTTGTGGGCCACCACCGTACATCAATGGCTTGATCTGAACCGTCCATTAGGTAGAGGGAGTAAAACCAATCGAAGTCATGCTGATCTTTGGTGGCCATGCATATGCACATGATCGCTATAGCGATTGCAAGAAGACCATTTAACTACCGTTGCAGCCTGATTATCTTAGTGGGCCACATCAACGGATGACCAAAACCGCCCATCCTTGGTCAAAATTTCGAGGAGAAGATGATAGACTGCGTGGATTTCAAAAACGTCATAGAAGATGGGCCCCACCGGCAGCCAGCGCAAGAAGCGCACCTCTGTTTATGCAAGTCCGGAAACCCGGACGATTCAGACAGCTTTGTGTTCATGGCCAGGATCGGTCCAATGATCCTGGCCATTTAAAATCTTCTAAAGGTGGGTCCGACCGACGCTAATAAGTTTGGTCGGATCAGATTTTGCAACAGGCAGTGCTTTGTGGAAGCTCTGTATTACGCAAAATTTTTTCATTTTTTTTCTTTGTACGCACTATGAAAGAAGCTGCGAAAGCTCCACTGCTAGGCCCCTATTATAAAAGAAAGAGAAGGAAGAGAAAGAAGGGAGCTCTCAGCTCAGTTGGCAACGGTGGAGGAGAGCTCAGGCCATCAGCAGTGTGAAGATCGGTTTGGACGTGGGGACGTGCAAGCAGAGACAGGGAGTAGAGGTTTTTGTTATTTTTCTGTTTTTATTTTGAGGTATAGTGCAATCATGTCCATGAGTTGCTAAACCTCTTAGCTAGGGCTAAGAGGTAAAGCTTGTAGCTTGATGGGGAGACTTGTTGCTTGTGCCTTCTGTTTAGACTGAACTGATGTTGATTTTTGTTTAATTAAGGGAATGTTGTCAATTTTTAATGGTCCGTTGTGACTAAAGTTACAATGGGTCTGCGATAGCTTTGAACATGTTCATTTCCTTTTTATGATTATGACATCAGGAAGCCCTGTTGTTCACCATCATCACCTGGGCATGGTCGGATGACGGTACCCTTCCTAACCTTCATATATCCTCTGATTGGTTGTTAATTAGTTTAATTATGTTGTTTACTTTGTCTCTTGGGCATGGTTTGGTGATGGAATCCATTCTAATTCCTATACCTTTCATCTCTTAAAAACTAGATCAAAGGAAGTTCAGTCTTGATTTTCATGGTCACACCTTTCAATTGGATGAAGATGGGACTCTAAGTCCAGTTGAGTTCTTGACCCAAGCATAAGATTTCCTTGATTTCTATAAGCGGATCCTCTGAATCCTTAGTTTCCTACTTCTGATTTCTCTAAGTTTTAGATAAATATTTCACCATTATTCTCTCTATTTCATTCTATTTAAATTTCATCTTAGCCTAGTTCTAGTTATACTTAATTTCATATTACATCCAGGTTTCAGTCCCTTGGGATTCGACCTCGGTCTTACTGAGTTTATTACTACATCACAACCCTATACTTGGGGAGTGAACAGATAGGGACTTCACCCTTCTTTCACTTACCCTAGTGTTACGTTACGTATTCTTGAGCATGACAGAAAGAGTAAGCTGTTGATATTGTATTAGGGTTTGCTATTGTTGAATTAGGGTAGCCATCTACCCAACCGCATCGAATGCAACACAAGAAGCTTCTTGCTAGGAGCCAAGAGAAGTAGCACCAGAGATACTCATGAATGGTGGTGGTAGAACAGTTTCTAACTCCAACTCCACTTTAGGATTACACGATCCGACTAGAAGTGCGGGAGCAAGTACAAGACTCGCCTCTCAATCAATATCGTCGGATCAAGGAGCCATCTCACATGAGGTCTGTGCTCGAGGGGATTTGGATTTGGAAGCCATGATCTCCTGTGAAGAGAGCGGACTTTTGGCATGGTCCTAACTTAAGTCCTTTAAATAAATCTAGTTAAATATTATAGGACGATCTATAGATTAAAAGTACATAGGAAATTTTGAACAAAATGGACTAACAGGCATACTATCTCTCCAAATTTCTATGTTCAACTTGTATGTCAGAATGGTATGTGATTTAAAATGTAACTTTCTAACTATTTGGTGTCCATCAAAAAATTTTTGGGGCTTAATCCCCTATGTTAGATTAGGGTTAGGCCGAAGATTTAGGTGATCGGGTGTATTCATTAGATTTCTAAGAGTATCTAGTTGAATTTGTATAGTTCTTTAGTGGTAACACCCATGGATATACTAACATCGAGTATGGTGAAATATTCGAGGTGTTACATCCACCCCTACTTATTTTAGTAGCACTGTGCACCTGATCTGTTCAAACATATGCTATGTAACTTGCCGACGTAGTCATACCCTACCCATCAAAAATTTGGATCGATCGGTTTATCACTTCGGCAAGTGGGCAATCAAGATGAATATATCTAGCTAAAGCTATAACTTGTCATGGGCGTTAAATTTAACACAACATTACACACACTATATTGTATTATTAGTGCGCAGGAACAAAGTCTTAATTCTCGATATTTTATTTGATCTTATGAAGTAGTGATTATATGTTTATACAAGTAAAGTGGGTGCCTAATACCTTCCTACTCTATAACTGCAGTCCATTACCAGGAACTTTTGGTTGTAGATTAAAGAGTCATTTAGGATCGAGAACCTTCATATTCTCTCATAACATTTCTACAAGGTCTAATGTTCACAACCCCAAGTGTAAGGTTGCAATGTAGTAATATGTTGTAAATGCTATTCTATCTAATTCCTATAATTGTCAAATTTTGCAGTGCCAAAACCTCTTTGAATCTATATCTTGTGTAGCTCATCTACATATTCAAGATCATGCAATTTATGTACAAGAACAAAGGTCTTTACCTCAAGAACTTCAAGTGCAAGATTAAGAGATATACAAGTTCAAGTACAACATCAAGTGATGGTTCAAGGTCAAGTACTTCAAGTTCAAGCTTCAAAGAACTTCAAGATGTCAAGCTTCAAAGTACTTCAAGTTCAAGCTTCAAAGTACTTGAAGATGTCAAGCTTCAAGTACTTCAAGATTAACTATCAACTGAAGCAAATGATGATTCAATGTTCAAATATCGCTTATAAGGTATGAATGACCCTAGATTAACCATAGGTTAGGTCATATTGATTGCATACTTAAATTAGGTCAATATATAATTTTATAGGTTGTTTCTTGACTAGTCTTAGCCTATGTTCGACTAGTCCTAGTATTGGCTCGACCAGTCCAAGAATTTCCTTGACCAGTTCAAGGTCTGTTACTAATTTTCGAGATTTTTTGTTAGACCTTTGACCAGTCCTGGAGACTGATCGACCAGTCGAGTGAACAGTGCTCGACCAGTTGAGCAAGCTTGACTCAAAGTCCAGCAACCAATTTGGGTCCCACAGGATCAGTCAAGAGTAGGGTCTGACTGGTCGTGGAGGCCACTCAACCAATCGAGCAAGCTATTTGACCAGTCGTGGAACGATCTTATCTTATCGCGCTAGAAATTTCAAAAGTTTGTTGATCCTTCGACCAGTCGAGCTGTCCTCTGGACCAGTCGAGTGAACAGTTTCTGCACTTATAAATAGAGCACGATTTCAAAGTTTTTCATTTGATTCAAGCAAAATCAAGACACTACTCTGAGAGATAAGTTTGTGATATTTTAAAGCTAATTAGTGCTCATTTAATGTTCTCTTTAATTAGATTTTTGTATTTGATTTTGAGATTCTATATTCCAATCTTATTTGAAGAAGGGATTGAAGGTTTCCCCTTTCTTGGAATCAAAATCAAATCAAGCAAGCCGAAAGTGATTTAATCTAAAAATCATTTAAGACTTAGAACCTTTTCATAAGTGAGTGTGGACATTGAACATCTACGTTGAACATCTATTTCGAATTGGTTCTTCTGGGCTTCATTAAAGGAGAATATCCAGATAAGTATTTTACATTTCTGTTTTTGTTTTTTTTTTGAGATTGTGCCAGGAAAAATCTTTCTTTTTTGGTTTGTCTGAGGTGATCCAAAAAACTCAGAGTGTGAGATTTTTGAATTGTGTAAGCCCACTTAAAAGACACAATTGTGAAGGTTTTAGGTGAACCTTGAAAAACCTATTGCATAGTGAACGCTAATATCCATTGTGTGAGGATATTGGGAGTGAAGTAGTTGTGTGGCTATTTTTCTAAACAGTTGGTGTACACACAAGCGAACCACTATAATTTCTGGTCTTATCGTGGATGATTGATTGTGGCTTTCTATGAATGTTGTAATTTCTTTTTAAGCATTTGTGGAGAATGTTGTAATCTTTTATGCTAGTGTGAGAATGTTGTGAGAGCTTAGTTTATTTTCTTTACTATTTATTTCTTTATTCCTCTGTATCGGTTTGAGATTTTGATACACAGACCGTTCTAGGAATTAGGTTGTCCTACCATAAGCCATTGGTTTTTGGTGTAAGGTTGTCCTTAGAACAACATTTGTATCAACCTCTCAATACTTGTACATCTGAGGTTGCTATTCATTTATGCTTTGTGGGATTGTTTAATGTTATCTTTATTTATATTTGTTTAATTTTGCATTTAATTTTTTAATTTGGCATAGTCCTATTCACTCCATGCCCCCCCTCTAGGACTCTTAGCTCAACCTTTTCAAGTGGTATCAAAGCCTAATAGCTCGCTTTATTTTTTGGATTAATTTCCTAAGCTAATCGATCTGAGCTTTTTAAGATGTCAAATTTTAATAGCCTTTCAGTCACGGGGCCTCCACCTTTTGATGCTCCAATTATGCTTATTGGAAAGCCAGAATGAGGATTTTCTTAAAATCCATGGATGGGAGCGTGTAATAAGCCACAGTGACCAATTGGACCCCTCCTACCACTGAAGTGACTGGTACTAATGGATCTAAAATGATAAAAGTCACACCTTACTTCTCTTGGACCACTCTTCAGAAAAGTGAGAGTAGTGTCAATGCAAAGGCTTTAAATGCTATTACTTGCGCACTATCACCAGATGAATTCAAGAGAATTATATCCAGTGATACTGCAAAACAAGCCTGGGATATTTTAGAAATGACACACGAGGGAACAAAAATTGTCAAGAAATCTAAAGTCCAAATCCTCACAACCAAATTTGAGGAAATACGTATGGAAGAAAGTGAAACTTTAATAGACTTCTATACAAGATTGAATGACATTGTTAACTTTATGTGGGGTCTTGGTGATAGAATCCCAGAAAGTAAAATCTGTATAAAGATACTGTGCTCATTGCCTGAACGGTTTAATTCAAAGGTGACCGCGATCCAGGAACTTCGTGATACGGATAACATGAGGGTAGAAGAATTGGTTGGTTCCTTACAGACCTATGAGTTAAACTTTAAAGCTCCTAAAGGTAAATCCATCACCCTTAAGTCTTCTAAATATATTTCTTAAGAAAATAACAATTCTGATTTAGAAAATTCTGAAGATGATATGGCCCTTTTAGCTAAAAAGTTTTATAAGATTTTCAAAAGTAAAAAGAGGGTTGATTTACAAAAACCTAATAAAAAGAAAAGATCTAGATCTAAAACTTGAAAATCTTTAAAAGACAACCAATGTTACAACTGCTATGAATATGGGCATCTAGTGAACAAATGTCCTAAAAAGGAAAAACCTAAAAAGAAAGGTATGTTGGCTCTATGGGATGAATCTTCCTGCTCTGAAGCTTCTTCTGAGTCAGAAGATTCTGAAACCGAGTCGGGTAATGATGTTAAAGCCCTAATGACTTTAGCCAAGTTCACTTTTTCAAATAATGATGATTCAACTAGTGAAGAAAATCTGAATAGTGACCATGAAAATGAAGAAGATCTTTAACATGCTTATGATGCCCTATACAATGAAAGTTGCAAAATTACTGTAAAGCTAAAACTTCAGAAAGAAAATTTTTCAAAATTAAAAGAAAATTTTGATAATCTAGTCTCAGAAAAATCTCACATTTCAGATTGCTTTGAAAAAATTAAGTGTGACTTAGATTTCAAAACCTCCCTAGTTGAAAACCTAAAATCTGAAAATGAAAAGCTAAAACTTGAAGTCTCTTCGCTTTTAAGTTTGAAAGACACATGGAGGTATGCCCAAGGTGATCCCAAGTTAGAAAAACTCTTATCCGAATCTAGAAAATGTGGCGATCGATTTGGATTGGGCTACGACAAAAGTATTCCTCCTAAACATAAGAATATTCCACCCAAATTTGTGAAAGGGGAGTTTTCTAACTGATCAAAAGGGAAAAGTCCGAATCAAAATTATTCAAAAAATGCTTTTCAAAACCTAAAACCTAAAAACAATCATATCAACTATAAAAATCAAAATCATAATCCATTAGTTGAGAAAATTGTTGACTTACTTAAGGAGCTCTTAAAATTTAACTCAGTGGGTCGGTCTTATAACAACTACAATCATAAGAAGACCAACTATACTCTTAAACCCAAAACTGTAACGAAATGGGTCCCTAAGGTTACTTGTTTGGTCGCCCACACCACTTTCAAAGCTTCGAGCCATTCAAAGTGGTACCCAGACAGTGGTTGCTCCAGACACATGACAGGTGACAAAGGACTGTTCACCAATCTTAAAGACATGACTGATAGTTCAGTTACATTCGGTGATGGTAACAACTGCAGAATTGTTGGCCAAGGTACGATTTAACTCTTTAACCTCCCTCTATTTGAGAATGTTTTATATGTAAAAAGGTTAAAACATAATTTATTAAGTATCTCTCAAATATGCGATAATAATCAGTGTAAAATTTACTAACTAAGGGTGTGAAATTTTAAATAAAAATGGTTCTGTAGTATTAACTGGTCGCAGAACTTCTGAAAACTGCTACATTGTTTGTGATTCAAGCTCATCTAATCTATCGTGCTACATGGTCCAAACTGATGAGACCGAATTATGGTATAGGCGCCTCAGACATGTACACTACCGCAACTTATATAGATTGAGCAAAAGAGAGTTGGTAAGAGGTTTACCCAAAATACAGAAAGTAGACAAAATTTGTGGCAAATGCCAAATTGGCAAACAAACCATGAGTACTCATAAAAAGGTGAACTCCAATATCACATCTAAACCACTCGAACTCCTTCACATGGATCTCGTTAGACCAACTAGAATGGAGGGTCGAGGTGGCAAGAAGTACATTCTGGTAATTGTTGATAACTTTACCAAGTACACTTGGGTAGTCTTCTTGAGAGAGAAATCAGAAACTCTCGATGAAGTAAAGAGGGTACTCAAACGTATCCAAATAGAAAAAGAATCACAAGTCTCTAAGATCCGTAGTGATCATGGTTTTGAAATTGAAAATAGCAGTTTTGAGAAATTTTACAGTGATCAGGGAATATCACATGAATATTCTGCGCCCAAAATACCACAACAAAATGGTATAGTGGAAAGGAAAAATAGAGTGCTTCAAGAAATGACAAATGTAATGCTAAATAGTATGAAGCTTCCTAAAAATCTTTGGGCTGAAGCCGTTAATACTGCTTGTTATATAATTAACTGCGTTTATACTAGAAAATCAAATGGTAAAACGGCTTGTGAAATGTGGTTTGATAAGAAGCCTACTGTCAAATACTTTTGAGTTTTTGGCAGCAAGTGTTACATTTCACGTGACCGAGAAAATCTGGGTAAATTTGACACCAAAAGTGATGAAGGGATATTTTTAGGGTATACTCTGAATAGTCAAACGTATCGGATTCTTAACAAGAGGACTGGTGTAATTCAAGAGTTATAGATGATCACTTGAATACACCTGTCTCAAGTTCAGAAAATGATAAAGTTCTTTTAATTGATAAACCAGACTCTTCATCAAGTCAAAATAACACTGAACTTAGGACAGTTAAAGACCATCATTCTAATGAAATCCTTGAAAACCCTCTCACTAGTGTGCGCACTCATAAACAACTTGAAGATATGTGTAACTACGTGTGCTCTACACCTTAGATAGAACCGGCTAACGTAAAAGAAGCTCTTACTGACGAAAACTAAATTGTAGCGATGCAAGAAGAGCTCAATCAATTTGTAAGAAATGATGTTTGGTACTTAGTTCCAAGACTAAAATATAAACACATTATCAGAACAAAATGGATTTTCAAAAATAAGTATGATGAACTTGGTAGTATTATTAGAAACAAGGCTAGGCTGGTTGTACAAGGGTACACTCAAATTAAAGGCATCGATTATGATGAGACCTTTGCCCCAATAGCTCATCTTGAATCAATCAGACCATTTATATCCATTACGTGCTTTAGAAAGTTCAAAATATACCAAATGGATGTAAAGAGTGCATTCTTAAATGACGATTTACATGAAGAAGTGTATGTTGAACAACCAATGGGTTTTGAAGACCCTAATCATACTAATCATGTCTACCGCCTAAAAGAGGCACTCTATGGTTTGAAATAAGCTCCCAGGGCATGACATGAAAAGTTGACTAAGTTTCTACTAAGTCATAAGTTTATAATGGAAAGTGTTGATAAGACATTGTTTGTAAAGAAACATAATGATCACATACTAATAATGCAAATCTATGTTGATGATATTATCTATGGATCTACCTGTGCTAACATGACTGTTGAGTTTGCAGATCTTATGAAGTCTAAATTTGAAATGAGCATGGTTGGAGAACTAAACTATTTCCTAGGGTTGCAAGTCAAACAGCTCCCTGATGGTTTCTTTATCTCTCAAACCAAATATGCTATAAACTTAGTTAAAAAGTTTGGATTTAAGAGTGGGAAAATTTTTGATACTCCAATGACTACTACTCTAAAACTCTCTAAGGATTCAATAGGTAAAAGTGTGGGTCCTAAGTTGTATCGCAGTATGATAGGTAGTTTACTTTATTTAACTGCGAGTCGACATGATATTGCATTTAGTGTAGGAATTTGTGTGAGATATCAATCTGACCCTAAAAAGTCACATCTAATTGTTGTTAAGAACATTTTACGATATGTCGCTAGTTCAGTAAATCTTAGTCTCTGGTATCCACATGATACTAGTGTGCAATTAGCTAATTACACGGATGCTGATTGAGCTGGCAACATTGATGATCGAAAATCAACCAGTGGTGGTTGTTTCTATGTAGGGAACTGTTTAGTTTCCTGGCTAAGTAAGAAACAAAGTTCTGTATAGCTCTCAACAGCTGAGGCTGAATATATTACTGCTGGTAATGCATGTACTCAGCTTGTGTGGATGAAAAGAATGTTAAGGGATTACGGAATTGCGCAAGAATCCATGGTTTTATATTGTGATAATTCAAGCGTAATCAATATCTCTAAAAATCCAATTTAGCATTCACGAACCAAGCATATTGACATTAAATATCACTATATTCGTGAATTAGAGAAAGATAAGACAATTTCTTTGGATTATATTTCAACCGAGACTCAACTAGTAGACATTCACAAAACTGCTCGACAAAAGCAGGTTTGTAAAATTGAAATTTGATCCTGGTATGTGCAATATGAACTGATGATTTGTGTCTATTTGTATCATAATGTATATATTTTAAAAAAATTTAGAATTTAAAATTTATGTAAAATTGTAAATTTTGTGAGGTGCACGACCAGTCGAGTACATACTCGACCAGTCGTGGCACGATCGATCGAGCATGTACTCAACCCGTCGTGAAACATAGGTTTGACATTTTATTTGAGAAAAAATCACTTTTTCTTCATTTGGGTCTTCTTCTCCAACAAGCCCTACCTCGACCGGTCGAACCTATCTTCGATTCCTCTATGGTTAGTGTATTATTTTCAATTTTCTTGTAGATTCAAGTCCTTTGCACATCCTTTTCTTCATTTGTGTGGTTTATTTCATGTTTTATGATTGTTTTGGGGAATTTCTATCAAAAAATCTAATATAATAGAAACCCTTTTTGCCTCTTTTGTAATCTCTTTATTCCTTGATTTCCTTATTACAATGGAGGGTAGAACTAAGAAGAAAGGATCTCGTGGTCCCTCTTCATTTCGTTCGGCTCCTATCACAGTGCGCCACCTTTGGTTGCCCGAGGAAGATCCTAGTTATGTGCGGGATATTAGACTGCGCAATGTGATAGTAGAACGAACTGTTAATCATGATCATTTGGCACCATTTGATGTTATTCCTCTCCTTCAGTCTGTAGGATGGGATAACATATTGCATTGGGGTGAACCTGCATACTGCTCCATTGCGCAGGCTATATATGCTTGCATTACTAACTTTTCTACTAAAAATCTGACATTTACTATTACGACTAGAGAAGGCTCGGTTAATGTGGACCATCATCTTATTTCTGGATTAATGGATATACCTGTCAATGATGAAGGTATTCCCATTAGTTCTCTTGTGGCAAAACCTTCTGAAATTGAGAAGCGAATGCTCACTAGAGATTTATGTAATATGGATGTGGAATGGAGTACTGGGAATGCGCTCACCTCCATGTTTACATTACCCAGATATAGAATCCTTCATAGGATTTTCATTTCAAATGTCTATCCTCGATCTGGTAATAAAACCAAACTTACTACATTCATGGTTTGTATTCTTCATCTATCATTTCTGGAGTCTCTGTATGTCTTCCTTTTCTGATTTGTCATAGCATAATTCAGTTCCGTCTCCACCCAGGTCACGGTGACATACCCTTTGCTTATCTTATGACTGTGTTAGCCACCCATAGTTTAGTGGCTATGCCTATTGGAGAAGCTCCAATCACCATCTACCCTTCAACAATTCTAACATTAACAAGATGAATTTGAAGTTGGCCCCAGGCCAAGTTGATGTGGGTGCTGGAGGAGTAGCTGAAGCAAATGAAGATGAGGGTGATTTGCCTCCAGATGATGTCAATATGGATGACTTTTTGATGAAATTGAATCCGATTCTGCTGGTGATCCTGATTATCAACCATCTGATTATGATGTGCATTTGTGCTCACTTGAGGAGAAGGTTGAAGGTATGCATGTATCCTAAGAAATGCAATTCAAATATATGCGCAAATATCTTAGGCGCATTAGTAAGGGACTTCATCAAATTGATCCTACCATACCTGCTCTTTCTTCTAGTTCAAATTAGTTTTTGAATATCTATTATGTAATAACTTTTAACATACTTGAATTTCTCTTGTTTTATGTGCTTGGACATGCTTGCTTATTATTATGGACTTAGTTAACTGGTTATCTTGTTCATATCTTCTCTTATTTCTCATTACTCTTCTATTTACTTCCTTGTTTATTTACTTCCATATTGGTTCTTTCCTTTGTCATATTGTGACAAAAAGGGGGAGAATTTTATCATGCCTATTTTATTATGATAAATGTGAAAAGTGTGAAGAATGTGGATAAGTAACAATTTTTTTGCGATATGGTATTAAGGGGGAGTATTGATGAGAATATTGCTGCATATTGATTTGACCAGGTTATAACTGATACATGATTCTTTGATCAGGTTGTAACTGGTGCATGATTCTTTGACTAGTTTGTAACTGGTGCATAATTATTTGACTAGTTTGTCATTGGTGCATGATTCTTTATTGTGTATTGTGCTTATCTTATTTTAATGAAGTGTGTTTTGTCACAAATTTGACAAAGGGGGAGATTGTAAATGCTATTCAATCTAGTTCCTATGATTGTCGAATTTTGTAGCACCAAAACCTCTTAAATATGTATCTTGTGTGGCTCATCTACATATTCAAGATCATACAATTCATGTACAAGAACAAAAAGTCTTTACCTCGAGAACTTCAAGTGCAAGATCAAGAGATATACAAGTTCAAGTACAACATCAAGTGATAATTTAATGTCAAGCACTTCAAGTTCAACCTTCAAAGAACTTCAAGATGTCAAGATTTAAAGTACTTCAAGTTCAAGCTTCAAAGTACTTGAAGATGTCAAGCTTCAAATACTTCAAGATCAACTATTAACCGAAGCAAATGATGATTCAATGTTCAAATATTGTTTATAAGGTATGAATGACCCTAGATTAACCATAGGTTAGGTCATATTGATTGCATACTTAAATTAGGTCACTATATATTTTACCAGCTATTTCTTGACTAGTCTTAGCCTATGTTTGACTAGTCCTAGTACTGGCTCGACTAGTCCAAGAATTTCCTCGACCAGTTGAAGGTTTGTTACTAATTTTCGAAATTTTTTGTTGGACCTTCGACCAATCCTAGAGACTGCTCGACTAGTCGAGTGAACAGTGCTCGACCGGTCGAGAAGGCTCGACTCAAAGTCCAACAACCAATTTGAGTCCCACACGACCAGTCGAGAGCAGGGTTCGACCAGTCGTGGAGGCCACTCGACCAGTCGTGGAACGATCTTATCTTATTGGGCCAGAAATTTCAAAAGTTTGTTGGTCCTTCGACCAGTCGAGCTGTCCTCTGGACCTGTCGAGTGAACAGTTTTTGCACTTATAAATAGAGCACAATTTTCAAAGTTTTTTATTCGATTCAATCAAAATTAAGACACCACTCTGAGAGACAAGTTTGTGATATTCTTGAGCTTTTTACTGCTCATTTAATATTCTCTTTAATTAGCTTTTTGTATTTGATTTTGAGATTCTATATTCCAATCTTATTTGAAGGGATTGAAGGTTTCCCCTTTCTTAAAATCAAAATCAAATCAAGCAAGCCCAAAGTGATTTAATCTAAAAATCATTTAGAACTTAGAACCTTTTTATAAGTGAGTGTGGACATTGAACATCTACGTTGAACTTCTACTTCGAATTGGTTCTTCTGGGCTTCATCAAAAGAGAATATCCAGATAAGTATTTTACATTTCTTTTTTTTTTTTTTTTTTAAAGATTGTGCTAGGAAAAATCTCTTTCTTTTTTGGTTTGTCTGAGGTGATCTAAAAAATTCAGAATATGGGGTTTTTAAATTGTGTAAGCCCACTTGAAAGACACAATTGTGAAGGTTTTAGGTGAACCTTGAAAAACCTATTGCATAGTGAACGCTAATATCCACTGTGTGAGGATATTGGGAGTGGAGTAGTTGTGTGGCTATTTTTCTAAATAGTTGGTGTACACATAAGCGAACCACTATAATTTCTGGTCTTGTGGTGGATGATTGATTGTGGCTTTCTGTGAATGTTGTAATTTCTTTTTAAGCATTTGTGGAGAATGTTGTAATATTTTATGTAAGTGTGGGAATGCTGTAATAACTTAGTTTATTTTCTTTGCAATTTATTTCTTTATTCCTCTGTATCGGTTTAAGATTTTGATACACAGACCGTTCTAGGAATCAGGTTGTCCTACATAAGCTATTAGTTTTTGGTGTAAGGTTGTCCTTAGAACAACATCTGTATCAACCTCTCAATACTTGTACATCTAAGGTTGTTATTCATTTATGCTTTGTGGGATTGTTTAATGCTATCTTTATTTATATTTGTTTAATTTCATATTTAATTTTTAAATTTGGCATAGTCCTATTTACCCCCCCACCCCCCCTTCTAGGACTCTTAGCTCGGCCTTTTCATATCTAACACCACATATCTTTCATTACTCGGGTGTTACCAGGAATACCTAACTTGGTAACTCAAATCTAGTTGTTTACATATTCGCCTTCATCCTAGTCTAAACCAGACTATTAGAAGTAGTCTTCACCCATGGATATTTATCTAGAAAAACCCTAAGACCCTTAGGATTGTTGGAAGTAACCTTTACTCATAAATGAAGCCATCCACCCATTACTTTCATGGTAGACCACCGTGTCATCAGGAAAGTTTATTTATGATTTCAATCACGTTGTTAGACAAATCTAACCATATATCATTAAACGCAAGACCTAGATTAATAGATCTACTGCTCACCACGACCGTAATATCTCATCAGTCAAATTATCAATTGAATTACATATACTAGATGATTTGATACGATGTAAACTACTAGAATTCCCTTAAACGGTCCCTAAGACCCTTAAGGGGTCAGGTTGATCATAGTTGATAAAGTCCCGACCGTCGGATCTTTAAGAGTCATCAGTTATTATCAGTTAAGCACATAAATCAAACATTATGGCCCACCTGAACATGTGATCCACCTCAACTTTGGTGGGATGACCCAATAAACCTATTCGAGAAAAATGGATGGAGTAACTTTCACTAATCAACAATGTGGACCCCACCTTAGAACTGAGTGTGTACGTAGTGTGTGTACACTCACCTTGCATCGAATCGGTTAGCCACTTAAAATGAGTGCTGGCCTGATAAGTCTCAAGAAGGAGAGATTTTCTCTCCTTTTGTTCTCGCCTGAACCTGATTTGAATGGGCACCATTCGTACACGTTGACTGTGGCCCACCATCTGCGATCACTCAAGAAATCCAAGTCGTTCATCTTATTCAGCAGATAATTTCGACCAGACCCTGGTGTTTCCAACGGTATCCATACACGTGCGGACTCACAATCTCAATGGCAAATTGAGTTGCGTGCGGCTAGGTGTTCCAAAAGCAAAAATTCCACTCTTAGTTGAGCTGACAAACCTCGTGTGTCTGTCACTAGCAATCACGACCCTCCATTTCGAGAGATCCCAACCCTCCAAGATAGGGTTTTCCTAACTGGTAAGGATTAGGATGGAATCTTTTCTGTTTCGGCTTGGTTATTAGCGCAGAGAGCTGGAATCCCATCCTCACCATACGTGGCTCCCCCAACCAATCTCGTGCGTCCATGTAAGCCCTAAACTAGAGCCTAGAAGCTTCCTATGAAATGATTAGGGTTCCAACCGCCATTAGAAGCTTTCCTTCACAGCCGTAGGATTAGCTCAAACCACCCAAAAACCAAATCTATCATTCAAGAGATGGGTCCCACAAGGCCACTGTGACCTATATACACCTTTGATGGCCATTGGTTTGAAGAATGATGGGGCCGATCGAAATCCATCATGAGCAGCCCCATCATCTTCTCCGTTTAATGGTGGACACCCATCCTTAGGAAATGGGCCCCATTCCTTGATCTAAGCCGTCCATCTGGTGGATCATAGCCTCAGATGTTCATCCAAACAGTCCGATCGCAACCATACTATTAGCAGACAATAAAATCATCTCATATCTTGTCGGCTTATACAACTAAACCTATAACTAATCCATCGATTAGTTGGATAGAAGCCTCTAAAATAGGATTAGGAGAGCCTATAAAAGGCTACCTTTTTAGGATAAAAAGAGAACATTTGAGAGAGAAAAGAGGACGCCGCCTTACCGCATTGGGTGGACTCGGTCGAGCCATGGGTCGAGTTAGTCATGCCTGGGGCGGACTCGGACTGAGTCCAGCCTTTATTCGACTGGGTTAGAGGAAGAAAAGGAGAAAGAAAGAAGAAGAAAGAGCAGAAAAGAAGATGGAGAAGGAAGAACGAAGAAAGAAGAAGAAAATGAAGACTAGTAAGATGAGGACGAGCTTGACTCAGTCCGAGTTGCGGTTCACTGGCTCAACCCATTGTCAACGAGTTAAGCTGACTTGAGTCTGGCTTGATCCAGCCACCATGCTAGATGTGGGTTTGAGAAAGAAAAGCTTGAAGAGAAAAGAAATAAAGGAAGGAGAAGGTAGAGAGAAAACGAAAGAGAGAGAGAGAGAGAGGCAGAGTTGTTGTTGTCGAGTCGGGCAGACTCGACTCGCTGAGCTCACAGGTTGGACTGTCCAGACCCACTGCTAGACGTCCTAGCAAGGAGAAAGAGAAGATAAGCATAGAAGAAGAAGAAGAGAAAGAGAGAGGTAAATATGGAGTGAAGGGACGAAAAGATCAGAGAGAAGAGAGGGTTGCTGCCGAGTTCGAGTCGACTCGACTGAGTCAGACTGGCATGAGTTAATTCCGTGGGTCCAATGTCCATTCCTAGACATGGCTAATTGAGAAGAGAAAGAAAGAGTAACATGGGAGAGGAAGAAAGGAAGAAAAGGAAGAAGGGAAGGTGAGAGAGAATTGTGGCATGCCAAGTTCAACCGAGTTAACTCAGCGTGTTGACCCGACGATTCTGGGGTCCGGTTAGCAGCAAGTCTTGTCCATATCACTGTTATACTCTTCAATAGAGAGAGTAGAAGAAGAAGATTTTAGAAAGAAGATGAAGAAGGCAAGTTGGGGGTGTTAACGAGTCGAATTGCTGAGTCGAGCTACTGAGTCGACTAATGTGAGTCAACTTGTCTTCCCCAAATTAGATTTTTGATTTACCATTAATTGTTATTACTATAGTTATTATGATTACTAAATGATTAGCCATTAGTGAACTGTTTATGCTAATATTAGTTATTATGAATAAAAATCTTAATTATTAAATATTGGTATTTTGTTTATCTTTCTAAAAATATTATCATTATACCATTTAATATCATCGTAATTATTACCATGTTTGCTAGTATTAATTATTCCGTTATGATAATAATTATTTTATAGTTACCCATATTATTAACATTTACTTAATTATACATATTTATAGCTCAAATCTTAAAATCTAGGCATAGAATACAACTCTAAAACAAAACCCTAAACCTAGGTTATGATCTTAACCATAGATAGTGTGTAAACTTAGATATAACTGTACAAATTGGCAAATTATGTTAGGATTCAATTCTAAAGTGTGCATGCAAATTCCAATGACTTGACATGTGTGGATCACCCTTCATGCTTTTCTACATCTTGATAATTAACTTGCTCATTCATCTTGTTCATTTACTTTCTTGATTGCTTAATGTGGTTCATTGCTCTAAAAGATTTTGATTCGTTATGATGATTGATAAATTGGATCTAAATTTAATATTTGAATATGCAGTAAGATCTAAATACCTCTATTTTGATTTGAAATGAATGCTTTAGATATGCATGTGCTATATCGATATTATACATGATTTAATTTGTCATTCATGATCACTTGATGGAATGATTAGAGGTCCTAGAACTAGTTGTCATTTTATTTAATAAATTAAATGGAACATTTGATGTGGACTTATATCTTATGGATCGTTTGTTACCTAAGTGACTTTTGCTATAATCCCTTTTTATCACATCCTTGGAATGGGTTGTTTGCCCTGTATGGCTTGATGTAATATTTGCCCTATGTGGCTTTAATGAATTGCCTTCATATAACCTTGCGATGGTAAGTTTCACTTGTAGAACTATATTTGGCCACTAGTTGAGTATATTACCTTTAAACATCCTATTTGTTAGTCTCATGAGTCAGAGATGGTGGAATGGGACACTATGCCTGAGCTATCGGCCTATGCTGGGTAACAAACCCCCATAGTGACCTTCGAGCTTCCTTAAAATGGTTGTTTGAAATTGGAATAATAATGGTTGGTCTAATCATGCATCTTCATGGCATACAGACTTTACCGGGTGGTCGATACAAGTTGCGAAGTTTTCTTGGGTCACTACGGGTTGTACCGTATAGTATTTTACTTGGTGATTCTAAGTTTTTGTTGCGTGCATTCGACTACCATGAGTAGTCCTTTTCGAATGGATTTTTCTGGGTGTCTAATTTTCCTTAAACGTATCATAGAATATTCTTTTAGGAAGCTAGCTTACCTTGGGTGTCTTCATTGCATGGTCTTTTTCGAGTGGCTAGTTCTCCTTGGACGTACCTTTGAGTACTTTTTCGGGTGGCTAGTTCTCCTTGGGTGACCTTTTTGCCAAATGGATGTGTATCCCCAGGTCTGTGAGCATGTATATGCATTCATGCATTTAAACAAGAACATCTTTGTTGAATTTATTCAATATATTCGTATATAGTAAACTTTGTCTTATTTTTATGATGATCATCGTAAAATATTCATTATAGACCGTTTCTGATAACTATCCTTAATTATCTTGATAATACGATAAATCTTGTGGGTTATACCTCACTGAGATAGCCATTGACGCTATCAAACCGTAATCAGTGTGCAGGAGATGCAGAGGATGTGCATGTTGGTGTTTATGTGGAATAGGAGGAGCCAGATAATCTTACGACTCCCTATTCCTGATTTCATTTGTATTTAATTTGTACTATCATGTTTTGTAAAACGTTAAGACATTGGTTTGTATAAGTTTTCGAATAACTATTTGAAATATTTGGTTATGTATATTTGGACTCCCTCTTATACTTAATTTGCTTCTATTCCGCTAAAATTACTAACTCTGATAGAGAAAAAAAATGTACGTGAAATTTGAGCCACCGTTAAAGATTAACACTCGGGTTTTTGTAAAAAGAGTAGTGTACTCGGGTTTCGGGAACCAGGGTGGTACATAATAACTTGGTGAGATCAAGGTCGAATCCATGGGGAATAGGGAACATGGTTTAGAACTAATTTAAATCTAACTTAGTTGTCTAGGTTTTTAATCTAGCGATGAAGAAAAATGTTTTGAAATAAATAAAGATAAAAGACTACGGATCCAAAAATCCACCTATAGCAATCTCAATATTCAATCTACTTGATTCAACGATAAGTCAATTGGAATTGAAGTCCTATCCTATCTAATCAGATGATGGATCAGTCAAAATAGAATCTGAACTTTCATTAGATTATTTCCCAAATATCCGTCTAATTGTAATGATGGCAGGGAATTTAATCATCCACCATGCCCAGGAGACGATGGTGAATAACGACTTCTACCCATCTGTAACGCCCTGAAAATCGGGGGTCGAGCATAAACTCAACTCCCGAGTTCCAGAACATCACTTATGCAACAAAATGAATGATGATTGAATGTTGACTGTATTCGTGCATTGAACATGAGTGAGATTAAGCCAAAAAGATATCATACTCCAGAGAAACCAAATTGCAAGCGGAAGACGATGATAGATAGATAAAATATATAAAGTGTGATGAGTCTCCAGTGTGATAACATTACTAGGTTAAATAAGTACAAGTACGAGTTCTAAAATATACCAAATGTGTAAGTGTAATATCTTCTATCCCAAGTACCATAGCCCCGTCAATGCGCACTGCAGGTCTTGAGAGACCCGTGAGAGAGTTACATGATAGGAGAACTCCTCCTCATCACCATAGAAGTAGTCCATCGCTTCATAAGCATCGCCATCATCTGAAATTCAACAAATCTGGTTGGTGTGTACAACACTGTCCCGTAACGTGGGAGTGAGTGATCAACTCAGTGGAACAGTAAAGTATAGGTTAACATGTTATCAATTCAATCAAGAAGTAATGATAAAAGCGTATAAATCAAACAATTCTAACTACTCTTATTAAGTGCGAGAATGAAATGACATGATCTTGTATGCCCTTGCCAAACCACCCTCATGCGACATCATCTTACGTTCGGAATGCTTAACTCCCTCGGTGCGCCACATCTACTAAGCACATGCGGTGCGATGATGATCATGATTAGAGTTATTATTAGTCCATTTCAAAATTGCGGTATTGGGAAACTAAGGTACCTCCCTTGTATCATTCCCAAACATGATCCATTCTAGGGTCGTCGGTCTAGTTAATCTCATACGATATTATGGTTTGAGAGGCGTAGCGAAGGCATCACAAAGGGCTCATCACCGTCGGCACGGATACTGAGATCTCACCGTATGCGGCTCAATTGTTGATCGTCGGCTCGAGTACGGGTCCCACCGTACTCGGCTCAATCACAGCCGTCGGCTCGAATACGGGTCTCACCGTACTCGGCTCGACTCATACTCCGATTCTTTGTGAAAGACTCGTCGCCAATCACGAGAACTTGGAGTATACTCGAAGATACTACGGAGGACTCGTCGCCCATCGGACACGAGTACGGGTCTCACCGTACTCGGCTCACCGTAAGTATCGACGGCTCGAATATAGTGTCCCATACCACCATAATCGGCTCACGAGTCTAGTTGCTCACTTACCTCGCAATGGTCACTACGGGAGGCACGTGGCCCCGGCGTGGCCGACGGCTCGACCACGGTGTCCCATACCACCATGCCGGCTTATGAGTCTTAGCGGATCGAGGTACCATGGTTAAAAGGGATTTGGTAAGTTTGGTACAACAGGTTCAGCGATAGCGACCAAACATGGTGAACATACATAAGACGGATCGGGTTACTTAACGAGATCGGCTAGCTCGAGCGCACAACAAATTGAACGACATGAAGTGCATAAGCACTTCGCGTGGCCAACCACTATCGCCAACCGAAGTACGACTCGGGTTCGTCAAACACATCTCACGTGGCAAATGAATCGCAGCCACGAATTCAATTCTGGTACCGATTGTCTGGACTATAATCATAGCCCCAAATATGATAACTTACAGATAGATAAAGTAGTAATGGATCAAGATTCCACTCATACAATCAAGGTATGGTATTATCCGTTTAGAAATTTGGGGTTGTTGTGCGCACTCGTTGCTCGCTCCCCCATCACCCATGACGGATCATACAACGTAAATATAAATTTAAACATATGCATTACATAGTTATAATCAGAAAGCAGTTGAGCATGTTATGAATCACAACACAAGCATGAGTTTATACATGTTCAATTCCTAATCACACAACAATCTAAGGAGATCATACACATAGTGAAAAGAGGTTGAGAATCATATCTCAACACCCTTATACATTACAATTTGCTAACTACTACTCATTCAGACATTTCAAAAAAGCACTTAAACAAACATACATCAACATACATGACATATGTCGATCACATAGGCATTAGGCCAAATCCTTTCCCTAGGGAGTTGCCCCAATCATAACACGCGTACACCCACGATGGATAGTCATGGCAAGCAGGAATCCAAGTTCCATATTCATTCAGTCATTTCCACAAACACTTGGGCCACACATTTTAGCATATATGGTGTTTATTGGCCGTGGCGTGATTTAGGGCAAATTCTTTCGTCAAAAGGGTATAGCCAATACAACAATTATGAATCCATGACAATTAGTCATGGCGAGCACGAATGAGGATTCTATACTCATTCAGTCATTTTCACAAACACTTAGAATACACTAATACAACATACATGGTGTATGTTAGCAAAACATGTATTAGGGCTATCCTTTAGCCAAGTGAGTATTTTACCCATGTATAATATATTACTACAGCAAATAATCATGATAAATGCATCTCCAAAATTTATACGTATACAGTATTTTCTAGAATACGCATTTTCAACATACATCGTATACAAGCAAACATGTATTACGGCGATTCCCTTCGCCAAGCAATTATTTTATACGCACATAATATATTTATACGACGATTAATCATGACAAACACATCGCTAAAATATACATGTATACGGTACTTCTTGCAATACCGTACTTCTAGATACATAGTGTTTATTAGTAAACATGTATTTAGGCGAATCCTTTCGTCAAATAAGTATTTTATCCATACGTCATATATCCATACGTCAAATAAACATGTCAAACAAATTTCTAAAAAAAATACGTATACGGTATTTTATACGAATACCTAGAGTATGTGAATTTCCAAATTCTACAATTCTAATCGAAACAGAAAACGGAAAGCACTTTGTACATGTGCAATTGCATGTAGATCATGAATCTATCGTTATCTGACATTGAAAGCGTTGAAAACCATAACCTATACACCTAAAGTCCGCACCTTGTGTCGTAGAATAAATGGCCCGAGTCGATAGGTTCGCTAAGCTTAGGTATACGAGAGTTTGGCAACCTAGAGAATGAAATAGGTTAGCTATTTCCTAACCTACAATGGCTGATCTAATCCCCCAAACGGAGTTAGGGTTAGGGTTTATTACCTAGAAATGATGCGGAATCGCCGAAAAAGCTGAGAAGAATGAGGTGGTTAAGCAGATGTGCGGAGGGTAGAGCGGCGAGGAGATCTTCCCACAACTCCCACACTTTCTCTTTCTTTTCCCTCTCTCAAATCTCAAATTCGTATGGCTGCCATGAGAGAGGGTTTAAGGTCCTTATATAGTCTCAAAACTCACCGAAATAGACTCGGGAACAAAGTATACTTAGGTTATGTCCAAAGCGGACCTGTTCCGTCTCAACGGAGCACTTCTGGCGGGCCTCCTTGAGCCAAAGGTCGGACTTAAGCTCACTAACACTGGATCTACGTTCTATTAAGTTTTCGGTTCGGTCGGATACCCAGATCATGCGTGGCGGACCAGTTTCAGTTCGACGGTCAGTGGGTCTCGATCGGAGATGTCGAGTACATGTAAATGTGTATGAAATTTTTCCTGATCTGAGGGTGTAATTTGGTCAGATTCTGACGGTCAGTTGCTTAAACTGATGCGCAAGCGAATGGTGCCAGATCACTATTCTAGATATTTATTTTGTAAAGGGAATAGTGTTTTTCACACACCCTCGCTCCGGACTCAAGCGAATGGCCGTGGGACATCAAGTGGACTGATTTCGAGGTGGTTGTCAAGCCCGTGAGGCGGTCCTAGTTCCTTAACTTCGTGTTAATCGGACTTCCGATGTGCGGTCTAGACCTAATCTGAAGTTTCGAGATGCTCCGTGAGCGGCCGGGTAATGAGATTGATCCTAAGTTTTAGGGTAACCTAGCGTCAATGATTCTACAAGTTTTGAGTCTTGCGAGATCATATTTAAAGCGATTGGTGCTAATTTCACGAGCACTCTAGTTTAACACTAGCTAAATCTCACTTAATTTCTAAAGGGTTTAGTCTGTAAGATTTCTGTCTGAGGTGGTACTGGGCCTTTGTAGTTTGTATATAAAGTAATCCAAGTTATACTACTTAGCTAGTTTAGGATAGTGTCTAGGATGAAAGTACTTCGAAAATTTTAAAGAAAAAGGTGGTGAAGGGTGGAATTTGTGAAGAAAATGGTTAAGGAGCAATTTTTAGACTGTGGGATTTAGTTCTGACAAGTTAATAAGGTCTTAGGATCGACCCATTGCCTAAGGACGTCTAATTCCAAGTTGGCAAAAATCCGGGGTGTTACAATCTACCCCCCTTAAAACAAAATTTCATCCCCGAAATTGGCTAAGGGTAATAAGGGAAGATTTCTATTATTTTATTTGCCTAAGACTTATTGGTTCCAAGTTTCTACGCGTGGTAGGGTATATACCAGCTGGTTCATTTTAGTCTACCCCCCTTAAAACTTAATTCTTTATCCATTTCTCATACCCTGATGGTTTGCTACCATTTATTTCTTTACCTATTTGGAGTCTCGACGACAATTCCCACAATTTAGAGTAAGATAGTTGTTTTCATTGTTTGACCAACACGGAGAGACGATAATAGTGGGCTCGATCCCGATACATCGATCATCTCTTGGCCAGGGTAGGAAGCTCATCGTATCCCTTTCAAATCTGGTGGATCTGGTCGTCCGTCGCTCGTGCAGAGAGTCCATCGGTAGTCACCCGGGATTGGGAATTGGGTCAAGCCGCGAAAACTTCGATGTAGATTGTAGATGTCGGTAACTCGTAGTCCGATCACTCTCTAAGAGTAGGGAATGTCCATCATTGAAAGGCTCAAATTGTTTATTCTAAGGTTGCCCTTTAGGTCTTAGTCTAAGAGAGTCCTCGATATTATCTATGTCAAAGGAGATGGTGAATCAAATCTTACTAGATCATCCTAAAACATTTTCTCATAGTAGAACTTACTAGGGCTTCTATAATGTTCGTATTTATCGAGCAGTTTCGATCTGGGCCAGTGGGGTAGGGTCCACCACGTTTCCATTTGCGCCACTCGGTCAAAGAGGTGTATTAGGTGACCTAACTAGAGCGGGTTCATCATGTTCTACCCCCCTTAAAATTTATTTTCGCCCTCAAGGCTCAAGAACTATGTCCTGATCCGTATGTCGGAACAAGGTGTAATTTATAACCTATCTTTGACATGAAAACGGGAAATACATTGGTCTGCCTTTCATCGACGATGTGTACTATAGCATTGATACCTATGGGTATCGAGGAGCTAAAAATGACGGGTAATGTGGTTGATGTCAGGGGCAGGTGTGAGTTTGAGGCAAGATGCCTAATCCTACCAAGGGGTTTTATCGCGGCCCAGACTTATCCTATTTAATCATGTCTAGTTTAATAGGCATGCTATCTTTCTACGGTCATAAACATAATATGTATGTCGACATGGCATGCGACTTGGGACCTAATTCCTAACTATTTGTTGCCCATTTGGGTAATTCCTAGGGCCTAAAAGACAAAGTCTCTATTAGCTATATGTTCTTAACACTTCTCGAAGACGAAGTTATAAACTTTTAGTTGTAAGTGGTCAGGCCAACACAGAAGGAATGTTGTATAGTGGGTCTGAGTCGGATACATGGACCTCCTGCCTAGCTAAAACAAAAAGTTGTCAATCATTCCTTAATCCTAGTCGATCCCGACCTTCTGCTTGATCAGAGCATAGGGTTCATTGGTCACTACCAGGATTGAGGATTCGATTCAAACCGCGAATACCTCGCTTATATGTAGTTTCTCTACTCCGTGTTCCCGATTGTACTAAATCCTTGAGAAGAAAATTCTAAGGGATGTATTGATTGGACCTAACATTGAATCCAAGGGATATATAGGTTTTCTCTAATCGTGAATAGTTTCTACGTCAAATAAGCTCCCTAAGAGTTACTAAGGAAGCCTAAAGTATTAAGGGGATTCAACAACGGAACGGGGTCTCGCTCTAACCTATTCAAGCCAACTAACTATATCTATCACTCAATTATCTTAACATTGTTAGTCGTTTACATTTCTTAGTCTAATCAGCAGCCTAGGCTCAACTTATGAGCAGCGATAATCCACTAGTTGTAATCTAAAGTCTATGCTTATACACCAGATGATTTTATACCCTTTCTAAATAAAGAAATTATTTTATCGCCTAGGGTCAAAGTTGTCTGATTGGAATTGGGTTGCCGGAACTCGAATTTAACTACGCACGAGCATTTCACATATGTTCATACTAGCTAAGAAGATCCTAAGGGTCACATTATAAATTTGTTGGGTTTCTTATATGGTCAGGTCTGTCGAAATTCAGGAGCAATGCTCTTGGTCCAAAACTCTAAGAGTCTATTTGTCAAACAACCATTTACTCTAAAAGCTTAAGCTATCAGAGTGTGGTGGGTTAATGTGTATCAAGGGACTTTATCACTGCATCACTACTTGGCCAATGGTCTTAAGTTGTATTAAAATGGGACTGTATTGCTAATCCCACTTCAGGATTGGGAATGGCATATTTGGCAGGAGGGTGGGCGGGATTAAAATTACTTTATAGGCTTTGGAAAATGAGGATTGTGTTGGAAAGTGTGAGATGAGATTTCCATATCCCACGATGAGGAATTTCTAAGTGTAATTTGAAAGAAAATTGGGATTTACGTTGCTTGCCTACACTCCAAATATGGTATTGGAAAACATGGGATGCACCCAAATCCCATGAGATCGAGAAAATGGCCGTAACCAATTCGAATAGGGCCATGGAAAGTGAATGAAAAGTGAAGGGGAGAGAAAGTAAGGGTTGGAGGTTTGTTCCTCCATGAGTTTGAGCCTTAACAAAGATTGTAAAGGCCCCAACGGGCAGGGATTGAAGGAGGAAAATGAGTAGATGGGATGGGTTGAGAGCTTACCCGAATTTGAGCTCCAAATGAGGCATGTAAGTGCTCAAATGAAAGAGAATGGAGAGGGTAGGGGGTAGGTTATGTTGTAATCGTTGGAGGAGGATGTATGGTTGGACATGAAACAACGAAATGGGCGATTGCGAGTGGAGGTTTGAGAGAGAAAAATCGAAATGGAGGTTTGGGCGTTTGGAAGGGGTGATGTGAGAGAGGGGAGCTCCAGCCCCCAAAATCCTAAACCTTAGGCCAAACCGCGCGTGCCACGTAGTAGGGGAGGTCGGGCCGACCAACCCCAGCCCCGGCCCCACACCAGATGGGCCACCGGATCGCGGTCCGCCGCCGAAACCGTGGCTCCACCGCGGTCCGCCTTGGCCGGAACCGCGCCGCCGCGGTGGGGCCCTATTCAGCATGCTCCCAGGGTGTCAGAAACACCCTGGTTCGACCCTGGGTCCCATCAAATTTAAGTGGGGAGACCCCCGACTCCGATTTGCTCCATTTCGGGTAGTTTCGGGATAATCGGACGTAACTTGCAATCCGGAATGAGTTATCTAATGTAAAATATATGAATTTGGGGTAGAACGAGCTAATGAAGCCAACCAATCCTGCCATGCCGGGTTGCGCAACCTGAAATTGTGAAAAAAGCCTTCGATTGACAGTCATTTCCCCGTTTTAATTTCGTTTTACTAAAATAGTAATTTTTAGTTTAATTACTCTTCATCCATTGGGCTTTAGGAGTTGCGCTCATCGCGTAAAGAGCTTAGAATAATTAGGAGAATGGTTTGGTGAAGCCAAATAGGACACTTATTATTTTTGGGTGAAAGCCTTGCGCACTTAGTAAACATCACGACCCAATAGTAAATCGCGAACTCCAGGAGTTTTAGTTGTAGTTTGTTCCTGATTTCTTTCCCATTACCTGGTATCCTTATTTAAAGGGTTGTGAACTCATTTTTTTTTTTAGTCATGCATTAATCAGTTTCGAATTTATTACAATTTATTTCTATTTTCTGCTTTCTCCTCTTGTAGATTCGAGAAGTCCAGAGAAGCTCCAAGGATCCGGAGTAGTTATCCTCATCACGTTTATTGCACATTTTACTGATTCTCAATGATTGGGATGAGGTGGATTGTGATCTAGACCCTTCACTAGACAACCTAGAAATGTTTTAAGGTCGACCCGTGTGACCATGGTTGAATACATACTCGACTTCGGTGTTCGTTTTCAGTGAACTAGCCGTTGGACGGAACAGGGATGCCTAAGACTGTTTCTACATTCCGTCGCTCCCTCCTAAGTCAGTGTGCGTCAGTGTGCGTCGTGTGACCATAACCCAGGTCTGGTTTAATTAAAATCATGCTCTGATAACAACTTGTAATGCCCTGAAAATCGGGGGTCGAGCATAAACTCAACTCCCGAGTTCCAGAACATCACTTATGCAATAAAATGAATGATGATTGAATGTTGACTGTATTCGTGCATTGAACATGAGTGAGATTAAGCCAAAACAGCATATCATACTCCGAGAGACACTAAATTGCAAGCAGAAGACGATGATAGATAGATAAAATATATAAACTATGATGAGTCTCCGAGTGTGATAACATTACTTAGGTTAAATAAGTACAAGTACAGTTCTAAAATATACCAAATGTGTAAGTGTAATATCTTCTATCCCAAGTACCATAGCCCCATCAATGCGGTGCTCGAGGTCTTGAGACCGTCGAGAGGATTACATGATAGGAGAACTCCTCCTCATCACCATAGAAGTAGTCTGGCTCTGCTTCATAAGCATCGCCATCATCTGAAATTCAACAAATCTGGTTGGTGTGTACAACACCGTCCTGTAACATGGGCGTGAGTGATCAACTCAGTGGAACAGTAAAGTATAGGTTAACATGTTATCAATTCAATCAAGCAGTAATGATAAAGCAGTACAAATCAAACAATTCTAACTACTCTTATTAAGTGTGAGAATGAAATGACATGATGCTGTATGCCCTTGCCAAACCACCCTCATGCGACATCATCTTACGTTCGCGAATGCTTAACTCCCTCAGTGCGCCACATCTACTAAGCACATGCGGTGCGATGATGATCATGATTACCGAGTTATTATTAGTCCATTTCAAAAACGGTATTGGGAAACTAAGGTACTTCCCTTGTATCATTCCCAAACATGATCCATTCTAGGGTCGTCGAGTCCTAGTTAATCTCATACGATATTATGGTTTGAGAGGCGTAGCGAAGGCATCACAAAGGGCTCGTCACCGTCGGCACGGATACTGAGATCTCACCGTATGCGGCTCAATTGTTGACCATCGGCTCGAGTACGGGGTCTCACCGTACTCGGCTCAATCACTAGCCGTCGGCTCGAATACGGGTCTCACCGTACTCGGCTCAACTCATACTCCGATTCTTTGTGAAAGACTCGTGCCAATCACGGACCTTGGAGTATACTCGAAGATACTACGGAGGACTCGTCGCCGTCGGCACGGTACGGGTCTCACCGTACTCGGCTCTCGCCGTAAGTATCGACGGACTCGAATATAGTGTCCCATACCACCATAATCCGCTCACGAGTCTAGTTGCTCCTTTGGTCACTATGGGGAGGCACGTGGCCCCGGCGTGGGCCGACGGCTCGACCACGGTGTCCCATACCACATGCCGGCTCATGAGTCTTAGCGGATCGAGGTACCATGGTTAAAAGGGATTTCTTTGGTAAGTTTGGTACCCTAGGTTCAAGCGATAATGACCAAACATGGTGAACATACATAAGACAGACGGATCGGGTTACTTGACGAGCTCGGCTAGCTCGAGTGCACAACAAGTTGAACGACATGAAGTGCATAAGCACGCACGTGTGCCAACCACTATCGCCAACCATACGACTTGGGTTCGTCGAACACATCTCACGTGGTAAATGAATCGCGACCACGAATTCATTCAATGTAGGTGTCATGCGGACTATAATCATAGCCCCAAACATGATAACTTGCAGATAGATAAAGCGGTAATGGATCAAGATTCCACTCATACAATCAAGGTATGGTATTATCCGTTTAGGGCTGCCAGGGCTGTTGCACGCACTCATTGCTCCTCTCCCCCATCACCCATGACGGATCATACAACGTAAATATAAATTTAAACATATGCATTACATAGTTATAATCAGAAAGCAGTTGAGCATGTTATGAATCACAACACAAGCATGAGTTTATACATGTTCAATTCCTAATCACACAACAATCCAAGGAGATCATACACATAGTGAAAAGAGGTTGAGAATCATATCTCAACACCCTTATACATTACAATTTGCTAACTACTACTCATTCAGACATTTCAAAAAAAAACACTTAAACAAACATACATCAACATACATGACATGTGTTGATCACATAGGCATTAGGCCAAATCCTTTCCCTAGGGAGTTACCCCAATCATAACACGCGTACACCCACGACGGATAGTCATGGCAAGCAGGAATCCAAGTTCCATATTCATTCAGTCATTTCCACAAACACTTGGGCCACACATTTTAGCATATACGGTGTCTATTGGCCGTGGCGTGATTTAGGGCAAATCCTTTCGTCAAAAGGGTATCGCCAATACAACAATTATGAATCCATGACAATTAGTCATGGCGAGCACGAATGAGGATTCTATACTCATTCAGTCATTTTCACAAACACTTAGAATACACTAATACAACATACATGGTGTATGTTAGCAAAACATGTATTAGGGCTATCCTTTAGCCAAGTGAGTATTTTTACCCATGTATAATATATTACTACTGACAAATAATCATGATAAATGCATCTCCAAAATTTATACGTATACTGATATTTTCTAGAATACGCATTTTCAACATACATACTGTATACAAGCAAACAAGTATTACGGCGATTCCCTTCGCCAAGTAATTATTTTATACGCACATAATATATTTATACGACGATTAATCATGACAAACACATCGCTAAAATATACATGTATACGGTACTTCTTACAATCAGTATTTCTACATACATAGTGTTTCTTAGTAAACATGTATTTAGGCGAATCCTTTCAGCCAAATAAGTATTTTATCCATACGTCATATATCCATACGTCAAATAAACATGTCAAACAAATTTCTAAAAAAATACGTATACGGTATTTTATACGAATACCTAGAGTATGTGAATTTCCAAATTCTACAATTCTAATCGAAACAAAAAACGGAAAGCACTTTGTACATGTGCAATTGCATGCAGATCATGAATCTATCATTATCTGACATTGAAAGCGTTGAAAACCATAACCTATACACCTAAAGTCCGCACCTTGTGTCGTAGAATAAATAAGTTGAGTCGATAGGTTCGCTAAGCTTCCGTATACGGGAGTTTGGCAACCTAGAGAATGAAATAGGTTAGCTATTTCCTAACCTACAACTGTCTAATCCCCCAAACAGGTTAGGGTTAGGGTTTATTACCTAGAAACGATGCAGGAATCGCCGAAAAAGCGGCAAGAATGAGGTGGTTAAGCACCGATAGCAGCAGGGTAGAGCGGCGAGGAGATCTTCCCACAACTCCCACACTTGCTCTTTCTTTTCCCTCTCTCAAATCTCAAATTCGTATGGCTACCATGAGAGAGGGTTTAAAGTCCTTATATAGTCTCAAAACTCACCGAAATAGACTCGAAAATAAAGTATACTTAGGTTATGTCCAAAGCGGACCTGTTCCGTCTCAACGGAGCACTTCTGGCTGGCCTCCTTGAGCCAAAGGTCGGACTTAAGCTCACTAACACTGGATCTACGTTCTATTAAGTTTTCGGTTCGGTCGAATACCCAGATCATGCGTGGCGGACCAGTTTCAGTTCGACGGTCAGTGGGTCTCGATCGGAGATGTCGAGTACATGTAAATGTGTATGAAATTTTTCCTGATCTGAGGGTGTAATTTGGTCAGATTCTGACGGTCAGGTTGTTTAATACTGATGCGCAAGCGAATGGTGCCAGATCACTATTCCAAATATTTATTTTGTAAAGGAAATAGTGTTTTTCACACACCCTCGCTCCGGACTCAAGCGAATGGCCGTGGGACATCAAGTGGACCTGATTTCTAAGGTGGTTGTCAAGCCCAGTGAGGCGGTCCTAGTTCCTTAACTTCGTGTTAATCGGACTTCCGATGTGCGGTCTAGACCTAATACGAAGTTTCGAGATGCTCCCGTGAGCAGCCGGGTAATGAGATTGATCCTAAGTTTTAGGGTAACCTAGCGTCAATGATTCTACAAGTTTTGAGTCTTGCAGATCGTATTTAAAGCGATTGGTGCTAATTTCACAGGCACTCTAGTTTAACATAGCTAAATCTCACTTAATTTCTAAAGGGTTTAGTCTGTAAGATTTCGTACGAGGTGGTACCGGGCCTTTGTAGTTTGTATATAAAGTGATCCAAGTTATACTGCTTAGCTAGTTTAGGATAGTGTCTAGGATGAAAGTACTTTGAAAATTTTAAAGAAAAAGGTGGTGAAGGGTGGAATTTGTGAAGAAAATGGTTAAGGAGCGATTTTTAGACTGTGGGATTTAGTTCTGACAAGTTAATAAGGTCTTAGGATCGACCCATTGTCTAAGGACGTCTAATTCCAGGTTGGCAAAAATCCGAGGTGTTACACCATCACACAATTTAAAATACGTAAGAAGATATTCAGAGTTCTCACCGCATCTACTGTAATTGGAGTCACAATAAACCATAGGAAACTGAAAATATTCCTTAAATCAAACTAGAAATCAATGAAGTTTAACATAAGTAAGATAAATATAAAAATAAACTATAGGTTTAATCCCTTACCCTTAGCTAAGAGATTAGCCTAAGAAGACTAACATCCTAGAAGAAAAATAAAAAGATCTACTAGAACCGTGAATAAATCGAAGTGGAAGAACATTGTCGGCGCTCCACCTAGGCCTTCTCTTCCTTTTCAAACCCTAGAAGATGATTTTGAGTAGCTTAGAGACTCCTTTAAATAGTTTTACAACTCAAAATTTTGCACCACCTTGGAAAAGTTCACAAACCGCCTCAAATTTATGCACTTTACACATCTTCTATGGCAAACTTCAATTCCATCTAACAGTCTTCGATTGCACCTTCGATGACATCAAACTGTCTTCAATTCTATCGAAATTTATCCAAAACTGTCTAGCGAGTTGAGCCCAAAATTCATAAATTGCCGATGCCATCGAAGTCACTTCGATGGCATTGAAGTCTATTTTAGGAATTATTTCAGGAATTTCCCTTTTAGACTCAGAATTTTAAAATATCATTTTTTTGGCCAATTTTCAGGATTCCTTTTCTCCACTTCAAATCTTCGATTCTTTTCATTCCTCACTTGGTTTCCTTGGATCTTTGGCATGTGAATTCTTCATTAATGACTTTCAAATCTCAAATTATTCATATCTTCGTTTGAGCTCTAAATCCATCATTTTAAGCACATATTCATCATAAGCTTCTAAATTACCTCGCATGACAAAAACGTATATAATTAAATCAAATTATCAATTAAATGCTAAGAAAATTAATGTAATTGAAGGGTTAAATATGTAATATTTGAGTCTCAACATCTAACCAACTATAAAATCAGATTAACTGGTAGTGACAACTCCAGTTAAACATAATCCTCTGACACTCTTTCCCAAATAAGGTGATCTCACCCCACCACGTAAGAGCGATCCTCCCTTCAAGATCTGACTTCCACACAAAGGACCACTAAAATGAGTGGACGTGTCGTGTGGGTAGCGCTCATAATAACTAGTCAACCCAATTTTTTAATGGGTAAGGTCCGACATATTGGCAAGCTACAGAGCAAATACTTGAGTCGATTGGGTGTGGAAATGCCATGTAAAAATGTAGTGCTGATGGATGAGATAAGAGGGGGTTTAAGAAAGGGATGAGTATTTCCTAATGTAAATGCAGTTTGGATGATGTGATCAAGATTAAGTGGAAAAGAAGGATGGTTTTGTCGCAAGGGTCGAATCAAGTGATTTGGATCAGGGTACTTGGTTGCTCGAGTGGCTAATAATCAGACTAAACTAGGCTAACCTAACTGGACTCGTCTCCTTCATTGCTCACTTCTCCTTGGTGGAGGAGTGGATATAGATGGTAAAGGGCTTAAGGGATAAGGGAGGATTTTCTGGATTGGTGGAAGATGCTTTGGAATGAGGATGGGGCTATTTATAGCCCCTGGACCGGTCTTTTGGTAATTGATAAGAAGTCTAGGTGTAATGCCCCAAAAACTGACTCCCGTGTACATCTATAACGTCTCGAAAAAACCCGTACAAAGACCCGAGTACCACCTCAGGCAGAAATCCCTAAGGACTGTATACTGTAGAAATTAGACAAAAATTAATTAAATAATCGGTGGAATTAGCTCGAACCACTATCTATATGAATGGCAAAACCCAAAACCATTAAAATCATTAACTTAACATTACTTAAAAACCTAGGAGAAATCTCAAAACCCAGTTGCTCTCGGGAGTATATTGAAACTCTGTATCGGACCTGGACCGCACATTGAAAGTCCGATGACCGCGAAACTATAAGGTTATGACCACTTTATTGGGCTTAAGAACCATCATGGGAATCGAGCCCAAATAGTATCCAGAAACGCACAACTTGAGCCTTGAGCGAAGTGTGTGAGAAACGCCAATATCTTTAGAAAATGAACCAAAACTTAAGTGAATTGGGCCATTTGCTTGGGGGTGAAATTGAAAGTTTCAGACTGTTAGTTTCTAACCAAAATATACCCTTGGATCAGGGAAATTTCCCTGCACATATCTATATACTTGTGGCCCTGATCGGGTAAGAACGACCGTTGATCTGACACGGGCCACCATGGCTGATCTGCATATCCAAATATGTTGAAATTGCATCCTAGCCTAGATCTATTGTCAGGGAACTTACCCTACACTGTGGGCGAGTGATGGACCTCCAGATGGGCCTCGTTCATCAGAAACAGGCACCCATTGGTTATGAAATAAGTATATCATGGCCCTGGGGCCATTTACACCACTTTTGAGCCTATATAAGGCCCTTAAACCATCCCTTCTCTCCCTCATACGAATTTCCTAAAAACCCTAAGAGAGAGAGAGAGAAGGAGAGAAAAGAGGAAGGAAGGAAGAAGGATTTCTAGGAGATCGTTGCTGGGATTCACTCCCACTACTCCACGCACTAAATTACCGCCCCACCATCGCTACACAAACCATTTCAATGACAATTTGGGTAAGAAATCCAAACCCTAACGCTGTAATTAAGGTATAGAATAGTTGTTTGTCAACTTAGCTAATGGATTTCTTGATTTAGGTACCCGTTACGCTGTATTTGGGAATGTAGGATTCGAATCGAGTTCAAAACGAGATTCCCGACGGAAGGTGCAGACTATAAACATTTAGGTTATGGTTTTCAAGGCTTTCAATGTCTGTAATGATTTATGTCTGCTTGATTGCTACCATATTGTCTTAGTCACGTTAATTTCGATGTATTACACATGTATGAACTATGTTGAATGATTATGCATCCTATGTGTTTGTGGAAATGTTTGAATGAACATGTAAACATGATTTGTGCTTGTTATGACTACTAAGTTAGGATTCATGATTGTTATGTGCATGATGACATCCTTTAGAAGGTATTGCTAAAATACATGTTGTAACTACCCTAGTCTATGTATTTAGTTATGTGTGGTCTAAGTGTTTGATAAAATATCTGAATGAGAAATTGTTGATGAATTGTATGTAATGAGAGCATTGAGATGGGATTCTCAATTACCTCATCTATATGTGTAATTTCCTTCATGTAATCTAAATTTTGGTTATGCAATTTATGGATGAAATACAATGTTTGGTAACATGTTCAATATGTTTGATGGAATGCTCAAATGAGATATTGATATGAATTGTTTATCAAATGCTGATATGATTATCACATGTATTCATGTGCTACATCTGAGTAAGATTGGGACTACAACGTGGTCCAAGCAATTGGTAACAATTCCCGTTTGGGTGGCCAAGTTAGTCTCGCCATATTTGACACGTTCGGTGAATCAGGGTCGTACTACGACTATCGACAGTGGTTAAGCCACGTGGAGTGCTTGTGCACTCCATGTCGATTAAGTCGGCGTGCGCTCGTACCAATCGAACTTGTCTAATAAACCGATTGGCCTATTGTGTGTTTACCATGTATGGACATTCCTGCTTAAATCTAAGGTACCACTTACCAATGTAAAGACTTATTTCAACCATGGTACCTTGATCTGCTAAGACTCATGAGCTGGGCATGGTGGTATGGGACACCGTGGTCAAGCCGTCAAGCCTCCCCTCTGACCCTGAGCAACCCAAACTCGGGTGACGAGCCTGAGGTGACAAGTAGTGACCTCGAGTATAAACTCTTGAATTTACCTATCCACTATTTTCATTAGGGGTGATGCCCTACAACTTGCCTAACGTATGTGATTAACTAGGATTGACGACCCTAGATGGATCCCCGCTTGGGTAAATGATATAAAGGGAGGTACCTTAGCTTCCTGAATCTGCTGTATGAATAAGCCTAATTAAGAACTTGGCTAACACGACCTTGCACAGCATTGCATGTGCTTTGGCGAGGAAGCGCACGTTTAGGGAGTTTTCTATACGCGAATGGTTAATAAAGTTGTTGAGGGAGTGCAAGAGAAGGCATGTATCATTACCGCATATCATCCTTACATTAATAAGAGTAGCTAGGAATGATTGTTGTACTGCTTGATTGAATTGATAACATGTTAACCTTTGCCTTATAGTACCACTGAGTTGATCACTCACTCCCACTCTGGGACGGTGTTCTAAAACACTAACCAGACTCTGGTTTAGTTACAGATGATGATGAGGCTTACGCGACGGAGCTGAATTTCACAGACAAGAACAAAGATTTCTCCTACGTGTAGCTCTCAGGCGGGTCTGTGCATACCTAAAGCTGCGTCGCCGGGATTACAGGGCTATGGGATAGTTAGACACTTTATGTTTTACTATTTTGTAAATTTTAAAAATAATACATGTAAACATTCAGCTCAGTTACATCATCATACTCTGGAGGCAGATAACCGCTTACTTATTTTAATACATATATTTCAGTCTTCCGCTTGCTAAATTACATTATCTATGGAGTATGATATATTGTTTTAGTGTAATCTCACTCATGTTTAATGCACTAATATGGATAACATTTAAACAACATTATCTATGTTGCATAAGTGATGCGTTGGATCTCGGGAGTTGGGCTTTACTCAACCCTCGAAATTTAGGGCGTTACAAGTTGGTATCAGAGCATGATTTGGATTAAACTGGACCTGGGTTATGGTAACACGATGCACACTGACATACTTTGACTTAAGAGGGGATGATAAAATGTAGAAATGATTGTAGAATCCCGAGTTTCACCGACGAGCAAAACTGACAGTTGAAATATAACCCGTATGCGTCTGAAATCATATAAAATGATCTCAATTCCTTTTTGGACCATCAATCAATGGGTTTAAGCTATTAGTCGGCGAATCCCAAACTTGAAGCACGCCAAAAGGCGTGAATATGTGCGAGTTGGACCAAAAAAATGCATCTTAAGGGCATGGGAGCCCAAACCATAAATTACAGTGGGACCCAGGGGGTATCCCGCACATTTTCAGCACCCTGGGAGGGGATAGCCACCACCCCCAGGCGGAGCCACCGCCGTCAGTCTAGGGAGGGCGCGGCGGCACCACCGGGTCAGCGATGCGCTGCCCGCACCTCCAGCAGGCTATGGCAGGCCCACAGTTCCGGTAGCCCGCCGCCCTCACTCACATGTGTGAGGCCCTGTAACATGTCTAGGGCCCTCTATTTTACTCCCCTAGCTCCATTCCACTCCATTTCACTCCTTCCAAACCCCTCCAAAATCACAAATTCTCTCTCAAATCTCTCTTCCATACACAAAGCTTCTTCTTCTACTGCATTACACACCCATCCTCCACCATTTTCCTCAAAACCCCTTCTTACAACCCTCCATCTTCCCATTTCCTACCTATTTGAGCACAAAAGCTCTCTTTTGTGTCTCATAGTCCTCCAAATCCACAAACTCATCTCACCTTTCAAGGTTTTCCAACCCCATGTCTCTTTTTGAGCTAGTTGCTATTATTTTCTCCCTCTTCACACTCCTTTCCCTTATGGGGAAGAAGAGGGCGTCCACGGATGAAGCTGGCCCTAGCCGCCCAACCCGTTCAAAGAAGAAGATGGGCGCCGAAGCAAGCACGAGCACCGAGAGAGAGAGAGAGAAGATCAAAATAGGATCTTGACCGGCGGATCCCCATCGAAAGATCTTTACTACTGGGCATCAGACTAGGTAAGTTTCATGACCGTAAAGTTGTATTTAAGGCTCATGTTGATGAAAAGCTGTTTAGACTGTACCTAGTGATGGACATACTCCTGAAAAATGGGTGGGGTCCCATGTTTGAGGGAAATATTCAAGCGAATGAAACCACTGTACGGGCCTTCTACACTCATATACGGAACCCAATATTGGAGCCTCTTCAGTTTACTATCCCTTTGGGAAGAGAGGAAGTCATAGTCAATGTAGATGTGGTGGCTCGAATCATGGGTATGGGGCGTGGACTTGTACATGCTAGTGAGAAAAACCTTGCCAGTGAATGAGAAAGAAATTGCTGCACGCATTTTCTTTGTGGCCGACTTGTGCGATGGAGGTGAGGAAATAGCCTTGCAGCTACCAAAATGACGAATGACTTCCGCCTGCTCCACCACATATTCACGTATAACGTATATCCCAGGTGGAGTAACCGCTCGAAATGTACGCGGCTCATGGTGGATTTCTTATACCGAGCTAGTCAAGGAGACAAGCTATGCCTACCTACATTTGTCTTATCTCAAATTGTGGGTACTGCACGATCTGCATGAGGAGATGCCCACTTCCCTTTGGTCAACTTATTTGTAAGATCGCCCGAAACTTCGGCTTTCTACTCCATATGGATAACCATGCCCCGATCCATATCATCAGTGATACTATGCTCAACAATATGGGCATAGGCCCCAGGCAGCGACAAGTAAGGCTTGATGAGTTTGAGGATGAGATAGAGGAAGAAAGTGAAGAGGATGATGGGAGTGAAGATGAAGAAGGTAGTGAAGAGGAAAGCGGTGAGGAAGAAGGAAGTGATGAAGAAGTGGAGTCCCGAGATTCTGATGGGAGACCTCCTCCTGCTACACATGAGCATTGCCGTGATCGGGCCACCTTAGAAGCCCGCATGGCTCAGATTGAAGAGAACCAGGCCGCCCTGAGACAGGAGGTCAAGGAGACCCAAGTTAAATTGAAGCAAACGCTTGAAGAGAATCATGCCTACCTGAAACAAAAATGCAAGAAGATGTCTTACACCCTAAAGGCCCTCCTGTGCTGTATGTAGGATAAGGGTGCACCTCCACCTTCGCCAAAGTCACAGGGCTAGACTTATGTTGCAGTCATCTTTTGGTTTGCTTTGTTTTTTGTTTTGTATGTAATAGCCTTGGTAGGCTTAGTTATATATTAGAGTAGTTAGTGTGAAACTTTTACTAGATTAGCTCACATGCATCTTCTGTCATGATTCATGTAATATTACATCTCATGCATTGTTAAATGGAATGCATGGAGCTCTTTTGAATTGGAATGTGTAGAATGTTTGAGAAATTGAGTAATATTATTATAAGTCTCACACATATTACACCCTATGTTGTATATAGGGAATGCCTACAAAAATCACTCGGAATATGACATGTCTTACACTTGGCGGATCGATTGACGGGGCACCTCCCTTAAGCGATAGCCATACAGACCCCAGCTTGGGCCCGGATAGTGACACAATGAAGGATTCACAGCCGGCCACTGGCCCCACCAATGGGCCAACACCTTGTGCACCACTGGTTCCGGAACAGAACCGTGCGTCTACGTCGACGCCACACCTATCTCAGTCGGCTCCTCCTCCTGATAGGTTGGAACAGATGATGTTTTTGATGTAGCAGCAACAACAGTTTTTGGCCACTATTGCAGGAGCCATTGCTCAGAACATGAATATGGTCCCGCTCGCACCACCTATGCAGCCTGCTGGAAATATGAATACCAGTGGTCTTTTTGAGCGCTTTCAGCGTTTCTGTCCTCTCACTTTTGTGGGCACTCACAGACCTTAGGAGGCGGAATATTGGCTTGATCACATCTCTAAGATGTTGAAGCCATTGTACTGCATTAAGGTAGAGAAAGTAGAGCTAGTTACGTATATGTTCGAGAAGGAGGCTAGTCTATGGTGGGACAACTCGTACGAACAATTCCTACGGGACACGTGTGGACGTAAAACGCATTTGAGACTCGCTTCCATGAGAAGTACTTCCCCCTCACTTACCGTAATGAAAAGGAGGGTGAGTTTCTTCGCCTCTAACAAGGAGGAATGACCGTGTCTGAGTATGAGAACAGATTCATAAAGCTGGCCAGATATGCTCCTTTGATCTTAGCAGACGAGCCGATGAGAATGCGGCAATTTTCTGATGGTCTGCGGCCTGATATACGCATGAAGATGTGTTGTGCTAGCATTCCCAACTATGCCAAGCTAGTGAACATGTCCATACGAGCTAAGCAAGATGGAGACAGACTGTCTCGGACACGTATGCCCATGGGCCCGAGGCCTTGACCTAATTTGTCGAACCGACCATTTCTCAGCAAGAGGCCACGTGCAGATTCGCATCCTAGGCTTGTGGCTCCACCGACCCAGCCGAGGTGATCAGATTTGTGGTGCACCTACTGTAAGAGGATGGGCCATACGGACACTTATTGTTTTACCAAGATGAGGGACAATGGCTTCACGCCACATCAGAAGATCAACCGCCAGCTACCACCAGCTATTTCAGTTCCACCTCTACAATCAGCACTGCCAACACAGGCTTTTTACAGGCCAAATGTATCTCGAAATAGGCCGCCTCAATGACCTATGACAACGCAACCTGTAACGCCGCAAAAATTGGGGGTAGAGCAGAAGCTTAACTCCAAGTTCCAACGCATCACTTATGCAACATGGATAATGAGGTTTAAATGATGTTCATATTAGTGCATTAAACATGAGCGGGATTATACTAAATCAGCATATCATACTCCAGAGATAATTAAATTAAGCAAGCAGAAGACTGTGATAGATATATAAAGTATATGAGTGGTTATAAACCCCTAGAATATGATCATGTCACCAGCTGAATATATACATGTTTGTTCCAAAATATACAAAATGACAAAGTGTAATGTCCAACTAATTCGTATCCTTGTTACTACCAAAAAAATGACCAAAGGCTACGGACTATTCTGATTTTTGGCTACGGCTATATACCGTAGCTCATTTTCTACGGCTTAAAACCGTAACCAAAGCTATCCAAACTGTAGTGAAATGCTAACTCTCCCAGACGTACGTACAACCTTGGATACCTCACAAGGGACTCTACGAGGCCCATTAAAATGTGTGTAATCCATCTAATACGTCTATCCATTTTTTAAGAATATTTTAGTGCAAGAACCAAAAAAGGATGTAGATCGAAAGCTCGAGTGGACCACACGGTAGGAAAGAGTGGAAATTAATCCATTGATCGATGGTGTGGGTGAATTAGACCTTAGATTTGCCTAGATGTTAGGTTCCTTCCCTATAAAAAAATTACAAAATTAATGGACGGAGTGGATGTATCGATTGCATCAATATGGACCCCGCAAAGCCCTTCACAAGGTCGTCCGTCTAGATCCCGTCAAATGTGAACTGTGGAGGGGCTGTTATGGATTGTTCAATTACTACGGTCATATTCACTTTTAGCTATGGTTAAAAACTGTAGCAAGACCATAGCAAGAAAAAATGCGGAAAACCGCGCTGCCTTTTTCTTTTCCCCCTCTTCGGGAAATTCATTTCCCTCCACTCACTCACCCCTATTCCCCCTCATGTGCGTCCCTCTCTCTCTCTCTCTCTCAATCTCCTGCGCCCCTCTTCTCTATCTCTTTCAATCTCAATCTCACGCCTCCCTGCATGTTCTTTATCTCTCTCAATCTCCCGCGCCCCTCTCTCTCTCTCTCTCTCTCTCTCTCTCTCTCTCTCTCTCTCTCTCTCTCTCTCTCTCTCGATCTCCCATGCCCCTTTTCTATCTCATACATTTCAAAAATTTTAAAACGGCGCATCACACTAGAAATCCCTTTTGTCACTTTTATATTTTCCCTCATCGTTGTAGTTGTTGTTGTCATTATTGCTCCTGTTTTTATTGTTGTTATTGGTTCCAGTGCCGCTGTGGGTAGGTGTAGCTGCCTTGTTTCTCTCTCTCCTTTCATCCCCTTATAATCCGGCTCATACACTGCCGGTGTGAGTGTAAGCAAATCGAAGGAAGAAATTAAAAAAAAAAACAGGCAATAGCAAGGAACTAATCTCTTTTGGGTATGTTTGAATTTACTTCTCTCTCTCTCTCTGTTTTTTTTTTCTTTTGTCATTATCTTTGTTGGGTTCTTCGAGAAAGGTAATGAGGTGAAGGAAAAAACAAGAAAAATAGATTCTTTGAAGATTTGTATCTGAAAATGCATTCATCTGAGATGATGGGTTCTTTCTCTTTTCTCCCCTTTTGTTGTTTGGCTCACTTTCTTGATTTCTGATCTGTGTCTTGTTCTGGTTGTGGGCAGTAATACAAACAGAGTTTTTTTTTTTTTTTAAATGCATTTATGGCTCTTCTTGGTTATTTTCTTCCTCTGTGATGGTGTTTTCTTCTGCTGATTTTCTTTTCTTAAAGTCTTGATATTTTGGTCTTCTTTGGTTATCATCTGGGTCTTTTGGCCACTGATTCAAAGAAGGGTTTTTTTTTTCCTTTCAATAGAAAGCTGTTTCTTTTGTGGGTCTTTGCCTGGTTCCTTTTTTCTTTCTTTCTTGTATCAATTTCGTTGTACGTTATTTCATCTACATGTTTGATATTGATAGCACTTCGCATTTCTATGTTCTTCTCTTCTGATGACTTTCTTGTATGTGGGTCTTGATTTCTTGATCTAGGTTTCTTTTTTTTTTTGCAAGTTCTTTTATTTTCTTTGAAAAAAAAAAACAGCTTGATTTCTTATTTTTATATACATAAACCATTAAGCATTTAGGAACGAAAGTGGGGGTCCTAGTTCATGCTTCATGGCCTTCCACTAGTCATATGAAAATCAATGGAGTGTCCTGATAGATGATGGACTATCCTGCGTGTTATTTAAAAGCTTTTGGTATATTGATGCTCAGGTAAAGCATATGACTCTTGATACATAAGTACTCAGAACTTGTACCCGTGAAGTACATAAGTTAAAACCATCTAAATTGTCTCATAAGGGCCAAGTCACAGTCCCAAAATCATATTGTTTAAAAGCCCAAACCTCTAATTCATGGATACTTGTTTGTCGAAATAGGATTATTGGATTTTTTTTTATTTTTTTATTTTTCATTCTTAACTATCCAATAAATGTCCACCAATCTGATAGTCAGATACTCAAAAGAATAGCAATTTTTTCTCACCATTTAACTAAATTCAGAGCCATAATCTGGACCATGGTTTTAAGACTCAAAACGAGATTAATGTGACTTGTCTGAGTTGACTTGGACTCAGTTGGACCTAATCTAGTTTCATACTCTGAGTCATCGCTGACTTGAGCAAGTTATGACTCGACTCTGGGCTGGGTAAGTCAAATCAAGTTGCCAAGTCTTTTAACCATGATTTGGAAAGTTTATTTGACATATTTGTATGTTATGTATGCAATTTCTAAGTAATTTCTCAGTGCCTGAGCATTATCTGTCATGATCATAGATCATGGTGGGTCCATTTATCCTTTCCAAATCACTATTCCATCATGATCAGTAGGTGATCCTCTAAGCAAAGGACATCATCCGGTCTGGTGTATATACATTGCGTTGGATAGTTTCCTTTTCCATTACAATCAAACTAACAGCTTTTTGTTCCATTCAATTCAAAATCTATCACCACAGTAAGTCCGGTAATGGGCCAGGCCTTTGCCAGAATTTTGAACTGGCCCCTCAGGCCAGCTCTATTCAAGAGTTCAAGGTGAAGTTGTATTTGGATCTTTTTCTTTGGTTATACTAGGAGCACAATAACTTATAGTGATCTAAGGGAGCTGGAGCATTTTCTGAGTATGGAGCACAGTAATTTCGTATCATTTACGAATTACTAGAATATGAAGGACAACTTATTAAATGTGTTGACGCACTTAGCCGTAATGAAACTAATACTATTTAATAGTTAGAAAATGAGTTTCCAATGGTGGAAATCTAAGGAGCAAATTGTATGCTGAATATTTGCCGCTAGATGTGTAGTATGAAGACATTATTACAGTATTTTTAATGTCTATTTAAAGTCACAAGCCTCACATTTATTTTAATGTCTGTAACTTGCAGTATAAAGGTCTCAAACACCAACTGTTTGAGTGTTCCTTGGCTGACCTTCAGGCTAATTGAGGCGCATGTAGATGTGAAGACGACAGACAACTACACCCTGAGAATGTTTTGCATTGGATTCACTAAGAGGCGCCCTAACCAGGTTAAGCGAACCTGTTACGCCCAGTCAAGCCAAATCAGATGGATTCATAGAAAAATGAGGGAAATCATGGTTAACCAGCAGATGAACCAATTGCAGAGGCGGAAGTTGAAGTTGTTGGCGCTTAAGGTTTAGCATTTTCATTTTCCCTTTCTATCTTCAAAAAATGCTGCTAAGTTCAACTTGTTGATTTATCCTTGCACATCTCTGAGACTTAAAATGTTTTGACATTACTGTTTAGTTCAGCACATTGGTTTTTTTTTTTTTTACATGCACACACACCCCCACACACTCACACTAGTGGAATTTCACCACCTATGGGTACTCGAACCCTTGACCGGGAGTTTTTTTTTTACATGCACACACACCCCCACACACTTGTTTTGGATGGTGTTTATCATTTTTGTTTGAATTGGGATGTTTATCAACATCTTTGCCACCCCAACCATTTGATTTCACTTCTTAAAAAAAGATGAAAGAGTGTGTTTCTTTCTCCCAAAGCAATTTATAACCTCTTGACAAGAGTTCAGGATCTCATCCATGCTCCGGTCGAGTCCTTTCAAGCGCATCTTATCAAGGTGAATGTGGCCAACAAGGCCTGTATCAGCTTCTCAACTTTCAGGTATGTCACGCCCCAAACCCAGAAATCGGATTCACAGGAATCCCGATCGCCGAATCCGGTGCCGACAGCCTCCGTAGTACCCCATTCTCGGTTCCTAGTGTCCATACGCCAGATTCCGATCCTGAGATCCTACAAGGAAGATTTTTATATATATATAAACATTTAACTCGTAATAAGCATAACCATAAGATTACCCAATTCACAAAGGCAACATCATCATCACATATCCATTAATAATCATTTGAATACAATGCTAAAAGAGAAATACATAAATCAAAAATCAAGCTCCAGAATACCGCTGAACGCTCCAAGCTCAATACTGCTGCGACTTAACGACACCTGCACGCATCTATTGTACATAAGCTTATAGGAAGCTTAGTGGGTGGTGAAAGTGTGTGCACAAGGTAAGTGTCAAGTAAGCAATATCAGAATAATCATAGTAATCAGAGTAATCAGAGTAAGCGAAAATACTGGCAGTCTATGAGTCATACAATGTCAGGGTATGCAATGCAATTCAGCTATACAAATGAGGAGTTAAAGAAAGTCAAATATTAAATGCTGAGGATGTAATACCATAAATCATACAATATCGAAATAAGTGGAAATATACTGATAAGTCTACGAGTGCCTTCGATCGTACAAAGGCTATGCGATGCAAGACATGAATGTTAACGGTTATATCAATACAGAAACATGGCAACCCAGAATGCTAAGTACTGCGGATGCAATGTAATATGCGGTGCGGATGAAATGACCATGCTGTAGTGAAGTCAGGATGATAGTACGTAGTATCGTAGGCTATGGGGTCCATCACAAGGGACTTCTATCCAAACCAGTCCCATACCTAAATTTGGATAGTCAGACTCAATGTGGTAAACTCCTGATCTCAGGTTAGTTGCGCGCCCAATCGAAATCTTGGCCATGCGAAAGTACACAACAATTAGTTGCGTACCACCAGCCCGAGTGGATAGTGAATGAAATGAATGCATAAGTATGCAACTCCCACTCACTAAGTCCACATATCAGTACGGTTCCTCTTTGGGATCATTACCGGGGTTTAGTACATTACAAATGGCACTGCCGCTCTCCCAGCCGCACAGTCCAAGTAAGCGTAAGATACCTCACTATCCGCCTGGCCAATAGTCTGTCAATACATATTCGGCACGTCGATAGCGGACCTATTCTTCGAGCTGGTCAGACTCAGCCTAGCAATGCCCCCTAGCTCGGGCGGGTAAGGCCACACCCCCTCCCAACCGACCATCGCACAGTGGGAGACGCGGCCTCCTGGTATTCGGCACTCGGGAGCTCATGTGTATCCACTCAGTCACGACGTTGCAGCGTCCTCTGGTACCTAGAGGGTTTTAGGGATTTTAACCCAGGGCCATCTATGGCAGCCCGATGCTAGAACAAATTTTCGGTGTCCCATCTGGCCATCCACGATATGCCTGTGGAGGCTACAGCCCTGATGTCCCTAGGGCGTACAGTAATCATAATGTAAGATGTATGAGTCATACAATCTAGTCATGCATCAATCCTTTGCATGTCGTGCGCTCATGTGAGATAACCTTCGCCTATCAGGGAGCTCATAACAACACGCTCAATGACATATGCAATGATCAACCACATCTCATAACAAACATGCAGATGATGCGTATGGGCATGTATCATGATGCTATGCTGTCACATACTCATAATTGGTATCAATAACCGGCATCAACAATCGACCTCGACAATGTGGATGTTTAACCAACATTGCCCCCAAGGAATGACCACATAGAGCCAAACATATAATGGGCCCACGACCTCACACAAAGGCCTAATATACAACACGATGGGTCTTACTCAAGGGCCACATATACACAACAGGTGGACCCTACTCATGGGCCTAATACATATCACAATAGGCCTTGCTGCATAGGCCATATATGAATATGTCATAATGAGCCTACCCATGGGCCATGAACACATCACAATGGGCTTTGCCCACGGGCCTCAAATATATGACATGTGGGCCCTACACATGGGTCTCGAATACATCAAATGGGTCATGCATCATGGGCCTACTACGTGTCATAATGGGCCTCAACTACGAGTCGCATGTACATCATATAGGTCACGACAATCAGCCTTGGCAATCGAAATCGGCCTCGACAATCGAATCGGCATCCGACCATGGCAATCGGAATTGATCGATAATCAAAATCGGTACTTGGTCACAACCATCGGGATAGATCAATAATCAGAATCGCAAATCGGTCACGTCGATCGAAGTCAATAATCGGAATCGATCGATAATCAAAATCGGCAAATCGGTCACAACCATCGGGATAGAATAATCAGAATCGACAAATCGGTCACGTCGATGGAAGTCGGCAATCGGTCATGACAATCAGAATCGATCGATAATCAGAATCAACAAATCGGTCACAACCATCGGGATAGATCAATAATCAGAATCGGCAAATCGGTCATGTCGATCGAAGTCGGCAATCGGTCACGACAATCGGAATCGATCGATAATTAGAATCGGCAAATCGGTCACGTCGATCGAAGTCGGCAATCGGTCACGACAATCAGAATCGATCGATAATCAAAATCGGCAAATCGGTAACAACATCGGATAGATCAATAATCAGAATCAGCAAATCGGTCACGTCGATCGAAGTTGACAATCGGTCACGATAATCAGAATCGATCGATAATCAGAATCGGTAAATCAGTTACGTCAATCGGAATCGGCATTCGGTCACAGCAATCAGAACCAATGATCAGTATCGACGATCGATATCGACAACTAGCACATAAACAGGGCGGGGTCCATATATGAACAACCGATCAACCATAATCTAAAGATTGGCCCTCGGCCGTAGGTATATCAAATCCGGTAACACGGAGCCATCTGTCTATGGTAAATGGGGCCCACTTATTTGGGTTAACCCACGAAGAGAATGGGCTTAACAAGGCTTAAGGGAAGGTCACAATGAGGACATCTAACCGTCATTGTCCTTCAAAGCGGACATCTAACCAACATTGCTCCCAGGGAGTGACCTACATAGAGGTGAACATAAAGTGGGCCCATGGCCTCACACCAAGGCCCAGTACACATCACTATGGGCCGCATCACTTGGGCCTCGAATACATCATATTGGCCACAAACCATGGGCTTCAAATACACATTAGGTGAGCTTTACACATGGGCCTCATATCTGTGTCGCATATATATCAATGTGGGTCGTATCAATGGGTGGCATAGATATACAATACATTCATCATGGCAGTCCACACAAAAGGACGGTCATGGATGTAAAACAGATGAGTGGCGTGGAAATACACCACATAAATCAAGTGGGCCCCTCGAAACTTGTCGGCATCAATACCTCAGCTATCAAGCTAGTGTGAGGTATCCCAGTCAACCTGCATCAACCGTCCATGGATTGGACAGTATGGATGCACTACATTAAATCAAGGAGGGCCCCATACGCTGTCATGGTGGGGCCACATCCAATGAATGGACAGGGTGGAGAAACACATACATCAAGCTGGAATCCCGCCGTCTTTGCACCCGACGGTGAGGATACAACTCTTATATTATGGTGGAATCCCACCGTCCTTGCACCCGACGGTGAGGATACAACACTTGCATTATGGTGTGGTCCATGGATGACATGGATAGAACACTTACATCAGGTGGGACTCACACCCATGGACGGCGTGGATTAAAACCCATATATCATGGTGCGCGCCACACAAGCAAATGGACGACCTAATAAAGGTGGGCTCCACATAGCAAATGGAGACATGGTTGCATATAATTCGGACCACATGGTGGGGTCCACGTGGTCAGCCAAAGGCAATACAACAGCTATATTACTGTTGGGGGTAAACCATCCATCAATTTCCACCAAAGGTGGGTCTCACATGGGGCCCACCATAATATATTATATCTACATATATATAATATATATATCGATATATATAATATATGTAAAATATAGAATCATATTATTATATTACTCTAAAATGTCTGAAAAGGGTTTCAATGGTTGACGTTCAATCCTCCACTGTTTGCTGCAGTGTGGTCCACCTGATGGATCTGCCTCATTACCCAAGCCTTGGATCGAGCTCATCAAGTGAATGGACGGTGTCGATATGACCCAAACCTTATGGTGAGGTCCACACATGTGGCCCACCGGAAAAGATGGGACGGGTGATGAACTGTAAGCGAGGGGCCCAAAGAAGAATATCGATCGTGGCGAAACTTCAACATGTGATGAGGGCGGTACGACAATTAACTCATTTCACGATGATCCGCCTACTACGACCGTGTACAATGGGCAAGTGTGTTCTTTGGTGTATTCGTACACTAGCCCATCCTCTTGAAGGTGGGTCCCACGTGGGGCCCCCCATCATGTTTATTCCCATCCAATCTATTCATAAGGTCACAAGGCCCTAAGTTAAGAGGCAAAACAAATTTCATATAATCTGAAACTTCTGAGGCCCAAAAAGAATATCAATGGTAGGCGTTCAATCCCTTATTGTTAACGGTGTGGGCCACGTGAATGCCATAAACGGCTGATTTTTGGGATGTCCCAATAATTAAAGGGAACCCATCAAGTGCGTGGTGTTGATGTTCAACATACATCATGGTGGGGCCCGTGGTGGGGGGCACCCATTCGCCACATACATCAGAAAGATTTGTCTGTTTTATATGGCGGATTGTTTAAGAAATCGGCGTCCTTAGGCTTCATGATATTCCACTTGGACGTCGCGGACATGAAAGTACATAGGCCTGCAACGTTCGAGGGGTTGACGTCCCCTGGGCCAACATATATATTATGTTTTTTTTTGCGATCTAAGTGGGCTTGATTGGTTTAAATTCTATACTTCTCCATCATGAACTTGACATATAGTATATATGGTTTTTGTTGTGGAAGCTATTATATGTGGGGCCCACGTCAAGGAGATCTAATCCATCGGTTGGATTCACGGGCTCGGGGACAGATTCAGATGAGACCAATATTGAACTGACCAATGCATAGAAACATTAGAGTGGGTCCTAAAAGTTTTTAATGGTCAATATCACATTATTTGTTTTCTATGGTATGGCTCACTTGATTATCGGATTAACATCATTTTTCGGCTCAACGCCTAAAATGAGTGGGAATGGAATGGGTGGCGTGGATTAAACTTACACATCAAGGTGGGGCCTGCATGAGTGGTCACCCAAAGTTTTCAATAAAAAACAACCGACACATTTTGTTTGCTTGATAGTACACACACTGACACTTGGCGAGTTCACTCTTCACTCCTCGGCCACGTCCGGCGTCTCTTGCTGATCGCTTGCATACAACATGTGTATAAGGTGGGTCCCATGTGTAGGGACCATGGCTGGTGAGTCCCACGTGGGTGTGGCCACTTGATTTGGACCAACTTGATATTTGTATTTTCAAATCTCCTTAAGGTAGGGCTTAAATGGTTTGGACAGTTGGATAAGACATACATCAAGTTAGGTACATCCGGATGGACCACACCGCCACATCGTCACACACAACCAAAGTGAAAGAGAGAGAGGGAGAGGGAGAGAGAGAGAGAGAGAGAGAGAGAGAGGGGGGGAATAGAGGCACCCACCTTTGATTTTCTTGAACTCCTTCCATTAACACTTTCTATTGCTCCTAAGAATACATTTCGACGGTTAAGATTGATTTTAGAGGGTGGGATTGGGTGTAAGAAGGTGGGCCACACCAAGATTCTCCATGGAAGCCATGGACGTTGGATCACTCCTTGGGTTGCTTAGAAGAAATGAGAGAGAATGAAAGAGAGAGATGATGGGAGAGGAGTGATGGGGTGTGACATGAGAGGTAAGGTGCTTGTTGACTTTATGGTACTTGTGTAAGAGAGAGGTAAGGCTATGTATGGGTTGTTGTACTTGTCTTTGATTGATGGATTAATGTGACATTTGATGTGATTAATGAGACATTTGATGTGATTGATGGGACATTCTCTTGGAATTTGCAATGTGCGGTGTTTCCTCGAACTAAACACGGGCCCACTCCTCCTAGCCTGGGTATCGCCTCGACACGCGAGACGCGGCATCGGAACCGCGGCGACGGCGTGGTCGTACTGGTACAAGTCTCGGGTTAAGCCGATTCAAATCTACAGGATACAACTTAGGGTCACGCGCAAATGTCAATTATCAATTGTAGTTTGCTGAAATTCGACGAGAAGGATCGTAGGAGTCGACAGAACAGTACGGTCTAGGATACGGGTCTTATAACTCTCCCCACCTAATAAAAATTTCGTCCTCGAAATTTAAAATACGACACAACCAATATAGAGTTCATAAGGGATGGAAATCCTATCGCTATAGTTATAATCATCAAACACCTAAAAGATGGGGACAACGCCCACAAATATCAGCCTCTTACTCCCAAGACGTCTCGTCAGCACTCTAATGATCACATTGAACCTCAGATCCTGGAACAGAAACGATAGAAACTATGCAACCTCACAATCTAAACGGTAGGGAGCTATATCAGAAAATCTCTAAGTTATTCGAACTCGGGAATCTAACCATTCTAAGTTCTCAATAATCATAGAGTGTAAGGTAACTATCAGCAGATATGTGATGTTATCATCAGGTATTCCCAAGTTATGCTCTGATACCAACTTCTGTCACGCCCCAAACCCAGAAATCGGATTCACAGGAATCCCGATCGTCGAATCCGGTGCCGACAGCCTCCGTAGTACCCCATTCTCAGTTCCTAGCGTCCATACGCCAGATTCCGATCCTGGGATCCTACAAGGAGGATTTTTTTATATATAAACATTTAACTCGTAATAAGCATAACCATAAGATTACCCAATTCACAAAGGCAACATCATCATCACATATCCATTAATAATCATTTGAATACAATGCTAAAAGAGAAATACATAAATCGAAAATCAAGCTTCAGAATACCGCTGCACGCTCCAAGCTCAACACTGCTGCGACCTAACGCCACCTGCACGCATCTATCGTGCATAAGCTTATAGAAAGCTTAGTGGGTGGTGAAAGTGTGTGCATAAGGTAAGTGCCAAGTAAACAATATCAGAGTAATCATAGTAATTAGAGTAATCAGAGTAAGCGAAAATACTGGCAGTCCATGAGTCATACAATGTCAGGGTATGCAATGCAATTCAGCTATACAAATGAGGAGTTAAAGAAAGTCAAATATTAAATGCCGAGGATGTAATACCATAAATCATACAATATCGAAATAAGCGGAAATATACTGATAAGTTTACGAGTGCCTTCGGTCGTACAAAGGCTATGCGATGCAAGACATGAATGCTAATGGTCATATCAATACAGAAACATGGCAACCCAGAATGCTAAATACTGCGGATACAATGTAATATGCGGTGCGGATGAAATGACCATGCTGGAGTGAAGTCGGGATGATAGTACGTAGTATCGTAGGCTATGGGGTCCATCACAAGGGACTTCTATCCAAACCAGTCCCATACCTAAATTTGGATAGTCAGACTCAATGTGGTAAACTCCTGATCTCAGGTTAGTCACGTGCCCAACCGAAATCTTGGCCATGCAAAAGTACACAATAATTAGTTGCGTACTACCAGCCCGAGTGGATAGTGAATGAAATGAATGCATGAGTATGCAACTCCTACTCACTAAGTCCACATATCAGTACGGTTCCTCTCTGGGATCATTACCGGGGTTTAGTACACTACAAATGGCACTGCCGCTCTCCCAGCCGCACAGTCCAAGTGAGCGTAAGATACCTCACTATCCGCCTAACCAATAGTCTGACAATACCTATTCGGCACATCGATAGCGGACCCATTCCTCGAGCTGGTCAGACTCAGCCTAGCAATGCCTCCTACACTCGGGCGGGTAAGGCCACACCCCCTCCCAACCGACCATCGTACAGTGGGAGACGCGGCCTCCTGGTATTCGGCACTCGGGTGCTCATGTATATCCACTCGGTCACGACATTGGGGCGTCCTCCAGTATCAAGAGGGTTTTAGGGATTTTCACCCAGGGACATCTATGGCAGCCCGATGCTAGAACAAATTTTGGGTGTCCCATCCGGCCATCCACGATATGCCTGTGGAGGCTACAGCCCTGATGTCGCTAGGGCGTACAGTAATCATAATGCAAGATGCATGAGTCATACAATCCAATCATGCATCAATCCTACGCATGCCGTGCGCTCATGTGAGATAACCTCCGCCTATCAAGGAGTCTCATAACAACACGCTCAATGACATATGCAATGATCAACCACGTCTCATAACAAACATGCAGATGATGCGTATGGGCATGTATCATGATGCTATGCTATCACATACTCATAATTGGTATCAATAACCGGCATCAACAATCGACCTCGACAATGTGGATGTTTAACCAACATTGCCCCCAAGGAATGGCCACATAGAGCCAAACATATAATGGGCCCACGACCTCACACAAAGGCCTAAAATACAATACGATGGGTCTTACTCAAGGGCCACATATACACAACAGGTGGACCCTGCTCATGGGCCTAATACATATCACAATGGGCCTTGCCGCATAGGCCATATATGAATACGTCATCATGAGCCTTACCTATGGGCCATGAACACATCATAATGGGCTTTGCCCACGGGCCTCAAATTATGACATGTGGGCCCTACACATGGGTCTCGAATATATCAAATGGGTCATGCATCATGGGCCTACTACGTGTCATAATGGGCCTCAACTACGAGTCGCATGTACATCATATAGGTCACGACAATCGGCCTTGGCAATCGAAATCGGCCTCGACAATCGAATCGGCATCCGGCCACGGCAATCGGAATCGATCGATAATCAGAATCGGCAAATCGGTCACAACCATCGGGATAGATCAATAATCAGAATCGGTAAATCGGTCACGTCGATCGAAGTCAGCAATCGGTCACGATAATTAGAATCGATCGATTATCAGAATTGGCAAATCGGTCACAACCATCGGGATAGAATAATCAGAATCGGTAAATCGGTCACGTCGATGGAAGTCGGCAATCGGTCACGACAATTGGAATCGATCGATAATCAGAATCGGCAAATCGGTCACAACTATCGGGATAGATTAATAATCGAAATCGGCAAATCGGTCATGTCGATCGAAGTCGGTAATCGATCACGACAATCGGAATCGATCGATAATCAGAATCGGCAAATCAGTCACATCGATCGAAGTCGGCAATCGGTCATGACAATCAGAATCGATCGATAATCAAAATCGGTAAATCGGTAACAACCATCGGGATAGATTAATAATCAGAATCGGCCAATCGGCCACGTCGATCGAAGTCGGCAATCGATCACGACAATCGAAATCGATCGATAATCAGAATCGCCAAATCAGTTACGTCAATCAGAATCGGCATTCGGCCACAGCAATCGAAACCAATGATCGGTATCGATGATCGATACCGACAACCAGCACATAAACAGGGCGGGGTCCATAGATGAACAACCGATCACCCATAATCTAAAGATTGGCGCTCGGCCGTAGGTATATCAAATCCGGTAATATGGAGCTATCTGTCTATAGCGAATGGGGCCCACTTATTTAGGTTAACCCATGAAGAGAATGGGCTTAACAAGGCTTAAGGGAAGGTCACAATGAGGACATCTAACCGTCATTGTCCTTCAAAGCGGACATCGAACCAACATTACTCCCAGGGAGTGACCTACATAGAGGTGAACATAAAGTGGGCCCATGGCCTCGCACTAAGGCCCAGTACACATCACTATGGGCCGCATCACATGGGCCTCGAATACGTCATATGGGCCACAAACCATGGGCTTCAAATACACATTAGGTGAGCTTTACACATGGGCCTCATATCTGTGTCGCATATATATCAATGTGGGCCGTATCAATGGGTGGTATAGATATACAATACATTCATCATGGCAGTCCACATAAAAGGACGGTCATAGATGTAAAACAGATGAGTGGCGTGGAAATACACTACATAAATCAAGTGGGCCCCACGGAACTTGCCGGCATCAATACCTCAGCTATCAAGCTAGTGTGAGGTATCCCAGTCAACCTGCATCAACCGTCCATGGATTGGACAGTATGGATGTACTACATTAAATCAAGGAGGGCCCCATACGCTGCCATGGTGGGGCCACGTCCAATGAATGGATAGGGTGGAGAAACACATACATCAAGCTGGAATCCGGCCATCTTTGCACCCGACGGTGAGGATACAACTCTTATATTATGGTGGAATCCCACCGTCCTTACACCCGACGGTGAGGATACAACACTTGCATTATGGTGTGGTCCATGGATGACATGGATAGAACACTTACATCAGGTGGGACTCACACCCATGGACGGCGTGGATTAAAACCCATATATTATGGTGCGCGCCACACCAGCAAATGGATGACCTAATAAAGGTGGGCTCCACACAACAAATGGAGACATGGTTGCATATAATTCGGACCACATGGTGGGGTCCACGTGGTCAACCAAAGGCAATACAACAGCTATATTACTGTTGGGGGTACATCATCCATCAGTTTCCACCAAAGGTGGGTCTCACATGGGGCCCACCATAATATATTATATCTACATATATATAATATATATATCGATATATATATGTAAAATATAGAATCATATTATTATATTACTCTAAAACATCTGAAAAGGGTTTCAATGGTTAACGTTCAATCCTCCACTATTTGCTGCAGTGTGGTCCACCTGATGGATCTGCCTCATTACCCAAGCCTTGGATCGAGCTCACCAAGTGAATGACGGTGTCGATATGACCCAAACCTTATGGTGGGGTCCACACATGTGGCCCACCAGAAAAGATGGACGGTCTGAGTGACTGAACTTGCTGACGCCTACCATAGCAAGTGTGTTGCTGGTGTATTCATACACTAGCCCATCCTCTTGCAGGTGGGTCCCACGTGGGGCCCACCATAACGTTTATTCCCGTCCAATCTATTCATAAGGTCACAAGGACCTGAGTTAAGAGGCAAAACAAATTTCTTATAATCTGAAACTTCTGAGGCCCAAAAAGAATATCAATGTAGGCGTTTAATCCCTTATTGTTAACGGTGTGGGCCACGTGAATGCCATGAACGGCTGATTTTTGGGATGTCCCAATAATTAAAGGGAACCCATCAAGTGCGTGGTGTTGATGTTCAACATACATCATGGTGGGGCCGTGGTGGGGGGCCACCATCCCTGCCTACATCCCATCAGCAGAGACGCAGCGTCCTTAGGACGCTGGACGTCAGCAGCAGGGGTTGACGCCCCCTGCCAACATATATATTATGCTTTTTTTTGCAGTTTATTATATGTGGGGCCCACGTCAAGGAGATCTAATCCATCGGTTGGATTCACGGGCTCGGGATAGTTCAAATGAGACCAATATTGGACCTGACCGATGCATAGAAACGTTAGAGTGGGTCCTAACAGTTTTTAATGGTCAATATCACTGTTTCCTATGGTATGGCCCGCTTGATTATCGAATTAACATCGTTTTTCGGCTCAACGCCTAAAATGAGCTGGGGAATGGAATGGGCGGCATGGATTAAACTTACACATCAAGGTGGGGCCTGCATGAGTGGTCAACCAAAGTTTTAAAAAAATAAACTGACACATTTTGTTTGCTTGACATACACAACACTAGCAGTTCACTCTTCACTCCTTAGCCACGTCCAGCGTCTCTGGACGCTGGACGGTTTGCATACAACACGTGTATAAGGTGGGTCCCACGTGTAGGGACCATGGCTAGTGGGTCCCACGTGGATGTGGCCACTTGATTTGGACCAACTTAATATTTGTATTTTCAAATCTCCCTAAGGTAGGGCCTAAATGGTTTGGATGGTTGGATAAGACATACATCAAGTTAGGTACATCTGGGTGGGCCACACTGCTACATCATCACACACAACCAAAGTGAAAGAGAGAGAGAGGGAGAGAAAGAGAGAGAGAGAGAGAGAGAGAGAGAGAGAGAGAGAAAGAATAGAGGCACCCACCTTTGATTTTTTGGACTCCTTCCATCAACACGTTCTATTTCTTCAAAGAATACATTTCGACGGTTAAGATTGATTTTAGAGGGTGGGATTGGGTGTAGGAAGGTGGGCCACACCAAGATTCTCCATGGAAGTCATGGACGTTGGATCACTCCTTGGGTTGCTTGGAAGAAATGAGAGAGAATGAAAGAGAGAGAGAGATGATGGGAGAGGAGTGATGGGGTGTGACATGAGAGGTAAGGTGCTTGTTGACTTTATGGTACTTGTGTAAGAGCGAGGTAAGGCTATGTATGGGTTGCTTGTACTTGTCTTTGATTGATGAATTGATGTGATTGATTAGACATTTGATGTGATTAATGGGACATTTTCTTGAAATTTACAATGTGCGGCGTTTCCTCGAACTAAACGCGGGCCCACTCCTCCTAGCCTGGGTATCGCCTCGACACGCGAGACGCGGCATCGGAACCACGGCGACAGCGAGGTCGCACTGGTACAAGTCTTGGGTTAAGCCGATTCAAATCTACAGGATACAACTTAGGGTCACGTGCAAACGTCAATTATCGGTCGTAATTTGCCGTAATTCGACGAGAAGGATCGCGGGAGTCGACGGAATAGGACGGTCTAGGATACAGGTCTTACAAGGTATTTGTCGATGCCTTTGGTATTCAATGGAGAAGTCAGAAGCAACATCCTTTAAAGTGACTTTTTTAAAATGATTCTGAACTAAATATGTTGCACTCTCCTTGCAATGCATTTTTCCGCAGAAGCACTCATTCAAATATAGAATAACTCTCCGATCAATAATATCATTCTTGAAGTTAACTTTACACAAAAGTATTTCCTTCATCGATTCCCATGAAAAGTTGTTGCTCTGAGAAGAATCAAGAACTGCTTTATATGTAGGATTTGATATTGCAGTAGCAGCTAATACACCAACCGGTTCACCAGCAAGAGAACTTCCAGGACTATTTTCGTCCACCTGTCAATACTCAAATTGAATTATAGAATTGTTGCAAAGGTTTCTCGCTGTCCCATCATAACAGATAACGACATCTCTAAGTGTGGCCATTAGATTTTTTAAACAAAGTTCCTGGTTCAGTAAGTCCTCTGGAAGAACGGATCAACACTTCCCTGGATGATATGGAGTGGACCAACTCTTCATAGGGGGTCAGACCTTGAAAAAAGGAGCTCTTAACTAACCCAAATGCCTCAGAAGGATAGTCAACACCATTAACAGAATACTTATTTTGGAAGTGGAAACTCATATCCTCAACCAAACGCCTTGAATAAAACTTCCCTCAGTCATAAAGTTGAAGCCCCAAAAAGCCAAGTTGTTGAACAACCGTACTGATAGCTGAATCATTTTTAGAATCTATCAAATTATCCAAAGCAGATAACTTTAGAATACGAGTCACAATAGGCGGCTTTTTGACTTTCGGGTAGCTTTCCACTTGCAACTCTACAAGTTCATTGTAATTTGATCTCAAGTGAAGCGAAGAAAGGTGATATGTCCTGAATCTTCTCTTTATATCTTCAATAACAGCCTTGGGAATGTCAAAATCATTCAAGCCAACACTATATCCTTCTAAAAAGAGAATCTCCATCAGCAATGGCTGCAACATATTAAAGAACTTAACAGCCTCTTCTATTCCCTTCTTGTCAAGAACAGAAGTAACAATCTCTATGAATGATGATTGCAGTAAATCTCTATTGAAATCAATCATCACCATTTCACTTTTACTGATCAAATGCCTCTCCCCAAAGCAGTCAAAAAATGCAGGTAAAGCACTATGTACTATTTGCAAAACAGTCCAAAGAGGACCTGTACGGTGAGCCTTAAGCAAAGTAGGTTCTGGTAAAACTGGTGAAACACACATAGCCAATTGTTGCGCAGTCGCTAGTGACAAAGGTGGGTGTAAATTGTGGCTACTCCCTTTTTGAAATTATTGCTTGGTAGCTTCATCTGTCAAACATACTTCCTTAACATGGGTTTTATAAGATAGTTCCAGAATATACTTGTACTATACTGCATTCGGTTCCACAAGAAAGAGGCGTTCAACTATCGGGCCTATCTTTCTCTCAATTTTGATGTGTTAAAAACTGAATCAAAGAACCGAAGAAGAATGCAACCAGCTAATTTGAATGGTAGTAAGCGCAATTAATTTGAATGGATAACTAAAAACCAATATTCTATAGTTTTGTATACAAGAATTAGGCTTAGTTGTATACACTAAAATGATTATATCCAAAAAAAAAAAAAAAAAAAAAAAAAAAAAATCTTTTCATGCTTATGTCTTTGTGATAATATTCAATTAAGTTTAAGTTTAATATACTCATAAAATGTTTCTTCATGGCAGCCTTACGTTGACTTGGCGAATAGCTATGGCACTAGGAAAATGTCAAAATTAGAGAGTTGTCTTGAGATAAACATGGAGAAGTTCAAAACTGTGAGTTCTCTATCTTGAATTATTTTTCCTTACTTTTTGCCAAAGCTTGGTAATCAACATGTTACTAAGCTTCTCTTTGTATAACCTGCCATAGTCATGTGAGATTTAGAGGGTTGCTTTCCGTTGCCAACATGTTAAGGCTTGTTTTCCTAAAATTTATGTTTGCCACTTACCTAGGGCATTGTGCACTCTTAGTATTGATGGACAAATATCAATGCAAGAAGTGCCCCTTAGGGCCTGTTTGGTTGCCAGGGAATTCATTCCCTGGTTTTTATGTTTCCTGGCCTTACAGCTTATGTTGGATTTTATGAGGTCTGCACTCCTAAGAGAGGGGAATACGTCTTTGTGTCAGCAGCTTTCGGTGCCGTGGGTCAGCTAGTTGGACAATTCACAAAGTTGATGGCTGCTATGTTGTTGGAAGTGCTGGTTCTAGTGAAAAGGTTAGTCACTAGCAATGACAAGTGTCATTTTCACATTGTTAAATGAAAGATACATCACCACACAACATATTAGTTCATAGAAGCATAAGATCTAGTTAAAACAAGTATTATATGATCCTGAACTAGAGGCTTTTGCACAACTTGCTGGGTTTTCAGTTTCTAAGAGTAGGCCCTTGATTCAGTGATCCAGACAATTGATCTCTTGCGAGCATGTTTTTGTAACTCACCAACTCAACTCAAAACTTAGCTGAATCATCTCAACACAGAATGTGCATTCAATGGTACATTAATATCTATTTGAGTCAATGTGTGCCGCATGTAGATTTTCTGAGTATGGAGCGTCATACACACCCTGAGTATCATATATCTCCTCACAAGTGAAATAGAGAAATGATCCACTACTATTAAAGCAGAATAACTTATATTACTCTTAGTTGCACTGGGTCACTTTGATAGCACAATTCATTGATCTAAGCTGTTCATTTGATCAATCACAGATTCAATGAGCTACTATGCAAAATCACAATTACGAACCTTGCTGGGAACAAAACTGTAGTTCTGCCTATACCTGCATTTAACGTCATCAATGGAGGATCACAATTTTGCGAACCTTGCTGGGAACAGAACTTGGTATGCATCTTCTTCTTCTTTTCTTTTTCTTTTCTTTTCTTTTCTTTTTTTAATTCTTTATTTTAATCCCATCGGTGATAGCTGGTGTATATCACCGATGTACCACACACCAGCTCTATAGCTAGCCATAGTGTGTGGTACACCAGCCAATCCGTTTCCGTATTCTACTATACGGGACATCGAACAAGTGCAAAAGGATTCCTTAGTGTGTGGGTGGGGTGTTGAGTCCCCAAGTTCTATTGGGCCCACCATGATGTATGTGATATACCCACATTGTCCATCCATTTTTCCAAACATTTTAAGGCATGGGTGCAAAAATGAGGCAGATCCAAAGTTCAGGTAGATTGCACCATATAAAGCAGTGGGACAATATACTCATGGTTGAAATCTTCCTAAAGCCAACTATGATGTTTATTTGCCATTTAACTTGCTTATAAGGTCATGCAGACCTAGATGAAAGGAAAACACAAATATTAGCTTGATCCCAATTTCTGTAGCCCCAAAAGCTTCTAATGGCAGGTTTACTGTAGATTAAGCCCAGTTTCGCTGCATGAAAGGTTATGGAATCTTATGTTGTATCAGTTTCTGCATGTTCAAAATATTGGTTAATGATTTTTAATTGCCTGCTTCTGATGTCTTCCTGTCACAAAACGGTGAGCTTTATGCTTGGTCTGAGGTGGCAGATCGGATGATTGTTGTTTCTGCTTTGTGGATCTGGATATATTTTCAATGAATGGTAGCTGGCACGGTATGAGGTAATTAAGGTGTGGTCTGGTTGTATCATTTCATTAGCGGGGCTCATTGTTTTTCATGGTTATGTAGTTCCTATATCTGCTTCACTCATATGATAGCGAGTGGGATAGGATAAACCAGTTTGGGGTAACCTGTTCACCTCTCTTCCAGGCAGCTCTGTTCGCTGTCTTGGGTCGCATCTCCTCCTCTCCCTGCGACAGATTTCTGGGGCCTGTCCTGAGCTGCGGTAAAGAGAAAACACATGTTGATTTTCTGGTTTTTCTACACTTCACAACACAGCTATTACTGAGATTAGATAGTGTTTACAAAAAACATTGCTGCCCCTGTCTAGTACATTCACCAGGAGTAAATGGCATTGGGCAGCCAAACAGTTCTTACGGGGAAATCAACAGTCTGGATGAATCAAGATGAGGCAGAGAGGATGCATCTGTTGGATGAATCTGCATAGGCAGGAAGGATGCATCTGGTTTGCACGTTCCAACAGCTACATGCACTGCCAACAGGGGGTACTCTGTATTAAGCTGGAATGGACCAACAGGCCCTTCTGCTTCTTTAGAGTGGGTTTCTGCCACATTATTTCATTCGGTTTTTGTGAACCGAGCAGGTGAGCTAGCAGTTCGTGAAACATGGGGTTGCTTCCTATTGGGGTGGAAGGGGCTGCAGTCTGGATGTTTGCAGAGTGGTGGTTGTCTCAGCCTTTAGGTGCTCTGGCTGTCAAGCTGGCTGCCTGTGAATGCTGTTGAGTCTCCTCCTTTTCGCACCAGGATATCATGTCTACTAATTCAGCTGCAAGTTGAGGGGATTGGTTCACTGCCTTGTCTTCTTATTTTTATTAAAGGTAGGTATTGTCCGTAGAATCTCAAGCCGCTGGCGGATTCTAGTGCTTTGGAGGGAAGCGGATTGGCTGGTGTGTTGATGTCACTAAGTTCCGTGGGTCCCATCATAAGGTATGTCTTATATCTAAACTGTCCATTCATTTGGAGAGCTTGTCGCAAGGCTTGAGCCGTGAAATAAGATAGATCCAAAGATCAAGTCGACCACACTGTAAAAAGCAGTGGGGGAATGAACGTCTACTATTGAAACCCTTTTGGAGGTCATAGAAGTTTTGGATCAATCTAACATATGAACAGTTGGATGGAAAATAGACATTATTGTGGGCCATATGAATGTTTTAATGGTGAGAATCATTGTCCCCACTTTTATTTGTGGTGTGGTCTACTTAAGATTTGGATTATGAATCATTTTTAGGCTCATGCTCTAAAATGATCTCGGAACATGGATGAACGGTGTGGATATGGTATACCGGCCAATCCGCTTCCCTTTTGGAGAGGTGTTTTCCTTTTGATTAGGTAGCTTCTTTGTTTATGCTATTTGTTAGTACAGTTAGTAAATACAATAGGTGTAGGTCAGTCTTTTTTGTGGAGCCCATATGAATACATGCACAATTTGTCCATTGATATGCTCATTCGACGCGAGGGGTGTCATCAAGAAATATGATAGTCCCGTATAAAGTTTGCTTATTCTATGTACTTGGGTTAGGCTCGGGCAGTATATATCGGGTTCGATCTCAAGTTTGGGCTATACAAACACCAACCCAATAAATAGACAAAAAAATGAATTAAAAGATAGAAAAAATATTTTTATATACTTATATATACATATTTACATAATTATGTACTATACAAAAATGTAAGGGCCCGTTTGGCCGGGCGGATTGGAAGGGATTGGAACTTAAATCCCAGGATTGGCCTGGAGTGCCAAACAGACAGGGTGACCTGATCCTCCCATAGATCTTAAGACAATCCACTGACAACACTATCATTACCTTTAAATCCCATCCAATCCACCCTAATCCGTTCAAATTTGCCTCGGACGTGTTTGGTTCGAGGGATTGAAAGGGATGGGAAGGTTTAATCCCCGGATTGGTCGAGCGTGCTAAACAGACTCTATATAGCAATCCCGGGATGGTTTACACGAATAAAACATATACGTCATGATGAGCCCCATAAAGTCTTAATGCAACCATCCATCTCTTGCTAAGTCCTGATGGAAGTAATACCTAAGCCATGTCCATAAGTGTTCTAGATAGCTTGATGCGGTAGCTTGTTCAAAATAAAATGACCTAGATAGTAAAAATAGTTTCCTAGTCCCTCATTTATCATTTCCCCTGTAATCTATTCTGGTTGTTTGGGACCCACAAGCTTATCAGATGGATTTTACATGCCCAGCTATAAATAGGTGGGTTTCATTCTCTCAATTTGAGCAAAGAGCATTACAAGAGGGACATATCCGATCCTCAAGTGGATCATGCAAGGGATTCAACTCCCATCATTTAAAAAAAAAAAAAAAAATTTGGGAGTTGTAGAAGTTTTGGATATTTGTATTTGCCTTCGTCTCAGTATCATGCAACTTTATGAACAGTTTGGATGGAAAATAAATATCTTTGTAGGCCACATAAGGGTTTCAAGGGTGGACATCATTATCACAGTTGCTTCATGTGGTGTGGTCCCACTTGAGTCTTGTATTTACTTCATTTTTTAATTTATACTCTAAAATGACATGAAAAAAATAGATGGACAGTGTAGATAAACCCATACATCACAGTGGGCCCCTCGTAGTCCCAGCCCCTAGAGCCCACATGTGCTAACCTCACTAAAATAAGGCCCCACACACCAAATAGAAAACCTTATAACACCATCTCCATCTCATGTAAGGGTCACAACTTGGATGGTCTGAATTGTCATGCAAGTATGCTGCATATAAGATGGTTTGTAGTATTTTTTTATTTTTTTTTAGTTAGCTTGTTAGTACACCCGCTATCAGTTCATACTTCACTGTTAGCCGCCCCGTCTAGGGAATCGATACCAAGACCTCAGTGTTGAAATGAGGTATCTTTCACTCGGTCTACAACTTGAGCTATGGATATGGGTGTATGGTTTGTAGTCTTAAAACTTAAGAAATTAACTCTAGTTGAGTGATTCAACTAAGTTGTTTAAAGTATAGGGCACAAAACCCATTAATATTTAAGTTTTAAAATTTAGAGATCATAAAGATTGATAATTGAAGAAAGGGACTGGTGTAAAGATCAACCTTGTCAATGAAGGCTTGATTTGTCATTTGCCTAGATCGTCGAGTAATAGGCAATTCTCCCCTCCTTAGACTAGTTTGCCCTGCTCATATTTCAGTTTGCCCCGTTGTTTTTCTTGTTTGCCCCGCTCATATTTCTGTTTGCCCCGCTGTTTTTCTTGTTTACCCCGCTCATATTTTAATTTGCCTCACTGTTTTTCTCTTCGTTAACCATCCAGATGCCTCTTTTTAAGGTTTTGGGAATTTACAAGTCAACAAGAACTTCCATATAAGTGGGATGAATAGCATTCTTTGGACTCTTAGCTTGTTGTATCATGGTGGAATGAACTTTGGCAGAATAGCTTCCTTGTTTGTAACAACTTGCTATTACGATGAAGCTCCTCTCGACGAATATGGTTAGAAAACTGGAAACCTTATATATTTTAAGTAATTTGGAGATTTTATAGGAAATGTTGACAGTCATTACTAACTCAAGATGTTTAGTTGGGAATTAGAATTAGGAGTTCCTCTAAAGGGTGGAACCAATTCATTAATCAGTTTTATTTTTTCTTTGATGATATTAATTAACCAATGTGACAATCACTACCATTTATAAAAATTTACAGTATGGAGATGTTGGGAATATTAGAAGTAGAAAAATATGAAAGCCAAGTTTAGAATCTTGCATATCTTTTGTCATGGATTGAACATGTGGCATTAATTTCTAAGGAACTCCTTAACCAGCGACAAATACAAGAAGTCATTACAAGCAATAATGTCCCTATCAACAAGTAGCAGATGGCTATGAAATTACCTGTTTGATCTTATCTTTTTGTGGAGATAATGCCTTGTTAGATTTCTTAAGTACAATTATTTTCACGAACCCTTGACCGGGAGTGGAAATCACCAACTATGGCACTCGAACCCTTGACCGGGAGTTGAAACTCCTGAGAGTTTACCACCCGAGCAAGAGTAAGGACCCCAGAACAAGTATATTTTAAACTCAGTTGGCCCACATTGAATGTATGTAGTATATCCACGCCGTTAATTCGTTTTTCCATCTATTTTAAGGGGTTGAGCCCCAAATTGAAGCATATCAAAAGATCAAGTGGATCATACTATGAGAAACAGTAGGCAAAATGATTTTCATGTTTGTCCCGTTTAATTCAAAATTTCATGTGGTGTGGTCCATTTGAACATTGGATATGTTTAGATTTTTTGGCTCAAGCCACAAAATTATTTGTTAAGTTTGCCCTGCTCATTTTCACGTCTGCCCCGCTGATATCCTGGTTTGCCCTGCTGATTTTCATTTTGCCCCGCTGATTTTCTAGTTTGCCCCGCTGATTTTTCAATTTGCCCCGCTGAGTTTCTAGTTTACCCCGCTGATTTTTCAGTTTCCCCCACTGATTTTCTAGTTTGCCTCGCTGATTTTCTAGTTTTCTGTGGATGGACATATTTCACACATGGAAGCAGACCCATTCCAAAAGAACCCCAAATACATGCAAGGTTCATGTTAGATCATATTGAGAATGTTGGAAGTTATCAACATGAATGATTTGGCAGATTGAGAATCTTGGAAGCTATCAACATGAATGATTTTGCATGTAATCTGATTACTTACAAGCACGCAGTAGAACTCAAATGCATCTGTTTGTTTACACTTCCAAATAAGTTGGTTATAATCTTTTATTCCTTATCCATATGTAATGTAATGAATATGTATTTTGGGTTGTTTGGAAACTAGGAATTTACAAGTTGCTAAAGAATTTATTTTCTGGAAACAAATTCTTTATGAGAAACTGATTGGGTGTACCTCACCATCTAAGTTCTCTTTGGCCATCTAGGAATTTATAAGTCCTTTTTATTCAGTTTGCCCCACCCATATTTCAGTTTGCCCCGCTATTTTGCTAGTTTGCCCGGCTGATATTTCAGCTTGCCCCGCTGTTTCTCTAATTTGCCCCGCTGATATTTCAGTTTGCCTCGCTGTTTTCCTAGTTTGCCCAGCCCATTTCTTTTTAGTTGCCAAGAATATTCCTCATGCGTACGGACGCCCTTGTAAATGATAAAAATGCCCCTGCTCTAAAACATACGCCCCTTCCAACGCTCCCATACCCATCTCCACTGAAAATCTGATTACTTCTTATCTCATCTCCCTGCTCCTTCATCCTATCTGAGCAGATCTGATTATCCAATTACTTCTCCTCCTCTGTGAATTGAGTTACAATTCCATGCATTTCACAAACAGTTCCCCTCATTTCACGGTCAAATTTATTCATTGCAGGACAATTCCTATAAATTCACGGTCATTTCCCTTCAATTCACAGTGTGGACTGAATGCCATCAACATAAAAATTAAAATTAAAAAAAACATATTAGAATTAATTAAAATTTTTAAAAAAAAAACAATCGGGGTCGACCGGGTACGCGGTTGACCCCAACTCTCTGGACATGTACCCGGTCGACCGGGTAGTGACCCGGTCGACCCCATTTTGATAAATTATGCCAAAATGGGGTCGACCGGGTCACTACCCGATTGACCGGGTACATGTCCAGAGAGTTGGGGTCAACCGGGTATGACCCGGTCGACCGGGTACGCCTTTCTCGTTTCCCCAAACACCATTTTCTTATTTATTTACCGTCATGCTCCCATTTTCTATTCTATTCCTCCCCTCCGACCGAAAACCCTTTCCACCTTCTCGAGTCTCTTCTTCCACGATTCCGGCGACGGAATCTTTCGATCCCTCCAACGGGGAAGATTCTCACCACCTCATTTTCTCGAGTCTCTTCTTCCACGATTCCGGCGACGGAATCTTTCGATCCCTCCAGCGGGAAAGATTCTCAACACCTCCTTTTCTACATCGTCCCTCTTATCTTCCCTATGGCCAAGAAGCGTGACGCATAGGACGCCTCATCTACAGCGTTTAATCGTCGCTCCAAGAGAAGGGAAGACATTAGCGCGGCTACCCAGGCTACGAGATTGAGACCTTGCTCAGGTCCATCCACGTCTCGGGCCGGACCGTCAACAACTCGCAGCCGAGGAGTCGATGTACAACAACCTATTGATTTCGGAAGATTCGCCGAACGCAAGATAACATTTGAGAAGTATGTGGAGAAAGACTTGTTCGCTGATACGACAGAGCTCAAGTGGCTTGCCAAGATGGGGTAGAATCCCATGTTCACACCCTACAACAATGCCGAGCCAAGACGGTGCGCCATTTCTACGCTTCAATTCAGAATCCAAATCTACAGTCAATGACCTTCGACGTAGCAATTGGTAATTCCTTGGCAACATTTAAAGTGTCTGACATTGAGAGGATTAGTGGGGTGCCATGTGGGACAATGATTGTTCCATATAAGGATGCGAAGAGGTAGGTACAGGGATGAGAGGACTGTTTTTGTTTGTGGCGAACTTAAGCATTGGGTCACGGGTGATAACTGTTTGGAATCAGCAAGGATGCTTCCAGTTTACAGGTTCCTCCACCTTGTCTTCACGTATAATTTGTATCCTAGATCGGGAAATCATACACAAGTAACACAATATATGTTGGAGGTTTTGTATTTACTGGGTACGGGCGTGAAGGTTTGTTACCCATCTATTGTAATGCGTCACATCTTGAATGCCACTACCACCAAAACCAATCTATCCCTACCCTTCGGACGGTTGATTTGTAAGATGGCCAAAGATTGTGGGTTTGGTTTCATCCTCGATGTGCCGCTAGAGCCACAAAATTTCATTGACGACAATACTATCAAAAGAATGAAATTAATTCAGCAAGAAAATGTTGAAAGAGGAGAAGAATCAAAGGAAGAAGAAGAAGAAGATGAGGAGGAAGAAGAGGAGGAGGAGGAGGAGGAAGATAATGAAGAAGACATTGATGAGGATTTTGTGGCCCCCTCACATATACACAAGCGCTTCAGCTGGGTGGAAGAGGAACTAGCCTCTGTTCGATCTGAAATAACTGATATGAGGGCTGAAATGAAGACCCGAAGGACCGAACAGGAGCAATGGAATGAGAAGATCTTTCGCATCCTGAAGGATCTATTATGCTGTGTTCAAAAGGATGGAGCAGCACCGCATCGGACTGATTCACAAACTGGATGATTGATAAACGTGATCCAGTAGACCAGTCCTTCAGATCCTTGACGAAGAAGCGGGGAGCTAAAGAGCATACAGATCCATCGACATCTGTTTTTATTTTGTGTGTTTGGAGCTGTGTTAGCAATTGTAGAACACTCATTTTTTTTTTGTTCGTTTGGTTTTGACGTTTTGCCTGACTGCTAATTTTGGGATTGTTTATCAGGTTTGGTGAACAAAATGGGTTTTATCCTTCCTTTAATTTGTTTGGTGAGTTTCATGTTCTAGTAACAATAGACTGAACCCCTTATAACAATGCGTATGTCAATGCACGCTGCCAAATTTATCTCATGCACAGTTCCCCCATCCATATGTATTCCTTAGCATTGTACAGTGAAGAAACCCTAATTAACATGTTCATAGGCTTTTTTCAGAATCTAACTTATTCCTTGCCTACAACTCTGTGTCTCGAGTAAATACATTCATGAGCTATAAGAGCTCCATCTAGAATTTTCCTTCCACAGACGAATGCACCTTGTAACTCTGAAATGACTCCACCTAGAACTTTACGAAGCCTAGATGCAAGACTTTTGCTAGAATCTTGTACGGGCTGCCTGTAAGAGTAATTGCAAAAAAATCCTTCAAACTTTCAGCTTGTTCCTTCTTTGGAATCAAGGCGATAAATGAAGCCCATAGATCTTTAGATAGCCAGCTTTTTTAGAAAAATTCTGACAGGAACGACATCACATCCCTTAGATTTCTCCCCAAAAGATTTGAAAGAATGCTATTGGAAAGTTGTTTGGACCCGGAGCTTTATCTCTGCCTACGTTCTGCATTGCTTCCCAAACTTCGTCCTCTTCAAAATTTCTTTCCAACCATGCTGCTTCTGGATCACTCATTTGGTTGAAATGGAGGGAATCTGTGGACAGACCCATCCATCATCTAAGAGGAGGCTAGAGAAAAACTACATAGAAGCTTCACGAATATTTTTCTTATCCTCTATGTTGACATTATCAATCAAGAGATTTCATATTCGATCGGTCCCCTTTATAGCATTTTCAATACAATGAAAATACTTAGTATTCTAATCTTCTTCTTTGAGCCGAACTACTCTCAATCTTTGTCTACAGCTTATCTCCTCTTGAAGAAGATGTTTGTCCATCTCTACCTTTAGAATGTATCTCTCTTCTTAGGCCCGCAACTTGGGTTTGTCAACCCTAACCTATTTGACCCAACTCGAGTTTGGGTTGGGTTGTCAATGCCCTCAGGTTAGGTTTCTATTGGAAGATGCCAAGTCGATCTGAATTCAGGTTGGGTTCGGGTTGCAAATTTATGTCGGTATGTCGGGTTGGGAATAATCACATGTATTTGGGTCGGGTCAAGCATAGACTTTGGGTTGGGAACCTCGGGGCGGGTTAGGTTGTGGGTTAGGTTCCCTAGAGCTTTAGTTGACCCTCAATCCAACACAACCTACACAAGTTGCACCCCATTCAATGCTAAGAAATCTAAGGCAACATTTAGTTTAATTTCGTTTATACTAGGGTTGGCGATGAAAGATGGTGGCAAGTTTCTCCATTTCTCGACCCGGACCCAGTTAGAGGCAGACTATCACAAGGCAAGTTTATTTGTTGCCCTTCCCGAAGAGTACTAACAATGCTAGAAATATATATGGATTAGTGTCATTCAAGGATGCTATTTATGTAGGGGTCCTGATTGTTTCTATCCTCACTGTTAGTACGGAGTTCATCTTCTAAGGTCCCACCTATCTTTCAGCCTTGAGCAATCAAGTTTGACACATTTTGTGTGGGTTGGGGCAGCGTAGTCATCCAACCAAGGATGTGGATCATTACAAGCACTTGTTGCAATCTGACAGTTAAGCCAGATAGATGACTTATAGGCCCTTCTGTTATCATACCATGTGAGTTACAGGCAGTGTTTTAAGTATTCTACAGAGTTTTCTGAGCTCTCTATAAAATCGAGATTTGCTGTTTTAGCTATGCTTTTAGCATGAATCATGTTCAATCATCTTTAATATTTACAGGGGTTTGAATTTAATTACTAAATCATCTTTAATATCCTCAATTAGTGAGATATATAATTTTTGACACTATGGTTGTGATAAGCCCGCTAAAATATATGTGTTGCCTAAAAATGATGAAATTCCAAGTCTCAGATGGACGGCAAGCACAAGATCATGTCTCAGATGAACAGGGTGTTTTTGCATTTGCAGATTTTTTTGAATCCTCTATACTTCCTGGGTCTCACATCACATCATCGCATTTCGATACGAAAGTTTGAGCCCTCACAAGGAAATATCTATAGCTGGGATGTTCAATATAGAAGGCTCCATCATTTTAAACATGGTGATCATGGTGCGGTTTCAAATTTTGCTTCTGCTGGTAGATGGGATGTTCTTCTCATAAATTGCTTTGTGATGAGAGCAGGTTTAGAAACTAGCTCCACCTTTTCATTCTCAGAAGTTACATTGGTGGTTGAAAAAGTCAGAAAACAGAATCCCACATGATTCAGGTTCTGTTTTCCTTGCAGCACCAAATTGAAAAGGAGATGGTTCAACTAATGCGAATGTAGAATGACATCGATTTGAATGTGCATCCAAATGCCCAGTGTTGGACAGTTGCTATGAGGTTAATGGAAAATGGGCCAATGGGTTTCTTTTTTTGCCATAACGCCCATTCCGGGACGTTATGGAAGAGGAATTCCCAATTATTACACGGCCGGGTGGGGCTCTTTGACAAGAAGAGGTTCTCAGGACCGGGTGAGAGAGCTGCTTTCTGAACACCTTACAATTAGGGAAAGACACTACACTAGGTGAGCCTTACCACCCAGCCGAGACTGTAGGATCCTGAACTCCCACCAAATTCCAGTTGGAAACTCGCATTGCTAGCCCACCTAGTCAAAAGCCGGCGTGGGTCCTTCCCGCCGCCGCAAAAAGAGCAACTTGATGCAGAAAGGAGCAAGCTGCGCCTATTACGTAAGGAAAGCCATCACCATTACGTAAACAAGCTCTTTAATTTCATTTTTCAGTTGCCCCATTGCAATTGCCCCATTTCATTTAATTCTAGGATAATGTAGATCCAAAGCTCAATGGGCCACCTGATAGAAAATAGTGTGGACTGAATGCCATCACCATTAAATAAAAAAACAGTCGGGGTCGACCGGGTCATACCCGGTCGACCCCAACTCGTTGGACATGTACCCGGTCGACCGGGTCATACCTGGTCGACCGCAACTCGCTGGACATGTTCCCGGTCGACCGAGTATTGACCCGGTCGACCCCATTTTGGTAAATTATGCCAAAATGGGGTCGACCGGGTACATGTCCAGCGAGTTGGGGTCGACCGGGTATGACCCGGTTGACCCCGACTGTTTTTTTAATGGCGAGCTTCCTATCTGCATTGTTTTCATCACGTGGCCCACTTACAGGTGATTCAGATTTGATGTAGAGCGGTTCGCGGACAGTTTCATGGCCAAGATGGATCAGAAAAGGCCCGGTCGGCGACAGAAGTGATCCAGACCATCGGACCTTAAATCGGGAGTATCTCACAATCCGGAATGAGTTAGCTGACGTAAAATATATGATTTTGGGGTAGAACGAGCTACTTTAGCCAACCAACCCAGATATATTGGGTTACAATGCTCGGAATTGCGAAAAAACCCTGGATCGACGGTCGTTTTCCTATTTTAATTTCGTTTTTACTATAAATAGTAAGTTTTAGTTTGATTATAACTCTTCATCCGTCGGGCTTTAGGAGTTGCGCGCAATGTGAAAAGAGCTTAGAATAATTAGGAGAACGGTTTGGGGAAGCCAAATAGGACACTTACTATTTTTGGCCGAAAACCTTGCGCACTAGTAGACATCATTTGTATCATAAATAGTAAGTTTACTATTTATAGTAAGTTGCGAATTCTAGGAGTTTTAGTTGTAGTTTGATTCCGATTTCTTTCCTATTGCTTGGTATCCCTATTTAAAAGGTTGTGAACTCGTTTTTATTCAGCAATTAATCAGTTTCGAATTTATTAGAATTTATTTCTATTTTCTGCTTTCTTTCCTCGTGGATTCGAGAAGTCTCTGTGAGGAGTTTAGAGAAGCTCCGTGGATTCGGAGTATTTATCGTCATCACGTTCATCCATGCGTCAAAATTCCTCATAGAACCTTGCGCACTAGTGGACCATACCATAAGGAATTATGATTATATAACACCTACAGTTAAAAACTTCCCGGGGCCACAAAAGTTATGGATCAAGTTAATATTCTTCTTTTCCTTTCATCCATGCCCATGTAAACTAGTCAACAGGTTGGATGGCAAATAAACATTATAACAGGCCGTTGAAAGTTTTACATGGCGGATGTCCTTCTGAAATTTGTAAAGGAAGTTTTTAATGGTGGGCGTCCTTATAAAATTTGTATCGGCCTCATTCTCTGTCTCATGTCTGAAATAATTTAGCAAAATCGATGGACGTCCGCCATAAATAAAGGTGGGCCGGGGTGTCAACAATCCTAACTAATATGCCAATGCTCGGTAATCCAAACCGTCGACCTGTTACTCCTCTCAAAAATTTCATATTACATGTTAATAGACGATCAATTAAAGAAATGTGGCCGATGTGTTGTTGGTTAACAATTAGCGACGGTAAAGTAAAATATTATCAGCGGGGCAAACTAGAAAAACAGCGAGGCAAAGTAGAAAAACAGCGAGGCAAACTGAAATATCAGCGGGGCAAACTAAAAAAACAGCAGGGCAAACTGAAATATGAGCGGGGCAAACTAAAAAAACAATAGGCAACCGAAATATCGTGAGCAAACTAGAAAAAAATGGGCAAACCGAAATATCAATGAGCAAACTAGAAAAACAATGGGCAAATGAAATATCAATAGGCAAACTAGAAAAACAATGAGGCAAATGAAATATCATTGGGCAAACTAGAAAAACGGCGGGCAAATTGAAATATCAATAAGGGCAAACTAGAAAAACAGCGGGGCAAATTAGAAAAACGGCGGGGCAAACTGAAATATCAACGGGGCAAACTAGAAAAACAGCGGGGCAAACTGAAATATCAGCAGGGTAAACTAGAAAAATAGCGGGGCAAACTGAAATATCAGCGGGGCAAACTAGAAAAATAGCGGGGTAAACTAGAAAAACAACGGGGCAAACTGAAATATCAGTGGGGCAAACTGAAAAAACAGCTAGGCAAGTACGAAAATATGAGCGGGGCAAACTAATGGTGGTGTCAGTGGATTGGTTTAAAAAGGCTGAGATCTTGTTTGACCTACTATATCAACTAAACAAATCACATTGGTTTTTGTTTATTTTCTGGATTCATTTTCTGTAATTCCATTTTGGACTGTATCTTGCGGATTGCATTATTTGAATGATCTTAACCGTTCTTGTTCCCTACATCATATAGAAGTCATAATCTACCTATCATGCTTCATTAATGATTTCGGCCTTCGACCATTGGATACATATGAATATGAGTCTTTAAATATTCACCTTCATACAAAAATCAGCAGTCCAACAAGTGTTTCTTAAAATAGCCCAGCCCAGATAGGGCTAAAAGTCGGGCGAGTTGGGTCGGGTTGGTGCTCAACCCTAACCCAACCCAAGGTTCCTATACCTCAACCCTAACCCAACCCAACCCAATCTCGGGTTGGGAATTCTCAACCCAAGCCCAACCCGAGCAGGCTCGGTCGGGTATATACATGCTAATATTTTCCTTATTACATTAGTTTATTATATATCAATATAGGACTTATTTTCTGTATCTATAATTTTATTAATTATATATGTGACTATTCATTATAAACAACTTCATTTTTTCCTTTAAAAAACAAGCTTAAATATAAGACAACTACTCCTTTAAAAGTCATGTAGCATAGCATGGTGTCTATTTGGGAGAGAGAGATCTGGCATATCTTGTTAGCTTGAGTCCTTAGAAATGACATGGACAAATGAGACTCGACATTACTGGTGTGCCTTCGACACAAACGATCCACACTCAATTATAATTTATAAGTAACTTATATATTGATCGAGTTCGGGTTGGGTCGGGCAACCCGAGACCTCAACCCGAGCCCAACCCAAGATTTATCGGGTTGGTGTTTATATAGCCCAAGCTTAAGATCGGACCCGAAATATCCTGCCCGAGCCCAACCCAATATCGGGTCAGTCACGGGTCGGTCAGGTTGAACCCGCCCAACTTTCAGCCCTAAGCCCAGATAGTATGTTATACATCATAACTTACATTTCCGGTGAATATGCAAAAAATCTTCAAAGTATGCTATCCACCAAAATTACAAAGTATGTTATACATCAAAACTTACAAAGTATGCTATACATCATAACGTACAATGTATATTCAATAATGTATACAACATCTTTCCAAAATTCTGCCCATGCCATGGACAAATTTCATCTACAAAGTACAGATAAACAATCATATGCTATTGACTTCCTCCAATCGGCGGTGAATTTTTACATGTCTATTCCTGCCAAGGTGAGACCGCTACACAAAATGTCGATGTATTTCATTACGAATATACCACAGTCATAACCATTGTCCTACTTCGGCGCAGATTCATCGACTCTAACGGTCCACTTCTTCCCTTCAAGCGTGGTGCTGTCTCCAGTGGCATGAAAGAGAATGGGGAGCGCATCAGTCATCTTCTTCATCTTTTCCTTGTACTTCGGCAATAAATTCATGCACAAGCTATCCACAACAATAATTTCTCTTACTCTAGGGTAGATGACTAGCAGAAACCAATGTGAATTTTCGTGATTGATGGGTGCATAGACCTGTTCATCATTGTCAAAATAATATATTAGAAAAATGATAGAAGACATAATAGTAAGAGATGATGCTCTATGACAAGTGTATTACCCGTTCATAACACCAGATTGCCTTGGCGCATGGTTTATCCCGGTGCTTAGCAATTGCATAGGCCGTACTCATCTGACCTAATAGCTCGGCCCGTTTTGACGCCGATTTGGAGGCTCGATATGCAATCAAAACAAGTAAACACCCCTCAAGGCTTTGCTGTTACGAACATGATGAAAGTTCAATACATGTAAGAAAATAAAATTTTTAAATAGATTACAGATTAACGCAATAAACAGTTACCGTAAAAAATGCGGGACAGAACTTGCAATCCTGAGGATATGCTGTTGAAAGGTAGTTCTGCCTTTTCTCAAGGAATTCAATGTATGTGTCGATAGCCTAATCAATAGGATAGTAAAATGTTAGTCGTAGATTAATATAACACATAATTACATGTCAATCAATGCATATAGAGAATAAATTAGTAATGCTTACCTCGCTATCAACCCACGCATCCTTCAGCCATATCGTACTGAACCATTTCCCCGTTGTCATGCCCTTGTTTGCTCATACCAGTCCTCTGCCTCTTTCACCTCCTGTGTGGATAGTATCCTGAAAGGATCCATCTGTAAAGGAAATGGTATCGGAGAAGTTGCAAAAGCTGTTACTTGCTCGGGTTCGGGAACCGGCCCAGGAGTTGTATCAAATGCAGACAGGGACAAGTACGAAGATATCTTGTAATATGACGGCTTCGGTGTCCTTTTGGTTCTCCTTTCATAAACGGGTTGCGAAGTGGACCCCAACAATACATTACCTTTGGCTTTACTATACGATTGAACATCCAAATCCCCATGTCTAGGTTCTGTATGTGGGCCATCATTTACTTTCCCTCTCTTCCTCAACTCCTCACCCTCCTCCTCCATTACAAAACATCCCCTCTCTGTACGACTACCTTCCTTCTCCTTATTAAACTCCTCCCTCTTATTAGCTAACTTTTCCCTGTCCTCAAAAAATAATTCCTTCTCCATCCTCAACTGCTCTTTCTCTTTCAGTAACATATTTTCTTTTTCATTAATTATTGCTTCTTTCCGTCTCATCCCTTCCCTCTCTCTTCTCAATTCGCCCCTCTCCTTCTTCAATTCCTCTCTCTCCCTTTTCAACTCCTCCCTCTCAATCCGAAATTCCTCAATAAAAATAACATTCTTCATAACACCCCCCACCGGTATACCCTCACTCGGTCCCTCTTCCTCCACACCTTTCTCTTCGTTATCATCTGACTCGTCATCCTACTTATGATCAATTTCGTTACCCTCCTCATCTTCTTCTTGAGTTTCAATGAGCTACAAAATGTATAGATGGATATGTCAAAGTAAGGATAAATTTACTAAATGTAGAAAAAAATATAATTCAATTTTCATAACATCTCACCTGGAAACTGTCATGCACCGAGTGAACAGCATTCGTTTCCCATTCTCGTAGCGTTGGTTCTAATTTAATCACTACCGAAGTCTGCAAAAGAACAAGGAGTAATGTTAAATATAAAATTGATAAGGTTGTCAAGTTAAGAAAAGTAATTACTGGACATATATAAACTTACAGCTTTACTCTGGACAATAGCATGTATTCTGTTGTACCTCCAACACTTCCAACCTCGATATTGAATGAAGCGTGGAATTTGATGGGGAATGTACGAAACAACACACTCTTATAGGGCTGGTAGTATCTCTACTGCCCATACCTTCTAGAATGAAATTGCACCAGGTTAAAAATTCTAAGATGACTACAGAGGGAAAACATATACAAAATAAAATGTGTTCTTACTTGTAGAGGAAGGACGCAGCCACATACAGTGTACCGAGGGGAACTTGATGCGGCAAGGGCAAATTCGATTCCTTGCAACATTGTAATGTATCCCAAGCTACCCCAAGGATACATATAGAAATCCTCTAACGAGTCCACCAAGTGAATATAATCCATATTGCACATGGTTTTCGGTTCGGTTCCCCTAAGAAAGCACTCCACAACTAGAAGTAGGGCAACCTTCACGACATCCTCATGCTTATTGGTGCCAACTAGTCTATCAAACACGCCCATTAGGTGCTTCTTTAATACTGGATATTCTTTAAAGTATTTGTCTCTTAGTGTACGCGTAGTACAGCGATTCTTGAGTACGGTAAGATCTCCAGTCTTAAGACCGGTGATGAGGGCGAAGTCCATCTCGGAAAACTGCAATCGCCTCCCCTTGATTTCAAATACTGAATTACTTTTGTATCTTAGTAAAAGTAGGTGAAATATAGCTCCTATAAAACTGAAGGATGTAACGTGCAATAAAAAGGCGAAAGGGGATTGCCTAAATAGATTTAGGCGACTATCATGCTTCTCCACTCCACCTTTGACCTTGTCAAACTACCATGTCAGTGTACACCTACATGTTGGCTTGGAGATGACGGCGGAATTTTCATTACCTGCAGAGATGAATTTAAATACATATCAAACATAAAATTCACAAAGTAAAACATCGTATATAAAATCAAACAAGCATGATACAAATTAAGCAGGGCAAACTAGAATATCAGCGGGGCATGCTAAAAAGTTAGCAGGGCAAACTAGAAAATCAGCGGGGCAAACTAGATATTCAGCGGGGCAAGCTAAAAGGTAAGCGGGGCAAACATGAAAATCAGCGGGGCAAGCTAGAAAGTCAGCGGGGCAAACTTAACAAATTTCATGGCTTGAGCCAATTCTTATAAACGTATCCAATGTTCAAATGGAACACACCAAATGAACACACCAAATGAAATTTGGAATTGAACTCCTAATGTTGATCATTTTTTAGGGGCCACAAAAGTTTTGGATCAAGTTTATAATTGTTTATTCTATTGATCCAAGTCTGTATGATCTTATGTCTAGGTTTGATAACGAACAAACATACATCACTGTTGGGCCCACTGATTGCCCCGCTGATTTTAGTGTTTGCCCCGCTGATTGTTTGCCCCGCTGATTCTCATCAAGATATACCAATTTCTACATCACAACATAGACATACCTTGCCACATACCCTTAATTACCTTCAAAGGAAAATACCTTTGATTCTAAGTTACAGCTCAAGAAAGTTGTAATATGCATGATACACATAAGCTAAAGATATTGAAGGATCAATTAGCTACAATCGGCTACAATAAGCTCTCCGCTTAGACAACTAGCATTGAGCAATGCTCGCAAGGATCACTCAATGAGGTGTTCATGAGTTTCCTCGTTAGTACAAGGTTACGTAGCTTATTAGTGCAAGGTTGTGTAACTTAGTCAACGTAGCACATCACAAGGTTATGTAGCTTTGTCAACATAAAAGATAGGGAACACTTGCCTTTATTCGGTCAGCATAGGCACATGGCCGTATGACAGGGAGTCAAGGCATGTATCTGTTCAAGTTTGTAGCTTTTACAGTGTTAGACCCCACATCATGTTATATACAAGGAGACATATACATACCTTGGCACATGCACTTAATTACATTAAAGGAAATCAGCGTGGCAAACTAAAAGATCAGCGGGGCAAACTAGATATTCAGCGAGGCAAACTAGAAATTCAGCGAGTCAAATTATAAAATCAGCGGGGCAAGCATAAAATAGAGCGGGGGAAACTAGAAAATGAGCTGAGCAAACTAGACAAGAAGCGGGGCAAACTTAAAAAATAATTTCATGGCTTGAGCCGATAAATATAAACGTATCCAATGTTCAAATGGAACACACCAAATGAAATTTGGAATTCCACTTCTAATGTTGATCATTTCTTGGGGGCCACGGAAGTTTTGAATCAAGCTTATAATTCTCTTTAGAGTATTGATCCATGTCTGTATGATCTTATCAATAGGTTTGATAACAAACAAACATCACTGTTGGGCCCACTATGGTTTCAACGGTGAAAATCATTATGGCCCGCTGTTTCCCATGGTATGATCTAATTGATCTTTTGATATGCTTCAATTTGGGGCTAAACTGCTAAAATTAGTTGGAAAAACGGATGGACAACGTGGATATACTACATACATTCAATATGGGCCCAACTAAGTTTATTTAGTACAATGGTAGTATGCAATCCGATTACGCAAATTTTGATTCATCTGACCATAGACTAGAGCCACTTTTGATTCTGCAATATTTTGTTCATTAATCACTCCAGATTCTTTCATTTCCATGTAAAGATCATTTCCTTCCTGGGTTGGATGACCATGATTTAATAATGAACTATTCTAATTTGTTGATAGTTGATAATATTAGTTGATAGTTTTGTGAAAGATTGCTGTGAAAGGTTTCATTCACGCCTAATCCATGTCGAGTAGACCTTGTCGTTGTGAGAATTCTTAATTCATGAGTTGTAGGGAGGGACTTATGTCACCAAAAACAGAGACTAAAGCAAGTGTTGGATTCAAAGCTGGTGTTAAAGAGTACAAATTGACTTATTATACTCCTGAATATGAAACCAAAGATACTGATATCTTGGCAAAGATTAGGGTAACTCCTCAACAGGAGTTCACCGAGGAAGCGAGGGGCTGATGTAGTCGCCGAATCTTCTCTTGGTACATGGACAACTTTGTGGACCGATAGACTTACCATCCTTGATCGTTACAAAGGACGATGCTACCACATCGAACCCGTTCCTGGGGAGGAAAGTCAATTTATTGCTTATGTAGCTTACCCTTTAGACCTTTTTTAAGAAGGTTCTGTTACTAACATGTTTACTTCCATTGTAGGTAATGTATTTGGGTTCAAAGCCCTACGAGCTCTACGTCTGGAGGATCTGCGAATTCCTACTACTTATGTCAAAACTTTCCAAGGACCGCCACATGGCATCCAAGTTGAGAGAGATAAATTGAACAAGTATGGTTGTCCACTATTGGGATGTACTATTAAACCAAAATTGAGGTTATCCACCAAGAACTACGGTAGGGCGGTTTATGAATGTCTCCGTGGTGGACTTGATTTTACCAAAGATGATGAGAAGGTGAACTCCCAACAATTTATGCGTTGGAGAGACCGTTTCTTATTTTATGGCGAAACAATTTATAAAGCGCAGGCCGAAACAGGTGAAATCAAAGGACATTACTTGAATGCTACTGTAGGTAGCTAACTGGAAAACCAGTGGGGCGAACTGCAAAATCAACGGGAGAAACTGCAAAATCAGCGGGGGAACTAGAAAATCAGCGGGGCAAACTAGAAAATCAGTGGAGGAAACTAGAAAATCAACGGGGCAAACTAGAAAATCAGCGGGGCAAACTGAAAAATCATCGGGGCAAACTGAAAAATCAGCGGGGCAAACTAGAAAATCAACGGGGGAAACTAGAAAATCAGCGGGGCAAACTGAAAAATCAGCGGGGGAAACTACAAAATCAGCGGGGCAAACATGAAAAAGATCGAGGCTAGCTTAACAAATAATTTCGTGGCTTTAGCCGAAAAATCTAAACATATTCAATGTTCAAATGGACCACACCACAGGAAAATTTTGAATTGAACTTCTAATGTTGATAATTTCTTAGGGGCCACAGAAGTTTTGGATAAGCTTATAATTGTGTTTTCAATTAATCCATATCTGTATTATCTTATGAATAGGTTTGATAACAAACAAACATCACTGTTGGGCCCACTATAGTTTCAACAGTGGAAATCATTATGCCCCGCTATTTCCTGTGGTATGATTCACTTGATCTTTTGATATGCTTCAATTTGGGGCTAAACCGCTAAAATTAGATGGAAAAACGGATTGACAGCGTGGATATACTACATACATTCAATGTGGGTGGCCCAATTGAGTTTACTTAGTACAATGGGAGCGAACTAAAAATCGAACTAAAACTAAAAATCGTGGGCAAACATGAAATTGATGGGGCAAACTAGACAATCAATGGGCAAACATGAAATTGAGCGACTGTTGCTAGAAAGTCAGCAGGGCAAACTAGAAAATCGGCAGGACAAGCATGAAATTGAGGCGGGGCAAACTAAAAATTCAGTCGGGCAAACTGGAAATTCATTATGACCACTGTTTCCCGTGGTATGGTCTACTTGATCTTTTGTTATGCTTCAATTTGGGGCTCAACGCTCTGTGTGTGTGTGTGTGTATACACACACACACGCACGGGCGGGCATGCATGCACATGTGTCGTGTGTATATATACGCATATGTGGGAAAAACAGTTCTATATGGTCGAGCTCATGTGAACTACCAATGAGGTCGAGCTGTGTGGGCCCTATCATGAAGTATGTCAAACATCTACCCCATCAGTCAGATGCTCCATTCCATGGTGGGCCTAGAGCTTAAAAATCAAGTTAATTCGTGACTTTTTGTAGGCCACACCACGCACAAAACTTGAGAGGGGTTACCTTCCATTAAAACATTCATATTTATGTTTTTGGGCCCACCGAGATGTGTTTAACAAATTTAGCCCATCCATAATGTGTGTCCCACTTGGATGAGTGGTCAGACCAAGATTCAGACACATCCAAATTTCAAGTGGGCCCCACCAAGTAATTTTATATGTTTTAGGCATGTCTTCACGTGATTTTAGATGGTATGGCCCACCTGGGTTTCGTATAGGGCTGATTTTTCTGCTATCCCATAATTTAAAGGGGACCCATCAAGTTCACGGTGTTGATGTAAGACATACATCATGGTGGGGCCCACACAGGTCGACCTCGTGAGGAGTTCCCATAAGCTTGATCGTATAGAACATTTTCCTCTAGTAAAAAAAGAAACTACATACATTCAATGTGGGGCCAACTGAGTTTAAAATATACCTTTGCTACGTGCTTTCTTTTCTGGACCGACCATTTTGAGAATAAGACAAAATGCGATTGAGGGGGGCCCACAAAAAGGGTTTTTTGGGGTCTTTCTATCGGAAACACAGGAGTAAAGGGGGTGAAAGCAACGGTAGTGAAAGCAACGGCAGTAAAAGCAACCGTGGAAAGGGAAAGGAAACGCAAGCAGTGGAAATGGGGAGGAAAAAAGCAAGCAGTGGAAATGGGAGAGGAAAAGCCACAGCCGTGAAATGAGGGGTATTTTCGTCCTGAAATTTTGAGTCCGTACGAGGAGGTCCAAGCGCGTATTCTATGTTTGTATTGTTTCAAAAAAACCGCTGGATAAAAGGTGGGGTCCACAGTCGTAAATTTCTCTAAAATTAATGCCATGCTTGGTTGATAATACATAGGTACATTGAATGGATATACCCATCATCATTTGAAATTACTGAGAATAACACACATGTGTTATATCTAAACCATTCATTTGTTTTGTAACCTCATTTTATGGCATGGGCCTAAAAATGAGGTAGATCCAAAACTTATGTAGCCCTAAAGAAGTTTTCAATGGTAAGTATTCAATCCCTGTTGCTTTCTATGGTGGGGTCTACTTGAGCTTTAGATTTGCTTAATTTTTTGGCCCATGCTCTAAAATAATCCTAGTAAATGGGTGGACGGTGTGGATATAGCCCACACATCATGGTGGGACCTACACAACTTCCCAAACATTGAGTGAAATTGGCATGGACACAATGCAATTTCATTTATTGTAATTCCACGCTTTTCCATTCTTCCCAAACATGGAGTGGAATTGGCACAGGACCAATGAATCCTATCCCACCTAATCCCTTCTAATCCCACCGCCCAAACTGACCCTTGAATCTTCTTATGTCTCATGGTAATGTTTATTTGCCACCGTAATGGTTGAAAAGGCAACAAATACCTGGACGAAGGGAGGAAACAAATATCAGCTTGACACGAGACTTTGTGGCCAACAACAAGTTTTTAACGGCCAATCACCCCTGTTTCCTATTGTGCCGTCCACATGAGATTTGGATCTACTTTATTGTTGGTCTCATGCGGTAAAAGGATCTGATAAAATGAATGGACGGCTTGGATATAAAAGAAATACATCAAGGTGTACTTCAAAGTCTGGGCCGCACCATGGTGTGTGAAGCCGGGTCCGCACCTAATCGGCATCCTTTTGGTCAAGCCTCGTAGGCAGAAATTATTAAAGTCACTTTTCAAGTGAGCAATTATTAAAGCTGTCCGGCCATTGGACTTTGGATCAGTGGAAGAAATGTAAGGTTGAGATGACTTAACGTGTAAACTTCTTAATGCTTACTCAGACTGGCCTGTGGGCATGCCAAACAAAAAAATTGCGTGAATCTTAACCATTGAACTTATTATACATATTTACTTTGTTTGTTTTGTAAAAGATGAGATTAATTGCAACTTTGGTAGCCCCCACAGATGAGACAGATACAAAACTCAAGTGTGCCGCACGATAAGAAATAGTGAGGATTAGACGTTAACTGATGAAATATTCCTGGGCTAATATTTTGTGTTTTCAGTTCATCCCAGTAGAGATGAACTTATGAACGGTATAGATGGTGCATAAACATCACGGTGGACCTATGGAAGTTTCAACCGTAGACATTACCCTACCCACTTTTTTCTGTTTTGTGGCCTGTTTGAGTCTTGGTTCTTCGTAATGTTTGGGGCCATGCTCTAACATGATCTGAAAAAACGGATGTACGGGATGGATTTATAAGAAACATCAAGGTGAGCCCCACCTGCGGAATCCTTGCGACCGCGGAATAGTTGCAGCCCGGCCTCACCCAACACGGTGCAGGGCCCTGCCTCATCCACCACGGTGCATCCCTGAAAGTAGGACCTACCTTGATTTATTTCTTGCATATCCACGCTGTCCATCGGTTTTGATAGAAAATTTTAGGGTGAGCATTAAATCACAACTGTTTCCTACGGTTTTTAATGGTGAGTATTCAATCAAAACTATTTCCTAAGGTGTGGTCCACTAGAGGTTTTGATTATGTTTCATGTTCTTCTTCATGATATAAAATTATTTTAAAAAAGGAATGGACGTCATGGATATACAATACATACAAACAGGTTGGCCCAATAATCAGGGCTGCACCGTGTTTGGTAGATCCGGGGCCGTACCTTATGCACTCTTTCAGTGGACTCGCGGGGCAGAGAGAGGCAGCTGAGTGCGTTTGCTTTTGATAAAGTAAAAGATGAAATAGTTACTTTTGTGCGGAGATATCTTCCTCTTGAAGGTAGAGTTGCAGAAAACCTTGTTTTCAACATCGAGGCTTCAGAGATAGAGAGAGAGTAATGGCTGACGGAGCTGTTCAGTTCGTCATAGAAAAACCGAACGATTTTCTAACGAAGGAAGCGTATTTCCTAGTTGGAGTAGATGAGAAGGTCAGATCTCTTAGATCCAAACTTGAATGGATACGTGCTTTTCTCAAGGATGCCGATCGTTTGCCCAAAGATAACGAAAGAAATAAACTTTGGGTGTCCCAAATACGAGAAGTTGCCTTTGATGCCGAGGATGTCATCGACGCTTTCATCTTTAACGATGAACAACAACATCAAGGGAGAAACCCTTGTTGGATGGGATCCCTAACAGGTGCTGCTCGTGGCTTCAGAGACATACTAACGATCCATGATGTTGGAAAGAAGATCAACGGCATAGAAGGAAGGTTCGAAGAGATCTCATCCAACAGATCTCAGTACGGCATCGACAATCTACCACCATGTGGAGAAGCTTCACCTTCTTCAAATCAAAGCCAGGCGTGTAGGGAGAAGAGGGATCCCATCGTCGAGGAAGCTGATGTGGTCGGTGTTGAAGACAAGACAAAGACATTGGTGGGGCGGCTGATTGAAGGAGATCTACGATGTGCGGTTCTTGTGATCAATGGTATGGGAGGAATCGGAAAGACTACTCTTGCAATGAAAGTTTAGTGTTTCAGTTTTCATGCTTGGGTGGATGTGTCTCAAGAATATCCTTTGGAGGAGATGAAATCGAGACGCCGTCTGAGGAAGACTTGCGGAGGCATAGACTCTCCAAGTACCTGAAAAGGAAGAAAGATCTGGTGGTACTTGATGATATATGGACTAAAGATGCTTGGAAGGGTTTGGTTTCTGCATTTCCAGATAACAAAAAGGGCAGCAGAGTGATGTTCACGACTCGCAATGAAACATAACACTTCCTGCACCTGAATGCCTTTTAAATCTAGAGAAGTTGGGGAGAGAGATGATTGCGAAACGTGGAGATTTGCCCGCAGCAATTACAGTATTGGGAGGCATTCTATTAAGGAAAGAGCAGTCCGTTAATGAGACGGTTGGATAAAGTGTTTAAAAGTGTCCAATGGTGGCTAAATGAAAGCAAAGATGGGCACATTGGCCCTAAGCTACCATGACTTGCCCTATTACTTGAAGCCCTACTTTCTTTATTTTGAAGCTTTTCCTGAAGACTCTTGTGAGTGACTTGATTAAGCTGTGGATAGCAGAATGATTCGTGCAGCAAAAATGAGAAGAAGAAATGGAGGATGTTGCAGAGGATTATCTTGGTGAGCTCATTGGTAGAAGCATGATTCAGGTGGCAGAAAGGAAGAGCAATGAAACAGTTAAAAATGCCGTATTCATGATCTTCTATGCGACTTCTCAATATCAAAAGCCAAGGAGGAGAGATTTCTGTCCGTGTATGGGAACTTAGCGTCTACATCACCGACGACAGCACGCCGGCTTGCAATTACTTCTCATTGCATTTGCAAGTCCATCTCTCTCAACTGCTCCACTCTACACATCCGCTCTTTGTTGCACTTCAGTAGACAGACTGAAATTCTGGAGAAACCGCAGCAGTTGAAAATCCTCTGGGGAGCTTTCAAATTACTTAAGAGTGATGGATCTAAAAAAAAAAGTATGAATCTCCAACCTCCCTGATGAAATTGGGTATCTAATCCACTTGAGGTACCTACGTTTCTCATGAACGTTCCTAGAGATGCTACCATCCACCTTTACCAGCTTATCCAATTTACAGACTCTCAATCTAAAGAATACAAGTATCCACATGCTACCAGATGATATTGGGAAGATGGACCAGATACGGCACCTACCGCTCTTCAGATAGTGTCGAATCAGCAATGGCGCACAACTCCATCACTTAAGCAAACTTCAGACTCTCACATCAGTAGAAGCGGGCAGCTAGATAGAAGATGGGTTGGAAAAACTGACCAATTTAAGAGAATTAGGAATAGCAGGAGTGGAAATAAGAGGAGATCTTGACATGAAACAGTTAAAAAATGTTGTAATCATGTTCTTCTATGCGACTTCTCAATATCAAAAGCCAAGGAGGAGAGATTTCTGTCTGTGTATGGGAACTTAGCGCCTACATCACCAACAACAGCACGCCGGCTTGCAATTAGTTCTCGTAGCATCTGCAAGTCTATCTCTCTCAACCGCTCCACTCTACACATCCTCTCTTTGTTGCACTTCAGTAGACAGATTGAATTTCTGGAGAAACCGCGGCAGTTGAAAATCCTCTGGGGAGCTTTCAAATTACTTAAGAGTGATGGATCTCAAAAAGGTACGAATCTCCCACCTCCCCGATGAAATTGGGTATCTAATCCACTTGAGGTACCTATGTTTTTCAGGAATGTACCTAGAGATGACATCCACCTTTACCCGCTTATCCAATTTACTGACTCTCAATCTAAAGAATACAAGTATCCACATGCTACCAGATGATATTGGGAAGATGGACCAGATACGACACCTACTGCTCTTCAGACTGTGTCGAATCAGCAATGGCACACAACTCCATCTCTTAAGCAAACTTCAGACTCTCACATCAGTAGAAGCGGGCAGCTGGATAGAAGATGGGTTGGAAAAACTGACCAATTTAAGAGAATTAGGAATAACAGGAGTGGGAATAAGAGGAGATCTCGACATGACACTATCCCGTTCCGTTAGTAAATTGGTCCTCCTCAGATCATTGTTACTAAATGTGGGTCATCAATGCACAAGTCCAGCTTTAGAGACCTTCTCAAATCATCAGCATCTATATAAGATGGAGTTGAGTGGATGCATAGAGAAATTACTGGACCTGCATGAATTCCCACCTAACCTCACCGAGGTATACTTCACTGTGTCAAAATTAGAGCAAGACCAGATGGGAACGCTGGAGAAGCTGCCCAAGCTTGATTCTCAAATTACAAATTAGTTCTTACATGGGAAAGGAAATGGTTTTCTCCATCGGAGGGTTTCCACTGCTCGACGATTTGTATATGTCTACATTGAATGAATTAGAGGAGTGGAGAGTGCAGGAAAGAGGGATGCTGAATCTTAGATGTTTATGTATTATTTACAGGAGAAAATTGAAGATGCTTCCTGATGGATTGCGACATGTCACCACCCTTCAAGAATTGAAGTCGGTAAACATGCCACAACTCAAAGAAAGGGTGAGAGAGGAGGGAGAGGACAGGTTTAAGATCCGACACATACCTTCTCTTATCATCTAAGATTGTAACTATGCTTTCTTTTTTTACTTTTTCTTCCTTTTTTTAAAAAAAATAAAAATTCATATTCTTGTTTTTTTAGAAATATTTTGTATTGTGGTGTTACTATCCTCTCTCCCCATCTGTGTGTCTTTTAATTCAGTGCCAATCACGTGCTATCTGTATGGTGGAAATGGGCACGGCTTCAATGGATTGGGGCAAACCATGATGTTTGTGCCTTGCATCCACACCATCTATCTGTTTTGACAGCTTAGTACCATAGGGCAAGATATATATATATATAAGGAGATTCAAATCTCAGGTGGCCTATACCATAGAAAACAATAGCGATTGAACATTAAAAACTTACTTACTGTGAGCAAAAAAAAAGTTTGGATCAATATAATATTTGTTTTTTTCCTTTCATCCCCAGCTTACATAGATCCTTTTAAGGGTGGGTATTCAATCACTACCGTTTTCTTTGGCCTGGTCTACCTAAGATTTGGATCTGCTTCATTTTTGGATAATGTCCTAAAATGAGCTCTCAAAATGGAAGATGGATGGTTGGTGTGGATTTAAGCCACCATGCATCACGGTGGCCCCAAAGTCAGAAATCCACTGTAGTCGCTCCGGTAGCAAATTAGCAATGGTATTTCTCATGAACCCTGCTCCATGAGCACCTTAAGGTATAGTCCTCCTAGTGGCTTAGTCACACTAAGACAGTCCTGTCCATCAATCTGAACTGTTCATTGTATAGGGAATATATATCTTACACTACAATGCAAGAAGTTTTTAACGGTGGTTGTTCGATCAATACTATTTCCTATGGCATAGCCCGCCTTAGATGTGGATTTACCTTTGAGATCATGCCCTAAATTTTGTGGGCAAAATGGGTGTATATAAAATATGGTGCTGTGTGCTACACTGTGCAATCCAAGTCCTTTTTGGTGGCCATGCCAACTCAATTATGAAGTGGATCACACACATACGAACACTCACTCACATCATAAATAATACCGGGTCAGATATTTTAACACTTGACCTTCTGCTATGATACTGAGTCAAACAACCACTGGCTCTAAAAACTCAAGTTGCTAGTGGATGGCATAACAATGTATATAAAGGGACTTTAACATATCCTATAGAGCCACTCATCTGGACCTTTCAAGTCCTCTATACTTAACCTAACTGAACTTAAATACATATGATTATTCTTAATTGGACCTAACCCGATGGGAATTCACTCAACAACTTAATTTGATTTCGAATTGGTTTGGCCTTTTCTTTGAATACCCCCATGCGAGCAGACGCAGCAAGCAGCTGCAATTTTTGCTTTGCTTTGCTTTGCTTTGATTTGCTTTGGTTTTATGTAATGTCATGGGAGCACGTCTTAGATTTTGATAATTTGACTCGAGTCATCACTAGCCAAATAAATTTCAAAGTCTACGGTTGGTTAGAAACTGTATATTTGCCCATGAATCAGACAATTTACCAACCCGCATGACTCCTATGGTTGGTCTGCACAATAGATTATGGGTACAGGCCTCGTTTACGAAAAGAAATGGGTTAAGCACTCTTTTTTTTGCTCGAGTAGTGCGCAGTCTCTACCTGACTGAATTTTACTATTTTTTTGTTCAATGGGACTTCAATATTACTACATTAGATCATACGTTATAAGGTATCAAGACTCCGAGGAGGCAACGTAAATGTAAAAAAAACAAAAAAGCATTAGAAAGAGAGGAAGAGATTTTGAATGTGTGTGTAGATGTAAAACTGAATCAATCAATCAAAAAAAATCTATTCAAATCATTGTTGACTCCTTGTTATGGGTTACCAGCAAGATCCGAATACCTCATACACTTTGTTATGGGTAACCAGCAAGATCTGAATCAATAAAAAGCTTTATTCAAACTGAATCAATCAAAAAACTCTATTCAAATCATTATACTTGAATCTATGAACTAAAACATCTAAAATTAATCAAAAGTTTTGCCTCTTAGCCCTAGCTAAGATATTAGCCACTCATCAGGTGTGTTGATGCAGAAATATGGACGTCCTCCTTGGACCACTTGTTATCTGGAAGATAGAGATGGAGACGATGGAGACCCTGGCTACTGCAGGGGACCCTCCGATGTCAAATTCGGACATGCAAGCTAGGTCTAGTAGAATTTAGGGCTTTTGAGTGAGATTTGTGCATACCTTTCACCATTGGAGATGCTTTTATTTATAACAGAGAGGTGCGGTGGCATAGATGGCAATCTCCCAATTTAATAGGTGCGTATTATAGAGGAAATCGTATTCCAAGCGTGTCACGGTTATCTTCCGAGATCTTCGGCTAATACCTTGGACATATCTTTTCGATAAGATCTAAATGGTCGAAATCAAAAGAGACATGTAATTGGAGGCTGAGATTGAGCATCCGAGGTGGCCTACGTAGCCGCCCCGATGAGTAATTTACCGAGCTGGGCTCTTTGATGGTCTTGATCGAGCATCCCCTTAACATTAAGTAGATTGTCGACCTATTGACCTGACCCTAAATATCGTATCCAAGCATTGGGACTGAGCTCCCTTCCTTAGTAGAGCATAAGGCACAATCCAGGATAACTATCTTCTTCATCTTATCGAACAGTGTAGGGGCTCTTCCGCAAGCCTTCCGAGCAGGGTGTGCTTTGTCTTATACGGGGTCATGCCTCGAAGGCTCTTCCAGGATATTTGAACATCAGCTTCGGCACATGCGAGGTCATGGGGGAGCTCGGCGTCGTACGGTTGAAATACAGCAGTATCATTTTATGGCCGTTAAGGAGCTCCTTGGTCATGACTGGCACTAGCTAACTACACGATGCGCACAGATGTTCGAGTCGACCTCGTACCTCTAACCAACCTATTTTTACCCATGACAAGGTGTATAAGGTATTTATCTCTTTTCATTTTTTAGTTTTTATTTTCATTTGGTTGTCTTGCTGGTTGTCGGTTGTAATAAATATTATTTCATAATATTTTGACTTATTTAATTTGAATGTTTATTTTTTTTAATTTGAGAATTATTTTAAACTTAAAGTGTCGGTGAAGGAATAAGTCCTCAAGCAAAAATATCTCGTTCAGAAGAATTGGCCTCATTTCCTTTCACTAGTTGCCTAAACGAAGCACAGTATCTGTGGTTGAGAGGGTTCTGGATCTTTGATCGCAGTGTCCAATCTGTTTGGACACCAACAATTCAATCAACCTTCAAATGCAACCTACTCACATACACGTGTAAAATTTAGACCCTCAGTCACACCAGTAGTCAAATTTCATTGGATTGAGTGCAATAAGTGTAATTCTCCTGAGGCTAGAAATAGAAACTTAAGATTGTTCGATGAAATATACTTAGGGGTCGTTTGGCACCGTGGTTTGGAGGGGATTTGAGGGGGTTTCAAATCCTATGGTTGTTTAGCAGCATAAGGGGTTGTTTGGCACCGTGGATTAGAGAGGGTTTCAAATCCCTTGGTTGTTTGGCAGCATAGAGTAACCGGGGGTTTCAAATCTAGGGGGTTTGTACTCCACGATGAGAGCTTGGATTACACCTAAAACCATTTCAATAGTTGCGGGTGTAACATGTGTGTCACTATACACTATCATTCTATTGGGCACATGGCCCACTAATATTGTCTAAGATGGTCCAAACATTGTCCATGTAAATCAATGATTCAAAATCATTGGTTAGTCACTCAGACATGATCTTGTGCTTATGGCTCATCCGAGACTTGGAATTTCATCATTTTTGGGCAAAGCATATATTTCAGCAGGCTTATCACAACCATTGTATCAAAAATTACATATCTCTAATTAGAGATATTAAAGTTGATTTAGTAATTAAATTCAAACGCTTATAAATATACCATGCATAGGTTCTTTTGGATTGAAGTTGATTCACACTGCAGGGTGCCAAACAAACTAGGACGGTTTCCAATCCCGGGGTTCCGACTCCATGGGGTTACAAATCCACGCTCCCAAACAGGCTCAGAAAGGGTAGACCCATGATGGGAAAACAACGGTCTGGATTACTTAGCCACGAAACCACCACCACGTCCGGTACAATTAAAGCTCATGTGTACCACACCACAGGAAACAACGCCTACCGTTTAGGCCTTCCAAGGCCCACAGTGATGTTTATTTGTCAAACCTGTTCATGAGGTCACCCAAGACCTAGACGTAGAGAAAACATAGAAGGGATATTAGCTATGGCAAGCGTTCAATTCCCACCATTTTCTCTGCTACGGTACACTTGTGCTCTAGATATCCTTTTCACCTTTGAGTTGACGGCGTGGATAAACCACATAAATCACGGTGGGGCCGACAAAGTCGCCACGCAATCCGCGTCGGTAAAGACGAGTATCTCGAACAGCAATAGCGGACAACGCCAATGTTAGGCTCCAGTGGTCCACCATGTTTTCTCTGTAAAAAAAACACACACTCCATCCACCAAAGGACCATTATTTGAACCGAATACACAGATGAAAAGCCCAGTTAAAAACTCGCATGGGCCATACCCACGTGGTGAAGCGCCCCTTAGCTATGTTCCACGCTGATTTTTAAACATTCTCTTCATTCTGGTGAATCACACCTGATTAACGGTTTTGATGAAAAATAACAACATGGGTCCCAAAAAAAAAAAAACCTGTGGTTTGCGTCTCATCCCATTGTTCCATGTGGTGTGTCCCATCGGTCTAGCTGACTTTTAGTCTTACGCTTAGGGTTAATATCGGGGAAAGAATTAGATAGACGGAGTGGATTTTACACAGACAACATGGTGGGCCCCACAGAACTGGGTTGTAGAGGAATTCGTGTCAAGAACATCTCTCCTTTGTGAAAAATTTCAGTATGTTGCTGTGAAAATGGCGGTAACAGCAGCAGCTGCGAGAAACGCCATCCTGAGGCACGTGAGAGTGAAAGTCCATGGCCTTGGACGACCTCCTCCTCCTTGTTTGAACAATCTCCTCCTCGTCCTCGTCCTCGTCCTCGGACGAGGTTAAAGGCTCATTCCTCGACAAATCAGAGGTCTCCGATCGCGTAATCTCCGTTGTCAAGAACTTCCACAAAGTCGATCCCTCCAAGGTCCAAAAAACCCCAACCTTTTCTATCTAGGGTTTCTTTTCCTTTTCCTTTTCTTTTCGTCATAATAGAAAAAAATAAAAAATAAAAACTAAAAGGGGCCGTTTGGCAGCGTGGATTCTGAGGATTTGGTGCGGAATTCAGTTTGTTTAGGTCTTTTGGTAGTGACGCATATTGCCTGCGAAGGCTTTGGGGGAAAATATAATCGGGTTCAAGGCTCGACACCGATATAAAACACGGTAAGAGGTCAAATTCCAGAGTACTGCACAATAGAGAGAGAATAATGCAATTCCGGATTATAATATCCAGGATTATGGAGTTCACGCACCGTCCTTGAGGAGATTTGAACCTGGTTGCATAAGCAAAAACTCTTTCTCTTACCGACTGGTTATACACACTATTTATGGAAAGTTTAAATAATTAATATATTTATTTACTTTCTAAAAATAACTTTTATTTTTGAAATTTATTTTTATTACAAAAACACAACACTTCCTCTGACAAGAATCTTCGTGGAGCTCACCGTGATGTTTTGAGAGATCCATGCTGTTTTTCAGATCATGTTAGGACATGGGCCCAAAAATGTGGTAGATCCAAAACTCAAGTGGGCTGCATGACAGGAAACATTGAGGATTGAACGTCTACTGTTGAAACATTCGTGGGGCCACAGAAATTTTGTGTCAGGCTAATATTTTTGTGTTTTCAATTCATCCAAGTAGGAATATGGATGGCATATAAACATCACACTGGATCCCAGAGAGGTTCAACAGTAGGCATTTTCCTACCCACATTTTCCTGTAGTGCAGCCCACTCAGGTTTTGGATCTGCCTCATTTTTAGGCCCATGTCCTAACATGATCTAGCAAAACAGATGAACAAGTAGATTTCTTACAAACATCATGGTGGGCCCCACCTAGCTTCCTGTAATGGCTTCCGCAAGCAATCTGCATCCTTTTTGGTAGCAAGGATTTTGAAGGATTTGGATTTTCGATTCCTCCAAAATCCCACAAAAGCGCCCTTTTCGTTTTCCCACCTGAAAGCCGATTTGAAAAATCCACAGGATTTTAAATCCATGCTTAGAAATGACCCCTAACACTTTGAGCAGTATTCATAATTTTTTTAATGGTGCATTTGGATGCAGTAACGATTTTGAATTACACTAATTAGTGGAGTACCTTCAAATCGACGAACTGTGATTGGAATTTCATTGTGTTAGGTTGGACTTGAAATGAACATATTTGCATTTGATTAGAATGTAATTTCATAATTCAGTTCCCTCAGGCATCCAAACACAGTTTGGAATTCTCATTCAAAAACTGTCACTACGCTTCCTGACATTGAACAATCTGTAAATGCGCTATACATTGTGCACATTTGCAGTAGTTTACATGTTATGGCAACTCAATCCGGATCGTACTGATCATGGGGCTGTTATGCATGGAGCATGGCCTGAAATTCACACTGATCGGATGATCTTAACCATCTGGTTTCATTCATAGAACTTTGGCCTCTGACGTTTTCTTCTTAACTGTTACCCACCACATTGATGGTTTGAATTGCTGCTATTTATTCATTTCCTGCCCTATTCTCCGTTGGGCACATGATTTGGATGGTCTTGACTCTAGATGGATGTATTCTGTGTTCCATGTGTATGATGGATGAATGCTGCAATTTAGTGAGTTGTGGCAAACACACACCTTGACATCATTTCATCAATTCAATATAAATACACAATGTCAACAGGGTTCTAAGTAGTGGCAATTGTGGGGTCCTTACTCTTGCCCGGGTGGTAGACTCTCAGGAGTTTCAACTCCCGGTCAAGGGTTCGAGTACCCATAGGTGGTGAAATTCCACCAGTGTGAGTGTGTGGGGGTGTGTGTGCGTGTGTAAAAAAAAAAAAAGTAGTAGCAATTGTGTCCATATAGTCTAGCCAAAAAATTGATATGTAGCACTGCCCATACTGGTTGTATTTAAGTGCAGACTATCGTGATAGATTGCCACCATTTCCAAAATGACTGCGAGTCATCTACATATGTACATCAACGCGCACTGTCTGAATCCACGTACACTCGAACCTTCCTTCCACTTCACCAATAGTTTCTAGTACCCGCCTGGGCATGTGTATACAATCTGATTGCCAAGCACATTTTCAATATTTCATCGCACTGTCATGGTAATCCAGGTGTCTGCATTGCTTGTTCTTCCTCATCCTTATGGTGTCCATAGTATGTGGTTCAATCTTCGACATTGAAGATAGGGCCGATCTTCAATTCATGTGGAAGCTTGATAAGTTACACGCTGTCCAAGCTGCTTTTTGGTGGTAATGACCCATATTCCCTGAATGCATTTTGCCATATGATCCTGGTGGGAATCGATTAAGCTTCAAACGGGCCATTTCTTGGTTGCCTTCCTTGCATTGCGCTAACTGTTGCCTCATTTCAAGCAAAATTTTTTTAATAGTTTTCATTACATTTTGCAATCTTATGCTTGACATCCTGTGTATCACTTTATATGTTGCGGAAAATTCTCAGATGCTGGCTCGGGCTTGTAGTAATTGGCAATGGCTCCAGATTGATAGGTTGTTGAGGCTCAATCCCACCAACAATTTTGAAAGGTGATGATGATCCCATCTTACGGTTCACGGAAAAGTTTTGGACAAACTTTGCTTGAGATAGGAAGGATCGCAGTTACTTATGCAGATCACCCACGAGTCACCACAACAAATTTCTTAATCTCCTGTTGACCACTTCAGTCTGGCTGTCGGCTTATGGATGGTATGCACCTGAGAATTCACTTTAGTTCCCATCTTTACCCTAGGTGTCGTGTAGAAGCAACTCATTTACTTCACATCTCGCTCTGATACACCCCATCTTGGAGAAGCGATCAACAAAAATGC